>JAYESD010000012.1:30359142-31776522 GCA_036927565.1 Tuctoria greenei
CTTGACTCAAGTTAGTTCCGAACACAACACCCTACGTGAGAACCTCACATAAGTATGTTGCAAAACCACAGTAACACGATATCATTCATATCAACCAAAACGCACCAAAAAATAGCAAACGAATACTAAGCAATCTTTCCAAAGATGTAAAGCAAGTACGAAACATTGCAAATGGAAAGCAGAAGCACTACGGTCAAGTTCCGGACCTTGCCTGAGTGACCCGGACCTTGAGCCGGAGATAACAAATGCTAGTAGAACCTAGGGCCAGAACATACCAAAACTTGTACAACCAAGCTCCCGCCAGAGCTTACAAAACTAGTAGGACCTAGGACCGGAGCTAACCAGAACTAGTCGGAACTAGTAATCCCAAAAGCCGGAGCTAGAAAAATCAACTTTGGAGCTTAACAATAACACGGTGGAGCTATCAAAATCATGTCGGAGCTATCAAAAACATGTCAGAGTTATCAAAGACATGTCCGAGCTAAAGACAAAACTTCACCGGAGCTGACCAAAGCTAGTCGGACCTAGCATCGAACGTAAGCGGAGCTACCCAAAACAAGCCGAACCTACCGTCGGACCTTGCTGTTGCTCAGAGCTAGAGTCGGACCTTGATAAAAAGGTGTTTTGGTGATATTCAAAACTTTTATCATCAAAGCCAAGTATATTCACTACAAGCCAATGTATTCAGCACACATAGGTCATACAAAGTTACAGCTACAAATCTGAGAGATGTCGACAACAATAACAAGGCTCAAAACTTGATCATACAAGGATTAACACAAAGCGACTTCGACCGTGTTGCACACCTCCGATCTGCATACGATGTGTGGAAAGCACTTTGTGACTACCACGAAGGATCCAACACGATCAAAGAGGTAAGGCAAGACATGTTCAAGAAAGAATACATGCGCTTCGAGATGCAACCCGGTGAGCCTATTGATGACCTTTTTGCTCGCTTTAATAAGATTCTCAGCAACTTGCGTAGTGTCAATGTTAATTTTCAGATGCTAAAAATGCTAGGCAATTGCTAAGTGCATTAGATATGTCAAGTAGGGTAGAATACATTGGCTTGTCGTGAATACACTTGGCATTGATGATAAAAGTTTTGAATATCACCAAAACACCTTTTTATCAAGGTCCAACTCTAGCTCTGAGCTACAGCAAGGTCCGACGGTAGGTCCGGCTTGTTTTGGGTAGCTCCGGTTACGTTCGAAGCTAGGTCCGACTTCTTGGTAAGGTCCGACTAGCTTTGGTTAGCTCCGGTGAGTTTTATCTTTGGCTCCGGCATTTCTTTGTTAGCTCCGGCACGTCTTTGATAGCTCCGGCATATATTTGATAGCTCCGACATGCTTTTGCTAAGCTCCGACGTACTTTGTCTAGCTCCGGTTTTAGGTTGACTAGTTTTCACTAGTTTTTGGTAAGCTCCGGCAGGTGCTTCATTGTACTAGTTTTGGTAAGCTCCGGCGCTAGGTTCTAATAGCTTTTGTTAGCTCCGGCTCAAGCTCCGGGTTGCTCTGGCAAGGTCCGGAACTTGACTGTAGTGCTTGTGCTTTTTATTTGCAATGTTTCATACTTGGTTTACATGATTGGAAAGATTGCTTAGTATTCATTTGCTATGTTTTTGGTGCGTTTTGGTTGATATAGATGATATCGTGTTACTGTGGTTTTGCAACATGCTTATGTGAGGTTCTCACATAAGGTGTTGTGTTCGGAACTAACTTGAGTCAAGTCGAGGACTTGGGCTCGTATGGATTGGTTGTTTATTCATGTGCAGGTGTTTCTTGAGTTCAAGTCATGGCTGGTGACGGGATCCATTGTACTAGTCTCAGGGAGGAGATGAGGTTCCAACAACCAAGTTCGGGAGGAACTGTGGTTGAGCGGGTCAGGAGGTCGCGCAGGATGATTGAATCAAGGGCGATGCGTATGAAGGTCAAAGGAAGGTGTTCACACGTATGAATGAGGTGCATGACGTGGAAATATGCTTCTAGAGATGGATTATGGAAGGAAGATCTGATCGGAAGGATCGGATCATATCGGTTGAAGACTTTGGCTGCGGCAGAGTCGGTCATGGCTCGGTATGGAAAGTATCGAGTTGGTTATGATAGGATTTCGTGTGGGTAATGAAATTGAGTTGTTTAGTAATGTGGGATACATTCCTAAGGTGTTTGGAAGTCTTAAGATTGCTTCTATCTGCGTATAGAAGAATCTTGAGCAGTTATGGAAAGTTACGATTCGTGATCTGAGTAGGATTGGAGTCCTAGTTGATATTGGGTTGGCCTAAGGGCTGATTATATAAGCAAGGGAGCCCAGAGCTCATGGTGCACGACTTTGGGGCTGTTCCTCTTGTGTTCTATTGAATAAAATTCGTAGTTTAAAGGATCTTTTGTGCCTTGTTCGTCCGACTTGTTCCAGACAAGTTTTACTCGTCGAGTTTCTGGACAGCACTACCTTTTGTCGGTGGTTTTATCATAACTCGAGTTTTACAGATCCAATTGACGTGATTCTTTTTGGGTTATATTCACAACTTGATTATCTATCATATATCAAAATTTCATGGTCATCGATTTGTGGTCTATGATCTACACGAGTTTCTTTGCAGCATTCAAGAACAGTTTTTTTTTCTCGGGTAGGACAGATTGACCATTGTTTGATCTTTCGATCATAACTTGAGTTTTTCTCGACGGATTTGAGTGATTCTTTTTGTGTTGTCTTCGTGACTTGATTCCCTCTGATATCTATCACTTTTGTCACGGTGAAACACATTAAGATTAGTCTCACACACGATTTCTTTAATAGATTGTTTTTTTGCCGAAAGGGTTTGGGGTTTTATTGTTTCCGCTGCGTAAGATTGTTAAAATCTACCATTCACCCCCCTCTGGTAGATTTCACGTGCTCTTCAATCCTACAATTGGTATCAGAGCCACGGTGCTCTAATCTTTGTGATTTGCACGTGTTTTTGACTAATCATCATGGAGAAGTACTCCGCCAAACCTTGTGTGTTTGCTAGTATTGATTTTCAGGTTTGGAAGGCACGCATGGAGGCATTTATCTAGGCACAAGGCTTTGCAATATGGGAGAAGGTGTATAAGCCTTATGAAGTGCCACCTAATGATCATGTCACGGCCACAAACCTACGGTACATCGACAACAACAACAAAACCCAAAACTTGATCATCCAAGGACTCACTCAAAGCGACTTTGATCGTGTCGCGCACCTCCGATCAACATACGATGTTTGGAGAGCCCTCTGTGATTACCATGAAGGCTCCAACACAATCAAGGAGGTAAAACAAGATATGTTCAAAAAGGAATATATGCGCTTTGAGATGCAACCAGGTGAGTCTATCGATGACCTCTTTGCTCGTTTCAATAAAATTCTCAGCAACTTACGTAGTGTCAATGTTAATTTTTCTGATGCTGAGAATGCTAGACAACTTCTTAGTGCATTAGAGATGTCAATTTGGGAGATGAAAGTAACATCTATTCGTGAATCTACTGTCATGAGTTCTCTTACATTAGATGTACTCTATTCTAAACTAAAAACTCATGAAATTGACATTCTAGCACGTAAGAACCCAAATAAGTCTATTGCATTTGTTTCACAACGTGATATGTCTAGCTCCGGCCAATCATCATCTTGCAATACTCTTGCTTTGTTGTCCTCACTAACCCTGGAACAGATCGAAGAATTTCCAGAAGAGGAGTTGGCACTCATCTCTACTAGATTCTCAAGAGCATTGCAAAATGTGAGAACTAGAAGGAGAGGAAGCTCCGGACCTCAACGTTGTTTTGAATGTCGTAAAACAGGACACTTTCGTACAGAATGCCCTAACCTTTCAGGTCCGACCACCCGGAAGGAAAAACAAAGCAAGGTCCAGACCTCCTCTGGAAATTCCAACAAGAAGAAGAAAGGTACCAAAGGACGCAAGATGATCAACAGTTTCATCACTGCGCTTCAAGAGTTCAGTTCAAGTGACATAGATTTTGAAAGTGATGAAGATGATGTTGACCTGGCCAACATATGCTTCATGGCGGGCAAAACAACATCAAGATCAAGTCAGGAGGATGCAGAACACAACAGTGAAGACGATGAGGTATGTTCTACCTGCAATGAAACGTGTGATGCTATTTCTCGTGCAACTATTATTGTCAAGAAAAAGGACAAAAATCTTAGGGATGATGCTGCTAAAATTGAGCCACTAGAATCTGAAATTAACCGTTTAAAAACTTTGATTCCTAGTGATGATGCATGCCCCTCATGTGACTTAATCTATGAACAATTGTCCACATTAAGAGGTGCACACTCCTCCACTCTAGATAGACTTGATGAAGAAATTGAAAAGAACAAAGAGCTTGCTGCACTTAATGATAAAAACTTGAAAGATGCTAGCTGTGCTACAATTGATTTGCATTGTTCTACTTGTGATGATCTTGATAAGAAACAACAGGATGCCATAAATGAAATTTCCATATCGAACAATGCTTTACGTTCTCATGAAGTTAAATTTTGTTCCAATTGCAAACTCAAAGGAAAAACTTCATGTGAAAATTGCCTTGATCTGTCCAATAAACTTGATGACATGCATAGGACATTAGATCGGTTTTGTAATGGGAATAAGAACCTAAACTTGCTGCTGAATTCTTCCAAGTCTTGCAATAATGAAACTGGTTTAGGTTTTGATTCTCATGCTCATGCTAAGGCACATCCACCTAAAATTGTGAAGTCATTAGGATGTGGTTTGATTCAAACAGTTCCTAAACAAAAAGGAGTGCTTTTCAAATCTGCAGGAGTGTTTTCTTATTCGATTTCAAATAAAAATATTGCTTGCTCATCTAGACATGAACACAAAGTTATATTTCATTGTACCTACTGTGGTAGAAATGGTCATGTCATAGATTTTTGTTATAGACTAGCTAAACAACAGAAAAAGGAAAAAAAATTGCTAGATCTTATAACTTTCATGCAATTAGAAAAACACAACCTGCTTTAGTGAGTCAGAAATTTGAAAAGGTAGCTTCCGGACCTTCTGGTAAGAAATCCGCAAAAGCAGCTCCGATAGTTCCGATAGCTCTGAGAGCTCCCGGACCTCTGTTGTTTCCTTCGGAACTTCAGCTTTTGCTTCCGGAGTTTCAGCCTTGTCTTTTGGAACTGCTGCTTTTACCTCCGGAGCTACTGGTTTTTGTGCTAAAAGAGTTAAGAATAGAAAACCTCAAACTTCGACTCATAAACCTGCTGTTTTATCTCAGCTTTCGCGTGTTTTTCCTACTGCACGTCGCGTGACTCAGTACTGGATTCCTAAATGCCTTTTGACTAACCCCAGTATTGAGTCATCGACGTATTGTGCTTCTATGTAGGTTACACGTTTGAGGAAGGAGAACATTTGGATTGTGGATTTAGGTTGCTCACGCCACATGACCGGTAACAAAGATTGGTTCTCCTCCCTCTCTTTTGTGTCACATGTAGAAAATGTTACTTTTGCCGATAATTCTTCATGTCCTATAATTGCTAAGGGTTCGGTTAGAGTAAATGATCACTACACTTTGAAGGATGTGGCACTTGTCAAAAATTTGAAATACAACTTGCTTTCTGTTTCACAATTGCTAGATGAAAATCTGGAAATTATTTTCAATAAAAACTGCTGCAAAGTTGTAAGTTCAAATAGTGAGCTTATTTTTAACATGTCTCGGTTTGGAAGAGTTTTTAAAGCTGATTTTGATATGTCTTCCTCTAAGCATAGGTGTCTACTTGCTAATGATTCAAAGGACTTATATTTTTGGCATCGTAGACTTGGTCACGTAGGCTTTGATCACCTAACGGGTGTTAGTGCTCTTGATCGCCTACGTGGGCTGCCTAAGCTTAAAGGGGACAAAGAAATTGTGTGCTCTTCTTGTAGACATGCTAAGATGGTTGCAGGTTCACATACTCCTCTCACAATGATCATGAAAATTGAACCATGTCAACTTTTGCATCTTGACACCGTAGGACCTTCACGTGTTCAATCCTTCGGAGGTAAATGGTATGTTCTTGTTATTGTTGATGATTATTCTAGATACTCTTGGGTTTACTTTATGGCATCTAAGAATGAAGTTTTTAGTCACTTTAGAACTTTATTTCTTAGATTATCAATTGATCACCCAGGATCATTAAAAGCAATTAGAAGTGATAATGGAACTGAATTTAAAAATCAATCTTTTGATCACTTTTGTGCTGAAAATAGAATAGATCATCAATTCTCTTCACCATGTGTGCCTCAACAAAACGGTGTTGTAGAAAGAAAGAACAGAACCTTAGTTGAGATGGTTAGGACTATGCTTGATGAATATCAAACTCCTAGGAAATTTTGGGCTGATGCGTTAGCAACTGCTTGTTATGTCTCAAATCGTGTTTTCTTGCGTACTGAGCTAGGTAAAACACCATATGAGCTACGGTTTGGACATAGGCCTAGTGTTACACACTTTTGGGTCTTTGGTTGCAAATGCTTTGTTAAGAAACATGGTAATCTTGATAAATTTGAACCTAGATCCATTGATGGCATGTTTCTTGGTTATCCATCTCATACTAGAGGCTACCGTGTGCTTTTACTTGACACTAACAAAATTGTGGAGACTTGTGAAGTGTCTTTTAATGAAGCTAGCCCAGGTACTAGCTCCGGTGTTGCAGGACCAGATCCATATCCTCAGGGGGAGGGTATTTTTGAAGATGAAGAAGAGCCGGTGATACCGCCTGGTAGTTCCGAAGTTGACACGTGTCCAACTCCGGACATCGAACAAGCTCCGGCTATCACCTATGCTGGTCCTGATCGTCCAGAAGTCACAAGCTCATCAATCTACGATGAACCTAATGAAGAAGAAGCTTGTGAGACATCTGTTCCCCTACGGTTTTACAAAGATCATCCCCCACAACAGATGATTGGAAGCTTGCACGAACGAGTCACACGGTCCAGGTTTTGCGATCCAAACTCTCATGCTCATTCTGCTTTTGTTGCTTCTTTTGAACCCAAAGATATATCACACGCACTCACTAATGAATTTTGGATTATTGCCATGTAAGAAGAGTTAGAAAATTTTGAAAGAAATAATGTTTGGAAACTTGTACCTCCACCTCAAGGTCATAGTTTAATTGGAACTAAATGGGTATATAAAAATAAACAAAGTGAGGATGGGGTTGTGGTTAGGAATAAGGCTAGGTTGGTTGCTCAAGGTTTCACTCAAGTTGAAGGTCTAGATTTTGATAAAACTTTTGCTCCTGTCGCTAGATTAGAAGCCATAAGAATTTTGTTAGCTTTTGCAGCATCTAAAGGTTTTAAGCTATTTCAAATGGATGTTAAAAGGTGTCAGCTTTGGAACTATCAGGTAGTATCACCGACTCTTCTTCTTCTTCGAAAATACCCTCCCCTTGAGGATATGTATCTGATCCTGCAGTACCGGTGCTAGTACCTGAGCTAGCTTCATCAAAAGAAACTTCATAGGTCTCTATAATTTTGTTAGATTCCAATAAAAACACACGGTAACCACTACTGTGAGATGGATAACCAAGAAACATGCCATCTTCAGATCTAGATTCAAATTTATCAAGATTTCCATGTTTCTTAACAAATAATTTGCAACCAAAAACCCTAAAGTGTGAAACACAAGGCCTATGTCCAAACCAAAGTTCATAAGGTGTTTTACCTAGTTTAGTCTGCAAGAGAATACGATTTGAAACATAACAAGCTGTTGCAATTGCATCTGCCCAAAATTTTCTAGGAGTTTGATATTCATCAAGCATGGTCCTAGCCATCTCAACTGATGAGATCAAGCACATTCTCATTGCACATACAAGCATGGCACGATGTTTATTTGTTTGGGATCCTGGCTCGAGTCAATGTGAATGCGTATTTGATGAAGAACATGGAGATGGTGCACTATATCGTCCACCACCTTGGCCTCCTCCTTTGATGCACACAAGAGGATTTGATGGCGTTGCACATATGGACTCACACATGAGACAAGATGAACTTGAGTCGAGGACGACTCCAATTCAAGAAGGGGGGGGGGGGGATGATGAGGACATAACTCCTATGCATAAACACAACACTCCATTCAACATACAAGATGCAATCAATAGGATTCACACACCAATTAATTTTAGAGGTGAGCTCGTTCTTATATATTTCCTTATATATTATTGAGAATAGATTGCTACCTAATGACTTAATTGTGAGTAGGATCCATAGAGAAGTTAAAGGAGTAATTGGAGGAAGATTTAGGGGTGTGGAGGACCAGAGGATACGTTCAAAGAGGATGGAAACCGACCCCAACTCAAAATCGTGTCCAACTCGGAGTCCAAGAGCAGTACGCACTAAAACGGACACCTAGGACGCATACCAACTCCGTTTTGGACGTTCCACATATGCACGCAAAGGGGAGAGGATAAACATTCCAATGGAACTGGTCCCATATCAAAATTCATTCGGAGTCGATGGGAACCGTCGAAACAAAATCGAGTTCAGAATCTGTCAGGGTGCTGCGCCACCGTATTGGGCCATTGGGCCTTGTATCAAGTCTAGGTCCATTATTTTCGTATCTTAGGGTTAGGTCACGACCCAAACACCCCCTTGGACTTACTCCCACCTATATATACTCCATATTGGCCGCCATGAACAATTGGGTTTTGCTTAGATTAATAATATCGCCGTTCTACGGTTTGTGAAACCCCAACTTTGCGATATCAGATCGTGTCTACCTTGTTCTTGCTTGTGTTCTTCGTTGCACTTGTAGGGATTAGCCTTCTTTGAATGGTCAATCATGTGTAGCATAGTTGATAACCAACGGAACGGTAGTGTAGTGATTGCAGGGGTTTTTTGTGTTCTACTTGAGAGTCTCGGATCATCAACGTCGAGATCTCCATCAATCGACTTATTTATTACCTTTCGGAAGATCGGGCCTAAACCTACTCATCAATTGGTATCAGAGCCAGGTTGTCCGATAGGTAATTTATCTATCCATTACGTTAGTTTTGTTTTTCATACCTAGAGTCCACAAAAAAGCCACAAAAAACTTGTAGTTTAGTAGATCTGTTCATTACTTTGTCCAAACCACCATTGAGCCTTTGCAACTTACGTTTTCAGTTTGGTTTTGTTGAGTTTGTGTCCGCTGTTGAGTCATATTTCTGGTTAGAAAGTTTTTTTGGTCTTAATTTGAGTTTTGCAATGTGTTGATTCATCCTCTTGAATCACGTCATCACGTCGAGATTAGATTCATCTCTATCCAGTTCGGTATTTTCATCATATCTCACTCATACGAACTCGGATTTTGGAGTTATTGTACTTTCTGGAAAGTTTAAGAAGTTCTCTACAACTTTAAATTCATAGGTTCCCATTAAACAGAGATATAATGGTCAAAAGTGTATTAGATCTGAATCTGTTCTCAACCTAAAATTTCTGAACAGCCTGTCTTTCGGGGACAATATCTCCTGTTCTTCTTGTCCAAAATAGTTCTTACATATATTGAAATTAAAGAAGAGAGATATATCTACAATCTTGCTGTTTTATGTTTTTTTATTTAGAGCCTCTATGTGTGCCTATTTGTCCTTGGAAGATTGAGCAGAAAATCTGTAATAGACACACAAGATATTGATTGTGTTCTTCTTTGCAGCACATTCTGAGAAAAGAAAGACAAAAAAAAGGCAAGTGCAAAACAAGATACAAAAGAAGCAAAAAAATAGGAGAAAAGAAACAAAAAAAACAGAAGTGCTTGCATCCTTTGTGTCATCTAGTTTGTCTCATGTCTTGCTTGCTTGAACTACTAGGAACACATTTAGGTCAGCAACTTTGACAAGTACTTTGGACACTTATTCAACTTTACTATCTGATTTCATTGTTGCTGATCCTTGCTACATATAAAGTGCCATCCAAGCTACACCTTACTCTTGAGCAGAATCGATACACCTTTGCAAACATCCCACGCTTCATTGGTTTATTCATACCGTCCACCGTTTGCCACCTACAGTGTCGGTAAGAACACTTGTAAGAGTGTGGTAAGACGCTTGAGAGTGTGTGATTTTATTTCCACTTTACCATTATACTTTGTAGTTTATAGAGATAACATATTTTTTGTTGTCTTTTGTTTGCTACTAACAATGTTAGGTAAAAGCAATAATCATGCATTATATGCTGAGATGATTGACATGATGAAGACGACGATGGAGTTGCTCACTAAGAATAAAACATCAACCAAGGATTCACATGACATTAAGACCACATTTACAACACCTTCCACAAGAAGTAATTACATTGTCCCATCTCTTCCTTCTTATGATGGTTTTGGTTACGATGAATATATTGCCTGGGAAATAGAGTTGGATAATTTTTTTGGACAATGTCATATGTGTGAGAGGAGAAATATTAGAAATGTTGCAAGTGCATTAGTAGGTTGTGCATTAACTTGGTGGAACAATTTAAATGATTTAGAAAAACCTCGAACATGGAAGGATATGAAAAATTGTATGCGAGAAACTTTTACGAATGTATCTAATTGTGAAGACGAAGTGCATCAATTTGAGGAGAAATTACTTGTTGTACCTCCTTTTGTGTCTAACATTTTGTAGGACAATATAGAAAATAATATAGATGATGCAAAAGAGAACGAGGCTTTTAACAACACTTGTGAAATTTTAGATGGATCAACTCATAATGCACTCGAAATCAATGCTGAAAATGGTAAGGCAAGACATTATACAGATACAGAAGGTGAGAAGTTTTTGGATGTTCTGAATTTTTTCACCAATCATGCAATTTTTGAGGAGCAACTATTAGAATCATTTATTTATACACCATGATCACATGTTGATTTTACTACTGATTGTTGCGCTAAGAAAGAGTTTTGTGATGATAATTATATTGTACCTATGCTAGAACAATCAAATGAATTTGATACTTTATCACTCACATGTGCTGAAATTAAGCATTTGATTTCAATTACATGTGAAAGGGATGAGATGAAATTGTCGTCTTCTCTAAATACTTTGGGTTATACTGAATTTGACAGTATTTGTGATCTTGATATCGTAGAGAAGAGAATATTTTCTCGATCTGAATTGCCTCTGTTAAATAGAAATATTTTTCATGCTATAGGCAAATATGAACATAGTGGTATGTTTGTAGTGCATAAAGTTTACATAAGTTCAGATGAGAAAGCTCCTTTTGTGCTGCAACAACATGGTCAAGTAAATGAATGTACTAACGCTAATAATGTCCTGTCATGTTTTTCTAGTATTTTTTCCTTGCAACAGAGACACCAAAAGCATTATTCACTGTTGTTGTGCAATATGGACAGCGCTCACACTATCCCCAAAAGCCTCTTTGTTGGACATACGAGCAAGCCGAGGACGGCTTGTCATCAAGAAGGGGAGAATGATGAGATCAAGCACATTGTCATTGCACATACAAGCATGGCATGATGTTTATTTGTTATGGATCCTGGCTCGAGTCAATGTGCATGCGTATTTGATGAAGAACATGGAGATGGTGCACTATATCGTCCACCACCTTGGCCTCCTCCTTTGATGCACACAAGAGGATTTGATGGTGTTGCACATATGGACTCACACATGAGAGAAGATGAACTTGAGTCGAGGACAACTCCAATTCAAGAAGAGGAGGATGATGAGGACATCACTCCTATGCATATACACAACACTCCCTTCAACATACAAGATGCAATCAATAGGATTCACACACACCAATTAATTTCAGAGGTAAGCTCATTCTTATATGTTTCCTTATATATTTTTCAGAATAGATTGCTACCTAATGACTTAATTGTGATTAGGATCCATAGAGAAGTTAAAGAAGTAATTGGAGGAAAATTTAGGGTTGTGGAGGACCAGAGGATACGTTCAAAGAGGATGGAAATCGACCCCAACTCAAAATCGTGTCCAACTCGGAGTCCAGAAGAAGTACGCACTAAAACGGACACCCAGGACGCATACGAACTCCGTATTGGACGTTCCACATATTCACGGAAAGGGGAGAGGATAACCTTTCCAATGGCGCTGGTCCCATATCAAAATTCTTTCGCAGTGGACGGGAACCGTTGAAACAAAATCGAGTTTAGAATCTGTCAGAGTGTTGCGCCACCGTATTGGGCCATTGGGCCTTGTATCATGTCTAACTCTATTATTTTCGTATCTTAGGGTTAGGTCACGGCCCCAACACCCCCTTGGACGTCCTCCCACCTATATATACTCCATAGTAGCCACCATAAACAATTGGTTTTTTCTTAGATTAATAATATTGTCGTTCTACGGTTTGTGAAACCCCAACTTCGCGATTTCAGATCGTGTCTACCTTGTTCTTGCTTGTGTTCTCGGTTGCACTTGCAGGGATTAGCCTTCTTGGAAACGTCAATCGTGTGTAGCACGGTTGATAACCAACGGAGCGGTGGTATAGTGATTGCAGGGGTTTTTCCTGTTCTACTTGAGAGCCTCGGATCATCAACGTCGAGATCTTCATCAATCAACTTATCCATTACCTTTCTGAAGATCGGGCCTAAACCTACTCATCATCAACTAAGGTTCTGTTTTTCCTTTCTACAACACCGTTTTGTTGAGGAACATATGGAGAAGAAAATTGATGTTCTATTCCATGTTCAGTACAAAAATGATCGAATGAATGATTTTTAAATTTAGTTTCATTATCACTTCTGATTGCTTTTAACGATCCTGGGTGATCAATTAATAGTCTTAGAAATAAAGTCCTAAAATGAGTAAAAGCTTCATTCTTAGATGCCATAAAATAAACCCAAGAGTATCTGGAATAGTCATCAATAATTACAAGCATGTACCATTTACCACCAAAGGATTGTACACGTGCCAAACCAACGGTGTCGAGGTGCAAAAGTTGACCAAGTTCAGTTGTTATAGTCATCGAGAGAAGAGCAAGTGAACCTGCAACTATCTTAGCATGTCTACACGAAGAGCATACAATATCTTTGTCTTCTTTGAGTTTATAAAAACCACGTATGTGATCAAGAGCACTAACACGAGTGAGGTAATCAAAACTCGCGTGACCAAGTCTACGATGCCAGAAAAATAAATCTTTTAAATCATTGGCAACTAGACACCTACGCTCAGAAGTTGACAAATGAAAATCAGCTTTAAAAACTCTTCCAAAACGATACATGTTAAACAAAACCTCACAATTTGAATCTACAACTTTGCAGCAATTTTTAGAGAAAATTATTTCCAAATTTTCATCAAGCAATTGAGAAACAGAGAGCAAGAAGTATTTGAAATTTTTAACAAGTGCCACATCTTTTAAAGTTTAGTGGTCATTTACTCTAACCAATCCTTTAGCAATAATAGGAGTCGAAGAATTATCGACGAAAGTAATATTTTCTACACGTGACACAAAAGAGAGGGAGGAGAACCATTCTCTGTTACCGGTCATGTGACGTGAGCACTCTGAATCTACAATCCATATGTTCTCCTTCCTCAAGCGTGAAACCTACACCGAAGGACAATACATCGTTGAATCAATATTGGGGTTAGTCAATAAGCAATTGGGAATCCAGTACTGAGCCATGCGACGTCCAGTAGAAACAACACGCGAAGGTTGTGACATAACGACAGATTTATGAGTCAAGGGTTGAGGTTTTCTGTTCTTAACTACTGATTTAAAAGTTGTTACTCATTTAGCACGAAAACCAGTAGCTCCTGAGTAAAGAGCAGTAGTTCCAAAGGAGAAAGCTGAAGTTCCGGATGCAAAGACTGAATTTCCGAAGGGAACAACAGAAGGTCCGGGAGCTCTCAGAGCTATCGGAACTACCAGAGTTGCCTTTGCAGATTTCTTACCAAAAGGTACGGAAGCTATTTTTTCAAATTTCTGACTCAATAAAGCAGGTTGCATGTTTCTAATTTTAGGTTTATCATGAAAGTTATGAGATCTAGCAGAAACTTTATCCTTTTTAATTTGTTTAGCTAGTCTATAACAGAGATCTATGACATGACCATCTTTATCACAATAAGTACAATGAAATTTCATATTGTAATCATGTCTAGATGAGCATCCAGTATAAGAAACAGAATTATAAAGCAGTCCTACAGATTTAAAAAACACATCCTTTTGTTTACAGACGATTTTGATTAAACCTCTTCCAAATGATCTTACACCGTGAGGTGGATATGTTTTAGAATAAGCATGGGAATCAAAACCTAAACCAATTTTATCTTTACAGGGTTTAGAGGAATTCAATAGCAAGTTTAGATTCTAGTTCCCGTTGTAGAACCGCTCTAGTATCTTATTTTTATTGTCAAGTTCTTTAGATAAAACTAAGCAGTTTTGACATTAAGTTTTTCCTTTTAGTTTGCAATTGGAACAATATTTAACTTCATGAGAATATAAAGTATTGATCGGAATGGAAATTTCATTCATTGCATCTTTTAGTTTGTTTTCAAGATTGTCACATGCAGAACAACGAAGATCATCTATAGAACGAGAAACATCTTTTAAGTTTTCAACATTAAAATCAGACAACTTTTTGTTCTTTTCAATTTCTTCATCGTGTCTATCTAGTGTGTAGGAGTGTGCACTTCTTAATGAGGACAATTGTTCATAGATTAAGTCACATGAGGGATATGCATCATCACTAGGAATATAAGTTTTTAAACGATTGATTTCAGATTCTAGAGATTCAATTTTAGCAGCATTATCCCTAAGATTTTTGTCCTTTTTCTTGACAATAATAGTTGCATGAGAAATTGCATCACACATTTCATTACAGGTAGAACATACCTCATCATCGTCACTATTGTATTTTGCATCCTCCTGACTTGATCTTCATCTTGTCTTGCCTGTCATGAAACATAAGTTGGCTAGATCGTCATCATCTTCATCACATCCAATGTCCACATCACTTGAACTGAGCTCTTGAAGTGCGGTGATGAAGCTGTTTATCATCTTGCATCCTATGGAACCCTTCTTTTTTTTGTTGGAGTTTCTAGAGGTGGTCTTGACTTTGTTCTTCTTTTCTTCACAGGTCGTAGGACCTAAAGAATTAGGATATTTTGTACGAAAGTGTCCTATCATACCACATTCAAAGCATCGTTGAGGTTCGGAGCTTCCTCTCCTTCTAGTTCTCACATTTTTCATTGCTTTTGAGAACCGAGTAGAGTTGACTGCTAGCTCCTCTTCTGGAAATTCTTCAATATGTTCCAGGGTTAGTGAAGATAGCAAAGCAAGAGTATTGCAAGATGATGATTGGCCGGAGCTAGGCATATCACATTGTGGAACGAATGCAATAGACTTATTTGGATTCTTTCATGATAAAATGTCAATTTCATGAGTTTTTAGTTTAGAGTAAAGCACATCTAAAGTAAGAGTACTCATGACAGTTGATTCATGAATGGATGTTACTTTCATGTCCCATATTGTCATGTCTAATGCACTAAGGAGTTGCCTAGCATTCTCAACATCAGAAAAGTTTACGTTGACACTATGTAGATTACTGAGAATTTTGTTAAATTGGACAAAAAGTTGATCGATGGACTCACCAGGTTGCATCTCGAAATGCATGTATTCCTTTTTGAACATATCTTGTTTTATCTCCTTGATTGTGTTGGAGCCTTCGTGATAATCACAAAGAGCTCTTGAAACATCGTATGCTGATCGGAGGTGCGCGACATGATCAAAGTCGCTTTGCGTGAGTCCCTGGATGATCAAGTTGCGGGCTTTGTTGTTGTTGTCAACGTCCCGTAGATTCGTAATCATAAGATGATCATTTGGTGGCACTTCATAAGGTTTGTATACTTTTTCCCATATCGCAAAACCTTGCACCTGGATGAAAGCCTCCATACGTGCCTTCCAAACCTGAAAATAAATACCACTAAACACACAATGTTTGGCGGAGTATTTCTGCATGATGATTAGTCAAAACATGTGCAAATCAAAGAGATTAGAGCACCTTTGCTCTTGTACCAATTTTTGAATTGAAGAGCACGTGAAAAGCTACAAGAGGGGGTGAATGGTAGATTTAAACTTTTTCGGCAGAAGCAACAAAACCCCTCGGTGGAAAAATGATCTGTTAAAGAAAATGTGTGTTCGACTATCTAAACATGTTCAACCGTGATAAAAGTAGTATATATTGTAGATAATCATGTAACGGAGACACTTCAACAAGAATCACGAAAATCCTTCGAGAAAAAATCAAGTTACGATCCAAAGATCGAACAAAGGTAAATCTGTTGTATCGAGCAAAAAATATTTCAGCAATACTACAAAGAAACTCGTGTAGATCCAAAACCACAAATCTAATGACCATGAAATTTTCATGGACGATAGATAATCAAGTTGTGAAGAAAACCCAAAAAAAATTACGTCAATTGGATCTGTAAAACTTGAGTTATAATAAAACCACCGAAGAAAGGTAGTGCTTGTGCAGAAATTCGATGGAAAGACTTGAAGAAAACAAGTCGGATGAACACATCACAAAAGTTCCTTTAAACTATGAATTTTATTGATCAAAACACAAGAGTAACAGTCCCAAAGTCGTCTACCACGAGCTCTGGCTTCCTTTGCTTTTATAACCAGCCCGAAGGCCAACTCAACTCTAACTAGGACTCTAATCCTACTCTGATCACGAATCGCAACTAACCATAACTGCTCAAGATCTTCCTATTCGCAGATAGAAATAATCTCATGACTCCCTAACAAAGTCAGGAACATATTCTACATTCCTAAAACAACCTAACTTTGTGTTCCACACGAAAACTATCATAACCAACTCGATACTTTCCATATCCAATCCATAACTGACTGCGCCGCAGCCGAAGTCATCATCCGATACGATCCGATCCTTTCAACCAGATCATTCCTTCCATAATCCTGTCTTCAGAACCATGTTGCCATGTCATGCATCGCATGCATACGTGCGAACACCATCTTTTGACATCCACTTTCCTTCATATGCACTGCCCTTGATTCAATCACCCTGTGTGACCTCATGATCAGCTCAACCATAGTTCCTCCCGAACATGATTGTTGCAACCTCATCTCCTCCCTGAGACTATTACAATGGATCCCGTCACCAGCCGTGTCTTGAACTCAAGAAACACCTGCACATGAACAAACAACCGATACTTCCGAGCACAAGTCCTCGACTTAACTCTCGTTATTTCTGATAACCACAACATCTTAGGTGAACACCTTACATAAGCATGTTGCGAACCCTAGAAAAAACATAAACACCATGATCAGCCAAAATGCATCAAAAACTTAGTAAATGAATACTAAGAAACATTTCATAATGTAAAATAAATTCGGAACAATTTAGAGAAACAATAAATTTAAGTTCCGAAACTTGCAAAAGCTAATGGGAGCTAAAACAAAGTCAGTCGAAATACAACCAATAGGAGCTTCCCAAAGTTAGCAGAACTAGCATCCGTCGGAGCTTAGCAAAACTAGTCGGAACTAGTCAACCCAAAAGACGGAGCTAGAAAAAGCAAGTCAGAGCTTAACAAAGACATGCCAGAGCTATCAAAGACATGCCGGAGCTAAAGACAAAGCTCACCGGAGCTACCCAATACAAGTCGGAGCTTAACAAGACATGTCGGAGCTATCAAAGGCATGCTGGAGCTAAATACAAAGCTCACCAGAGCTACCAAAAACAAGTCGGACCTATCGTAGGACCTTGAGGGAGCTCGTACCTAGAGTTGGACCTTGTTAAAAAGGTGTTTTGGTTGTATTCAATGCTTTTATCGTCAAAGCCAATGTATTCAACACACATAGGTCTCACATAACTCAATAGGAGGTGTAGTTCTATAACTAGCATGTCCACCTTGTTAAGTGGATTGCATGTCAAGCTAAGGGAATTAGAGGATTCTTCAATCCACCCCTTGGTGGAGACCATATTCTCATCCATGATGAATGAGAATAGGACTCCTTCAGCTCCAACATGAATGTGGTCATGGATTGGTGGAGCCAACCTATGACATGAGTGTTGGATGAGGAGACAACTATCCACCCCATGATGGAGGAAAACCAAGAGGAACTCTTGGATCCTCTCCCAAACATGGGGATGGATGAATTTGTCTCCTACTGGAAGCTAAAATTCCTCCGTGAAAGGCAATGGTGTGGCCTAGCGAACATTTGTTGAGGTACACCTTGAATTATCTTACAGTTGAGCACTTGCATCCTCCTTGGAGGAGATGAGGTCCGCAAGCGCACGGAAATAGTCATGTAACATTGCACCCAAGAGTATTCCCAAGGGTAACGTATTTATCCCAAAGGAAGGTAATAAAGTAAAGTAAACACTACTCTTATGATCAAGCTATGGGATACTAACAATTATCAAGACAGGGGTAAGTTAATAATATATGGGTAGTGTGACACACACCTAAGCAACATATTCCAAATGGTAGATGGGTCCTAAAGGAGGTTAGACTAAGAATTGGGGAGTTGCTCCTACAATGCTTCTACTATACATATACATAGCCTAGGTTCGATACTAATGAGAATGTCAATAGTGAATCCTTGTGCTAAGTTGTTCAACACATCAGGCACGGGTTTACCCCTAGCAATACTAGGATGAATCCCGCAAAGAGGATGTGTCATGGCCAAACGTGGAGGATTACAAAGGACAGATAGTGCTGTCACCACCTACTGCTTACCTTTTCAATCTGTGGGTCTACGAGACATCCAACGCTACTTAACAATCCTAGCACCATGCTAGCATATTATGTGAATACTTTAAGAGCTGTGGCAAAAGTCATCCAAAGGCAATGAACTAAATCATTGTTAAACCAATGTTGAGACATAGCATAAGTTATTCATATTAACATGAACATATCATAACTACTTATACTATAGTGGGGGTTTATAGTGTTTATGATGATAGTATAATGACATTAAGTCATGATCATAAAGACTATTCCTACCACATACATGGAATCCACAGTCAAACAAGAAACACTTCATCCAAGTATATGAATAAAAGAAGACTATGGATAATATATTTATTATGCATAAAGTCACAAATATAAGAAAAGATACATGAGCCATACCTTTCTCAACTTAGACTTGGGACTAGAGGCTCTCCTCTCTATATCCTAACTCCACTAAGGACTAAGAGAACTAGTGTATACAATGGAATGATGTTCAAGTGGCGTGTGTTGAACTGAGGGGTGAGGGGTCCTATTTATAGTCTGGAGAAGAGTCAGTTACCGCCACCAAAAGCGCGCGAATCAGACTTCATTGTTATCAGGGCACCACAGGGAGTCGACACGTGGAAGTTGACCGAGTTTGGTGCAAAGACCTAGTCGGTCGAACGACCAGGTCGGCCGACCTGGTCTTGGCTCCAAATGGCCTGCGCTTTCTCCAGGTGGCTTCCAGGTTGGTCCCATTGACTGATATAGGGTGTACACCATTGGATGGACTCGGATACTTCTGTTTGTGAGCCATCTAATCCATGTGGTGCCACATGTTGGTGCTTGATTGGCTGGGATGATAAATTATAGGATCCATCCCCTCTTTTCACTTTAATGTTGTATAAAATACCTGCATGCACCAATTTCTCCAAGGACAAGTGGACATAGTTTAAATAGAAAGGTGATGTGTGCAAGAAATGATATTTCCTCCACATAATTGAGTTATATTGATGGATAAAATTGGTATATCACAGCCGTCAACGAAGAGGCACGAACCCGGCATGCAGCGCCTGGTCGCGCAAATAGGGTCGTTTGAACTGGAGAAGGAAACCGCCCTCAATGTGTTGGGAGACCGTGAAAGTCCAGTGGGGGATCTCAAGGTAGTGGTGGATGGCTTCAGACACCTCCGTCGGTGTTGAGTGGTACCTTTCCCCCTGGGAGCGAGCAGAAGGGCACGACAACGAAGGTGGTCAATCTCATTTGTCATGAGCCCGAAGGAAACAAAGGCGGCCTCCCCGGTAGCGGGCGCATGGAAGGCGCACCATGACCACAGCGGTGCGGCATGTTTGCAGGAGGGAGGGAGGGGCAACAACTGACGCGAAGTAGCGAGCAGGGCTAACCAATGAAGCTTCGGCATGGAGCGGCAAGAATACAAGCCTGCTACGAATGAGGGGTGGGTTTAAAAGTCGAGCGTGAATAGGACAGCAGCCATTCGGACCCACGGGCAGGTGGCACTGTGGGGAGAAATGAACGAAATGAAGGCAGGACCAGCAGCGGGGAGGTTTGCTGTAGGATCGAAGAGCACGTGAAAAGCTACCAGAGGGGGAGGGGGTGAATGGTAGATTTAAAAATCTTACGCAGCGGAAACAATTAAACCCCAAACCCTTTCGGCAGAAAAACGATCTCTTAAAGAAATCGTGTGTGAGACGATAAACGTGTTTCACCGTGACAAAAATGATATATATCAGAGAGAATCAAGTCACGAAAATAACAAAAAAAGAATCACTCAAATCCGTCGAGAAAAACTCAAGTTATGATCGAAAGATCAAACAATGGTCAATCTGCCCTACTCGAGAAAAAACACAGTTCTGGAACGCTGCGAAGAAACTCGTGTAGATCATAGACCACAAATCCAATGACCGTGATATTTTGAAAGATGATATATAATCAAGTTTTGAAGATAACCCAAAAAGAATCACGTCAATTGGATCTGTAAAACTTTAGTTATGATAAAACCACCGACGAAAGGTAGTGCTGTCCAGAAACTCGACGAGTAAAACTTGTCTGAAACAAGTCGGACGAACAAGGCACAAAAGTTCATTCAAACTGCGAATTTTATTCAATAGAACACAAGAGGAACAGCCCCAAAGTGGTGCACCACGAGCTCTGGGCTCCCTTGCTTATATAACCAGCTCGAATAGCCAACTCAACTCAGATCAGGAACCTAATCCTACTCTGTTCACGAATCGTAACTTTCCATAACTGCTCAAGATTCTTCTATACGCAGATAGAAGCAATCTTAAGACTTCCAAACACCTTAAGAACGTATCCTACATTCCTAACAACTCAAATTCGTGACCCACACGAAATCCTATCATAACCAACTCAAATCTTTCCATATTTGAGTCAAACCCGACTCAGTCGCAGCCTGAGTCCATAACCTAGTCGGTTGGACCTTTCCGACCAACTCTTTAAGTCCACATATCTTCATCACGTCTCGGAACCATGTAGCCACGTACATGCACTCCTTGCATATGTGCAAACATCTTCCAACGACGTCCACGATACCTTCACATGCATTGTTCTTGATTCAATCATGCTGCGCAACCTCCTGATCAGCTCAACCACAATTCCTCCTGAATTTGGTTGTTGGAACCTCATCTCCTCCCTGAGACTAGTCCAATGGATCCCGTCACCAGCCATGTCTTGAACTCAAGCAACACCTGCACATGAATAAACAACCAATCCATACGAGCCCAAGTCCTCGACTTGACTCAAGTTAGTTCCGAACACAACACCCTACGTGAGAACCTCACATAAGTATGTTGCAAAACCACAGTAACACGATATCATTCATATCAACCAAAACGCACCAAAAAATAGCAAACGAATACTAAGCAATCTTTCCAAAGATGTAAAGCAAGTACGAAACATTGCAAATGGAAAGCAGAAGCACTACGGTCAAGTTCCGGACCTTGCCTGAGTGACCCGGACCTTGAGCCGGAGATAACAAATGCTAGTAGAACCTAGGGCCGGAACTTACCAAAACTTGTACAACCAAGCTCCCGCCAGAGCTTACAAAACTAGTAGGACCTAGGACCGGAGCTAACCAGAACTAGTCGGAACTAGTAATCCCAAAAGCCGGAGCTAGAAAAATCAACTTCGGAGCTTAACAATAACACGGTGGAGCTATCAAAATCATGTCGGAGCTATCAAAAACATGTCAGAGTTATCAAAGACATGTCCGAGCTAAAGACAAAACTTCACCGGAGCTGACCAAAGCTAGTCGGACCTAGCATCGAACGTAAGCGGAGCTACCCAAAACAAGCCGAACCTACCGTCGGACCTTGCTGTTGCTCAGAGCTAGAGTCGGACCTTGATAAAAAGGTGTTTTGGTGATATTCAAAACTTTTATCATCAAAGCCAAGTATATTCACTACAAGCCAATGTATTCAGCACACATAGGTCATACAAAGTTACAGCTACAAATCTGAGAGATGTCGACAACAATAACAAGGCTCAAAACTTGATCATACAAGGATTAACACAAAGCGACTTCGACCGTGTTGCACACCTCCGATCTGCATACGATGTGTGGAAAGCACTTTGTGACTACCACGAAGGATCCAACACGATCAAAGAGGTAAGGCAAGACATGTTCAAGAAAGAATACATGCGCTTCGAGATGCAACCCGGTGAGCCTATTGATGACCTTTTTGCTCGCTTTAATAAGATTCTCAGCAACTTGCGTAGTGTCAATGTTAATTTTCAGATGCTAAAAATGCTAGGCAATTGCTAAGTGCATTAGATATGTCAAGTAGGGTAGAATACATTGGCTTGTCGTGAATACACTTGGCATTGATGATAAAAGTTTTGAATATCACCAAAACACCTTTTTATCAAGGTCCAACTCTAGCTCTGAGCTACAGCAAGGTCCGACGGTAGGTCCGGCTTGTTTTGGGTAGCTCCGGTTACGTTCGAAGCTAGGTCCGACTTCTTGGTAAGGTCCGACTAGCTTTGGTTAGCTCCGGTGAGTTTTATCTTTGGCTCCGGCATTTCTTTGTTAGCTCCGGCACGTCTTTGATAGCTCCGGCATATATTTGATAGCTCCGACATGCTTTTGCTAAGCTCCGACGTACTTTGTCTAGCTCCGGTTTTAGGTTGACTAGTTTTCACTAGTTTTTGGTAAGCTCCGGCAGGTGCTTCATTGTACTAGTTTTGGTAAGCTCCGGCGCTAGGTTCTACTAGCTTTTGTTAGCTCCGGCTCAAGCTCCGGGTTGCTCTGGAAAGGTCCGGAACTTGACTGCAGTGCTTGTGCTTTTTATTTGCAATGTTTCATACTTGGTTTACATGATTGGAAAGATTGCTTAGTATTCATTTGCTATGTTTTTGGTGCGTTTTGGTTGATATAGATGATATCGTGTTACTGTGGTTTTGCAACATGCTTATGTGAGGTTCTCACATAAGGTGTTGTGTTCGGAACTAACTTGAGTCAAGTCGAGGACTTGGGCTCGTATGGATTGGTTGTTTATTCATGTGCAGGTGTTTCTTGAGTTCAAGTCATGGCTGGTGACGGGATCCATTGTACTAGTCTCAGGGAGGAGATGAGGTTCCAACAACCAAGTTCGGGAGGAACTGTGGTTGAGCGGGTCAGGAGGTCGCGCAGGATGATTGAATCAAGGGCGATGCGTATGAAGGTCAAAGGAAGGTGTTCACACGTATGAATGAGGTGCATGACGTGGAAATATGCTTCTAGAGATGGATTATGGAAGGAAGATCTGATCGGAAGGATCGGATCATATCGGTTGAAGACTTTGGCTGCGGCAGAGTCGGTCATGGCTCGGTATGGAAAGTATCGAGTTGGTTATGATAGGATTTCGTGTGGGTAATGAAATTGAGTTGTTTAGTAATGTGGGATACATTCCTAAGGTGTTTGGAAGTCTTAAGATTGCTTCTATCTGCGTATAGAAGAATCTTGAGCAGTTATGGAAAGTTACGATTCGTGATCTGAGTAGGATTGGAGTCCTAGTTGATATTGGGTTGGCCTAAGGGCTGATTATATAAGCAAGGGAGCCCAGAGCTCATGGTGCACGACTTTGGGGCTGTTCCTCTTGTGTTCTATTGAATAAAATTCGTAGTTTAAAGGATCTTTTGTGCCTTGTTCGTCCGACTTGTTCCAGACAAGTTTTACTCGTCGAGTTTCTGGACAGCACTACCTTTTGTCGGTGGTTTTATCATAACTCGAGTTTTACAGATCCAATTGACGTGATTCTTTTTGGGTTATATTCACAACTTGATTATCTATCATATATCAAAATTTCATGGTCATCGATTTGTGGTCTATGATCTACACGAGTTTCTTTGCAGCATTCAAGAACAGTTTTTTTTTCTCGGGTAGGACAGATTGACCATTGTTTGATCTTTCGATCATAACTTGAGTTTTTCTCGACGGATTTGAGTGATTCTTTTTGTGTTGTCTTCGTGACTTGATTCCCTCTGATATGTATCACTTTTGTCACGGTGAAACACATTAAGATTAGTCTCACACACGATTTCTTTAATAGATTGTTTTTTTGCCGAAAGGGTTTGGGGTTTTATTGTTTCCGCTGCGTAAGATTGTTAAAATCTACCATTCACCCCCCTCTGGTAGATTTCACGTGCTCTTCAATCCTACAATTGGTATCAGAGCCACGGTGCTCTAATCTTTGTGATTTGCACGTGTTTTTGACTAATCATCATGGAGAAGTACTCCGCCAAACCTTGTGTGTTTGCTAGTATTGATTTTCAGGTTTGGAAGGCACGCATGGAGGCATTTATCTAGGCACAAGGCTTTGCAATATGGGAGAAGGTGTATAAGCCTTATGAAGTGCCACCTAATGATCATGTCACGGCCACAAACCTACGGTACATCGACAACAACAACAAAACCCAAAACTTGATCATCCAAGGACTCACTCAAAGCGACTTTGATCGTGTCGCGCACCTCCGATCAGCATACGATGTTTGGAGAGCCCTCTGTGATTACCATGAAGGCTCCAACACAATCAAGGAGGTAAAACAAGATATGTACAAAAAGGAATATATGCGCTTTGAGATGCAACCAGGTGAGTCTATCGATGACCTCTTTGCTCGTTTCAATAAAATTCTCAGCAACTTACGTAGTGTCAATGTTAATTTTTCTGATGCTGAGAATGCTAGACAACTTCTTAGTGCATTAGAGATGTCAATTTGGGAGATGAAAGTAACATCTATTCGTGAATCTACTGTCATGAGTTCTCTTACATTAGATGTACTCTATTCTAAACTAAAAACTCATGAAATTGACATTCTAGCACGTAAGAACCCAAATAAGTCTATTGCATTTGTTTCACAACGTGATATGTCTAGCTCCGGCCAATCATCATCTTGCAATACTCTTGCTTTGTTGTCCTCACTAACCCTGGAACAGATCGAAGAATTTCCAGAAGAGGAGTTGGCACTCATCTCTACTAGATTCTCAAGAGCATTGCAAAATGTGAGAACTAGAAGGAGAGGAAGCTCCGGACCTCAACGTTGTTTTGAATGTCGTAAAACAGGACACTTTCGTACAGAATGCCCTAACCTTTCAGGTCCGACCACCCGGAAGGAAAAACAAAGCAAGGTCCAGACCTCCTCTGGAAATTCCAACAAGAAGAAGAAAGGTACCAAAGGACGCAAGATGATCAACAGTTTCATCACTGCGCTTCAAGAGTTCAGTTCAAGTGACATAGATTTTGAAAGTGATGAAGATGATGTTGACCTGGCCAACATATGCTTCATGGCGGGCAAAACAAGATCAAGATCAAGTCAGGAGGATGCAGAACACAACAGTGAAGACGATGAGGTATGTTCTACCTGCAATGAAACGTGTGATGCTATTTCTCGTGCAACTATTATTGTCAAGAAAAAGGACAAAAATCTTAGGGATGATGCTGCTAAAATTGAGCCACTAGAATCTGAAATTAACCGTTTAAAAACTTTGATTCCTAGTGATGATGCATGCCCCTCATGTGACTTAATCTATGAACAATTGTCCACATTAAGAGGTGCACACTCCTCCACTCTAGATAGACTTGATGAAGAAATTGAAAAGAACAAAGAGCTTGCTGCACTTAATGATAAAAACTTGAAAGATGCTAGCTGTGCTACAATTGATTTGCATTGTTCTACTTGTGATGATCTTGATAAGAAACAACAGGATGCCATAAATGAAATTTCCATATCGAACAATGCTTTACGTTCTCATGAAGTTAAATTTTGTTCCAATTGCAAACTCAAAGGAAAAACTTCATGTGAAAATTGCCTTGATCTGTCCAATAAACTTGATGACATGCATAGGACATTAGATCGGTTTTGTAATGGGAATAAGAACCTAAACTTGCTGCTGAATTCTTCCAAGTCTTGCAATAATGAAACTGGTTTAGGTTTTGATTCTCATGCTCATGCTAAGGCACATCCACCTAAAATTGTGAAGTCATTAGGATGTGGTTTGATTCAAACAGTTCCTAAACAAAAAGGAGTGCTTTTCAAATCTGCAGGAGTGTTTTCTTATTCGATTTCAAATAAAAATATTGCTTGCTCATCTAGACATGAACACAAAGTTATATTTCATTGTACCTACTGTGGTAGAAATGGTCATGTCATAGATTTTTGTTATAGACTAGCTAAACAACAGAAAAAGGAAAAAAAATTGCTAGATCTTATAACTTTCATGCAATTAGAAAAACACAACCTGCTTTAGTGAGTCAGAAATTTGAAAAGGTAGCTTCCGGACCTTCTGGTAAGAAATCCGCAAAAGCAGCTCCGATAGTTCCGATAGCTCTGAGAGCTCCCGGACCTCTGTTGTTTCCTTCGGAACTTTAGCTTTTGCTTCCGGAGTTTCAGCCTTGTCTTTTGGAACTGCTGCTTTTACCTCCGGAGCTACTGGTTTTTGTGCTAAAAGAGTTAAGAATAGAAAACCTCAAACTTCGACTCATAAACCTGCTGTTTTATCTCAGCTTTCGCGTGTTTTTCCTACTGCACGTCGCGTGACTCAGTACTGGATTCCTAAATGCCTTTTGACTAACCCCAGTATTGAGTCATCGACGTATTGTGCTTCTATGTAGGTTACACGTTTGAGGAAGGAGAACATTTGGATTGTGGATTTAGGTTGCTCACGCCACATGACCGGTAACAAAGATTGGTTCTCCTCCCTCTCTTTTGTGTCACATGTAGAAAATGTTACTTTTGCCGATAATTCTTCATGTCCTATAATTGCTAAGGGTTCGGTTAGAGTAAATGATCACTACACTTTGAAGGATGTGGCACTTGTCAAAAATTTGAAATACAACTTGCTTTCTGTTTCACAATTGCTAGATGAAAATCTGGAAATTATTTTCAATAAAAACTGCTGCAAAGTTGTAAGTTCAAATAGTGAGCTTATTTTTAACATGTCTCGGTTTGGAAGAGTTTTTAAAGCTGATTTTGATATGTCTTCCTCTAAGCATAGGTGTCTACTTGCTAATGATTCAAAGGACTTATATTTTTGGCATCGTAGACTTGGTCACGTAGGCTTTGATCACCTAACGGGTGTTAGTGCTCTTGATCGCCTACGTGGGCTGCCTAAGCTTAAAGGGGACAAAGAAATTGTGTGCTCTTCTTGTAGACATGCTAAGATGGTTGCAGGTTCACATACTCCTCTCACAATGATCATGAAAATTGAACCATGTCAACTTTTGCATCTTGACACCGTAGGACCTTCACGTGTTCAATCCTTCGGAGGTAAATGGTATGTTCTTGTTATTGTTGATGATTATTCTAGATACTCTTGGGTTTACTTTATGGCATCTAAGAATGAAGTTTTTAGTCACTTTAGAACTTTATTTCTTAGATTATCAATTGATCACCCAGGATCATTAAAAGCAATTAGAAGTGATAATGGAACTGAATTTAAAAATCAATCTTTTGATCACTTTTGTGCTGAAAATAGAATAGATCATCAATTCTCTTCACCATGTGTGCCTCAACAAAACGGTGTTGTAGAAAGAAAGAACAGAACCTTAGTTGAGATGGTTAGGACTATGCTTGATGAATATCAAACTCCTAGGAAATTTTGGGCTGATGCGTTAGCAACTGCTTGTTATGTCTCAAATCGTGTTTTCTTGCGTACTGAGCTAGGTAAAACACCATATGAGCTACGGTTTGGACATAGGCCTAGTGTTACACACTTTTGGGTCTTTGGTTGCAAATGCTTTGTTAAGAAACATGGTAATCTTGATAAATTTGAACCTAGATCCATTGATGGCATGTTTCTTGGTTATCCATCTCATACTAGAGGCTACCGTGTGCTTTTACTTGACACTAACAAAATTGTGGAGACTTGTGAAGTGTCTTTTAATGAAGCTAGCCCAGGTACTAGCTCCGGTGTTGCAGGACCAGATCCATATCCTCAGGGGGAGGGTATTTTTGAAGATGAAGAAGAGCCGGTGATACCGCCTGGTAGTTCCGAAGTTGACACGTGTCCAACTCCGGACATCGAACAAGCTCCGGCTATCACCTATGCTGGTCCTGATCGTCCAGAAGTCACAAGCTCATCAATCTACGATGAACCTAATGAAGAAGAAGCTTGTGAGACATCTGTTCCCCTACGGTTTTACAAAGATCATCCCCCACAACAGATGATTGGAAGCTTGCACGAACGAGTCACACGGTCCAGGTTTTGCGATCCAAACTCTCATGCTCATTCTGCTTTTGTTGCTTCTTTTGAACCCAAAGATATATCACACGCACTCACTAATGAATTTTGGATTATTGCCATGTAAGAAGAGTTAGAAAATTTTGAAAGAAATAATGTTTGGAAACTTGTACCTCCACCTCAAGGTCATAGTTTAATTGGAACTAAATGGGTATATAAAAATAAACAAAGTGAGGATGGGGTTGTGGTTAGGAATAAGGCTAGGTTGGTTGCTCAAGGTTTCACTCAAGTTGAAGGTCTAGATTTTGATAAAACTTTTGCCCCTGTCGCTAGATTAGAAGCCATAAGAATTTTGTTAGCTTTTGCAGCATCTAAAGGTTTTAAGCTATTTCAAATGGATGTTAAAAGTGCTTTTCTTAATGGCTACATAGATGAGGAGGTTTATGTCAAACAACCACCGGGTTTTCAAAATCCAGATTTTTCTAATCGTGTTTACAAACTGTCCAAAGCCTTATACGGTCTCAAACAAGCCCCTAGAGCATGGTATGTAGGTTAAAAACATTCTTACTTGAAAAGGGGTTTACCATGGGCAAGGTTGATAAAACTCTTTTTGTGCTTAAGCATGGCAATGACTCATTATTCATTCAAGTGTATGTGGATGATATTATCTTTGGTTGTGCTTCTCATGATCTTGTGTCCAAGTTTTCAACAATGATGATTTCCGAATTTGAAATGAGTATGATGGGTGAACTCACTTACTTTTTGGGGCTGCAAATCAAGCAAACCAAGGAGGGTACCTTTGTGTATCAAACGAAGTATACCAAAGATCTCCTAAGGCGCTTCAACATGGACAAAAGCAAGCATCTTCGGACACCAATGGGAATAGCAACAACACTTGAACTTGATGAAGATGGTGAACCCGTGGATCAAAAAGAATATAGAAGCATGATTGGATCACTTTTGTACCTCACGACATCAAGACCGGACATACAATTCAGCGTATGTCTTTGTGCACGGTTTCAAGCCTTCCCACGTGTTTCACATCGTCAAGCCGTCAAAAGGATTCTCAGGTATTTACATGGAACTCAAGAATTTGGCATTTTTCTTCCTTCTTCCTCAACTGTTACTTTGAAAGCTTTTTTGGATGCTGATTTTGGGGGTTGTAGGATTGATAGGAAAAGTACTTCCGGCGCTTGTCATTTTCTTGGTAATTCTCTTGTTGCTTGGTCCTCTAGAAAACAAAATTCAGTTGCACAATCCACGGTCGAATCTGAATATGTAGCTGCTGCTAGTGCTTGCTCTCAAATTCTTTGGATTGTTCAAACACTTAAGGACTATGGGGTTGATCTAGATAGTGTTCCACTATTTTGTGATAACACTAGTGCCATTTGCATTGATAAAAACCCCATGCAACATTCTAGAACTAAGCACATTGACATTAGGTATCACTTTCTCCGAGATAACATTGAAAAAGGAAACATTGTGCTTCACCATGTAGATACCGAACAACAACTGGCTAAAATTTTTACAAAACCTTTGGATTTCACTCGTTTTTGTTACATTCATAGTGAAATAGGGGTTATGCATCCTCATGGCTTAAATTGAGGGGGAGTTTTGAAACTTGGGAAGTCTATGTGTGAATCTGAAATTAAAATAATATGAGCATAGTATTTCATACATATATGACTTTTTGATTCCTTTTACATGCTGAAAGTTCTTACTACATTACTCGTGTTATACATTTTGTAGTTTTTGCCATGTCTAGTAATTGGAATAATTACTTACACTAAATCTGGTCATGGTCGAACTTTCTTGCTGTTTTGAACTTGTTGCATGCTCACAAATGCTTTTAATCATAAAGAATTAATCAAGTAACCAACTCACATGTTGAGTTTTTATGAACAAATATAAATTTAGAAAAGATCAAGAGAATATGCATGCATCGCACTTCTTTTTTTGAGATGGCTTATCATTACACTTGGATATGAACTTGGAAGAAGTTGTGTATGACTAACACCATGTCCTTAAGCTTCTGATTGTCAAATGACATAGGCCTGGCTTGGTTGGTTAGAATAAGGAAGATGCGCATATAATCTCTTGCAAATATCATATGATCTAAATTTATGCTTTGAAAAATAATAAAATGCAGCAACAAGTGTCATGCTTTCAGGTATTGAAATAGTTAAGTTTGTGAGACCATGACTTGCTTAAATTGAAAATTACATTTGATCTCTAGCATGGCTCACACTACTTTATGTATTTCATTGATGTGATAATGTAAGGTACTTGATAGTATGACTTGGATGAGCTTTGTTTATATGTATATGTTATAATATGCTCATAACAACTAAAGAGGGAATGATAATTTGTTTATATGCTCATGACTTGCTAAATACATTGTCAAAGGGGGAGAGATAAGCAAGAAGAAAAAGGGAATATGTGCATAAGGAGAGATAATAAAGGCGGAGAGATAATATGGGATAATTTTTGGATTTTCTTCTCATTTTACTTTTGATTTACAAAGGGGGAGAGATTGCCTTCAAAACTTTTATTGAAAATAAGCCATTGTTCGAATATTAAGTGGTGTTTCCAATGCATTCATCAAGAGGGAGATTGTAAGACCTATGTGTGCTGAATACATTGGCTTGTAGTGAATATACTTGGCTTTGATGATAAAAGTTTTGAATATCACCAAAACACCTTTTTATCAAGGTCCGACTCTAGCTCCAAGCTACAGCAATGTCCGACGGTAGGTCCGGCTTGTTTTGGGTAGCTCCGGTTACGTTCGAAGCTAGGTCCGACTTCTTGGTAAGGTCCGACTAGCTTTGGTTAGCTCCGGTGAGTTTTATCTTTAGCTCCAGCATTTCTTTGTTAGCTCCAGCACATCTTTGATAGCTCCAGCATATATTTGATAGCTCCACCATGCTTTTGCTAAGCTCCGACGTACTTTGTCTAGCTCCGGTTTTGGGTTGACTAGTTTTGACTAGTTTTTGGTAAGCTCCGGCAGGTGCTTCATTGTACTAGTTTTGGTAAGCTCCAACACTAGGTTCTACTAGCTTTTGTTAGCTCCGGCTCAAGCTCTGGGTTGCTCTGGCACGGTCCGGAACTTGACTGCAGTGCTTCTGCTTTTTATTTGCAATGTTTCGTACTTGCTTTACATGATTGGAAAGATTGCTTAGTATTCATTTGCTATGTTTTTGGTGCGTTTTGGTTGATATGGATGATATCGTGTTACTGTGGTTTTGCAACATGCTTATGTGAGGTTCTCACATAAGGTGTTGTGTTCGGAACTAACTTGAGTCAAGTCGAGGACTTGGGCTCGTATGGATTGGTTGTTTATTAATGTGCAGGTGTTGCTTGAGTTCAAGTCATGGCTGGTGACGGGATCCATTGGACTAGTCTCAGGGAGGAGATGAGGTTCCAACAACCAAGTTCGGGAGGAACTGTGGTTGAGCGGGTCAGGAGGTCACGCAGGATGATTGAATCAAGGGCAGTGCATATGAAGGTCAAAGGAAGGTGTTTGCACGTATGCATGAGGTGCATGACGTGGCAATATGCTTCTAGAGACGGATTATGTAAGGAAGATCTGATCAGAAGGATCGGATCGTATCGGTTGAAGACTTTGGTTGCGGCGGAGTCGGTTATGGCTCGGTATGGAAAGTATCGAGTTGGTTATGATAGGATTTTGTGTGGGTAACGAAATTGAGTTATTTACGAATGTGGGATACGTTCCTAAGGTGTTTGGAAGTCTTAAGATTGCTTCTATCTGCGTATAGAAGAATCTTGAGCAGTTATGGAAAGTTAGATTCGTGATCTGAGTAGGATTGGAGTCCTAGTTGATATTGGGTTGGCCTAAGGGCTGGTTATATAATCAAGGGAGCCCAGAGCTCGTGGTGCACAACTTTGGGGCTGTTCCTCTTCTGTTCTATTGAATAAAATTCGTAGTTTTAAGGAACTTTTGTGCCTTGTTCGTCCGACTTGTTCCAGACAAGTTTTACTCGTCGAGTTTCTGGACAGCACTACCTTTCGTAGGCGGTTTTATCATAACTCGAGTTTTGCAGATCCAATTGACGTGATTCTTTTTGGGTTATCTTCACAACTTGATTATCTATCATATATCAAAATTTCATGGTCATTGGATTTGTGGTCTATGATCTACACGAGTTTCTTTGCAGCATTCCAGAACTGTATTTTTTCTCGGGTAGGACAGATTGACCATTGTTTGATCTTTCAATCATAACCTGAGTTTTTCTCGACGGATTTGAGTGATTCTTTTTGTGTTGTCTTCATGACTTGATTGTATCTGATATCTATCACTTTTGCCACGGTGAAACACGTTTAGATTAGTCTCACACACAATTTCTTTAATAGATCGTTTTTCTGTCGAAAGGGTTTGGGGTTTTATTGTTTCCGCTGCGTAAGATTGTTAAAATCTACCATTCACTCCCCCTCTGGTAGCTTTTCACGTGCTCTTCGATCCTACAAACTTGATCGTTTGATGGCACTTCGTAAGGCTTGTATACCTTCTCCCATATCGCAAAGCCTTGTGCCTGGATGAAAGCCTCCATGGGTGCCTTCCAAATCTGAAAATCAATAACAGCAAACACACACGGTTTGGCGGAGTACTTCTCCATGATGATTAGTCAAAAGCACGTGCAAATCACAAAGATTAGAGCACCGTAGCTCTGATACCAATTGTAGGATCGAAGAGCACGTGAAAAGCTACCAGAGGGGGGGTGAATGGTAGATTTAAAAATTTTACGCAGCGGAAACAATTAAACCCCAAACCCTTTCGGCAGAAAAACGATATCTTAAAGAAATCGTGTGTGAGACTAATCTAAAAGTGTTTCACCGTGACAAAAGTGATAGATATCAGAGAGAATCAAGTCACGAAAACAACAAAAAAAAAGAATCACTCAAATCCGTCAAGAAAAACTCAAGTTATGATCGAAAGATCAAACAATGGTCAATCTGCCCTACTCGAGAAAAAAACAGTTCTGGAACGCTGCAAAGAAACTCGTGTATATCATAGACCACAAATCCAATGACCGTGAAATTTTGACAGATGATAGATAATCAAGTTGTGAAGACAACCCAAAAAGAATCACGTCAATTGGATCTGTAAAACTCGAGTTATGATAAAACCACCGACGAAAGGTAGTGCTGTCCAGAAACTCGACGAATAAAACTTGTCTGGAACAAGTCAGACGAACAAGGCACAAAAGTTCCTTCAAACTACGAATTTTATTCAATAGAACACAAGAGGAACAGCCCCAAAGTCGCACCACGAGCCCTGGGCTCCCTTGCTTATATAACCAGCTCGAAAGCCAACTCAACTCAGATCAGGAACCTAATCCTACTCTGTTCACGAATCGTAACTTTCCATAACTGCTCAAGATTCTTCTATACGCAGATAGAAGCAATCTTAAGACTTCCAAACACCTTAGGAATGTATCCCACATTCCTAAACAACTCAAATTAGTGACCCACACGAAATCCTATCATAACCAACTCAAATCTTTCCATATTTGAGTCAAACCCGACTCAACCGCAGCCTGAGTCCATAACCTAGTCGGTTGGACCTTTCCGACCAACTCTTTACGTCCACATATCTTCATCACGTCTTGGAACCATGTAGCCACGTCCATGCACTCCTTGCATATGTGCAAACATCTTCCAACGGCGTCCACTATACCTTCAAATGCATTGTTCTTGATTCAATCATGCTGCGCAACGTCCTGATCAGCTCAACGACAATTCCTCCTGAATTTGGTTGTTGGAACCTCATCTCCTCCATGAGACTAGTCCAATGGATCCCGTCACCAGCCATGTCTTGAACTCAACCAACACCTGCACATGAATAAACAACCAATCCATACGAGCCCAAGTCCTCAACTTGACTCAAGTTAGTTCTGAACACAACACTCTTCGTGAGAACCTCACATAAGCATGTTGCAAAACCACAGTAACACGATATCATTCATATCAACCAAAACGCACCAAGAACTTAGCAAATGAATACTAAGCAATCTTTCCAAAGATGTAAAGTAAGTACGAAACATTGCAAATGAAAAGCAGAAGCACTACGGTGAAGTTCCGGACCTTGCCTGAGCGACCCGGACCTTGAGCCGGAACTAACAAAAGCTAGTAGAACCTAGAGCCGGAACTTACCAAAACTAGTACAACCAAGCTCCCGCCGGAGCTTACAAAACTAGTAGGACCTAGCACCGGAGCTAACCAGAACTAGTCGGAACTAGTAATCCCAAAAGCCGGAGCTAGAAAAATCAACTTTGGAGCTTAACAATAACACGGCGGAGCTATCAAAATCGTGTCGGAGCTATCAAAAACATGTCGGAGCTATCAAAGACATGCCGGAGCTAAAGACAAAACTTCATCGGAGCTGATCAAAGCTAGTCGGACCTAGCATCGAACGTAATCGGAGCTACCCAAAACAAACCGAACCTACCGTCGGACCTTGCTGTAGCTCAGAGCTAGAGTCGGACCTTGATAAAAAGGTGTTTTGGTGATATTCGAAACTTTTATCATCAAGGCCAAGTGTATTCACGACAAGCCAATGTATTCAGCACACATAGGTCTTACATTTGCGATAGGAAGAAATTGAATGACCGAGAGTGAGGCATCGGAAACAATGGTTCTTGAAAATGACCATCAAATCCCACTATGGGACCTGAGCAATTCGGCTCGCTCGTGGTGTGCAGGGAGGGACACCGGGTTGGAGTCCAGACCTGGGGCGGGGATTTGTGTCTGCGCTGAACCAAAGTCCGAGCTTAGGCTATCCGCACTCGTTACCCTATATACTACTCTATACACTATTCTCCTTCTATTTTTACAACACTTACTTTAAATTTACACTATGCAGCAATCTTTACAGCAATACCAGTGTGGGCGGTCTTAGGCAGGGAGCATGTGGGCGTGACCAGCAGAGGGGGCGAGGTCCAGTAGGTACGACAGGGATGAGGGTGCAGGTGGTCTGTGAGGTGCACCTAAGCACGAATTTGGTCTGCATAGAATCTCTGCGGACAAGAGAGGGGCTCAGTTTGCAGCGGTGATTGGACAGGGGTGGACCCTGAGCGAGGGAGTGTGGCTTGGTCATGATGGTTGGCAGAAGATGTGACATGGTAGCGCTGCATCGGCTACGGAGACAAGGGATAGGGGGTCATGGGGAGCCATGCAAGAGGTCGCCGGGAGAGACAGTGACAGGAGGGGAGGCCTGATCACACAGAGGGAGAACCATGGTGGCCATCTGCAGAGAGAGGAGGGAAGGAGAGGAGGCCGGCACCTCAACGAGGGCCGATGGTGGCAAGGGGTGACGAGAGGGGGCATCCAAGGCCGGGGAGAACTCCTCCTCTGAGTCAGATATGAGCTCGTTGAGGATGGGGGCAAGGAGCAGGGGTCCTCACCCGAGCTCCGACACGGGGAGGGGAGGGGTGCACTCGGCGTGCGCAACTTTGACAACGGGGTGGAGGAGAGACACTACTACAAAAAGAATTTTTACAGGCGCCTCAATTTTTCAAACACAGGCGGTCCTTAAAAATATACGACTGTGATGACGAATGATATAATAACCGCCTGTGATGAAAGAACAACACAGGCATATTTTAAAAAACAACCGCCTGGGTAAATACTCGATCTTCTCTGGCGGTTATTACTTAAGAACTGCCTGCAATAAAATAACATCACAGGCGGATTTTAAGAAACAACTGCCTAGGTAAATACATGATCTTCTCAAACGGTTATTAATTATGAACTGCCTGTAATGTAATGAACTTCATAGGCGGTTCTTAATCAACAACGGCTTGAGAAGATCATGTATTTTCATCAGCGGTCATTGTGTAATAACCGTATGTAGTTGTTCAATTATCACAAGCGGTTTTCATTGAAGAACCGCCTAGGGAAAGTCATTGTTTCCACTTATTTTGTGTCCACGGAAATGCCAGAGTGCCCTAGATCGTGAGCATCCATTGCAGGGATAAACAAACGCAATGACATTGCAATTAAGTGATTTAATTGGAATACAAGGATAAACAAACGCAAATGACATTGCAATTCAGAGGTAATTCACAACTCGATGAATTCCATAGATCATATATTGCGTGCCCTCTAAACAAAATTCAAATTTAAACTTATTGCTGAAGCTCCCATCGATCAATCTAAATTGTACCGTCCTGCTTGCTCCCGAACACGTCTCTTATATTCCGCTGGATCCTAAAAATATTGACATTATTTAAATTAACAAATGTCGAAGGAGAAATGAATAACCTACATTGGTCACTAAGTCAAAGTGTCATCTAACCTTGATAAGTAGATTATAGCAATCATTTTCAACATCGGGCACATTTGGCTGATGCAGCAAATGCTGAACATCAAGTAGTATAGTTTTGATTGTAAAACCACTGCACCACCCCTACGAAATATAACTTAAGCAATATAAGAAATCAGTTCAAATAAGTTTGACAACAATTAAGTATTAATTACATGAGCAAAATAGGTCTATCTTACAGTCTCTTGATCAAGAATCCCGATGCAGAGTGCTCCCGAACGATGGACATTTGGGTGGAAGAACCCACATGGAAAGGCTCATCTTAGAGGCACCAAGGGATAGTCCTCGGAGAAGGAGATTATCAGGGGGTAGTAACCATCTTCCTATTCATTCTACAAAAGAAATTTATTAATAGGAGGACGATGGTTAAACTCATATTGTGCTTGTTCTTCATGACTTACCCCTTCTTTATCGGGGACGATGCACTGCCACTTCAATAAATCTCCCGATTCAGGCTTCGCAGAGAAACCCTACACAGAGAAATTGAAAATACCAAAAACAAACAAGACAGAAAAACAAACTACAGTTAAGTTCATCAGTCCATTGCAGATACATATGTATATACAACAATGCGACCGGTGTTCCATATGTACATACATGGGGATGGTTCTTGCGCCACGCCAAGCGCTCCTCCTTCAATTGGCTACACGCCCGAGACATCAATATCTAAAAGACCAACCATCCAATGTAACACCCTAAATTTTCGCATCGTGCATTGCATACATGATCATGCATTAAACATTAGTAGCATAAAAGGAAAATAATAAAAGATAAAACATACATATATGGTGTAGCAAAAAGAAGAAAAAGAAAATAATAATTATAGCCTAAAACTTTTATTAGGGAATAAATATAAAAAAATAATAATAATATAAAAAAATACATATAAATAAATTATATATAATAATAAATATATATATAAATAAATAATAAATAAATAAAGTGAATAAGATAAATAAAATAAATAAAATATAAATAATAAAATATATAATAATAAAAATATAAAAAGAATAAAAATATAAAAAGAATAAAAAGAAAAAAAACAAAACAAAAACAATCGTCGGCCACGCCGCCCGACCGGCCCAGCAAGCGACCGCGCGCGCGCGCGCGCCCGCACGATGCCCCGATTCCCGCGCGACTCCCGCGCCCTGCCGCCACACACCCCGCTGCTGGCCCTGCTCGCCCGCCCAGCCCCGACGTGCGCAGCGCCCGACCGAACCGCACTGCTAGCACCGACCGACGCACCCCGACGCGCCGCCAACGCGTTGACCGCGCGCCTGGCTCCCGCGCACCGAGTCCCGCGCGTAGCGTGCGAGTAGCTCGCCCACGCGCCTGGGCCCCGCACGCCCACCCGACGCGCTCGCGTGGCGCGAGTCGCCCAGCCGCACCCGACTCGGTTCCCTGATCGACCGTACCGCCATCTATATAAACATCGCAGGGCTCCGTAGGGTTTTTCCCCGATCCCAGGAAAATGCCGCCACCTTCCAAAGAAACGCCGCCGGTACAGAAAAAAAAAGCACCAGAGGCTGCGCCACAGGGAAGAAAAGGAAGAAAAAGGAGGGGAAGAAGAGGAGGAAAAAGAGGAGAGTGCCGTCATCTGCCGGAGATCGTCGTCGCTGTCGTCGTACCGTCGGAGAACCTTGCGCATCTACTTCGTCTACGTATTGTCCCCATCCCGCGATCATCGAAGCCATCGCATCTACGGTAGGCCGTGTTTCCGATGCGAATTTTAGCGACCATATTGAATCTAATAGACATAAATTGATCGTAGTTGCGTCGTCTTTTTATTTTCAGCAACATTAATCCCCGCTAAAACCCCCGTAAACTCATATGAACACGTATGAACTAGTCGCATCTAATCAATAAACAACCGTAGTTAATTAATTATTGAATTGTGCATGCATGCATGTCATTGCATGTTGATTATTTTGTGTGCATCATATTGAATTGTATGTATTTTCTTGTATGTATGATCACGCGTAGAGGAACGTGCTCAAGAGGCCGCATACGAGGATTTCCAAAATCAAGACTTTGAAGCGCTTGAGCAACCCCATCCGTCAGAGCAAGGCAAGTGTCCTTGAACATATTGATCCCGTTTTATTAAATGTTTTGTTTGGGAACTTGCATGCTTGTGTCAATATGATGGGAAACCTATACGTAGGAGTTTACTAGTGTTTGTTGCCACCCCTTGTCGCCGGGATATACATGATGAGTCGGGTATAGGTATTTTTCTTTTTGCACCGCATCGCTACATGGGTTATGGGTAACTTAAATAATGTGATTGACAACTTTAATTACGACAACTTGGGATGGTAATAAGATGATGATTAATTTAGCAACCTGGAATTTAGGAGATCTAAGCAACCATGGTTTTGTGGATGGGTTGGATGATATGATGGTTTGCTTTCCTTAGATCTAAGGATCGGTTCATGCGAGAATATGCCAGGTCAACAGTGCCACCACAAGGCCAAGTATGGGTGTGGCGTAGCTGAATAATTAGGGGCGCTGCTAGTATTGTATGGACCATTGGATGGCGCGGGGAATGGGAGTCGAGGAGGACTGCCCTGGGATCCGCATGGCACACGAGGGGGCCCGTGGGTGGGAGTATAGAGATTCAAGCCTGCCGGTGAAACCTTAGTGGGCTCGTACATACTAGTAGTCCCTTTTGAAAGGCTATTTTGTGATCTCTTTGCCACACACCTACGGAAGTGTGAGATGGCATAATGGAGGTTTCTTAGTCATCGAAAGGTGATGAAATCACGAACGTGTGGGTAAAGTGGTACAACTTTTGCAGAGTGTTAAAAACTATCATGATAGCCGTGCTCCCGGTTATGAGCGCCTGGATGACCTACATGATTAGAGTTGGATTTGGAATTTTTGGATGGTTGGTTTATGGTTATGGGTTGGTAATGGTTATGGATGGTTTATGGATTATGGTTATGGATATGAATTTGAGTTATGGTAACTGGACTTGGATAATGATGATGTTGGCAATAATTGGATATGGTTTATATTATGTTAATATGATGGTTATGATGGGATTGTTTCACATAGACATAGTATAATGCTTTTCAAATGTTTTACTGTACTTTTCAGCACTTAGCCATTATTACATTCGTCATTTGAATAAGCCACATGTCATACTTTCCACACTTGCTGAGTACGACATGTACTCACCCTTGCAATCCCCCAACAGTTGCAGGTCAGGATTGTGAGTTTAATGGCGATAATGTGGAGATCTAGGCCATGTCTACCGTCAGCTTTGCCCGTGGTGTTGCATGGAGCTGCGCTATCCCTTTTGCTTAGTTTGCTTAGTTGCTTAATTAGTTTATTTCCGCTGCATTAGTTGAACTTGTCATTAATATTCATTAGAGCTTGTATTCGAGGAGATAATGAATTATGTAATAAGTGTACTTATTTAATATTTTGAGCTGTGGTAATTATCTGTTTATCATTTGTGAACCACTCGTGTATGTGTGTTGAACATCCTGGGCACACATATGCATTAGCTTGGTTCATTTTCGGAACCGGGCGTCACAAATTGGTATCAGAGCCGCGTTGACCGTAGGACGCAAGCCTAGGTAGAATGGACACTCTAGAACACTTAGGAACACTCTTCAAATCTGCTATTTTCGAAAATTTTTGCTGCTATTTTGTTCCCTTATTTTCAGCTGCAAAAAGTATTGATCGCTGCTGCGTTTTGATAAAAATTTTCAGAAGTGAGCAATATTAGGTGCTGCTGTTTTTGCTGCTTAAATTTTCGTGAAAAAAAATGTGTTTTGCTGCTGTTATGTGTGGGTAAAATTATTGTGTTGGCTGCTGCATTTTTCTCTCTATCTTTTCGTTCTTTTGAAACCGCTGCACCGCTCTTTTTCCGCCATTTTAGCTGCTGCAATTTTCAGATTTGTATTCCGTTATTCTTTCCTCTAATGTATTCTCGTTTTCTGTAGATGGCCCGCACCAAGACAACACACCGTAAGTCGACCGGTGGACTTGTGCCCCCGCGTAGGTTGGCCAGTCGCTCTCCGGTCATCGACCCCCGTCACCCCGTGGTGATCCGTTCTGATGGCAGAGCCGCAGGACAACTGCGACATCGTCTCCGTGCCCTACTCCGTGAGGCTGGCTACCGTCCACAGCCTCTCGCTCTCCTACCACACCACTGGAGTGCAGCGCCCCGGCGGGAAGGAGTGGAGCTGCAAGATCTACATCTACTATGGTGATGAGTTGGTGAAGACCCACAGCAGTCCTGCTTGGAGGAGCTCCCGCCGATCTGCGGAGCAGGATGCTAGCTGGGAAGCAGCCACCTTTTGGAGTCACGCCCGCCGTTTCCGTCTGAAGGACACGGTGCACGCCTTCGTTCCGCAGCGTCCCAGTGGCACTGCGAGCTTCGTCTCTAGGCACGTGGAGGGACCCCTGGACCTCCCGCAGTCTCGTCAGACTGTTGACGACGTGGCCCAGCTCATTGCTCGACTTCAGAGGGCGTAGCAGGAGATTCAGGATGGACGTGACCTCGCTCAGCGCCACGAGGCAATAATCAGGAGGTATCGTCGGATCACCGATGAGGACCCGGACGACTACACGTCCGACACCTCGACGTGGACCCCAGACTCTCCAGACCGTCACAACGGCCAGCGTGAGTCGTCTTCTGAGGAGTCCTCTGACGAGGAGCCTTCCAGTGTGGCATCCGTCGCACCACCGCGCCTGCTGCCTCACCACCACAGGACCCCGAGGACCCCGACGACGACGACGACGACGACGAGGACACGGAGGAGTTCCCACTTGACGACGAGTAGTCCTCGACCTATGCCACGACTCAAGGATAGGCACACCCCCATTAGTTAAATAAGAGCGACGTAGACGTACTTGTGTGACCTTGAGTTGTGTTACTTCTTTTAGGATTTTTGTCAATTTTGTTTGGTGCATGTTTGAGTGCTTGTGTGCTTAGTAGAGAGTTGTGGGATGCTTCGGCACTTGTCCACATCCTCATATAGGTCTATATTAATAAAGGATTATTTAGTGTCACATACCTTGATGCATATAGTCGGGACATTTCTTTCCAAATTCTAAATCCTTTTGTCCCCACCTTTCTTTCGCCAACAGATGGTGAGAACACGTAACCAGAGGGATGTCAACGATGAGGAGGAGCGCAATGAAGTACCTCAGAACAACCAGGGACATGCTCATGGAGCTATCAATATTGAACAACTGTTAGCTATGCAGAACCAGCTCATGCAGACCATATACAGACAATGGGACAGCTACAAGCTGGCAACAACAATCATCCTCATATACCGCCACCGCCACCACCCTAGCCACACTACAACCGTTTGGGAGAGTTCATGAGGACCAGACCGCCTACCTTTGCACAAGCCACAGACCCAATGGAAGCTAATGATTGGCTGATGTCTGTTGAGAAGAAACTTGCTATTGTCCAGTGCACTAATAGGGAGAAGGTTCCCTTTGCATCACATCAACTAGTTGGAGCAGCCGCTGACTGGTGGGAAGCTCTTTGCAACGCTCATGATAATAAGGAGGCAATCACTTGGGATGATTTTAAGCAGAGTTTCCGTTCCCACTATGTACCTGAAGGAGTTATGATACTGAGAAGACAAGACTTTGAAAATCTCAGGCAAGGAAGGATGAGCGTGAGTGAGTATCTCAACAAATTCACTCAATTATCAAGATATGCTCCAGAAGACATCAACACTGATACTAGGAAGCAGTATCTATTTATGAGGTGTCTCAACAATGAAATTCAAGTCCAGTTGCTCAATACTGATTATCCAAACTTCCAAACGCTGGTTGACAAGGCTATTGTGGTTGAGAACAAGATTTGTGAGATGGAGCAGGACAACAAGAGGAAGATGCCACATCATGAACAGCAGCAAGGAAGCAATGTTCGCCCCTGCTATGCACCACCTACTGCACCACACTACAACCCATCTGCTCCTGCATACCGCGCTGCTTATCCGCCCTGCCCAAATCAGCCACCGCAGCAACGCCCCACCATGCAAGCGCCTCGCTATCCTGTGCCACCTGCGCTGCATCCTAATATGGCGGCAAATGCTCAAAACCAGCTGCGCCCAAACTTCCCTAATGCTACGGGCGGTAAGACATGCTATGTGTGTGGAGAGCCTGGGCACTTTGCAAGTCAATGCCCTAGAAGAAACTATGGACCTATGAACAATGCACCAAGGCCAAATTACCCTCGACCAAATGGAGGAGCACCACAAGGCAACCGTGGACATCAGAATTTTGCTCGTGGCAATGTGAATCATGTCTCTACTGAGGAAGCCCAGCAAGCTGATGACGTCGTGATTGGTATGTTTCTTGCAAACTCCAACCCCGCGACTGTTTTATTTGATTCGGGAGAATCTCATTCATTCATCTCGTCAAAGTATGTTGCCAAGTACAATTTGCCTATATCTCATATGAAGCAAACTATGCTAGTAAGTTCTCCTGGCGGAGAGATGAGGACAAATATAGTATGTCCGAAAGTAAGCAATAAAATAAGGGGGGTAGACTTTCTCGCAAACCTCATAGTCTTGGACTCCCAAGGAATAAACATAATACTTGGAATGGACTGGCTGAGCAAGTATAATGGAGTCATTCAATGTGCCGAGAGGATTGTGCAGTTGACAAGTGAACACGGAACACACATCAAAGTTGAGGCAGCACAACCTACAAGAGAGAAGGCAATGCTCAATCAAGTGGAAGGAGTGACATTGGAAAGCATTCCAATCGTTCGTGAGTACCCGGATGTGTTTCCAGATGAGTTGCCAGGTATGCCACCTGACCGTGACATAGAATTCGCCATTGAGTTGATACCCAGAACTGCACCTATAGCTAAGAGGCCGTATAGGATGCCTCCTAAGGAATTAGCAGAGCTCAAGAAGCAAATTCAAGAGCATCTAGAGAAGGGTTTTATACGCCCAAGCTCATCCCCGTGGGGAGCCCCAGTGCTCTTCGTAGATAAGAAGGATGGAACCCAGAGGATGTGTGTGGACTATAGGTCTCTCAAGGAAGTGACAATTAAGAACAAGTACTCACTGCCCCGTATAGAGGATTTGTTCGACCAAATGAAGGGCGCCTGCATTTTCTCCAAGATCGACTTGCGGTCAGGATACTTCCAAATGACGATTAGACCATCGGATATACCCAAGACAGTATTTCGGACACGATATGGATCTTATGAGTACACCGTCATGTCATTTGGATTGACAAACGCGCCTGCATACTTTATGTATCTCATGAATAAGGTCTTCATGGAATATCTGGATAAGTTCGTTGTAGTGTTCATCAATGACATTATGATATACTCGAGAAGCGAGGAAGAACATGAAGAACACTTGAAGCTTACATTGCAGAAGCTACAGGAACACCAATTGTAAGCCAAGTTCAGTAAATGTCAATTCTGGTTACAGGAAGTTTCTTTCTTAGGCCATATTAATGCCGGAGGAGGAGTATCAGTTGACCCAAGGAAGGTGAGAGATGTGCTTAAGTGGGAACCGCCGGAGAATGTCAAGGAAATTCGGAGTTTCCTTGGAATGGCTGGATATTACCGCCGATTCATCAAGGATTTCTCCAAAATAGCCAAGCCTATGACCGAATTACTCATGAAAGGGAAGGCATTTCGATGGACTCAAGCTTGTCAGGATAGCTTTGAGGAGTTAAAGAAAAGGTTGACAACCGCGCTGGTGTTAGTATTACCAGACGTGAGCAAGAGCCTTGATATATATCGTGATGCATCAAGACAAGGATTAGGATGTGTGCTCATGCAAGAAGGCCAAGTGGTAGCTTATGCATCAAGGCAACCAAAGAAACATGAGTTGAATTATCCTACACACGACCTTGAACTCGCAGCCGTGGTACACGCCTTGAAGATATGGAGACACTATGTTTTTGGTCACCGATGTGAGATTTATACGGATCACAAGAGTCTCAAGTACATATTTACGCAAACGGATCTGAATCTGAGGCAACTCCGATGGTTGGAGCTCATCAAGGATTATGACGTGGGGATCAACTATCACCCAGGGAAGGCCAATGTGGTGGCCGATGCTTTGAGCCGAAAAGGAGTAAGCCACCAACTTACAGTTCGGGAGCTGCCATTCGAGTTATGCAAGGATTTCAAACGGTTGAACCTTGGATTCATAAATGAGATGGGAACGATGGAAGTCAACCCAGCATTAGAGCAGGAAATACGGGAAGGGCAGACAAAGGACAAGGAAATACAGGAAATCAAGGAAAAGACCCGAGAAGGAAGAGAATTCAGATTTGATGAGGACAAACAGGGTACCTTATGGCTTGGAAAGAGGATTGTGGTACCTAATGTCAGGCATATTCGGGAAACAATATTGAAGGAGGCACATGACTCACCTTACTCAATTCATCCCGGCTGTACGAAGATGTACAAGGACTTAAATACATGTTATTGGTGGGCCAGCATGAAAATGGACATAGCCGAATATGTTGCACTTTGCGATGTGTGCCGACGAGTGAAAGCTGAACATCAAAGGCAAGCTGGATTGTTACAACCATTAAAGATCCCAGAGTGGAAGTGGGAAGAGATTGGTATGGACTTTATAGTTGGATTACCGCGAACTCAGTCTGGCTATGATTCAATATGGGTTATTGTGGATCGGTTGACAAAATCAGCTCACTTCATCCCTGTTAAGACCACATATACCACCGCGAAGCTAGCAGAATTGTATATGGAGCATATTGTGTGTCGACACGGAGTACCGAAGAAGATAGTCTCGGATAGAGGTTCTCAGTTTACCTCCAGATTTTGGCAGAAATTGCATGAAGCAATGGGAACAAGGTTGAACTTCAGTTTGGCGTATCACCCTCAAACAGATGGACAAACCGAGAGGACCAACCAAATTTTGGAAGACATGTTAAGAGCTTGTACTTTAAAGCATGGGAAAAGATGGGATAAAAGTTTGCCGTACGCTGAATTCTCGTACAACAATAGCTACCAAGCAAGTCTGGAAATGTCACCCTACGAAGCATTGTACGGAAGGAAGTGTAGGACTCCCTTGTTTTGGAATGAAACCGGAGAGAATCAAGTGTTTGGTCCCGACGTGTTACAAGATGCTGAAAGGCAAGTCCAAATAATACGAGAGAACTTAAAGGCTGCCCAGTCTCGACAGAAAGGTTATGCGGATAATAGGCGAAGGACTCTGACTTTTGAAGTTGGAGATTTTGTATACCTCAAAGTGTCACCTATCCGAGGTCAGCGACGGTTTAATGTCAAAGGAAAACTAGCACCACGTTACATCGAAACATTTAAGATTCTGGACAAGCGAGGAGAGGTAGCATATCGACTTGAGCTGCCGACGTATCTCTCCGATGTACATGACGTGTTTCACGTCTCTCAACTCAAGAAGTGTCTCAAGTACCGGAAGAACAAGTGCCGACGGACGAGTTAGAACTTCAAGAGGATTTGTCCTATGTCGAGCAACCTATCAAGATCTTGGACGTAAAGGAAAGAGTCACGAGAAATAAGAGGATCCGTTGGTGCAAAGTGCAATGGAAACACCATCCGGAAGCCGAAGCTACATGGGAACGTGAAGAAGACCTGAAGGCAGAATTCCCTCATCTTTTCTCCACGCTATCGAATCTCGAGGGCGAGATTCACTTTAAGGGGGTAGGTTTCTAACACCCTAAATTTTCGCATCGTGCATTGCATACATGATCATGCATTAAACATTAGTAGGATAAAAGGAAAATAATAAAAGACAAAACATACATATATGGTGTAGCAAAAAGAAGAAAAAGAAAATAATAATTATAGCCTAAAACTTGTATTAGGGAATAAGTATAAAAAAAATAATAATAATATAAAAAAGAAATATATATAAATAAATTATATATAATGATAAATATATATATAATAATAAATATTTATATAAAATAAATAATAAATAAATAAAGTGAATAAGATGAATACAATATAAATAATAAAATATATAATAATAATAAAATAAAAAGAAAAAAAAAAAAGAAAAAAACAAAAAAAACAATCGCCGGCCAGGCCGCCCAACCGGCCCAGCCAGCGACCGCGCGCGCCCCCGCGCGATGCACCGATTCCCGCGCCCGCCGCCACGCGCCCCGCTACTGGGCCCCGCTCGCCCGCCCAGCCCCGACGCGCGCAGCGCCCGACCGAACCGCACCGCTCGCACCGACCGACGCGCCGCCAGCGCGTTGACCGCGCGCCTGGCTCCCCCGCACCGAGCCCCGCGCGTAGCGCGCGAGTAGCTCGCCCACGCGCCTGGGCCCTGCACGCCCACCCGACGCGCTCGCGTGCCGCGAGTCGCCCGGCCGCACCCGACTCGGTTCCCTGATCGACCGTACCGCCGTCTATATAAACACCGCAGGGCTCCGTAGGGTTTTTCCCCGATCCCAGGAAAACGCCGCCGCCTTCCAAAGAAACGCCTCCGGTACAGAAAAAAAAGGCACCAGAGGCTGCGCCGCAGGGAAGAAAAGGAAGAAAAAGGAGGGGAAGAAGAGGAGGAAAAAGAGGAGAGCGCCGTCGTCTGCCGGAGATCGTCGTCGCCGTCGCGTCGCCGTCGTCGTGCCGTCGGAGAACCTTGCGCATCTCCTTCGTCTACACATCGTCCCCATCTCGCGATCATCGAAGCCATCGCATCTACGGTAGGCCATGTTTCCGATGCGAATTTTAGCGACCATATTGAATCTAATAGACGTAAATTGATCGTAGTTGTGTCATCTTTTTATTAGCAACATTAATCCCCGCTAAAACCCCCGTAACCTCATATGAACACGTATGAACTAGTCGCATCTAATCAATAAACAACCATAGTTAATTAATTATTGAATTGTGCATGCATGCATGTCATTGCATGTTGATTATTTTGTGTGCATCATATTGAATTGTATGTATTTTCTTGTATGTATGATCACGCGTAGAGGAACGTGCTCAAGAGGCCGCATACGAGGATTTCCAAAATCAAGACTTTGAAGCGCTTGAGCAACCCCATCCGTCGGAGCAAGGCAAGTGTCCTTGATCATATTGATCCCGTTTTATTAAATGTTTTGTTTGCGAACTTGCATGCTTGTGTCAATATGATGGGAAACCCATACGTATGAGTTTACTAGCGTTGCTTGCCACCCCTTGTCGCTGGTATATACATGATGAGTCGGGTATGGGTATTTTTCTTTTTGCACCGCATCGCTACATGGGTTATGGGTAACATAAATAATGTGGTTGACAACTTTAATTACGACAACTTGGGATGGTAATAAGATGATGATTAATTTAGCAACCTAGAATTTAGGAGATCTAAGCAAGCATGATTTTGTGGATGGGCTGGATGATATGGTGGTTTGCTTGCCTTAGATCTAAGGATCGGTTCATGCGAGAATATGCCAGGTCAATAGTGCCACCACAAGGCCAAGTACGGGTGCGGCGTAGCTGAATAATTAGGAGCGCTGCTAGTATTGTATGGACCATTGGATGGCGCGGGGAATGGGGGTCGAGGAGGACTGCCCTGGGATCCGCATGGCACACGAGGGGGCCCGTGGGTGGGAGAATAGAGATTCAAGCCTGCCGGTGAAACCTTAGTGGGCCCGTACATACTAGTAGTCCCTTTTGAAAGGCTATTTTGTGATCTCTTTGCCACACACCTACGGAAGTGTGAGATGGCATAATGGAGGTTTCTTAGTCATCGAAAGGTGATGAAATCACGATGAAAGCATCTGGGCCCCCTCATGTTGAATGGTTTTGGTGATTAATGACAACCATTGAACTTCACTAATGAATTTGTGAATGCAAGGTCCCCATGAACACTAAATTAGATGATATGATTATACCATTGAAGATCCATAGATACTCAACTTTCAAGATCAAACTCATGAGATAAAGATAATATGTGAAGGCTCTATGTCTAAGTCACTCAATCAAAAATTGACATCATACAATGCTTAAGGATCATAAGAGAGCCGTGTGGAACAAATGTCTAAGAGGTCATTCGAGAAAGACACAGAAGATTCACTCAAAACAATTCGAAGCAAGCAAAATCAACTCACCGGATCAACCGATGATTTGCAAAATGAACACATCGGTCGAGTTGACTCAACTGAAGAAAAAGACCTCAGACAAATGAACTCACCGGATTATCCGATGTGAAGGGCTCAACAACATCGGTGCAACCATCCAGTTTGCAGAACAATTGGAGCAAGTGAAGCACCGGATCATCCGATGTGCAGAATTACACACATCAGTCGATCACTCCAGTAAGCATCAAGATCAAGCAAATTCTGGAGGAAGAGCCACCGGATCATCCGATGAGAAGACTGGGGCAACATCGGTCTAATAACGGTAATATCTGACATAATGATGTCAGCCAAAGTAATTACACCGATGATAACTAGAGGGGAGACATCGGATCATCCGGTGTGCACAGAAAAGTTCTGTCAGCCTACTTTTTCAACGGCTATTTCGGTTAAGCTGGCTATAAAACCCCTCTAACCCGGTCATTTCGACAAGTCTTGATCGCCTGAAGCCCACTACACATCCAAGAGCAGTCAAGACCCTAGAGCATACATTTCCACACTCTTAGATCATTTGTAATAGTCTAGAGAGAAGCTTGTGTGCGTTCATTCTCTGTGATTGAACTCTCTAGGCTAGTGAGAAGTTGAAGAAGATCGTTCCGGAGCTTGCCAAGGTGTGTGTGGAAGCCCGGAACATCGACGGTTGTACAAGGCTTGAGCTCCACCTTGCCGGAGATGGCGAACGGAGAAGATTAGTGAAGACTCCATTGTCTCGGTGACATTGGAAGTGGCAAAACCCTTCGGTGGGTGCCACAACGTGGATGTAGGAAGATCCTTGCGATCTTGCCGAACCACGGGATAAATCTCCGTGTCCCCTAGCGTTTGCATTCCTCTCCCTCTCTTTACTTTTTGCAATCTTCACTTGAAGCGTTGATTGCATAGCTAGAACCGCATTGGGATTTGGGCTTAAGTAGTTTGTTTTTTAATTGTCTTAAAATTGAAAGAAAGCCCAATTCACCCCCCCTCTTGGGCGTTTCGATCCTTACAATTGGTATCAGAGCAAGGTCGCTCATAGGATCATTCTAGCTTCATCGCTAGAGAGCTTAAATGGCCAAGAATGGGGGTTCGGTTCCCACCTTCGAGGGCAAGAACTTTGCCTATTGGAAAGCACGCATGCGTGCCTACCTAGAGGCTATTGCTCCCGAAGTTTGGGAAGCGACCCATGCGGGATTTGGAGATCTCAATTATGTTGGTGATCAACTTAAGTGGGATGCTAAGGCTAGGAATGCTATTTATGAATGCATAAGTCAAGATGTCTTCTCTAGAATTGCTAGTAAGGAAAAAGCTTGTGAAATTTGGGCTTGCTTGATAGAAATCCATGAGGGCTCATCTCGTGTAAAGGAACTTAAATATCACATGCTCAAAGCTAAATATGATGAGTTTAAGATGCTTCCTCATGAAAATGTTAATGAAATGTTTTCACGCTTAAATGTTCTTATTGAGGAAATTAATGCTCTTGACATTGCGTCACTTGGCAAGGGACTTATTAACCGCAAGATCCTCATGCTCCTTCCCAAGCCGAAGTACAACATCATCAACTCCATGCTCCAAAAGGAATCACTTGACAACATTGAAGTTTCGGAGCTCATTGGAGAAATACACGCGCATGAGATGAGTGTGCTTGGGATGATGGAGCAATCATCAAAAACAATTGCTCTAAAGGCCTCCACCAAGAAGACAAGCTTCAATAAGAAGAAGGTGGTTGAGCCTAGCTCAAGTGAAGAAGAGCAAGCGTCAAGCGAAGATGACGATGATGAACTTGCCTTGATGATGAGAAAGTTCTCACGCTTGAACTCCAAGATCACCAAAAAGGGATACACCTTTGATCCCAAGAAGAAGGCATTTTTACCAAGAAGAGACGATCGCAAGATATGCTACAATTGCGGAGATCAAGGCCACATCTCCTATGATTGTCCAAAACCGGACAAAAGGAGAGAGAACCACAAAGGCAAGCAACGCAAGCTTGACGAAAGTGATGATAATGAAGAAGAAGCCAAGCCCAAACCAAGAACCTTTGGGAAGAAGAAGCAAGACAAGGGCAAGAAGGCAAGACTCTTCCCAAAAAGGAGAAGTGGTCCACAAAAGGTGTTTATGTGTGAGGCAAATGAATGGGTCACCGACGAAGAAACAAGTGATGAAGAGAGTGGAGGAGAAGAAGAAAGCTTGGCCGGCCTTGCCATTGCCAACCATGATGACTCACCTCTTCCTCCACCACCCATGTGCCTCATGGCTAAAGGTAACACCAAGGTATGTGACGACTCTAGTGATGATGAGCTTTCCCCCGATGATTTAACCTCTTTGATAAATGAATATCATGCTATCATTAAGAGAGAGAAGAGTAAAGTTAAAACTCTTGAAGAGATTCGTGCTAAACTTGAGAGTGCTAACATTGATTTGCTTGACAAGTATGAAAGCATACTCAAAGATCATGACACGCTCAAATCTCATGTCAAGCAAATTGAGGAAGAAAATGCTAAAATCAAGCTAGACAATGATGAGCTCAACATAGCACACCAAACTCTCTTGCAGGAGCACAACAAGCTAATTCATGAATACCAAACACTTAACATTGCTCATGACATGCTTGATCAAGAGTTAAAAGATGCAAAGAAACAAACTCTTAATGATAAGATATCCACTACTTCGCATGCCTCTAATGTCTTGGACAAGTCTTTGTCTTTAAAAGCTAATGCTAGGGAGAAGGACTTGTTGGAGGAAATTGAGAGTCTCCGCACTAGTGTGGCTAGACTTTCAAAAGGTGAAGTCAAGCACAAGGAAATCCTCTTCCAACAAGCGATAGTCTTCAACAAAAGAGGACTTGGATCCTTCCCGGTACCCAACAAAGGAAAGGTGCCCTCACCGGAGCTTAGAACAAGCTTCATCAAGGAAGTTGGTTCTTATTGCCAACATTGTGAGGTCACCGGTCACCACACAAGGGAGTGTCCTCTTCCTAACCGACCTTCACCTAAATTGCCTACTAACTACAAATCTATTTTCAATGATCGCTATTATCTTCTAAGCAAAGTGAATGGCAAGGTGAAAGCTAGGTTCATTGGCAAAGACATGAAGAGCATGAAGGGGAAGCTCCCCAAGCAACTTTGGGTCCCAAAGACACTTGTATCTCACATACAAGGACCTAAGTTGGCTTGGGTGCCTAAAGTCAAAAATTAACTTCATGTGTGTAGGTGAACTACAAAGCCGGAGGAAAGCATTGGGTACTCGATAGCGGGTGCACTCAACACATGACCGGCAATGATGGTATGTTCACCACCATAGAAAACCCCGGTAATCATGAACAAGTTACTTTTGGTGACAATTCTAAGGGTAAGGTAATAGGATTAGGTAAAATTGCTATCTCGAATGATTTATCCATTTCTAATGTGTTGTATGTTAAGTCGCTTAGCTATAATCTACTTTCCATTGCACAACTTTGTGATCTTGGACTAACATGCACATTTAGCAAGGTTGATGTTGTTGTGAGTAGTGAGGCAAGCAAAGAGCTTATCTTCAAAGGATTTCGGCATGGACATCTCTACTTAGTAGATTTCTCCAACAAGAATGCTAGCCTAACCACTTGTCTTTTCACTAAGACAAGCTTGGGTTGGCTATGGCACCGACGCATAGCACACATTGGAATGAGCAAACTTAAGAAGTCATTCAAGCTTGGGATGGTGACCGGCGTAAAGGATGTGACGTTTGAGAAGAACAAGCTTTGTAGCGCATGTCAAGACAGGAAGCAAGTTGCTTCACACCACCCAATGAAGACAATGGTGTCAACCTCCAAGCCACTTGAACTACTCCACGTGGACCTCTTCGGACCGTCCACATACCAAAGTCTTGGCGGTAACCTCTATTGTCTTGTTATAGTTGATGACTACTCTCGCTATGCTTGGACTCTATTTTTAGGTGACAAGAGTGAAACTCCGGAAGTGTTCAAGACCTTCGACAACCGTGCTCAAAGGGAATTCCAACTTCCCATTATCAAGGTCCGGAGTGACAACGGCACCGAATTCAAGAACTACAACATTGGGGAGTGGTGTGAACGTGAAGGTGTGAAGCATGAATTCTCTGCCACGTACAATCCTCAACAAAACGGTGTTGTTGAGAGGAAGAACAAAACCCTCATCACTCTTGCAAGAGCAATGCTTGATGACTACGGCACATCGGAGAAGTTTTGGGCCGAAGCAATCAACACGGTGTGCCATGCCGCAAATAGGGTCTATCTTCACCGACTACTCCAAAAGACCCCATATGAGCTCCTCATTGGGAGAAAGCCCAACATCTCGTACTTTAGAGTCTTTGGGTGCAAATGCTACATCTACCGCAAGAAAAGGCTCGGTAAGTTTGAAAGAAGATGTGATGTTGGTATTTTTCTTGGTTATGCATCAAACTCAAAAGCATATCGAGTATTCAACCAAACCTCCGGTCTAGTTGAAGAAAGTTGTGATGTTGAGTTTGATGAGACTAATGGCTCCCAAGAGGAGAGTTTTGGTCATGATGAAATAGATGATGAGCCTCTACGAGAAGCCATGAAAAACATGACCATTGGAGACATCAAGCCAGAAGTTGAAGAGGGCCATGATCAAGGGGGAGCTTCAAGTTCCAACAACAACACCTCCATGGCGCCTCAAGTAGACGAAGAGGAGAAAGATGATCTATTGCCAACTCAAGACTCACAAGCAACACAACATCAAGATGAAGAAGAAGTCCATGATCAAGTCCAACCACAAGAGGAACAACACGCTTCACCACCGCCAAGTGCTTCACAACCACTTATGAGGCATGGACGCATCTCCAAGGCGCATCCAATGGACCAAATCATTGGAAGTCCTTCAAGGGGCGTAAGTACTCGTTCCCGCCATGTTGCTTCATTTTGTGAGCACCACTCGTTTGTTTCTTGTGTAGAACCCACTCACATCGAGGAAGCGCTCCAAGACCCAAATTGGGTAATGGCTATGCAAGAAGAACTCAACAACTTCATCCGCAATGAAGTTTGGGTGTTGGAGGAGCGACCCAAGGACAAGAACGTCATCGGAACAAAGTGGGTGTACCGCAACAAACAAGACGAGAATGGCGTTGTGGTCCGCAACAAGGCAAGACTTGTGGCCAAAGGGTTCTCCCAAGTTGAAGGACTAGATTTTGGCGAAACATTTGCTCCGATCGCCCGGTTAGAGGCAATTCGTATTCTCCTCGCTTTTGCTTCACATCATAATATTACCCTTTATCAAATGGATGTGAAAAGTGCCTTTCTTAATGGCTACATTAATGAGCTTGTTTATGTTGAACAACCTCCCGGGTTTGAAGATCCGAGGAATCCTAACCATGTGTATAGGTTGCACAAGGCGCTCTACGGGCTCAAGCAAGCACCTAGGGCGTGGTATGAACGACTACGGGACTTCCTCATCATGCAAGGATTTAAGATCGGGAGGGTGGACACCACACTTTTCACCAAAGACATCAACGGAGATCTGTTCATTTGTCAAATTTATGTTGATGATATCATTTTTGGTTCAACTAACGAAGCCTTTAGCCATGAGTTTGGCAAAATGATGTCTAGGGAATTTGAGATGTCAATGATTGGAGAGCTCAACTTCTTCCTTGGATTCCAAATCAAGCAACTTCAAGAGGGAACTTTTGTCTACCAAGAGAAATACACCAAGGACCTCTTGAAGAAATTTGAGATGGGAGATTGTAGCTCAAGAAGCACTCCAATGGCAACAAATTGCCATCTCAACGCGGATAAGGACGGTAAACCTATTGACCAATCTCACTACCGCTCTATGATTGGTTCATTGCTTTATCTTACCGCATCTAGGCCCGATATAATGTTTAGTGTATGCTTATGTGCTCGCTTTCAAGCGGCTCCTAAAGAATCGCATAAGAAGGCGGTCTTTAGGATACTTAGGTATCTTAAGCATACCCCTAGTATGGGCTTGTGGTACCCTAAAGGTACAACCTTCCAACTCTTGGGATACTCGGATTCGGACTTTGCCGGATGCCGCGTAGATCGCAAGAGTACCTCCGGTGGGTGCCACTTGCTTGGGCGTTCCCTAGTGTCTTGGTCTAGCAAAAAGCAAAATTTCGTGGCTTTGTCCACCGCGGAAGCGGAGTATATAGCGGCCGGTGCATGTTGTGCCCAAATTCTATATATGAAGCAAACCCTTTTGGACTTTGGAATTAAAATTGGTTGTGTGCCTCTCCTTTGTGACAATGAAAGTGCGGTTAAGATAGCTAGAAACCCCGTTCAACACTCCCGCACTAAGCACATTGATATTCGCCATCACTTCTTGCGTGATCATGAGGCTAAAGGAGACATCTCTTTGCAAGGTGTTAGATCCGAAGAACAATTGGCGGATATCTTCACTAAACCACTTGATGAGAAAACCTTTTCTAGACTTAGAAATGAATTAAATGTGCTAGATGCATCTAACGTCATGTAAGTTGCCATGTTCATGAAAGGATGCATATCATGTAGGTCTTGTCTAACTCCCAAAGGATAGGGGTGAGCTAGAAATAGTTTTCCCTGAGGAAGCCTTTGGAAGGTTTAAACTTGGCAAGATAGATTTATTTTATGCCTTGCATTATCTCTACCATATAAGACTTGCACTCTTTCTATTTCTTGCACTAATTTGTTTGGCATTGCATACGGTAGATTGTCACAAAGGGGAACCCACCTCATGAGAAGGAGACTTGTTTGAAATGCAATATCTCAACTCATATAAGGTGGAAAGAACAATATGATAGGTGCGTTAATGCCTAGAGGAACATGCTTCATTGAGATAGTAGTCTTCATACTCTACCTCATAAAGCATGGGCCTTACATTTCATTTGGATATTTTTTTTCCTCTATTTTTCGGTGTTCCATTTGCTTTAAGGTCTAGCCAAGCTATTGGCATATTAGCTCTTTGAGGGGTAAGGGGTTGCCCAAAAAGTCCTAAGACATGTGTTTCCCTTTGTTTGATTGTTTGGTCAAAGGACATATATGGGATGTTGGGGTTTAGTTTTCATCGGATTATCCTATGCCTAAGTCCTTCACCCATCGGATCAATAGATGTTCAATCTTCAAGTGCCAATTCAGTCAGAATCTCAAAATGATCCGACGAGTTCATTCTGGAAAACATCGGTCCATCCGATGTTCACAAATCAGCAACCTTGATGAATTCCACCGATGCCTCTTCATCTAACGTCGGTTCATCCGATGTCCTCAGTGACTCCTTGAATATCCTTACTGTGCCATTCGACCGATGCTCAAAACCCTAGACGTCGGTCCATCCGGTGTCAATTGCACTTTTCTGGAAAACCTTACTGTGGAATTCGACCGATGTTCACTCCCCTTATCATCGGACCATCCGGTGTTAAATTTTAGGCTAGGGTTTGGGACCCACTATTTAAACCTGGCCGTACCCCTTCGGTTCCCTCTTCCCCCGATCCCGACGCTGCCGCCTCCATCGCCGTTGCTCACGCGCGCTCCACTTCATCGCCGCCGCCGGACGCCGCCGCCGCCGCCGTCCACCGGCCGCCGCCGCCATCCACCGGCTCGCAGCGCCGCCGTCTCGCGCCGCCGCCGCCCACAGCGCCGTCGCCGCCTCTCCTCGCCACTCGCCACCTCCATCGCGCCGCAAATCACCGCACCACCGCCACCACTCTCACGCCGCCGCTCGCCGCTCGACGCGCCGCCTCCACCTCCGACCTCCTCATCTCCATCAACCTCGCCGCCGTCTCCACTTCGCACCCGGTCTCCATTTGATCTCCGTCGCCTAGATGGGTCGTGACCGCAAAGAAAGGGAAAAGCGATCGCGGAGCCCGCCGCGAAGAAGCGTAAACTTTCGAAGGATGAGAAGCAGGCTCTAATGGCCGCTCGCGCCGCCGAGGAGCGTGAGCGCGGCCGTGGGGGATCCCTGAGGATCCGCGAGGCTCGGCAGCCTCCTGTGATCGACAACTCCGACATCGAGGAGGAGCCGGTCGAGCCGCTTGTCCGCCGGCGCTCAGCCCGGACACGGGGAGGTCAGTCCCCGGCCGTTCCTCGTCCAAGACCGACGGCCGCCGACCGTCGCGAGGACAGGGAAGCTCAGAGGGCCATTCACGAGATGGACACCACTGTCCATGTGGCCGAGGGAGTCCGGTTGACGGACTACAGGAAGATGAAGGCCAAGCAGCTACGCAAGCTTCGTTGGAACGTGCTGCTTGAGGAGTGGTTCCCATAGCCCCGAGAGACTCTTGTGGACAGTCGCTTCTGGACTGTCACCCAGGCGTCTCTCTATGAGACCTACAGGCGTCGGGGGCACAAGCTTTTTCAGCACAACTACCTGGACTGGGGGCAGCTTGCAGTGGCAGCGGAGACTGAGGTCCGTCCTTTCTTTGAGAGATACAGAGGTTTGGTGCAGCTGCTGGATTATGAGAGAAGTGCTTATGTGGAAGAGTGGGTCCGTGTCTTCTACGCGACCCTGTACATCTCAGAGGGCAGGAGGTCGATTGACTTCATGTTCAATGGTCAGCGCTACCACCTCTCGAGGCAGACTTTGGGGCAGCTTCTTGGTTTGGACCTGCACGACACCTGCATGCACGAGAAGGTCTATGGGCAGGCAGATCCACCGAGGAGGCCACTTACTGGAGGGGTAGCACCACAGCTTGACGAGATCCGCTCTCTGTTTGGCCCCTCGTTCTCTCCGGACCAGCCGAGAGTTCCAGCTCTCCTGACCCCAGCTGCGCGCATTGTGCACCTCGCCTTGCGCCGCACGCTCCTGCCGAGGTCAGGTTACTTGGAGGGGTTCACGAGTCTGCAGCAGACCCTCCTGTTCTACATAATGAACGGGATGGATTTCGATATCGTGGACATACTCCTATGCGAGATGGAAGACGTAATCACGGATGGGATTGGCATGATGAGGCAGATGGTCTACGGGCACTGGATCAGTTACATTGGCTCTATGATGGTGCCTGAGGGACATGCAGCACAGGCCCGACTTGCTGACGAGAGTGTGACTCGCTTTGGTCACTATCGTGCCTCTGCTCCTGGAGACCGTCGCCTTGGTCGTCCAGTTGAGCGCCAGGTCCGGGCCCGTCTGTCAGAGGAAGACTGGTCCGACCTAGAGCGGGAGGACGAGAGGCTTGCTGAGGCTGAGGCTCAGGGGGAGGACCTGCAGCATATCTGGTCTGAGAGCGACACCGACGACAGTGTCGAGGAGTACTTCCCTCCTCCCCCCTCTCCCCGGCAGCACGACGCGGAGGCTGGAGGTTCTACAGTGCCACCTCCCACTCCACCTCCCGTCACTGAGGCGCAGGTGACGCAGCCGTCTGAGCTGACCTCGCTCCTCCAGCAGATGGTCGAGCAGCAGCGGCTGGACAGGCTGGCCGCCGAGCAGGCCCGCGCGGAGCAGGCTGCGCGTCTTCTTGAGCTCCAGCAGCAGCAGCAGGAGATGCAGCGTCAGATCGCCCGTGAGAGGCGTGAAGACACTGATCGGCTGACGGGGCTCATCGACCAGATGCACCAGCGCACTCTGGACCAGCAGCAGCAGACGCAGCAGGCGATGATGGGGATCCTGGGGTTGATCACCAACCTCTACACCCAGACCAGGATCGCCCTTCCATCGCAGCTGCCTGGAGTAGCTCCTCCGCCTCCTGTCTTGACTCCAGCTGCTGCACCAGTGGCTCCAGTTCCCTCCACTCCGATCCCTTTGTTCAGCATGTCCCCGCTGTTGGCTCCAGGTGCTCCTCTTCACTCCCCACTGCCGGCCACTTCACTGTTCCTTCAGACGTCGGCCTCCGTCACCAGTGTCCCTGCTCCAGCACCTCCAGCACCTCCTTCTCAGCAGGCACCGACGGTGGCACCTTCGGCTCCGGCAGCACCCTCCTCCGCTACTCCGGCCAGCAGCTCCGACGACAGCGGCGGTGACCAGTTCGTCATCGCGCCCAGCTCTCAGGGTCTGTAGGTGCTCGGATCCCTTTTTGGTGTCTTGATGCCAAAGGGGGAGAAGAGTTAGAGAGTCAGGGGGAGTCATAGTGTTAGGGGGAGTGAGTCGAGTGTCTTATCTTAATTGTATTTTCTATTTGCTCATTTGGTGTGTAATGAACCTTATCTTAATTGTATTTGCTATTTGCTCATTTGGTGTGTAATGAACCTATTTCCATTTTTCCATTACTTGTTAATCATTTGAACTCATTTGGTGTTTATCTATGATTTTGATCTCTTTGAATTTACACTTGTGCTACTAATTGATGTTTAAAGCTTCAAGTGTAACATCCGTATTCATTGCATATTCTTTTATGACTCATTCTATCAAATTCATCACTATTATGCTTTGATTATTATGTTGTCATCAATCACCAAAAAGGGGGAGATTGAAATCATCTAGGCCCCCTCATGTTGAATGGTTTTGGTGATTAATGACAACCATTGAACTTCACTAATGAATTTGTGAATGCAAGGTCCCCATGAACACTAAATTAGATGAAATGATTATACCATTGAAGATCCATAGATACTCAACTTTCGAGATCAAACTCATGAGATAAAGACAATATGTGAAGGCTCTATGTCTAAGTCACTCAATCAAAAATTGACATCATACAATGCTTAAGGATCATAAGAGAGCCGTGTGGAACAAATGTCTAAGAGGTCATTCGAGAAAGACACAGAAGATTCACTCAAAACAATTCGAAGCAAGCAAAATCAACTCACCGGATCAACCGATGATTTACAAAATGAACACATCGGTCGAGTTGACTCAACTGAAGAAAAATACCTCAGACAAATGAACTCATCGGATTATCCGATGTGAAGGGCTCAACAACATCGGTGCAACCATCCAGTTTGCAGAACAATTGGAGCAAGTGAAGCACCGGATCATCCGATGTGCAGAATTACACACATCGGTCGATCACTCCAGTAAGCATCAAGATCAAGCAAATTCTGGAGGAAGAGCCACCGGATCATCCGATGAGAAGACTGGGGCAACATCGGTCTAATAACGGTAATATCTGACATAATGACGTCAGCCAAAGTAATTACACCGATGATAACTAGAGGGGAGACATCGGATCATCCGGTGTGCACAGAAAAGTTCTGTCAGCCTACTTTTTCAACGGCTATTTCGGTTAAGCTGGCTATAAAACCCCTCTAACCCAGTCATTTCGACAAGTCTTGATCGCCTGAAGCCCACTACACATCCAAGAGCAGTCAAGACCCTAGAGCATACATTTCCACACTCTTAGATCATTTGTAATAGTCTAGAGAGAAGCTTGTGTGCGTTCATTCTCTGTGATTGAACTCTCTAGGCTAGTGAGAAGTTGAAGAAGATCGTTCTGGAGCTTGCCAAGGTGTGTGTGGAAGCCCGGAACATCGACGGTTGTACAAGGCTTGAGCTCCACCTTGCCGGAGATGGCGAACGGAGAAGATTAGTGAAGACTCCATTGTCTCGGTGACATTGGAAGTGGCAAAACCCTTCGGTGGGTGCCACAACGTGGATGTAGGAAGATCCTTGCGATCTTGCCGAACCACGGGATAAATCTCCGTGTCCCCTAGCGTTTGCATTCCTCTCCCTCTCTTTACTTTTTGCAATATTCACTTCAAGTTATATCTACGTTGATTGCATAGCTAGAACCGCATTGGGATTTGGGCTTAAGTAGTTTGTTTTTTAATTGTCTTAAAATTGGAAGAAAGCCCAATTCACCCCCCCTCTTGGGCGTTTCGATCCTTACACACGAACGTGTGGGTAAAGTGGTACAACCTTTGCAGAGTGTTAAAAACTATCATGATAGTCGTGCTCCCGGTTATGAGCGCCTGGATGACCTACATGATTAGAGTTGGATTTGGAATTTTGGGATGGTTGGTTTATGGTTATGGGTTGGTAATGGTTATGGATGGTTTATGGATTATGGTTATGGATATGAATTTGATTTATGGTAACTGGACTTGGATAATGATGATGTTGGCAATAATTGGATATGGTTTATATTATGTTAATATGATGGTTATGATGGGATTGTTTCACATAGACAATGCTTTTCAAATGTTTTACTGTACTTTTCAGCACTTAGCCATTATTACATTCGTCATTTGAATAAGCCACATGTCATACTTTCCACACTTGCTGATTATGACATGTACTCACCCTTGCAATCCCCCCAACAGTGGCAGGTCAGGATTGTGAGTTTAATGGCGATAATGCGGACATCTAGGCCATGTCTACCGTCAGCTTTGCCTGTGGTGTTGCATGGAGCTGCGCTATCCCCTTTGCTTAGTTTGCTCAGTTTCTTAATTAGTTTATTTCCGCTGCATTAGTTGAACTTGTCATTAATATTCATTAGAGCTTTTATTCGAGGATATAATGAATTATGTAATAAGAGTACTTATTTAATAATTTGAGCTGTGGTAATTATCTGTTTATCATTTGTGAATCACTCGTGTATGTGTGTTGAACATCCTGGGCACACATATGCGTTAGCTTGGTTCATTTTCGGAACCGGGCGTCACATCCAAATTATTGAGTCCAAACGCATATGTACACAAATGCAAAAGGACACAATCCATATACCAACACACAAAACTGGCAGCTTATGAAAATATACAAAGAAAAAGGTAGCATGCAATGCATAGTAAGGAAACTATGAGAATTTACTTAGGTACCTCGTGGCGCAATGTGCGATTGGGCAGAGGCGTGCCTTCGCGTGGCGGCAGAGGCAGTGCAGGCTGGGCGGCAGAGCAAGCTGGTTACGTTTCGACTGTGGCGAGGGGTCTTTATATAGGCGTCCGTTTTTTCACAGGCGGTTTTTAAATTTTTCACAGGCGGTTGGTACTTAATAACTGTCTGAGAAGATGTTTATCTCAGGCGGGTTTTACTTACCAACCGCCTCTGATGCTGCTAAGCTCCTAATCCCTGCACAGCAAGCTATTGTAGATGCAAGTAACACCCGTGGCTCATCATTTGAATTGTTGAAAGCATCAATTTGAAGCCTAACGATCCTTGGAAGGATTTTCCCAACCATTTGAACGATTTCTTTCCCTCCCATCCATTTGAAAACTTAGGAAGATGCTCCTTTCTCAGTTTTAATGCCTAAATATATTGACTAAAAATCAGTACGTACCTTCTTAGTGCTTCACACAAGCGAGTAAGAGAACAACTTCAATCACAAATCTTGTTTTTACACTTTCATAGGGATTTAACCTTAATCTTTCAAGCATAGATTTATCAAATAAGTGAAGCTTCCTTATCACACATGTTAATAGCAGTTATAAGTGAAGGATGTGTCGAAGCTAATGAAATCTAAATCGGACTGAAGATAAAGAGATCCTGCATATGAGTGGCAATGTCCAGGTTAAACAACATGAAGCTATGATGGCAACTTTTAACAACATGAAAAGTGATGCCAAAGTTATGTTTGCATCAACCAAGGCATGTTGTGAGGGTATAACACTTGTTGGGGCAAGCATAACCTTGGCCAAAATTAGAAATCACGCCACTGTGGATTACTCTGAAGCCGCCATGAATTACTCTGAAGTTTTCTCCGTGCGTGCTCGGTAAACTTCAGAGTAATCCATGGCGGTTTCAGAGTAATCAACGGTGGCGTGATTTCTGATTTTGGCCAAGGTTATGCTTGCCCCAACAAGTGCTATACCCTCACAACATGTCTTGGTTGATGCAAGCATAAAAATGGCATCACTTTTCATGTTATTGAAGGCTGTCATCATAGAGTCATGTTGTCTAACCTGGACATTGTCACTCATATGCAGCATCTCATTGTCTTCAGTCCCATTGAGATTTCGTTAGCTTCGAGACACCCTTCACTTGTAACTGCCATTAACATGTCTGATGAAGAAGCTTCAATTATTGATAAATCTATGCTTGAAATATTAAGGTCAAATTCCTATGAAAATGGTAAAAACAAGATTTGTGATTGAAGTTGTATGCTTCGTCGCTTGTGTAAAACACTAAGAGAGATGGTATTGATTTGCAGTCAATATATTCAGCCATTAGAATTGATAAAGTAGCATCTTCGTAAGTTATCAAAATGGAGAGAAGAGAAAGAAATCTTGCAGTGCTTTTTGGGTGTACTCCTATCCAAACAAGCCCTCAAATGGACGGGAAGTATCGTCAGACTTCAATTGAAGATTTTAACAATCCAAATGATGAGTCTCGGGATTAGCTTGATAGGAGCTCGAAACAGAAGCTGAATTTAATAATGTTCGAAACATGCTATCTAAAGCTGAAATAGAACATTGTTCTAAGTTGATTTCAGAAGATACAAATATATACAATATATCATCTCACATTGCTATATACATTTTTTTCCAGCATTGACATCTTCTCGCATATAGGGTTTCAAATTCTTTTTAATGCTTCTCTCTACGCGCTTGATGTTTTCTGGTTCGGTGAAATGGTACATCTCTTCATACTGATTATATTCCTCTTCATTATCTCCCACATTCTCAACCCCAACAATATTTTGCTTTCCAGAAACAACTACGTGCATCTTCTCAGTTTCTGGATCTTGAACATAAAAAACTTTTGAAACATTATCGGCGAGAACCCACAGGTCATCTTTATAACCCACTTTATTCAAGTCTACCAGTGTCAGCCCGTAATTGTCCTCTTTCACAACATTAGGATGTTTAACCCATTGGCACTTAAATACGGGCATTACCATTCTTTTGCCATAATCGAGTTCCCATATTTTCTCTATGAACCCAAAGTATGTGGTCTTCTACCCTTGTGAATCATAAGCCTCAATACGAACACGACTATTTTGTGTAACACTCTTACCATCTTTTTCTTTAGTGTAAAATGTGTAACCATTGATGTCATATGCTTGCCATGATGTCACCAAAGCAGATGGGCCAGAAGCTAACTTCTTCATTGTTGCCTCTTCTATAGTCTTTCCGTATGGTATATTTTTGTCCATTAACCATTCAGTGAAACATATTCTGTGCTCTTTCATGATCCAGTCCTCTAGGCGGTCTTGGTTTTTATCACGAAGCTCAATTTAGTGTTCCTCGATGTACGACACAGCTATTGCGAGCTGTTGTAGTACACCAAAATGTGCACGGTGTACATTCTTGTAATATCGAACGATAAAAGTTTTATTACCCACTTTTCCTCTCCCACGTAGTCTACCCTCATGTACCAGTATAGGCACACCTATCGATTTTCCATCTTTGATGTAATCAGGGCAACCCTTAATCACTTCTTCAGTGGTGTATCCTTCCATAATTGAACCCTCTGGGTGAGCACGGTTCCGCACATAACCTTTTAATACTCCTAAATATCTTTCCAATGAAAACATATGATGTAAATATAGTGGCCCCAATGCTTTTATCTGATCAACAAGATGTATGATTAGGTGTACTTGCATATCGAAGAAGGATGGTGGGAAACACATCTCAAGCTTGCACATTGTCTCGACAATGTATGTTTTCAGATAGTCTAAATCTTCACGTGCTATCACCTTTTGCGATACTACATTGAAGAAGTAACACAAATGTGTGATGAAAACTCTTATATGCTCAGGTTTGATGACTCTTATTGCAATGGTAAGGAAAACTGTCATCATCATGTGCCAGTCGTGAGAATTATAACTGAAAAAGACAAGTCTTTCATCAAGACTAGTTTGCAAATATTGGATGAGAAACTCGTGGGCACTTTGATCCCACGCAAGCATTCGCAGATTGCTTTTTTCTCTTCAAGTGTCAAGTTGTAGCTGGCTGGGGGAAGGTAATTGAAATTCACCTAGAGGGGGGTGAGTAGGCAATAATATCAGAAATGACTTAATTAAACGAGATTAATTCTCTATGGCCGGACTAGTCTGGTCAGGGCCGGACTAGTCCGCTCAGCACAGGATGGAAACCCTAAAACTTGATTTCTACAAGTTGTTTGCGGAATTAAACTTCACATAGAATAAAATAAATATGTAACAAACTTGTGAAGCTCAGATTGTGATTTTAAAACACTTAGGTTGCAGGTTTGCAATAGTGATCAAGTGTAAGGCAATAATACAAATGTGAACCCTAATAGCAATGCTAGTGATCACAGAAAGCGAAAGACAAGTGAAACGAGATTTATCCCGTGGTTCAGCTCCACGAAGAAGCCTACCTCCACGTTGAGAAGTCCACACAAGGACCGGGTCTCACTTGACCCTTCTCTCACCAAGCCACCACGATGGCCGGCTTGGTTTCCACTATATCAATGGGTAATCACAAAGTTTGACGGGGCTGCTCACAACTTGAGGCTCCCACAAATAAATACAGTAAGGAGCACACGAAGCTCAACTCACCCAAGCCACAAAACACAACACAAGGTGCAAGAGATCAAACCGAGAGCCAAAGCGCGATGACCTTCCTTTACTCTCCTCCCCAAACCATAATCTCTTCAAGATTTGCTCTTAGGGGGTTAGTAGGACGAGTAGAACGCTTTGGAAGGCTCTAGGTTGCTTGTGGCGGCGCTAGGGTTCAAGTAATTTTCAAATGAGCCCGGGGGTCCCCTTTTTATCGAGGTCCTGGGCCCCTTTTGCTTACATCAGCAAAGGGGCGGACTAGTCCGGCCTTAGACCATGGACTAGTCCGGCCCTATGGGACCACTGACCCCCTGGTCAGTTCCCGACAACTGCCACACTGAGCAACGATCGTCACGCTACCCGCAAAATTTCCAAATTCAAACTGTCACTAGACACAGGACTAGTCTGGTCAACAACGGAGTAGTCCGAAGTGGAACAAAACCACTTGGTCCGTCCCAAAACGGACTCTTCTGAGTTGGTCCGGACTAGTCCGGCCCCCTAGGGTTTTCTCTCGGTTTGTCAAACTAAGTCTCAAACGAACAAGTCCGTGCCCAAACGGACAAGTCAGAACTACTTCAGAGAGCTTTGGTCCGTCCAAAAATAGACAAGTCCGGACTTCTCGTACTTAGCTCCAAAACACTCGGGGACACTCCAGAGACGTTTGGTCCGTCCAAAAACGGACTTGTCTTCCATGGCCGTACTAGTCCGGCCATGAGGCCCGAACTAGTTCGGCCTCCTAGGGTTTTTCTAATTTTAGACTTCTCACTTAGGTTTTTCTCTAAACCACCACTTTGTGCCCCTTGGTATGATCTCAATGCACATGATACAACAACCCTCTCACATGATACGGCTCATATAAACTCAATACAATAGAAACCCTAATTTCTACGCTTGAGTCTTTGACGCCCGTTTTCTCCTTTTCCTTTTTGAGGGTTTTCATATAATTTCAATCTTTGTACCTGTGCTTAAGATCAACTCAGCTCATTAGCCTCTTAATTGTCCTCATCAATCATCCAAAACCCACGAGGATTCCTAGATGCACTTTCAATCTACCCCTTTTTGGTGAATTGATGACAACACCTTAAGACTTCAACAATAAGGTTAATAATTTGTTTTCATGAAATGTATTTGTATGAGTGACTCCCCCTCAGTGTATGCATCATGAGTAAACAGATTGAGATAGTTCTCATACATATACACGTTATGGTGGGGTGCCTAAGTGATGTGTTCATAAAGTGTGATAAGACAATTATTATGCAAAGTAGACATTAAAATGAGGCAACACATCACAAATATTTGGCAAGACACATGAATACATAGATTAAATCTTATAATACAACTTGAAATTAGTTTTAAAGCATAAGTCCAACATAGATCAATACACTCATACAACAACATCAATCTATTTTATCTCTCCCCCTTCATCTCTCCCCCTATGTCTTTGCCCCTAGGTCTAAGAGCCCGTCAAGCTATCTCCTCGCTATCTCTCCCCCTTTGGCATCAAAACACCAAAAAGGAAAAGAATAGAGGAAGAGCCCTTAGGACTACTCATCGTCGGAGTCGGAGTCATCATTGTCGCCTTGGGGCTTGCTGTCGCTCTCTGTAGCCCCCGAATCCTCGGTCGGGGCCACAGTGGAAGTCCCAGCTTCTCCAAACTCAGCGAGCTCTTCAGCAGTTAACTCGGGAAAGGAAGTGAGCTCGCCATAGCTCTCCTCGGCGGGGGACATAGGGATGTCCAGCTTGTCGCACATTGCTTTGAGATACTTCTCATTGCCATGCTCCATGCGACGTTGCCGAATTTCCATCTTTTGGCACAAAGAAAAGAGAGCTTTGAAACACTTGAAGAATCCGCTCCCGCATTGTGTCGAAAGCGGCGGAGGTGGAGGAGATGGCTCGAAGCGAGAGGAAGAAGTGGGAGGATCCGCATTCTTCCTCCGAGGGGCAGCTGGCTCCAGAGGAGGGAGTTGTGGTCGAAGCCTCCGGTGAATGATACCTTTCTTGAATGTGAGCCCAGAGACCTTCTCGATCATGTACATAATGTATGGAGCTTATCCACATGATCGGTTGGGGTGTTAGAGATGTTGAAGATGTCATCAAAGATATAGTCCATCACATTGAAGCGGACATCTCCATCAATGAGGACCATTAAATGCCTCAAATTACCTTGGATGATCCCCGCATCTCCATCCTTGGGGGCATTTGTCTTTCTGAGGACCCGGTTGAGCACACTATAGAAGGGCTTGATATTTCTAATGTGCCCGGCCTCATACTGTCCATGGCTTGGATACATGTACTCCAATGTGTCCCGATCAACTGGCTTCAGATTGGAAACGATGATCTCATTATCCAGTTGATCCTCCAAGTCAAGCAACTGAGCAAACTCCCAAAAGGTGGTAGAGTACTGCTCTCCATGGGTCATCCAGGTGATCCTCCTGTCCCCATCGGTCTGGAAGTAAAGGGTGGAGTAGAACTGAGCGATGACTTCCACATTCCAGTCATACTGGAAAGCCATAAGCTTCTTCAGACCATGCCTCTCGACAGCCTCAATCACAGCATTGAAGGCTTGATGATCTTTCTGGGCCATGTAATCCCAATCGATCTATTGAGCATTTGTGACAGGAGTTTGCTTGGTCATATAGACCGTCCTGTAGTAGTCATAGTGGAAGTCACACCTGAACCGGGGATCCACTGTGCTCCTGTCACGCTGATAAACATTTATCTTCCTCAACTTGCATGCCTTCTCAGCCCCCTTTCCCTTGAAGATGTTGACATCAAAAGAAGCTGCACGGTTTGGGTTCCGTGCAGGAGAGGACATCCTCAAGGGGCCAATGGGTTGTGGGGCACCCTTCTTTAGTTTGCTTACTGCCTTCTTGGCCACAGTCACCCTTTTCTTGGGCGCAACATCAACAGGGGCCTTGCCCTTATCTTTGGATGATCTTGCCCCCTGGTACTTGGCTTTCTCACCTAAGGTCACAAGCCTCTTTCTCTTTGGGGCAGCCTCGGCAGCAGCGGAGTTGTGCTCCTCACGCTGCGTCTTCTTTGCCATCTGAGAGGCAAAGTACGCAGCAGCCATCTCTTGATCCTCTCTTTGTTTCCGGCGAAAGAGAGCATGCTTCTCCGCTTCGGTCTCGGAGTCGGAGGGAGGGACGTACTCATTGTACGACATGATTGCTGACAAGAGAAGCAAGGGAATGTGTATGAGTCAAGGAAGTTAAGGTAAAATACTAGAATTCACAACATCCACCTAGGTTAGGATTTTCACTGTGTAACCCGGAATTGTCCGCCCAAGTGCCGGACTAGTCCGCACTAGGTCGGACTTGTTCGCCCTGTGGCCGGACTAGTCCGGTTCACACAGCAAGAACCCTAATCTAAGGAAATTTTGCAAAAACTACGGATCCTACCACAAAAATTGAGCTATATGATTACATTGATGTGTACAACAACATTTGTGAAGAAGTTTCTATCAAAGGACCAAAAAGAATTGAATTCCAAGGATTTTGGAGTTAGGTCAAGAAACCTCTTCAAATCTTCAATTTGTTGAAATTTGGAAGAGGAATTGGTCTCCGATGCTTGGGGGAAAGTTCCTAAGCACCTTGGGGCTTCAATCCACCGATTGGAATCAAGATTTGGTGGATGGACTCAAAAATCGCCGTTGGAGAGGCGGTTTCTAGCGTTTTGGAGAGAGTGTGTGTTTGAAACGAAGTGGAGAGGTTGAGGGCACCATGGGGAGGTTAAGTCCCCAAGGGCCAGACTAGTCCGGTCAGGGACCCGGACTTGTCCGGCATCCGGATTGGGTCCGGACAACTCATACCACTGGACTAGTCCGGCACAAAGAGCAGACTAGTCCGGTCCTAAGACCTAAAACTCCTATATATTGAGTTTTGAGTGGAGATTTGATCCTTTTGAACTATATTTCACAAAATATCTTTGTAAATATGGTCAGTAAGCAATCAACAATCAAACTATGACCATGATTCACAAGGATCAAATAATTTCAATATAATTTGTGAAAAATTGAGGAGGATTAGTTTTTTCGCAAGCATGCGTGAATTTTGAATATTGCAATCAGATGTGCAAGACTTAAGCCACATTTCGAGAATCCAAGATATTTAGCTCACTCCTAAGTTCACAAAACCTTTTCTCATTTATGGACTTGGTAAAGATTTCGGCCAATTGTTTATCGGTTCTCACATGGGAAATTGCAATGTCTCCTTTGATGGAGTGATCTCTCAGGAAGTGGTGGCGTATATCGATATGCTTGGTCCTTGAGTGTTCACCTGGATTGTGAGCTATTTTGATGGCACTCTCATTGTCACATAGGAGAGGAATATGGTGCAAGTTTATGCCATAGTCCCTAAGAGTTTGTCGCATCCAAAGAAGTTGCGCACAACAACTTTCGGCGGCGACATACTCCGCTTCGGCTGTGGAAAGTGCAATGGAGTTTTGTTTCTTTGAGGACCATGACACTAGAGATCTACCAAGGAATTGGCAAGGTCCCGATGTACTCTTCCTATCAACTTTGCACCCCGTGTAGTCCTCATCGGAATATCCAATGAGGTTAAACTTAGAGCCTTTGGGGTACCAAAGTCCTTGGCTTGGTGCGTGAATCAAATATCTAAGAATTGTCTTAACGGAGGTCAAATGACACACCTTTGGAGCAGCCTGAAATCTAGCACACATACACACACTAAGCATGATATCTGGCCTAGATGCACATAAGTATAACAATGAGCCTATCATAGAACGATATACCTTTTGGTCTACACTTGGACCATCTTCATTGAGATCGAGATGCCCATTGGTTGCTATAGGAGTATTGATGGGTTTGGCCTTGTCCATGTCAAAATTCTTGAGTATATCTTGTGTGTACTTGGTTTGACTAATGAACATGCCTTCCTTGAGTTGCTTCACTTGAAAACCAAGAAATAACTTCAACTCCCCCATCATGGACATCTCGAATCTTTCCGTCATTATCTTGGAAAACTCATCACAAAAAGCTTTGTTAGTAGAACCAAATATTATGTCATCGACATATATTTGGAAAACAAACAAATCATCATTAAAGTGCTAGTGAATAGAGTATAGTCCGCCTTCCCAATTTTAAAACCATTTTGAGTTAGAAAGTCTCTAAGGCACTCATACCAAGCTCTAGGAGCTTGTTTGAGTCCATAAAGAGCCTTACGCAATTTGTACACATGGTTTGGGAATTCATCATCTTCAAATCCGCGGGGTTGCTACACATATACTTCTTCCTTGATTGGTCCATTAAGAAATGCGCTCTTGACGTCCATTTGATATAGCTTGAAATCATGGTGAGTAGCAAATGCAAGTAATATACGAATTGATTCAAGCCTAGCTACGGGAGCAAAGGTTTCTTCGAAATCCAAACCTTCGACTTGTGAGTACCCTTTGGCCACAAGTTGTGCCTTGTTCCTTGTAACCACCCCGTGTTCATCTTGTTTGTTGTGGAACACCCATTTGGTTCCTACAACATTTGCATTTGGCCTCTTCACAAGCTCCCATACTTTATTTCTCTCGAAGTTGTTGAGCTCTTCTTGCATGGCCATCACCCAATCCGGATCTCTTAGTGCTTCTTCAAACTTGTGGGGCTCCAAGGAAGAAACAAAAGAGTAATGTTCACAAAATTTTGCAACACGAGATCGAGTAGTTACCCCCTTGGAGATGTCTCTAAGTATATTGTCAACGGGGTGGTCCCGTTGGACGCTTTGATGTACTCTTGGGCGAGGTGCTTGATTTCTTGATTCATCATCTTGGTCTTCCTCATCCTCATTGTCTCCCACTTGATTGATGCCTTCATTTTCATCTTCTTGAAGCGCATCTTGGAGAGGTTGATCTTGATCATTTGAGGAGGAGCTTGCTTGATGTATAGGATGGTTACTTGTGACTTGAGGTTGCTCTTGTGGTCGTATGTCTCCAAGTGCCATCCTTCCTATCACCACTTGTGGAGCTTCTTCTTGATCTAGCACATGACAATCAACTTGCTCCACCTGGGAGCCATTAGTCTGATCAAACACTACGTCACGTGCTACTTCATTAATTCCGGAGGATTTGTTAAAGACACGATAGGCATAAGTGTTTGATTCATAGCCAAGCAAGAAACCCTCATCGAACTTAGAAGCAAACTTCGAAGTCCTAGGCTTCTTGTTAAGAATGTACCATTTGCTCCCAAAAACACGAAAGTAAGAGATGTCGGGCTGTTACCGGTTAGGAGCTCATATGATGTCTTCTTAAGAATGCGGTTAAGGTACAACCGGATTATGGCATGGCAAGCGGTGTTGACCGCTTCCGCCCAAAACCGGTCCGACGTCTTGTACTCATCAAGCATGGTTCTTGACATCTCAATTAGAGTCCTATTCTTTCTCTCGGCCACCCCATTTTGTTGAGGGGAGTAGGGGGCCGAGAACTCATGCTTGATGCCTTCTTCATCCAAAAAATCTTCAACTTGGGTGTTCTTGAATTCGGTGCCATTGTCACTTCTAATGGTCTTGATACTCAAAGAGAACTCATTTTGAGCTCTCTTCAAGTACCTCTTGAGGATACCTTGAGTCTCGATCTTGTCATGCAAAAAGAACACCCAAGTGAAACGTGAAAAATCATCAACAATAACAAGACCATATTTATTACCACCAATACTAATGTAGGTGATTGGACCGAAGAGATCCATGTGTAGAAGCTCCAATGGTCTTGATGTTGTCATAATGTTCTTGGATGGATGAGGTGCTCCGACTTGCTTTCCGGCTTGGCATGCGCTACATGGCCTATCCTTTTCAAACACAACATTCTTTAAACCACGGATGTGCTCGCCCTTAAGGAGTTTTTGCAAATTCCTCATTCCAACATGGGCTAGCCTCCTATGCCAAAGCCATCCCATGTTAGTTTTCGCAATTAAGCATGTATTAAGTTGGGCTTTATCCGCGAAGAAATCCACAAGATAGAGCTTTCCCTTGAGTACACCCTTAAAGGCAATTGAGTCATTGCTTCTCCTTGTGACGGTCACACCCTCATTAGTAAATAAACAATTATAACCTTTGTCACATAGTTGCGATATGGACAAGAGGTTATAATCAAGTGAATCAACACGTAAGACATTTGAATGAGTATGATTAGAGGATATAGCAATTTTTACTGGTGCCAAGGATTTTTCCTTGGCTATTGTCCCCAAAATAGATTCCTTCACTTGGATCTTCATTAAGCTCATACTCCACAAACATCTTCCTCTCTCCGATCATATGATTTGTGCATCCACTATAAAGGACCCATTTGGTTCCACCGGAGGAGTATGCCTTCTTTCTTCCCTCCTTGGCCATGAGACATGTTGGCCTTGAGATCTCCAAGATGGGGATGAGCTTGTTCTCCGTTGTTCTTCATAGCAATGGTTGCTACCTTCTCATCTTCATCGGAGGAGGATTCCTCATTTGAATCCCACTCCTTCCCGAGGTGGGCATGTCCGGATTGCTTCTTCTTCTTGAAGTACTTCTTCTCTTTGGACTTGCCCTTCTTCTTCTTCTTGTTTTCTTCATGTGGACAATCCACAATGAAGTGGCCATATTCTCCGCAATTTTAACAAGCCCTTTTTGATCTTGTTTTGGGCTTGTCTTTGCTTCTCCTCTCGTTTTGGTAGCTCCCCCTCCTTCTAAACATCCTCTTAAAGTTGTTGATAAAGAGAGCTTCTTCTTCATTGGTGTCAGGACACTCTTCATCACTTTCTTCCTTTTCTTGTGATCTTGAGGACGTTGCTTTAAATTCAACATCCCTTTTCTTGGAGGAGGAAAGCTTTTTTAGATCGTTGTAGAACATCGCTTCTTTCTCCATCATCTCATGGTTGATGATTCTCCCTAGCACTTCTTCGGGAGTCATCTTGTGGAAGCCCAGACTTTCACGAATTAGTGAGCAAAGAGTGACGTTTTGAGGCATGAATGCTCGAATCATTCTCTTTACTACTTTGTTGTCGGTCCACCGGGTGCTTCCATATGACCGACTCTTGTTGATGAGAGTCTTGAGGCGGTCATACATATCTTGCAGATATTCACCCTCCATGATGGTAAATCTCCCAAGCTTTCCTTCGATCATCTTGATCTTTGCTTCCCTTATGATGCGGTTTCCTTCGTGCACCGTCTTGAGGGTATCCAAATCTCCTTAGCAACCTCCAACCCTTCAATGCGGTTGAACTCCTCACGAGTCAATGAGGAGATAATCACTCCAATGGCTTGAGCATTGGGATGTAGAAGGACGGCTTGCTCTGGAGTGATGTCTTCCTCATTCTTGGGAAGGTGAACACCTGTCATCACAATTTTCCACAAGCTAGGGTTTAAGTAAATGAGATGCATCTTCATATTATGCTTCCACATAGAATAATCATTTCCATCAAATTGAGGAGGTAAGTTGCTCATAAGGAAATAGACAAGTAATGATTGCTAGCGGTAAGTTGCTCATAATTGTAAGGATACCGGGAGTAGTCTTGTGAATTACTCCTGTTGTCAATGTTAACCAGAGCAATTGGCTTGATCTCCTTCTTCGACAAATTGAGATTCTCATGAAGCCGTGCCTTGAGCATCCGAACTTCTTCGTCGTCATTTGGACCATCTTGAAGAACATCGACGTTCTTCATCTTGGTGTCATCGACGACAACCGGAACCTCGTTATCACCCCTTTCGGCCATTACTTCTCCTAGTTGTTAGACTCTTGGGGAGAAGCCTACTCTGATACCAATTGAAAGTCGCCTAGAGGGGGGTGAATAGGCAATAATACCTAAAATGACTTAATTAAACGAGATTAATTCTCTGTGGCCAGACTAGTCTGGTCAGGGCCGGACTAGTCCGTTCAGCACAGGGTGGAAACCCTAAAACTTGATTTCTACAAGTTGCTTGCGGAATTAAACTTCACAGCGAATAAAAGAAATATGTAACAAACTTGTGAAGCTCAGATTGTGATGTTAAAACACTTAGGTTGCAGGTTTGCAATAGTGATCAAGTGTAAGAGAATTAGACAAATGTGAACCCTAATAGCAATGCTAGTGATCACAGAAAGCGAAAGACAAGCGAAACGAGATTTATCCCGTGGTTCAGCTCCACAAAGAAGCCTACCTCCACGTTGAGAGGTCCACACAAGGACCGGGTCTCACATGACCCTTCTCTCACCAAGCCACCACGATGGTCGGCTTGGTTTCCACTATATCAATGGGTAATCACAAAGTTTGATGGGGCTGCTCACAACTTGAGGCTCCCACAAATCAATACAGTAAGGAGCACACGAAGCTCAACTAACACAAGCCACAAAACACAACACAATGTGCAAGAGATCAAACCGAGAGCCAAAGCGCGATGATCTTCCTTTAGTCTCCTCCCCGAACCCTAATCTCTTCAAGATTTGCTCTAGGGGGTTAGTAGGACGAGTAGAAGGCTTTGGAAGGCTCTAGGTTGCTTGTGGCGGCGCCAGGGTTCACGTCATTTTCAAATGAGCCCGGGGGTCCCCTTTTTATAGAGGTCCCGAGACCTTTTTGCTTACATCAGCCAAGGGGCGGACTAGTCCGGCCTTATACCAAGGACTAGTCCAGCCCTATGGGACCACTAACCCCCTAGTTAGTTCCCGACAACTGCCACATTGAGCAACGATCGTCACGCTACCCGCCAAATTTCCAAATTCAAACAATCACTAGACACCGGGCTAGTCCGGTCAACAACGGACTTGTCCAAAGTGGAACAGAACCACTTAGTCCGTCCCAAAACGGACTCTTCCGAGTTGGTTTGGACTAGTCCGGACACTGGGGCGGACTAGTCCGGCCCCCTAGGGTTTTCTCTCGGTTTGTCACACTAAGTCCCAAACGGACAAGTCTGTGCCCAAATCGACAAGTCCGAACTACTTCAGAGAGCTTTGGTCCGTACAAAAATAGACAAGTCCGGACTTCTCGTACTTAGCTCCAAAATCACTCGGGGACACTCCAAAGACGTTTGGTCCGTCTAAAAACGGACTTGCCTGCCATGGTCGGACTAGTCCGGCCTAGAGGCCCGGACTAGTCCGGCCTCCTAGGGTTTTTCTCATTTTAGGCTTCTCACTTAGGTTTTTCTCTAAACCACCACTTTGAGCCCCTTGGTATGATCTCAATGCACATGATACAACCACCCTCTCACATGATACGGCTCATATAAACTCAATACCATAGAAATCCTAATTTCTACACTTGAGTCTTTGATGCCCGTTTTCTCCTTTTCATTTTTGAGGGTTTTCATCTCATTTCAATCCTTGTACCTGTGCTTAAGATCAACTTAGCTCATTAGCCTCTTAATTGTCGTCATCAATCATCCAAAACCCACAGGGATGCCTAGATGCACTTTCAGTAACGCTTCCCGTTCGCCTTTTCTACTGGATGAAGCTCTGGTCTCAAATCAAGATTTACTAGGTCCATACGTGAATTTAATCCGTCCTTTGTTTTCCTCGGCATGTCCAGCAAGGCCCCAATGATGCTGTCAAATACATTCTTTGTAACGTGCATCAAATCAATACTATGGCAAAATTCCAGATTCTTCCAATACAGAAGATACCTGAAAAAATTGATTGTTTCTTGAAAGCCATGTCAGTTGTATCATCCGAAAATGTACTTTTATTTCTCTTAATTCCTTTACAAGTTTTGCCCTTACCGAAAGCAATATGAATGTTCTTGACCATTTCAAACACAAGTTTTCCACTATAAGATTTTGGTGCAGTATCTTTTTCGATTTTGTTATCAAATTGTTCTTTCATCTTCCTATACTTGTGGGTATATGTCACAAACCGTCGGTGTCTCATGTACACCGTCTTTCTGGATGAAGTGAGCTATAGAAATCCAGTTCTGTCCATGCACCTTACACAACCTTTCTTCCCTTTCATTTGTCTCGACAATGTAAACAGTCCGGGATAATCATGCACGGTAACGAATATCATTGCTCTTAACGTAAAATACTCCCGCTTGTACTCATCCCATGTACGTACCCCTTCATTCCACAATTTTTCCATATCTTCCTTTAAAGGTTCCAAGAACACATCAATTTCGATGTCGGGTTGTTTCGGACCTTGGATAAGAACAGATAACAAGATATATTTCCTTTTGTGACACAACCACGTCGGTAGGTTGTACATCGTTAAGAACACGGGCCATGTGCTGTGTATGCTCCTTTTTTCACCAAATGGATTCATTCCGTCTGTACCCAGGGCAAACCTCACATTTCTGGTTTCCTTTGCAAATTTTGGATACTGAATATCAAAATTTCTCCACTGCATTGCATCACCAGGGTGTCGTATATGTTTTTCATTCTTCTTTCGTTGCTCGGAATGCCAACGCATAAGTTCAGCCTCCCTAGGGTTTGAGAACAAATGCTTCAAGCGATCAATTACCGGAAGGTATCGCATCACCAAGGCAGGAATTTTTCTCTTATTCTTCCCGTCTGTATCGCCAGAAGTATCGTCATCGTCACCTTCAGGACCAATAATAAACTTCTTATTCTTTTGAGACTTTTTCATGTTGCTAACATACTGGTGATTGTAGTCCTTCTTATATCTACTGACACAACAAATGGGGCATCTAGTTGCGAGCTCATGCTCTTTGCGATACATAATACAATGGTTCACACAAGCGTGTATTTTTGTCACACCAAGTGCCATCAGGCAAAGAAGTTTCTTCGCTTTATAAGTGCTTCTAGGCAGTTTATTTGGATTTGGAAGAATTTTTGCCAAAAGATTCAAAAGATCAGAGAAACTACAATCGGACCATCCGTGCGTAGCTTTCAACTTTAGTAGTTCTAAGACTGCACACAATGTAGTAAACTCTTTATCACAACCGTTTGATTCATCATACAAAAACTCTGTCGCCGCATTCTGCAATGTCTCCATTTCACTTAAACCTTTGCTTGCTCCCATAGAAGTCAATACATATGGTTCAATGTGACGCAACATCTCCTCACAATTGAACTCATCATCATCATCATCACCAGCTTGATTGTCACTACCGTCATCGATATGAACATTATCATCATCTGAACCTCTCTCATCATCTTTATCCACATCATGTGTATCTAACTCACCATGCTTTGTCCATATTGTGTAGTTATTTTTGAAACCTCTTTCCACCAAATGAGATTGGATTACTAGTCTCCGTCCAAGCAATCTTATTTTCGCAGTCGATACATGGACATAATATGTCATCTATCTTTTGAAACTTCGCATGTCTCTTGAATGCTTCAATAAAATTTGCAACATTATGAATGTACATAGGATCGGGTCTTGGCATGTTATACATCCACGCTCGATGGTCCATACTTCAATAATAGAATTTTTGTTAGATTTACAAAATTTGGCCACAAATATTCCCTAAAGGTCTTTTATAAAATGAATTTACAGAGACATAACAAGTATGATTAGGGCGACTAATGTAGGAGATGGGCGACGTCTTGAGGCGGACGAAGTCGAAGGCGTCGGGAGCAGCAAGCGGGGGTGAAGGATTAAAGTCGTGGGGCAAACAGGCCCAGTGGCATGGGCTAGGTCTGGGTGGGATCCGGTCCGTTATATCTTGATGTCGGATCCCATCCAACGATGGTAACTAAATGGGTGAGTTATAAAATCATCTCCCTAGAAATCTAACCCTAATCACTACAATAAGATTATTATAATATAGTCCATACATCAATATCTAAAAGACCAAACATCCAAATTATTGAGTCCAAACGCATATGTACACACATGCAAAAGGACACAATCCATATACCAACACACTATGACACAATCTATATACCAACACACTATGAGAATATACTATAACGCAAATGGACACAATCCATATACCAACACACTATGACACAATCCATATACCAACACACTATGAGAATATACCAACATGCAAAAGGACACAATCCATATACCAATACAACATGCAAAAGGAAACTATGAGAATTTACTTAGGTACCTTGTGGCGCGATGTGGGACTGGGCAGATCAGGCGTGCCTCCGCGGGGCTGGGCGGCGGCGCGGCAGTGCGGGCTCTGGGCGGCGGCGCAGCAGCGCGGCTATACGGGCTGAGCGACGGCACGGCAGTGCAGGATGGGCGGCGGCGCGGCAGAGCAGGCGCGGCAGTGGGAAATTTCGGCAGCCTTGCGGCGGTGGAAAACTCTCCCGGGTTACGTTTCGACTGTGGCGAGGGGTCTTTATATTGTCGTCAGTTTTTCATAGGCAGATTTTAAAGTTTTCACAGGCGGTTGGTAATTAATAACAGCATGAGAAAACCATTATCTCAGGCGGTTATTACATACCAAACGCCTGAGATAATGCCTGATATTGTTCTTCAGTTTCCTTATCCCTTGCTTCTTTTTTTTAGATTCCAATATAAATACTCAAACCAGTTTAGATTCTGCAAATTGAGTCCAAATTCAATGATTCTTTCTTCTATATTTGTATAAAATTAACATCTACCACCTGAACCAAATATTTTATAACTTGTATAGCTGACATTGTAATGTTTTGGTAAATATCATATTAATTTCTACTCACATATTATTCACATTTTGTGTATCTTAAAAAAAGAAGGATCCTTCACTTAAATTTGTTTGTATGAACATATTTGTATTATTTATACATGTGTGAATTTTGTTAATTTTTTTAAAAGCATTCCAACATGTCAAACTTCAAATTATCCATCATTCTAACTAAATGCTCGTATACATATGAGGCATTCATCAAATTATGAAAACACATTGATTCAAAAAAATTTAAAACAAATCTGAAAAAATTCATAGAGGTTGGTACGATGAGTAAAAATGTCCACTGAAAAAATAAATGAAAAAAGCATTATATTCATCAAGATAGAAAAATGAAAAATAGCAAATTGTTGTATGTTTTTGATGTTCTGACCAATTTTAACAGATCTATAAGGTGAAATTTAATGGTAACCTTTACTTATCAATAATATTACAAGAAAATGGAATTTTGCCTTTTTAAAGGACCCACATTTAATCAAGAATATTAATTAAGAAGAAGTAAAGATCTTCACAGGTGCTTGGTACTTAATAACCGCCTGAGAAGATTATTATCGCAGACGGTTATTACTTACCAACCGCCTGAGATAATGCCTGATACTGTTCTTTAGTTTCCTTATCCCTTGCTTCTTTTTTTAGATTCTAATATAAATACTCAAACCAATTTAGATTCTGCAAGTTAAGTCCAAATTTGATGATTCTTTCTTCTATATTTGTATAAAATTAACATCTACCACTACTGGAAACGCGGTCATTTGCGAAGGCCAGGCTTATTTGCAATGGTCGGCCGTCGCAAATAAACTTATTAGTGATGGCCCGCCTGTGGCCGTCGCAAATTAGGCAAACCGTCCAAAATATACACTTATTTGCGACGACCGTCTAAAATGGCCGTCGCAAATAAGAAGGCCATCGCAAATTAAGCTTATTTGTGATGTCCTCTTCTGTTAGCCGTCGCAAACAGTGTTAGTTGCGACCGCTAACCCTAGGGCCGTCGCAATTAAAACGGTCATCGCAAATTAAAGTCATATACCGTCGGGCCGAGCTCATTCTCTTCGTCCTATCCTTACGCCCCCCCCCCCCCGGCTCCGCTCCACCACCGGCCCCGCTGCCCCCGCTCCCGCCGCCGACCCGCCGTGCCACTGCCGCCCCTGGCCTCGCCGCCCCCGGCCTCGCCGTCCCCGTTCTGTCGCGCCCCCAGCCTCGCCGCCCCCAGTCTGTTGCGCCTCCGGCCTCGGCTCGCCACGCCCCCACCGCCCCAGCCCGCCGCGCCCCCGGCCTCGCCGCCCCCAGCCTCGCCGACCCCGGACCGCGCGCCCCCGTTGCGCCTCCGGCCCCCGATGCCTCCGGCACCGAGGTGAGCTTGGTTTTTTTCTTTCATTTTAAAATCCATATGTACATTAGGGAATTATTCCTACAAATTATATAGATACACAATAGGGAATCATGCATGGTAGTTAGGATTATTATTCCTACAAATTCTTCTATTTGGACTTGCACTCCTTCTTCTTCTTGTTTTCTTCATGTGGACAATCCACAATGAAGTGGCCATATTCTCCGCAATTGTAACAAGCGCTCTTTGATCTTGTTTTGGGCTTGTCTTTGCTTCTCCTCTCATTTTGGTAGCTCCCCCTCCTTCTTCTAAACATCCTCTTAAAGTTGTCGATAAAGAGAGCTTCTTCTTCATCGGTGTCGGGACTCTCTTCATCACTTTCTTCCTTGTCTTGTGATCTTGAGGATGTTGCTTTGAATGCAACATACCTTTTCTTGGAGGAGGAAAGCTTTTGTAGATCATTGTAGAACATCGCTTCTTTCTCCATCATCTCATGGTTGATGATTCTCCCTAGCACTTCTTCGGGAGTCATCTTGTGGAAGCCCGGACTTTCACGAATTAGTGAGCAAAGAGTGACGTTTTGAGGCATGAATGCTTGAATCATTCTCTTTACTACTTCGTTGTCGGTCCACCGGGTGCTTCCATATGACCGACTCTTGTTGATGAGAGTCTTGAGGCAGTCATAGATATCTTGCAGAGATTCACCCTCCATGATGGTAAATCTCCCAAGATCTCCTTCGATCATATCGATCTTTGCTTCCCTTATGACGCGGTTTCCTTCATGCGCCGTCTTGAGGGTATCCCAAATCTCCTTGGCAACCTCCAACCCTTCAATGCGGTTGAACTCTTCACGAGTCAATGAGGAGGTAATCACTTCAATGGCTTGAGCATTGCGATGTAGAAGGACGGCTTGCTCTGGAGTGATGTCTTCCTCATTCTTGGGAAGGTGAACACCTATCATCACAATTTGCCACAAGCTAGGATTTAAGGAAATGAGATGCATCTTCATATTATGCTTCCACATAGAATAATCATTTCCATCAAATTGAGGAGGTTTGCCAATGGGAATAGACAAGTAATTATTGCTATCGGTAAGTTGCTCATAATTGTAAGGATATCGGGAGTAGTCTTGTGAACTACTCCCGTTGTCGATGTTAACCGGACCAATTGGCTTAATGTCCTTCTTCGGCACATTGAGCTTCTCACAAAGCTGTGCCTTGAGCATCCGAACTTCTTCGTCGTCATTTGGATCATCTTGAAGAACATCGACGTTCTTCATCTTGGTGTCATCGACGACCACCGGAACCTCGTTGTCACCCCTTCCGGCCTTTACTTATCCGAGTTGTTAGACTCTTGGGGAGAAGCCCACTCTCATACCAATTGAAAGTCGCCTAGAGGGGGTGAATAGGCAATAATACCTGAAATTACTTAATTAAACTAGATTAATTCTCTGTGCTCGAACTAGTCTGGTCAGGGCCGGACTAGTCCGCTCAGCACAGGGTGGAAACCCTAAAACTTGATTTCTACAAGTTGTTTGCGGAATTAAACTTCACAGAGAATAAAAGAAATATGTAACAAACTTGTGAAGCTCAGATTGTGATGTTAAAACACTTAGGTTGCAGGTTTGCAATAGTGATCAAGTGTAAGGCAATAATACAAATGTGAACCCTAATAGCAATGCTAGTGATCACAGAAAGCGAAAGACAAGCGAAACGAGATTTATCCCGTGGTTCAGCTCCACGAAGAAGCCTACCTCCACGTTGAGAAGTCCACACAAGGACCGGGTCTCACATGACCCTTCTCTCACCAAGCCACCACGATGGTCGGCTTGGTTTCCACTATATCATTGGGTGATCACAAAGTTTGATGGGGCTGCTCACAACTTGAGGCTCCCACAAATCAATACAGTGAGGAGCTCACGAAGCTCAACTCACACAAGCCGCAAAACACAACACAATGTGCAAGAGATCAAACCGAGAGCCAAAGCGCGATGATCTTCCTTTACTCTCCTCCCCGAACCCTAATCTCTTCAAGATTTGCTCTTAGGGGGGTTAGTAGGACGAGTAGAAGGCTTTGGAAGGCTCTGGGTTGCTTGTGGTGGCGCCAAGGTTCAAGTCATTTTCAAATGAGCCCGGGGGTCCCCTTTTTATAGAGGTCCCGAGACCTTTTTGCTTACATCAGCAAAGGGGCGGACTAGTCCGGCCTTAGACCATGGACTAATCCAGCCCTATGGGACCACTGACCCCCTGGTTAGTTCCCGACAACTGCCACATTGAGCAACGATCGTCACGCTACCCGCCAAATTTCCAAATTCAAACGATCACTAGACACCGGGCTAGTCCGGTCAACAACGGACTTGACCAAAGTGGAACAAAACCACTTGGTCCATCCCAAACGGACTCTTCCGGGTTGGTCCGGACTAGTCCGGACACTGGGGCGGACTAGTCCCGCCCCTAGGGTTTTCTCTCAGTTTGTCACACTAAGTCCCAAACGGACGAGTCCGTGCCCAAACGGACATGTCCGAACTACTTTGTAGAGCTTTGGTCCGTCCAAAAATGGACAAGTCCGGACTTCTCGGACTTAGCTCCAAAATCACTCGGGGACACTCCAGAGACGTTTGGTCCGTCTAAAAATGGACTTGTCTGCCATGGTCGGACTAGTCCGGCCCAGAGGCCCGGACTAGTCCGGCCTCCTAGGGTTTTTCTCATTTTAGGCTTCTCACATAGGTTTTTCTCTAAACCACCACTTTGAGCCCCTATGTATGATCTCAATGCACATGATACAACCACCCTCTCACATGATACGGCTCATATAAACTCAATACCATAGAAACCCTAATTTCTACGCTTGAGTCTTTGATGCCCGTTTTCTCCTTTTCATTTTTGAGGGTTTTCATCTCATTTCAATCCTTGTACCTGTGCTTAAGATCAACTTAGCTCATTAGCCTCTTAATTGTCGTCATCAATTTTCCAAAACCCACAGGGATGCCTAGATGCACTTTCAGTAATGCTTCCCATTCGCCTTTTCTACTGGATGAAGCTCTGGTCTCAAATCAAGATTTACTAGGTCCATACGTGAATTTAATCCGTCCTTTGTTTTCCTCGGCATGTCCAGCGAGGCCCCAATGATGCTGTCAAATACATTTTTTGTAACGTGCATCAAATCAATACTATGGCAAAATTCCAGATTCTTCCAATACGGAAGATACCTGAAAAAAATTGATTGTTTCTTGAAAGCCATGTCAGTTGTATCATCCGAAGATGTACTTTTCTTTCTCTTAATTCATTTACAATTTTTGCCCTTACCGAAAGCAATATGAATGTTCTTAACCATTTCAAACACAAGATTTCCACTGTAAGGTTTTGGTGCAGTATCTTTTTCGATTTTGTTATCAAATTGTTATTTCATCTTCCTATACTTGTGTGTATCTGTCACAAACCGTCGGTGTCTCATGTACACCGTCTTTCTGGATGAAGTGAGCTATAGAAATCCAGTTCTATCCACGCACCTTACAGAACCTTTCTTCCCTTTCATTTGTCCCGATAATGTAAACAGTCCGGGATAATCATGCACGGTAACGAATATCATTGCTCTTAACGTGAAATACTCCCGGTTGTACTCATCCCATGTACGTACCCCTTCATTCCACAATTTCGCATATCTTCCATTAAAGGTTAGAAGAACACATCAATTTTGATGCCGGGTTGTTTCGAACCTTGGATAAGAATGGATAACAAGATATATTTCCTTTTGTGACACAACCACATCGGTAGGTTGTACATCGTTAAGACCACGGGCCATGTGCTGTGTATGCTCCTTTTTTCACCAAATGGATTCATTTCGTCTGTACCCAAGGCAAACCTCACATTTCTGATTTCCCTTGCAAATTTTGGATATTGAATATCAAAATTTTTCCACTGCGTTGCATCACTAGGGTGTCATATATGTTTTTCATTCTTCTTTCGTTGCTCGGAATGCCAACGCATAAGTTCAGCCTCCGTAGGGTTTGAGAACAAACGCTTCAAGCGATCAATTACCGGAAGGTACCACATCACCAAGGCAGGAATTTTTCTCTTATTCTTCCCGTCTGTATCGCCAGAAGTATCGTCATCGTCACCTTCAGGACCAATAATAAACTTCTTATTCTTCTAAGACTTTTTCATGTTGCTAACATACTGGTGATTGTAGTCCTTCTTATATCTACTGACACCACAAATGGGGCATCTAGTTGCGATCTCATGCTCTTTGCGATACATAATACAATGGTTCACACAAGTGTGTATTTTTGTCACACCTAGTGCCATCAGGCAAAGAAGTTTCTTCGCTTTATAAGTGATTCTGGCCAGTTTATTTGGATTTGGAAGAATTTCTGCCAAAAGATTCAAAAGATCAGAGAAACTACAATCGGACCATCCGTGCGTAGCTTTCAATTTTAGTAGTTCTAAGACTGCACACAATGTAGTAAACTCTTTATCACAACCGTTTGATTCATCATACAAAAACTCCGTCGCCGCATTCTCCAATGTCTCCATTTTACTTAAACCTTTGCCTGCTCCCATAGAAGTCAATACATATGGTTCAATGTGACGCAACATCTCCTCACAATCGAAGTCATCATCATCATCACCAGCTTGATTGTCACTACCGTCATCGATATGGACATTATCATCATCTGAACCTCTCTCATCATCTTTATCCACATCATGTGTATCTAACTCACCATGCTTTGTCCATATTGTGTAGTTATTTTCGAAACCTCTTTCCACCAAATGAGATTGGATTACTAGTATATGTCCAAGCAATCTTATTTTTGCAGTCGATATATGGACATAATATTTCATCTATCTTTTGAAACTTCGCATGTCTCTTGGATGCTTCAATAAAATTTGCAACATTATGAATGTATGTAGGATCGGGTCTTGGCATGTTATACATCCACGCTCGACGGTCCATGCTTCAATAATATAACTTTTGTCAGATTTACAAAATTTGACCACAAATATTCCCTAAAGGTCTTTCATAAAATGAATTTACAGAGACATAACAAGTATGATTAGGGTGACTAATGTTGGAGACGGGCGACGTCTTGAGGCGGACGGAGTCGAAGGCGTCGGGAGCAGCAAGCGGGGGTGAAGGATTAAAGTCGTGGGGCAAACAGGCCCAGTGGCATGGGCTAGGCCTGGGTGGGATCCGGTCTGTTATATCTTGATGTCAGATCCCATCCAACGATGGTAACTAAATGTGTGAGTTATAAAATCATCTCCCTAGAAATCTAACCCTAATCACTACAATAAGATTATGATAATATAGTCCATACATCAATATCTAAAAGACCAAACTTCCAAATTATTGAGTCCAAATGCATATGTACACACATGCAAAAGGACACAATCCATATACCAACACACTATGACACAATCTATATACCAACACACTATGTGAATATACCAAAATGCAAAAGGACACAATCCATATACCAACACACTATGACACAATCCATATACCAACACACTATGAGAATATACCAACATGCAAAAGGACACAATCCATATACCAACACAACATGAAAAAGGAAACTATGAGAATTTACTTAGTTACCTTGTGGCGCGATGTGGGACTGGGCAGATCAGGCGTGCCTCCGCGGGGCTGGGCGACGGCGCGGTAGTGCGGGCTCTGGGCGGCGACGCGGCGGTGTGGCTATGCGGGCTGAGCGACGGTGCGGCAGTGCAGGTTGGGCGGTGGCGCGGCAGAGCAGGTGCGGCAGTGGGAAATTCGCAGCATTGCGGCGGTGGAAAACTCTCCAGTGTTACGTTTCGACTGTGGCGAGGGGTCTTTATATTGTCGTCAGTTTTTCACAGGCGGATTTTAAAGTTTTCACAGGCAGTTGGTAATTAATAACCGCCTGTGAAAACCATTATCTCAGGCGGTTATTACTTACCAACCGCGTGAGATAATGCCTGATACTGTTCTTCAGTTTCCTTACCCCTTGCTTCTTTTTTTTAGATTCCAATATAAATACTCAAACCAGTTTAGATTCTGCAAATTGAGTCCAAATTTGATGATTCTTTCTTCTATATTTGTATAAATTTTACATCTACCACCTGAACCAAATATTTTATAACTTGTATAGCTGACATTGTAATGTTTTGGTAAATATCATAATAGTTTCTACTCACATATTATTCACATTTTGTGTATCGTAAAAAAAGAAGGATCCTTCACTTAAATTTGTTTGTATGAACATATTTGTATTATCTATACATGTGTGAATTTTGTTAATTTTTTTAAAAGCATTCCAACATGTCAAACTTTAAATTATCCATTATTCTAACTAAATGATCATATACATATGAGGCATTCATCAAATTATGAACACACATTGATTCAAAACAAATTTAAAAAAAAAACCGAAAAAATTCACAGAGGTTGGTATGATGAGTAAAAATGTCCACTGAAAAAATAAATGAAAAAAGCATTATATTCATCAAGATAGAAAAATGAAAAATAGCAATTGTTGTATGTTTTTTATGTTCTGACCAGTTAACGGATGTATGAAGTGAAATTTAATGGTAACCTTTACTTATAAATAATAGTACAAGACAGTGGAATTTTGCCTTTTTAAAGGACCCACATTTAATCAAGAATATTAATTAAGAAGAAGTAAAGATCTTCACATGCGATTGGTACTTAATAACTGCCTGAGAAGATTATTATCTCAGGCGGTTATTACTTACCAACCGCCTGAGATAATGCCTGATGCTGTTCTTCAGTTTCCTTATCCCTTGCTTCTTTTTTTAGATTCCAATATAAATACTCAAACCAGTTTAGATTCTGCAAATTGAGTCCAAATTCGATGATTCTTTCTTCTATATTTGAATAAAATTAACATCTACCACCTGAACCAAATATTTTATAACTTGTATAGCTGACATTGTAATGTTTTGGTAAATATCATATTAATTTCTACTCACATATTATTCACATTTGTGTATCTCATTAAAAAAAGGATCCTTCACTTAAAGTTGTTTGTATGAACATATTTGTATTATTTATACATGTATGAATTTTGTTAAATTTTTTTAAAAGCATTCCAATATGTCAAACTTCAAATTATCCATCATTCTAACTAAATTCTCATATACATATGAGGCATTTAACAAATTATGAACACACATTGATTCAGAAAAATTTAAAAATATCTAAAAAAATTCATAGTGGTTGGTATGAGGAGTAAAAATGTCCACTGAAAAATAAATGAAAAAAACATTATATTCATGAAGATAGAAAAATGAAAATTAGAAATTGTTGTATGTTTTTTATATTCTGACCAATTTCAAAGGATTTATGAAGTGAAATTTAATGGTAACCTTTACTTACCAATAATATTACAAGAAAGTGGAATTTTGCCTTTCTAAAGGACCCACATTTAATCAAGAATATTAATTAAGAAGAAGTAAAGATCTTCACAGGCGGTTGGTACTTAATAACCGCATGAGAAGATTATTATCTCAAGCGGTTATTACTTACCAAGCGCCTGAGATAATGCCCGATACTGTTCTTCAGTTTCCTTATCCCTTCCTTCTTTTTTTTTAGATTCTAATATAAATACTTAAACCAGTTTAGATTCTGCAAGTTGAGTCCAAATTCGATGATTCTTTCTTCTATATTTGTATAAAATTAGCATCTACCACTACAGGAAATGCGGTCATTTGCGACGGCCAGACTTATTTGCGACGGCCCGCCTATGGCCATCGCAAATTAGGTAAACCGTCGCAAATATACACTTATTTGTGACGGCCGTCTAAAATGGTCACCGCAAATAAGAAGGCCATCGCAAATTAAGCTTATTTGTGACGGCCTCTTCCGTTAGCCGTCGTAAACAGTGTTAACTGCGACGGCAAACCCTAGGGCCGTCACAATTAAAACGGCTGTCGCAAATTGAAGTCATCTACCGTCGGGCCGAGCTCATTCTCTTCGTCCTATCCTTACGCCCCCCCCCCCCGGCTCCTCTCCGCCCCCGGCCCTGTCGCCCCCGCTCCCGCTCCTGCCGCGCCCCCGCCCCCCCCTAGCCTCACCGCCCCCGGTCCGCGGCGGCCCCGGCCTTGCCGCAACCGGCCTCGCCGCCCCCAGTCTGCCACGCCCTCGGCCCGCCGCGCCCTTGGCCTCGACTCGCCACGCCCCCGCTGCCCCGGCCTGCCGCGCCCCCAGTCTCACCGCCCCCAGACCGTCGCGCCCCCACTGCGCCCCCCGCCGCGCTCGGCCCACGACGCCTCCGACACCGTGGTGAGCTCGGTTTTTTTTCTTTCATTTTAAAATCCATATGTACAATAGGGAATTATTCCTACAAGTTCTATAGATACACAATAGGGAATCGTGCATGGTAGTTAGGATTATTATTCCTACAAATTCCTATGAACTCGACGGCCTTCTTGAGGCCCCTGCACCTGAGCTTGCCGAACTTGCGCGCGTGGTGGCCCAGCAGCTCCCACGCGAGGACCGCGGCGGCGACGGCCGGGTGCAGCAGCGCGCTCACCTCGAGGAGCAGCAGCTTGGCGTGCGGGACGACGAGGAAGCCGAGCGCGGCGAGGAGGATGACCGCGTCGATGGCGGCCATCGCGGAGCTGTCGCAGCAGGATCCGGCAGCCCTGGCCCTAAATTGGGAGCAGGCCGCCAGGGAGGAGATGTCCGCCGCCCTGTGGTGCTGCTCGAAGTCGCGGAGGAACTCGATGAGGCTGCGACACTCGGCCATCGCGGGTATGGGAGCGACGGGTAATTCGCCACCGATTCTGGTGCGAGCGGGCGAGCGAGGAGAGGAGCGGGCTGTGTGGTGGGGGCGCCAAGATCTGTGTGGAACAGAACTGACAGGAAGGGGAGGGGGAGGAGGAGGCGATTGATTTGCAGATCGGATCCATGCCCGCTCCCGCGCTGTGCGTTAGCGCGTGCGGACCGGGACCGCTGGTTTCACTCTTTCTGACTTCCTTCCCCGGTGCGGCCTGCTGCTGCTGCTCGGTCCGACTATGCCTCGCTTCCATGACATACGTTGCCCGTAGCGTACCGCCCGCCCGTCCCAAGGGTGCCGTGACATGGTGCGAAGGGACTGAGAGCCAGAGGCGGTCACGTCCCCACTAAGGGACATGCTTCTGGATCAACCAAAAGCATCATAATATAGTGATCTAGCTGGCCCAATTATATTCAGTTCTTTGAGTGTTCTAGCTATTTTTATCAAATCGGTCTTGACATAATGCATTTTCTTTACATTGCTCAGGTCCCCTCCCCACCGTGCACACTCAGATCCACTTCGCTGCTCAGGTATGGCACCATCATTCTTCGCATATTGTTTATGACAGAGTATAGTGCTTTTAGCTGTATATGACGACTTGCTGCTCTTATAGTAGCTGCCCTGATATGTATAATGTTTGAACTGTTTTTTATCAAACTTTTAATGGTGTAACACATTTTCTTTAGATTTGCATCACCATGTTACTAGTTCAGCCTATGTCAAGTGTGTAATCTAGATGTTGCTAGATGATTATGTTTTTTTAGGTTTAGATAATTTTTTGTCATGCTTTGGTAAATATGTTTATTATGCAGGTTAATAGAATTAATAATTTTTTTCTCTTTTTCTATTGATTGCGTGAGTGTTCAGAATTAATAATTTTTTTCTATTCTATTTAGTGTATGTTTGGACTTTAGTGCATTCATATAATGTTTTTGAGTGACTACTTAATATATATAAATAAAGGGGTTTTGGGTCGGCTCGGACCAACCCAGAAGGGCACGACACGTAATAAGTGTCATCGTGCCGTGTAGACCATTGTAGTGGTACCGTATGCGTCAAGTCGACACGGAAGCGAACGGGTTGGTAAGGACGTCAATGTCCCGGATGAGGACACGTGGGCCCTGCCGGCTGAACTAATTTGCGACGGTCTGGCAGTCGCAAATACTGTTGCGGGGCCCACCAGCCCCTGGCAATAACTTGTGAGGGCCGCTGCGAGCCGTCGCAAATAAGGTTATTTGCGACGGTGGCTGTCGCAAATAAGCTTAATTGCGACAACTTATTTGCAACGGCCAGAAACCGTCGCAAATAAGAAAAGCCGTCGCAAATAGCTTATTTGCGACGGCCCTAGCCGTCGCAAATCGTCAGGTTTCCTGTAGTGTACCACCTGAACCAAATATTTTATAACTTGTATAGCTGACATTGTAATGTTTTGGTAAATATCATATTAATTTCTACTCACATATTATTCACATTCGTGTATCTTATAAAAAAAGGATCCTTCACTTAAATTTATTTATATGAACATATTTGTATTATTTATAAATGTACGAATTTTGTTAATTTTTTTAAAAGCATTCCAACATGTCAAACTTCAAATTATCCATCATTCTAACTAAATGCTCATATACATATGAGACATTCATCAAATTATGAACACACATTAATTTAAAAAAATTTAAAAATATCTGAAAAAAATTCATAGAGGTTGGTATGATAAGTAAAAATGTCCACTGAAAAAATAAATGAAAAAAGCATTATATTCATCAAGATAGAAAAATGAAAAATAGCAATTGTTGGATGTTTTTATGTTCTGACCAATTTCAAAGGATTTATGAAGTGAAATTTAATGGTAACCTTTACCTATCAATAATATTACAAGAAAGTGGAATTTTTCCTTTTTAAAGGACCCACATTTAATCAAAAATATTAATTAAGAAGAAGTAAAGATCTTCACAGGCGGTTGGTACTTAATAACCGCCTGAGAGGATTATTATCTCAGGCGGTTATTACTTACCAACCGCCTGAGATAATGCCTAATGCTGTTCTTCAGTTTTCTTATCCCTTGCTTCTTTTTTTTAGATTCCAATATAAGTACTCAAACCAGTTTAGATTCTGCAAATGGAGTCCAAATTCGATGATTCTTTCTTCTATATTTGAATAAAATTAACATCTACCACCTGTACCAAATATTTTATAACTTGTATAGCTGACATTGTAATGTTTTGGTAAATATCATATTAATATCTACTCACATATTATTCACATTTGTGTGTCTCATAAAAAAAGGATCCTTCACTTAAATTTGATTGTATGAACATATTTGTATTATTTATACATGTATGAATTTTGTTAAATTTTTTTTAAAAGCATTCCAACATGCCAAACATCAAATTATCCATCTTTGTAACTAAATTATCATATACATATGAGGCATTCATCAAATTATGAACACACATTGATTCAAAAAAATTTAAAAAAATCTGAAAAAAATCATAGTGGTCGGTATGAGGAGTAAAAATGTCCACTGAAAAAATAAATGAAAAAAAATTATATTCATCAAGATAGAAAAATGAAAATTAGAAAATGTTGTATGTTTTTTATGTTTTGACCAATTTCAAAGGATTAATGAAGTGAAATTTAATGGTAACCTTTGCTTATCAATAATATTACAAGAAAGTGGAATTTTGCCTTTTTAAAGGACCCACATTTAATCAAGAATATTAATTAAGAAGAAGTAAAGGTCTTCACAGGCGGTTGGTACTTAATAACTGCCTGAGAAGATTATTATCCCAGGTGGTTATTACTTACCAACCGGCTGAGATAATTGTATCTTCTCAGGTGGTTGGTAAGTAAAACCCGCCTGAGGTAACCATCTTCTTAGACGGTCGTTACTTAAGATCTGCCTGAGAAAATGGGAGTCTATATATACCCCTCGGCGGCGTTGGAAAAATCTAACCCGGGCGAAACACTTAGACGTCGTTAGACAGCCAAATTTTCGTTTGCCGCCAAGTGTTCGCCGCCGTCGCCGTCGAGCTTCGCCGTCGCCTCTTCCAGGTACGCCGAGCGAAGCAATTGTCGTCGCCGCCGAGCTTCAAGGTAAGCCCTAAACCTTTCGACCTTCCAGCCTACATCGCCATGCCGCCTCCCTCCCTGCCCTCGCCGCCGCCTTGCATATCCTTGGTCAGGGTTTGAGAATTGGAAAATTGTAGGCATCCTTGGTTAGGGTTTGGTGGAATTCGAAAAACTGTCAAGTTCTGTGGCATCATTAGTTAGGGTTCGGTGGGTAGGCATCTTTGGGTTGTCGGTAAACCATAGAAGCGAGGACATTGCTATCGGATCATGTCCTTTTCTTTGGCAAGTAAGATGTTTTAATAAAAGCATTTGAGGTGCCATTAGATAACACTATACTGCACATACTTGACCATTCAAATTTTTGTGTGTTAGTACATGGAAATATTGCGCATGGAAATATGACCATTCAATGATTTTATCCGATATTGCACATAGAAATATTCCATTATGTGATAAAATAAACAAAGAAACCCCTCTTGAGAAAATTAATTTTAGTTAAATGAAGAAGTCTCTCTGTTCAGCGAAATAAAGGCTAGTTGGTCATATCTTTAGATGGAAAGGTAAATTAATGGATTTTGAGAAGGATTAAATGCATTATAAATATGGTTTATCACAATAATGTGAGCACAAAAAGAGACTTTTGTTAAATATGCTTACTAAGTATGCCATTGAGTAGATCAGCAAGCTTGAAATTGTACTTAGAGTATTGAAATTGTATGAACAAGCATCTGAATTTTTGCCATAATTATTTGTAGAAAGCTATTCTAGTATATTGTGCTAAATTTTTTGAAAGTAGAAGAACTATTCTACAACTTTTCTATTCATTATTACCTCAAATTCGGTTTAGAACTAATTAGAAACTTGAGTTGAAGTTAGTACCTCTGTACAGTGTTATCAGAAACAGCCACAAAATTTCTGAATTTTGAACAACCATAATTCTTAAATTAGAAAAGCAACCTATGCATATATATACATGTCTGGAAAGCTTAAAGAGTCCTCTATCAATTTCCTATTCAATGCTAAGGCTAAAACATGCAATAACCAGGTCTTAATTGAAGTACTGTTTAAGGTGTTGTAACAATCCAGAATCTGGACAGTTATGTATTCAGTTGCTGTTTGGATTGTAATTTATAGTAGGATCATGATTGAATAGTAGCATCTGTACTGAAAATAGAGTGTAGCTGTCCCGCACTTCATCTCACAGGGTTGTGCTCCTTCGAGATCGGTGTCGCTATCCTGGTGAGCAACTTTAACATGCTTGTCACCCTCGCAATGTATAGGAACCTTTTGGTCAGTCGCCTTAAACCCTAGAATGCCTTATCAAATCCTAGAATGCTTCCATCTTTTTCTTCATGCAACACTCCATGTATATTTAATATGACATTTATTAGATTTTTTGTATTATTAGTTCTAGCATGGAAAGCCTTAAGAAGACTGGTCCTGGTAGTAACAATAAAGAAGACGATATGGAGTTTACTGACTCCAGCAGTTCAGTCTCGTTTCACAGTCCATTGGATCCTTTTCCTAATATAAAAACTAAAAAGACTTCAGAGGATCTCGACCCGGAATATGATCCTGCCAACGAGGTATGGATCACGAATCTTAACTTCAGCAGTTCAAGTTAATGTTGGTTGTCAAGTATACGAAGTCTTATAATTCTTTTCTATTTAGATTAATCGCGAAGACAACGACGTGACTTCGGCTCCTAAAACCGCAGAAGGTTCTCCAATGGATGAATCCTCAGCTTCACTCAAGCGGAAACGAGGGCAACGAGGTCCCAATAAGGTTCTATTGGACCGCATCATGTACATAACAAGGGTCGGTTCAGGTGGGCTTCCCCAGGAACCACTGGGTTTAGTAACCAAGTACCGTAATGCATGCAGTTTTATTGTTAGAGAGCTCGTGCCGATCACGACCAAGAATTGGAGGAAATTACCCGAGCAGACCAAGAATGAGTTGTGGGAAAGAATAAAGAAACAATTCAAGTTCCCGGAAGGCACGGAAGAAGCTGTAAAGAAAGCAACATTGGTCTCTTGCGGCAATAAGTTTTGTGGCTGGAAGAGCGAAATGAATGCTTATGTTAAGGCCGATAAGGTCCCTAGCCCGAGGAAGATGGGAAAAATCACACAAGCTCAGTGGTAAGAGTTTGTTTGTCAAAAGACCACACCTGATGCTAAAGCTCGAAGTGCAACTAGGTCAGAGCTTGCAAAAAAAGAACAAATACCATCATCGCTTGGGGTATGCCGAATATGCCCCCAAAGTCAAGAAATGGAATAAGATATTAGACGAAATTACCAGTAAGGGCAATCCTCACCCATTAGAAGGCTGCGATGAGCGAACTCAGCGGTGGGTCTTTGCCCGGTCAGGTTTGACCAGCGAGGGCATACTCGAAAAGCCCGACTCTATGAGTGAAGTAGAGGAAAAAATGAAAGAAGTAATTGAAAAGCAACAGAAGGGTCTATTTAAGCCGAAGACGGAGAATGACCAACTTACCGCTATCTTAGGAAACAATGAACACAGCGGACGGGTTAGAGCGGTCTCTTCTCGGCTAGATGGTTTCCCTAAAGATAAAGACACATATAGAAGACGTGAGAAGTTTAAGAAAACACTTGATGAAATGATTGCTCAAAAGGTCAAAGAAAATATGCAAGAAATAATGGAACAACTTAGACAATCGGGAAAATTAGTGGCACCGAGTACAACGATGGTTCCGGTGCAAAAGGAGCAATTAGTATCTCCAACTTCCTACCCTAGCAGCGTTGGTTCTGTGGCAGGCTCAGGGTCAACCCATAAGTTCCCTGTCGATGATATTGCTAACGACAAATCTTGTCGTCTTCTTGTCCTGATTGGCAGATTAGAGAACAAAACCAAACAGTTTGCCACTGTTATGGCAAAGCCTGATCGTGACTTCAACGGGAATCCACTTCCGTTGTATTATTCTATGGTGCAAGTTCTTCAAATCATTGATAATGATTATGAATATTATGAAATAGACCACGTCACACCTGAGGGGATTGCGACTCTGGGGCAGGCTGTCAACCAATGGATCCTTTGGCACCTACGCGATATTGTGTTGGACGATGAGCCAATTTCTAGCCCCGTCGCATCTCGAAATACTGCAACCCCATCTTCTAAGGCGAAAGTGCATGAAGATCCACTCCCAGTCTAGGAAGATCCACTCGCCCTATGTCTCAGCAAGGATGATAGTAACCTTGCTAGTAAAGATATCCAAGAACAACAAGTTGGACAACAGCTTCAAGCAGTACCAGAGCAAGCTGTTGCTAGTAAAGAGCAACCAGTTGAGCAACAGCTTGAAGTAGTACTAGAGCCAGCTGCTGGGAGTAAAGAGCAATCAGTTGAACAACAGGTTCAACAAGACGGTGTCCAACTTTCGACGACTACTCCTCGATCATTAGTGCCTATCAAAGTTAGCTCATACAAAAATAAGAAACCTTCATCAGAAGTGTCAAAGTATTTGGAAACTATGAAAGAAAATATTATAAAATCGAGTGCATCTCGTTCTTCTCATGAGCTAGAATTAGGAAATATCGAGGAGTGGGAAGAAGACGGTGTCATGTATAATAGGCAGATGGCTTTAGTTAAACCAGGAGTTCCAATATACAAGCTTGAGGATGTTCCTCCTAAATTTGAGAATGGGAAGCCATTCATGACATCCGTACACCTTAGAAAACAACCCGTCCCACTCAAAAGAATGCATGAGTGGTACATCCTTACCGGCACAAGATATGGTCTTAATTGTGTCACATTTCATATTCCAAAAGAAGCATTCTGGAGCACTGGAGAAGATAGACGAGTCATTTTATTTGAAGAGCTGCGTCCCCTTTTGCATTGGGGCATGCTCGAAACCAAGCTGCTGCTCGTCTGGTGCTTGTAAGTGCTCTAATATTTTGTATTTGCTTTTCTTACTACACGCATACGCATTTCATGATATTATAACAATTATGGACTTCTTCATTAGGATGCAATACATGGATAATGAAAAGTTGGCGTGCAAGACAGGTATCCTTGACCATACTAGGATTGCAAAGGCGCTATTCGACGTCCAGGCAGATCGAGACTCAGCAAAGTTCAAGCACATGAAAAAAAAGATTTTGAAAAGGCAATCGCAAATTTTAAGAAGGATAAAAGGACAGAAGTTGCAGCTTACGTAGGACATGCAGTGTTTAACTTTGTCAGAGATGGCAAGGACCTCGTAAAGGCTCCGTACAACTTCGAGTAAGTTCGACACGTGACATTGAAATAGCAGTTATTGGTAATTGTTAACACGTGTGTTTGTGTGTTTGCAGTGGTCACTACATAATGATCTTCATCAATCCAATGCAAGGAATGGCAACAGTCTTGGACTCGGCCGATTTCCCACCAGATCGTTACAAAGATTTCCTTTCCATTTTGAAACTGTACGTTTATTTAATAATTTTAATTTACACACATTTAGAATTTGTTGACAAGTTTTGTATGACATTTCTTGTATTACAGCTCTTGGCGGTTTTACGCGGAACAGCTGGGCGGTGAGAGAGCATCCAATACGAATGCATTGGACATTAAAACGTATTATGCTTGTCCGAAGCAGCCTGTTGGGAGTGTCTTATGCGGGTATTATGTATGCGAGCATCTTCGGACCGCCGGCGTATATAGAGTGAATCGTGAGGATGTAAGTTATTCTTAATGTCGATACCTTATTTTCTTACTTTTGAGTTTCATTTTCATTATAACTAGCATAGTTTAATACTTATATTCTATGCTATTCAATATTACCAGAAACATTATTTTCATATTTTGATTTCAACTTCAAAATTCAATTGCTCATAGTATAACTGCTCCAAAAATACAACCTAAATTCCTGTATACTCTCACTTTGATCTATACTTTGAGATTGTTCAAACCAACACATTCTAAACCTTGTTATGTGTTATATTGTTGCACACAAAGAATCTGAATGAAGAATGGCCGATTTGTAGAAGTATTCCTGATGGAGGAGCCGACAAGATTTTTTTTGAACTCTGTCAATTCATTCATCGCGAAATTTTGCACAAAAAAGGGAAGTTCTTTGATGAGAATGGTGCAATAGCTGATGTGCCAAAACTTTGCGACTATGCCAATGGAAACAGTTTTTAGTGAAAACTTGTAAACTATGAGATGAATTGTATGTGTAACTTGTACATATGTATATTGTTTTAGTAAAAATGACTTCTGTGAGATGACTTCTGTGATGATAATATTGTTGACTTCTGTTCTGTGATGATATTGTTGACTTCTGTTCTGTGATTATATTGAATTGACCTGGAAATTAGAAATAACAGCAGTAGTACTGCATAGGTTGTACCATATCACAGGCGGTTATTTACCAACGGCTAGGAATGCCTGTGAAAAACAATTATCACATGCGGCTAGATATAGGTAAAGAACCATCTATGATAACCTAATTATCACAGGCGGTTACTGTTATAGTAGAAACCGGCTGCGGTAAATAGTCTTCACAGGCGGTTAGATATGCTGCAAGACCCGCCTGTGTTAAGACAATTATCACAGGCGGGTATGTATGCTCCACTACCCGCCTGTGATAACTTATCTTCACAAGCGGCAAGCATAAGTAAAAACCGCTTGTGATAATGTTTCTTCACAGGCGGTATCACTTCTCCGCCTGTGAAATTGTGGATTATCACAGGCTCTTCGTTTCAGACGGTTTTAAAAACCGCGTGCGAGAATAGGTTTGGAGCCGCCTGCGATAAGGCTTATTGTAGTAGTGAGACTGCCTCGAAGGTCGCAAAAGGATGGGGGAATGAGGGTGAAAACGAGGTGAGGGGAGGCAGTGAGAGCGGCGGAGGAAAGGAGAGCCAAAGGGGAGTATGGGACGATGGCAAAACTGATGGGGGAGGGGGAGTCCCAGGCTCTCAGGGCAGGGTGAGACCCAACCGGAGAAGGGGGCATGGTGGTGGTCGAGGACACAGATGGAGACAGGGGGATGGAGCGCACCGACGGGATGGTGGTCAAGGAGGAGCAGGACAGCGAGGGGTGGGCGGAGGTTGCAGGGGCTAGGAGGTGTAGCGGCGACACGGGTCGGGCTCGGCTTTGGGGTGCTGGTGGAGGTGCGACGGAGGTGGGTGGTGCTCGGTGGTCGACGGGGCCGGAGCGGCCAGCGGCGAAGGGGACTCAGGAGCTATCGAGCCACCTGTATATATAATCATAACTAATGGTTCAAAAAAATTATTTTCGGAACTACATAGTTTTCAAGCAAATTTCAGTTGAATATATATTATTAACATGGGGAAATCATTTTGGAACCTGGTGCATATGCACCAGCATGCTTGTTCACATGTATCAACTTACATAGCAGAATCCTCTATAACATTGAATATCAAGAACAACACGACAAAGTACCAACTTACATAGTAAAGATTGCAGCCGAAACTGACTAAACTTTGTTTATCTTAAAAACAGGGCATGTTACTGAAAAGCTGATTCATATGTCAGATCAATAAAGTTCATTTGGACAATAGAAAGGTTAACAAGACCTGCAGAATGGATAGCTCACACATGAACAACGTACTTTTGTTAAAAGAAGAAATGGATATCATAATTATTTTTAGAACGCCGGGGATATCATAATTATTCCCTGCAATTTTTAATTGATGACATTGGAGCAACATCTTTAGTTGATCTTTAAGCTAAGCATCTGTCCTAGTGCATCAAATTGTAACAATTCCATCTGGTATAAAATGCCTTAGAAATGCAACCATGGAAAACATAGGGTTTTTACCTGCCGAGTGGAACAATATAGCTAGCTGTTGCCTTAAGACACACTGCAAGATACGTAATACTCCCTCCGTCCCTAAATACTTTTCAACCTTTACTTTATTTTTGAACTAAAAGATGAGAAGTATTGGGAGACAGAGGGAGTAGTTCTTATGATAGTAAAGGTAAAGAAGGATGCTAAATGGTATGAACTATTAGGGACGCTAAATGCTGTGGCTCTGAGTGATGAAAATGATAAGGTTGTACGGTTTTGGGAGAAATCTGGCAAAAACTCTGTTAAATCGATGTATAGACATTTGACTCGCAGAGATGTAAGATGTAGCTATAAATGGATTTGGAAAGAAAAAATCCCATCCAAAAATAAGACTTTTATGTGGTTGGTTATGAATGGTGTGGTATTGACTAAAGACAATTTGGCCAGGAAAAACTGGCAAGGGGAAAAATTGCTTTTTCTGTAATGAAGAAAACATTAATCACCTTTTCTTTTTGTATGTCCAGTGGCTGCGGCAATATGGTCTGTGATTGCAAATTGCTTTGGATCCCATTGCAGGCCTTTAACTTTCGGACAATATTATGTGTGGATAAGAAATATTATGCCTAATGAGGGGAATTATACATGTTTGGGCTTGTTGCGGTGTGCTGGGCGATATGGAATACACGAAATAGAGCCTGTTTTGATCATAAACTGATTAAACATCCATATGAAGTGATCTGTCATGCTTGCATGTTTATGAAATACTAAGCAAGTTTCTTCAAGAAAGACTCGCAGCAGTTCGCCAAAGTTGGCACTGACTCCCTACTCCAGGTGGCATTGAAGGTGATGAAAGATCAAAGGCTTCTACTCTGCATAGCTGACAAGAAGTTGGGGAAAAGCTCAAGAAGATGTTAGCACTACTGGACTAGTCCCGTAGTGGAGGGACTAGTCCGGTCCGGACTAGTCCGATATAAGACCAGACTAGTCCGATGTTGTCCAGTAAGAATATCAGACTAGTCCGGACCTTGACCGAACTAGTCCGGTCTTTTCAGTTAATGTCAGTTTGAACTCGAAAATGACATGTGTTGTAATTGAAAGGACACAAGCCACAGACAATTATGTCCCTGATCGGGGGACTTAACTGTCTCTAAGGGTGGGAGGCCGCCTCTTGTGTCTCTTGGTCTAATATAAGAAGAGAGTCAAGTGTATGATCAAGTAAGGGCTTATGCATACACTTTAGACATTTGAACACTCTTAATTCTCAGAATCCGATCAACAATACCAAGAGAAGAACAAGGGGAAATGCCTCCCATCGTCGTTCTACTTACGGCCTCACCTTGTTGGCTCGATAGCCGCATCGTCAAGCAACAACATAGATGGAAGAGAAAGGTATTAGTGGTGTTCTTGTGCTATTTGAGAGATAGCACTTGATGTTGATCTTGTATTCAGTTTTCTCCTGTGTAATTCAAAATGATTTAGTGGCATTTGATCTTTGGGCTTCTTTTTGATTCTAACAATGGTATCAAAGCGTTTTAGACCACTAATCATTTCAAATTGAGTTTTGATCAAAGTATTTTGATACAAGTTTTGAAGATCCGGACTTGTCCGTTCTAAGACCGGACTAGTTCGCTATGCCACAATAAAGTGGTTAGGTTTTTCGGATTAGGACATTTTGACTCGTTCATCTGACTAAAAACCTACTAAGCACTTTGGATTGAAATCCATTGTGAAGATTAAGTTGATTTTGTAAGATGGTAAGAGTAAGATTCCCTTTTGGGTATTTCGGCATTTCCGGTTTTTATATGAAAATTTTTCGGGGTTGGCCGGACTAGTCATGAATAGTACGGACCGAACTCAAAAAGTTCAATAAAAACAGATAAAATGTTCTGGAACAATACCGAACTTGTCCGTCCTATGGACTGGACTTGTCCGGTTATGGTTCTATTTATATAGGATCGAAGAGCACGTGAAAAGCTACCAGAGGGGGGTGAATGGTAGACTTAAAAATCTTAAGCAGCGGAAACAATTAAACCCCAAACCCTTTCGGCAGAAAAACGATCTGTTAAAGAAATCGTGTGTGAGACTAATATAAATGTGTTTCACCGTGACAAAAGTGATATATATATCTGAGAGAATCAAGTCACAAAGACAACACAAAAAGAATCACTCAAATCCGTCGAGAAAAACTCAAGTTATGATCGAAAGATCAAACAAAGGTCAATCTGCCCTACCTGAGAAAAAACAGTTTTGGAACGCTGCAAAGAAACTCGTGTAGATCATAGACCACAAATCCAATGACCGTGAACGTTTGACAGATGATAGATAATCAAGTTGTGAAGACAACTAAAAAAGAATCACATCAATTGGATCTGTAAAACTCGAGTTATGATAAAACCACCGACGAAAGGTTGTGCTGTCCAGAAACTCGATGAGTAAAACTTGTCTGGAACAAGTCTGACGAACAAGGCACAAAAGTTCCTTCAAACTACGAATTTTATTCAATAGAACACAAGAGGAACAGCCCCAAAATCGTGCTCCACGAGCTCTGGGCTCTCTTGCTTATATAACCAGCTCGAAAGCCAACTCAACTCGGATCAGGAACCTAATCCTACTCTGTTCATGAATCGTAACTTTCCATAACTGCTTAGGATTCTTCTATACGCAGCTAGAAGCAATCTTAAGACTTCCAAACACCTTAGGAACGTATCCCACGTTCCTAAATAACTCAAATTCGTGACCCACACGAAATCCTATCATGACTAACTAAAATCTTTCCATATTTGAGTCAAACCCGACTCGGCCGCAGCCTGAGTCCATAACCTAGTCGGTTGGACCTTTCCGACCAATTCTTTACGTCCACATCTCTTCATCATGTCTCGGAACCATGTAGCTACGTCCGTGCACTCCTTGCACACATGCAAACATCTTCCAATGACGTCCATGATACCTTCATATGCATTGTTCTTGATTCAATCATGCTGCGCAACCTCCTGATCCGCTCAACCACAATTCCTCCTGAATTTGGTTGTTGGAACCTCATCTCCTCCCTGAGACTAGTCCAGTGGATCCCGTCACCAGCCATGTCTTGAACTCAAGCAACCCCTGCACATGAATAAACAACCAATCCATACGAGCCCAAGTCCTCGACTTGACTCAAGTTAGTTCCGAACACAACACCGTACGTGAGAACCTCACATAAGCATGTTGCAAAACCACAGTAAAATGATATCAACCATATCATCCAAAATGCACCAAAAACTTAGCAAAAGAATACTAAGCAATCTTTCCAACAATGTAAAGCAAGTACGAAACATTGCAAATGAAAAGCAGAAGCACTACGGTCAAGTTCCGGACCTTGCCAGAGCAACTTGGACCTTGAGCCGGAGCTAACAAAAGCTAGTAGAAAATAGCGTCGGAGCTTACCAAAACTAGTACAACCAAGCTCCCGTCGGAGCTTACAAACTAGCAGGACCTAGCGCCGGAGCTAACCAGAACTAGTCGAAACTAGTAATCCCAAAAGCCGAAGCTAGAAAAATCAACTTCGGAGCTTAGCAAAAACACGGCGGAGCTATCAAAAACATTTTGGAGCTATCAAAGACATGCCGGAGCTATCAAAAACATGTTGAAGCTATCAAAGACATGCCGGAGCTAAAGATAAAGCTCACCGGAGCTAACCAAAGCTAGTTGGACCTTACCAAGAAATCAGACCTAGCTTCGAACATAGCCGGAGCTACACAAAACAAGCCGGACCTACCGTCGGACCTTGCTGTAGCTCGGAGCTAGAGTCGGACCTTGATAAAAAGGTGTTTTGGTGATATTAAAAACTTTATCATCAAAGCCAAGTGTATTCCCTACAAGCCAATGTATTCAGCACACATAGGTCTTACAATCTTCCCCTTGATGAATGCATTGGCAACACCATTTAAAATCCGAACATTGGCTTATTCACATAAAAGTTTTGAAGACAATTTCCCCCCCTTTGTAAATCAAAAGTAAATTAGAAGAAAAATTATCCCATATTATCTCTCCCCCTTTATTATCTCTCCTTATGCACATATTCTCTTTCTCTTCATGCTTATCTCTCCCCCTTTGACAATGTATTCAGCAAGTCATGAGCATATAAACAATTTATCTCTCCCCCTTTAGTTGTTATGAGCATATTATAACATATACATATAACCAAAGCTCATCCAAGTCATACTATCAAGTACCTCACATTATCACATCAATGAAATACATAAAGTAGTGTAAACCATGCTAGAGATCAAATGTAATTATCAATTTATTCAAGTCATGATCTCACAAACTTAACTATTTCAAAACCTGAAAACATGACACTAGTTGCTTAATTTTCAAAGCATAAATTTGGATCATATGATATTTGCAAGAGATTATATGTGCATCTGCCTTATTCTAACCAACCAAGCCAAGCCTATGTCATTTGACAATCAGAAGCTTAAGGACATGGTTTTAGTAATACACGACTTCTTCCAAGTTCATATCTAAGTGCAATGATAAGCCATCGCAAAAGAAGAAGTGCGATGCATGCATATTCTCTTGATCTTTTCTCAATTTATATTTGTTCACAAAAAAACTCAACATGTGAGTTGATTACTTGATTAATTCTTAATGATTAAAAGCACTTGTGAACATGTAACAAGTTCAAAACAGCAAGAAAGTTCGACCATGACAGGTTTTAGTGTAAGTAATTATGCTAATTACTAGACATGGCAAAAACTACAAAATGTATAACACGAGTAATGTAGTAAGAACTTTCAGCATGTAAAAGGAATCACAAAGTCATATATGAATGAAATACTATGCTCATATTATTTTAATTTCAGATTCACACATAGACTTCCCAAGTTTCAAAAAACTCCCCCTCAATTTAAGCCATGGGGATGCATAACCCCTATTTCACTACGAATGTAACAAAAACGAGTGAAATCCAAAGGTTTTGTAAAAATGTCAGCCAATTGTTGTTCGGTATCTACATGGTGAAGCACAATGTTTCCTTTTTCAACATTATCTCGGAGAATGTGATACCTAATGTCAATGTGCTTAGTTCTAGAATGTTGCACAGGGTTTTTAGCAATGCAAATGGCACTAGTGTTATCACAGAATAGTGGAACACTATCTAGATCAACCCCATAGTCCTTAAGTGTTTGAACAATCCAAAGAATTTGTGAGCAAGCACTAGCAGCAGCTACATATTCAGATTTGGCTGTGGATTGTGCAACTGAATTTTGTTTTCTAGAGGACCAAGCAACAAGAGAATTACCAAAAAAAATGACAAGCACCGGAAGTACTTTTTCTATCAATCCTACAACCCCCAAAATCAGCATCCAAAAAAGCTTTCAAAGTAACGGTTGAGGAAGAAGGAAGAAAAATGCCAAATTCTTGAGTTCCATGTAAGTACCTGAGAATCCTTTTGACGGCTTGACGATGTGAAGCACGTGGGGAAGCTTGAAACTGTGCACAAAGACATACGCTGAATTGTATGTCCGTTCTTGATGCCGTAAGGTACAAAAGTGATCCAATCATGCTTCTATATTCTTTTTGATCCACGGGTTGACCATCTTCATCAAGTTCAAGTGTTGTTGCTGTTCCCATTGGTGTCCGAAGAGGCTTGCTTTTGTCCATGTTGAAGCGCCTCAGGAGGTCTTTGGTATACTTCGTTTGATGCACAAAGGTACCCTCCTTGGTTTGCTTGATTTGCAGCCCCAAAAAGTAAGTGAGTTCACCAATCATACTAATTTCAAATTCGGAACTCATCATTGCTGAAAACTTGGACACAAGATCATGAGAAGCACAACCAAAGATAATATCATCCACATACACTTGAACGAATAATGAGTCATTGCCATGCTTAAGCACAAAAAGAGTTTTATCAACCTTGCCCATGGTAAACCCCTTTTCAAGTAAGAATGTTTTTAACCTATCATACCATGCTCTAGGGGCTTGTTTGAGACCGTATAAGGCTTTGGAAAGTTTGTAAACATGATTAGGAAAATTTGGATTTTCAAAACCCGGTGGTTGTTTGACATAAACCTCCTCATCTATGTAGCCATTAAGAAAAGCATTTTTAACATCTATTTGATATAGCTTAAAACCTTTAGATGCTGCAAAAACTAACAAAATTCTTATGGCTTCTAATCTAGCGACAGGAGCAAAAGTTTCTTCAAAATCTAGACCTTCAACTTGAGTGAAACCTTGAGCAACCAACCTAGCCTTATTCCTAACCACAACCCCATCCTCACTTTGTTTATTTTTAAATACCCATTTAGTTCCAATTAAAGTGTGACCTTGAGGTGGAGGTACAAGTTTCCAAACATTATTTCTTTCAAAATTTTCTAACTCTTCTTGCATGGCAATAATCCAAGATTCATTAGTGAGTGCGTGTGATATATCTTTGGGTTCAAAAGAAGCAACAAAAGCAGAATGAGCATGAGAGTTTGGATCGCAAAACCTGGACCATGTGACTCGTTCGTGCAAGCTTCCAATAATCTGTTGTGGGGGATGATCTTTGTAAAACCGTAAGGGAACATATGTCTCACAAGCTTCTTCTTCTTTATGTTCATCACAAATCGATGAGCTTGTGGCTTGAGGGTGATTTGAATCAGCATTGATGGTTGTCTGTGCTGGTTGAGAATTAACATCCGGAGCTAAACCAAAGTCTTTAGCTGCTGAATTTTCTGGCAGCAACTCCAATTCTTCCTCATCTTCAATGAAAATGCTCTCCCCTTGCGGATATGGATCTGGACCATTTACCTCCGAAGGATTGAATACGTGAAGGTCCTACGGTGTCAAGATGCAAAAGTTGACATGGTTCAGTTGTCATGATCATTGTGTAACACCCTCAATTTTCGCATCATGCATTGCATACATGATCATGCATTAAACATTAGTAGGATAAAAGATAGATAATAAAAGATAAACCATACATATATGGTGTAGCAAAAAAGAAGAAATAGAAAATAATAATTATAGCCTAAAACATGTATTAGGGAATAAATATAAGATAATAATAATAATATATAAAAAGAAATATATATAAATAAATTATATAATAATAAATATATTATAATAATAAATAAATAAAATTAATAAGATAAATAAAATAAGTAAAATATAAATAATAAAATATATAATAATAATAATAATATAAAAAGAAAAAAAAAAGAAGAGAAAAGAAAAAAAAACGAACAGCCGCCGGCCAGGCCAAACGGCCCAGCCGGCCACGCACCCCGCGGCCCCCCCGCGAATCGCAGCTCCCGCGCGGGATTCCCGCGCCGCCCGCTGGGTCCCGCCTCCCTCGCGCAGCGCCCTGCCGCGCCGAATCCCGCCCGAGCCGGCCGACTCCCGCGCTCCCGCCCCGATTCTCCCGCGCGCACGCGCCGCCGGTCCCACCCCGCACGTTCGCCCGACCGCGAGTTTCCCGGCCGCAACCGACTCGGTCCCTGGATACCGCACGCGTCCGTGCCTATAAACACCGCAGGTTCCGTAGGTTTTCCATGATCCCAGAACAGGCGCCGCCAATTCCACGGTAAAAAGGCCCTAGCCGCCGGAACCAGAGAACAGAGGGCTGCCGCAGGGAAGAAAAGGAAAAAAAAGGAGGGGAAGAAGAGGAGGAAAAAGAGGAGGGCGCCGCCGTCCGCCGGAGATCGTTGTCGCCATCGCGTCGCCGTCGTCGTGCCACCGAAGGACCCTGCGCATCTACTTCGTCTACGCATCGTCCCCATCCCGCGATCATCGAAGCCATCGCATCTACGGTAGGCCATGTTCCCGATGCGAATTTTAGCGACCATATTGAATCTAATAGACGTAAATTGATCGTAGTTGCGTCGTCTTTTTATTTTCAGCAGCATTAATCCACCCTAAAATCCCTGTAAACTCATATGAACACGTATGAACTAGTTGCATCTAATTAATAAACAACCGTAGTAAATTAATAATTGAATTGTGCATGCATACATGTCATTGCATGTTGATTATTTTGTGTGTATCATATTGAATTGTATGTACTTTCTTGTATGTATGATCACGCGTAGAGGAACGTGCTCAAGAGGCCGCATACGAGGATTTCCAAAATCAAGACTTTGAAGCGCTTGAGCAACCCCATCCGTCGGAGCAAGGCAAGTGTCCTTGAAGCATATTGATCCTGTTTTATTAAATGTTTTGTTTGCAAACTTGCATGCTTGTGTCAAATTGATGGGAATCCTATGGTAGGAAGTTTACTAGTTTTGTTTGACCACCCTTGTCACCTGGGATATATGGTAGAGAGTCGGGAAGGGTTTTACCTTTTTGCTTCGCTTAATTAATTGGGATGACAAACAACACTACACATTTAATTATGCATCAATGATATCCTGGTTAATGCGAACTGGTCAATACGATGGGTGATCTAAGCAAGCCTGGTATGTGGATGGGTTGGATGTTATGGTGGTTGGGTTGCCTTAGATCTAAGGACCGGTTCATGCGAGAATATGCCAGGTCAACAGAGCCACCACAAGGCCAAGTATGGGTGCGGCGTAGCTGAATAATTAGGAGCGCTACTTGTATTGTATGGACCATTGGATGGCGCGGGGAATGGGAGTCGAGGAGGACTGCCCTGGGATCCGCATGGCACACGAGGGGGCCCGTGGGTGGGAGAGTGGAGATTCAAGCCTGCCGGTGAAACCTTAGTGGGCCCGTACATACTAGTAGTCCCTTTTGAAAGGCTATTTTGTGATCTCTTGGCCACGCACCTACGGAAGTGTGAGATGGCATAATGGAGGTTTCTTAGTCATCGAAAGGTGATGAAATCACAAACATGTGGGTAAAGTGGTACAAACTCTGCAGAGTGTTTAAAACTATCATGATAGATGTGCTCCCGGTTATGAGCGCCTGGATGACCTACATGATTAGAGGGAAATTGGGATTTGGGATGGTTATGGTTTGCTAATGGTTATGGTTGGTTTATGGGTATGGGTTGGTAATGGTTATGGATGGTTTTTGGCTTATGATTACTGATATGAATTTGAGTTATGGTAACTGGACATGGATAATGATGATGTTGGCAATAATTGGATATGGTTTATATTATGTTAATATGATGGTTATGATGGGATTGTTTCACATAGACGTAGTATAATGCTTTTCAAATGTTTTACTGTACTTTTCAGCACTTAGCCATTATTACATTCGTCATTTGAATAAGCCACATGTCATACTTTCCACACTTGCTGAGTACGACATGTACTCACCCTTGCAATTCCCCCCCCCCCAACAGCTACTGGAGACAATTGGGAGTACTCTGAGGATCACGTGGAGTACTAGGTTGCGTACCGCCGTCAATTGCCTATGGATTGGAGTCGTGCTGCTTATTTTATTTTCCGCTGCATTATTTAGAGTTTTATCATTCGTGAACTATTGGATTATTGTAATAAAGTACTTATTTAATAGTTAAGACGTGGTTAAATTCTATATATCGTTTGTGATGCAACCGTATATGTGTGATGAACTTCCTGGGCACACATATGCGTTACGCTTGGTTCATATTCGGAACCAGGTGTCACAAATTGGTATCAGAGCCGCGTTGACCGTAGGACGCAAGCCTAGGTAGAATGGACACTCTAGAACACTTAGGAACACTCTTCTAATCTGCTATTTTCGAAAATTTTTGCTGCTGTTTTGTTCCCTTATTTTCAGCTGCAAAAAGTATTGATCGCTGCTGCGTTTTTGATAAAAAAAAATTTCAGAAGTGAGCAATAGTAAGTGCTGCTGTTTTGCTGCTTAAATTCTCGCGAAAAAAGTGTGTTTTGCTGCTGTTATGTGTGGTAAAATTATTGTGTTGGCTGCTGCATTTTTTTTCTCTCTATTTTTCGTTCTTCTGGAACCATTGCACCGCTCTTTTTCCGCCATTTTAGCCGCTGAAATTTTCAGATTTGTATTTCGTTATTTTTTTTCCTCTAATGTATTCTTGTTTTCTGTAGATGGCCCGCACCAAGACAACCCCCGTAAGTCGACCGGTGGACTTGTGCCCCCGCGTAGGTTGGCCAGTCGCTCTCCGGCCGTCGACCCCCATCACCCCGTGGTGATCCGTTCTGACGGCAGGGCCGCAGGACAACTGCGACACCGTCTCCGTGCCCTACTCCGTGAGGCTGGCTACCGTCACCACAGCCTCTCGCTCTCCTACCACACCACTGGAGTGCAGCGCCCTGGCAGGAAGGAGTGGAGCTGCAAGATCTACATCTACTATGGTGATGAGTTGGTGAAGACCCACAGCAGTCTTGCTTGGAGGAGCTCCCGCCGATCTGCGGAGCAGGATGCTAGCTGGGAAGCAGCCACCTTTTGGAGTCACACCCGCCGTTTCCGTCTGGAGGACATGGTGCACGCCTTCGTTCCGCAGCGTCCCAGTGGCACTGCGAGCTTCGTCTCCAGGCATGTGGAGGGACCCCTGGACCTCCCGCAGTCTCGTCAGTCTGTTGACGACGTGACCCAACTCAGTGCCCGACTTCAGAGGGCGCAGCAGGAGATTCAGGATGGACGTGACCTCGCCCAGCGCCACGAGGCAATAATCAGGAGGTATCGTCGGATCACCGACGAGGACCCGGACGACTACGCGTCCGACACCTCAACATGGACCCCAGACTCTCCAGACCGTTGCAACGGCCAGCGTGAGTCGTCTTCTGAGGAGCAGTGTGGCGTCTACCGCACCACCGCCGCCTGCTGCCTCACCACCACAGGACCCCAAGGACCCCGATGACGACGACGACGAGGACCCGGAGGAGTTTCCGCTTGACGACGAGTAGTCCTCGACCCATGCCACGACTCAAGGATAGGCACACCCCCATTAGTTAAATAAGAGCGATGTAGACATACTTGTGTGACCTTGAGTTGTGTTACTTCTTTTAGGATTTTTGTCAATTTTGTTTGGTGCTTGTTTGAGTGCTTGTGTGCTTAGTAGAGAGTTGTGGGATGCTTCGGCACTTGTCCACATCCTCATATAGGTCTATATTAATAAAGGATTATTTAGTGTCACATACCTTGATGCATATAGTTGGGACGTTCTTTCCAAATTCTAAATCCTTCTGTCCCCACCTTTCTTTCGCCAACAGATTGTGAGAACTCGTAACCAGAGGGATGCCAACAATGAGGAGGAGCGCAATGAAGTACCTCAGAACAACCAGAGACATGCTCATGGAGCTATCAATATTGAACAACTGTTAGCTATGCAGAACCAGCTCATGCAGACCATGATACAGACGATGGGACAGCTGCAAGCTGGCAACAACAATCAGCCTCATATACCTCCACCGCCACCCCCGCCTCCTCATAATCGATTGGGAGAGTTCATGAGGACCAGACCGCCTACCTTTGCACAAGCCACAGACCCAATGGAAGCTGATGATTGGCTGAAGTCCGTTGAGAAGAAACTTGCTATTGTCCAGTGCACTGATAGAGAGAAGGTTCTCTTTACATCACATCAACTAGTTGGAGCAGCTGCTGACTGGTGGGAAGCTCTTTGCAACGCTCATGATAATCAGGAGGCAATCACTTGGGCTGAGTTTAAGCAGGGTTTCCGTTCCCACTATGTACCTGAAGGAGTTATGATACTGAGAAGACAAGACTTTGAAAATCTCAGGCAAGGAAGGATGAGCGTGAGTGAGTATCTCAACAAATTCACTCAATTATCAACATATGCTCCAGAAGACATCAAAACTGATAGTAGGAAGCAATATCTGTTTATGAGGGGTCTCAACAATGAAATTCAAGTCCAGTTGCTCAATACTGATTATCCAAACTTCCAAAAGCTTGTTGACAAGGATATTGTTGTTTGGAACAAGATTCGTGAGATGGAGCAGGACAATAAGAGGAAGATGCCACATCATGGACCGCCGCAAGGAAGCAATGTTCACCCCCGCTATGCACCACCTACTGCACCACACTACAACCCATCTGCTCCCGCATACCGTGCTGCTTATCTGCCCCGCCCAAATCAGCCACCGCAGCAACGCCCCGCCATGCAAGCGCCTCGCTACCCTGTGCCACCTGCGCCGCGTCCTAACATGGCGGCAAATGCTCAAAACCAGTTGCGCCCAAACTTCCCTAATGCTACGGGCGGTAAGACATGCTATGTGTGTGGAGAGCCCAAACACTTTGCAAGTCAATGCCCCAGGAGAAACTATGGACCTATGAACAATGCACCAAGGCCAAATCACCCGCGACCAAATGGAGGAGCACCACAAGGCAGCCGTGGACAGCAGAATTTTGCTCGTGGCAATGTGAATCATGTCTCTACTGAGGAAGCCCAGCAAGCTGATGACGTCGTGATTGGTATGCTTCTCGCCAACTCCAACCCCGCGACTGTCTTATTTGATTCAGGAGCATCTCATTCATTCATCTCGTCAAAGTATGTTGCCAAGTACAATTTGCCTATATCTCATATGAAACAAACTATGCTAGTAAGTTCTCCTGGCGGAGAGATGAGGACAAATATAGTATGTCCGAAAGTAAGCATTAAAATAAGGGGGGTAGACTTTCTCGCAAACCTCATAGTATTGGACTCCCAAGGAATAGACATAATACTTGGAATGGACTGGCTGAGCAAGTATAATGGAGTCATTCAATGTGCCGAGAGGATTGTGCAGTTGACAAGTGAACATGGTACACGCATCGAAGTTGAGGCAGCCCAACCTGCAAGAGAGAAAGCGATGCTGAATCACGTGGAAGGAGTGGCATTGGAAAGCATTCCGATCGTTTGCGAGTATCCGGATGTGTTTCCAGATGAGTTGTCGGGTATGCCACCTGATCGTGACATAGAATTCGCCATTGAGTTGATACCCGGGACTGCACCTATAGCTAAGAGGCCGTATAGGATGCCTCCTAAGGAATTAGCAGAGCTCAAAAAGCAAATTCAAGAGCAGCTAGAGAAGGGTTTTATACGCCCAAGCTCATCCCCGTGGGTAGCCCCAGTGCTCTTCGTAGATAAGAAGGATGGAACCCAGAGGATGTGTGTGGACTATAGGTCTCTCAATGAGGTGACAATTAAGAACAAGTACTCGCTGCCCCGTATAGAGGATTTGTTCGACAAAATGAAGGGTGCCTGTATCTTCTCCAAGATCGACTTGCGGTCAGAATACTTCCAAAATGAAGATTAGACCATCAGATATACCCAAGACAACATTTCGGACACGATATGGATCTTTTGAGTACACCTTCATGTCATTTGGATTGTCGAACGCGCCTGCATACTTTATGTATCTCATGAATAAGGTCTTCATGGAATATCTGGATAAGTTCGTTGTAGTGTTCATCGATGACATTATGATATACTCGAGAAGCGAGCAAGAACATGAAGAACACTTGAAGCTTACATTGCAGAAGCTACGGGAACACCAATTGTATGCCAAGTTTAGTAAATGTCAATTCTAGTTACGGGAAGTTTCTTTCTTAGGCCATATTATTTCCGGAGGAGGAGTATCAGTTGACCTAGGGAAGGTGAGAGATGTACTTAAGTGGGAACCGCCACTGAATGTTAAGGAAATTCGGAGTTTCCTTGGAATGGTTGGATATTACCGTCGGTTTATCAAGGACTTTTCCAAGATAGCCAAACCTATGACGGAGTTGCTAATGAAGGGAAAGGCGTTCCAATGGACTGAAGCTTGTCAAAATAGTTTTGAGGAGTTGAAAAAGAGGTTGACAACAGCCCTAGTTTTGGTATTGCCGGATGTAAGCAAGAGTTTCGACATCTATTGTGATGCATCAAGACAAGGACTTGGGTGTGTATTGATGCAAGAAGGCCAAGTGGTAGCATATGCATCGAGGCAACTAAAGAAACATGAGTTGAATTATCCTACACACGACCTTGAACTCGCAGCTGTGGTACACGCCTTGAAGATATGGAGACACTATGTTTTTGGTCACCGACGTGAGATTTATACGGATCACAAGAGTCTCAAGTACATATTTACGCAAACGGATCTGAATCTGAGGCAACGCTGATGGTTGGAGCTCATCAAGGATTATGACGTGGGAATCAACTATCACCCAGTGAAGGCCAATATAGTGGCCGATGCTTTGAGCCGAAAAGGAGTAAGTCATCAACTCACAATTCGAGAGCTGCCATCCGAGTTATGCAAGGAGTTTGAACGGTTGAACCTTGGATTCATAAATGAGATGGGAACGATGGAAGTCAACCCAACATTAGAGCAGGAAATACGGGAAGGACAGACAAAGGACAAGGAAATACAGGAAATCAAGGAAAGGACCCAAGAAGGAAAAGAATTCAGATTTGATGAGGACGAACAGGGTACCTTATGGCTTGAAAGAGGATTGTGGTACCTAATGTCAGGCATATTCAGGAGACAATATTAAAGGAGGCACATGACTCGCCTTACTCAATTCACCCCTGGTTGTACAAAGATGTACAAAGATTTGAAGACATGCTATTGGTGGGATAGCATGAAAAAAGACATAGCTGAATACGTTGCACTTTGTGATGTGTGCCGACGAGTTAAAGTTGAACATCAAAGGCCAGCCGGATTTTTACAACCATTGAAGATCCCGGAGTGGAAGTGGGAAGAGATTGGTATGGACTTTATAGTTGGATTACCGCGAACTCAGTCTGGCTATGATTCAATATGGGTTATTGTGGATCGGTTGACAAAATCAGCTCACTTCGTCCCTGTCAAGACCACATACGCGAAGCTAGCAGAATTGTATATGGAGCATATTGTGTGTCGACATGGGGTACCGAAGAAGATAGTCTCGGATAGAGGTTCTCAGTTTACCTCAAGATTTTGGCAGAAATTGCATGAAGCAATGGGAACAAGGTTGAACTTCAGTTCGGTGTATCACCCTCAAACAGATGGACAAACCGAGAGGACCAACCAAATTTTGGAAGACATGTTAAGAGCTTGTGCATTAAAGCATGGGAAAAGTTGGGATAAAAGTTTGCCGTACGCTGAATTCTCTTACAACAATAGCTATCAAGCAAGTCTAAAAATGTCACCCTACGAAGCATTGTACGGAAGGAAGTGTAGGACTCCCTTGTTTTGGAATGAAACCGGACAGAATCAAGTGTTTGGTCCCGACGTGTTACAAGATGCTAAAAGGCAAGTCCAAATAATACGGGAAAACTTAAAGGCTGCCCAGTCTCGACAGAAAGGTTATGCTGATAATAGGCGAAGGAGTTTGACTTTTGAAGTCTCAAAGTGTCACCAATCATAGGTCAGCGACGGTTTAACGTCAAAGGAAAACTGGCACCACGTTACATCGGACCATTTAAGATTCTGGACAAGCGAGGAGAGGTAGCTTATCGACTTGAGCTACCGACGTATCTCTCCGATGTACACAACGTGTTTCACGTCTCTCAACTCAAGAAGTGTCTCAGGGTACCGGAAGAACCAGTGCCGATGGACGAGTTAGAACTTCAAGAGGATTTGTCCTATGTCGAGCAACCTATCAAAATTTTGGACATGAAGGAAAGGGTCACGAGAAATAAGAGGATCCGTTGGTGCAAAGTGCAATGGAAACACCATACGGAAGCCGAAGCTACATGTGAACGTGAAGAAGACTTGAAGGCAGAATTCCCTCACCTTTTCTCCACGCTATCGAATCCCGAGGGCGAGATTCACTTTAAGGGGGTAGGTTTGTAACACCCTCAATTTTCGCATCATGCATTGCATACATGATCATGCATTAATCATTAGTAGGATAAAAGATAGATAATAAAAGATAAAACATACATATATGGTGTAGCAAAAAAGAAGAAATAGAAAATAATAATTATAGCCTAAAACATGTATTAGGGAATAAATATAAGATAATAATAATAATATATAAAAAGGAATATATATATAAACTATATAATAATAAATATATATATATATATATAAAATAATAAATAAATAAAATGAATAAGATAAATAAAATAAATAAAATATAAATAATAAAATATATAATAATAATAATAATATAAAAAGAAAAAAAAAAGAAGAGAAAAGAAAAAAAACGAACAGCCGCCGGCCAGGCCAAACGGCCCGGCAGGCCACGCACCCCGCGGCCCCCCCGCGAATCGCCGCTCCCGAGCCGGATTCCCGCGCAGCGCGCGCCCACCCCACGCGCCGCCCGCTGGGTCCCGCCTCCCTCGCGTAGCGCCCTGCCCCGCCGAATCCCGCCCGAGCCGGCCGACTCCCGCGCTCCCGCCCCGATTCTCCCGCGCGCACGCGCCGCCGGTCCCACCCCGCACGTTCGCCCGACCGCGAGTTTCCCGGCCGCAACCGACTCGGTCCCTGGATACCGCACGCGTCCGTGCCTATAAACACCGCAGGTTCCGTAGGTTTTCCACGATCCCATAACAGCCGTCCGCCGGAGATCGTCGTCGCCATCGCGTCGCCATCGTCGTGCCGCCGTAGGACCCTGCGCATCTACTTCGTCTACGCATCGTCCCCATCCCGCGATCATCGAAGCCATCGCATCTACGGTAGGCCATGTTCGCGATGCGAATTTTAGCGACCATATTGAATCTAATAGATGTAAATTGATCGTAGTTGCGTCGTCTTTTTATTTTCAGCAGCATTAATCCACCCTAAAATCCCCGTAAACTCATATGAACACGTATGAACTAGTTGCATCTAATTAATAAACAACCGTAGTAAATTAATTATTGAATTGTGCATGCATACATGTCATTGCATGTTGATTATTTTGTGTGCATCATATTGAATTGTATGTACTTTCTTGTATGTATGATCACGCATAGAGGAACATGCTCAAGAGGCCGCATACGAGGATTTCCAAAATAAAGACTTTGAAGTGCTTGAGCAACCCCATCCGTCGGAGCAAGGCAAGTGTCCTTGAAGCATATTAATCCATTTTATTAAATGTTTTGTTTGCGAACTTGCATGCTTGTGTCAAATTGATGGCAATCCTATGGTAGGAAGTTTACTAGTTTTGTTTGACCACCCTTGTCACCTGGGATATATGGTAGAGAGTTGGGAAGGGTTTTACCTTTTTGTTTCGCTTAATTAATTGGGATGACAAACAACACTACACATTTAATTATGCATCAATGATATCCTGGTTAATGTGAACTGGTCAATACGATGGGTGATCTAAGCAAGCCTGGTATGTGGATGGGTTGGATGTTATGGTGGTTTGCTTGCCTTAGATCTAAGGATCGGTTCATGCGAGAATATGCCAGGTCAACAGTGCCACCACAAGGCCAAGTATGGATGCGGCGTAGCTGAATAATTAGGAGCGTTGCTAGTATTGTATGGACCATTGGATGGCGAGGGGAATGGGAGTCGAGGAGGAATGCCCTGGGATCCGCATGGCACATGAGGGGGTCCGTGGGTGGGAGAGTGGAGATTCAAGCCTGCCGGTGAAACCTTAGTGGGCCCGTACATACTAGTAGTCCCTTTTGAAAGGCTATTTTGTGATCTCTTGGCCACGCACCTACGGAAGTGTGAGATGGCATAATGGGGGTTTCTTAGTCATTGAAAGGTGATGAAATCACAAACATGTGGGTAAAGTGGTACAAACTCTGCAGAGTGTTTAAAACTATCATGATAGTCGTGCTCCCGGTTATGAGCGCCTGGATGACCTACATGATTAGAGGGAAATTGGGATTTGGGATGGTTATGGTTTGGTAATGGTTATGGTTGGTTTATGGGTATGGGTTGGTAATGGTTATGGATGGTTTTTGGCTTATGGTTACGGATATGAATTTGAGTTATGGTAACTGGACATGGATAATGATGATGTTGGCAATAATTGGATATGTTTTATATTATGTTAATATGATGGTTATGATGGGACTGTTTCACATAGACGTAGTATAATGCTTTTCAAATGTTTTACTGTACTTATCAGCACTTAGCCATTATTACATTCGTCATTTGAATAAGCCACATGTCATACTTTCCACACTTGCTGAGTACGACATGTACTCACCCTTGCAATCCCCCCCCCCCCCCAACAGCTACTGGAGACAATTGGGAGTACTCTGAGGATCACGTGGAGTACTAGGTTGCGTACCGCCGTCAATTGCCTGTGGATTGGAGTCATGCTGCTTATTTTATTTTCCGCTGCATTATTTAGAGTTTTATCATTCGTGAACTATTGTATTATTGTAATAAAGTACTTATTTAATAGTTAAGACGTGGTTAAATTATGTATATCGTTTGTGATGCAACCGTTATATGTGTGATGAACTTCCTGGGCACACATATGCGTTACGCTTGGTTCATATTCGGAACTGGGTGTCACACATTGTGAGAGGAGTATGTGAACCTGCAACCATCTTAGCATGTCTACAAGAAGAGCACACAATTTCTTTGTCCCCTTTAAGCTTAGGCAGCCCACGTATGCGATCAAGAGCACTAACACGCGTTAGGTGATCAAAGCCTACGTGACCAAGTCTACGATGCCAAAAATATAAGTCCTTTGAATCATTAGCAACTAGACACCTATGCTTAGAGAAAGACATATCAAAATCAGCTTTAAAAACTCTTCCAAACCGAGGCATGTCAAAAATAAGCTCACTATTTGAACCTACAACTTTGTAGCAGTTTTTATTGAAAATAATTTCTAGATTTTCATCTAGCAATTGTGAAACAGAAAGCAAGTTGTATTTCAAATTTTTTACAAGTGCCACATCCTTCAAAGTGTAGTGATCATTTACCCTAATCGAACTCTTAGCAATTATAGGAGTTGAAGAATTATCGGCAAAAGTAACATTTTCTACACGTGACACAAAAGAGAGGGAGGAGAACCAATCTTTGTTACCGGTCATGTGGCGTCAGCAACCTGAATCCACAATCCAAATGTTCTCCTTCCTCAAACGTGTAACCTACATAAAAGCACAATACGTCGATGACTCAATACTGGGGTTAGTCAAATGGCATTTAGGAATCCAGTACTGAGTCACGTGACGTGCAGCAGGAAAAACACGCGAAAGCTGAGACAAAACAGCAGGTTTATGAGTCAAAGTTTGAGACTTTTTATTCTTGACTACTGACCTATAAGGTGTTACTTGTGTAGCACAAAAATTAGTAGCTCCGGAGGCAAAAACAGAAGGTCCGGAGGTAAACTTTGAATGTTTTTGACTCAAAATAGTAGGTTGTACATTCGGTTCAATGTGAGCGGCAAATTTTGCATGAAAGTTATGAGATCTAGCAACCATTCTTTCCCTTTTCTGTTGTTGAGCTAGTCTATAACAAAAATCTATTACATGACCATCTCTACCACAGAAAGTACAATGAAATTTAACTTTGTGTTCATGTCTAGATGAGCAAGCAATATTTTTATTTGAAACCGAATGAGGCAACACTCCTGCAAATTTGAAAACCACTCCTTTTTGTTTAGGAACTATTTGAATCAAACCATTTCCTAATGACTTTACAATTTTAGTTGGATGTGTCTTAGCATGAGCATGAGAATCAAAACCTAAACCAGTTTTATCATTGCAAGACTTGGAAGAATTCAGCAGTAAGTTTAGGTTCTTATTCCCATTACAAAACCGATCTAATGTCCTATGCATGTCATCAAGTTTATTGGACAGATCAAGGCAATTTTCACATGAAGTTTTTCCTTTTAGTTTGCAATTTGAACAAAATTTAACTTCATGAGAACGTAAAGCATTGTTCAATATAGAAATTTCATTCATAGCATCCTGTAGTTTCTTATCAAGATCATCACAAGTAGAACAATGCAAATCAAATGTAGAACAACTAGCATCTTTCAAGTTTTTATCATTAAGTGCAGCAAGCTCTTTGTTATTTTCAATTTCTAACTCATGTTTATCAAGTGTGGAGGTGTGCGCACTTCTTAATGAGGACAATTGTTCATATATTAAATCACATGAGGAACATGCATCATCACTAGGAATCAAAGTTTTTAAACGGTTGATTTCAGATTCTAGTGATTCAATTTTAGCAGCACTATCCCTAAGCTTTTTGTCCTTTTTCTTAACAATAATAGTGGCACGAGAAATAGCATCACACATTTCTTCGCAAGTAGGACATACCTCTTCATTGTCGCTGTTGTGTTCTGCCTCCTCCATACTTGATCTTGACTTGCCCGCCATAAAGCACAAGTTTGCCAAACCATCTTCATCTTCATCACTTCCAATGTCCACGTCGCTTGAACTGAACTCTTGAAGCGCGGTGATGAAACTGTTGATCATCTTGCGCCCTATGGTACCTTTCTTCTTCTTGTTGGAATTTCCAGAGGAGGTTCGAACCTTGCTTTGTTTTTCTTCCCGGGTGGTTGGACCTGAAAGGTTAGGGCATTCTGTGCGAAAGTGTCCTGTTTTACCACATTCAAAACAGCGTTGAGGTCCGGAGCTTCCTCTCCTTCTAGTTCTCACATTTTGCAATGCTTTTGAGAATCTAGTAGAGATGAGTGCCAACTCCTCTTCTGGAAATTCTTCGATCTGCTCCATGGTTAGTGAGTACAACAAAGCAAGAGTATTGCAGGATGATGATTGGCCGGAGCTAGACATATCACATTGTGAAACAAATGCAATAGACTTATTGGGGTTCTTACGTGAGATTATGTCAATTTCATGAGTTTTTAACTTGGAATATAGCACATCTAAAGTAAGTGAACTCATGACAGTAGATTCACGAATAGATGTGACTTTCATCTCCCAAATTGACATATCTAATGCACTTAGCAATTGCCTAGCATTTTCAGCATCTGAAAAATTAACATTGACACTACGCAAGTTGCTGAGAATCTTATTAAAGCGAGCAAAAAGGTCATCAATAGACTCACCGGGTTGCATCTCGAAGCGCATGTATTCTTTCTTGAACATGTCTTGCCTTACCTCTTTGATCGTGTTAGATCCTTCGTGGTAGTCACAAAGTGCTTTCCACACATCGTATGCAGATCGGAGGTGTGCAACACGGTCAAAGTCGCTTTGTGTTAATCCTTGTATGATCAAGTTCCGAGCCTCGTTGTTGTTGTCGACATCTCTTAGATTTGTAGCTGTAACTTGATAGTTTGATGGCACTTCGTAAGGCTTGTATACCTTCTCACATATTGCAAAGCCTTGTGCCTGGATGAAAGCCTCCATGTGTGCCTTCCAAACCTGAAAATCAATACCAACAAACACACAAGGTTTGGCGGAGTACTTCTCCATGATGATTAGTCAAAAACACGTGCAAATCACAAAGATTACAGCACCGTGGCTCTGATACCAATTGTAGGATCGAAGAGCACATGAAAAGCTACCAGAGGGGGGGTGAATGGTAGATTTTAAAATCTTAAGCAGCGGAAACAATTAAACCCCAAACCCTTTCGGCAGAAAAACGATCTGTTAAAGAAATCGTGTGTGAGACTAATATAAACGTGTTTCACCATGACAAAAGTGATATATATCTGAGAGAATCAAGTCACGAAGAAAACACAAGAATAATCACTCAAATCCATCGAGAAAAACTCAAGTTATGATCGAAAGATCAAACAAAGGTCAATCTGCCCTACCTGAGAAAAAACAGTTCTGGAACGCTGCAAAGAAACTCGTGTAGATCATAGACCACAAATCCAATGACCGTGAACGTTTGAAAGATGATAGATAATCAAGTTGTGAAGACAACTCAAAAAGAATAACGTCAATTGGATCTGTAAAAATCGAGTTATGATAAAACCACCAACGAAAGGTTGTGCTATCCAGAAACTCGACGAGTAAAACTTGTCTGGAACAAGTCTGACGAACAAGGCACAAAAGTTCCTTCAAACTACAAATTTTATTCAATAGAACACAAGAGGAACAGCCCCAAAGTCGTGCTCCACGATCTCTGGGCTCCCTTGCTTTTATAACCAGCTCGAAAGCCAACTCAACTCGGATCAGGAACCTAATCCTACTCTGTTCACGAATCGTAACTTTCTATGACTGCTTAGGATTCTTCTATACGCAGATAGAAGCAATCTTAAGACTTCCAAACACCTTAGGAACGTATCCCACATTCCTAAACAACTCAAATTCGTGACCCACACGAAATCCTATCATAACCAACTCAAATCTTTCCATATTTGAGTCAAACCCGACTCAGCCGCAGCCTGAGTCCATAACCTAGTCGGTTGGACCTTTCTGACCAATTCTTTACGTCCACATCTCTTCATCACGTCTCAGAACCATGTAGCCATGTCCGTGCACTCCTTGCACACGTGCAAACATCTTCCAATGACGTCCACGATACCTTCATATGCATTGTTCTTGATTCAATCATGCTGCGCAACCTCCTGATCCACTCAACCACAATTCCCCCTGAATTTGGTTGTTGGAACCTCATCTCCTCCCTGATACTAGTCCAATGGATCCCTCACCAGCCATGTCTTGAACTCAAGCAACACCTGCACATGAACAAACAACCAATCCATACGAGCCCAAGTCCTCGACATGACTCAAGTTAGTTCCGAACACAACACCCTACGTGAGAACCTCACATAAGGATGTTGCAAAACCACAGTAAACCGATATCAGCCATATCATCCAAAATGCACCAAAAACTTAGCAAATGAATACTAAGCAATCTTTCCAACAATGTAAAGCAAGTACAAAACATTATAAATGAAAAGAAGAAGCACTACGGTCAAGTTCCGGACCTTGCCAGAGCAACCCGGACCTTGAGCCGGAGCTAACAAAAGCTAGTAGAACCTAGCGCCGGAGCTTACCAAAACTAGTACAACCAAGCTCCCGCTGGAGCTTACAAAACTAGCAGGACCTAGCGCCAGAGCTAACCAGAACTAGTCGGAACTAGTAATCCCAAAATATGGAGCTATAAAAATCAACTTCGGAGCTTAGCAAAAACACGGCGGAGCTATCAAAAACATGTCGGAGCTATCAAAGACATGCCGGAGCTATCAAAAACATGTCGGAGCTATCAAAGACATGTCGGAGCTAAAGATAAAGCTCACCGGAGCTAACCAAAGCTAGTCGGACCTTACCAAGAAGTCGGACCTAGCTTCGAACATAGCCGGAGCTACCCAAAACAAGCCGGACCTACCGTCGGACCTTGCTGTAGCTCAGAGCTAGAGTTGGACCTTGATAAAAAGGTGTTTTGGTGATATTAAAAACTTTTATCATCAAAGCCAAGTGTATTCACTACAAGCCAATGTATTCAGCACACATAGGTCTTACAATTTAAGTTCGGACAAGTCTAGCTTATGGACCGGACTAGTCCGAAAATGGTATTGTAAGAGTTCAAATTAGTCTGGCCCTGTGCGGACTAGTCCGGACTATACGTTATTTAAGTTTGCTTATTTAATTAAGGTTCCGCAGTGAGTTAAGTTTATATTGTCATAGCAATTTGGTCGAGTAACCAAAGCGAAAGATAAATTGCTATGTCATTTTAAGTTGCATGGAATTCTATTGAGTAACCAAAGCAAAAAATAGAATTGCCATGTTTTTAAGCAATATGATGTCATTATTTGCTGAGTAACCAAAGCGAAAGACATTAATGACATTTTCTTTTTAAGTGCATAGTAGTTTGGTCGAGTAACCAAAGCGCAAGATAAATTACTATGTATTTTAGTTGTTCTCCAATGTTATGTTTTAATGTCATTATTGGCCGAGTAACCAAAGCGAAAGGCATTAATGACATTCTCTTTGAAGAACATAGTAATTTGGTCGAGTAACCAAAGCGAAAGATAAATTGCTATGTTGTTTTTTAGTTATTCTCAAATGTTGAGTTTTGGTCAAGTAACCAAAGTGAAAGATAAAACTCAACATTATCTTATGATTAATATCTATGCATTCACTCAGGATCTTTGATTAAGAAGTTTTCTCCAATGAGAGTTCAGCAATGAGTTTTATCGCTTCCATTGATTCAATCAATGTAAGCAATTAAGGGAGATGGAGAGAAAAGTTGGAGATTGTTTTGGCAGTCTCCGAGATGAACTTGGCTCTCACAACTTCATATTCAGTTGAGCTAGTGGCTCTAGTAAGAAAAGTTGATGAAACTCAGGAAGCCTTTGCCGTTGTTGACACCTCCTAAGATATACTAACAAATCATCCCTGGCAACGGTGCCAAAAATGCTTGTTGGTATTTCTTATGCACCATTAACTAAACATCTGCAACTGATGTGTTAGAAATGCTTGTTAATGGTACTATTGGATCACAGAGTGAATTCCGCAAGTGCACGGAAATATCATTGTTGCATTTCCCCTTAAGAGTATTCCCAAGGGTGTCATTTATTTGAACCCAAAGGAAGGCGGGGAAGAGGTATAACAATCATCATGTGGAAAGGGTAGAAAGGTCTAGGTAAGAATCTAGTAAGGATGGATAAAATAATAGTGGAGGTAGTGTGACACACAAAAAAGCTTTCAAGTCTAAGGGAGATAAGAGGATCCTAGAGGTTAGTTAAGGTTGAGAGTTATTGAGGCACTCCTACTATGCTCTATTGTACATATACATAGTCTAAACTAATTATCCATAAGCTAGATCAATAGTGAATACTTATGCTATGTGGTTCAACACATCGGGCACGGGCTTACCCCTAGCAATACTAGGGCGACTCCCGCCAAGAGCCTGTGGCATAGCCGAATGTGGAGGATTACAAAGGATAGATAGGGCTGTCACCACCTACTGCCTACCTCTTCAATCCGTGGGTCTACGAGACATCCAATGCTACTTAGCTATCCTAGCACCATGCTAGCATATTAAGTAATTACCTTAAGAGCCTAGGCACAAGCCATCCTAAGGAAATGAATTCAATCATCATTGAACCAATGTTGATACATAGTATAATTATCCATACTAACATAGTTATTTTATACTTAACTAGACTATAGTGGGGGTCTATAGGTTTTATGATAATGAGATATGTTCATGATGAAACAGTCATAGAAGCTGTCGGTACCCTCCGTACCAGATACCCTTGGGATTGCAAAGATCACAAGGAAACTCCATCTACCAGATTTGAAGACCTCTGAAGGCCCCACATGTCATGCGTAACCGGACCTACTCCCCCGACATGGTTAGTCCCAGGGACGCCATGTGTATCACAAGACCGGAGCTATCACCCACACAAGAGAAGCTCCGGTCGGAATACCAGTATGGCACCCCCGGACCTAACCCCAGACAGGGGGAAGCTCCGGTACTGACACGTGTCTAACAGCATCGGAACTACCCGTCCACGACTGTAAGCTCCAGAGCTGCCACGTGGCAATCACTGGACCTTCAGCTTCAGCAATCAGGCCGGTGGACCCCCCAACGTCTCCGGACCTTCAAGGGGAAATCAAAGACTTCAAGACCCGATTAAGTTTCATTAATACCATATTAATGACACACGATCGGATAGCCCTTAATACTGGAAACGGCACTGTTAAGGCCCGTTACCAGGCTATTAAGGGCAATTAACCTCATTAATTGTGTATCTAGTATGTGTAACCGCCGGGGCCACTTGTTGGGCCAGGCTAACGTTGTAACGACCAGTCCTTGCACTATAAAAGGACTGGTCGACGATACACAAGGGACGGTTCCAGACCACTCACTTCCAGGATTCCGGTTTATTGCGACGAAAAAAATTGTTGCAATAGGTCGAAATTCGTCGCGATAGGTTGTTGTCGCAATGAAATAAAAGGTCGCGATAGTTTTTCCGACTCCCTGATCTAGATGAGCTTCTTCTAGACTCACACGCTTAATACATCACCAACACAACCCGTGGAGTAGGGTATTATGCTCAGGCGGCCCGAACCACGTAAATCTCTGTGTACACTTGCCATTCACCTTTTTGAATCTCTAGGCGCCCATTACTGAACTACAACTCCTTGATCTACCAAAGGTAGTGTCGGGAGATCTGCCGGATCCAAACACCGATAGTTGGCGCGCTATGTAGGGGTGCCCGAGATTTCGAGTATGGTGAATTTAGTTGTTGGATTATCCAACGGCAACCCTGCTGTTCAATCCGCTGGAGGCAGTCCCTCCAACATGCAGCAACCAACAGGTGACGTGGCTCCAGCAGGAGTCATGCCTCCACCACTATCGCCTGCACCAGCACGTCAAGCTAAGCAGCGTGACGGTGCATCGGCGTCGGTCACTGCATCGGCGAATAACAACAACCCCGAACACGCGCTTCATGCAGCGCGTGCTCTCCTCCAACGTCCACCACCTCCAGGTGCATCCCAGTGAGCAATGGAGCAGTGGAGGGCTGATGTGGAACATCTAGTTACAGCAGCAGTTGACCGCATCAGCAACCAAGGTCCTCCTCCTTCGGGGCAGGCCCCATCACAGCTCCGGACCGTGTCTGGCAGACTTGGTCCGCACTCTTCGGAACATCGGAGGCGTGCTGCGTCTCAACGGGCGACGTCTCTGCCTTCCGGGGCGCGACGTACCCATAAGGTAACCAGGCTTTCAACTCATGACCTCCGGGCAGAGCTTGATCGCCGTTACCGTCGACAGAACGGCCGTGTCCATATCGAGCGAGCTCGCGAAAGGCGAGAGGCTCGAGACAGTCCTGCTGCCGAGGGAGTAGGAGGAGGCTGTTCTACACTGGCCATGCATCTACGCATGGTCAGATGGCCACAAAAGTTCCGGCCTCACCTGCCGGAGAAATTTGACGGGACTGTTAATCCCACCGAGTTTCTCCAAATTTACACAACCACAATCCTTGTAGCCGGAGGTAATGAGACCGTAATGGCCAACTACTTCCCAGTGGCCTTTACTGGGACCACTAGGTCCTGGTTCTTGAGACTTCCTCACAACTCTATAAATAGTTGGGAGGAATTGTGCCAACAGTTCACCGCCAATTTCGGGAGTTCATACATCCGACCAGGCACCAAACTGGACCTTTTTGCAGTTGTGTAGAAGGGGGGAGAATCCCTGCGCTCATTCATCCAGAGGTTCTCCCAGGTACGAAACACCATTCCTTCTATCTCTAGCGCTTCTGTTATTGTGACATTTAGACAAGGCGTAAGAGATAAGATAAGAAGATGCTGGAGAAGTTGGCAGTCAAGAAGATCACCAGTGTCACAGAGCTCTTCAGCTTGGCACACAGATGTGCCAAGTCTGCGGAGGGCCGTGAAATGCACTCCAAACCACCTCCAAAGGATGGCAATAAATCCTCCAAAGGTGAAGCCACTACCTCCGGGAGTAGCAAAAAGAAGAAAAACTCTAACGGCAAATAGAAGCTGTCGGCCAGCACATCTACCGCTACAGTTGCAGCAGCTCCAGGTGGCCGGGGGCCACACCCTGAAAAACAACCTCGGTCGTCCTTCGAAGATAGTGGCAACTCCAAAGTGTGGTGTCCTATCCACAAGTCGAACAGCCACAGCTTGGAGGACTGCCGGGAGGTCCAAAACCTTGTCGAGCGCTACAACAAGCGCCGGGAAGAAGTTCCTTTCCGTCAGAGGGAAGGAAAACAGAAGGTCGATGAAGCTCCGGCTGAAGAGGAATTAGGCTTCCAGGACCCTAAAAAGGTCCTAAAGGCTGTTTACACCTCCGTCGATGACGACTTCGACGTCTCTGACAATGAGCGTCGGAAGACCATGAACACCATCTTTGGTGGTTTGTGGGATATCACCTCCCGCCGTGTCCTCAAGACCATGCGGCGGGACATGGCCTCAATAGACCAGGGCGGAGCCTCATCGAAAGTGGATGGACACCACCATCACTTTTGATGCTTCAGACTGCCCTCGGAACATGATTGGAGCTGGTCAGCTACCTTTGATGGTATCACCTACCATAAATAACATTCAACTCCACCATGTATTGGTGGACGGAGGTTCGGGGTTGAACCTCGTAAGCTTTGAATCTTTTGGCAAGCTTCAGCTCCGACCTTTGGACTTTCACCCCTCTCGACCTTTCTCCGAAGTAGGTCCAGGGGCCATAACACCACTCGGTGCCATTACTCTCCCGTGACCTTTGGGACTCGGGACAATTATCGCACTGAGAAGTTGATCTTTGACATCGCTCAGATCAACTTGCCTTTCAACGCCATTCTGGGTAGGCCTGCCTTGTACAAATTCATGGTTGCTGCTCATTATGTCTACCTGGTGTTGAAGATGCCAACACCAGCTGGCGTTCTCCAGATCCGCGGAGACCGTACTGCTGGAGTGACTGCTCTGAAGGAACTTCATGCGCTTGCTACAGCGCAAGAGGAAGAATCCAGACAGGAAGAAGCTCCAAAACCCCCAGCATTTGTCAACGAGGCTCAAACTCTGCACCTCGCGTGCAACCAAGCGGTGACACCGACATCCCCGTCAAGGTCGTCCAAATCAGTTTCGATGCCGCTCAGACCACCCGTATATCGGGAGGTCTGAATGACAAATAGGAACTCGTGCTCATCACTTTCCACCGGGCTAATGTCGACGTGTTTGCCTGGCAACCGTCATAAATGTCTGGGATCCCTAGGAAAGTGATCGAGCATAATCTAAAGATCTATCCTGACGCTCAGCCCGTTCATCAGAAGCCTCGGAAGCAATCCGTAGAGCGACAGAACTTCATACGACAAGAAGTGAAGAAGTTGCTCAAAGCTGGATTCATCCAAGAAGTCTTCCACCAAAAATGGCTGGCAAACCCAGTTGTTGTACCCAAGGCCGGCGGGAAGCTTCAGATGTGTATCGACTACACAACACTGAATAAGGCATGCCCAAAAGATCCATTCCCACTACCTAGAATAGATCAGATAGTGGATTCCACCTCCTGGTGTGAATTACTGTGTTTCCTAGACGCATATTCTGGGTACCATCAAATCAGAATGTCTAGGGAAGATGAAGAACATACTTCTTTTATCACAGTAGATGGATTGTACTGTTATACTGCCATGCCATTTGGTCTCAAGAATGCAGCTTCAACATTTGTATGAGCTATGTACAAAACCTTCGGAGAGCTCATCAAAGACGTAGTGGAAGTGTATGTTGATGACATCGTCATCAAGATCAAGGACAAGGAGTCACTCCTTGACAACTTGCAAGCTGTCTTCGACAAGCTGCGGGTCACCTGCACAAAGCTGAACCCAGAAAAGTGCGTCTTCGGGGTTGGCTCCGGAAATATTCTTGGTTTCCTGGTAAACCACCGGGGTATAGAGGCAAATCCGGTGAAGATTAAAGCCATTGAGGAGATGCGGCCACCAGCCCGCGTCAAGGACGTCCAGAAACTGACTGGATGTCTAGCCGCCCTCAGCCGGTTCAACGCAAGACTAGCGGAATGGGCGCTAACCTTCTTCAAGCTACTGACGAAATCCAGACCAATTCAATGGTCTGAAGAAGCAGAAAAGGCGTTCCAAGAGCTAAAGCGGCTCCTCACCACTCTACCAACCTTGGTAGCTCCGAACCCTAGTGAGCCCTTACTGATTTACATTTCAGCAACCGATGAGGTTGTCAACATGGACCTGGTTGCGGAGAGACCAGAACCATCCCAAGCTCAAGAATCCAGACCTCTCCGGGAGGGTCCAGAAGTTTGTGAAGGTGAGTCTGGGTCCCAGCCCCTAGACTTGGATATACAGGGAGTTATTCTAGAAGATCTGGACCCCTCCGGGAGGGTTCGGGTCGCTCCAATAGATGCTCCGGGTTCCTCCAGCAAGGACCTGTAAGTCCCGAAGCAACTCCAAACCCCTCCGGGAGGGTCCGGGTCGATGTGGAGGAAGCTCCAGGCCCCTCCGAGAGGGTCCGGACAGTCCAACGCCCAGTGTACTTCATCAGCGAAGTACTACATGATGCCAAGACTCGATACCTAGAGGTGCACAAGCTGCTCTACGCAGTTCTCATTGCCTCCAGGAAGATTTGCCATTACTTCCAAGCTCACAAGATCTCAGTGGTGACCTCTTATCCATTGCGTGCGATCTTGCATAATCCCAACTCTACTGGGAACATTGCAAAGTGGGCAGCGGAATCGGCCGAATTCGATCTTGAATTCGTCCCAAGACAAGTAATCAAGATTCAAGCATTGGCAGACTTCATGGCGGAATGGACCCCCTCTCCATCAAACCCTGGGGGCCCTAGTGATCAGAAACCGAAACTCAAGGCTCCGGTCTTCACCGAGCCTCACTGGACCCTCTACTTTGACAGCTCCATGCAAAAGCAGGGAGCCGGAGCTGGAGTCCTTCTCCTCGCTCCAACCGGGGAGAAGGTAAAATACATGGTCCACCTTGACTTCAAGGCGACCAACAACATGGCAGAGTATGAAGCACTCATTTATGGAGTAAAGGTGGCACTATCATACGGTGTCAAGCAGCTGTTGGTCAAGGGAGATTCGCAGCTCATCATTAAATAGGTGAGGGGTGAATGTACCTGTAACAATCCCCAGCTAGCTGCTTATCTCCTTGAAGTCCAGAGGCTTCAGAAGGACTTCGAAGTCCTGGATCTCCACCATGTCCAGCGTGTTCATAACGCTGAAGGTGACGAACTGTCGACGAAAGCGTCAACTGGAGCTCTGGCTCCTGACGGAACCTTCGTCTGGAGGTTGTCAAAACCCACAGCTCAGCCTGCCGAACTGAGCGAAGGGGGCGAGACCAGCATCCCGAAGCTGGCGGTCTCGATGGCCCTGTTACCATGGCAGCCATCAAGGGTCGTAGCTGCTGCCGGAAGCTCCGAGCAACCCAGCACGCAAGACTCAAATGCTCAAGCAAGCTCCGATGCATGGATCTCGGAGATCCGGAGCTACTTGAAAGACAATATCCTTCCTGACGATGATGTATCCGCTGACCGGATAGTCAGATTGGCTAAAAGATAAACGCTAGTAGAAGGGGATCTCTACCGGCGTGGTGCCAACGGCGTCCTAATGCGGTGCATCACAAGGGAAGAAGGCTGCGAGCTCCTCGCAGAAATCCATGGAGGCGAGTGTGGGAACCACGCGTCTTCCCGCACGCTGGTCGGTAAAGCCTTCCGACATGGCTTCTACTGGCCTACAATGCTCCAGGGTGCAACTGAGATGGTGAAGAAATGCAAAGCATGCCAGTTCCATGCAAAGCAAATTCACACACCGGCTTAGCCTCTACAAATGATACCTCCTACATGGCCTTTCGCTGTATGGGGGATGGCCATCTTGGTACCTTTCCCAAGAGTCGTCGAAGGTTATAAGTTCCTGTATGTTGCCATTGACAAGTTCACCAAATAACTGGAAGAAACTCCAGTTGTGACAATAAAAAAGCAATCAGCTATCAACTTCTTGCAGTCCATCGTATGCAGATTTGGAGTTCCGAACAAAATCATAACAGATAATGGGACCCAATTCAGAAGCTCCTCTTTCCAAGGATACTGTGAAGACCTCAGCATCGAAGTCAGCTACGCCTCCGTAGCTCACCCAACAAGCAATGGCCAAGCCGAGAGAGCAAATGCAGAAATCCTAAAAGGACTCAAGACGCGCACATATGAGCGCCTGAAAAAACATGGAGCCAACTGGATCGAAGAGCTTTCGCCCACTCTATGGCCCAACAAGACAACTCCAAACCGGTCAACTGGAGAGACACTCTTCTTCCTGGTGTACGGAGCTGAAGCAGTCCTTCCTCCGGAAATCACCTTGGGGTCGCTCCAAGTTCGGACCTCCGACGAAGCCACGCAGGACCAGCTCCGACGTGAAGACCTTGACCTCCTTGAAGAGGGAAGGTGCCGAGCAGCTGTTCGGAATGCCCGATACCGCCAAGCTCTTCGGCGCTATCACCAACGGCATGTTCACAGCCGACAGCTCGAGGAAGGCGATCTGGTGCTACGGAGAATACAATCCAGAGAAGGGTTAAACAAACTCTCCCCCAGCTGGGAGGGACCCTTCCGAGTGATCAAAGTATCCCGTCCCGGATGCGTTCGCTTGGCAACCGAGTATGGGACACCTCTCCCAAATCCTTGGAACATTGAGCACCTCCTAAGTTCTACGCTTAGTATCACAGAGGTGAGTCTGTAGTTACATGAGGTGTATGTTATAGAGTCATTGTACAGAGTCGGGTAGCTCCTCCGGGAGGGCAGCCGGACCTACCCTGCTAGGTTCACAACGTCCATGCTACACTTGTCACAGTCTCAGAACTAAAAGTGTAGCTAGCTACCTTGGGTCAAATGAGAAACGAAACACACTTAGCCTGGTTCCGTGATCTAAGAGTGTACTTGTTTCCCCGGTACCCCGGACCTATAATGAAAGACATCATTATATAAAAACAGACTCCACATGCATTTACTTTGTACAGGCTCAATATTTTTTATTTTTCTCTTTCTTATCTATAACAAAGTTGTGCAGTTCTTAAGAAACTTTAGCTCGACTAGTTCATGTACAATTCGAGTTGCATTGTTTATCCTTCCGAGTTCAAACATTGTTGATAGCCTACTTGTCTGAATGCCGCCAAGCAAATCTAGGACCGGAGTGTGCTATCGACTTAGCATGGTCATGCACCCTAAGTACGACACTCTACCTACACCCCGGCAGGCCGAAGTAAGGCGAGTCTCGAAACGATCGGACCCGAAGGAAGCAAGACGGTCCTCTTGATTGTATTTAGTATTGTGTTCGACCTAAAACTTTCTCAGGAATAGTAAGCCGCAATGAAGTTATATATAGGAAACGGATTTTACTATTTTTCTTGACTTCAGTGTGCAAGAAAAATAAATAAACTACGATATCCTCTAGGCGGCATGTGCTCTATGTTCTAACATTGACATCGAGCATCTCTGGAGCTACTCAGTTCCAGAAAAGCTAGGGGGCAAGCCGTCAACGTGAAGATGGCGGAATGACTCTAAAGTAGAGTCTGACGTTGACACAACACGTGTTGACGGAGGTCACTGCCGGAGCTGCAAAGCTCCGACAACCCACAGGATTAACCATCGATGCTTTACGCATTGATGGAGACTACTGCCGGAGCTACTAAGCTCCAGCGACGGTCAATGTCGGAGCCACTAAGCTCCGACAGCCTCAGGGGGCCTACACTATCGAAGACTTTGGACCTACATTCTACAATCGAAGCACGCAAGTCTTCAACAACGGTTACATCCTCTTGGTACATGTTCACAATCAAATTGTGTACATCTACCAGGGGGCCAAGTGAGACAAAGGTGGTGTTGAAGACAAAAAATGAAATTCGAATTCACAAAAATTTGGATTTCATTCAGCTGGAGCCAGGAGATTACAAAATTGGAGAAGAAGAAGAGAGAATACAAGCGGGAGCTCCAAAGAGATGGTCCTAGACCCTATGGAAGAACTGAGCGACCTTCTGGGCCACCTCTGACATGCTGGCTCGGGCGGCTTCACCCTCTCCTTTGAGGGGACCTTCAAGCACTGGGTCCAGAGGGAATTGAGGGTCCCGGCTGGTGTAGCATGTTAGCACAAACTCTGCGACGTTCTTCGCCAGGGACTGACCCTCTGTTTCCAGCTGGTCCGCGAAGACATCACCCATCTTGGAGAGCTTGTTGCCTGCTGAACTCAGCGCCTCCAACGCCTGGTCCATCTTTGGCTCTGGATCATCCACACGCACAGGACTGAATCCCATTGGCGTTAGCACGTTGTTGTCCTTGCCCAGGAAATCCCAAACTTGTTGGGACTCCGCAGCCCTTGCACCACGCATCTCTGCCAAGGATCTTTTGGCCGCCGCCAGCTCCAAGCTCTCCCAAGCAAGACGCTCCACCTCTTTAGCATTCTACTTAATCATTTCAGCAACCTGCCTTTCGAGTTTGCTGAGCTCTTCCTCCCGGAGGTGGATCTCATTTCGGCGATTGACCAAATCTTTCTCCCGGCCCCGCACTTTCTTCTCTCGGGCGGCGATGGCATTCTCCTACTTGTAGAGATCTTGCCCTCGCTCCCAGGCCTTCTTCTCCTCCTCCTTGCAACGCTCCTCCAATTTCTTGGTGCGTTCTTCGAGGCTCTTGTCAGCCAGAGCTGTCTTTTGGACAAGCTCTTCCTCCCTCTTCACGAGGTCATCCCGCAGCTCCAGGAATTTCTGCTCTTCATCTTCGAGCTGTCTTTCCCGCGCTTCAAGAGCCTCCCGATGCTTGACGAGACTATTGTGGATGGCGGCGAGCCTTTCATGTCGTTCATCCGCTGCGCTATTTGCAGCCTTGACCTGCTCATAGATGGCCCGGGACTTGTTGTCGAGGGTTCACGTCATGCTTTCCATCTCATCCAACAACTTACCCCAGTACTCCAGGCGGACTTTCTCCCTTTGCACCCACTCCTTGTCGTCAGCCAGCCTCGACTGTGCTAGCTTGGTCTCGAAATAGAGTCGGTCGCGCCACCTCATAAGGTTTTGGCGCTCCTCCTCGAGGGCCTTGCTGTCGTGGTAGAAGGCCAGCTGGACTTGGAGAAGACTGGAGGAGGCGTTGTCAATAGACAACGATAGGAGGATCGGGTCCAGACCTGCTGGGGTCCTCTCCGCTGGCTCCAGCGGATCTTCAGCAACCAAAATTGGGTCCCACTCTACAAGAGCGGTCCCCTGAGCTTCCACGACACTAGGGCCATCCTCCAGGATAGCCTCGGCCGCCGCCGAGGAAGTACTTGCAGCCGAAGTTCCAACCTCCGGAATTGGTTCTGAAGGCCCAGCCGCCAAGTCATCAAAAACTGGCCCATCCGGCGGGGGGCCAACAGCTTCATTATAGCACCCTGGCTCAGCATAGGGCACCTCCGGGATCACTGTTTCCGTAGCGGGTGTTGAAGGTACGGTCGGAGCAGAAGCCACTTCTGGCTCTGACGCAGGCGCCTCCTTTGCCTCTGGCTCGGGCGCTGGCGCTTCGGCCACCAAGGGCTCAGGCGCCGACACCTCCGCAGCAACTGGCTCGGACGTCGGAACCTCTTCAACGGTCGGCTCCACAGCCATAACTTCTACAGCAACTGGCTCTACTGCCGGAGCTTCCTCGACAACCGGATCAAGTGTCGGAGCTTCATCAACACCCGGTTCCACTGCTGGGACCTCATCAACCACCGGCTCGATTGTCGGGGCTTCAACAACATCCAGCTCTAGGGCCGGAATCGCAGCTCTCTCCAGCTCTGCGGCCGGAGCGTCCAACATCTCAACATCCAAGCCCGGAGCTTCAACCTCCGGGGCTGGTGCTGCTGGTACATCTTCATTCCCATGGTCTGGCACTACCACAGGAGCTTCTGGGGATGAGTCATCCAAAACCACAATAGCCAGCACCGGGGCTGCCGCAGCCTTAGCCACCTCTTGGGGCGGCGCTGGAATCAGAGCTGGACCTTCAGCCTGCACAGCCTCAACCGCTGCTGCAGGGATTGGAGCTTCAGCCCTTTTCTTGGGCACGCTGTGGATGAAGGACAACGAAACTCAAAATGCAGTTATAACAATAAAACAACTGATTGAGGTAAAAAATCAAAAGTTACCTCGGAAGGCTTCCGCAGCAGTTAGCATGGAACCTCTTCTCCGGACGCTCCGGACTGGCCCCAACCTCCACTGGAGTGGTAGTCCCGGAGGGTCCCCCAAAGCTTGATGTTGCTATCGGCATTGCTCTAGTCGAGGCTCCCCTCGACCGGGAAGGACCTCCAGACCCGGAGCCCTCAGCTGGCCCTGGTACCGGAGTCACCTGTCCGGAGCTAGCACCCCGGGAAGAAGCCGCTACTGGAGTAGATGCCGCCGTTGTAGACCTCCCCCTCCGGGGAGAAGGATACGTTGTGGAAGAAGTATGCCTGGCAGACCTTCTGTCGGCATGCTTCCTCTTATGGCCCGAGGGCTCGGCCAATTCCTTGCCCTTGCCGAGACTTCGGTTTTTGGCTTAGGGGCGGGAACGGAGCCACCTTCCGGAGCTTCGAAGATCGCAAACCTGGTGGTCGAGCTCCTCTCAACGACACCAAGGTCGTCAAGCACCGGCATCGTCCACCAGAGCTCCATGCTGAATTCTGCCTCCATGTTCAGAGGAAGGAAAGCTGTCGATGGAGCCAAGTCGTCGCCCTCGACGTCGATGCCGTGCTGGAACTTCTTGAGGTGGAACTCCAAAGTTGCACCCTCCATGTTGGACTTTAAACCGGTCTCGATCCGGTCGTCGTCCAGCATACTGTTGAGGGCCCAAGCCAACTTCTCCGTCCTATTCAGCAGAGCCCACCTGTTGGTCAGGAAGTTACAAAACACCACCTAGGGAGTCACCCCTCCCTCCACACACAGGCGGATCCTGGTCAGAGCAGGGTTGAAGGCATCTGACAACACCGGAGCTTCACTCCAAACTGCAGTGTCGATGTTGGGGAGACCTTCCGACAGCTCCAGCTTCTTGTGCTCCACCACCCTAATTACAATACAATCCTTCTTCCAGACGTCCCACTTCCCAGAAGGGAACGACTGCAAGTACTTGTACGGGCACTTCTTGCGCTTCACAAAATAGTAGAAGCCAAGGTACTCATCACTCCTGCCCGTGGTTTGGACAGTGAAGAAGGTGCAAAAAAGCTCAATGCAGGGGGGAATGCCCACCCACATCTCGTAGAAGTGGACAAAGATTGACACCAGCAGAATGGAGTGGGGGCCAAGGTGGTACAGCTGCAGACCATAGAAGTCTATCAGCATCAAGAAGAAAGAGAAGAAAGGTGGGATCAGTCCCACCATGGCGTACGCGGAGAAGTACACCATGTCGCCGGCGTGTTCCTTCTCGAACGGAAGCTTGCCGGCACAGACCAAGTGGTTGAAGAAGTCAGGGGACCATCCCATGAGGGACCGAACCTTCTTCAAATCGTCATTGGTCTTCAGTCGGCTTTGGCTGAGACCCAACTCCATCGCGGCACAACGAGGCAAGAGAGGAAAGGCAAGCAAAAGTTTGGGAGGTTTGAGCGCAGGAACGATTGAAAGGCGTAAAGAACCCCAAACGATGTGTGCTTTCCTTCTTAAGTAAGCCCCCGCAACTCCTGGATGGAAACCGCAGAGGAGCTGACGATACCAGTCAAAAATTTCACCCCGCCAATGACAAGGGGGCCTGTGGCCACCCCGACAATCAAGTCAAGGTTCTTACCCCAGGCGAACGGTTGTCATCATGAAAGGCGGGAAACCTGAAGGCAGCAGCCTGATAAGGCATGCAGAATCGATACGATTTTTGTATCGGGAACCGGCATCCTTCAATTGCGTGAGATCCACACGCTGAGGTCTCACCTGCCGCCCCCTAGATACGCCACACGGCGGAAGTTTAACTGCGAACTATCGCCAACGGCACGACCAAAGACCCTTGAAGACACGGCTCAGAAACCGAAGAATGGACCCACCTCCGGCGAAATGACTTCATCCAAAAGGTCTCTCCCGGGGCCACTGTCGGTACCCTCCGTACCAGATACCCCTTGGGATTGCAAAAATCACAAGGAAACTCCATCTACTAGATTTGAAGACCTCCAAAGGCCCCACATGTCGGCGTAACCGGACCTGCTCCCCCGACATGGTTAGTCCCAGGGCCGCCACGTGTATCACAAGATCGGAGCTATCACCCACACATGGGAAGCTCCGGTCGGAATACCAGTATGGCACCCCCGGACCTAACCACAGACAGAGGGAAGCTCCAGTACTGACACGTGTCCAGCAGCACCGGAACTACCCGTCCACGATGGTAAGCTCCGGAGCTGCCACATGGCAATCGCCGGACCTTCAGCTTCAACAATCAGGCCGGTGGACCCCCCAATGGCTCCGGACCTTCAACGGGAAATCAAAGACTTCAAGACCCGATTAAGTGTCATTAATACCATGTTAATACAAACGATCGGATAGCCCTTAATACTGGTAACGGCACTGTTAAGGCCTGTTACCAGGCTATTAAGGGCAATTAACCTCATTAATTGTGTATAAAGTATGTGTAACCGCTGTGGCCACTTGTCGGGCCAGGCTAATGTTGTAACGGCCAATCCTTGCACTATAAAAGGACTGGTCAACGATACACAAGGGACGGTTCCAAACCACTACTGAACTCCCTAAGCTAGACGAGCTTCTTCTTCTGGAGCTTCTTTTAGACTCACACGCTTAATACATCACCAACACACCCCTTGGAGTAGGGTATTAAGCTCAGGCGGCCCGAACCACGTAATCTCTGTGTACACTTGTCATTCACCTTCTTGAATCTCTGCGCGCCCATTACCAAACTACAACTCCTTGATCTACCAAAGGTAGTGTCGGGAGATCTGTCGGATCCAAACATCGGCAGAAGCTATACCTTCCACATACATGGACTCCACAATCAAACAAGAAACGCTTTGCCCAAGTATATGTATAATAAGAGACCAAATATACTATCTTTATTACGCATAAAGTCGCAAATACAAGAAAGAATACATGAGTCATACCTTTCCCAATGTAGGATTGGGAAGAGAGAGACTCCTTACTCCTTTCCAAATTTGGACTTGGGACTAGATATTCTCCTCTCTACAACCTAACTCCTCTAAGACTATGGATGATAGTGTATACAATGGAGATGAAGCTCAAGTGGTGTATGTTGAAGTGAGGAGTAGGGGGTCCTATTTACACTAGTGTTGAGGTCAGTTCTCGCCACCAAAAGCGCGTGAATCAGTCACTATTGACTCCTTCAAGCCAGGAGGAGCCAACACGCGTCGTTTGACCGCGTTTGGCGCCAGGAAGGGGTCGGCCGAACCCCTGGTTCAACCGACCTGGTCAGCACTCCAAACGTGGAGTGCTTCCTCCAGATGGCTGCTAGGTGGGCCCCCTTGATGTATCTGGATGATACACCATTGGATCTCCTCGGATACTTCTGTTTGTGGGCCATTTGATCCATGGGATGCCACGTGTCGTCGCCTGATTGGCTGGGATGATATTTTATAGGATTGTTCCCTCTACATTTCCTCATTTCCTGCATAAAATGTTGCATACACATATTTCTCCAAGTCCAAGTGGAATTGGATTAGATAGAAAGGTGATGTGTGCAAGAAATGACAAATCCTTCACATAATTGAGTTAAATTGATAGATGAAATTGGTATATAACAACCGTCAACAAACTCCCCCAAGCTTATCCTTTGCTCGTTCCGAGCAAAGTCAAGACTTTAGTTTGATGATCATTAGTTGCTACAATGTTTTATTTTCGAAAGTGTCTAATGCACAACAAGATACTCTACCTAGTATTGCAGAAATTGGTTGCGATACTCTACCTTTCTTAAGTTATCATGGGGCTTATGCTTTTTCATATTCAAGAGTAGTTAAAGGTAGAATAGCAAATGGAGCAAACATAGCCTAGAAATCAAGTTCCACTTAAATTTTGGAGAATTCAATTTAGATATTAAGAACCTCAATTTGATTATCTCAATCACTCCTTTGTGGATAGTGGAAATATTTCCTCACCAAAGCACTGTGCCTCTACTATTCGTACTCATTGAATATGCCTTGTATGTGGAGCTTGGTAAGGAAAGTAAGTAGGCATATTTGCATCACATATATTGCTAAGTCAAAAGAGTACGCCTTAGAAGAATTCAAATCAAAACTTTTTGATTCAATACTAGTGCATGTATGATGGAGTGGAAGTGGATGTGGATACTTGAGATAACTCCTTTTTGGTATAATCTCTCTTTCTTTTGCAGGGATGAAACATGGCTACTTTTCTTTTCTCTCTTTTTTTCATGCTTGTGAAGTAAGCATGCTGTTTTTTCATTTTCTTTTTGTAGCCATGACTTCTACTCCCTTTCTTTGCAATGAATTTTCAAGAGAGTGCTAAACATGAATAACATGGAGTTTCTCTTTTTGTTGTGGTATGGTGGATATGATGGACGTTTTGCTTACTTCTAGTGTAGAAGTATGGCATGTGCAAGTGAAGTCTTGAATTCAAAAAGAGTTGAATGATTTCTCACATAGGTCTATACTAGTTTGACTAGGCTCAATGTGTAAGACCTATGTGTGCTGAATACATTGGCTTGTAGTGAATACACTTGGCTTTGATGATAAAAGTTTTTAATATCACCAAAACACCTTTTTATCAAGGTCCGGCTCTAGCTCCGAGCTATAGCAAGGTCCGACCATAGGTCCGACTTGTTTTGGGTAGCTCCGGCTACGTTAGATGCTAGGTCCGACTTCTTGGTAAGGTCCGACTAGCTTTGGTTAGCTCCGATGAGCTTTATCTTTAGCTTCGGCATGTCTTTGATAGATCTGACATACATTTGATAGCTCTGGCATGCTTTTGATAAGCTCCGACGTACTTTTCTAGCTCCGGTGCTAGGATCTAATATGTTTTGTAAGCTCCGGTGGGAGCTTGGCTGTACTAGTTTTGGTAAGCTCCGGCGCTAGGTTCTACTAGCTCTTGTTAGCTCCGGCTCAACCTACGGGTTGCTCTGGCAAGGTCCGGAACTTGACCGCAGTGCTTCTGCTTTTCATTTGCAATGTTTCGTACTTTCTTTACATTGTTGGAAAGATTGCTTAGTATTCATTTGCTAAGTTTTTGGTGCGTTTTGGTTGATATGGATGATATCGTTTTGCTATGCTTTGCAACATGCTTATGTGAGGTTCTCACGTAGGGTGTTGTGTTCGGAGCTATCTTGAGTCAAGTCGAGGACTTGGGCTCGTATGGATTGGTTGTTTATTCATGTGCAGGTGCTGCTTGAGTTCAAGACATGGCTGGTGACGGGATCCATTGGACTAGTCTCAGGGAGGAGATGAGGTTCCAACAACCAAATTCAGGAGGAATTGTGGTTGAGCTGATCAGGAGGTTGCGCAGCATGATTGAATCAAGAACAATGCATATGAAGGTATCGTGGACGTCGTTGGAAGATGTTTGCACGTGTGCAAGGAGTGCATGGACGTGGCTGCATGGTTCCGAGGCATGATAAAGAGATATGTACATAAAGAATTGGTCGGAAAGGTCCAACCGACTAGGTTATGGACTCAGGCTGCGGCTGAGTCGGGTTTGACTCAAATATGGAAAGATTTGAGTTTGTTATGATAGTATTTCGTGTGGGTCACGAATTTGAGTTGTTTAGGAATGTGGGATACGTTCCTAAGGTGTTTGGAAGTCTTACGATTGCTTCTATCTGCGTATAGAAGAATCTTGAGCAGTTATGGAAAGTTACGATTCATGGTCTGAGTAGGATTGGAGTCCTAGTTGATATTGGGTTGGCCTAAGGGCTGGTTATATAAGCAAGGGAGCCCAGAGCTCGTGGCAGACGACTTTGGGGCTGTTCCTCTTCTGTTTTATTGAATAAAATTCATAGTTTGAAGGAACTTTTGTGCCTTGTTTGTCCAACTTTTTCTAGACAAGTTTTACTCGTCGAGTTTCTGGACAGCACTGCCTTTCGTCGGTGGTTTTATCATAAATCGAGTTTTACAGATCCAATTGATGTGATTCTTTTTGGGTTGTCTTCACAACTCGATTATCTATCATATATAAAAATTTCACGGTCATTGGATTTGTGTTTTATGATCTACACGAGTTTCTTTACAGCGTTCCGGAACTGTTTTTTCTCGGGTAGGGCAGATTGACCATTGTTTGATCTATCGATCATAACTTGAGTTTTTCTCGACGGATTTCAGTGATTCTTTTTGTGTTGTCTTCGTGACTTGATTCTCTCTGATATCTATCACTTTTGTCACGGTGAAACACGTTTTGATTAGTCTCACACACGATTTCTTCAACAGATCGTTTTTCTGCCGAAGGGTTTGGGGTTTAATTGTTTCCGGTGCGTAAGTTTTTTAAATCTACCATTCACCCCCCCCTCTGGTAGCTTTTCACGTGCTCTTCGATCCTACAATTGGTATCAGAGCCACGGTGCTCTAATATTTGAGATTTGCACTGTTTTTGACTAATCATCATGGATAAGTACTCCACCAAACCTTGTGTGTTTGCTGGTATTGATTTCTAGGTTTGGAAGGCACGCATGGAGGCTTTCATCCAGGCACAATGCTTTGCAATATGGGAGAAGGTGTATAAGCCTTATGAAGTGCCACCCAATGATCAAGTCACGGCCACAAACCTACGTGACGTCAACAATAACAACAAAGCCCGAAACTTGATCATCCAAGGACTCACTCAAAGCGACTTTGATCGTGTCGCGCACCTCCGATCAGCATACGATGTTTGGAGAGCTCTCTGTGATTACCATGAAGGCTCCAACACAATCAAGGAGGTAAAACAAGATATGTTCAAAAAGGAATATATGCGCTTTAAGATGCAACCAGGTGAGTCTATCGATGACCTCTTTGCTCGTTTCAATAAAATTCTCAGCAACTTACGTAGTGTCAATGTTAATTTTTCTGATGCTGAGAATGCTAGGCAAATTCTTAGTGCATTAGACATGTCAATTTGGGAGATGAAAGTAATATCTATTCGTGAATCTACTGTCATGAGTTCACTTACTTTGGATGTGCTATATTCCAAGTTAAAAACTCATGAAATTGACATAATCTCACGTAAGAACCCCAATAAGTCTATTGCATTTGTTTCACACCGTGATATGTCTAGCTCTGGCCAATCATCATCTTGCAATACTCTTGCTTTGTTGTCCTCACTAACCGTGGAGCAGATCGAAGAATTTCCAGAAGAGGAGTTGGCACTCATCTCTACTAGATTCTCAAAAGCATTGCAAAATGTGAGAACTAGAAGGAGAGGAAGCTCCGGACCTCAACGCTGTTTTGAATGTGGTAAAATAGGACACTTTCGTACAGAATGTCCTAACCTTTCAGGTCCGACCACCCGGGAAGAAAAACCAAGCAAGGTCCGGACCTCCTCTGGAAATTCCAACAAGAAGAAGAAAGGTACCATAGGACGCAAGATGATCAACAGTTTCATCACCGCGCTTCAAGAGCTTAGTTCAAGTGATATAGACTTTGAAAGTGATGAAGATGATGACGATCTGGCCAACTTATGCTTCATGGCGGGCAAAACAAGATCAAGATCAAGTCAGGAGGATGCAGAACACAACAGTGAAGACGATGAGGTATGTTCTACCTGCAATGAAATATGTGATGCTATTTCTCGTGCAACTATTATTGTCAATAAAAAGGAAAAAAAGCTTAGGGCTAGTGCTGCTAAAATTGACTCACTAGAATCTGAAATCAACCGTTTAAAAACTTTGATTCCTAGTGATGATGCATGTCCCTCATGTGACTTAATCTATGAACAATTGTCCACATTAAGAAGTGCACACTCCTCCACTCTAGATAGACTTGATGAAAAAATTGAAAAGAACAGAGAGCTTGCTGCACTTAATAATAAAAACTTGAAAGATGCTAGCTGTTCTACAATTGATTTGCATTGTTCTACTTGTGATGATCTTGATAAGAAACTACAGGATGCTATGAATGAAATTTCTATATTGAACAATGTTTTACGTTCTCATGAAGTTAAATTTTGTTCCAATTGCAAACTAAAAGGAAAAACTTCATGTGAAAATTGCCTTGATCTGTCCAAGAAACTTGATGACATGCATAGGACATTAGATCGATTTTGTAATGGGAATAAGAACCTAAACTTGCTGCTGAATTCTTCCAAGTCTGCAATGATAAAACTGGTTTAGGTTTTGATTCTCATGCTCATGCTAAGGCACGTCCACCTAAAATTGTAAAGTCATTAGGAAGTGGTTTGATTCAAACAGTTCCTAAACAAAAAGGAGTGGTTTTCAAATCTGCAGGAGTGTTGCCTCATTCGGTTTCAAATAAAAATATTGCTTGCTCATCTAGACATGAACACAAAGTTAAATTTCATTGTACCTTCTGTGGTAGAGATGGTCATGTCATAGATTTTTGTTATAGACTAGCTAAACAACAGAAAAAGGAAAGAAAAATTGCTAGATCCTATAACTTTCATGCAATTAGCAAAACACAACCTGCTTTAGTGAGTCAGAAATTTGAAAAGGTAGCTTCCGGACCTTCTAGTAAGAAATCTGCAAAAGCAGCTCCGATAGTTCTGATAGCTCCGAGAGCTCCCGGGTCTTCTGTTGTTTTCTTCGGAACTTCAGCTTGTGTTTCCGGAGCTTCAGCCTTGTCTTCTGGAACTGCTTCTTTTACCTCCGGAGCTACTGGTTTTTGTGCTAAAAGAGTTATGAATAAAAAATCTCAAACTTTGATTTATAAACCTGCTGTTTTGTCTCAGCTTTCGCGTGTTTTTCCTGCTGCACGTCGCGTGACTCAGTACTGGATTCCTAAATGCCTTTTGACTAACCCCAGTATTGAGTCATCGATGTATTGTGCTTTTATGTACGTTACACATTTGAGGAAGGAGAACATTTGTATTGTGCATTCAGGTTGCTCACGCCACATGACCGGTAACAAAGATTGGTTCTCCTCCCTCTCTTTTGTGTCACGTGTAGGGAATGTTACTTTTGTCAATAATTCTTCAACTCCTATAATTGCTAAGGGTTCGGTTAGAGTAAATGATCACTACACTTTGAAGGATGTGGCACTTGTCAAAAATTTGAAATACAACTTGCTTTCTGTTGCACAATTGCTAGATGAATATCTAGAAATTATTTTCAATAAAAACTGCTGCAAAGTTGTAGGTTCAAATAGTGAGCTTATTTTTAACATGTCTCGGTTTGGAAGAGTTTTTAAAGCTGATTTTGATATGTCTTCCTCTAAGCATAGGTGTCTAGTTGCTAATGATTCAAAGGACTTATATTTTTGGCATCGTAGACTTGGTCACGTAGGCTTTGATCACCTAACGCGTGTTAGTGCTCTTGATCGCATACGTGGGCTGCCTAAGCTTAAAAGGGACAAAGAAATTGTGTGCTCTTCTTGTAGACATGCTAAGATGGTTGCAGGTTCACATACTCCTCTCACAATGATTATGTCAACTGAACCATATCAACTTTTGCATCTTGACACCGTAGGACCTTCACGTGTTCAATCCTTCGGAGGTAAATGGTATGTTCTTGTTATTATTGATGATTATTCTAGATACTCTTGGGTTTACTTTATGGCGTCTAAGAATGAAGTTTTTATTCACTTTAGAACTTTATTTCTTAGATTATCAATTGATCACCCAGGATCACTAAAAGCAATTAGAAGTGATAATGGAACTGAATTTAAAAATCAATCTTTTGATCACTTTTGTGCTGAAAATGGAATAGATTATCAACTTTCTTCACCATATGTACCTCAACAAAACGGTGTTGTAGAAAGAAAGAACAGAACCTTAGTTGAGATGGCTAGGACTATGCTTGATGAATATCAAACTCCTAGGAAATTTTGGGCTGATGCGTTAGCAACCGCTTGTTATGTCTCAAATCGTGTTTTCTTGCGTGCTAAGCTAGGTAAAACACCATATGAGCTTCGGTTTGGACATAGGCCTAGTGTTACACACTTTCGGGTCTTTGGTTGCAAATGCTTTGTTATGAAACATGGTAATCTTGATAAATTTGAACCTAGATCCATTGATGGCATGTTTCTTGGTTATCCATCTCATACTAGAGGCTACCGTGTGCTTTTACTTGACACTAACAAAATTGTGGAGACTTGTGAAGTGTCTTTTGATGAAGCTATCCCAGGTACTAGCTCCGGTGTTGCAGGACCAGATCCGTATCCTCAGGGGGAGGGTATTTTCGAAGATGAAGAAGAGCCGGTGATACTGCCTGGTAGTTCCAAAGTTGACACGTGTCCAGCTTCGGACATTGAACAAGCTCCGGCTATCACCTATACTGGTCCTGATCGTCCACAAGTCACAGGCTCATCAATCTACGATGAACCTAATGAAGAAGAAGCTTGTGAAACATCTGTTCCCCTACGGTTTTACAAAGATCATCCCCCACAACAGATGATTGGAAGCTTGCACGAACGAGTCACACGGTCCAAGTTTTGCGATCCAAACTCTCATGCTCATTCTGCTTTTGTTGCTTATTTTGAACCCAAAGATATATCACACACACTCACTAATGAATCTTGGATTATTGCCATGCAAGAAGAGTTAGAAAAATTTGAAAGAAATAATGTTTGGAAACTTGTACCTCCACCTCAAGGTCATACTTTAATAGGGACTAAGTGGGTATTTAAAAATAAACAAAGTGAGGATGGGGTTGTGGTTAGGAATAAGGCTAGGTTGGTTGCTCAAGGTTTCACTCAAGTTGAAGGTCTAGATTTTGATGAAACTTTTGCTCCCGTTGCTAGAATAGAAGCCATAAGAATTTTGTTAGCTTTTGCGGCATCTAAAGGTTTTAAGCTATATCAAATGGATGTTAAAAGTGCTTTTCTTAATGGCTACATAGATGAGGAGGTTTATGTCAAACAACCACCGGGTTTTGAAAATCCAGATTTTCCTAATCATGTTTACAAACTGTCCAAAGCCTTATACGGTCTCAAACAAGCCCCTAGAGCATGGTATGATAGGCTAAAAACATTCTTACTTGAAAAGGGGTTTACCATGGGCAAGGTTGATAAAACTCTTGTTGTGCTTAAACATGGCAATGACTCATTATTCGTTCAAGTGTATGTGGATGATATCATCTTTGGTTGTGCTTCTCATGATCTTGTGTCCAAGTTTTCAGCAATGATGAGTTCCGAATTTGAAATGAGTATGATGGGTGAACTCACTTACTTTTTGGCGCTGCAAATCAAGCAAACCAAGGAGGGTACCTTTGTGCATCAAACTAAGTATACCAAAGACCACCTAAGGCGCTTCAACATGGACAAAAGCAAGCCTCTTCGGACACCAATGGGAACAGCAACAACACTTGAACTTGATGAAGATGGTGAACCCGTGAATCAAAAAGAATATAGAAGCATGATTGGATCACTTTTGTACCACACGGCATCAAGATCGGACATACAATTCAGCGTATGTCTTTGTGCACGGTTTCAAGCTTCCCCACGTGTTTCACATCGTCAAGCCGTCAAAAGGATTCTTAGGTACTTACATGGAACTCAAGAATTTGGCATTTTTCTTCCTTCTTCCTCAACCGTTACTTTGAAAGCTTTTTCGGATGCTGATTTTTGGGGTTGTAGGATTGATAGGAAAAGTACTTCCGGTGCTTGTCATTTTCTTGGTAATTCTCTTGTTGCTTGGTCCTCTAGAAAACAAAATTCAGTTCCACAGTCCACAGCCGAATCTGAATATGTAGCTGCTGCTAGTGCTTGATCACAAATTCTTTGGATTGTTCAAACACTTAAGGACTATGGGGTTGATCTAGATAGTGTTCCACTGTTTTGTGATAACACTAGTGCCATTTGCATTGCTAAAAACCCCGTGCAACATTCTAGAACTAAGAACATTGACATTAGGTATCACTTTCTCCGAGATAATGTTGAAAAAGGAAACATTGTGCTTCACCATGTAGATACCGAACAACAATTGGCTGACATTTTTACAAAACCTTTGGATTTCACTCGTTTTTGTTACATTCGTAGTGAAATAGGGGTTATGCATCCTCATGGCTTAAATTGAGGGGGAGTTTTTGAAACTTGGGAAGTCTATGTGTGAATCTGAAATTAAAATAATATGAGCATAGTATTTCATACATATATGACTTTGTGATTCCTTTTACATGCTGAAAGTTCTTACTACATTACTTGTGTTATACATTTTGTAGTTTTTGCCATGTCTAGTAATTGGAATAATTACTTACACTAAATCTGGTCATGGTCAAACTTTTTTGCTGTTTTGAACTTGTTGCATGCTCACAAATGCTTTTAATCATAAAGAATTAATCAAGTAATCAACTCACATGTTGACTTTTTATGAACAAATATAAATTGAGAAAAGATCAAGAGAATATGCATGCATCGCACTTCTTCTTTTGAGATAGCTTATCATTGCACTTAGATATGAACTTGGAAGAAGTTGTGTATGACTAAAACCATGTTCTTAAGCTTCTGATTGTCAAATGACATAGGCTTGGCTTGGTTGGTTAGAATAAGGCAGATGCACATATAATCTCTTGCAAATATCATATGATCTAAATTTATGTTTTGACAAATAATAAAATGCAGCAACTAGTGTCATGCTTTCAGGTTTTGAAATAGTTAAGTTTGTGAGATCATGACTTGCTTAAATTGAAAATTACATTTGATCTCTAGCATGGCTTACACTACTTTATGTATCTCATTGATGTGATAATGTAAGTTACTTGATAGTATGACTTGGATGAGCTTTGTTTATATGTATATGTTATATATGCTCATAACAACTAAAGAGGGAGAGATAATTTGTTTATATCTCATGACTTGCTGAATACATTGTCAAAGGGGGAGAGATAAGCATGAAGAGAGAGAGAATATGTGCATAAGGAGAGATAATAAAGGGGGAGAGATAATATGAGTGAAATTGTCTTCAAAACTTTTATGTGAATAAGCCAATGTTCGGATTTTAAATGGTGTTGCCAATGCATTCATCAAGGGGGGGATTGTAAGACCTATGTGTGTTGAATACATTGGCTTGTAGTGAATACACTTGGCTTTGATGATAAAAGTTTTTAATATCACCAAAACACCTTTTTATCAAGGTCCGACCCTAGCTCCGAGCTATAGCAAGGTCCGACCATAGGTCCGACTTGTTTTGGGTAGCTCCGGCAACGTTAGATGCTAGGTCCGACTTCTTGGTAAGGTCCGACTAGCTTTGGTTAGCTCCGATGAGCTTTATCTTTAGCTCTGGCATGTCTTTGATAGCTCCGACATACATTTGATAGCTCCGACATGCTTTTGCTAAGCTCCGACGTACTTTGTCTAGCTCCGGTGCTAGGATCTACTATGTTTTGTAAGCTCCGGCGGGAGCTTGGCTGTACTAGTTTTGGTAAGCTCCGGCGCTAGGTTCTACTAGCTCTTGTTAGCTCCGGCTCAAGCTACGGGTTGCTCTGGCAAGGTCCGGAACTTGATCGCAGTGCTTCTGCTTTTCATTTGCAATGTTTCGTACTTGCTTTACATTGTTGGAAAGATTGCTTAGTATTCATTTGCTAAGTTTTTGGTGCGTTTTGGTTGATATGGATGATATCGTTTTGCTATGCTTTGCAACATGCTTATGTGAGGTTCTCACGTAGGGTGTTGTGTTCGGAACTAACTTAAGTCAAGTCGAGGACTTGGGCTCGTATGGATTGGTTGTTTATTCATGTGCAGGTGTTGCTTGAGTTCAAGACATGGCTGGTGACAGGATCCATTGGACTAGTCTCAGGGAGGAGATGAGGTTCCAGCAACCAAATTCAGGAGGAATTGTGGTTGAGCTGATCAGGAGGTTGCGCAGCATGATTGAATCAAGAACAATGCATATGAAGGTATCGTGGATGTCGTTGGAAGATGTTTGCACGTGTGCAAGGAGTGCATGGACGTGGCTGCATGGTTCCGAGGCGTGATGAAGAGATATGGACGTAAAGAATTGGTCGGAAAGGTCCAACCGACTAGGTTATGGACTCAGGCTGCGGCTGAGTCGGGTTTGACTCAAATATGGAAAGATTTGAGTTGGTTATGATAGGATTTCGTGTGGGTCACGAATTTTAGTTGTTTAGGATTGTGGGATACGTTCCTAAGGTGTTTGGAAGTCTTAAGATTGCTTCTATCTGCGTATAGAAGAATCTTGAGCAGTTATGGAAAGTTACGATTCATGGTCTGAGTAGGATTGGAGTCCTAGTTGATATTGGGTTGGCCTAAGGGCTGGTTATATAAGCAAGGGAGCCCAGAGATCGTGGCAGACGACTTTGGGGCTGTTCCTCTTGTGTTCTATTGAATAAAATTCATAGTTTGAAGAAACTTTTGTGCCTTGTTCGTCCAACTTGTTCTAGACAAGTTTTACTCGTCGAGTTTCTGGACAGCACTGCCTTTCGTCGGTGGTTTTATCATAACTCGAGTTTTACAGATCCAATTGACGTGATTCTTTTTGGGTTGTCTTCACAACTTGATTATATATCATATATCAAAATTTCACGGTCATTGGATTTGTGGTTTATGATCTACACGAGTTTCTTTACAGCGTTCTAGAACTGTTTTTTCTCGGGTAGGGCAGATTGACCATTGTTTGATCTATCGATCATAACTTGAGTTTTTCTCATCGGATTTCAGTGATTCTTTTTGTGTTGTCTTCGTGACTTGATTCTCTCTGATATCTATCACTTTTGTCACGGTGAAACACGTTTTGATTAGTCTCACACACGATTTCTTCAACAGATCGTTTTTTTGCCGAAGGGTTTGGGGTTTAATTGTTTCCGCTGCGTAAGTTTTTTAAATCTACCATTCACCCCCCCCCCCTCTGGTAGCTTTTCACGCGCTCTTCGATCCTACACAATGTGAAAGCAAATAGCATATGCATAATGTTTTGTCTATGTATGAACATCATATGGCTTTGGTGGGTATTTCCAATCAATTGAGGGAAACTTAAATCTTTTTAGAATTTCTCCAGAAATCTAAGTTTTACTTTCAAACTAGGACTAGCAGCCCTATTACTAATTCTAATCTTGCAACAACCTAGAATTAGATTAAGGTTTTGCTACCCACAACTTCCAAATTAAGGTAAAAGTATTTCAAACCAATGAAAGCAATATTCGGAGAGTAGCAAGATGTAAACTAGAGACTTAGGAAAATAAAACAGAGCAACTATTCATCATTTCATCTATGTGAATTCTAAATCATTCTTACCGCACATCTTTATTTGATGAAAGCAAATCTAACCCATTTTTATATATTTTTTTTTAAATGCAAGGTGGATGATGGATGGATGGAAAATAACTATGCAAGGAATGTGATACATGTTACCTCAAGTGGGGGTCCTCCCCCATGCTTGTTCTTCAACTACCTCCGTGATAAGGGTTGAACCCTTGATGACGGAAGTACGCTGCAAGATCGGCTTGTTGTAGTTGTAGCGCCGTGTTGAAGTTGGTGAATTGAGCATCCATGTGTTGTTGCCAATCCTGGGTACCTTGAACATGCTCCTGGAGTGTGCTGTATATGTTACCCGTTCTCACTTCAAGTTCTCCCATACGTCTAGTGAGGTCTGTCATTCCTTGGCTATAGTCATGATGACTTCTAGACAAAAAGGAACGACGTCCTCTCATGGACGTTGGGGGCAAGCTGCTAAAGCTTGAAGTGGATAAGGGTGGATCCCTTTGCCATTCTTGCCAAGATGATCCCCCAGTCTCATAAATCGGAGGTTGAGTCAATCCGGGCGCATAACCCATTGGGTTCTCTCCCTCTTGGTATTCATGGACCGGAGAGATTATTGGTGGCATGCTTGTGGCTGCAGCCCTCGCACGATTCCTTGTTACCCTGCGAGAGACATTATTTCTTCATGCTTCCTCAAGGGGAAGAAGATTAATGGTTAGCCTCCGGCATTTGTACAAATGAAAATCTGGGTTAGGTAATCGAATTTCAACTAAGTCGGGATAGAAAATATCAAGGAGCCATCATGATCATGCTTAAGGGTATGTCCTTGCACTAAATAGTCTTCATCAATTAATTCTCTTTCAGTTTCAATATGTTCAAATGAAGAGTATTTAAGTGCTCCTACCCTATCAGCAATATGAGTAATCAATAAAGTGCATTAAATTGGTCCTGATTTTGAAATGTAATCTAACCATTGTGTCATCATGGCTTTGACTGGAGCAACTTTTATCTTTTTAGTCATGGCAAATAAAATTTTCAATTCATCATCTCGCACAACCCTAACATCTCCCCTAGGGAACATAGTCATAGCCACCCATCTATGCATGAATAGTAAGGTAGGGTTTTGGATGTGGCTATTCCTAGGAGCCCTACATGTGTCCTCACTAGTTAGTTCATGCCTAAAACTTTGTTTGTTAAACTTAGGCAAATTGTCTAAATCTAGCAAACATCGTTTATGGAAGCCTAGGATGCTACCTAATTCTTTCCATAGGATGTTGTATTCTTTTTGAAATAATCTAACAGTAATACCATCAAAACCTATTCTTAGCGTGCAAAGGAATTGGATAGTGAGAAGGCGTGAACCTTTCTCCTCTATGTGAGCAAAGTCATCAAATCCAATTGCATGCCAAATGGAAAGAAATTCGAAGTCCATACCAATTTTGGAGATCAAATGTGGATCGTAAGCCTTGGTGTGGTGAACTCACGATCTTGGAGAAGCCTGCGTGCTTGATCTTCAACTTCGCTTCGTATGTCGAGGTCGTTGTCATGAAGAAGTTGTTGTGGGTTGCTTCTCATTTCCATGGGAGTGTCCTCACACAAACTTCTCCTCCTCGGGCTTGTACCCATGGAAGAGAGGCGTGCACTAGAAACTTCACCATGGCTTGAGCTTGCAGCCCCCTTCCTCTTTTCGAACAACATCTCCATGTCTTTTTGTGTTCAACAAGCAAGAACAAAACAAGGTGGGAAAATCCGGAAAGAAACGATGTTTGAAAAACAAAACTCTCAACGAATTTTCTCCTCTTGAAAGCTTGAGTGTAAAACGCAAATGCTGACAAAAGAAAATCTTTTTTGGGATGGATTTGAGCAACAGTGTTGCAATGAAGAGCAAGAAAAACAAGGTGATCTAGAGAGTGACTTGGGGGGGTGTAAAATTATGTGGTGTGTGAAGAGAGGTGCTCCTCACGGCCACAATTTATAGGGTGCACCCTCCAATGGTCACTTGGGGTTCAAAATATTGTCGTTGGAGGAAGGGGAGCCAATTTGGCTCCACCCCCTGTTTGGCCGACCAGGGGGGCGTGAAATGCACTCCAAGCCAGCTCCGGAGGCCAACCAGAAGTCCTCCAAAACTGAAGCCGCTACCTCTGGTAGTGGTAAGAAGAAGAAGAAGAAGCCCAACGACAAAAAGAAGTCATTGGCCAGCGCTCCAACTGCTCCTGCTGCAACCCCTAGAAGCCGGGGGCCACGCCTGAGAAGAGACCTCGTCCTTCATCAGAGGACGGCCATTGTTCCAAAGCATGGTGTCCGATTCACAAGACGAATCGACACGGCTTGGAAGAGTGTTGGGAGGTCCAGAACCTTGTCGAGCGCTAAAACAAGCACCGGGACGAAGCTCCTTTCCGTCAAAGGGAAGGAAAACAAAAAGTCTACGAAGCTCTGGCTGAAGAGGTGCTAGGTTTCCAGGACCCTAAAAAGGTCTTGGAAGCCGTTTACAACACTATCGACAACGACTCCGACGCCTCTGACAACGAGTGTCGGAAGACCCTGAACACCATCTATGGTGGTTCTTGGGACATCACCTCTCGTCGCATCCTCAAGACAATGCGGCGGGACATGGCTATGGTAGCTCTTGCTTCTAAGGCAGAACCACATCGGAAGTGGATGGATACACCCATCATTTTCGATGCTTCAGACTGCCCCCAAAACATGATCGGGGTTGGTCAACTCCCGTTGATGGTGTCACCCACCATTAAAAATATCCAAATCCACCATGTCATGGTGGACGAAGGTTCCGGGCTAAACCTCATAAGCTTCAAAGCTTTCGTTAAGCTTCAGCTCCAGCCTTCGGACCTTCGCCCATCCCGACCTTTCTCCAAATTAGGTCCGGGAACCATTACTCCTCTTGGTTCGATTACACTCCTAGTGACCTTCAGGACCCGGGAGAACTACAGACCCGAGAAACTGGTTTTCGACTTTGCGCGGATCAGTCTGCCCTTCAATGCCATTTTGGGCAGGCCAGCTTTATACAAGTTTTTGGCTGCTGCCCGTTATGGTTACTTGGTGTTGAAAATGCCAACACCCATGGGCGTATTCCGGATCCGTGGAGATCGTACCGCAGGAGTCACTGCACTTGAGGAACTCTATGCGCTTACCACAGTGCAAGAGGAAGCATCCGGTAAGGAGCCAGCTGCAAATCCTCCAAGCATTCGTCACAAAGGCTCTACCTCCGCATCTCATGTGCAACCAAGCGGCGACGCTGACATACCCGTCAAAGTTGTCCAAATCGGTTCCGATGTTGCTCGACTACCCATATGTCGGGTGGTCTGAACGACAAATAGGACCTCACGCTCATCACTTTCCTCCGGGCTAATGTCGACGTGTTTGTCTGGCAACCGTCACAAATGCCTGGTATCCCTAGGGAGGTGATTGAGCACAATCTGAAGATTTACCCAGACGCACGACCTGTACACCAGAAGCCCCGGAAGCAATCAATCGAGCGACAAAACTTCATCCGACAGGAAATCAAGAAGTTGCTTGAAGTTGGATTCATCCGGGATATCGTCCATCCAAAATGGCTGGCAAACCCAGTTGTCGTATCCAAGGCCGGTGGGAAGCTTTGGATGTGTATCGACTACACCGCCTTACATAAGGCATGTCCAAAAGATCCATTTCCACTACCTAGAATAGATCAGATAGTGGACTCCACCTCCGAGTGTGAACTACTGTGTTTCTTAGGTGCATATTCTGGATATCATCAAATCCAAATGTCTAATGAAGATGAAGAGCATACTACCTTCATAACAATAGATGGATTGTATTGTTATACTGCCATGCCATTCGGTCTTAAAAATATTGCTTCATGATTTGTGCGAGCCATGTACAAAACATTTGGAGAGCTAATTAGAGACTTGTTGGAGGTGTATGTTGATGACATCGTCATGAAAATCAAAAACAAGGAGTCACTCCTTGACAATTTACAAGCCGTCTTCGACAAGCTGCGCACTACGCGCACCAAGCTAAACCCAGACAAGTGTGTCTTCGAGGTTAGCTCCGGAAAGCATCTGGGGTTCTTGGTGACTCATCTAGGAATCGAAGCAAATCCGGCGAAGATCAAGGCTATAGAAGAAATGCGGCCCCCGAGAAACATTAAAGATGTCTAAAAGTTGACTGGATGTCTAGCTGCGCTCAGCCAGTTTATATCAAGACTGGCAGAATGGGCGCTACCCTTCTTCAAACTCTTGAGGAAGTCCAGACCATTTCATTGGTCTGAAGAAGTAGAAAAGGCGTTTCGAGAGCTGAAACAGCTCCTCACCACACTACCAATATTGGTAGCTCCGAACCCCGGTGAGCCTTTACTGCTTTACATTTCGGCAACCACTGAAGTTGTCACTATGGTCCTGGTCGCGGAAAGACCGGAACCACATTCAGTCCAGGAATCCAGACCCCTCCAGGAGGGTCCGGAACCACCTGAAGACATGACTGGGTCTCAGCTCCCAGACATGGAACATCGAAATGAAGTACTAGGAGATCAACCTCATTCGTTTGAGGTTTCTGGTGAGATCCGGGTTCAACAAGAAGGAAGGACCCCTCTAGGAGGGTCCAAGAAGCACAACCTGAAGATCCGGGACCCTCCAGCAGGGTCCGGGTCAATGGAAAGGAAGCTTCGGGTCCTTCTTAAAGGGTCTGAACCATCCAACGCCCCTGTGTACTTCATCAGTGAAGTACTCCATGACGCTAAGACAAGATACATTGAGGTGCATAAAATTCTTTACGCAGTTCTTATCGCCTCAAGAAAGCTTCGCCACTACTTCCAAGCTCACAAAATATCAGTGGTAACTTCTTTTCCACTACGTGCAATTTTGCATAACCCTAATTCTAATGGGAATATTGCAAAGTGGGTAGCGGAGCTAGAAGAATTCAATCTAGAATTCGTGTCAAGACAAGCAATTAAAAGTCAAGCATTGGCTGACTTTGTGGCGGAGTGGACTCCCTCTCCATCAAACCGTGGGGGCCACAGTGAGCAGAAACAAGAGCTCAAAGTTCCGGTACTCACTGAGCCTCACTGGACACTCTACTTCGATGGCTCCGTGCAGAAGCAGGGGGCTGGAGCTGGAATCCTTCTCCTTGCTCCGACCGGAGAGAAGGTCAAATACATGGTACACCTAGATTTCAAGGCAACCAACAATATGGTGGAGTATGAAGCCCTCATATATGGACTCAAAGTGGCACTATCTTATGGTGTAAAACATCTATTGGTGATGGGAGATTCACAACTCATCATCAAACAAGTGAAAGGTGAATGCTCCTGCAACAATTCTCAATTAGCTGCTTATCTCCTTGAAGTCCTGAGGCTTCACAAGGACTTCGAAGTCCTAGATCTCCATCATGTTCAGCGCCTTCATAACTCCGAAGCCGATGAACTCTCGACGAAAGCCTCAACCGAAGCTCTAGCTCCTGACGGAATCTTTGTCCGGAGGTTGTAAAAACCAACATCTCAGCCTGCCGAACTGAGCGAAGGGAGCGAGACCAGCACCTCGAAGATGGCGGTCCCGCTGGCCCTGTTACCATGGCGTTCACCAAGGGTCGTAGGTGCTATCAGAAGCTCCGAGCAACCCAGCACGCAAGACTCAAAAGCTCAAGCTAGCTCTGATGCATGGATATCGAAGATTCGGATCTACTTGAAAAACAATATCCTTCCTAAAGACAGTGTATCCACTGATCGAATTGTCATATTGGCTAAAAGATACACGTTGGTAGAAGGGGATCTCTACCGACGCGGTTCCAATGACATCCTAATGTGGTGCATTGCAAGGGAAGAAGGTCGTGATCTCCTCGCGGAAATCCATGGATGCGAGTGCGGGAACCATGCATCTTCTCACACGCTGGTCAGTAAAGCCTTCCAGCATGGCTTTTACTGGCCTACAACACTTCAGGATGCGGTTGAGCTAGTGAAAAAATGTGAAGCGTGTCAGTTTCACGCCAAACAGATTCACACACCAGCTCAATCACTACAAATGATACCTCCTACATAGCCATTCGCTGTGTGGGGCATAGACATCTTGGGACCCTTCCTAAAATCGTCGGAGGTTACATGTTCCTATATGTCGCCATCGACAAGTTCACCAAGTGGCCGGAAACAACTCCAGTAGTAACAGTTGACAAACAATCATCAATCAAGTTATTGAAGTCCATTATATGAAGATTTGGAGTTCCAAATAATGTCATAACTGACAATGGAACTCAACTTACAAGTGCTGCATTCCAAGAATATTGCGAAGACCTCGGTATTCAACTTAGCTACACCTCAGTAGCTCATCCAGCAAGCAACGGCCAAGCCGAGAGAGCAAATGCAGAAATTTTAAAAGGAATCAAGACGCGCACATATGAGCGCTTGAAAAAGCACGGAGCTAACTAGATTGAAGAGCTTCCATCCACATTATGGCCGAATAGGACAACACCTGACCGGTCAACTAGGCGGACTCCATTCTTCCTGGTATACGGAGCTGAAGCAGTCCTTCCTTCGGAGATCACCTTGGGGTCCCTCCGGGTTCGGACCTTCGACGAAGCCACGCAGGACCAGCTCCAGCATGAAGACCTTGACCTCATTGACAAGGGAAGGGGCCAAGCAGTTGTTCGAAATGCACGCTATCGCCAAGCGCTCCGGCGCTATCATCAAAGGCATGTGCGTGATCGACAGCTTGAAGAAGTTGACCTAGTGATTCTGAAGATACTAAGCCGTGAAGGGATGAACAAACTTTCCCCCAGCTGGGAGGGTCCCTTCCGAGTCATTAAAGTATCCCGACTAGGATGGGTTCGGTTGGCAACAGAGGATGCGACCCCGCTCCCAAATCCTTGGAACATCGAGCACCTCTGTAAGTTTTATGCTTCGAACCATGGAGGTGAGTTTGTAATTACACACAATGCATGTTGTAGAGTCATTATACAGATACGAGCAAGTCCTTCGGGAGAACATCTGGACCCCTCCGGAAGGGTCTGGGAAGTTTAATTAACACTTAAGACAGTTACAGCACAAAAAGTGTAACTACTTGCTCTGGGCTAGTACAAGATGTATAGCACATTTAGCATGGTCCAGCACCCTAAGTGTGTCCTTGTCTCCCCTGTAATTCGGAGCTATAATGAAAAGCATTGTTGTGTGAAAACAGACTCCACGTGCATCTACTTTTTGTACAAGGCTCAATATATCAAATTATTTTTACCCCACTTGTCTATAATGAACTTGTGCAAATCTTTTTGAACTTTGTTTCAAGTAATTCACATGCATTACAAGCCTAATTGATTGTCATTTTGGATCTTAACATTGCTTCATAGTCTACTTGCCTGAACGCCAAGCCAACATAGGTCCGGAGTGCGCTATCGACTTAGCCTGGTCCTGCACCCTAAGTACGCCGCTCTACCTACACCTTGGCAGGCCTTAGTAGGGTGAGTACTAAAAAGGCATGTAGATCTAAAAAGATTATAACAAAATGCTCATTATCATGCTGAGTTTGTTCAGACTCAAAGTTCAAATAAGAACAATAAGTCACAACCAATATATAGACAGGAGGACAAATTTTACTTTTCTCTTGCCTTTAATGTGCAGGAAAAGGAAAAATTCATAGCGATGGTGAACGACGCCGGAGCTACTAAGCTCTAACATCTCCCAAGATAGGTCCGCTGTTAACGTCTAATATGTTGACGCCGGAGCTACCAAGCTCCGACCATTCCAGGGGGCCTGTCTTCGACGCTTCAAAATTGAAGACTTCGTACTTAAAATCTACAAGCTCGAAGCAACCAAGTCATCAACATACTGTCATAACCTTTTGTACATGTACACACCTCAACTGTACACATGTACCCAGGGGCCAACAAGGTACGGCACGGTATATTGAAGACAAAAGTGAAATTGAAGGCAAAAAATGATTTCATTAATTTGAGATACTAGATTACAAAATGGGGAGAGTACAGCTGAAGGCAATAGGAAGAAAGCCCTAGCTAGTAGAGGACCTAAGACCTACAGAAGAATGAAGCTACACTTTGTGCAACTTCTCGAACGCTGGCTTTGGCGGTGTCTTCCTCTTCAGCAATGGGACCTTCGAGCACCAGGTCCAGTGGGAATTGAGGATCTCGGCTTACATAACATGTCAGCACGTATTCTGCGACATTTGTAGCAAAAGTTTTCCCCTCCGTGTCTAGCTGATACGCGATGACGTCGCCCATCGCGTCAAGTTTGCCACTAGTACCATTGAGGGCCACCAGCACTCGGTCCAGATCCAGCTTTGGGTTGTCCGGTCATAGTGGGTTGAAACCCAGCGGTGTCAACGCATCATTCGCCCGCCTGAGGAAGTCCCACACTTGAATAGCTTCGGTCTCCTTCAGGCTCCATAGCTCCTCCAGCGACTTCTGGGCAGCCACAAGCTCCGAACCTTCACGGGCAAGGCGCTCAGCCAACTTAGCATGCTGTTGCATGCTCTCAGCAACTTGCTTTTCCCGATCGGTTAGCTCAGTCTCCCGGAGGTGGATGCGGTTCCGCCTTTCAGCAAGGTCTTTCTCCCTCCCTTTAACTCTCTCCTCCCTAGCGGCAACATCAGACTCTCTTTTTCTAGAGCTCCTGCCCACCTTCCAGTTCTTCTTCCTCTCTTACTCATTCCATAGATCCAGCTTTTTGTTGTGATCCGCCAAATTTTTTTCACCCAGAGTCAACTTCTGGGTGACCTCTGCCTCTCTCCTCACCACATCCTCCTGCCGCCCCAGGATTTTTTCCTCCCTCGCATCCAGGTCCGCTCGACGCTTTAGTAGAGTTTCATTCAATTCTGTGAGCTTTTTGTAACGCTCATCAGCAGCGTCACGTCTCTCCTTGGCTTGCTCCCGGATGGCGGCCTCCTTCTCTTCAATCAACTTATCCCAGTATTCTAACCGGGCCTTCTCCCCCTTGATCCATTCCTTTTGGTCAGCCAGCCTCGTCTGTGCAAGCCTAGTCTCAAAATGGAGTCTGTTGCGCCAATGCCTCAAGGTGTTGCGCTCCTCTTCCAAGGCTTTGCTCTCATGTTCGAAGGCAAGCTGGACCTGCCGAAGACTTGAGCAGGAGTTGTCTATGGACAACGCCAGAGAGATAGGTTCTGAGCCTGCTGGGACCATTTCCGCAGGCTCAAAAGGGTTTTCCATCACAAAAATTGGGTCCCACTCAACAATAGTGGTTCCCTGGACTCCTGCAGCGCTAGGGCCGCTCTCCTGGAGCCCTTCAGCGGCAGCAGAAGAACTCACCGGGGGAACTTCCACCTTCGTAGCAGCTGAAGGCGCCGCTGCATGGTCTTCAGTTGACGACTCCGAAGTTGAAGGACCCGTCACCAGTCCTGCAAGCTGCTCTGGATCCGGCCCAGGTACCTCCAGGACCACCACCTCTGGAGCAGCAGCTGGAGCTTCAACTGGTCCCTCAACTGTTGTTGGCTCGGGCTTCGGCACAACGACCACCTCCGACACAGCCGCCGAACCTCCAACCACCTCCGACTCAGCAGCTGGACCCTCTACCACTTCCGGCTATACCGCCGGATCTTCAACCGTTTTCGGCACAAGGGCCAGAGCTTGGGCGATTTCCGGCTGAAAGCATCTAGGCCCCATGAGGTACGGTTTCGGTGATTAATGACAACCATTCGATATTACTAATGAATTTGTGAGTGCAAGGTCCCAATAACACTCAATCAAATGAAATCAAAATTACATTGGAGACACATATAAAATCAACGAGTGAGATCAAATCAAATCATATGAAGACAAGAAGTGAAAGCTCTAACTTGACATCACCCAAATGCTTGAAGACAATCAAAACAACATTTCAAACAAGTGTCAAAGAGGTCACAAGTTCAAATTCCAAAAGAACAACTCAGAACAACTCGAAGTCAACAAGTTGAACACACCGGATCATCCGATGGTTTTTGAGTTGACTGCATCGGTCGAGTTGTGTCAACAGAAGAAGAAGACCTCAGAGCAAAGAACTCACCGGATCATCCGATGTGAGTGGCTCAGTGACATCGGTCCATCATCACAGATTGCAACGCCATTGGACCAAGTGAAGCACCGGATCATCCGATGTGCAGACTTACACACATCGGTCGATCACTCCAGTAAGCTTCAAGATCAAGCAAAATTCTGGAGGAAGAGCCACCGGATCATCCGATGAGAAGACAGATCAACATCGGTCCAACAACGGTCATATCTGACACAGTGACATCAGCTAATTTGGCTTTGACCGATGTTAACTGAAGGGGAGACATCAGATCATCCGGTGTTTGCAGAGAAGTGATGTCAACCTACTTTTCCAACGGCTATCTCGTGGAGGCTGGCTATTTATACCCCTTCAACCTGTCAAATCGACAAGACTTGAAGCCCAGACATACTCTACACATCCTAGAGCATTCAAGCAATAGAGATACCACTTCCACATCATTTGATCATCATTTGTACACCAAGAGATAGGCTAGAACTAGCTAGAGACAGTGCTTGGGTGCCTCCACTCTTGGTGATTGGAGTCTCTAGTGTAGTGAGAGCAATAAGGGAGTGTCCCTTGGTGTGTGTGACTTCCGGAGCTTGCCAAGAGGATTGTGGAAGCCCGGAGGATTCCAAAGTGTACAAGGCTTGAGCTCCACCTTGCCAAGGTTGGCGAACGGAGAAGAATAGTGAAGACCCCCTTGTCTCGGTGACTTGGGAGTGGCAAAACCCCTCGGTGGGTGCCACAAAGTGGATGTAGGAAGATGCTTGTGATCTTACCGAACCACGGGATAAACTCCGTGTCCCTTGAGCGTTTGCATCCCTCTCTTTTTTTTTACACTTATGCAATCTTCATTCCGCAATTTTAATTTACATTGATTGCATAGTTTAATCGCATAGGGAATTGGGCTTTAAATTGTTAGTCTTTAATTGCCTTAAAATTTGAAAGAAAGACCAATTCACCCCCCTCTTAGGCGTTTCGATCCTTACAATTGGTATCAGAGCAAGGTTGCTCATTGGATCATTCTAGCTTCACCGCTAGAGAGCTTAAATGGCCAAGAATGGGGGTTCGGTTCCTACCTTCGAGGGCAAGAACTTTGCCTATTGGAAAGCACGCATGCGTGCCTACCTAGAGGCTATTGCTCCCGAAGTTTGGGAAGCGACCCATGCAGGATTTGGAGATCTCAATTATGTTGGTGATCAACTAAAATGGGATGCTAAGGCTAGAAATGCCATCTATGAATGTATAAGTCAAGACGTATTTGCTAGAATTGCTAGTAAAGAGAAAGCTTGTGAAATTTGGGCATGTTTAATTGAAATACATGAGGGCTCATCTCGTGTTAAAGAACTCAAATATCACTTGCTTAAATCCAAGTATGATGAATTCAAAATGCTTCCTCATGAGAATGTTAACCAAATGTTTTCTCGTTTAAATGTGCTCATTGAGGAGATTAACGCACTTGACATTGCTTATCTTGGTAAGGGACTTATCAACCGCAAGATCCTCATGCTTCTACCCAAGCCCAAGTACAACATTATCAATTCAATGCTCCAAAAGGAATCACTTGACAACATAGAAGTCTCGGGGCTCATTGGAGAAATTCATGCTCATGAGATGAGCGTACTTGGAATGATGGAGGAGTCATCATCAAAAACCATTGCTCTCAAGGCTTCAACTAAGAAGACAACTCCCAAGAAAAAGAAAGTGGTTGAGCCTAGCTCAAGCGAAGAAGAGCAAGCAACAAGCGAAGATGACGATGATGAGCTTGCGTTGATGATGAGAAAATTCTCACGTCTAAACTCCAAGATCGCAAAGAAGGGATACTATTTTGATCCCAAGAAGAAAGCCTTCCTCCCAAGAAAATATGAAAATAAGACATGCTATAATTGTGGAGATCAAGGCCACATATCATATGATTGTCCAAGACCGGACAAGAGGAAGGACAACCACAAGGGAATGAATCGAAAGCTAGAAGAAAGTGATGAAGATGAAGAAGAGGTCAAGCCCAAGCGCTCCTTTGGAAAGAAGAAATTTGACAAAGGCAAGAAGACCAAGCTCTTTCCAAAGAAGAGAAGAGGGCCCCAAAAAGTCTTCATGTGCGAGGCCAATGAGTGGATCACGGATGAAGAATCAAGCGACGAAGAGAGTGAAGATGAAGAAAACTTGGCGGGCCTTGCCATCGTCAACAAGGACAACTCACCTCTTCGTCCACCTCCTATGTGCCTCATGGCAAAAGGTAACACTAAGGTACGTGATGACTCTAGCGATGATGATGATGAGCTCTCCCCCGATGAATTAGCATCTATGATTAATGAATACCATGTCATCATAAAAAGGGAAAAGAGCAAGGTTAAAGCACTTGAACAAGATTGTGCTAAACTTGAGAGTGCGAAGCTCGATTTGCATGACAAGTATGTAACCATACTTAAAGAGCATGACACGCTCAAAACACATGTCAAACAAATCGAGGAGGAAAATGCTCAAATCAAGCTTGATCATCATGAGCTTGACTTAGCAAACCAAGCACTCTTGGGAAAGCACAATGACTAGGTTCAAGAACATGAAGTGCTTAACCGTGCTTATGAAGCAATTGAACTAAAAATGAAAAACATGAAAAAGAAAACCCTTGATGGCAAAGTATCAACTATTTCACATGCCACTAATATTTTGGATGAGTCCTTGCCTTTGAAAGCAAACCTTAGGGAGAAGGAGTTGATGGACGAGATTGAAAGTCTCCGCACTAGTGTGGCAAGACTTTCTAAGGGGGAGGACAAGCACAAGGAAATCCTCTACCAACAAGCCAAAGGCTTCAACAAGAGAGGACTTGGATCCTTCCCGGTGCTCAACAAAGGGAAGGTGCCCTCACCGGAGCTTAGGACGAGCTTCATCAAAGAAGTTGGTTCCTATTGCCAACATTGTGAGGTCACCGGACATCACACGAGGGAGTGTCCTCTTCCCAACCGTCCCTCTCCAAAATTGCCTCCTAACTACAAAACTACTTTCAATGATTACCACTATCTCTTAAGCAAAGTAGGTGGCAAGGTGAAGGCAAGGTTCATCGGCAAAGACATTAAGGGCATGAAGGGGAAGCTCCCCAAGCAACTTTGGGTCCCAAAATCACTTGTATCACACATACAAGGACCTAAGTGGCTTGGGTGCCTAAACTCAAAAACTAACTTCATGTGTGTAGGTGAACTACAAAGCCGGAGGAAAGCATTGGGTACTCGATAGCGGGTGCACTCAACATATGACCGGTAATGATGGTATGTTCACCACCATAGAGAACCCCGATAATCATGAACAAGTCACCTTTGGTGACTACTCAAAGGGGAAGGTAATTTGTTTAGGTAAAATTGCTATTTCGCATGATTTGTCCATTTCTAATGTACTATATGTTAAGTCACTTAGTTTCAATCTACTTTCCATTGCACAACTATGTGATCTTGGACTAACGTGCACCTTTGACAAGAATGGTGTTGTAGTAACTAGTGAATCAAGCAAAGAACTAATCTTCAAAGGCTTTCGGCATGGACATCATTACTTGGTGGACTTCTCCAACAAGGATGCTAGCTTAACCACTTGTCTTTTCACTAAGACAAGCTTGGGTTGGCTATGGCATCGACGCATTGCTCACATTGGGATGAGCAAGCTTAAGAAGTCGTTCAAGCTTGGGATGGTGACCGGCGTGAAGGATGTCACGTTTGAGAAGAACAAGCTTTGTAGTGCTTGTCAAGCCGGGAAGCAAGTTGCTTCACACCACCCAATGAAGACAATGGTGTCAACCTCCAAGCCGCTTGAACTACTCCACATGGACCTCTTCGGAACGTCCACATATCAAAGTCTTGGTGGTAATTTCTATTGTCTTGTTATTGTTGATGACTATTCTAGATATGCTTGGACCTTGTTTCTAGGTGACAAGGGTGGAACTCCGGAAATCTTCAAGACCTTTGCTAAACGTGCTCAAAGGGAATTTCAACTTCCCATCATCAAGGTCCGGAGTGACAACGGCACCGAGTTCAAAAACTACAACATTGGGGAGTGGTGTGATCGTGAAGGCGTGAAGCATGAGTTTTCGGCCACATACACCCCTCAACAAAACGGTGTCGTTGAAAGGAAGAACAAGACTCTCATCACCCTTGCTAGAGCAATGCTTGATGACTATGGCACGTCGGAGAAGTTTTGGGCCGAAGCAATCAACACGGCGTGCCATGCCGCAAATAGGGTCTATCTTCACCGACTACTCCAAAAGACCCCATATGAGCTCCTCATTGGGAGAAAGCCCAACATCTCCTACTTTAGAGTCTTTGGGTGCAAATGCTACATCTACCGCAAGAAAAGGCTCGGTAAGTTTGAAAGAAGATGTGATGTTGGTATTTTTCTTGGTTATGCATCAAACTCAAAAGCATATCGAGTATTCAACCAAACCTCTTGGCTAGTTGAAGAAAGTTGTGATGTTGAGTTTGATGAGACTAATGGCTCCCAAGAGGAGAGTTTTGGTCATGATGATATAGATGATGATCCTCTACGAGAAGCCATGAAAAACATGACCATTGGGGACATCAAGCCCGAAGTTGAGGAGAGCCATGATCTAGGGGGAGCATCAAGTTCCACAATCAACACCTCCATGGCGCCTCAAGTTGATGAAGAAGAAGAGAAAGATGATCCATTGCCAATGCAAGACTCACAAACCACACAACACCAACAACAAGAAGAAGAAGTCCAAGATCAAGTCCAACCACAAGAGGAACAACACGCTTCACCACCGACAAGTGCTTCACAACCACTTATGAGGCATGGACGCATATCCAAGGCGCATCCAATGGACCAAATCATTGGAAGTCCTTCAAGGGGCGTAAGTACTCGTTCCCGCCATGTTGCTTCATTTTGTGAACACTACTCGTTTGTTTCGTGTGTAGAACCCACTCACATCGAGGAAGCGCTCCAAGACCCAAATTGGGTAATGGCTATGCAAGAAGAACTCAACAACTTCATCCGCAATGAAGTTTGGGTGTTGGAGGAGCGACCCAAGGACAAGAACGTCATCGAAATGAAGTGGGTGTACCGCAACAAACAAGACGAGAATGGTGTTGTGGTCCGCAACAAGGCAAGACTTGTGGCCAAGGGTTTTTCACAAGTTGAAGGACTAGACTTTGGAGAAACATTCGCTCCGGTCGCTCGGTTAGAAGCTATTCGCCTACTACTTGCTTTTGCTTCACATCACAATATAATGCTTTATCAAATGGATGTTAAAAGCGCCTTTCTTAATGGTTATATTAACGAGCTTGTTTATGTTGAGCAACCTCCCGGGTTTGAAGATCCGAGGAATCCTAACCATGTGTATAGATTACACAAGGCGCTCTACGGGCTCAAGCAAGCACCTAGGGCGTGGTATGAACGTCTAAGGGATTTCTTGGTCATGCAAGGATTCAAGATCGGGAGGGTGGACACTACACTCTTCACCAAGGACATCGACGGGGATTTATTCATTTGTCAAATTTATGTCGATGATATCATTTTTGGCTCAACTAACAAATCTCTTAGCCATGAGTTTGGCACCATGATGTCTAGGGAATTCGAGATGTCAATGATTGGAGAGCTCAACTTCTTCCTTGGATTCCAAATCAAGCAACTTCAAGAGGGAACCTTTGTCTACCAAGAGAAATACACCAAGGACCTCTTGAAGAAATTTGAGATGGGAGATTGTAGCTCAAGAAGCACTGCAATGGGAACAAATTGCCATCTCGACATGGATAAGGACGGTAAACCTATTGACCAATCTCACTACCGCTCTATGATTGGTTCATTGCTTTATCTTACCGCATCTAGGACCGATATAATGTTTAGTGTATGCTTATGTGCTCGCTTTCAAGCGGCTCCTAAAGAATCGCATAAGAAGGCGGTCTTTAGGATACTTAGGTATCTTAAGCATACCCCTAGTATGGGCTTGTGGTACCCTAAAGGTACAACCTTCCAACTCTTGGGATACTCGGATTCGGACTTTGCCGGATGCCGCATAGATCGCAAGAGTACCTCCGGTGGGTGCCAATTGCTTGGGCGTTCCCTAGTGTCTTGGTCTAGCAAAAAGCAAAATTCCGTGGCTTTGTCCACCGCGGAAGCGGAGTATATAGCGGCCGGTGCATGTTGTGCCCAAATTCTATATATGAAGCAAACCCTTTTGGACTTTGGAATTAAAATTGGTTGTGTGCCTCTCCTTTGTGACAATGAAAGTGCGGTTAAAATAGCTAGAAACCCCGTTCAACACTCCCGCACTAAGCACATTGATATTCGCCATCACTTCTTGCGGGATCATGAGGCTAAAGGAGACATCTCTTTGCAAGGTGTTAGATCCGAAGAACAATTGGCGGATATCTTCACTAAACCACTTGATGAGAAAACCTTTTCTAGACTTAGAAATGAATTAAATGTGCTAGATGCATCTAACGTCATGTAAGTTGCCATGTTCATGTAAGGATGCATATCATATAGGTCTTGTCTAACTCCCTAAGGATAGGGGCAAGCTAGAAATAGTTTTCCCTGAGGAAGCCTTTGGAAGGTTTAAACTTGGCAAGATAGATTTATTTTATGCCTTGCATGATCCCTACCATATTAACATGCACTCATTTAATCTCTTGTACTATAATTTGTTTGGCATTGCATACGGTAGACTGTCACAAAGGGGAACCCACCTCGTGAGAAGGAGACTTGTTTGAAATACAATATCTCAACTCACATAAGGTGGAAAGAACAAAATGTTAGGTACGTTAAATGCCTAGAGGAACATGCTTCATTGAGATAGCAGTCTTCATACTCTACCTCACAAAGCATGGGCCTTACATTTCATTTGGATATTTTTCCCTCTATTTTTCTTGGTGTTCCACTTGCATTAAGGCCTAGCCAAGCTATTGGCATATTAGCTTTTTGAGGAGTAAGGGGTTGCCCAAAAGGTCCTAAGACATGTGTTTCTCTTCGATTGTTTGTTTGGTCAAAGGACATATATGGGATGTTTCTGCTCTATTGTTATCGGATTATCCGATGCCTAAACCCATCCATCATCGGATCAATAGGTGTTCATTCTTCAAGGGCCAGTTCAGTAAGAACCTCAAATGATCCGACGCGTTCATTCCGAAAAACATCGGTTCATCCGATGTTCACTCTTCTGGAGCTGTGGTCAATTCAACCGATGTTCACTTCCTCCAACGTCGGACCATCCGGTGTCAGCTTCACTATTTTGATCACCCTTACTGTGCCATTCGACCGATGACCCAAACCCTAAACGTCGGTCCATCCGATGTCAACAGCAATTCTTGAATATCCTTACTGTGGCATTCGACCGATGTTCGTTTCACCTAGCATCGGTCCATCCGGTGTTAAAATTTCGGCTAGGGTTTGGGGTCCACTATTTAAACCCACGCCGCCGCCTCCTTCTCTCTCCCCGACGCCATCGCTCTCCCGTGCCCTCGCCACCGCCTCTCGCCCACCTCGCCGCAGCCAACCGCGCCGCCACCTCCTCCGCCGCCGGTCGCCGCCGCCGCCGCCGCCCACACCGCCGCACCCAAGCGCCGCCGCCGCCCACAGCGCCGCACCCAAGCGCCGCCGCCCTAGGCGCCGCCACCGCCCACAGCGCCGTCGCCCTAAGCGCCGCCGCCGTTCTCCCTCGCGCCGCCGCCTCTCCTCCACGCGCCGCGCCGCCGTCTCCACATCCCTCCACCGCGTCCAAGCACCGCCGCCGCCTCTCTCCCGTGTGCCTCCCGAGCTCCATTTTCGCTAAGGTTTTTCTCGTCGTTCGTTTTCATCGTCGCTAACCCTACCTCTCCATTGCATCAAGATGGGTCGCGATTGCAAAGGAAAGGGCAAGGCGATCGCGGAGCCTGCCGCGAAGAAGCGCAAACTGTCGAAGGATGAGAAGAAGGCCCTTATGGCCGCTCGCGCTGCCGAGGAGCATGAGCGTGGCCGAGGGGGTTCCCTGAGGATCCGCGAGGCTCGTCCGAGGCAGCCTCCCGTGGTCGACGACTCCGACGCTGAAGAGGAGCCGGTTGAGCCTCTCGTCCGCCGGCGCTCAGCCCGGACGCGTGGGGGTCACACCGAGGCTGCTCCTCGTCCGAGACCGACGGCTGCCGACCGTCGTGAGGACAGGGAGGCCGAGAGGGCCATCTACAAGATGGACACGGCCGTCCGTGTCGGTGAGGGAGTCCGTCTCACGGACTACCGGAAGATAAAGGCCAAGCAGCTACGCAAGCTTCATTGGAGCGTGCTACTTGAGGAGTGGTACCCTCAGCCCCGTGAAGCTCTTGTGGACAGTCGTTTCTGGACTGTCACCCAGGCGTCTCTCTACGAGACCTACAGACGTCGGGGGCATAAGCTTTTTCAGCACAACTACTTGGACTGGGGGCAGCTTGCAGTGGCAGCGGAGTCAGAGGTCCGTTCATACTTTGAGAGGTACAGAGGTTTGGTGCAGCTGCTTGCTTATGAGAGAAGTGCTTATGTGGAAGATTTGGTCCGTATCTTCTATGCGACCCTGTACATCTCTGAGGGCAGGAGGTCTATAGACTTCATGTTTATGGGACAGCGCTACCACCTCTCGAGACAGACTTTGGGGCAGCTTCTTGGTTTGGACTTGCACGACACCTGCGTGCACGAGAAGGTCTATGGGCAGGCAGATCCACCGAGGAGGCCACTTACTGGAGGAGTAGCACCACAACTTGACGAGATCCGGTCCCTGTTTGGCCCCACGTTCTCTCCGAACCAGCTGAGAGTTCCAGCTCTTCTAACCCCAGCTGCGCGCATTGTGCACCTCGCCTTGCGCCGCACGCTCCTGCCGAGGTCAGGATACTTGGAGGGGTTCACTAGTCCGCAGCAGACCCTCCTGTTCTACATAATGAACGGGATGGATTTCGACATTGTGGACATCCTCCTGTGCGAGATGGAAGACGTGATCACAGACGGGGTTGGCATGATGAGGCAGATGGTCTACGGGCACTGGATCAGTTACATATGCTCTATGATGGTGCCTGAGGGGGATGCAGCACATGCCAGGCTTGCTGACGAGAGCGTGACCCGCTTTGGTCACTATCGTGCCTCTGCTCCTGGAGACCGTCGCCTTGGTCGTCCAGTTGAGCGCCAGGTCCAGGCCCGTCTGTTAGAGGAAGATTGGTCCAACCTAGAGCGGGAGGACGAGAGGCTTGCTGAGGCTGAGGCTCAGGGGGAGGACCTGCAGCATATCTGGTCTGAGAGCGACACCGACGACAGTGTCGAGGAGTACTTCCCTCCTCCCCCCTCTCCCCGGCAGCACGACGCGGAGGCTGGAGGTTCTACAGTGCCACCTCCCACTCCACCTCCCGTCACTGAGGCGCAGGTCACGCAGTCGTCTGAGCTAACTTCGCTCCTCCAGCAGATGGTCAAGCAGCAGCGACTGGACAGGCTGGCCGCCGAGCAGGCCCGCGCGGAGCAGGCTGCGCGTCTTCTTGAGCTCCAGCAGCCGCAGCAGGAGATGCAGCGTCAGATCACCCGTGAGAGGCGTGAAGACACTGATCGGCTGACGGGGGTCATCGACCAGATGCACCAGCGCACTCTCGACCAGCAGCAGCAGACGCAGCAGGCGATGATGGGGATCCTGGGGTTGATCACCAACCTCTACACCCAGACCGAGATCGCCCTTCCATCGCAGCTGCCTGGAGTAGCTCCTCCGCCTCCTGTCTTGGCTCCAGCTGCTGCACCAGTGGCTCCAGTTCCCTCCACTCCGATCCCTTCGTTCAGCATGTCCCCGCTGTTGGCTCCAGGTGCTCCTCTTCACTCCCCATTGCCGGCCACTTCACTGTTCCTTCAGACGCCGGCCTCTGTCACCAGTGTGCTTGCTCCAGCACCTCCAGCACCTCCTCCTCAGCAGGCACCAACGGTGGCATCTTCGGCTCCGGCAGCACCCTCCTCCGCTACTCCGGCCAGCAGCTCCGACGACAGCGGCGGTGACCAGTTCGTCATCGCACCCAGCTCTCAGGGTCTGTAGGTGCTCGGATCCCTTTTTGGCGTCTTGATGCCAAAGGGGGATAAGAGGTAGAAGAGTCAGGGGGAGTGGTAGTAGTAGTCTCAGGGGGAGTGTGTGTTTATCCTTTGTGTTCGTGCTTGAGTACTCTTTTGTAATTTTAATTAAGCACTCTTCCGCTTGTCTCATTTGCCTATGGTTTTAATCAATTGAGCTTAGCTTAATGTGTCTTATCTTGTATTCATTGCATATCTACTTGAGTATTGTATCATCAAATTCATTGTTATTGCGCTTTAAATTATTGTGTTGTCATCAATCACCAAAAAGGGGGAGATTGAAAGCATCTAGGCCCCATGAGGTACGGTTTCGGTGATTAATGACAACCATTCGATATTACTAATGAATTTGTGAGTGCAAGGTCCCAATAACACTCAATCAAATGAAATCAAAATTACATTGGAGACACATATAAAATCAACGAGTGAGATCAAATCAAATCATATGAAGACAAGAAGTGAATGCTCTAACTTGACATCACCCAAATGCTTGAAGACAATCAAAACAACATTTCAAACAAGTGTCAAAGAGGTCACAAGTTCAAATTCCAAAAGAACAACTCAGAACAACTCGAAGTCAACAAGTTGAACACACCGGATCATCCGATGGTTTCTGAGTTGACTGCATCGGTCGAGTTGTGTCAACAGAAGAAGAAGACCTCAGAGCAAAGAACTCACCGGATCATCCGATGTGAGTGGCTCAGTGACATCGGTCCATCATCACAGATTGCAACGCCATTGGACCAAGTGAAGCACCGGATCATCCGATGTGCAGACTTACACACATCGGTCGATCACTCCAGTAAGCTTCAAGATCAAGCAAAATTCTGGAGGAAGAGCCACCGGATCATCCGATGAGAAGACAGATCAACATCGGTCCAACAACGGTCATATCTGACACAGTGACATCAGCTAATTTGGCTTTGACCGATGTTAACTGAAGGGGAGACATCGGATCATCCGGTGTTTGCAGAGAAGTGATGTCAGCCTACTTTTCCAACGGCTATCTCGTGGAGGCTGGCTATTTATACCCCTTCAACCTGTCAAATCGACAAGACTTGAAGCCCAGACATACTCTACACATCCTAGAGCATTCAAGCAATAGAGCTACCACTTCCACATCATTTGATCATCATTTGTACACCAAGAGATAGGCTAGAACTAGCTAGAGACAGTGCTTGGGTGCCTCCACTCTTGGTGATTGGAGTCTCTAGTGTAGTGAGAGCAATAAGGGAGTGTCCCTTGGTGTGTGTGACTTCCGGAGCTTGCCAAGAGGATTGTGGAAGCCCGGAGGATTCCAAAGTGTACAAGGCTTGAGCTCCACCTTGCCAAGGTTGGCGAACGGAGAAGAATAGTGAAGACCCCCTTGTCTCGGTGACTTGGGAGTGGCAAAACCCCTCGGTGGGTGCCACAACGTGGATGTAGGAAGATCCTTGTGATCTTACCGAACCACGGGATAAACTCCGTGTCCCTTGAGCGTTTGCATCCCTCTCTTTTTTTTACACTTATGCAATCTTCATTCCGCAATTTTAATTTACATTGATTGCATAGTTTAATCGCATAGGGAATTGGGCTTTAAGTTGTTAGTCTTTAATTGCCTTAAAATTTGAAAGAAAGCCCAATTCACCCCCCCTCTTGGGCGTTTCGATCCTTACACCAGCTCAATAGCCGGGGCTTCAACTACTTCTGGCTCAGCAGCCAGGGCTTGGGCAACTTCCGACTTGAAAGCCAGAACTTCTAGCATCGCTGGTGCTGGAGCATCAGCCTCCGCCGCCAGGGGTACATCTTCAACTTCTCTCATGCGCTCCGGCACTACCACAGGAGCTTCGGGTGAGGACTTCGAGTCCAAGCTCACGACAGCTGGCGCCGGAGCTGCCGCGACTTCTGCCTCTGCTTCATGAGGAGGCTCAGCAATCGAAGTTGGAGCTTCAGCAGGTGTAGCCCCAGCTGTTGCAACAAGCGCTGAAGCTCCCAGTCCTTTCTTCGACACCCTAAAAATAAAGGGAAGAGAGGATTATAGACAAATCCAAAAGCAAGACTAGCATTTTAGGGTGAGCAATCAATGCTTACCTCAGGATGCTACCACCCCAGTCGCCTCGGAACCTTTTCTTCTGAGGCCCGGAGCTAGGGCCCACCAAATCCGGTGAGACAATTGCTTCGGACCTCAGTTGAGGAACACTTGCAGCCGCCAGTGTTCTTTCGGCGGGAGCTTCCCTTCATCGGGAAGAACTCCCGGACCTGGAGCTTCTAGCCGGCACTGAGGTCGGAGTCGACTGCCCGGAGCTTACGCCTTTGGAAGACGCTTGCACTAGAGCAGGGGTAGTTGCAGAAGACCTCCCCCACTGGGGAGAAGGAGCCGTCCTGGATGGAGCAGGTCTGACAGACCTCCCGTCAGCGTGCTTCAACTTCCTTTTCTGACTTGAAGGCTCAGTTGGCTCTTTACCCTTGCCCTTGACAGTGTCTTCAGTCTTCTGGCTCGGGGCAGAGGCATGACCACCCTCGGAAGCTCTAGGGATCACGAACCTGGTGGTTGGATGATTTTACACCCCACAAAGGTCGTCAAGCGCCGACATACTCCTCCAGAGCTCCCTGCTGAACTGCACCTCCATTTTCAGAGGGAGGAAAGCCGCTGGCCGAGCTTAGCCGATGCATTCGACGTCAATTCCATGTTGGAACTTCTTGAGATGAAGCTCCAAAGCTGCACCATTCAAGTTGGATCTCAGGCCGGTTTCAATCCGGTTGTCATCCATCACGCTGTTGAGGTCCCATGCGAGCTTCTCCCTCTTCTTCAACGGAGCCCATCTGTTGACCAGGAAGTTGCAGAAGACAATCTGGGGGTTCACTCCACCCTCCACGCACTCGCGGATCCTGGTCAAGATAGGGTTGAAGGCATTTGATAGCACCAGAACTACACTCCAAGCGTCAGTGTAAACATTGGGGAGACCTTCGGGTAACTCCAATTTCTCGTGCTCCTCCGCCGTGATGATGATCCAATCCTTCTTCCAGTCGTCCCATTTGCCAGAAGGAAACAACTTTAAGTATTTGTAGGGGCAGTTCTTGCGCTTCCCAAAATAGTAGAAGCCAAGGAACTCGGACCCCTTGCCGGTTGTGTGGATGTAAAGAAGGTGCAGAAAAGCTCGACGTAGGTAGGAATACCCACCCACATCTCGCAGAAGTGGACGAATGTCACCATAAGAAGAAGAGAATGGGGGCCAAGGTGGTACAGCTGCAGACCATAGAAGTCTAGCAGCATCAAAAGGAAAGTCGAGAATGGTGGGATCAGTCCCACCATGGCGTACGCTGAGAAATACACCATGTCGCCATCGCGCTCCTTCTTGAACGGGAGCTTGCGGACGTGGACCAGATGGTTGAAGGAGTCACTGGACCACCCCATGTAGGTCAGGACCTTCTTCAGATCATCATCGCTCTTGAGGTGGCTCTTGGGGAGACCCAACTCCATCGCGGCAAAGTGGAGCAAAGGATGGAAAATTAGGCGGAGTTTGGCAGGCTCTGAGTGCAAAGATGATTGAAAGCATAAAGAGTCCTCAAACCGTGCGCACTTTCCTTCTTAAGTAAGCCTCCGCAACGCTTGAATGGAAACCGCAATGAGATCAAAAACACTTTTCAAAAACCTACCCCGACGATGAAGAGTGCATGGGGCCACCCCGACGAAGAGATCGAGGTCCTTACCTATGGCCAACCGTTGCCATGATAAGCGGCGGGAAACCCAAAGTCAGCGCTGTGACAGGGCGCGCAGAACTGATACAATTTTCGTATTGGGAACCGGCGACCTTCAATTGCGTGAGATCTGCACTCAAAGATCTCATCTGCCGTATTCATAACAAGCCACACGTCGAAGGTTCACACCCGGACCATCACTCTATCGGCGCATCAGAGGAATTTTTGAAAATCAAAGCGCGGGAATCGAGAATGGCCCCACCTCCGGCCGGGGGTCCACTATCGGCACCCTACGTACCGGGTACCCCACGATACCGCAAGAAGTGCAAGAAAGTTCCACCCGTCAGAGTCGAAGGCCCTTGCAGGTCCCACATGTCATGTTGCACCGGACCCGCTCCCCTCACATGGCTGGCTCCCGGGTTAACACGTGTAAAATAAGACCGGAACAAAACTCCCAACCAAGGGAAGCTCCAGCGACTACACGTGTACAACAGCCCTGGACCTTGCCCCCGTCAGAGAGGAGCTTCAGTACTGACACGTATACAGCGACCCCGGACCTACCCTCCCACAAGGGAAAGCTCTAGATCTGCCACGTGTGGAGCCTCCGGACCTTCATCACCAACAGAAATACAAGTTGATCATGTCCATTACAGACATTCAAGGACGGTTAAAGCGGCAGTTACAAGGTCTAATAATGTGTCATTAATGCCATATCAATGACACATGATCAGTGCACTGTTTATAGGGGTAACGCTGCAATGAAGGCACGTTACCACACTATTAATTATACTTAATACTCTTTAGACAGTGTATTAAGTCATTAAGCACACCGGGGCTACATGTCGGGCCAGGCCAGCTTTGTAACGGTCAGTCCTTAGAACTATAAAGGGCTGCACCGCAGGAATGTAGGCAAATCTGATCGTTTTGGGCCTGATCCTAGCGAAGGTACTCGCTCAATACAATTACACAAACCTCGTACAGTAGGGTGTTATGCTCAGGCGGCCCAAACCACGCAAATCTCTGAGGTCATCATCTTGTTATTGATCTTTGCGTGCCCCAACCACAAAAGAACCTCCGTGGGCTGCTTCTTAGCGGGTCCAGGGGAAGTGTCGTATCCAACACTTCGACAGCAACAACAGCCTCAAAATAAGGATAATGTGTAATTAAGAAGATCTCAACAAGAAAGAAAATCGCCCATTCTAGAAGATTATGATATCTATTTGGGTAAGAAAATTCATGTGGAGGGTGATCCCACCACATTTGAAGAAGTTATAAGAACTTCTCAATCATCTGAATGGTGTAAAGCCATGGAGGATGAAATGAGGTATGTGGAAGTAAACAAAGTCTGGGATTTAGTTGAGATTCCTAATGGAGCGAAATTGGTAGGCTATAAATGGGTCTACAAAACTAAACGTGACTCCAAAGGGAATATTGATAAGTTTAAGTCCAGACTTGTTGCAAGAGGTAAGGATTCATTCAGAATCATTATAGCATTAGTTGCACATTAATATTTAGAATTACATCAGATGGATGTAAAAATGGTGTTTCTCAATGGTGATCTATATGAGAACGTCTATATGACACAATCGAAAGGTTTTGTTGTTAATAGTAAGGAACATATGGGATGCCAGTTAAGAAAGTCCATTTATGGACTCAAACAATCATCAAGGCTGTGATATCTCAAGTTCGATGAGATAGTATGAAAGTTTGGGTTTAAAGAAAATGAGGAGGACAATTGCATTTATGCTAAGTTTAAAGAAGGGAAATTTATTTTCCTCGTGCTTTGTGTGGATAATATACTACTTGCAATTAGTGATGTCAATCTACTATCAGAAACTAGAAGTTTTTGTCCTCTAATTTTTATATGAAAGATCTTGGTGAAGCATTCTATGTATTGGGCATAGAAATTCACCGAGATAGAATAAAGGGGTATTAAGTTTACCACAAAAGGCATACTTAAGGAGCGTACTTGGAAAGTATGGTATGCATGAAAATAAGTCTTTGTCTGCTCTAATGAGTCAAGGTTGGTAAGTATGGAACCAATAAGAGGTCGACCTGATAAGAATCGGTTCCAAAACTTCTTGCTGTCAGAAGTTTTAAGTTTTCCTCAATTCCTAAGTTATATTGACAAAGTTTAAGTATCGGGTTAGTTTTGGCATAAGTAAATCCAATCCAGATGACTGGATGGAAATAAATATTACTTGCAGTTTTGCAAGTATCAATGTCTCATGGTAAGTTAAGTATAAGATTAAGTCATTGGAATAATGACTTACTGAGACTCGGTTTGCGCGAGATGTGTAGTGAATCCACATCAGTAATCAACACTCGCATAATGGAGCTTTATTATGGAAAAAGCTCCTAATTTAGGGTCACTGCATCATGTGTGATGCATACCAAATATATATTATAAATGAGACCACTGAGCAGACACAGTAAGTAAACCCGAATTGTGAGTGTTCATAGCATTAAACCACTTAAGTTTTTTGTACTCCAGAGACAACAAGTCATATGTGATGCCAAACACATTGACATATGTTATGTGTTGTAAAGGAGTAAATCCAGGATCATATTAAGCAATGAATGTTGAGCAAATTAGTACCAAGCGAATGCTTGCAGATCCGCTTACAAAAGGTCTTCCTCCCAACGTGTTCAGTGAACATGTGGCTAGCATGGTTTAAGAAAGAACCTATGATCACTGTATATTTAGGGGCCAAGTAAGTGTAAGGTTCATTTTTAAGTGTGAGATGTATTGTGGTCCTCGAGTCTAATAATACGTAAATGGTTGTTGTGATGCGTTGTGCCCTATATGTCAACCATGAAAAAGTGGACACTAAGTTTAGTATTAAGTATGTTGGTAAGTTTCAGTTTCGAGTTCAAGGGGGACAATGTTAGCACTAACGGACTAGTCCGGTAGTGGACGGACTAGTCCGATGTTGTCCAGTAAGAATATCGGACTAGTCCGGACCTTGACCGGACTAGTCCGGTCTTTTCAGTTAATGTCAGCTTGAACTCGAAAATGACATGTGTTCTAGTTGAAAGGACACAACCTACCGACAATTATGTGACACGACCTACCGACAATTATGTCCCTGATCGAGGGATTTAATTGTCTCTAAGGCTTCCTTTGGTAGCAAGGGGAGAGGTACCCCAGGGAAGCAAATCCTTTCTTTTATTTCCCCTAGCCCCTTGCTCCCCCGGGTCTGCCCATCCCATCACGTGAAGTTTATTTGGTGGGTTGGGGAAAAATTTCGCAGAGATTTTTAAAAAATCAGAAATGCTCAAAAAATTCAGAAAATTCGAAAATGCACTCTAAAAAATAAAAAGAATACTAAAAAACTCAAAATATTCCGAAAAAAATATGTAACATTAAAAATACTTGCCACAAGCATTTTTGAAGTGATAATAAGTACTACAATCTCATAATAAAAATTCCAGATCCACCATTGCATACATCATTTTGACGATTAAATGAACAAAGTTCATTGTAGACAGTACAATAAAATTGTTATTTCTTAAAACAGTTGCATAGAATATAAATAGCCTATCTAAACACAGCACCATCAACAAAAACGCCGCAGCAAAACTTTTGTGAAGTCAGATCGCCGATGAAGTGTACCAGGCAAAATCTGGCAGCTGCAACAATCATAGAAAGCAAAATTTTAGTTCCATTATACAGTAATACAGTAGTATAAAAAATCTAACTAAGAAACCACATAGTACAGATCACGCACGCGCGCGCACACCACATATATATATATATATATATATATATATATATATATATATATATATATATATATATATATATATATATATATATATATATATATATAGATACACACACACACAAAAGATCCATAGCAGAAGGAACTAATATCATGCAATAATTTCTGAGTGCATAAAAACTGGGGGAACATGGTAAGGACTATTTCAACTGTGCCTATATTAAATAGCAGAACACTTGCACCTAGTACAAAAGTAATCTGTCAGCACCAAAATGTCTAGTGTCATAATTGATGGCCACAAAGAGGACAAAAATATGTTCAAAGGACAGCAATGATACAGAGGTAAACAAATGTTGAATACATTGGGAACCAACATAATAAAGAAAAAAAGGCTTGGAGTTTAAAAAAGCAGCAAAAGACAAGCCTAAAGGGAAATTACTCCAAATCAGAGAATTCTAAATTAGCTAGGGCTGCTAGATCCAGAATCAACCAATGATTCTTATGACCACAACCAACCACTAGACCATCAGTCAACAGAGGCGATAGACCAAGCTTGGCAGCTTGCTTTACTGGCTTGATGTTCTCCCCCAAAACATGGACCTTGTTACGATACATGAACAATTTCATAGAGCTGCTGGACAATGGTCAAAATTTTAACCAAGATCTTATAACACATCTTCATACTTCAACCATCGCATGCTTCCTTTTATTAGGGATACAGTGAAGTTCTTTGTGGTTTTGTGACTAGACATTTAGACACCTATAGGTACTAGCTATAGAGCCTCGATGGGTTCAGACAGTTGATGACACAGGATGGAAGTGATGGTTACTGAAACAGAGTATTATGATGAAACCAGTTATACTGCAATATTTTTAAACCTATCACACTCCATAATTGCCATGATATAAATATAGCATTCCAGAAAAAAAAACAGTTTGCAGCAACAACACATCACACTAGTATAATCACGCGATTCTTTTCTATTTACATCCAACTAAACAAACTCAAATCACAACCAGAACTACAATATACAGTCATATGGAATCTTGCAATGAAGTAAATAAGTCATTGATCAAATTAATAGGAAAGTAATCCTGAAAGTTGAACATGAGTCATGAGTGAACATCTGAGAAGCTGAAGTACATATTCACAATGTCCATGATAAAATGGCAACTCTTGGTTCAGAAGCAAACATCAGATATCAAGCAAATTGCAGAGTAGCACTTACCGTTAATGCAAGAAGCTGGACCTTTGTAGTTCTTGTGTTCATTGCCAAGTTCATTGTTAAAGTGTGAGCGATTGTACCAGAAGAGAAAGCAACATGGTATTATTCATGTCATGCCATCTGCCAAAGAAAATATTCATATAACAAGATTTGCTAAAGAAAATAAAGTACATCTTCCATTTTTTCCATATGGGCTGCTGGTAACTTGAATTCACAACTGAAATGGTTGGCAATAACAATTTTGATCACAGCAAATAGTTTAACAACTATGGTATCATGGCAATAACCTAATCAAGAGCAACTAGTATTTTACCTCTAGAAAATGATCCCGCGGTGTAGAGCGGGACGAACAGGGAGACGAGCAGCTCAGTTGGTGAGATGCGCGAGGGGGGAGGTGAGCGGCGGGGAGATGAGCGGCGCTGGGAGGGGGGTGGGCGAGCGAGCGTGGCGCACGAAGTTGGGGAGAAGGAGAGATCGGCCGCGGGGGCTTGAGAAGCGGGGGAGGGGGGGGGGGTGACTGGCGGCGCGACTGCTGGGAGGAGAATTGCGGCGCAGGAGGAGACGACCAGTTTGCGTGGTGTGGGGAAGCCGGCGGCGCATCTGCAGGGAGGAGAACAGAGGCGCGGGGGGCAGGGGATACGATCTGCGGGAGAGGGAGACGTGACGCGAGCGACACACGGGTTTTCCTCCCCGACCTGGCGAGGCCGGGGCGAAAAGCCCGGTGCTCCCACGTGGATCAGGCCAGGGAGATGGGCTCCCAAGTGCACGCCGGGGCAATATTGGCCCGCGGATTTCTGGGCCGGGATCCCTCCGGGATCCTGGACTACCAAAGAGGCCCTAAGGTTGGGAGGCCCGCTCTTGTGTTTCTTGGTCAAATATAAGAAGAGGGTCAAGTGTATGATCAAGTAAGGGCTTATGTATACGCTTTAGACACTTGAACTCTCTTAATTCTCAGAATCCGATCAACAATACCAAAAGAAGAACAAGGGAAAACGCCTCCCGTCTTCGTTCTACTTGCGGCCTCGCCTTGTTGGCTCGATGGCCGCATCGTCAAGCAACAACAAAGATGGAAGAGAAAGGTATTAGTGGTGTTCTCGTGCTATTTGAGAGATAGCACTTGATGTTGATCTTGTATTCAGTTTTCTCCCGTGTAATTCGAAATGATTTAGTGGCTATTTAATCTTTGGACTTCTTTTTGATTCTAACAGAGGAAGGCCCGGGGATTAGATGGATCTGGTAGATGGACATGAAGCCAACTGAAGGATCCTGGCGAGAAGAAAAGAGAATGCTGAAGCAAGGAGGTCGCAGTTGGGGAATGCTGTCCTTTGATCATTTCGGAAAAACTGTGAGTGTTATGGTCTAGTTTATTTTCTGTGATGTGGTTTTGTTGTCTCCTGGATGAACCAGTTTATTAGGCTCTGAGTGGCAAACGTTTATGTGTGTGTCCTGCTCAAGGAGTAGAGGATGTAAAAACTTTTGGATGTCTGTTTCACATGAAATGGAGTTAGAAAGATCCTGTCGGGAAAAAAAGGTAACGAAGGACGCAGCACAAAAGAGTAAGTTTTCTCATAATATTATTAAACATGTCCGGCAGACATGAAAAAAGCTAAAGGATAAATGGTTACAACCACTAAAAATACTACAGTAGTATTATCCAGCACCGTTACAACGATACTGGTGTGAACAGCAGCAGATCGTGACATCATATCTCTCCATCCCAAAGCTCTTCTGTGGACTTGTATGGCCCATTTGGCAACACAAAAAACTCCCCTCGGCAAGCTCGTCGCTGAGGAATCTGCATGATCTTCTGCTTGTCGTCTTCACTCAACTCCCAGTCGAAGATGTCCATGTTCTGCTTCATCCTCACCTTGTTGAAGCTCCTTGCGACGAAGCCGACCCCCTGCTTGTGCAACCACCTCAAAGCCGGATGAGGATCCTCTGATGCAGAGCGTGGTCACTGACATGTGGGGCCAGTCCCGCGTGTCAGCGACCATGTCACGCCGTGGTCACTGACATGTGAGGCCGATCCCGCGTGTCAGCGACCACGTCACGCCGTGCAGTAACGTCAGAGGACCCTCGTCCCTCAAAGCCACCTAGTAAATACCAAAAACATTATCAAGTTCACCTCGTAAATCTTCACATCGTGTTAACAATTTCTTCTGCTGTTTAATGCACGCAGCCTCTGCTGGTTATCTTAATTGACACGCCAACAGATATCAATGCATGTGATTTTGCATTCAGTGCATACTAATATAATAAATTATAAAACTAATTTCAGTTTCAGTTTCCATGCGATCTCTTGTCAGATTTCGACTATTTGTATCATGTTGACCTCTTTTATGGAAACGAGTCAATCAGATGTACCTGAGCAATGGTTTTTCCTGTGGTGGCGGCGATTTCACGCAGCACGCCGCTTTCCATGACGGCGTTGGATCCCCAGTCCGAGCCGTGCGCGCCCAGCGGGGAGAAGGCGGTGACGACGACGCCGTTCTTGGCGCAGACGTCCTGGAGCTTCTCCTGGCGCCAGCCGACGTTCATCTCCACCTGGTTGACGGCCGGCGGCACGGCGGCGAAGGCGAGCAGCCTGGACATCTTGGCCGCGGAGAAGTTGCTGACGCCGATGGACCTGGCGAGGCCCAGGCGGTGGCACTCCTCCATGCCGCGCCAGATCCCCTCCATGTCGAACGGCAACAGGTTCCTGTTCCCGTCGGCGGCGGCGACGGGCCAATGGACGAGGAACAGGTCGAGGTAGTCGAGGCCGAGGCGGCCCAGCGACTCCCGGAGCGCCGGGACCACGCGGTCCGGGCGCGCCGCGTCGGTGATCCAGAGCTTGGAGGTGACGAAGAGGTCGGCGCGGGAGGCGACGGCGCCGGAGCGCACGTCGTCGCCAACGGCGTGGCCGACCGCGCGCTCCGTGCCGTAGAGCGACGCGGTGTCGATGTGGCGGTAACCGAGGCGCACGGCGTGGAGGACAGTGGCCGGCAGGTCCTCCGGTGTCCGCGACGAGCCGGTGCCGAAGCCGAGCACGGGCATGGCGTGGCCCGTGTTGAGCGTCACGCACGGGATGCTCGCGCCGCCGGCCATCGGTTTTGGGTTCCTAGGCGGTGGAAGGGCGTCGAGGGGTGCGTGTTTGTTGTGACTAATTTATTGGAAGAGTAATGTAGGAGTCGAGTAGTTAGATTGTTTGGAGTATATGTTTATATTGAGAACAAGTATCCGCAGGCTCAAAATTAATACTCTTGTTGCTTCGTAGAGGAGAATTTTTGGTTCACTGAACAAGGACAGAGCCAAAATACCCGTTTTTGGTTTTCTCTGTCTTCAAGTCAAACACCGTGGCATACTCAAAATTACTAATTCTTTTAAGGTTTTTAACGAGAATACTCCATAGGAGATTCGTTGATTTCTTGTTCCACGGTGCAAGCATACTCCTTGAATCGTCTTGCTTGACACAAACAAACCGTCGATTTTTTCAAAATAAAGCGGGGTTTTGCAAATTTTTAAAAATGGGTACAGCAGGGCAATTCATCTACTAGCTCGGTCTACGGGCTCAATCGCAAAATTTCTCTCGGATGATTTTGTGCGCAGTCCCGGTGGCGGTGGATTAGTCGTCTTCTCACGAGACGAGATGAGTTGCCTTGTGATAGGACAACTTGAGTGTGGAAAATAAAAACTGAGTAATTGCAGACTGCATGTAATGAATCAAACAATGAGTAATTGCAAACTACATGTGCGCATGAGAATCATTCACGTGCATAGAAAAGAAAAAAGTAATTACTTACTGCACATATACACAATGACTCATCGGTTAAATAAATAATGAGTAATTGCTGGATGAATGCATCCACCTAAAATTAAAGAGTAACAGCTGGTTTTGTGCATGCACGAGGAATCAAAGAAGGAAACACAGAAAATCAAAGGAGTAATTGCTAGTTCATGCATGCACGGGGAATCAAAGAAGGAAACACAGAGAACTAAAGAAAGAAACCTGGAGAAGCAAAAAGGAAGTAATCGTTGGTTGTATGCTTGCACAGAGAAAAAGATAGAGTAATTACTGGTTGCACACATGCACACATAGAGCTAAAGAAAAAATATGAAGAATCAAAGAAATAAAAAATAGTAATTGCATGCAACTCATGGAGTCAGTAGGTGAGCATGGAACTCATGCACTGTTCATTTATGAGTAGTGCAGTGGAAGGGCGACTCATCCATATTTTTTTTTAGAACGTGAGGTACCCGGTATAGATTCATTAAGGGAAGAGAAGAGTTTAAGTACATGCGAAAGCACAAGCTGTGCCAAAGTGAAGAGGAAAATAAATACTCAACGAAACTGCTACAGGGAGAAGAGAAAACAATCAGCTGTGTAACAAAGTAGCAAGTTCCTGAGCATTCTTGGTCATCAAAGATCTGTCGGTTCCTTTCCTTCCATATCATCCAACAGATCAGAAGAATTAGTGATCGAATACCTTTCGCTTTCTTCTTTGGCAGTCCCCTAGCCAGGCTTAATATCCATTGCTCCATACCTTCAGTGTTTGACCATCTTTGTCGTTGCAATGTTTTGATCCGGAACTGTGCCGCAATAGACTGTCAAATCACCGAGACCATAGGGTATCACTACGTAAGAAACCCAAATAGGAGACAAAGATGGGCGACAAGTTCAAAGGTGATCGTCTCTGATACGGCTAAGCGAAACGAGCCTGCTTCAGCGAGGATCTGTCGTGGTTCAGTTGAACGTACAAGGAGACGCGTTACTATACAACCCGTCTCAGTTAAGTAAGTATCTGAGACGCGCCCTCTTCTCTGACAAACAGGAGACACGCTTTACTTTAGCGTGACTTGTATTTGTCCGTAACTGAGACGATCTTTTCTTGGCGCACATCTCCTTTCATAATTGAAGTCGGCACGTCTTTCATACCCACTGGTCAGGCACGTCTCCTTTTGTCATAGGTCCAGGCTCGTCTCCCATTCCCTCTATGGATAGACATGCGTTAAATCGATTCATCTCGATTTTCTATTGCCCTTCTACGACCTCCTGGCTATGGCAGAACAATTAGCTGACAGATCTGCTCTGTTCTTGCCCTGTTCTTTTCCTCTTTGGAGGTGCCCTTCTAAAAGTCTTGCGGTGATTATCAGTGGATCTTAAAACAAAGGGTTAGTCCTCTCCTTCTCTCTTGTTCCTTACTATTTTTTTACCTCTTTAGATCTTGACTATCAGTGGCTTCGAATTTCTTTGATTTAGCTCTTCTTTTCTGTACGTAGATGTCGTCGGATCGAAGTTGGATGTATGGGTCGCGCCTTTGCAATGAATATATTCCAGGGGTAGATGCATTTATCGATTTCGCGAAGAAAGACATGTTAGACAATATTCGAGGGATTATTTGTTGTCCTTGCAAACATTGCAAGAATGAGAAGAGATATCACACATATGAAGTGTTGAGGTCACATTTGATCACGTATGGATTCATGGTGGATTATCGATGTTGGAACAAACATGGGGAGGAGGGTATTAATGAAGCAGAAATGAGAGATTCATATCTGGAGAGGGACGTCCCTACCAGTGTCGAAGAAGATCACGATGACGATGTGAACATGCCAAGTATATCAGGGTTCACTGATGACGACATTGAGTTTCAGGTGCATAACATGGAGGAGATGGTACGCAATGTTGAGAGACATGACCACGATGATCTGTACATTAATGGTGAACTTGCAAATTACAAGAAGATGCAGGAAGACTCAAAGAAGCCATTGTATCATAGTTGTGCGGCTAGATACACCATACTGTTTGCGATGATAAAACTTTTCTAGTTCAAGGAGAGCAATGGATGGAGTGCTTGTAGTTTTAAGGAATTGTTGATGTTTCTTATGGACATGTTACCCAATGGCAACACAGTCCTACAACAGTTTATGAGGCAAAACAGATAATCTGTCCACTGGGTTTGGAGGTGGAGAAAATCCACGCGTGCAAGAATGATTGCATTCTATATCGTGGACCTGAATACGAAAACCTTGAGAAATGCCCTGTTTGTGGAGTGGAATGATTCAATCATAAGAAAGATGACGGTGATGATGAGAACTACAATAGAAGAAAAAGAGGGCCTAAAAAGGTGTTTTGTTACTTTCTTGTCATTCATTGTTTGAAGTGTAGGTTTGCAAACATGAAAGAGTCAGAATTGTTGCGATGGCACAAAGAGAAGCATAAGCGGGGTGTTGGAATGATAAGACATCCTGCTGATGTCACACAATGGCGAAACATTCATTCACGAAATCCTGAATTTGCCATTGATCCTAGGAATATTTGGATCACAATGAGCACCGATAGCATTAATCCTTTTTTGAACAGTAACACACATATCACATGGCCAATTGTGCTACAATTTTAAACCTTCCTCCTTGGTTGTGCAACAAACGGAAATATATTATGATGTCAGGACTAATATCGGGGCCACACCAACGTGAGAATGACATCGACACTTATTTCAGGCCTCTGGTTGAAGATCTGAAGCAGTTGTGGTACAACGACGGAGTGCGGGTCTGGGATGACCACAAGCGTGAGTAATTTGGCCTCAAAGCCATTTTATTTGTGACTGTTTGTGATTCTCCAGCACCACGTAACTTGTTCAGACAGAGTAAGAAAGTAGGTTGCGGATATCCACATTGTTTGAGATAAAAAGACTCATAGTATTTGAGCGGGTCACGAAAAATAGTGTACATGGGACATCGACGCTACATTCCAATGAAGCACCCGTTTCGGAGTATTAAAGATAATTTCAATGGTAACACTGAGAAGAGACATCCTCCACCTCATCTCATGGGTCATGAAGTCTATGACATGGTCAAGGATATCCATGTTGTCCTTGGTAAGCGGAAAAGGACTGACAAAAATACTGGCGAAGATAACATATGGAAGAAGCAATCGATTTTTTGGGAGCTAGCGTGTTGGAAAGACTACCTCCGTCATTTGATTGATGTGATGCTTTTGAAGGTTGTTATATACCAATTCCAGCCGTCAATATAACTCAATTATGTGAAGGGATTGTCATTTATTGCACACATCACTTTTCTATTTAACCTATTTCTCCTTGTCCTTGGAGAAATAGTGCATGCAGGGAATTATTGCAGGGAATGAGGTAAAAGAGGGGGAGCAATCCTATAAAATACCATCCCAACAAATCAAGCGGCGACATGTGGCACCACATAGATCAAAAGACCCATAAATAGGAGTATCCGAGGCCATCCAATGGTGTATCATCCATATCAGTCAGGGGGACCCACCTGGAAGTGACATGGAGGAAGCACACCGCAAAAGGAGCCAAGACCAGGTCGGCCGACCCCCCCCCCCCCCCCTCTAGTCGGCTGACTAGGTCCCAGCGCCAAACGCGGTCAACTTCCACGTGTTGACTCCCTGTGATGCCCTGATAATGATGAAGACTTATTTGCGCGCTTTTGGTGGCGGGAACCGACCTTCTCCAGCTATAAATAGGACCCCCTACCTTCACTTCGCACACACACACACACACCACTTGAGTATTCATCCATTGTATACACTATTCTCTATAGGTTTAGAGGAGTGTAGGCTGTAGAGAGGAGAGCCTCTAGTCCATAGTCCAAGTAGGAGAGGAGTGGATGGAGTCTCTTCCAAATTCCTAATTGGGAAAGGTATGGCTCTCATATTACTATTTGTATTTGTGACTTTGCTCTTAATAAAGATGTTATCTTTAGTCTTCTATTGTTCATATACTTGGATGAAGCGTTTCCTGTTTGATTGTGGATTCCATATATGTGGTAGGAGTAGTATTTATGCCTATGCTATACAATTCTCATTATATCATCATAAACACTACAAACCCATACTATAGTATAATTAGCTATGACATGATTATGTTAATATGAACCACTTATTCTATGAATTAACATTGGTTCAATGATGATTTAGTTCATTGACTTAGCATGGCTTGTGCCTAGACTCTTAAAGTAATTACTTAATATGCTAGCGTGGTGCTAGGGTAGATAAGTAGCGTTGAATGTATCGTAGACCCACAGATTGAAGTGGTAGGCAATAGGTGGTGATAGCCCTATCTGTTGTTTGTAATCCTCCACATTCGTCGATGCCACATGCTCTTGGCAGGAGTCATCCTAGTATTGCTAGGGGTAAACCCGTGCCCGATGTGTTAATCCACTTAGCATTAGAATTCATAATTAATATGATCATTAGTAACTAACTTAGGCTATGTATATGTACATTAGAAACACAGTAGGAGTATCTAGCTAATTCCTGGCCTAGTCCCTCCTTACCTAATTTACCGCCCTTAGGATAGAATGCTCGTGTGTGTGTCACACTACCCCCAATTATCCTTTATCCTTCCTTGCTAGAACCCTACCTAGACCAACCTAGCCTCTCCATTTGATGATTGCTTTGCTTCCACCTAGCCTTCCTTTGGGAGAATATATATGAAACCCTTTGGGGATACTCTAAAATAGGAGATGCTACATTGATAGATTTCGTGCGCTTGTGGATTTACATTTGTGATTTAAAAACTATCAACAAGCATTTCGGGCACCACTACAAGGAATGAATTGTTAGTAGTGTGTAAGAAATATCAACAGATGCTCGTTGAGAAGAATGTGTGCGAGAGCCTACTCAGGACATTGCTTAACACGAATGGGAAAACTAGAGACCATGGACATGCACGGGCAAATTTAAAGAAAATGGGAATTAAGCATGAGTTGTTGTTCGATGACTCGGTAAAAGGAATGGAACTACCCACATAATGTATCACCCATTCAAAAAATAAGAAGAAAGAGTTTTGTGGGTTCTTGAAAAATGTGAAAGTACCATCCGGCTACTCGACGAAAGTCTTAAGGCTTATTTCATTTTTAAATCTAAAAGTAGCTCCCGGTGTGAAGTCTCATGGTAACCAGGTATTTCTTACACAGATGATTGTTGTTGGAATTCGAAATATCCTACCAATCAATGTTCGGGAGGCTATAATGAACTTTTGCTTTTTCGTCAATGCAATGGTCAAAAATTACTATGTGAAGAAGATCTCAAGTCATTGGAAAAAAGGCACTATGAAACTTTATGCTTCCTTAAGATGTATTTTCCACCTGCGTATTTCGACATCAGCATCCATTTCACAACTCATCTTATTAAGGAGATAGAGCTAGTTAGCCCTATTTTCCTTCACTAGATGTATGCGTATGAGAGATTCAGTAGCATACTGAAGTCCTTCGTTAGAAATCGAGCTTACCCTGAGGGCAGCATGGTACAAGAATACTCTACAGAGGAAGCTGTGAAGTGGACTCTAAACTACACTAACCCGAGTAACCCGATTGGTGTTTCCAAGTCTCGTTGTGAGGGGAGGCTCATAGGAAAAGGGACCATTGGAAGAAGGCTATAACTCCAGATCCATGTTTATTCTTCTGCGCACATTTCCATATGTTGCAACAAATGTCCATTGTGTCGGAGTACTCCGATGAGCACAAGGAGGTGGTGCTTAGAGACAATCTTGGCCGCAATGAATCATGGTTAGCAAATGAACATAGGAGAAAATTCATTGGTTGGCTCCGGAATCGGATTTCTCACTCATTGGACACTCAAACAAGTGAATACCTAAAAAAAGTTGGCTTGTGGTCTATTATTCATAGTTATTACGTATCAAGGATACGATATAAATGGATACACATTCAACACTTTAGAACAAGATAAGAAAAGCATGTACGAGAATAGTGGTGGTCGTGTTCGTGGCGTTTCCAGTAAGTTGACCTGGAGGGAGGGTTTTCCGAAACACAAAAATATGTATCGAAGGCAGAAAACGACCTCAACATCACAGGTTGATATCAAGGAGCTGAAAATACAGCTGAGAAGGGAGCTCCTAGGAGACATGAAGCACATGTTGGAGGGAGCATGTATACCAATCCCTAATGCGTTATTCTTCTTAAGTAACGACGAGGAGCGTAGGAGCAGCTTTGCTTCTACAGCAGCCGGGGGTGGACAACCACAAGAGGAACTTCAGGCACCAGCTTCTGGACCTTCAATTGAGCCAGACATGATAGATAACTTGGCTTAGCCAACAACATGCAGCCTTGTGCTAATGGTCGGAGGAATCGCTCGGATGGAGGTCGGGAGAGGGCTAATGTAGCCTGACCAGACCATGCTTGACGACATCCAGGTGGACACAACATCCTATGTTGTGGTCAAGGTGGACATGGTGCATGAAAATACGAAAAACCTGGAGCTCGAAGTGCCATCAAATGATACAACGCTGACTAGCGGGATGAAGTTACTAGAATGGTTCAGTGGAGACGGAGCCTTATTGTTGTTGACCCAACAGCAGCAGCTTCTGCGTCGACCTCTAATGCTTTGATGTCTCCTAAGGAACGTATGCTTCTGCATCCAAATTCATAGAAGATGGATCTGTCTCCAGTTCCAGATCTATCGTTGCCTCCAGTATAGAGAAGTAGCATAAGTCTCCAATTGGAGAGCAATTGTCTGTAGTTGTAGAGAAGCTGCATCTGTCCCCAACTCTAGAGCTGTCGCGGAAGTCACCACTTGAAGAGGATCCACGTCAGTCTCCACCTCGCACTCGGAGTGCCCTGCTCCCTAGACCTGATCAGCCGTCGGCAAAGCCGATGAAGAATGTACGTGCCAAGAACAAGACTAAGCCGTATCAGCGATTATCGTCGAAGGAAGCTTGCAAGAAACCAATGAAAGAGTTAGAAGCTAACCCAAAGGCGCCGAAAGCTATGATGCATGCAAACCCGATGTTTGAAATGGAAAAGTCGATGTTAATTGCGGGCACACTCAAACAAGTTGGTAAACCTTGTGTTCAACTTCATCAATACTACATGGAAAATTACAAAAAATTTCAAACCATACCAGGGGCATTCAAGGATAAATACTTTCTCTCAGGTGATGGCGCTTTTGTCATCTAATGGTCCGATCTCTATGACCTTTTCATCCTCGACGCGTTAGATGTCTCTCTATTACGCTGCTTAGCATTGTAAGTTCTAAAAGACTAGGTTATTCAATACATATAATCAATATAAGTGTTATATGTAACAAATTTGGCATTTTACATGTAGGCACCAACAACAACATACTCGTCATATCATGGGAAACCCGTATCCTGCATTTCTTAACCCGCAAGTACCAGCGAGAACTTATATTCAAATGTTGAGCGACTGAAAAGATGTTGTTCAATATTTTGTAAAGGCAATGAAACACTACAGTTATAAGGAGCTCCTAGTCGTACCGTTTAACCCGGGTAACCGTTGGGTAACCATAGCATTTTCTACAAAGTACAACCAAGTCTGGTGTTGTGAGTCCTCAAGACCGAGAGATGAAAAACTGTTGAGCGAATAACCAGTAAATGAAACGATATCTCCTCCATTATTGGCGAGTAAGTTCCTTCTTCACTTTAGTTTTTGATTGTTTCGTCCTTGCACAATAATTTTACATTAACTGTGAACATTTTTGTTTGGGGGCTTTGTACAAGTAAAACTAAAACGCCGACAACTTGAACATCACACTGCATTCGACGTTCCACAACAAGCTTCGGGCAACACGTGCAACTTCCATGTCTGCTTACACATGGCTTTATTTGGAGAGCAGCCTAATTGCAATGTATGTGTAAGTGCATTTATTTAATTTATTACTAATCTTTTGGTAAATCTCATTTTATCGTGTGGCGGGACTATAGACCCGCCTTCAGGAATGCTGAAGGTCGTTTCCTCGAGCAAATTAGAGACGTATTATGCAGGTTCGTCATTTCTGAAATCATTAATTCAAAGGGAGAATTTCATTACAAATTATAGGATTAGGTGATAGTTAATCTTTGTGCAATTAGTTACTCCCTCCATCCCCATAAACATGTCGCATCAAACTCAGTAAAAAAAATAAAGGGTATGTGAAATTACTATTTTGCCCTTCGGATATCCCGACATCGGCTGCTGCCGCCTCTGCCTTCGGAACCCGATCACCGTCGCCTCTGACTCCTGACCTCGACCGGCGCTGCCTCCACCTCGGCCTCACGAACCCGTTCGCCTCCGCCTCCGCGTGCAAGGACCGGATTAGGTCTGACATTGGAGGCCTCCTCGCCGCCTACTACAATGAGACGGCCAACACCTCCTTTCTATGCAGCCACCTGCTCAAGGACATTGAGCGGATCCGCCTCCGCTACCGACCGCTCAAGAACACGCTCCGTAAGCTCGCCCGCGATGTTGGGGTGTCCAGCCTCGTCGACATCTTGTCCTGCGTGAGTCCGGCAGCATGGTGGATCCTTCACGCCCTGCGTCCCGTAGCGGCGGCACGATTCCTCACCGCCCTGCATCCCGCGGTAGCAGCGACTCCTCGCCTGGGCCGAGGTCGTCGATGGCATGCGTGACGATGCTGCGCATCTGTCGCTTAGTTCAACGAGAAAGAAAAAGGGCAAATTAGTCAAAACACTAAAGGTTACAGCTAAGATTACAGTAGAACGACAGACTTTTGGGGTCTTTTTCTTTTTGAACTAAGACGACGTGTTTATGGGGATGGAGGGAGTACTTGTTAAGCTGGATGAGCAGGGGAATTCTTTGTGTAAATAGTTACTTGGTAACCACAATTGACACTTTGTTAATATTTGATTGGTCAATGTGTGTGATCTCCATTTGGCTATACATATGTTTCTATCTATATGTTACTGACGCTGGCAATACAGCTGCCAAATCCTGACTAGCTCTAGGATGCAGGCGACAACCAAGATAATCAGCGGTGGGAGCACCTAATAGGAGACGTGCGTCTAGCAGGGAACGCCTCCTTGTTAGTGCCGCAGTGACCCTACCTGTAAACAATTTGCGACGAGCTGTAACAGAGCTTGTCTCGGATTACCTAAATAAAGGAGACCCGCTTCCTTAAAGCTTGTCTATGATAAGTCAGCAAATCTGTGACGGGCTACCATAAAGCCTTCTCAGATCAGTCAGTAAATCTGCGATACGCTATATTAGATCTTGTCTTGCATGTATGCTGATGGGCGACTTGCGAGATGCGCGTCTCCAATGACCATGTAAAGCTCGTCTGTTATGACTCAAAGAAGGATATGCGCTATCTTTGATCTTGTCTTGCACTTAGGCTGATCGGTGATGCGCCATCCACTCGTCTCTGATGAAAACTTAATGCGAGACGCGACGACGAAGATGCACTGTTTGTTTGTCATCCTTCTTTGTTCGGGCACATCTCGAATGAGCCTTTCTTATGTAGTGCATTCAAGAAAAATATGGCGGGTTGTTTTTGTCGAAGTGTAGCAACGACACTTCCCTTGATACTACTTAGAAGTACTCCGCGGAGGTTCGTATCTAGACGGGCACTAAAAAATATCCAAGAGCGAGGTGACACAGGAATTTTACGTGCTTCGGGCCGCGTGAGCGTAATACCCTACTCCACAGGATATATGTTGTTTGTATGAGAATGTTTAATCCTGAGCTTAGTTGTGTATATGATTCATTTAGATGAGATTCATTGTCTTCTATCGTGCAGCGCGACCCTTTTATATGCCACGGACTGGCTGTTACAGTGCGCCAGAGCCTGAAAGGTGACCCCGATCGTATTAACCACCCTATACATGATCTACAGGCATAACGGTGGTTAACAGCATGTTAACATGCCTTGATGGCAGCGTTACCTGTCTTGATAGCCTCTTGATCATGCGTCATTAACACAAGTTAAAGACACGTTAACCAGGTCTTGGAACAGCAAATTTATTTCCCTTAAATGTTAGCGCCATTGAAGATCCCGGAGTCCTCCCGTTGTAGACGTAGATTCGGACACATGACACGTGTCAACACCTGAGCTTCCCTCAGCAGGGACGCATGTCCGGTGTTATAGGACATGTGGTAGCACCGGAGCTTCCCTCAGCGAGGAGACAGGTCTGGTACTACGGACACATGGAAGCGTCGGAGCCACCCTAAGGAGGGAGGTAGGTCCAACACTGCAGGACACGTGGCAGCACCAGAGCCACCCTAAGGAGGGAGGCAGGTCTGGCACTGTGGGACACGTGTTGCCTGCGGAAGTCCACAATACTGGAAGGTGGAACTCAACACGTCTTCTTCTGGTATGAAGGGATATCTAGTATGTAGAGTATCGATAGTGGTCCCCAGGCCCACCTCTGGTGAGATTGTGAGGTTTCGCTGCTAGAGGTGGGGCCATTATCTGTCCCGCGCTGTTGTTTCAGCTTTCCTCTTGGGACACGCGGCCTTTGTTGATTTGGCAGGTGAGATATTTGACTTGTGGATCTCACGCAATTGAGGGACACCGGTTCCTAATACGATATTCGTATCAGTTCCAAGCGCAATCTCTACAGCACGGACAGGCCATCGTCCTTAAGTTTCCAACTTTTCATCATGACAATGATTCATTTGGTGCGACTTCTTCGGCAAAGTGTACTCGGGCCAATTTTTTCATTGACGAGGTTACTTTGTTGAGCGTAATCAAGGTCCAGATGCAGTTGCCATCCAAGCTTTGCAGGGGCTTAATAAAGGGAGAGGCTTTGTAAGGGAAGATAACTCTTACGCATCGATCTGTTCTTGTGCATAGAGTTCCCCGCTTGAACCCTTGCATCGGGCTCCCACTTTTCCTCCACTTTGCGGTGATGGAACTTGGACTCCCCCCCAGCAAGCTTGTAGGCGAGAGGGATCTTAAAAGAGTCCGGAAGCTGATTGGCTGGCAGAGTGACTCCTTCAACAATGCTATTCGCTGCAGCAAGCTCCCATTCAAGAAGGAATGCCCCGACGACATTGTCTACTTCTTCGCGTATGCCATGGTTGGGCTAGTTTCACCAGTGTCCAGCTTCTTACTGATGCTGCTGGAATCATACGGGCTCCAACTGTAACATCTCAGCCCCCACTCGATCTTGCTGGTGGCGATCTTCATCGACTTCTATGAGATGTGGTTAGGAGTGCCGCCATGCGTGCCGCTATTCCGGACCTTCTTCACACTCGGGCGACAGGCAAAGGTAACATCCTCTTGGGATTCTACTACATCGTAAGACGTAGTAATCTCCCATATAAGTACATCAGGTCCTTTCCTTACCGAAAGTGGGAGACCTGGAAGACCGATTGGGTAGTTATCCGAGTGGATCATCACGACCGGTTGCAGTTGCCAGAAGGATTCTCGACGATGGAGTCCGACTCATGCAAGGTGCTCCCGAAGCTGAAAGAAGAGTACAACCCCGTGCTATCAAGAATCCAGAGCTTGGTCGATGGAGGATTGTCTTCTCTGATGGTCCTCGACAACTTCCTGACCAACTGTTGGACCCACTCAAGGAGCGAGAGTTTGTAGTTTGGTCATACTCCGGAGAAATGGATTTCCTCCGGATTGACGTTGGTCTGGGAACCAACTTGGATGAGAATGCCCTGAAGCTGCATCTACAGAATTTGTACAATGGATCTTTATCAAGAGATGACCTTGTACCTCCGGCAGAGTTCTTGCCTCTATGTGTAGTTCCGGAGGTCAGGAGGGAGTTGTAGAAGGTGATGCCGGTCCTTGATGATACAAGTCTTGCGGTGCGATAAAGGAGCATTCCGCCAGCAGGGATTGTGATCCCTGAAGCTTCTACCCCCTCCCACATGGAGGGTTCGGACCTGCACTTGTCAATGGGAAGGGCAAAGCTCCTGCAGAACCAAGTCAGAAGAAGTCTGACTCAAGTCAGGGCAAAGGCAAAGAGCCCGTCGACACCTCCAGTCAGAAGAGGAAGCTGAAGTGAGCTGATGGCAACTATGTTAGAGCAGCTCTGACAAAAGCAGTACCACCGCCTCGCCCAACCCTGAAGTCAGTGCCGGTTGTGCCTCCAGCAACGGCAGCCCCGGCTCTGGTGGCCAAGGTGAGCTATGGGCTCAGGAAATCATCTTCAGACCCTGTACCTATGGTGGATACTAGGTTCGGGAAGTTCTCTACTCCAGTCCCAGTGCCAGCGGTGGTCTCCGGGTCCGGAGTATCTTCTCAGACGACAGCACTGGGTGCAGGAAATAGTGCCACACTTGCTCCGAATATTCTGGCTGTAGTGACGCCGGTGGTTGCCATGCCTCTTGTGTTGAAGTTCAGAGCTTCTACCTCACTGGCAATGACAGATTCTTACTTTGGCCGTCTAAGGAAGAGGTTTCATGCTCTGGAGCTGCAGCGTCCCCAGGTAATGATCGACACTTGAACTTGTGTTTTCATCTTACTTCTTACTTTTTGTTGAATTCAATTTTCTTCTATTTCCAGAGTGTGAAGAGTTGCCGCTTCTCCGGCACCAGCATCCAGTCAGGTCAGGGTTGCAGCCATGGAGACCACGCTGGCCAAAGCTCCTGTTGATCTTGCGGCCTCTCTTATAGTCATGGCGGACGACACGATGATTCCGGAGTCAATTGGCACCGAGACTAGTTCGGGGCCAGTAGCTGAAGATGTCGTGGATTCTTTCAACCACACAGAAGAAGCGCCAGAGCAAGCTGTGGTTATACCAGAGCCAACGACAAAGATACCGGAGCTGGAGTCCTTCTCCTAGCTCCAACCGGAGAGAAGGTCAAGTATATGGTACACCTTGACTTCAAGGCAACCAACAATATGGCGGAGTATGAATCCCTCATCTATGGACACAAGGTGGCACTATCTTATGGTGTCAAACAGTTGTTGGTGAAGGGAGATTCACAGCTCATCATCAAGCAAGTGAAAGGTGAATGCTCCTGTAACAATTCTCAATTAGCTGCTTATCTCCTTAATTTCCAGAGGCATCAGAAGGAGTTTGAAGTTCTGGACCTCCATCATGTTCATCGCCTTCATAACTCCGAAGCTGATGAACTCTCGATGAAAGCCTCAACCGGAGCTCCGTCTTCTGACGGAATCTTCGTCTAGAGGTTGTCAATGCCAACAGCTCAGACTGCTGAACTGAGCGAAGGGGGCAAGACCCGCACCTCGAAGCTGGCGGTCCCAGTGACCCTGTTACCATGGCATTCAACATGGGTCGTAGGTGCTGCCGGAAGCTCCGAGAAACCCATCACACAAGACTCAGAAGCTCAAGTTAGCTCCGATGCATGGATCTCGGAGATCCGGAGCTACTTGAAAGACAATATCCTTCCTGAAGATAGTGTATCCGCTGACCAGATTGTCGGATTGGCTAAAAGATACACGTTGGTAGAAGGGGATCTCTACTGACGTGGTGCCAATGGCATCCTAATGCGGTGCATTGCAAGGGAAGAAGGCCGCAATCTCCTCGCGGAAATCCATGGAGGCGAGTGCGAGAACCACGCATCTTCTCGCACGCTGGTCGGTAAAGCCTTCCGACATGGTTTTTACTGGCCTACAGCACTCCAGGATGCGGTTGAGCTGGTAAAAAAATGTGAAGCATGTTAGTTCCATACAAAACAGATTCACACACCGGCTCAATCACTGCAGATGATACCTCCTACATGGCCATTCACTGTGTGGGGCATCGACATCTTGGGACCTTTCCCAAAAGCAGTCAGAGGTTACAGGTTCCTATATGTCGCCATTGACAAGTTCACCAAGTGGCCAAAAGCAACTCCAGTAGTAACAATCGACAAAAAATCAGCAATCAAGTTCTTGAAGTCCAATATATGCAGATTTGGAGTTCCAAACAAAGTCATAACTGACAACGAAACTCAATTCACAAGTGCTGCATTCCAAGAATATTGCAAAGACCCCGACATTCAACTTAGCTATGCTTTAGTAGCTCATCCAGCAAGCAATGGCCAAGCCGAGAGAGCAAATGCAGAAATCTTAAATGGACTCTAGACGCGCACATATGAGCGCTTGAAAAAGCACGGAGCTAACTGGATTGAAGAGCTTCCATCCACACTTTGGGCGAATAAGACAACACCTAATTGGTCAACTGGGGAGACTCCATTTTTCCTGGTGTACGGAGCCGAAGCAGTCCTTCCTCCGGAGATCTCCTTGGGGTCCCTCCGGGTCCGTACTTTCGATGAAGTCATGCAGGACCAGCTACGGCGTGAAGACCTTGACCTCGTCGACAAGGGAAGGTGCCGAGCAGCTGTTCGAAATGCACGTTATCGCCAAGCGCTCCGGCGCTACCATCAAAGACACGTGTGTGACCGACAGCTCGAAGAAGGTGACCTTGTGCTCCGAATGATACTAACTCGTGAAGGGATGAACAAATTTTCTCCCAGCTGGGAGGGTCCATTCCGAGTCATTAAAGTATCCCGACCAGGCTGCGTTTGCTTGGCAACTAAGGATGGGATCCCACTCCCTAATCCTTAGAACATCGAGCACCCATGTATGTTTTATACTTAGAATCACAGAGGTGAGTCTGTAATTACACACAAAGCATGTTATAGAGCCATTATACAGAGTCGAGCAAGTCCTTTGGGAGAACATCCGGACCCCTCCGGGAGGGTCCGGAAAGTTCAAGTAACACTTAACACAGTCACAATACTAAAATTGTAACTACTTGCTCTGGGCTAGCACAAGATGTATAGCACATTGAGCTTGGTCCAGCATTCTAAGTGTGTCCTTGTCTCCCCTATAATAAGGACGTATAATGAAAAGCATTGTTGTGTGAAAACAGACTCCACGTGCATTTACTTTTTGTACAAGGCTCAATATGTTAAATTATTTTTACCCTGCTTGTCTATAATGAAGTTGTGCAAATCTTTTTGAATTTTGTTCCAAGTAACTCACATGCATTACAAGCCTTATTGATACTATTTTTGGATCTTAACACCGCTACATAGTCTACTTGCCTAAACGCCAAGCCAACCTAGGTCCGGAGTATGCTATCAACTTAGCCTGGTCCTGCATGTAAAAGCCCGCTTTTCGGAAGAACAAAAACGCACAAAGGTGAACTTAAAAATTCTGAAAATGGACTTGGAAATCCAAACTCACATGAACCATATGAGTTAACCAATGTTCACTTAAAATAGGGACTTGTTAAAATTTTACATGCAGAACATGTTTGCTAATATATATTGGAACTTAAGGGGTAAAATCCTTAATTTCCAAGTATTCCCATTTTCAATGAAAAATTAAAAGAGAAAAGAAAACAAAATAGAGAGAAAGAAAAAAAGAAATTATTCCAACCCTAAAATGGGACATCCAAAAATATTCAAATCTCATGCCGTAAATTTTTCCATGACCTTCTAATATTCCAAATAGACTCTCGGTAAAGTTTCAAAATTTTTGAAGCACGTTTCCCATTTGTTGGACACATACTGAGAGTTTAATCAACGTCGACTTCAAATTTAAACTTTGTGCTCAACCTTGTCCAAATCAACTCCAAATTTTTCCTGAGGTCCCTTTTGGTTCAAAAAGGTTAACTTCAAAGTTTCAGGATTTTTGAACCTAATCTACTATTTATTTCCTTGAGTCAAGTATCACCACTTGAATTCAAATTCAAACCTGAGTTCAAATTCAACTTGCTCAGTTTTGAAATCTGATTGCACCATAAAATTCTACACATATTATTTAGTCACTGGGCCAAAGTTGACTATTTTTGAAGCATGTCTGCTAGCTCCATTTGAATTTTAAAAGAGAAGGGAGAATAGAGTGGGACCCACATGTCATACTTATCCTCAGTACTAGGAAAAAGTGGTCCCCACCAGTCAGGTCGGCACTTTCCTCCCCTGCCTCCACACAGGCGCGTGCATGTGCCACCGCGATGGCCACCGCGACGTCGCACCGGTCCTTATCCCTAGCGCCGTGCCTCCTCCCGGTCCTACCCACGACACTCGGCCGCCTCCTCGCCTCCAGCTCGCGCCCCTCAGCGCCCGTGCGCCGCGCCTTCTCCTCTCCTGGCTCTGCACGCCGCCGGCCGTCCACGACGCCGCATCCCCCAGGCCCGCGCGCCTCCTCCTCGCCGGCCCTACGTCCCGCCGCCGCTCGCCCCCGGCGCTTCACTCCCAGCCGGCCATGCCTCGCCTGGCTCCTCCCCGCCGCCTACAGCGCGCGCCCCTGGCTAACCTGCCGCTCGCCGGGCAGCGCCGAGCCGCCAAGCGCCTCGCTGGCTCCTCGTCGCCCATGACGCTGCCGACGGCGCGCTCACCGCCGCCCAGCGCTGTCCACGCGCCATCACGCCGTGCGACGCCCGACCTGCGCGCGGCTCGCCTCCACGGCCGCCTCTCCAGCTTCCCCGCCGGTCCGCCCGCTCGCCTAACCACGCCGGCACACCACCTCGCGTCGTCCTTGCCGCGCCGCCGGCCAAGCTCGCCGCTGTTGCGCCTCTTTGTCACAGCGCGCATGCCGCCCATCTCGACAGCGCCCTGTCGCCTGTGCACAGGCGCCCTGCTGCTGGCCCGCTGCTCACCTTCGCTGCCCTACCGCTGCTGTGTGCCACGCTCCATGGCTGCACTGCCGTCCATGCCGCGTTCCTCACTGCTGCGCCTCCCACGGCGTGGTGACCGCAATCTGTTGACCATTCACGTTGTTCCCAGCATGTCTCTACTGTGCTGCTCGCTACAACGCATCTCCAGGCCATTTACGTCCACCTCTGCACCACAGGCAAGGCAGCGTGCACATTCGAAGCTCTTCGGCCGTTGAACCGTGTGGACGCCTATTGCCTTCGATGCGACGTTTTGCGCCGTGGCTATGTCCTGGAAGCAAGGCGAGTAATGGGTGTGATGGACAAAACGCAGGAACACGTCGTTGACACACCAGCATCGACAACTGGTCCAAGGTTAGCTCTTATTTTGCAAGAGTAATTGGATCAGTGACTGCAGTCAACCTGTTCGATGAAATGCTTACAAGGAAAGAACCAACTTCGTCGATGTTCAGAGCTGGTCTTGATGCAGGGGTATGGTGATGTGGCAACTCGACAAGCCTAAGTGCCAAGATAACCTTTGAATGGTGATGAAGCGACGAAACTCAAGTACACACCCAAGATGTTCGGCGAAATGCCTAAAAGGTGAGTCTTGCCCGGAATTACCTTGCTTGATGCACTGAAGTCCGTTCGTCGTAATCGCTAAGGGTACTCATATGTCGTCAAGTCGTACGTCCAGTTTCCGCTACGATATCATTCCTTTAGAAGTCCCCAAGTTGACCTTCTCTGTCTTTTGAATCATGTTGGCTTGTCCGTGCATGCTCGTGATGCTCCACCATAAGCCGCGTCGACGTCGTTGACCACATGATGTCGTCGTGATGCTCCGAGCCGTCGTCATGCCCTAGCATCGAGATGAAGGATGCTTGTGATGTGTGTGGTGCTGGAACACAAGCACGACTCATCGGACAATGGTTGTCAAGCCAAGTTAGGTTTAGTCGTTGCGAGAGCAATCGAGTCCTAGGTGTAGCCAAGGTGCTCAATAAAATGCCTTCTAGGTCAAACCAGGTGTGTCGGTGATCACTGATGACCTGGAGTACAAGGTTGCCAGAACGTTGCGACCAACAAGGAGAACTAGACCAGGGGGAACCTTGGATAAGAGTTCCTTGTTTGTGTCGAGGATGTTCTGTAGCCGATCACAGGATTTGTTAACTTGGTGTACCATTTCATCGACGGCAGGTTCATCGAGTTGCTTATCAACAACTGAGTCGACATCACTAGCCTTAAGACTCACATGGTGGTGTTCGGGATTCCGCTCACCCTATTGACGAGTCCGGGTCGATGTGGACCTGGCTAATCCGATATTCTCGTGATGGCAAAGCATGACCGTCACGACAAGGTCTCGCATCATGTTCGAGTTCCAGGAGTTCACCGAGCTCATCTGTACAATCTTGCAAAGAACATTGCAATAGTGTCACGTAAGCACTTGAACGATGCTCGAGAAGCTTGCCGTAGAAACTACTTTACCTAAAGGCCATTTGAATGTTGTCTCGGTACTCACGTCAGGTTAACAAGGCTCGTTATGACGTCTTAAGTCCAAAGAATGTTGACCTCACTTCACTCCCATGTGTCGCTAAGGTTTCACCCTGGTTCATCCTTATCAGGACCCTGCGACCACACTTGTCACATAATTAGGTTTACTCCTTAATGAGTTTGTGTAACTTCATTGGTCGACTTCTAAGTCACAACCTTTTGTTGCACAGTTCACTCATGCCTTAAGCTTTCAATACTCCATCTTGATCGCTTAGTCTTCCTTACATCACACAGTCCAGTAATGCTTCTTCACCATTCTACCTTATCATCCCTAAGTGGCATAGCATCGAGTGTTGAGTGCCAAGTTGCAATGTGTGCTTACGTTGCACCTTTCAATTCACATCTCGATACTACTATGACCACTTGACTCAATCCTTTGTTTATCCACACAACAGAGGCATATCTGTCCTTCCTTGTCAAACTCCTCATTCTTAGAGTTTACACAACCCCGTGGAGTCTATTCTTAAATTACTTAATTACTTAATTACTTATATGCATATCATGTCGATAGGAACGTGCTGATAGGTGATCGACAAGAAACTTCGCTTGGAGGAGAAGGCCAAGGTGTTTCCACTGAAGTCCATGGCAGGTTCTCCGGAGGAAGACCAAGCCCTAACAACTGGAATTTATTCGAGTCGCAAACTAAGGCAAGCCCCGGTTTGCATTTAAGTCATTTACAAAATTTTACTTTATCACTATGATGAGTAGTATATGAATTGTGCATTACGTTTAGGATGATTGATACTCCACATGCATGACCAAAAATCCCAGGGAATGGTTGGAACGAGTTACAATTTGACCTGTAGTAACTGCTTTGCTAATGAATGGGAAATCCGATAGAAGTCGAGTAGTTGGAATCTACTCGCGAGAGATGTAGGACATATCTCACAGGATTGGTTAGATAGAAAATGGCATAATGTAATGAAATTGAGACCGGGCAGGGAATGGATAGGAAGCGTCGAGAATTGAGTCTCGGTCGCATAGTCCTGCCTTTGTCGATTAAGGCCCGTCTGTATGCGGCCCCGCTGAACAAGCTTGACTTGTACCGGCAACATAATGGACATATGGAATCCAATAAACTGACGTAGCTTGGTCACTTGGGTGTCGAGGCATACCGTTCCGTTTTATAGGTGTGGGTTGAGGGCAGCAAGGAGTAAATTCGCTGGTCGGCATGTCAGAGTACGCACCACGCAGGGACCTCCTGCTCGTGACGGATCGACCGGTTCGACATTTGAGTGTCTCGTGAAAGGTTTCCATATACACCTAGTACTGAAGTGTTATGTAGGTACGGGTGTGCTCGCTGACACTTCCGATCGACGTATGTGTCGTGTTGTCCAGGTGTGTCCTGATTGCAATCATTGTCCCTCGCAGTAATACAGTACCACTTGTTCACTGTGTTGTGACGTAGTAAATACTAAAGAAGCCAGAAAATCATATTGTATTGAATTATATTTACTTTGCAACCTTGTATGATTTAGAGATAGTACAATTAAAAGTTTACAATTTCCCCATACTTTAGCTATAATAGCATTATGTGCTCTAAGCATGTCATATCATCGGTAAAGCGTTTCTTGTTTGATTGTGGAGCCCATGATGTGCCGTGCTTGGAGAATGTCATTTGCTACTTAAAACTTGATTATAAGGATCCACTTGTAGGCGAGTCATTTATGCTTCACCTTACCTATGTTCAGTGTCCCCTGCATATGTCTAGTGAGACGGTTAAGTCTTGCTGAGCCTTATACTCATGTTTGCGCTTTACCGATTTTTGCAGGTATTAGTTTTATTTCTGCTGTTCAGGTTGTACATGAGACTCGAGGTGTCGAGATAAATCTCATGTGAGCCATGCCGCTGCTATATGTTCTTCATGTTGCTAGTGAGAAGCGTCCTAGGGCATGGACGTCTTCTCTCCTACTTAGTTAGGTGAGATTATGAGTATGTATTTTCCGCTGCGTGTGTACTTCTGTTGTACACTCTTCTGTAAACTCTTCTTATTATGAAATGAAAACTTTATATGTTTTGGTATCCTTTTTGTGTGTGCTGTTAGGTGCCGCATCGCACGGTACCACCCAATGAGATCCTCGGATGTGTGGACTCCGGTCCCCACACTGCACCCTAAGTACGCTACTCTACCTACACCCCAACAGGCCTCAGTAGGGTGAGCACTAAAAAGGCACGTGGATCTAAGAAGATTCTATCAAAACGCTTGTTATCATATTGAGTTTCTTCGAACCTAAAAGTTCAAATAAGAACAATAAGTCACAACCAATTTATAGACAAGAGGACATATTTTACTTTTTCTCTAGCCTTTAATGTGCAGGAAAAGAAAAAATTATAGTTGTGATGGACAACACCAGAGCTACTAAGCTCCAACATCTCCCAAGATAGGTCCGTCGTCGACATCCAATATGTTGACAACGGAGATACCAAGCTCCGACCATTCTAGGGGGCCTATCTTCGACGCTTCAAAATTGAAGACTTCAATATACTATCATAACCTTTGGTACATGTACACACCTCAACTGTACACATGTACCAGGGGGCCAACAAGACACTACATAGTATATTGAAGATAAAGTGAAATTCAATGCAAAAAGGAGAATTTCATTTATCAGATGAACTGGATTACAAAATTGAGATTACAAGGGACAAAAGGAGAAAAGTCCAAGCTATTGGAAGACCTAAGACCCGCGGAAGAACAAAGCTACTTTTTGGGCAACCTCTTGGACGCTGGCTTTGGAGGCGTCTTCCTCTTCAGCAACGGGACCTTCGAGCACCGGGTCCAGTGGGAATTGGGGATCTCGGCTAACATAACACATCAGCACATACTCTGCGACGTTTGTAGCAAGAGTTTTCCCCTCTGTCTCCAGCTGATCCGCGATGACATCGCCCATTACATCAAGTTTGCCGCCAGCACCGTTGAGGGCCACCAGCGCTTAGTCCAGATCCAGCTTCGGGTTGTCCGGACGTACTGGACTGAAAACCAGCAGTGTCAGCGCGTCATTCGCTCGTCCGAGGAAGTCCCATACTTGAATAGCTTCGGTCTCCTTCAAGCTCCGCAGCTTCTCCAGTGACCTCCGCGAGGCCATAAGCTTCGAGCTTTCACGAGCAAGTCGCTCAGCTAGCTTGGCATGCTGCTACTTGACCTCAGCAACTTGCTTCTCTTGGTCAGCTAGCTCCGTCTCCTGGAAGTGAATGCGGTTCCGCCTCTCAGCTAGGTCCTTCTCCCTGCCCTTGACTCTCTCCTCCCTAGCGGCAATGTCTGACTCTGTTCGAGCACCTTCCAGTTCTTCTTCCTCTCTTCCTCCTTCCATAGATCTAGCTTTTACTGCAATCCGCCAAATTTTTCTCACCCAGAGCCAACTTCTGGGTGACCTCCGCTTCCCTCCTCACCACATCCTCCTGCCGCTCCAGGAGTTTTTCCTCCCTCGTCTCTAGGTCCGCTAGATGCTTCATGAGAGTTTCATTCATCTTTGCAAGATTTTCGTAACGCTCGTCAGCAGCGTCACGTCTCTCTTTGTCTTGCTCCAGAATTTCTCTGGAGTTAGCATCGAGCGCTCGGATGGCGGCCTCCTTCTCCTCCATGAACTTGTCCCAGTACTATAACCGGGCCTTCTCCCCTTGTATCCACTCCTTCTGGTCAGCCAGCCTTGTCTGAGCAAGCTTAGTCTCAAAATGGAGTCTGCTGTGCCAACATCTTAAGGTGTTGCGCTCCTCCTCCAAAGCTTTGCTCTCATGGTCGAAGGCTAGCTGGACCTGTCGAAGGCTTGAGCAGGCGTTGTCTATGGACAACGCTAGAGGGATACGTTTCGGGCCTGCAGGGATCATTTTCGCAGGCTCGAGCGGGTTGTCCATAACAAAAATGGGGTCCCACTCTACAATAGTGGTCCCCCGTACTCCCGCGGCGCTGGGGCTGCTCTTTTGGAGCCCTTCAGTGGGAGAAGAAGAATCCACGGGGGGAACTTCCGCCTCCGGAGCAGGTGAAGACACTGCTTCTGGGTCTTCAAACGACGACTCTAATGTTGAAGGACCCATCGCTGGTCCTGCAAGCTGCTCTAGCTCCGGCCCTGGTACCTCCGGGGCCACCATTTTTGGAGCAATGGCAGAAGCTTCAACTGAGGTCTCAACCTCCACTGGCTCAGGCCCCAGCGCAGCGACCACCTCCGGCACAGCCACTGGACCTTCAACCACTTCCGACACAGCCGTCGGACCCTCTACAACTTTCGGATCTACCGCCGGATCTTCAACCGTTTTCGGCACAAGGGCCGGAGCCTCGACGATGTCCTGCTCAACAGCCAGGGCTTCAACTACCTCTGGCTCAACATCCAGGGCTTCGGCAACTTCCGGCTCGGAAGCCGGAACTTCTGGCGTCGTCAGTACTGGAGCATCAGCCTCTGCCGCCAGGGGCACTTCTTCAACTTCCCTCCTGTAGTCCGGCGCTACCACAGGAGCTTCAGGTGAGGACACCGAGTCCAGGCTCACGACAGCTCGCGCCAAGGCTGCCGCGACTTCCACATCCACTTGACAAGGAGGCTCAACAATCGAAGCCGAAGCTTCAGCAGGAGCAGCACCAGTCATTAAAACAAGCGTTGAAGCTCCGGGTCCTTTCTTCGACACCCTGGAAATAAATGGAAGAGAAGATTAAATACACATCCAAAAGCAAGATTAACATTTTAGAGTGAGCAATCAATGCTTACCTTGGGATGCTACCACCCCAGTCGCCTCGGAACCTCTTCTTCTGAGGCCCGGAGCTAGAGGCCACCAAGTCTAGTGAGGCAACTACTTCGGACCTCGGTTGAGGAACACTCGCAGCCGTCGGAGTTCTTTCGGAGCGAGCATCCCTTCGCCGGGAAGAACCCTCGGATTTGGAACCTCTAGCCAGCGCTGCAGCCGGAGTCGACTGCCCGGAGCTTACGCCTCTCGAAGACATTTGCACCGGAGCGGGAGTAGTAGTAGAAGACCTCCCCCTCCGGGGGGAAGCAGTCGTCGTGGAAGGAGCAGGTCTGACGGACCTCCCGTCAGCGTGCTTCAACTTCCTCTTCTGGCTGGAAGGCTCAGCTGGCTCTTTGCCCTTGCCTTTGCTGACGTCTTCAGTCCTTTGGCTTGGGGCGGGGGCAGGACCACCCTCAGAAGCTCCGGGGATCGTCAATCTCGTGGTCGGAAGCCTTTCCACCTCGCCAAGATCGTCAAGCGCCGGCATACTCCTCTGGAGCTCCCTGCTGAACTGCGCCTCCATGTTTAGAGGGAGGAAAGCCGATGGCGGAGTCAAGTCTTCGCCTTCGACGTCAATTCCATGCTGGAACTTCTTGAGATGAAGCTCCAAAGCTGCAACATCCAAGTTGGATTTCAGACCGATTTCAATCCAGTCTTATTCCATCACGCTATTGGGGGCCCACACAAGCTTCTCCCTCTTCTTCAGCGGATCCCACCTGTTGACCAAGAAATTGTAGAAGACCATCTGGGGGGTCACTCCACCTTCCACGCATTCGCACATCCTGGTCAAGGCAGGATTGAAGGCCTCTGACAGCACGGGAACCACACTCCATGTGTCAGTGTCAAGATTTGGGAGGCCTTCGGGCAGCTCCAACTTCTCGTGCTCCTCTGCGGTGACAATGATCCAATCTTTCTCCAGTCGTCCCACTTGCCGGAAAGAAACGACCTCAAGTATTTGAAGGGGCATTTCTTGCGCTTCACGAAATAGTAGAAGCCAAGAAATTCAGACCCCTTCACGATGGTGCAGATGGTGAAGAAAGTGTGGAAGAGCTCGACGCAGGGGGGGGGGGGAATACCCACCCACATCTCACAAAAGTGGACAAATGTTTACACAAGAAGAAGAGAATGGGGGCCAAGGTGGTACAGCTGTAGACCATAGAAATCCAGCAACATCAACACGAAAGTTGAGAAAGGTGGGATCAGCCCCACCATGGCGTACATAGAGAAGTACACCATGTCGCCGCCGCGCTCCTTCTTGAACGGGAGCTTGCCGGCGTGTACCAAATGATTGAACGAGTCGCTGGACCACCCTATGTAGGTTCGGACCTTCTTCAAATCATCATCGCTCTTGAGGCGGCTCTAGGGGAGACCAAACTCCATCGCGGCAAAGTGGAGCAAAAGATGGAAAGTTAGGCGGATTTTGGGAGGCTCTGAGCGCAAAGATGATCGATGGCGTAAAGAGTCCACAACCCGTGTGCACTTTCCTTCTTAAGTAAGCCTCTACGACGCTTGGATGGAAACCGCAATGAGATCAAAATTACTTTTCCAAAATCTACCCCGTCAATGGCGAGTGGGCCTGGGGTCACTCCGACGAAGAGATCGAGGTCCTTACCCAAGGCCAACCGTTGCCGTCGGAGTCTGGTTCCGGCAATTCTCCCGGTACTATCGTTGGCAGTCCGCGGAGTTTCTTAGTTCGGTTGGGGCGCACGGAGATTCAGAACAAGATGGCGATTTGACATGGGGATTTACGTGGTTCGGGCCGCCTGAGCGTAATACCCTACTCCATGGGTGTGTGTTGTTTTTGTATTGACCGTATGAGCGCCAGTGTGAGAGAGAGGCCCAAAAAAAAGTCTCCCTGTGTGTCGCTCGGCCAGTCCTTTTATAGTATAAGGTCTGGCCATTACATCATTAGCCTGACCCGACATGTGGCCCTGGCGGTTACTGATGCCTAATACACAGTTAAATGTGTTTAATTCCCCTTAATAGCGTGGTAATGTCCCTTAATGGTGGCGTTACTTGTATTAATAGTCCTCCGATCGTGTGTCATTAAGATAGCATTAATGACACATAATCAGGTCTTGAAGTCTTTAATGTTCCTTGAAGGTCGGAGCCATTGGAGGTCCACCAATCTGCCTGTTGAGGTTGAAGGTCCGGCGGTTGGACGCGAGGCAGCTCTGGAGCTTACCATCTTGGACAAGTAGGTTCGGTGCTGTTGTACACATGTCGGTACCAGAGCTTCCCTCTGTCGGGGGTTAGGTCCGGGGGTGCCACACAGGTATCTAGTCCGAAGCTTCCCCATGTATGGAATGTAGCTCCGGTTTTATGATACACGTGGCGGCATTGGGACTAACCATAGGAGGGAGGCAGGTTCGATTCCGAGTGACACGTGGGGCCTTCAGAGGTCTTCAACTCAGATAGGTGGAGTTCCTTTGCACTCTTTGCAGTTCCAAGGGGTATTTTGTATGCAGGGTACCGATAGTGGCCCCCTGGGCCCACCTCTGCGAGAGACCTTTTAGGTTAAGTCATTCTACCGGGTGTGGGTCCATCTTTCGGTTTCTCCGCCGTGTCTTCAAGGATTTTTGGACGTGCCGTTGAGGTGGTAGTTCACAGTTAAACCATCGCCGCGTGGCATCTTCAGGATGTGGCAGGTGAGATCTGCGCGTGCGGATCTCACAAAATTGAAGGTCGCCGGTTCCCAATACAAAAACCGTATCGGTTCCGCGCGTCCTGTCAGGACGTCGCCCTTGGGTTTCCCACCTCTCATCATGACAACTGTTTGCCTAGGGTAAGGACCTCGACTTGATCACCTGGGTGGCCTCGGGCCCCTTTGTCATTGGCAGGGTGAAAATTTTGAACTGTACCCTTGGCCCTTTTGCGGTTTCCATCCAAGCATTGCGGGGGCTTACTTAAGAAGGAAAGCACGCACAGTTTGGGGATTCCTTATTCCTTCATTTGAACTTGCGCTCGAATCCTCCAAACTTTCGCTTGCTTTTTCTCTCTCGCCCCGCCGTGCTGCGATGGAGTTGGGTCTCCACAAGAGCCATCTCACGACCGATGACGATTTTAAGAAGGTCCGGACCTACATGGGGTGGTCCAGCGACTCCTTCAACCACCCGGTCTATGCCAGCGAGCTCCCGTTCAAGAAGAAGCGCGACGGTGACATGGTGTACTTTTCTGCGTACGCCATGGTAGGACTGATCCCACCTTTCTCAACTTTCCTCTTGATGTTGTTAGACTTCTATGGTCTGCAGTTGTACCACCTTAACCCCCAATCCATTCTTCTTGTATCAACATTCGTCCACTTCTGCAAGATGTGGGTGGGTATTCCCCCCCCCCCCCACCCCCCCCCCCCCCGCCCGCGTTGAGCTTTTCCGTACCTTCTTCACCATCCACACTACCGGCAAGAGTTCTGAGTACCTTGGCTTCTACTATTTTGTGAAGCGCAAGAAAGACCCCTAGAAGTACTTGAGGTCGTTCCTTCCAGCAAGTGGGACGACTGGAAGAAGGATTGGATTATCGTCACAGCAGAGGAGCACGAGAAGCTGTAGCTGCCTGAAGGTCTTCCCAATGTTGACACTGACACCTGGAGTGAGGTTCCGGTGCTGTTAGAGGCCTTCAACCCTGCCTTGACCAGGATCCGCCAATGTTTGGAAGGAGGGGTGACCCCCCAGACGGTCTTTTGCAACTTCCTGGTCAACAGGTGGGCTCCGCTGAAGAAGAGGGAGAAGCTCGCCTGAGCCCTCAATAGCGTGATGGACGATGACCTAATTGAAACCGGTCTGAAGTCCAATTTGGGTGGATCTGCTTTGGAGCTTCATCTCAAGAAGTTCCAGCATGGCATCGACGTCCACCAGCGGCTTTCCTCCCTTTGAATATGGAGGGGGAGTTCAGCAGGGAGCTCCGGAGAAAGATGCTGGTGCTTGACGACCTTGGCGTGGTAGAGAGGTGTCCGACCACTAGATTGGTGATCCCCGGAGCTTCTGAGGGTGGCCCTGCTTCCGCCCCGAGACATAGAGCTGAAGTCATTGGAAAGGGCAAAGAGTTGGCTGAGCCCTCCAACCGAAAGAGGAAGTTGATGCACTCTGACGAGAGGCCTGTCAGACTTGCTCCTTCCACAACAGCCCCTTCTCCCTGGCGGGGGAGGTATTCAACAGCGACACCAACTCCAGCATCGGCGTCTCCCCGGAATGCCAGCTCTGACCAGGTGACTCCGGCACTAGGGCCAGCTAAGGACTCTAGGTCCGAGGGTCCTTCTCAATCAAGGGGGGGCCCAACCAAGACGTCACTGACGGCGACAGCAAGCTCCGAGGAGCCTTCCGGAGTTACTACACCAGTTGCAACTGGGTGAGGCTCTAAGCGTCCGGCGAAGAGGTTCCATGCTAGTTGGAGTGGAAGCCTTCCATGGTAAATTTGCTTCTTTACCTTAGTTTGTTATTTTTGTTGTAACCATATTTTGAGTTTCTTTGTCCTTCATCCAAAGGGTATCCAAAAAAGGGGTTGAAGCTCCATTTCCTGTGACAGCAGCTGATGCTGTACAGGAGGAGGCTTCGGCTCCAATTCCAGCACTGCCCTAGGTGGTAGCTGAGGTCACGGCAGCTCCGGCGCCAGCTGTCGTGGTTCTTGACTCATCTCCCGAAGATCATGTGGTAGCGCCGGACCACGGGAATGAAGATGTACCAGTGGCACAAACTCCGAAGGTTGAGGCTCTAGTTTTGGATGCTGTGATGATGGACACTCCGACCTCAGAGCCAGAGGTAGCTGCAGTTCTGGCCTTTGAGCCGGATGTTATTGAAGCCCCGACGGTGGATCGGGTGGTTCATGAAGTTGACCGGTCCTCTGCCTAAGGGGCCAGTTGCTGATGACCTGGCAGCGGGACCATCGGAGCCGACTCCAGAGGTAGAAGCTACTGTTGCCGGACCTTCCTCGGCGACGACTGAGGCACTCCCAGAGGGCGGCCCTAGCGCCGCAGAAGTTCAGGGGACCACTATTGTAGAGTGGGACCCAATTTTTGTTATGGAGAATCCACTGGAGTCAGTGGAGAGGACCCCGGCAGGTCCGGAATCGATCCCCCTGTCGTTATCCATCAACAACACCTGCTCCAGCCTTCGTAAGGTCCAGCTTGCCTTTTATCACGACAGCAAGGCCCTCGAGGAGGAGCGCCAAACCCTTAGGAGGTGGCTTAACCAGCTCCAATTCGAGACCAAGCTGGCGCAAACAAGGCTGGCCGACGACAAGGAGTGGGTCAAGAGGGAGAAGGACCGAATGGAGTACTGGGGCCAGCTGCTGGACGAGAGGGAAAATATGGTGTGATCCCTCGACAATCAGTCTCGGGCTATATACGAACAAGCCGTGGCTGCTAATGAAGCAGCGAATGATCGCCAGGAGAAGCTCAATACCATCCACGAAATCCTCGTCAAGCGTCGGGAGGCTCTTGAGGAGCGAGAGAAAAAGCTCGAAGATGAAGAGCAAAAACTCCTGGAGCTGAGGGATGATCTCGTTAAGAGGGAGGAGGGGCTCGCCCAAAGGCTGGCTCTGGGTGACAAGAGCCTTGCAGAGCGCACCCAAAAGCTGGAGGAGCACTGCAAGAGCAAGGAGGAGAAGGCCTTGCAGTGGGGACAAGACCTTACCACATGGGAGGCCGAAGTCACTGCCAGGGAGAAGAAGGTGCGAGGCCAATAGAAAGACCTGGTTGACCACCAGAACCGAATCTATGTTCGGGAGAAGGAGCCTGGTGACCTTGAAAAGCATGTTGCTAAAAGGATTCAGTAGCACGCCAAATAGGTCGAGCGCCTTGCCCGGGAGGATTCAGAGCTTGTGGCAGCCAAGAGGTCCTTGGAAGAGATTCGGGGCTCAAGGGCTGCGGAGTGCCAACAAGTATGGGACTTCTTGGGCAAAGCCAATGATGCGCTGATGCCGCTGGGCTTTAGTCCCGTGCGTCCAGACGATCCGGAGCCGGAGCTGGACCATGCGTTGAAGGCGTTGAGCTCGGCTGGCAACAAACTCAACAAGATGGGCGATGTCATCGCGGATCAGTTGGAAGCTGAAGGAAAGTCCCTTGTGCAAAACGTCGCAGAATACATGCTGACGTGCTACACAAGCCGGGATCACCATTTCCCACTAGATCCGGTGCTTGAGGGTCCCATCAACGGAGAGGGAGATGCCTCCAAGACCAGCGCGTCGGAGGTTGCCTCGTTCTTTCGTAGAATTTAGGACTTTCTCCTTGTATCTCCCATTTGTATCTTCTCTTCTTTTCTCCAATTTTGTAATCTCTTGTCCTCAGATGAATGAAATCCAAGAAATTTATGAATTTCATTTTTTGTCTTCAACCTTTGTCTCACTTGGCTCCCTAGTAGATGTACACAATTTGATTGCGAACATGTACCAAAAGGATGTAGCATTTTGTTGAAGACTTGAGTGCTTCGAACTTGTAGAGTATAGGTTCGAAGTCGTCGACAGCAAGGGCCCCCTGAGGTTGTCGGAGCTTAGTAGCTCCGGTAGCGACCATTGTCAACACGTAGAGCGTCGACAGCAGACCCCATTGGGGTGTCCTTCTACCATATTTTCTATACGTTGACGGCTGGCCCCCTAGATTTGTCGGAACTTGATAGCTCTGGCGACGCCTACTATCAATGCTTAAAACATCGACAACGGGCCACCTTAGGGGATGTCAAAGCTTTGATAGCTCCGGCATCATCCACCATCATCATGAGATTTTTATTTTTCCTGCATGCTGATGTGAGGAAAAACAGTAAAATCCATTTCTTATCTATAACTCATTTGCGGCTTACTATCCCCGAAAGAATTTTTTAGGCCGACAACAATTATATATACAATCAAGTGCATTTGTTTATTTTCTCCAGGTCCAATCGTTTTTTGGACTCACCTTACTCAGGCCTGCCGGGGTGTAGGTAGAGTGGCATACTTAGGGTACAGGACCAGGCTAAGTCGATAGCACATTCCGGACCTAGATTGGCTTGGCGTCCAGGCGAGTAGGCCATTCAACAATGTTAAGACCCAAAAGAATTAACAATGCAACTTGAATTATATATGAATTGTTCGAGCTAAAGTTTCTTGAGAATTGCACAACTTTGTTATAGACAAGAAAGAGAAAAATAAAAAAGAATGAGCCTGTACAAAATAAATGCACGTGGAGTCTGTTTTCACATAATGATGTCTTTCATTATAGGTCCAGGGTACAGGGGAGACAAGTACACTCTTAGGGTACGGAACCAGTCTAAGTGTGTTGCATTTCTTGTTTGACCCAGGGTAACTACCTACACTTTTAGTTCTGAGACTGTGTCAAGTGTTGCTTGAACTTTGCGGACCTTCCGGGAAAGGTCCGGCTGTCGTCCCGGAGGAGCTACCTGACTCTGTACAATGAACTCCGTGATATTAAGCGTAGAACTTACGATGGTGCTCAATGTTCCAAGGATTAGGGAGCGGTGTCCAATCCTCAGTTGCCAAGCGAACGCATCCGGGATGAGATACTTTGATCACTCGAAAGGGTCCTTCCCAGATGGGAGAAAGTTTGTTTAACCCTTCTCGAGTTTGTATTCTCCGTAGCACCAGATCGCCTTCCTCGAGCTGTCGATTATGCACATGCCTTTGGTTATAGCGCTGGAGCGCTTGGCGGTATCATGCATTTCGATCAGCTGCTCGACACCTTCCCTCTTCAACGAGGTCAAGGTCTTCACGCCGGAGCTGGTCCTGCGTGGCTTCGTCGAAGGTCCGGACCCAGAGTGACCCCAAGGTGATTTTCAGAGGAAGGACTACTTCAGCTCCGTACACCAGGAAGAAGAGTGTCTCTCCAGTTGACCAGTTTGGAGTTGTCCTGTTTGCCCACAGGGTGGGCAGAAGCTCTTCAATCCAGTTGGCTCCATGTTTTTTTAGGTGCTCATATGTGCGCGTCTTGAGTCCTTTTAGGATTTCTGCATTTGCTCTCTCGGCTTGGCCATTGCTTGCCGGGTGAGCTACGGAAGCGTAGCTGACTTGAATTCCGAGGTCTTCGCAATATCCTTGGAATGCAGAACTTATAAATTGGGTCCCGTTGTCAGTTATGATCTTGTTTGGGACTCCAAATTTGCATACTATGGACTGCAAGTAATTGATAGCTGATTGCTTGTTTATTGTCACAACTGGAATTGCTTCCGGCCACTTAGTGAATTTGTTGATGGCAACATATAGGTACTTGTAACCTCCGACGGCTTTTGGGAAAGGTCCCAAAATATCCATACCCCACACACGAATGGCCATATCGAAGGTATCATTTGTAGAGGTTGAGCTGGTGTGTGAATTTGCTTCGCATGAAATTGGCATGCTCATCATTTCTTCACTAAGTCGGTTGCATCCTGGAGTGCTGTAGGCCAGTAAAATCCATGCCAGAAGGCTTTACCAACCAACGTGCGGGAAGACGTGTGGTTCCTACACTCGCCTCCGTGGATTTCCGCGAGGAGCTCACGTTCTTCTTCCCTTGTAATGCACCGCATTAGGATGCCATTGGCGCCACGCTGGTTGAGATCCCCTTCTACCAGTGTGTATCTTTTAGCCAATCTTACTATCCAGTCAGCAGATACATTGTCTCCAGGAAGGATGTTGTCTTTCAAGTAGCTCCGGATCTCCGAGATCCACGCATCGGAGCTAACTTGAGCTTCCAAGTCTTGCGTGCGGGGTTGCTCGGAGCTTCCTGCAGCACCTACGACCCTTGATGGACGCCATGGTAACAGGGCCATCGGGACCGCCAGCTTCGACGTGCTAGTCTCGCCCCCTTCGCTCAGTTCGGCAGGTTGAGCTGTTGGACTTGACAATCTTCGGACGAAGGTTCCTTCGGGAACCGGAGCTCTGGTTGAAGCTTTCGTCGAGAGTTCGTCAGCTTCAGCATTGTTGAGACGCTGGACATGGCAAAGATCCAGGACTTTGAAATCCTTCTAAAGCCTCTGGACTTCAAGAAGATATGCAGCTAATTGGGGGTTGTTGCAGCAGCATTTACCTTTGACTTGATTTATAATGAGCTGTGAATCATCCTTTACCAACAGCTGCTTGACACCATATGATAGTGCCACCTTGAGCCCATATATTAATGCTTCATACTCCGCCATGTTGTTGGTCGCCTTGAAGTCAAGGTGAACTATGTATTTGACCTTTTCCCCGGTCAGAGCAAGGAGAAGGATTCCAGCTCCGGCTCCCCGCTTCTGCACGATGCCGTCGAAGTAGAGAGTCCAGTGAGGCTCAGTGAAGACCGGAGCCTTAGGTTCTGGCTTCTGCTCACTGGGGCCTCATGAATTTGATGGAGAGGGGGTCCATTCCGCCACAAAGTATGCCAATGCTTGACTCTTGATCGCTTGTCTTGGGACGAATTCAAGATCGAACTCGGCCAGGTCCGCTGCCCACTTTGCGATGTTCCCAGTAGAGTTGGGTTTATGCAAGATTGCACGCAGTGGTAAGAGGTTACCACTAAAATCTTGTGAGCTTGGAAGTAGTGACGAATCTTCCTAGAGGCAATATGAACTGGGTAAAGTAGCTTATACACCTCTAGGTACTGAGTCTTGGTGTCATGGAGTACTTCGATGATGAAGTATACTGGGCACTGGATGTTCTAGACCCTCCCGGAGGGGCCCAGAGCTTCCTCCTCATCAACCCGGACACTCCCGGAGGGGTTCGGACCTTTTTTGGGGACCTCCAGGTTCTTGCTAGAGGAACCCAGAGCTTCTTCTGAAGTGATCCGGACCTTTCCAGAAGGGCCTGGATCTTCTTTTTAGCAACAGTAACTCCTTCGTTTGAAGGAGGTTGATCCTCTGGCGCCTCACCTCGAGGATCCGAGTCTGGGGGCTAGGACCCATACTCACCTTCAGGTAGCTCCGGACCTTCCTGAAGGGGTCTGGATTCCTGAACTGGGGATGGTTCTGGTCTTTCCGCAACCAGGACCATGCTAATAACTTCGTCAGTTGCTGAAATGTAAAGCAGAAGTGGCTCACCAGGGTTCGGAGCTACCAAGGTTGGTAGAGTGGTGAGGAGCTGCTTCAGCTCTTGGAATGCCTTTTCTGCTTCTTCAGACCATTGGAATGGTCCGGACTTCCTAAATAGTTTGAAGAAGCGTAGCACCCGCTCCGCTAGTCTTGAGATGAACCGGCTGAGGGCAGCTAGACATCAGTTAGCTTCTGGACATCCTTGATGCGAGCTGGTAGCCGCATGTCTTCAATAGCTTTAATATTCGCCGTATTCGCCTCTATTCCTCGGTGGTTCACCAAGAATCTAAGAAGCTTTCCGGAACTGACCGTGAAGACACACTTGTCTAGGTTTAGCTTTGTGCGTGTGATTCGCAACTTTTCGAAGACAGCTTGCAAGGTGTCAAGAAATGACTCCTTGTTCTTGATCTTGATGACAATGTCATCGACGTACACTTCCACTACATCTCTGATGAGCTCTCCAAATGTTTTGTACATAGCCCGCACAAACGTTGAAGCAGCGTTTTTGAGACCGAATGGCATGGCTGTGTAACAGTATAATCCATCTACTGTGATGAATGCATTATGCTCTTCATCTTCCCTAGACATTCTGATTTCATGATACCCAAAATATGCGTCTAGGAAACATAGTGAGTCACCCCCGGAGGTGGAATACACTATCTGATCTTTTCTAGGTAGTGGAAATGGATCCTTTGGGCATGCCTTATTCAGTGTTGTGTAGTCGATACACATCCGAAGCTTCCCGCCGGCCTTGGGTACAACGATTGGGTTTGCCAACGATTTTGGGTGGAAGACTTCCCGGATGAATCCAGCTTCAAGCAACTTCTTCACTTCTTGACGTATGAAGTTTTGTCGCTCTACTGATTGCTTCCGAGGCTTCTGATGTACAGGCCGAGCGTTGGGATGAATCTTCATATTGTGCTCAATCACTTCCCTAGGGATCCCAGGCATTTCTGACGGTTGCTAGGCAAACACGTCGGCATTAGCCTGGAGAAAAGTGATGAGCACAAGTTCCTATTTATCGTTCAGACCTCCCGATATACCAGTGGTCTGAGCAGCGTCAGAACCAATTTGGACGACTTTGACGGGAATGTCGGTGTCGCGCTTGGTTGCACACGAGGTGCGGAGGTTGAACCTCGATGAGGAATGCTCGGGGGATTTGGAGCTTGCTCCTTTCCAGATTCTTCCTCCTGCGCTGTAGCAAGCGCGTGGAGTTCTTCCACAGCAGTAACTCCGGCGGTGCGATCTTCGCAGATCCGGAGAACGCCTGAGGGTGTTGGCATCTTCAACACCAAGTAGCCTTAATGAGCAGCAGCCATGGATTTGTATAAAGCTGGCCTGCCCAGGATGGCGTTGAATGGCAAGTTGACCTGTAATTCTCCCGAGTTCCGAAGGTCACCGGGAGAGTAATGGCACCGAGTGGAGTTATGGCCCCCGGACCTACTCCTGAGAAAGGTCGGGACGGGCGAAGATCCAAAGGTCGTAGGTGAAGCTTGACGAAGGCTTCGGAGCTTATGAGGTTCAGCCCCGAACCTACGTCCACCATTACGTGGTGGAGCTGGACGTTATTGATAGTCAGAGATACCATCAATGGAAGTTGGCCATCACCGATCATGTTCCAAGGGCAGTCCGAAGCATCAAAAGTGATGGCAATATCCATCCACTTCCGATGAGGCCCCGCCCTGGCGATGGGAGCTACAGAGGCCATGTCCCACCGCATTGTCTTGAGGACACGACGCGAGGTGATGTCCCACGAACCATCAAAGATGGTGTTCATGGTCTTCCGACACTCGTTGTCGGAGACGTCGGAGTTGTCGTCAACGGAGGTGTAAATAGCTTTCAAGACCTTTTTGGGGTCCTGAAATCCTAACTCCTCTTCAGCCGGAGCTTCGTCGACTTTTTGTTTTCCTTCCCTTTGATGGAAAGGAGCTTGTACTAGCGCTCGGTGAGGTTTCGGACCTCTCAGCAGTTTTCTAGGTTGTTGCTGTTCGTCTTGTGTATAGGACACCACATCTTGGAGCTGCCATCGTCTTCAGACGACGGCCGAGGTCGTTTCTCGGGGCGTGGCCCCTGGCCACCCAAGGCTGCGGCAGCAGCGGCAGTAGGTGTGCCGACCGACGGCTTCTTCTTGCCGTTGGACTTTTTCTTCTTCTTGCCACTCCCGGAGGTAATGGATTCACTCTTGGAGGACTTTTTGTTGTCCTCCGAGATGGTTTGGAGTGCATTTCACGACCCTCCGCAGCCTTGGCGCACTTGTGTGCCAAGCTGAGGAGTTCCATGACGCTGGTGACTTCCTTGGTTGCCAGCTTCTCCAGCATTTTCATGTCTCGAACGCCTTGTCTAAATGCTACAATAACAGAAGCGCTTGAGATAGAAGAAATGGTATTTCGTACCTGGGAGAGCCTTTGGATGAAAGATCGCAAGGACTCTCCCACTTTTTTGCTTGACAGCAAAAAGATCCAGTTCCTTGTCTGGTCAGGTGTATGAGCTCCCAAAATTGGCAGTGAACTGTTGGTACAACTCTGCCCAACTATTGATGGAGTCAGGCGGTAGGCTCATGAACCAAGACCTGGCGGTCCCAGTCGAAGCCATAGGAAAATAATTGGCCATCACAACCTCATTTCCCCCAACCGCAAAGATAGCGGTGGAGTAGATTTGAAGAAATTCGGCGGGATTGACTGTCCCGTCAAATTTCTCCTGCAGGTGAGGCCGGAACTTCTGCGGCCATCTGACCATGCGTAGGTGCATGGCCAAGGCAGAACAACCTCCTCCTACTCTCTCAGGAGCGGTACTGTCCCGAGCCTCTCACCTCTCGCGAGCACGCCCGATGTGGACGCAGACGTCCTATTGCCGGTAACGACGATCGAGCTCTGTCCGGAGGTTGTGAGTTGAGAGCCTTGTTATCGTATGAGTACATCGCACCCTGGAGGGCAGCAATGTTGCCTGTTGAGATGCAGCACGCCTCCTGTGCTGTGAAGCTTGCGGACTGAGTCTACCCGACAAGGTCCCGATGCTGTGATGGGGTCTGCCCCAAGGGGGAGGACCTTGATTGCTGATGCGATCGGTTGCAGCTGCAACCAGATGATCCACATCAGCTCTCCACTGCTCCATCGCACCCTAGGGTGCTCCTGGAGGCGGTGGACGTTGGAGGAGAGCACGCGCAACATTAAGCGCATGTTTTGGGGTTGTTGTTCGCTGATGCAGTGATCGATGCAGACGCCCCATCCTGCTGTCTGGGTTGATTCACCGGTGCAGATGGTAGTGGTGGTGGCATGACTCCTGCTGGGGTCACAACACCTGCTGGCTGCTGCATGTTGGAGGGATTGCCTCTAGCAGGTTGCTTAGCGTGGTTACCGTTGGATGATCCAGCAGCACAATTCACCATCTTTGAATCTCAGGCGTCCCTACCTGGCGCGCCAACTGTCGGAGTCTGGATCCGGCAATTCTGTAACACCCTCATTTTCATGCATCATCCCTTGCATACACTCATATACATGTTTAACATTAACCCACATAAAGAGGAACGAGTTTAAAATTGATTTGTAGCATTTAAAATTGATTTGGAACAAAATCGCACTTAAAATGCTGGAAAGTGTGGACTAGTCCATTTTACTGAGGACTAGTCCGATTTCTCTCTGACTAAAAACGGACTTTTCCGTTTTTTCTGCGGACTAGTCCGATTTTGCCTCTGGAAACCTGGGGACTTCTCCAATTTTGCGCGGACCAGTCTGATATTCCATGAATCCTTGAAAATTTGCTAAGTCCCTAGACTTTTCCAGACTAGTCTGGTGTTCCAGCGGACTTGTCCATTTTTCCTCTCTGACTGAAGTCGGACTTGTCCGATTTTAGGCCAGAATTGTCCGATTTTCTCTCTGGACAACTTCGGACTAGTCCGGTCCTTTCCAGACTTGTCCGATATGTCGTGACTCCGAGTTGATCTTTTGTTTTACAACTTGTTTCTTGGGTTTCACGTTAAGTGGGCCTAAGGACGTCGTGCCTGACTCATTTAGAGCCCATGAGGGACTCTAAACCGGCCTCTACACCTCTCAAACTCGAAATCCATCTAAACCTAGCCTCCACCTCTATATAAATAATCCCACCCCTTGACTTGACATCTATTTGTCACTTTTCCACCCCACCCAAACCCTTGTTCGTTGAGATCCACCACCAAGGTGGGAGGAGAAGATCCCAATCAAGAAAAAGAAGAGGAGGAAACGAAAGAGGATCAAGATCTCCATCAAGCTTTCGTTCTTCATCACCAATTCATCTCCAAGTTCATCACCAACCCTAGATCACCAAGATCCAAGTGTTACCTCAAAGTTTCTTGATTCATTGGAGTTCTAAACACCTTGTATACCTTCTATTCTCTTTTCCTTACATGAACTCAACCCCTAATCTCCGAATTCACATCGATCAAGAAAGCCCTAATCTGCTGATCTCGCAAAGTGCGGACTTGTCCGGTCCCTAGCGGACTAGTCCGATTTCCCTAGATAAATTGTGTTGAATTAATTCCAAAAACTGACCTAATCAACTCCAAACCTGTATAAACTTGTTAAAATCCATTAGAACTAGTTATTGATCATTAAAAGCAATCTAGTAACAAGTTCTACCTTGCATTTGCATTAATCATGCATGTCATGTGATATTGAGTAATATATGTGCACTCTTTGATTGTGTTCTTGTCTTGTATGTTTATTGTGTGGATTAGACGGATTTGCGCCAAAGAGTGCCGCGGAGGATCTCCAACACCAAGAGTTTGAAGGTTTTGACCCTAATCAACCGCAAGAGCAAGGCAAGTGTCCTTGAAACATATTGATCCTGTTTTTAAATTAAATGTTTTGTTTGCAAAATTGCATGCATGTGTCAAATTGATGGGAATCCCATGATAGGAAGTTGACTAGCTTTGTTTAACAACCCTTGTCACCTAGAATATATGGTAGAGAGTCGGGAAAGGGATTTTTACCTCTTTGCTTCGCTTAATTAATTGGGATGGGAAAACAATACTACACACATTAATGATGAATTTATGAGATTATGATTAACATGAACTGGTTAATGTAATGTGGTAATGGGTGATCTAAGCAAGCCTGGTATGTGGATGGGTTGGATGATATGGTGGTTGCTTGCTTTCGATCTAAGGACCGGTTCATGCAAGAATAAGCCAGTACTACAATGCCACCACGAGGCCAAGTATGGGTGCGGGGTAGATGATTAATTAGGGCTTTACCAATGCTATTTGGGCCATTAGGGATGCTCGGGGAAGGTGTAGTCGGATTGGGTTTGTTGATGATTGATGTGACCACCCTGGGATCCGAATGGCTCAAGAGGGGGCCCGTGAATGAAGATGTGCTCTTTAGGAGACATCGCCACCGGTGAAACCTCAGTGGAGTCTACATAGGCTAGTAATCCCTTTCTAAAGGCTATTTTGTGATCTCTTGGCCACACACCGAGGGAAGTGTGAGACGGCATACTAGATGTTCTAGTCTTCGAAAGGTGATGAAATCATGAACACGTGGGTAAAGTGGTACAAACTCTGCAGAGTGTGTCTAAAACTATCATGATAGTCGTGCTCCCGGTTATGAGCTCCTGGACAACTTCCATGATTAGAGGGAACTCGGTATTGGGCTGGTTATGGATTAATTTCTGGTATTGAATATGGTTATTGGCAAATGGTGAAATCTGGAATTATTGATGAGGATGGTGAATTGTGGACTGGTATCATGATATTACTTATGATTATGATGGGTTTGATCCATATACATATAATATATTTATTTTCAAATGTTTTAATGTACTTTTCAGCACTTAGCCATTATTATTGTCATCATTTGAATCTACCACATGTCATACATTCCACACTTGCTGAGTACGAGATGTACTCACTCTTGCAATCCCCCCAATAGTTGCAGGTCAGGGTTGGGAGTTTAATGGTGATAATGTGGAGTTCTAGGCCGTGTCTACCGTCAGCTTGCCTGTGGTGTTGATTGGAGCTGCGCTATACCCAAATGCTTATGCTGCCTAGCTGTTTAGTTGGCTTAATTAGAGTATTTCCGCTGCATTAGTTGAACTTGTCATTAATATACATTAGAGGTTGTATTCGAGGATAATATGGTTTGTGTAACAAAACTTGGTTAACTAATCTTGTTCTGTGGTAATTTTCTGTATACTCTTTTGTGAGGCACTCGTGTATGTGTGATGAACATCCTGGGCACACGTATGCGTTAGCTTGGTTCATTTTTCGGAACCGGGCGTCACAGATTGGTGTCAGAGCGAGGTTGACCGTAGCATGCAGCCTAGATAGAATGGACACTTTAAAGCACATAGGAGCACTCAGGAACCAATGTGTTTTTGCTTGGTGTGCTGTTTGCTATATATTGCTTGCTTGTGTGCTTAATAGAGTATTTTGGGATGCCTTAGCATTGCCATGTCCACCTAGGCTAGTGTAGCTGGCTGTTTAGTTTCATATCCCTTGATGCATATTGTTGGGGACGTTTTCTAATTCTTACCTATTGCTTTTCTTCAGATGGTGAGGACTCGCAACCAAAGGGATGTCAATAATGAGGAGGAGAACCATGGAGTACCTCAGAACAACAATGGGCAAGGACCTACTCGTGGAGCTATCAACATTGAGCAGCTTTTGGCCATGCGAAACCAGCTCATGCAGACCATGATACAGACTATGGGACAGCTGCAGGCTGGCAACATCAACAATCAGCCCCACATGCCTCCATCGCCACCCCCACCCCCTCATAACCGGTTGGGAGAGTTTATGAGGACTAGGCCACCGACCTTTGCTCAAGTTGCCGACCCTATGGATGCGGATGATTGGCTCAAGTCCGTGGAGAAGAAGTTAGCTATTATCCAATGCAATGACCGGGAGAAGGTGCTATTTGCTTCTCATCAACTCGTTGGAGCAGTTGCGGATTGGTGGGATTCATATTGCAATTGCTCAATTGTGACTATGCACATTTTCAGAAGCTTGTGGACAAAGCAATTGTGGTTGAGAACAAGATTTGTGAGATGGAGCAAGACAATAAGAGAAAGGCGCCATATCAAGGACAGCAACAAGGAAGTAATGTGCGCCCTCGCTTTGCGCCGCCCAATGTGCTTTACTTCAGCCCTTCTGCGCCTGCTCAGCGCCCTGGTTATGCACCGCGCTCAACTTAGTTTGTGCAACAACACCCTTTCATGCGAGCACCAAGGCCTCCAATGCCTTATGCGCCTCGTGCTAATTTTCCTGTTGCAAGTGTTCAAAACCAAGCTCGTCCCAATAATTCTTGTGGAGTTAAGAAGTGTTATACTTGTGGAGAAGCTGGACACTTTGCGCATCAATGTCCTAAGTCAGGCCTTGGTCAAGAAAGCAATGCACCGAGGCAAAACCCAAGACCCAATGGAGGACAACCACAAGGGAACCGTGGACAGCAGAATTTTGCTCGTGGCAACGTGAACCATGTCTCTACGGAGGATGCTCAACAATCAGATGACGTGGTCATTGGTATGTTTCTCGCCAACTCCAACCCCGTGACTATGTTATTTGATTCTGGAGCATCGCATTCATTCATTGCATCGAAGTATGTTGCCAATTATAGTTTGCCTATCTCTCATATGAAGTTTACTCTATTGGTTAAGTCTCCTGGAGGAGAGATGAGGACAAATATAGTATGTCTAAAAGTAAGCCTTAGAATAAGGGGGGTAGACTTCTCTGCCAACCTCATTGTTTTGTATTCTCAAGGATTAGACATTATACTTGGTATGGACTGGTTGAGGAAGCACAATGGAGTTATTGAGTGTGCTATGAAGATGGTGAAGTTGACCAATGAGGAAGGGATCACCGTAGAATTTGAAGCATCTCAAACCACACCGAAGCAATTGGAGCTGAATCATATGGACGGTGCCGCAATTGAGGAGATTTCGGTGGTGTGTGAATTTTTGGATGTTTTTCCGGAAGAGTTTCCAGGTATGCCATCTGATCGAGACATTGAGTTTGTTATTGATTTAATACCTGGAACTGCACCTATATCTAAGAGTCCGTATAGGATGCCTCCTTTGGAATTAGCGGAGCTCAAGAAACAAATTCAAGAGCAACTAGAGAAAGGTTTTGTTCGCCCTAGTTCTTCACCTTGGGGAGCACCCGTTCTATTTGTGGACAAGAACGATGGAACACAAAGGATGTGTGTGGATTACCGAGCTCTCAACGAGGTAACAATCAAGAACAAGTACACCTTTCCACACATAGAAGACTTGTTTGATCAAATGAAGGGTGCTTGTGTCTTCTCTAAGATTGATTTGAGGTCGGGATATTTTCAAATGAAGATTAGACCATCGGACATACCAAAAACAGCTTTTAGAACACAGTATGGATCTTATGAGTACACCGTGATGTCTTTCGGATTGACAAATGCACCTGCCTACTTTATGTACCTCATGAATAAAGTATTCATGGAGTACTTGGACAAGTTCGTCATGGTGCTCATTGATGATATTATGATCTACTCGAAGGATGAGAAGGAGCATGAGGAACACTTGAGGCTTACGCTACAGAAATTGAGGGTGCATCAATTATATGCCAAGTTCAAAAAGTGTCAGTTTTGGTTGGGAGAGGTGTCATTTTTGGGTCATATCATCTCAGAAGGAGGAGTATCAGTTGACCCCGGAAAAGTGAGAGACGTGTTGAAATGGGAACCACCGGAAAATGTCAAGGAAATCAGGAGTTTTCTTAGGATGGCTGGATATTACCGTAGGTTAATCAAGGACTTTTCCAAGATAGCCAAGCCTATGACGGAGTTGCTAATGAAGGGAAAGGTGTTCCAATGGGCTGAAGCTTGTCAAAACAGTTTTGAGGAGTTAAAGAAGAGGTTGACAACTGCCCCAGTTTTGGTACTGCCGGATGTGAGCAAGAGTTTTGATATTTATTGCGACGCATCGAGACAAGGACTTGGATGAGTATTGATGCAAGAATGTCAAGTGGTCGCCTATGCATCAAGACAATTGAAGAAACACGAGCAGAAATACCCAACACATGATTTAGAACTTGCAGCCGTGGTACACGCATTGAAGATCTGGAGACACTATATTCTTGGACATAGGTGTGAAATTTATACGGACCATAAGAGTTTGAAGTATATTTTCACACAAACAGATCTGAACTTGAGGCAATGGAGATGGTTGGAGCTCATCAAAGATTATGATTTGGGAATCAACTATAATTCGGGAAAATCCAATGTAGTGGCCGATGCTTTGAGTAGAAAGGGAGTAAGTCATCAACTTATAGTTCGAGAGTTGCCATCCGAGTTATGTAAGGAGTTTGAAAGGTTGAACCTCCGGTTTGTAAATGAGATGGAGATGATGGAGTTAAACACAACCTTGGAGCAAGAAATTCGAGAGGCACAGACCAAGGATGAGGAAATTCAGGAAATCAAGGAAAGGACCCAAGAGGGGAGATAATTCAGATTTGATGAAGATGAACATGGTACCCTATGGCTTGGTAAGAGAATTGTTGTGCCTAATGTGAAGCATAGTCGGGAGACAATATTAAAGGAGGCACATGACTTGCCGTACTCGATTCACCCTGGTTGTACGAAGATGTACAAAGACTTGAAGACTTGCTATTGGTGGGATAGCATGAAAAAGGACATAGCTAAATATGTGGCATTGTGTGATGTGTGTCAACGAGTAAAGGCGGAACATCAAAAGCCAGCGGGACTATTGCAACCATTGAAGAACCCGGAATGGAAGTGGGAAGAAATTGGAATGGGCTTCATAGTTGGGTTACCACGTACTCAGTTCGGGTATGACTCAATTTGGGTAATTGTGGATCGCTTAACTAAGTCAGCTCATTTTGTCCCTGTAAAGACCAAATATACAGCTGCACAATTGGCCGAAATATACATGGAGCATATTGTGTGTCGACATGGAGTACCGAAGAAGATAGTCTCGGATAGAGGTTCACAATTCACTTCCAGGTTTTGGAAAAAATTGCATGAAGCTTTGGGGACGAGGTTGAATTTTAGTTTAGCATATCACCCTCAAACGGATGGACAAACCAAGAGGACCAATCAAATTTTGGAGGACATGTTAAGAACTTGTGCTTTAAAGCATGGGAAGAGTTGGGACAAAAGCTTGCCATACGCGGAATTTTCATACAACAATAGCTACCAAACAAGTTTGAAGATGTCACCATATGAAGCGCTTTATTGGAGGAAGTGTAGGACACCTTTGTTCTGGAATGAGGCAGGAGAAACTCAAGTATTTGGTCCGGATGTGTTGCAAGAAGTCAAAGAGAAAGTCCCAATAATTCGTGAAAACTTGAGGGCTACCCAATCAAGAAAAAAGGGCTACGCGGACAATAGGAGAAGGAAATTAACCTTTGAAATAGGAGATTTTGTTTACCTCAAGGTGTCACCAATGAGAGGTCACAAGAGGTTTAACATAAGGGGCAAGCTCGCACCTCGTTATATTGGACCATTCAAGATTTTGGACAAAAGAGGAGAAGTAGCGTATAAGTTGGAGATGCCAACTCATCTTTTGGATGTCCATGATGTCTTTCATGTTTCCCAGCTCAAGAAGTGCTTGAGAGTACCGGAAGAAGAAGTGCCAATGGAAGAATTGGAACTAGAGGAAGATTTGACTTATGCCGAAAAACCGATCAAGATCTTGGAAACCAAGGAGAGAACCACAAGGAACAACGTGATTCGATGGTGTAAAGTTCAATGGAAGCACCACACCAAAAAAGAAGCAACTTGGGAGCTAGAAGATGATCTCAAGAAGGAATTTCCCTATCTCTTCTCTTCCGCGTCGAATCTCAAGGGCGAGATTCATTTTAAGGGCGGTAGGTTTGTAACACCCTAATTTTCATGCATCATGCCTTGCATACACTCATATACATGTTTAACATTAACCCACATAAAGAGGAACAAGTTTAAAATTGATTTGGAGCATTTAAAATTGATTTGGAACAAAACCGCACTTAAAATGCAGGAAAGTGCGGACTAGTCCGATTTTACTGAGGACTAGTCCGATTTCTCTCTGACTAAAAATGGACTTGTCCGTTTTTGCTGCGGACTAGTCCGATTTTTCCTCTGGAAACCTTCGGACTTGTCCGATCTTGTGCAGCCTAGTCCGATATTCCATGAATCCTTGAAAATTTGCTAAGTCCCTGGACTTTTCCGGACTAGTCCGGTGTTCCAGCGGACTTGTCCGTTTTTCCTTTCTGACTAAAGTCGGACTTGTCCGATTTTAGGCCAGACTTGTCTGATTTTCTCTCTGGACAACTTCGGACTAGTCCGGTTGTAGGATCGAAGAGCACGTGAAAAGCTACCAGAGGGGGGTGAATGGTAGATTTAAAAATCTTACGCAGCGGAAACAATAAAACCCCAAACCCTTTCGGCAGAAAAACGATCTGTTAAAGAAATCGTGTATGAGACTAATCGAAACGTGTTTCACCGTGAATAAAGTAATAGATATCAGATAGAATCAAGTCACGAAGACAACACAAAAAGAATTACTCAAATCCGTCGGGAAAAACTCAAGTTATGATCGAAAGATCAGACTATGGTCAATCTGACCTACCCGAGAAAAACAGTTTCTGGAATGCTGCAAAGAAACTCGTGTAGCTCAGAAACCACAAATCCAATGACCGTGAATTTTTGATAGATGATAGACAATCAAGTTGTGAAGACAACCCAACAAGAATCACGTCAATTGGATCAGTAAAACTCGAGTTATTATAAAACCACCGACGAAAGGTAGTGCTGTCCAGAAACTCGACGAGTAAAACTTGTCTGGAACAAGTCGGACGAACAAGGCACAAAAGTTCCTTAAAACTATGAATTTTATTCAATAGAACACAAGAGGAACAGCCCCAAAGTTGTCTCTCTCGAGCTTTGGCCTTCCCTTGCTTTTATAACCAGCCCTTAGGCCATCCCAATCTCAACTAGGACTCCAATCCTAATCTGATCACAATCGGAACTTACCATAACTGCTTAGGACTCTTCTATACGCAGATAGAAGCAATCTTAAGACTTCCAAACACCTTAAAAACGTATCCCACATTCCTAAACAACTCAAATTCGTGACCCACACGAAATCCTAACATGACCAACTCGATATTTCCATACCGAGCCATGACCGACTCAGCTAGCAGCCTAAGTCTTCAACCGATACGATCCAATCCTTCCGATCAGATCTTACTTCCATAATCCGTCTCTAGAAGCATATTGCCACGTCATGCACCTCATGCACACGTGCGAACACCTTCATTTGACCTTCATATGCACTGCCCTTGATTCAATCATCCTGCGCGACCTCCTGACCCGCTCAACCACAGTTCCTCCCGAACTTGGTTGTTGGAACCTCATCTCCTCTGAGACTAGTCCAATGGATCCTGTCACCAGCCATGACTTGAACTTAAGCAACACCTGCACATGAACAAACAAACAATCCATACGAGCCCAAGTCCTCGACTTGACTCAAGTTAGTTCCAAACACAACACCTTACGTGAGAACCTCACATAAGCATGTTGCAAAACCATAGTAACACGATATCATCCATATCATCCAAAACGCACCAAAAACTTAGAAAATGAATACTAAGCAATCTTTCCAACAATGTAAAGCAAGTATGAAACATTGCAAATGACAAGCAGAAGCACTTTGGTCAAGTTCCGGACCTTGCCAGAGCAACCCGGAGCTTGAGCCGGAGCTAACAAAAGCTAGTAGAACCAAGCGTCGGAGCTTACCAGAACTATTAGATCCTAGCACCGGAGCTTACCAAAAACTAGTCAAAACTAGTCAACCCAAAACCGGAGCTAGACAAAGTACGTCGGAGCTTAGCAAAAGCATGCTGGAGCTATCAAATATATGCCAGAGATAAAGATAAAGCTCACCGGAGCTAACCAAAGCTAGTCGGACCTTACCAAGAAGTCGGACCTAGCTTCGAACATAGCCGGACCTACCGTCGGACCTTGCTGTAGCTTAGAGTTAGAGTCGGACCTTGATAAAAAGGTGTTTTGGTGATATTTAGAACTTTTATCATCAAAGCCAAGTGTATTCACTACAATCCAATGTATTCAGCACATATAGGTCTTACAATCTCCCCCTTGATGAATGCATTGGCAACACCATTTAAAATCCGAACATTGGCTTATTCTCATTAAAAGTTTTGAAAGCAATTTCTCCCCCTTTGTAAATCAAAAGTAAAATGAGAAGAAAAATTATCCCATATTATCTGTCGTTATCTCTCCCCCTTTATTATCTCTCCTTATTCTCTTTCTTTTCATGCTTATCTCTCCCCCTTTGACAATGTATTCAGCAAGTCATGAGCATATAAACAAATTATCTCTCCCTCTTTAGTTGTTATGAGCATATTATAACATATACATATAAACAAAGCTCATCCAAGTCATACTATCAAGTACCTTACATTATCACATCAATGAAATACATAAGGTAGTGTAAGCCATGCTAGAGATCAAATGTAATTTTTCAATTTAAGCAAGTCATGATCTCACAAACTTAACTATTTAAAAACCTGAAAGCATGACACTAGTTGCTGCATTTTTTTAAGAAGCATAAATTTAGATCATATGATATTTGCAAGAGATTATATGCACATCTGCCTTATTCTAACCTACCAAGCCAAGCCTATGTCATTTGACAATCAGAAGCTTAAGGACATGGTTTTAGTCATACACAACTTCTTCCAAGTTCATATCTAAGTGCAATGACAAGCCATCTCAAAAGAAGAAGTGCGATGTATGCATATTTTCTTGATCTTTTCTCAATTTATATTTGTTCATAAAAACTCAACATGTGAGTTGATTACTTGATTAATTCTTAATGATTAAAAGCACTTGTGAGCATGCAACAAGTTCAAAACAGCAAGAAAGTTCGACCATGACCAGATTTAGTGTAAGTAATTATTCCAATTACTAGACATGGCAAAAACTACAAAATGTATAACATGAGTAATATAGTAAGAACTTTCAGCATGTAAAAGGAATCACAAAGTCATATATGTATGAAATACTATGCTCATATTCTTTTTATTTCAGATCCACACATAGACTTCCCAAGTTTCAAAAACTCCCCCTCAATTTAAGCCATGAGGATGCATAACCCCTATTTCACTACCAATGTAACAAAAACGAGTGAAATCCAAAGGTTTTGTAAAAATGTCAGCCAATTGATGTTCGGTATCTACATGGTGAAGCACAATGTTTCCTTTTTCAACGTTATCTCGGAGAAAGTGATACCTAATGTCAATGTGCTTAGTTCTAGAATGTTGCACGGGGTTTTTGGCAATGCAAATAGCACTAGTGTTATCACAAAACAGTGGAACACTATCTAGATCAAACCCATAGTCCTTAAGTGTTTGTACAATCCAAAGAATTTGTGAGCAAGCACTAGCAGCAGCTACATATTAAGATTCAGCTGTGGATTGTGCAACTGAATTTTGTTTTCTAGAGGACCAAGCAACAAGAGAATTACCAAGAAAATGACAAGCACCGGAAGTACTGTTCCTATCAATCCTACAACCCCCAAAATCAGCAACCGAAAAAGCTTTCAAAGTAACGGTTGAGGAAGAAGGAAGATAAATGCCAAATTCTTGGGTTCCAGGTAAGTACCTGAGAATCCTTTTGACGGCTTGATGATGTGAAACACGTGGGGGAAGCTTGAAACCGTGCACAAAGACATACGCTGAATTGTATGTCCGGTCTTGATGCCGTGAGGTACAAAAGTGATCCGATCATGCTTCTATATTCTTTTTGATCCACGGATTCACCATCTTCATCAAGTTCAAGTGTTGTTGCTGTTCCCATTGGTGTTCGAAGAGGCTTGCTTTTGTCCATGTTGAAGCGCCTTAGGAGGTCTTTGGTATACTTCGTTTGATGCACAAAGGTACCCTCCTTGGTTTGCTTGATTTGCAGCCCCACAAAGTAAGTGAGTTCACCCATCATACTCATTTCAAATTCGGAACTCATCATTGCTGAAAACTTGGACACAAGATCATGAGAAGCACAACCAAAGATAATATCATCCACATACACTTGAACGAATAATGAGTCATTGCCATGCTTAAGCACAAAAAGAGTTTTATCAACCTTGCCCATGGTAAAACCCTGTTCAAGTAAGAATGTTTTTAACCTATCATACCATTCTCTAGGGGCTTGTTTGAGACCGTACAAGGCTTTGGACAGTTTGTAAACATGATTATGAAAATCTGGATTTTCAAAACTAGGTGGTTGTTTGACATAAACCTCCTCATCTATGTAGCCATTAAGAAAAGCACTTTTAACATCCATTTGAAATAGCTTAAACCTTTAGATGCTGCAAAAGCTAACAAAATTCTTATGGCTTCTAATCTAGTGACAGGAGCAAAAGTTTCATCAAAATCTAGACCTTCAACTTGAGTGAAACCTTGAGCAACCAACCTAGCCTTATTCCTAACCACAACCCCATCCTCACTTTGTTTATTTTTAAATACCCATTTAGTTCCAATTAAAGTGTGACCTTGAGGTGGAGGTACAAGTTTCCAAACATTATTTCTTTCAAAATTTTCTAACTCTTCTTGCATGGCAATAATCCAAGATTCATTAGTGAGAGCGTCTGATATATCTTTGGGTTCAAAAGAAGCAACAAAAGCAGAATGAGCATGAGAGTTTGGATCGCAAAACCTGGACCATGTGACTCGTTCGTGCAAGCTTCCAATCATCTGTTGTGGGGGATGATCTTTGTAAAAACGTAGGGGAACAGATGTCTCACAAGCTTTTTCTTCATTAGGTTCATCGTAGATTGATGAGCTTGTGACTTCTGGACGATCAGGACCAACAGAGGTGATAACAGGAGCTTGTTCAATGTCCGGAGCTGGACGCGTGTCAGCTTCGGAACTACCAGGCAGTATCACCGGCTCTTCTTCATCTTCGAAAATACCCTCCCCCTGAGGATACGGATCTGGTCCTGCAATACCGGAGCTAGTACCTGGGCTAGCTTCATCAAAACACACTTCACAAGTCTCCACAATTTTGTTAGTGTCTAGTAAAAGCACACGGTAGCCTCTAGTATGAGATGGATAACCAAGAAACATGCCATCAATGGATCTAGGATCAAATTTATCAAGATTACCATGTTTCTTAAAAAAACATTTGCAACCAAAGACCCGAAAGTGTGTAACACTAGGCCTATGTCCAAATTGGAGCTCATATGGTGTTTTACCTAGCTTAGCATGCAAGAAAACAAGATTTGAGATATAACAAGCGGTTGCTAACGCATCAGCCCAAAATTTCCTAGGAGTTTGATATTCATCAAGCATAGTCCTGTTCCTGTGACAGCAGCTGATGCTGTACAGGAGGAGGCTCCGGCTCCAATTCCAGCACCGCCCCAGGTGGTAGCTGAGGTCACGGCAGCTCCGGCGCCAGCTGTCGTGGTTCTTGACTCATCTCCCGAAGATCATGTGGTAGTGCCGGACCACGGGAATGAAGATGTACCAGTGGCACAAACTCCGAAGGTTGAGGCTCCGGTTTTGGATGCTGTGATGATGGACACTCCGACCTCAGAGCCAGAGGTAGCTGCAGTTCTGGCCTTTGAGCCAGATGTTATTGAAGCCCCGGTGGTGGATCGGGTGGTTCATGAAGTTGACCGGTCCTCTGCCTAAGGGACCAGTTGCTCATGACCTGGCAGCGGGACCATCGGAGCCGACTCCAGAGGTAGAAGCTCCTGTTGCCGGACCTTCCTCGGCGACGACTGAGGCACTCCCAGAGGGCGGCCCTAGCGCCGCAGAAGTTCAGGGGACCACTATTGTAGAGTGGGACCCAATTTTTGTTATGGAGAATCCACTGGAGTCAGTGGAGAGGACCCCGGCAGGTACGAAATCGATCCCCCTATCGTTATCCATCGACAACACCTGCTCCAGCCTTCGTAAGGTCCAACTTGCCTTTTATCACGACAGCAAGGCCCTCGAGGAGGAGCGCCAAACCCTTAGGAGGTGGCTTAACCAGCTCCAATTCGAGACCAAGCTAGCGCAAACAAGGCTGGCCGACGACAAGGAGTGGGTCAAGAGGGAGAAGGCCCGAATGGAGTACTGGGGCCAGCTGCTGGATGAGAGGGAAAATATGGTGCGATCCCTCGACAATCAGTCTCGGTCTATATACGAACAAGTCGTGGCTGCTAATGAAGCAGCGAATGATCGCTAGGAGAAGCTCAATACCATCCACGAAATCCTCGTCAAGGGTCGGGAGGCTCTTGAGGAGCGAGAGAAAAAGCTCGAAGATGAAGAGCAAAAACTCCTGGAGCTGAGGGACTATCTCGTTAAGAGGGAGGAGGGGCTCGCCCAAAGGCTTGCTCTGGGTGACAAGAGCCTTGCAGAGCGCACCCAAAAGCTGGAGGAGCACTTCAAGAGCAAGGAGGAGAAGGCCTTGCAGTGGGGACAATACCTTACCACAAGGGAGGCCGAAGTCACTGCCAGGGAGAAGAAGGTGCGAGGCCAATAGAAAGACCTGGTTGACCACCAGAACCGAATCTATGTTCGGGAGAAGGAGCTTGGTGACCTTGAAAATCAAGTTGCTGAAAGGATTCAGTAGCACGCCAAAGAGGTCGAGCGCCTTGCCCGGGAGGATTCGGAGCTTGTGGCAGCCAAGAGGTCCTTGGAAGAGATTCGGGGCTCAAGGGCTGCGGAGTCCCAACAAGTATGGGACTTCTTGGGCAAAGCCAATGATGCGCTGATGCCGCTGGGCTTTAGTCCCGTGTGTCCAGACGATCCGGAGCCGGAGCTGGACCATGCGTTGAAGGCGTTGAGCTCGGTTGGCAACAAACTCAACAAGATGGGCGATGTCATCGCGGATCAGTTGGAAGCTGAAGGAAAGTCCCTTGCGCAAAACGTCGCAGAATACATGCTGACGTGCTACACAAGCCGGGATCATCATTTCCCACTAGATCCGGTGCTTGAGGGTCCCATCGACGGAGAGGGAGATGCCGCCAAGACCAACGTGCGGAGGTTGCCTCGTTCTTTCGTAGAATTTAGGACTTTCTCCTTGTAGCTCCCATTTGTATATTCTCTTCTTTTCTCCAATTTTGTAATCTCTTGTCCTCAGATGAATGAAATCCAAGAGATTTATGAATTTCATTTTTTGTCTTCAACCTCTGTCTCACTTGGCTCCCTAGTAGATGTACACAATTTGATTGCGAACATGTACCAAAAGGATGTAGCATTTTGTTGAAGACTTGAGTGCTTCGAACTTGTAGAGTATAGGTCCGAAGTCGTCGACAGCAAGGGCCCCCCTGAGGTTGTCGGAGCTTAGTAGCTCCGGCAGCGACCATTGTCAACACGTAGAGCGTCGACAGCAGACCCCATTGGGGTGTCCTTCTACCATATTTTCTATACGTTGACGGCTGGCCCCCTGGATTTGTCGGAACTTGATAGCTCTGGCGACGCCTACTATCAATGTTTAAAACATCGACAACGGGCCACCTTAGGGGATGTCAAAGCTTTGATAGCTCCGGCATCATCCACCATCATCATGAGATTTTTATTTTTCCTGCATGCTGATGTGAGGAAAAACAGTAAAATCCATTTCTTATCTATAACTCATTTGCGGCTTACTATTCCCGAAAGAATTTTTTAGGCCGACAACAATTCTATATACCATCAAGTGCATTTGTTTATTTTCTCCAGGTCCAATCGTTTTTTGGACTCACCTTACTCAGGCCTGCCGGGGTGTAGGTAGAGTGGCGTACTTAGGGTGCAGGACCAGGCTAAGTCGATAGCACACTCCGGACCTAGATTGGCTTGGCGTCCAGGCGAGTAGGCCATTCAACAATGTTAAGACCCAAAAGAATTAACAATGCAACTTGAATTATATATGAATTGTTCGAGCTAAAGTTTCTTTAGAATTGCACAACTTTGTTATAGACAAGAAAGAGAAAAATAAAAAAGAATGAGCCTGTACAAAATAAATGCACGTGGAGTCTGTTTTCACATAATGATGTCTTTCATTATAGGTCCAGGGTACAGGGGAGACAAGTATACTCTTAGGGTACGGAACCAGTCTAAGTGTGTTGCATTTCTTGTTTGACCCAGGGTAACTAGCTACACTTTTAGTTCTGAGACTGTGTCAAGTGTTGCTTGAACTTTGCGGACCTTCCGGGAAAGGTCCGGCTGTCGTCCCGGAGGAGCTACCTGACTCTGTACAATGACCTCCGTGATATTAAGCGTAGAACTTACGATGGTGCTCAATGTTCCAAGGATTAGGGAGCGGTGTCCAATCCTCAGTTGCCAAGCGAACGCATCCGCGATGAGATACTTTGATCACTCGAAAGGGTCCTTCCCAGCTGGGAGAAAGTTTGTTTAACCCTTCTCGAGTTTGTATTCTCCGTAGCACCAGACCGCCTTCCTCGAGCTGTCGATTATGCACATGCCTTTGGTTATAGCGCTGGAGCGCTTGGCAGTATCGTGCATTTCGAACAGCTGCTCGGCACCTTCCCTCTTCAACGAGGTCAAGGTCTTCACGCCGGAGCTGGTCCTGCGTGGCTTCGTCGAAGGTCCGGACCCAGAGTGACCCCAAGGTGATTTTCAGAGGAAGGACTACTTCAGCTCCGTACACCAGGAAGAAGGGTGTCTCTCCAGTTGACCGGTTTGGAGTTGTCCTGTTTGCCCATAGGGTGGGCAGAAGCTCTTCAATCCAGTTGGCTCCATGTTTTTTCAGGTGCTCATATGTGCGCGTCTTGAGTCCTTTTAGGATTTCTGCATTTGCTCTCTCAGCTTGGCCATTGCTTGCCGGGTGAGCTACGGAAGCGTAGCTGACTTGAATTCCGAGGTCTTCACAATATCCTTGGAATGCAGAACTGGTGAATTGGGTCCCGTTGTCAGTTATGATCTTGTTTGGGACTCCAAATTTGCATACTATGGACTGCAAGTAATTGATAGTTGATTGCTTGTTTATTGTCACAACTGGAATTCCTTCCGGCCACTTAGTGAATTTGTTGATGGCAACATATAGGTACTTGTAACCTCCGACGGCTTTTGGGAAAGGTCCCAAAATATCCATACCCCACACAGCGAATGGCCATATCGGAGGTATCATTTGTAGAGGTTGAGCTGGTGTGTGAATTTGCTTCGCATGAAACTGGCATGCTCCACATTTCGTCACTAAGTCGGTTGCATCCTGGAGTGCTGTAGGCCAGTAAAATCCATGCCAGAAGGCTTTACCAACCAACGTGCGGGAAGACGCATGGTTCCTACACTCGCCTCCGTGGATTTCCGCAAGGAGCTCACGTTATTCTTCCCTTGTAATGCACCGCATTAGGATGCCATTGGCACCACGCTGGTTGAGATCCCTTCTACCAGTGTGTATCTTTTAGCCAATCTGACTATCCAGTCAGTAGATACATTGTCTCCAGGAAGGATGTTGTCTTTCAAGTAGCTCCGGATCTCCGAGATCCACACATCGGAGCTAACTTGAGCTTCCAAGTCTTGCGTGTGGGGTTGCTCGGAGCTTCCTGCAGCACCTACGACACTTGATGGACGCCATGGTAACAGGGCCATCGGGACCGCCAGCTTCGAGGTGCTAGTCTCGCTTCCTTCGCTCAGTTCGGCATGTTGAGCTGTTGGACTTGACAATCTTCGGACGAATGTTCCTTCGGGAACCGGAGCTCTGGTTGAAGCTTTCGTCGAGAGTTCGTCAGCTTCAGCATTGTTGAGACGCTGGACATGGCAAAGATCCAGGACATCGAAATCCTTCTAAAGCCTCTGGACTTCAAGAAGATATGCAGCTAATTGGGGGTTGTTGCAGCAGCATTTACCTTTGACTTGATTTATAATGAGCTGTGAATCATCCTTTACCAACAGCTGCTTGACACCATATGATAGTGCCACCTTGAGCCCATATATTAATGCTTCATACTCCGCCATGTTGTTGGTCGCCTTGAAGTCAAGGTGAACTATGTATTTGACCTTTTCCCCGGTCAGAGCAAGGAGAAGGACTCCAGCTCCGGCTCCCCGCTTCTGCACGAAGCCGTCAAAGTAGAGAGTCCAGTGAGGCTCAGTGAAGACAGGAGCCTTAGGTTCTGGCTTCTGCTCACTGGGGCCTCATGAATTTGATGGAGAGGGGGTCCATTCCGCCACAAAGTATGCCAATGCTTGACTCTTGATCGCTTGTCTTGGGACGAATTCAAGATCAAACTCGGCCAGGTCCGCTGCCCACTTTGCGATGTTCCCAGTAGAGTTGGGTTTATGCAAGATTGCACGCAGTGGTAAGAGGTTACCACTGAAATCTTGTGAGCTTGGAAGTAGTGACGAATCTTCCTAGAGGCAATAAGAACTGCGTAAAGCAGCTTATACACCTCTAGGTACTGAGTCTTGGTGTCATGGAGTACTTCGCTGATGAAGTATACTGGGCACTGGATGTTCCAGACCCTCCCGGAGGGGCCTAGAGCTTCCTCCTCATCAACCCGGACCCTCCCGGAGGGGTTCGGACCTTTTTTGGGGACCTCCAGGTTCTTGCTAGAGGAACCCAGAGCTTCTTCTGAAGTGATCCGGACCTTTCCGGAAGGGCCTGGATCTTCTTTTTTAGCAACAGTAACTCCTTCATTTGAAGGAGGTTGATCCTCTGGCGCCTCACCTCGAGGATCCGAGTCTGGGGGCTGGGACCCAGACTCACCTTCAGGTAGCTCCGGACCTTCCTGAAGGGGTCTGGATTCCTGAACTGGGGATGGTTCTGGTCTTTCCGCAACCAGGACCATGCTAACAACTTCGTCAGTTGCTGAAATGTAAAGCAGAAGTGGCTCACCAGGGTTCGGAGCTACCAAGGTTGGTAGAGTGGTGAGGAGCTGCTTCAGCTCTTGGAATGCCTTTTCTGCTTCTTCAGACCATTGGAATGGTCCGGACCTCCTAAATAGTTTGAAGAAGCGTAGCGCCCATTCCGCTAGTCTTGAGATGAACCGGCTGAGGGCAGCTAGACATCAGTTAGCTTCTGGACATCCTTGATGCGAGCTGGTAGCCGCATGTCTTCAATAGCTTTAATATTCGCCGTATTCGCCTCTTTTCCTCGGTGGTTCACCAAGAATCCTAGAAGCTTTCCGGAACTGACCGTGAAGACACACATGTCTAGGTTTAGCTTTGTGCGTGTGATTCGCAACTTGTCGAAGACAGCTTGCAAGGTGTCAAGAAATGACTCCTTGTTCTTGATCTTGATGATAATGTCATCGACGTACACTTCCACTACATCTCTGATGAGCTCTCCAAAAGTTTTGTACATAGCCCGCACAAACGTTGAAGCAGCGTTTTTGAGACCGAATGGCATGGCCGTGTAACAGTATAATCCATCTACTGTGATGAATGCAGTATGCTCTTCATCTTCCCTAGACATTCTGATTTCATGATACCCAAAATATGCGTCTAGGAAACATAGTAAGTCACCCCCGGAGGTGGAATACACTATCTGATCTTTTCTAGGTAGTGGAAATGGATCCTTTGGGCATGCCTTATTCAGTGTTGTGTAGTCGATACACATTCGAAGCTTCCCGCCGGCCTTGGGTACAACGGTTGGGTTTGCAAACCATTTTGGGTGGAAGACTTCCCGGATGAATCCAGCTTCAAGCAACTTCTTCACTTCTTGACGTATGAAGTTTTGTCGCTCTACTGATTGCTTCCGAGGCTTCTGATGTACAGGCCGAGCGTTGGGATGCATCTTCATATTGTGCTCAATCACTTCCCTAGGGATCCCACGCATTTCTGACGGTTGCTAGGCAAACACGTCGGCATTAGCCTGGAGAAAAGTGATGAGCACACGTTCCTATTTATCGTTCAGACCTCCCGATATACCAGTGGTCTGAGCAGTGTCAGAACCAATTTGGACGACTTTGACGGGAATGTCGGTGTCGCCGCTTGGTTGCACACGAGGTGCGGAGGTTGAGCCTCGATGATGAATGCTCGGGGGATTTGGAGCTTGCTCCTTTCTGGATTCTTTCACCTGCGCTGTAGCAAGCGCGTGGAGTTCTTCCACAGCAGTAACTCCGGCGATGCGATCTTCGCAGATCCGGAGAACGCCTGAGGGTGTTGGCATCTTCAACACCAAGTAGCCTTAATGAGCAGCAGCCATGGATTTGTATAAAGCTGGCCTGCCCAGGATGGCGTTGAATGGCAAGTTGACCTGTAATTATCCCGAGTTTCGAAGGTCACCGGGAGAGTAATGGCATCGAGTGGAGGTATGGCCCCCGGACCTACTCCTGAGAAAGGTCCGGAGGGGCGAAGATCCAAAGGTCGTAGGTGAAGCTTGACGAAGGCTTCAGAGCTTATGAGGTTCAGCCCCGAACCTCCGTCCACCATTACATGGTGGAGCTGGACGTTATTGATAGTCAGAGATACCATCAATGGAAGTTGGCCATCACCGATCATGTTCCAAGGGCAGTCCGAAGCATCAAAAGTGATGGCAATATCCATCCACTTCCGATGAGGCCTCGCCCTGGCGATGGGAGCTACAGAGGCCATGTCCCACCGCATTGTCTTGAGGACACGACGCGAGGTGATGTCCCACGAACCATCAAAGATGGTGTTCATGGTCTTCCGACGCTCGTTGTCGAAGACGTCGGAGTCGTCGTCAACGGAGGTGTAAATAGCTTTCAAGACCTTTTTGGGGTCCTAAAAGCCTAACTCCTCTTCAGCTGGAGCTTCATCGACTTTTTGTTTTACTTCCCTTTGATGGAAAGGAGCTTGTACTAGACCTCGGTGAGGTTTCGGACCTCTCAACAGTTTTCCAGGTTGTTGTTGTTCGTCTTGTGTATAGGACACCACATCTTGGAGCTGCCATCGTCTTCAGACGACGGCTGAGGTCGTTTCTTGGGGCATGGCCCCTGGCCACCCGGAGCTGCGGCAGCAGCGGCAGTAGGTGTGCCGACCGACGACTTCTTCTTGCCGTTGGACTTTTTCTTCTTCTTGCCACTCCTGGAGGTAATGGATTCACTCTTGGAGGTCTTTTTGTTGTCCTCCGAGATGGTTTGGAGTGCATTTCACGACCCTCCGCAGCCTTGGCGCACTTGTCTGCCAAGCTGAAGAGTTCCATGACGCTGGTGACTTCCTTGGTTGCCAGCTTCTCCAGCATTTTCATGTCTCGAACGCCTTGTCTAAATGCTACAATAACAGAAGCGCTTGAGATAGAAGAAATGGTATTTCGTACCTGGGAGAGCCTTTGGATGAAAGATCGCAAGGACTCTCCCACTTTTTTGCTTGACAGCAAAAAGATCCAGTTCTGTGTCTGGTCAGGTGTATGAGCTCCCAAAATTGGCACTGAACTGTTGGTACAACTCCGCCCAACTATTGATGGAGTCAGGCAGTAGGCTCATGAACCAAGACCTGGCGGTCCCAGTCGAAGCCACAGGAAAATAATTGGCCATCACGACCTCATTTCCCCCAGCCGCAAAGATAGCGGTGGAGTAGATTTGAAGAAATTCGGCGGGATTGACTGTCCCGTCAAATTTCTCCTGCAGGTGAGGCCGGAACTTCTGCGGCCATCTGACCATGCGTAGGTGCATGGCCAAGGCAGAACAACCTCCTCCTACTCTCTCAGGAGTGGTACTGTCCCGAGCCTCTCGCCTCTCGCGAGCACGCCCGATGTGGACGCGGACGTCCTATTGCCGGTAACGACGATCGAGCTCTGCCCGGAGGTTGTGAGTTGAGAGCCTTGTTATCGTATTAGTACATCGCACCCTGGAGGGCAGCAATGTTGCCTGTTGAGATGCAGCACTCCTCCTGTGCTGTGAAGCTTGCGGACTAAGTCTACCCGACAAGGTCCCGATGCTGTGATGGGGTCTGCCCCGAGGGGGAGGACCTTGATTACTGATGCGATCGGCTGCAGCTGCAACCAGATGATCCACATCAGCTCCCCACTGCTCCATCGCACCCTGGGTTGCTCCTAGAGGCGGTGGACGTTGGAGGAGAGCACGCGCAACATTAAGCGCATGTTCTGGGGTTGTTGTTCACCGATGCAGTGATCGATGCAGACGCCCCATCCTGCTGTCTGGGTTGATTCACCGGTGCAGATGGTAGTGGTGGTGGCATGACTCCTGCTGGGGTCACAACACCTGCTGGCTGCTGCATGTTGGAGGGATTGCCTCTAGCAGGTTGCTTAGCATGGTTACTGTTGGATGATCCAGCAGCATAATTCACCATCTTTGAATCTCAGGCGTCCCTACCTGGCGCGCTAACTGTCGGAGTCTGGATCCGGCAATTCTGTAACACCCTCATTTTCATGCATCATCCCTTGCATACACTCATATACATGTTTAACATTAACCCACATAAAGAGGAACGAGTTTAAAATTGATTTGGAGCATTTAAAATTGATTTGGAACAAAACCGCACTTAAAATGCTGGAAAGTGTGGACTAGTCCATTTTAATGAGGACTAGTCCGATTTCTCTCTGACTAAAAACGGACTTTTCCGTTTTTTCTGCGGACTAGTCCGATTTTGCCTCTGGAAACCTGGGGACTTCTCCGATTTTGCGCGGACCAGTCTGATATTCCATGAATCCTTGAAAATTTGCTAAGTCCCTGGACTTTTCCAGACTAGTCTGGTGTTCCAGCGGACTTGTCCATTTTTCCTCTCTGACTGAAGTCGGACTTGTCCGATTTTAGGCCAGAATTGTCCGATTTTCTCTCTGGACAACATCGGACTAGTCCGGTCCTTTCCAGACTTGTCCGATATGTCGTGACTCCGAGTTGATCTTTTGTTTTACAACTTGTTTCTTGGGTTTCACGTTAAGTGGGCCTAAGGACGTCGTGCCTGACTCATTTCGAGCCCATGAGGGACTCTAAACCGGCCTCTACACCTCTCAAACTCGAAATCCATCTAAACCTAGCCTCCACCTCTATATAAATAATCCCACCCCTTGACTTGACATCTATTTGTCACTTTTCCACCCCACCCAAACCCTTGTTCGTGGAGAGCCACCACCAAGGTGGGAGGAGAAGATCCCAATCAAGAAAAAGAAGAGGAGGAAACGAAAGAGGATTGAGATCTCTATCAAGCTTTCGTTCTTCATCACCAATTCATCTCCAAGTTCATCACCAACCCTAGATCACCAAGATCCAAGTGTTACCTCAAAGTTTCTTGAGTCATTGGAGTTCTAAACACCTTGTATACCTTCTATTCTCTTTTCCTTACATGAACTCAACCCCTAATCTCCGAATTCACGTCGATCAAGAAAGCCCTAATCTGCTGATCTCGCAAAGTGCGGACTTGTCCGGTCCCTAGCGGACTAGTCCGATTTCCCTAGATAAATTGTGTTGAATTAATTCCAAAAACTGACCTAATAAACTCCAAACCTGTATAAACTTGTTAAAATCCATTAGAACTAGTTATTGATCATTAAAAGCAATCTAGTAACAAGTTCTACCTTGCATTTGCATTAATCATGCATGTCATGTGATATTGAGTAATATATGTGCACTCTTTGATTGTGTTCTTGTCTTGTATGTTTATTGTGTGGATTAGACGGATTTGCGCCAGAGAGTGCCGCAGAGGATCTCCAACACCAAGAGTTTGAAGGTTTTGACCCTAATCAACCGCAAGAGCAAGGCAAGTGTCCTTGAAACATATTGATCCTGTTTTTAAATTAAATGTTTTGTTTGCAAAATTGCATGCATGTGTCAAATTGATGGGAATCCTATGATAGGAAGTTGACTAGCTTTGTTTAACAACCCTTGTCACCTAGAATATATGGTAGAGAGTCGGGAAAGGGATTTTTACCTCTTTGCTTCGCTTAATTAATTGGGATGGGAAAACAATACTACACACATTAATGATGAATTTATGAGATTATGATTAACATGAACTGATTAATGTAATGTGGTAACGGGTGATCTAAGCAAGCCTGGTATGTGGATGGGTTGGATGATATGGTGGTTGCTTGCTTTAGATCTAAGGACCGGTTCATTGAAGAATAAGTCAGTACTACAATGCCACCACGAGGCCAAGTATGGGTGCGGGGTAGATGATTAATTAGGGCTTTACCAGTGCTATTTGGGCCATTAGGGATGCTCGGGGAAGGTGTAGTCGGATTGGGTTTTTTGATGATTGGTGTGACCACACTGGGATCCGAATGGCTCAAGAGGGGGCCCGTGAATGAAGATGTGCTCTGTAGGAGACATCGCCACCGGTGAAACCTCAGTGGAGTCTAAATAGGCTAGAAATCCCTATCTAAAGGCTATTTTGTGATCTCTTGGCCACACACCGATGGAAGTGTGAGATGACATACTAGAGGTTCTAGTCTTCGAAAGGTGATGAAATCACGAACACGTGGGTAAAGTGGTACAAACTCTGCAGAGTGTGTCTAAAACTATCATGATAGCCGTGCTCCCGGTTATGAGATCCTTGACAACTTCCATGATTAGAGGGAACTCGGTATTGGGCTGGTTATGGATTAATTTCTGGTATTGAATATGGTTATTGGAAAATGGTGAAATCTGGAATTATTGATGAGGATGGTGAATTGTGGACTGGTATCATGATATTACTTATGATTATGATGGGTTTGATTCATATACATATAATATATTTCTTTTCAAATGTTTTAATGTACTTTTCAGCACTGAGCCATTATTATTGTCGTCATTTGAATCAACCACATGTCATACTTTCCACACTTGCTGAGTACGAGATGTACTCACTCTTGCAATCTCCCCAACAGTTGCAGGTCAGGATTGGGAGTTTAATGGTGATAATGTGGAGTTCTAGGCCGTGTCTACCGTCAGCTTGCCTGTGGTGTTGATTGGAGCTGCGCTATACCCAAATGCTTATGCTGCCTAGCTGTTTAGTTGGCTTAATTAGAGTATTTCCGCTGCATTAGTTGAACTTGTCATTAATATACATTAGAGGTTGTATTCTAGGATAATATGGTTTGTGTAACAAAACTTGGTTAACTAATCTTGTTCTGTGGTAATTTTTTGTATACTCTTTTGTGAGGCACTCGTGTATGTGTGATGAACATCCTGGGCACACGTATGCGTTAGCTTGGTTCATTTTTCGGAACCGGGCGTCACAGATTGGTGTCAGAGCGAGGTTGACCGTAGCATGCAGCCTAGATAGAATGGACACTTTAAAGCACATAGGAGCACTCAGGAACCAATGTGTTTTTGCTTGGTGTGCTGTTTGCTATATATTGCTTGCTTGTGTGCTTAATAGAGTATTTTGGGATGCCTTAGCATTGCCATGTCCACCTAGGCTAGTGTAGCTGGCTATTTAGTTTCATATCCCTTGATGCATATAGTTGGGGACGTTTTCTAATTCTTACCTATTGCTTTTCTTCAGATGGTGAGGACTCGCAACCAGAGGGATGTCAATAATGAGGAGGAGAACCATGGAGTACCTCACAACAACAATGGGCAAGGACCTACTCGTGGAGCTATCAACATTGAGCAGCTTTTGGCCATGCGAAACCAGCTCATGCAGACCATGATACAGACTATGGGACAGCTGCAGGCTGGCAACATCAACAATCAGCCCCACATGCCTCCAGCGCCACCCCCACCCCCTCATAACTGGTTGGGAGAGTTTATGAGGACTAGGCCACCGACCTTTGCTCAAGTTGCCGACCCTATGGATGCGGATGATTGGCTCAAGTCCGTGGAGAAGAAGTTAGCTATTATCCAATGCAATGACCGGGAGAAGGTGCTATTTGCTTCTCATCAACTCGTTGGAGCAGTTGCGGATTGGTGGGATTCATATTGCAATTGCTCAATTGTGACTATGCACATTTTCAGAAGCTTGTGGACAAAGCAATTGTGGTTGAGAACAAGATTTGTGAGATGGAGCAAGACAATAAGAGAAATGCGCCATATCAAGGACAGCAACAAGGAAGTAATGTGCGCCCTCACTTTGCGCTGCCCAATGCGCCTTATTTCAGCCCTTCTGCGCCTGCTCAGCGCCCTGGTTATGCACCGCGCTCAACTTAGTTTGTGCAATAGCACCCTTTCATGCAAGCACCTAGGCCTCCAATGCCTTATGCGCCTCGTGCTAATTTTCCTGCTGCAAGTGTTCAAAACCAAGCTCGTCCCAATAATTCTGGTGGAGTTAAGAAGTGTTATACTTGTGGAGAAGCTGGACACTTTGCGCATCAATGTCCTAAGTCAGGCCTTGGTCAAGAAAGCAATGCACTGAGGCAAAACCCAAGACCCAATGGAGGACAACCACAAGGGAACCGTGGACAGGAGAATTTTGCTCGTGGCAACGTGAACCATGTCTCTACGGAGGATGCTCAACAATCGGATGACGTGGTCATTGGTATGTTTCTCGCCAACTCCAACCCCGCGACTATGTTATTTGATTCTGGAGCATCACATTCATTCATTGCATTGAAGTATGTTGCCAAGTATAGTTTGCCTATCTCTCATATGAAGTTTACTCTATTGGTTAAGTCTCCTGGAGGAGAGATGAGGACAAATATAGTATGTCCAAAAGTAAGCCTTGGAATAAGGGGGGTAGACTTCTCTGCCAACCTCATTGTTTTGTATTCTCAAGGATTAGACATTATACTTGGTATGGACTGGTTGAGGAAGCACAATGGAGTTATTGAGTGTGCCATGAAGATGGTGAAGTTGACCAATGAGGAAGGGATCACCGTAGAATTTGAAGCATCTCGAACCACACCGAAGCAATTGGAGCTGAATCATATGGACGGTGCCGCGATTGAGGAGATTACGGTGGTGTGTGAATTTTTGGATGTTTTTCCGGAAGAGTTGCCAGGTATGCCACCTGATAGAGACATTGAGTTTGTTATTGATTTAATACCTGGAACTGCACCTATATCTAAGAGGCCGTATAGGATGCCTCCTTTGGAATTAGCGGAGCTCAAGAAACAAATTCAAGAGCAACTAGAGAAAGGTTTTGTTCGCCCTAGTTCTTCACCTTGGGGACCACCCGTTCTATTTGTGGACAAGAACGATGGAACACAAAGGATGTGTGTGGATTACCGAGCTCTCAACGAGGTAACAATCAAGAACAAGTACACCTTGCCACACATAGAAGACTTGTTTGATCAGATGAAGGGTGCTTGTGTCTTCTCTAAGATTGATTTGAGGTCGGGATATTTTCAAATGAAGATTAGACCATCGGACATACCAAAAACAGCTTTTAGAACACAGTATGGATCTTATGAGTACACCGTGATGTCTTTTGGATTGACAAATGCACCTGCCTACTTTATGTACCTCATGAATAGAGTCTTCATGGAGTACTTGGACAAGTTCGTCATGGTGTTCATTGATGATATTATGATCTACTCGAAGGATGAGAAGGAGCATGAGGAACACTTGAGGCTTACGCTACAGAAATTGAGGGTGCATCAATTATATGCCAAGTTCAAAAAGTGTCAGTTTTGGTTGGGAGAGGTGTCATTTTTGGGTCATATCATCTCAGGAGGAGGAGTATCGGTTGACCCCGGAATAGTGAGAGACGTGTTGAAATGGGAACCACCGGAAAATGTCAAGGAAATCAGGAGTTTTCTTAGGATGGCTGGATATTACCGTAGGTTAATCAAGGACTTTTCCAAGATAGCCAAGCCTATGACGGAGTTGCTAATGAAGGGAAAGGTGTTCCAATGGACTGAAGCTTGTCAAAACAGTTTTGAGGAGTTAAAGAAGAGGTTGACAACTGCCCCAGTTTTGGTATTGCCGGATGTGAGCAAGAGTTTTGATATTTATTACGACGCATCGAGACAAGGACTTGGATGAGTATTGATGCAAGAATGTCAAGTGGTTGCCTATGCATCAAGACAATTGAAGAAACACGAGCAGAAATACCCAACACATGATTTAGAACTTGCAGCCATGGTACACGCATTGAAGATTTGGAGACACTATATTCTTGGACATAGGTGTGAAATTTATACGGACCATAAGAGTTTGAAGTATATTTTCACACAAACGGATCTGAACTTGAGGCAATGGAGATAGTTGGAGCTCATCAAAGATTATGATTTGGGGATCAACTATAATCCGGGAAAAGCCAATGTAGTGGCCGATGCTTTGAGTAGAAAGGGAGTAAGTCATCAACTCATAGTTCGAGAGTTGCCATCCGAGTTATGTAAGGAGTTTGAAAGGTTGAACCTCGGGTTTGTAAATGAGATGGAGATGATGGAGTTAAACACAACCTTGGAGCAAGAAATTCGAGAGGCACAGACCAAGGATGAGGAAATTCAGGAAATCAAGGAAAGGACCCAAGAGGGGAGATAATTCAGATTTGATGAAGATGAACATAGTACCCTATGGCTTGGTAAGAGAATTGTTGTGCCTAATGTGAAGCATATTCGGGAGACAATATTAAAGGAGGCACATGACTCGCCGTACTCGATTCACCCTGGTTGTACGAAAATGTACAAAGACTTGAAGACTTGCTATTGGTGGGATAGCATGAAAAAGGACATATCTGAATATGTGGCATTGTGTGATGTGTGTCAACGAGTAAAGGCGGAACATCAAAAGCCAGCGGGACTATTACAACCATTGAAGAACCCGGAATGGAAGTGGGAAGAAATTGGAATGGACTTCATAGTTGGGTCACCACGTACTCAGTCCGGGTATGACTCAATTTTGGTAATTGTGGATCGCTTAACCAAGTCAGCTCATTTTGTCCCTGTGAAGACCAAATATACAGCTGCACATTTGGCTGAAATATACATGGAGCATATTGTGTGTCGACATGGAGTACCGAAGAAGATAGTCTCGGATAGAGGTTCACAATTCACTTCCAGGTTTTGGAAAAAATTGCATGAAGCTTTGGGGACGAGGTTGAATTTTAGTTTAGCATATCACCCTCAAACGGATGGACAAATCGAGAGGACCAATCAAATTTTGGAGGACATGTTAAGAACTTGTGCTTTAAAGCATGGGAAGAGTTGGGACAAAAGCTTGCCATACACGGAATTTTCATACAACAATAGCTACAAAACAAGTTTGAAGATGTCACCATATGAAGCGCTTTATGGGAGGAAGTGTAGGACACCTTTGTTCTGGAATGAGGCAGGAGAAACTCAAGTATTTGGTCCGGATGTGTTGCAAGAAGTCAAAGAGCAAGTCCAATAATTCGTGAAAACTTGAGGGCTACCCAATCAAGACAAAAGGGCTACGCGGACAATAGGAGAAGGAAATTAACCTTTGAAATAGGTGATTTTGTTTACCTCAAGGTGTCACCAATGAGAGGTCACAAGAGGTTTAACATAAGGGGCAAGCTCGCACCTCGTTATATTGGACCATTCAAGATTTTGGACAAAAGAGGAGAAGTAGCGTATAAGTTGGAGATGCCAACTCATCTTTTGGATGTCCATGATGTCTTTCATGTTTCCCAGCTCAAGAAGTGCTTGAGAGTACCAGAAGAAGAAGTGCCAATGGAAGAATTGGAACTAGAGGAAGATTTGACTTATGCCGAAAAACCGATCAAGATCTTGGAAACCAAGGAGAGAACCACAAGGAACAACGTGATTCGATGGTGTAAAGTTCAATGGAAGCACCACACCAAAAAAGAAGCAACTTGGGAGCTAGAAGATGATCTCAAGAAGGAATTTCCCTATCTCTTCTCTTCCGCGTCGAATCTCAAGGGTGAGATTCATTTTAAGGGCGGTAGGTTTGTAACACCCTAATTTTCATGCATCATGCCTTGCATACACTCATATACATGTTTAACATTAACCCACATAAAGAGGAACAAGTTTAAAATTGATTTGGAGCATTTAAAATTGATTTGGAACAAAACCGCACTTAAAATGCAGGAAAGTGCGGACTAGTCCAATTTTACTGAGGACTAGTCCGATTTCTCTCTGACTAAAAACGGACTTGTCCGATTTTTCCTCTGGAAACCTTCGGACTTGTCCGATCTTGTGCAGACTAGTCCGATATTCCATGAATCCTTGAAAATTTGCTAAGTCCCTGGACTTTTCCGGACTAGTCCGGTGTTCCAGCGGACTTGTCCGTTTTTCCTTTCTGACTAAAGTCGGACTTGTCCGATTTTAGGCCAGACTTGTCTGATTTTCTCTCTGGACAACTTCGGACTAGTCCGGTTGTAGGATCGAAGAGCACGTGAAAAGCTACCAGAGGGGGGTGAATGGTAGATTTAAAAATCTTACGCAGCGGAAACAATAAAACCCCAAACCCTTTCGGTAGAAAAACGATGTGTTAAAGAAATCGTGTATGAGACTAATCGAAACGTGTTTCACCGTGACAAAAGTAATAGATATCAGAGAGAATCAAGTCACGAAGACAACACAAAAAAAATTACTCAAAGCCGTCGGGAAAAACTCAAGTTATGATCGAAAGATCAGACTATGGTCAATCTGACCTACCCGAGAAAAACAGTTTCTGGAATGCTGCAATGAAACTCGTGTAGATCAGAAACCACAAATCCAATGACCGTGAATTTTTGATAGATGATAGAAAATCAAGTTGTGAAGACAACCCAACAAGAATCACATCAATTGGATAAGTAAAACTCGAGTTATGATAATATCACCAACGAAAGGTAGTGCTGTCCAGAAACTCGACGAGTAAAACTTGTCTGGAACAAGTCGGACGAACAAGGCACAAAAGTTCCTTAAAACTATGAATTTTATTCAATAGAACACAAGAAGAACAGCCCCAAAGTCGTCTCTCTCGAGATTTGGCCTTCCCTTGCTTTTATAACCAGCCCTTAGGCCATCCCAATCTCAACTAGGACTCCAATCCTAATCTAATCACAATCGGAACTTACCATAACTGCTTAGGACTCTTCTATACGCAGATAGAAGCAATCATAAGACTTCCAAACACCTTAAAAACGTATCCCACATTCCTAAACACCTCAACTTCGTGACCCACACGAAATCCTAACATGACCAACTCGATATTTCCATACCGAGCCATAACCGACTCAGCTAGCAGCCTAAGTCTTCAACCGATACGATCCGATCCTTCCGATCAGATCTTACTTCCATAATCCGTCTCTAGAAGCATATTGCCACGTCATGCACCTCATGCACACGTGCGAACACCTTCCTTTGACCTTCATATGCACTGCCCTTGATTCAATCATCCTGCGCGACCTCCTGACCCGCTCAACCACAGTTCCTCCCGAACTTGGTTGTTGGAACCTCATCTCCTCTGAGACTAGTCCAATGGATCCTGTCACCAGCCATGACTTGAACTTAAGCAACACCTGCACATGAACAAACAAACAATCCATACGAGCCCAAGTCCTCGACTTGACTCAAGTTAGTTCCAAACACAACACCTTACGTGAGAACCTCACATAAGCATGTTGCAAAACCATAATAACACGATATCATCCATATCATCCAAAACGCACCAAAAACTTAGCAAATGAATACTAAGCAATCTTTCCAACAATGTAAAGCAAGTACGAAACATTGCAAATGAAAAGCAGAAGCACTTTGGTCAAGTTCCGGACCTTGCCAGAGCAACCCGGAGCTTGAGCCGGAGCTAACAAAAGCTAGTAGAACCTAGCGCCGGAGCTTACCAGAACTATTAGATCCTAGCACTGGAGCTTACCAAAAACTAGTCAAAACTAGTCAACCCAAAACCGGAGTTAGACAAAGTACGTCGGAGCTTAGCAAAAGCATGCCGGAGCTATCAAATATATGCCAGAGCTAAAGATAAAGCTCACCGGAGCTAACCAAAGCTAGTCGGACCTTACCAAGAAGTCGGACCTAGCTTCGAACATAGCCGGACCTACCATCGGACCTTGCTGTAGCTCAGAGTTAGAGTCGGACCTTGATAAAAAGGTGTTTTGGTGATATTTAAAACTTTTATCATCAAAGCCAAGTGTATTCACTACAAGCCAATGTATTCAACACATATAGGTCCTACAATCTCCCCCTTGATGAATGCATTGGCAACACCATTTAAAATCTGAACATTGGCTTATTCTCATTAAATGTTTTGAAAGCAATTTCTCCCCCTTTGTAAATCAAAAGTAAAATGAGAAGAAAAATTATCCCATATTATCTGTCGTTATCTCTCCCCCTTTATTATCTCTCCTTATTCTCTTTCTTTTCATGCTTATCTCTCCCCCTTTGACAATGTATTCAGCAAGTCATGAGCATATAAACAAATTATCTCTCCCTCTTTAGTTGTTATGAGCATATTATAACATATACATATAAGCAAAGCTCATCCAAGTCATACTATCAAGTACCTTACATTATCACATCAATGAAATACATAAGGTAGTGTAAGCCATGCTAGAGATCAAATGTAATTTTTCAATTTAAGCAAGTCATGATCTCACAAACTTAACTATTTAAAAACCTGAAAGCATGACACTAGTTGCTGCATTTTTTTTTAAAGCATAAATTTAGATCATATGATATTTGAAAGAGATTATATGCACATCTGCCTTATTCTAACCAACCAAGCCAAGCCTATGTCATTTGACAATCAGAAGCTTAAGGACATGGTTTTAGTCATACACAACTTCTTCCAAGTTCATATCTAAGTGCAATGACAAGCCATCTCAAAAGAAGAAGTGCGATGTATGCATATTTTCTTGATCTTTTCTCAATTTATATTTGTTCATAAAAACTCAACATGTGAGTTGATTACTTGATTAATTCTTAATGATTAAAAGCACTTGTGAGCATGCAACAAGTTCAAAACAGCAAGAAAGTTCGACCATGACCAGATTTAGTGTAAGTAATTATTCCAATTACTAGACATGGCAAAAACTACAAAATGTATAACATGAGTAATATAGTAAGAACTTTCAGCATGTAAAAGGAATCACAAAGTCATATATGTATGAAATACTATGCTCATATTATTTTTATTTCAGATCCACACATAGACTTCCCAAGTTTCAAAAACTCCCCCTCAATTTAAGCCATGAAGATGCATAACCCCTATTTCACTACGAATGTAACAAAAACGAGTGAAATCCAAAGGTTTTGTAAAAATGTCAGCCAATTGATGTTCGGTATCTACATGGTGAAGCACAATGTTTCCTTTTTCAACGTTATCTCAGAGAAAGTGATACCTAATGTCAATGTGCTTAGTTCTAGAATGTTGCACGAGGTTTTTGGCAATGCAAATAGCACTAGTGTTATCACAAAACAGTGGAACACTATCTAGATCAAACCCATAGTCCTTAAGGGTTTGTACAATCCAAAGAATTTGTTTGCAAGCACTAGCAGCAGCTACATATTCAGATTCAGCTGTGGATTGTGCAACCGAATTTTGTTTTCTAGAGGACCAAGCAACAAGAGAGTTACCAAGAAAATGACAAGCACCGGAAGTACTTTTCCTATCAATCCTACAACCCATAAAATCAGCATCCGAAAAAGCTTTCAAAGTAACGGTTGAGGAAGAAGGAAGATAAATGCCAAATTCTTGGGTTCCAGGTAAGTACCTGAGAATCCTTTTGATGGCTTGACGATGTGAAACACGTGGGGAAGCTTGAAACCGTGCACAGAGACATACGCTAAATTGTATGTCCGGTCTTGATGCCGTGAGGTACAAAAGTGATCCGATCATGCTTCTATATTCTTTTTGATCCACGGATTCACCATCTTCATCAAGTTCAAGTGTTGTTGCTGTTCCCATTGGTGTTCGAAGAGGCTTGCTTTTGTCCATGTTGAAGTGCCTTAGGAGGTCTTTGGTATACTTCGTTTGATGCACAAAGGTACCCTCCTTGGTTTGCTTGATTTGCAGCCCCAAAAAGTAAGTGAGTTCACCCATCATACTCATTTCAAATTCGGAACTCATCATTGCTGAAAACTTGGACACAAGATCATGAGAAGCACAACCAAAGATAATATCATCCACATACACTTGAACGAATAATGAGTCATTGCCATGCTTAAGCACAAAAAGAGTTTTATCAACCTTGCCCATGGTAAACCCCTGTTCAAGTAAGAATGTTTTTAACCTATCATACCATTCTCTAGGGGCTTGTTTGAGACCGTACAGTTTGTAAACATGATTAGGAAAATCTGGATTTTCAAAACTAGGTGGTTGTTTGACATAAACCTCCTCATCTATCTAGCCATTAAGAAAAGCACTTTTAACATCCATTTGAAATAGCTTAAACCTTTAGATGCTGCAAAAGCTAACAAAATTCTTATGGCTTCTAATCTAGCGACAGGAGCAAAAGTTTCATCAAAATCTAGACCTTCAACTTGAGTGAAACCTTGAGCAACCAACCTAGCCTTATTCCTAACCACAAACCCATCCTCACTTTGTTTATTTTTAAATACCCATTTAGTTCCAATTAAAGTGTGACCTTGAGGTGGAGGTACAAGTTTCCAAACATTATTTCTTTCAAAATTTTCTAACTCTTCTTGCATGGCAATAATCCAAGATTCATTAGTGAGAGCGTCTGATATATCTTTGGGTTCAAAAGAAGCAACAAAAGCAGAATGAGCATGAGAGTTTGGATCGCAAAACCTGGACCGTGTGACTCGTTCGTGCAAGCTTCCAATCATCTGTTGTGGGGGATGATATTTGTAAAAACGTAGGGGAACGGATGTCTCACAAGCTTCTTCTTCATTAGGTTCATCGTAGATTGATGAGCTTGTGGCTTCTGGACGATCAGGACCAACAGAGGTGATAACCGGAGCTTGTTCAATGTCCGGAGCTGGACGCGTGTCAGCTTCGGAACTACCAGGCAGTATCACCGGCTCTTCTTCATCTTCGAAAATACCCTCCCCCTGAGGATACGGATCTGGTCCTGCAATACCGGAGCTAGTACCTGGGCTAGCTTCATCAAAAGACACTTCACAAGTCTCCACAATTTTTTTAGTGTCTAGTAAAAGCACACGGTAGCCTCTAGTATGAGATGGATAACCAAGAAACATGCCATCAATGGATCTAGGATCAAATTTATCAAGATTACCATGTTTCTTAAAAAAACATTTGCAACCAAAGACCCGAAAGTGTGTAACACTAGGCCTATGTCCAAATCGGAGCTCATATGGTGTTTTACCTAGCTTATCACGCAAGAAAACACGATTTGAGACATAACAAGCGGTTGCTAACGCATCAGCCCAAAATTTCCTAGGAGTTCGATATTCATCAAGCATAGTCCTAGCCATCTCAACTAAGGTTCTGTTCTTTCTTTCTACAACACCGTTTTGTTGAGGTACATATGGTGAAGAGAATTGATGATCTATTCCATTTTCATCACAAAAGTGATCAAAAGATTGATTTTAAATTCAGTTCCATTATCACTTCTAATTGCTTTTAATGATCCTGGGTGATCAATTGATAATCTAAGAAATAAAGTTCTAAAGTGACTAAAAACTTCATTCTTAGGCGTCATAAAGTACACCCAAGAATATCTAGAATAATCATCAACAATTTCAAGAGCATACCATTTACCTCTGAAGGATTGAACACGTGAAGGTCCTACGGTGTCAAGATGCAAAAGTTGACATGGTTCAGTTGTCACAATCATTGTGAGAGGAGTATGTGAACCTGCAACCATCTTAGCATGTCTACAAGAAGAGAACACAATTTCTTTGTCCCCTTTAAGCTTAGGCAGCCCACGTATGCGATCAAGAGCACTAACACGCGTTAGGTGATCAAAGCCTACGTGACCAAGTCTACGATGCCAAAAATATAAGTCCTTTGAATCATTAGCAACTAGACACCTATGCTTAGAGGAAGACATATCAAAATCAGCTTTAAAAACTCTTCCAAACCGAGACATGTTAAAATTAAGCTCACTATTTGAATCTACAACTTTGCAGGAGTTTTTATTGAAAATAATCTCTAGATTTTCATCCAGCAATTGTGAGACAGAAAGCAAGTTGTATTTCAAATTTTTGACAAGTGCCACATTTTTCAAAGTGTAGTGATCATTTACTCTAACCGAACCCTTAGCAATAATAGGAGTTGAAGAATTATCGGCAAAAGTAACATTTTCTACACGTGACACAAAAGAGAGGGAGGAGAACCAATCTTTGTTACCGGTCATGTGGCATGAGCAACCTGAATCCACAATCCAAATGTTCTCCTTCCTCAAACGTGTAACCTACATAGAAGCACAATACGTCGATGACTCAATACTGGGGTTAGTCAAAAGGCATTTAGGTATCCAGTACTGAGTCACACGACGTGCAGTAGGAAAAACACGCGAAAGCTGAGATAAAACAACAGGTTTATGAGTCAAAGATTGAGGTTTTCTGTTCTTAACAGTTGATTTGGAAGTTGTTACTTGTTTAGAGTGAAAACCAGTAGCTCCGGAGGTAAAAGCAGAAGGTCCGGAGGCAAAACCTGAAGCTCCGGAGGGAACAACAGAAGATCCGGGAGCTCTCGGAGCTATCAGAACTACCAGAGCTGCCTTTACGGATTTCTCACCAGAAGGTCCGGAAGCTACCTTTTCAAATTTCTGACTCACTAAAGCAGGTTGTGTTTTTCTAATTGCATGAAAGTTATAAGATCTGGCAATTTTTCTTTCCCTTTTTTGTTGTTTAGCTAGTCTATAACAAAAATCTATGACATGACCATCTCTACCACAGAAGGTACAATGAAATTTTACCATCCCTGTCAGAGAGGAGCTCTGGTACTGACACGTGTACAACAACCCCGGACCTGCTCTCCCGCAAGGGAAAGCTCTGGATACAACACGTGTGGAGCCTCTGGACCTTCGTTACCAACGCAAATACAATCCGATCATGACCATTACAGACATTCAAGAATGGTTAAGGCAGCAGTTACAAGGTTTCATGATGTGTCATTAATGCCATATTAATAACACATGATCAGTGTACAGTTAATAGTGGTAATGCTGCCATGAAGGAATGTTACCACACTATTAACTGTAATTAATACTCTTTAGACGGTGTATTAAGACATTAAGCACGCTAGGGCCACATGTCAGGCCATGCCAGCTTTGTAATGGTCAGTCCTTAGAACTATAAAAGGGCTGCACCACACGAGTATATTGGGCCAAGTGATTGCAACCTGACCTTAGCAAACTAACGCGCTCAATACAATCACACAAACCCCGTGGAGTTGGGTGTTACGCTCAGGCGGCCCGAACCACGTAAATCTCCAAGGTCACCATCTTGATTTTGATCTTGTGTCCCCTAACCACAAAAGAACCTCCGCGGGCTGCTTTTCAGCGGGTCCAGGGGAAGTGTCGTATTCCACACTTCGACGGATTCCCATCAAATTGACACAAGCATGCAGTTTTGCAAACAAAACATTTATTTTAGAAATAGGATCAACATGTTCAAGGACACTTGCCTTGCTCTTGGGCTTGATTAGGGTCAAAGACTTCAAACTCCTGGTGCTGGAGATCCTCCGTAGCACTCTTTAGCGCAAATCCGTCTATACCGCACAATAAACATACAATACAAGAATCACAATCAATAAGTGCACATATAATACTCAATATGTCATAACATGCATGATTAATGCAAATGCAAAGCAAAACTAGTTAATGAGTTGTTAATGATTTTTACTAACTAGTTCTAATAGTTTTTAAATGGTTTTAACAGGTTTGGAATTAATTCAAACCAATTTATATTTAGTTGAATAGGAAATAGATTGAAAAATCGTACTAGTCTGCTTGGGACCGGACTAGTCCGCCCGTCGCAGGAACAACGAAATAGGGTTTTCTAGATTAACATTAATTTGGAGAAACGGGATTGAATTCACGTGAGAAAGAGGAAGTAGAAGGTGCACCAGGTGCTTAGAACTCCAATGAATCAAGGGGTTTGGAGCCAACACTTGGATCTTGGTGATCTAGGGTTGATGAAGAACTTGATGAAGGATTGGTAATGAAGAACGAAGACTTGATGGAGATTTTGATCCTCTTTCGTTTCCTCCTCTTCTTCTTCTGCTTCTCGAGATCTACTTCTACCTTCTTGATGGCAGCTCTCGATGAGCTAGGGTTTGTGGTCTTTCAATTGAGGCAAAAGGATGTAAAGTCAAGCGGTGGGGTTGTTTATATAAGGGTGGGGGGCTAGGGTTTGATGGATTTCAAGTTTGGGGAGGGGTGGAGGCCGATGTGAGGTCCCACATGGGCTCCAAAAAGAGTTAGACATGACGTCCTTAGGCCCACTTAATGTAAAATCCAAAAACACATCGCGAAACAAAAGATCAACTCGGAATCGCGATCACCGGACAAGTCCAAAAAGGGCTGGACTAGTACGAAATTAGCAAGAGAGATATAGGACAAGTCCGGACTATATCGGACAAGTCCAAACATGGTTAGAGGAAAACTAGACAAGTCTTGCCGAAACCGGACAAGTCCGATTTTAGTCAGAGGGAGAACAGACAAGTCTGCTAGATGTCGGACAAATTCGAGCAAGTCTAGGGACTTGGCAAAATTTTCAAGGAATTGGAATACCGGACTAGTCCACGATGGACCGGACAAGTTCGAAAGTATCCAGAGGAAAAAACCGGAATAGTCCGCAGCAAAAACAAACTAGACCGATGATGGTTAGAGAAAAATCGAACTAGTCTGCACCATAACCAGACTAGTCCGCACTCCTTAGAAATTTTGAGTGTGGTTTTACTCTAAATTCATTTTAAACCTATTCCTTGTTATGTGGATTAATGTTAAACATGTATATGAACTTATGCAATGCATGATGCATGAAAATGAGGGTGTTACATACCTACCCCCCCTTAAAATGAATCTCATGCTCGAGATTCGAAGCGGAAGAGAAGACATAGGGGAAGTCCTTCTTGAGTTCATCCTCCAGCTCCCAAGTTGCCTTTGATTCTGTATGATCCTTCCATTGAACTTTACACCATCTAATAGTCTTGTTCCTTGTGACGCTCTCCTTGGTTTCCATGATCTTGACCAGTTGCTCAGCCTAAGTCAAATCTGCCTCTAATTCCAATTCTTCCATTGGCACTTGTTCTTCCGGCACTCTCAAGCACTTCTTGAGTTGGGAAACATGAAAGACATCATGAACATCCGATAAGTGAGCTGACATCTCCAACTTATATGCTACTTCTCCTCTTTTATCCAAAATCTTGAATGGCCCAATGTTTGAGGTGCTAGCTTGCCTCTTATGTTAAACCACTTATGACCTCTCATTGGTGACACCTTGAAGTAAACAAAATCTCCCACTTCAAATGCTAGTTTCCTTCTCCTATTGCCCGAATAGCCTTTTTGCCTTGATTGAGCAGCCCTCAAGTTTTCACGAATAATCTGGACTTGCTTCTCAGCTTCTTGCAGCACGTGAGGTCCAAACACTTGATTCTCTTTTGTCTCATTCCACAACAATGGTGTCCTACACTTCCTCCTGTACAATGCTTAAAAAGGTGACATCTTCAAGCTTGCTTGACAGCTATTGTTATATGGGAATTCCGCATACGACAAGCTCTTGTCCCAACTTCTTCCATGCTTCAAAGCACAAGCTCTTAACATATCCTCTAAAATCTGATTGGTCCTCTCAGTTTGTCCATCCGTTTGAGGGTGATATGCCGAGCTAAAATTCAACTTTGTTCCCTATGCTTCATGCAATTTCTGCCAAAACCTGGAGGTAAATTGAGAACCTCTATCAGATACTATTTTCTTCAGAACTCCATGCAAACATACTATTCTTCCCATGTACAGTTCCGCCAACTTCTCCCCATTAAAGGTGGTCTTGATGGGAATAAAGTGAGCTGACTTGGTCAAACGATCCACAATTACCCATATTGAGTTATAACCGGACTGGGTACGCGATAAACCAACTATAAAGTCCATCCAAATTTCTTCCTACTTCCATTCTGGAACCTTCAATGGTTGCAATAATCCATCTGACCTTTCATGTTCCGCCTTGACTCGTTGACACACATCACAAAACGCCACATATTCATCTATGTCCTTTTTCATTGTGGCGCACCAATAACATGTCTTCAAGTCTTTGTACATCTTCGTACAACCGGGATGAATTGAGTATGGCGAGTCATGTGCCTCTTTTACTATTGTCTGCCGAGTATGCTTCACATTAGGCACGACAATCCTTTTTCCGAGCCATAAGGTACCATGTTAATCCTCATCAAATCTGAATTCCCTTCCATCCTGGGTGCTTTCTTTCATCTCCTGAATTTCCTCATCCTTGGTTTGACCTTCTCGAATCTCTTGCTCCAAGGTCAGTTTTAACTCCGTTATCCCCATCTCATTTACAAATCCAACTTCCAACCGTTCAAACTCCTTACATAACTTGGATGGCAATTCTTGAACCGTGAGCTAGTGACTTACCCCTCTTCGACTCAAAGCATCGGCCACTACATTAGCCTTCCATGGATGACAGCTGATTCTGACATCATAATATTTGATGCATTCCAACCATCTTCATTGCCTCAAATTAAGATCTGTTTGTGTGAAAGGATACTTTAAGCTCTTGTGATCCGTATAAATTTCACACATATGTCCTAGGATATAATGTCTCCAAATCTTCAATGTGTGTACCACGGCTGCTAGTTCCAACTCATGTGTTGGATAATTCTTCTCATGTTTCTTCAATTATCTCGATGCACAGGCGAACACTTGACCTTCCTGCATAAGCACACATCCAAGTGCTTGCCCGATGCATCACAATAAATATCAAAACTCTTGCTCACATCCGGCAAAACCAAAACTGTGGCGGTTGTTAACCTTTCCTTCAACTCCTCAAAACTTTCTTGACAAGATTGAGTCCATTGGAAAGCTTTCCCCTTGATTAGCAATTTTGTCATTGGCTTGGCTATTTTGGAAAAATCCTTGATGAATCGACATAATATCCGGCCATTCCAAGAAAACTCCAGATCTCCTTTACATTATGTTGGGGTTCCCATTTCAAAACATCCCTCACTTTACCGGGGTCAACCGATACTCCTCCTCCCGAGATGATATGACCAAAAAATGACACCTCTTTCAACCAAAATTAGCTCTTGCTGAATTTGGCATATAATTGATGCTCCCTCAATTTCTGCAACCCTCAAGTGTTCCTCATGTTCCTTCTAATCCTTCGAGTAGATCATAATGTCATCAATGAACATGACTATAAACTTATCCAAGTACTCCATGAAGACTTTATTCATGAGGTACATAAAATACGCAGGTGCATTGGTCAATCCAAAAGACATCACGGTGTACTCAAAGGATCCATACCGTGTCCGAAAAGCAGTTTTGGATATGTCTGATGGTCTAATCTTCATTTGAATGTATCCCAACCTCAAATCAATCATGGAGAAAACACAAGCACCCTTCATCTGATCAAACAAGTCTTCTATGCGTGGCAAGGTGTACTTTTTTTTGATTGCCACCTTGTTGAGAGCTCGGTAGTCCACACACATCCTTTGCGATCCATCCTTCTTATCCACAAAAAGAACGGGCACTGCCCAAGGTGAAGATCTTGGGCGAATAAAATCCTTCTCTAGTTGCTCTTGAATCTGCTTCTTGAGCTCCGCTAACTCCTTAGGAGGCATCCTATATGGCCCCTTAGCTATAGGTGCAGTTCCAAGTATTAATTCGATAATAAACTCAATGTCTCGATCAGGTGGCATACCTGGCAACTCATTTGGAAACACATCCAAAAATTGGCACACCACTAGAATCTCCTCAATTGCGGCACCGTCCATGTGATTGAACTCCAATTGCTTCGGTGCATGTTGAGATGCTTCAAACTCTACGGTGATCCCTTCCTCATTGGTCAACTTCACCGTCTTGATGGCACATTCAATGACTCCATTGTGCTTCCTCAACCAGTCCACACCATGTATAATGTCCAATCCTCGAGAATCCAAAACAATGAGGTTGGCAAAGAAGTCTACCCCCCTTATTCTAAGGCTTACTTTTGGACATATTATATTTCTCCTCATCTCTCCTCCAGTAGACTTAACCAATAGAGTATACTTCATATGAGTGATAGGCAAACTATACTTGGCAACATATTTCGATGCAATAAATGAATGCGATGCTCCAAAATCAAATAACATAGTCGCCGGGTTGGAGTTTGCGAGAAACATACCAATAACCATGTCATTCGCTTGTTGAGCTTCCTTCATAGAGACATGGTTCACGTTGGCACGAACAAAATTCTGCTGTCCACGGTTTCCTTGCGGTTGTTCTCCGTTGGGTCTTGTGTTTTGTCTTTGAGCATTGCTTCCTTGACCAAGGCCTTACATAGGACATTGAATTGCAAAGTGTCCTACTTCTCTACATGTATAGCATTTCCTAATTGCACCAGAATTATTGGGATGAACTTGATTCTGAACATTTGCACCAGGAAAGTTGGCAAGGGGTGCAAAAGGCATTGGAGGCCTAGGTGCTTGCATGATAGGGTGTCGCTGCACAAACTGAGTTGGGCACAGTGCATAAGCAGGGTGCTGTACAGGAGCAGAAGAGCTATAATAAGGCACATCAGGTGGTGCAAAGCGAGGGCGCACATTACTTCCTTGTTGCTGTCCTTGATATGGCGCCTTCCTCTTGTTATCTAGCTCCATCTCACAGACTTTGTTCTCAACCACAATTGCTCTGTCCACTAGCTTCTGGAAGTTGGTATAATCACAGTTGAGCAATTGTACTTGAATTTCATTGTTCAAGCCCCTCATGAACAAGTATTGCTTCCGGCTATCTCGGCTGACATCCTCAGGCGCATACCTTGAGAGTTGAGTGAATTTATTGAGGTATTCACCCACACTCGACCTTCCTTGCCTCAAGTTCTCAAATACATGACTCTTCGAGATCATAACACCTTTCGGCACATAATGAGAACGGAAGCTCTCCATGAATTCTTCCCAAGTGATCTTCTCCTGATTTTCATGGGTGTTGCATAAAGAATCCCACCAATCGGCAGCTGCTCCAACAAGTTGATGAGATGAAAATAGCACCTTCTCCTGGCCACTTCATTGGATTATTGCAAGTTTCTTCTCCACAGGCTTGAGCCAATCATCAGCGTCCATAGGGTCAGCAGCTTGAGCAAATGTCGGTGGCCTGGTCCTAATGAACTCCCCCAATCGGTTATGAGGAGGTGGAGGTGGCAGTGGAGGCATGTGGGGACCATTGTTGTTGTTACCAGCCTACAGCTGTCCCATAGTATGTATCGTGGTCTGCATGAGCTGGTTTTGCAAGGCCAATAGCTACTCAAGGTTGATAGCACCCTGGGGAGGTCCTTGTCCATTATTGTTCTGAGGTGCCCCATTGTTCTCTTCCTCATCATTGGCACCCCTCTGGTTGCGAGTCCTCACCATCTGAAGAAAAGGAAGAGATAAGAATTTAGAAAACGTCCCCAACTATATGCATCAAGGGATATGAAACTAAGCAACTACCTATACTAGCCTATACGTACATGGCAATGCTAAAGCATCTCAAAATCCTCTACTAAGCACACAAGCAACAATACATAGCAATAAGCACACCAAGCAAAAACACAACAATTCCTCAGTGCTCCTATGTGCTCTAAAGTGTCCATTCTATCTAGGCTACGTCCTACGGTCAACCTGTGGCTCTGTACCAATTTGTGACACCCGGTTTCGAAAATGAACCAATTGAGCACATATGTGTGCTCAGGACATCCAACACACATACACGAGTGCATTCACAAAAGGATATACAGAAAATTACCATAGAACAAGATTAATTAACCACTTTTCTTACACAATTCAGAATATCCTCAAATACAAGCTCTAATGAATATTAATGACAAGTTTGAACTAATGCAGCGGAAATAAACTAATTAAGAAAACTAAGCAGCTAAGCAAAATAAGCATAAGGGTATAGCGCAGCTCCAATCAACACCACAAGCAAGCTGACGGCAGACACGGCCTAGAACTCCGCATTATCATCATTATACTCCCAATCCTGACCTGCAACTATTGGTGGGGGAATTGCAAGGGTGAGTACATGTCGTACTTAGAAAGTGTGGAAAGTATGACATGTAGCTGATACAAATGACGACCATAAATAAAGGCTAAGTGTTGAAAGTACATCAAAACATTTGAAAAGCAATATATTATATGTATGTGAAGTAAACCCATCATAAACCATGTAGTTACCACAATACCAGTCCATATTTCATTACCATCATCCATATTCCATATTTCTCTTTACCATTAACCATATCAATTTCCATAAATCAAATGCCATCCTACAACCAGTACCAAACCATAACTGTAACTAAGCATGACCAACCATCTCAATTCCCAAGTTTTCCACTAATCATGTGAGGGTCCAGGTTGTCATAACAGGGAGCACGGCTATCATGATAGTTTTTAGACACTCTGCAGAGGTTGTACCACTTTACCCATGCATTTGTGATCTCATCACTTTTCGATGACTAGGACCTCTATTATGCTGTCTTACACTTATGTCGGTGTGTGGCCAAGAGATCACAAAATAGCCTTTACAAGGGACTACTAGCATGTACGGGCCCACTGAGGTTTCACCGGTGGCGATGTCTCCAACTGAGCACATCTTCAACCAAGGGCCCCCTGTTGTGCCGTTCGGATCCCAGGGAGTCCCGCCAACCATATCCATACCCAATCCGACTCTCCTTGCCAGGTGCACCAAATGATCCGCTCAATACTAGCAATACTCTAATTAATCAGCTACGCGGCACCCATACTTGGCCTCGTGGTGGCACTATAAATCCTGTATGGTCGCTCCACGAACCAGTCCTTAGATCTAAAGCAAGCTAACCACCATAACATCCAACCCATCCACATACCATGCTTGCTCACATCACCTATTACCATGTCATATTGACCAGTTCATATTATCCATAATCTCATTAATGCATAATTAAATAGTATAGTTGTTTTCCCATCCCAATTAATTAAGCAAAGCAAAAAGGTAAAAAGCACTTCCCGACTCTCTACCATGTATTCCAGGTGACAAGGGTGGTTAAACAAAGCAAGTAAACTTCCTATCATATGATTCATATCAAATTGACACAAGCATGCAGTTTTGCAAACAAAATATTTATTTTAGAAATAGGATCAATATGTTCAAGGCCACTTGCCTTGCTCTTGGGCTTGATTAGGGTCCAAGACTTCAAACTCCTGGTGCTGGAGATCCTCCGCAACACTCTCTAGTGCAAATCTGTCTAAACCGCGCAATAAACATACAAGACAAGAATCACAATCAATAAGTACACATATATTACTCAATATGTCATGACATGCATGATTAATGCAAATGCAAAGAAAAACTAGTTAATGAGTTGTTAATAAATTTTACTAACTAGTTATAGTATTTTTTAACAAGTTTGAACAGGTTTGGAATTAATTCAAAGCAATTTAGATTTAATTGAATAGGAATAGATTGCAAAATCGGACTAGTCCGCTTGGGATTGGACTAGTCTGCCCGTCACAGGAACAGCGAACTAGGTTTTTCTGGATTGTCGTTAATCTGGAAAAACGGGGTTGAATTCACGCGAGAAAGAGGCAACGTACGCAAGAAGCCTTAGATCTTGTACCAGGTGTTTAGAACTCAATTGAATCAAGGGTTTTGGAGGCAACACTTGGATCTTGGCGATCTAGGGTTGATGAAGAACTTGATGAAGGATTGATGATGCAGAACGAAGACTTGATGGAGATTTTGATCCTCTTGATCCTATTTCGTGCCCTCATCTTCTTCTTCTTGCTCGGCATGTACTTCTCCCTTCTTGATTGCAGCTCTCCACGAAATAGGGTTTAGGGTCTTTCAATTGAGGCAAAAGGATGAAAAGTCAAGGGGTGGCGTTGTTTATATATGGGTGGAGGTCTAGGGTTTGATGGATTTCGAGTTTGGGGAGTGTCGGTACCCTCAAGACCGGGTACCCCCACATACAAGAAGAAGCTTTGGACCTGGCCTCCACGCTGAGGCGGACTCCAGAGCTACCACGCATCCTCCGGCTTCGGGCCCTTGCCCCCAGCGAGGAGGGCTCCGGAGCTTCCACGCGTCCTCCGGCTTTGGGCCCTTGCTCCCACCAAGGAGGGCTCCGGAGCTGCCACGCGTCCTCCGGCGCCGGGCCCTTGCTCCCACCGAGGAGGTCTCTGGAGCTGCCACGTGTCCTGCAACTTGCCATGGGTGGTAAGTTGCGGGAGTTAGAGGTGGTGTGTCCTGTCCAGTCGCGCATTGAAGGCACGCGCCTTCCCCAAGTGTACAGGTGCAGCACACGCCTCTTTTCAGGTACCGCTGCGTCCAATCGTATCACAGTGAAGGTGCTGCAGGCCTACCCCACACCGCCAGGTGGGTAGCTTAGGGCGACAAGACAGATGGGACGTTCCCTGCCATCATCAACGACTATGCCTAGCCACTGGCGACCAACACTGTGTAAGGATCGAAACGCCCAAGAGGGGGGTGAATTGGGCTTTCTTTCAAATTTTAAGACGATTAAGAACCAACAACTTAAAGCCCAATTCCCTATGCAATTAAACTATGCAATCAATGTAAATTAAAGTTGCGGAATGAAGATTGCATAAGAGTAAAAGGGAGAGGGATGCAAACGCTCAAGGGGACACGGAGTTTATCCCGTGGTTCGGTAAGATCACAAGGATCTTCCTACGTCCACGTTGTGGCACCCACCGAAGGGTTTTGCCACTCCCAAGTCACCGAGACTAGGGGCTTCTTCACTATTCTTCTCCGTTCGCCAACCTTGGCAAGGTGGAGCTCAAGCCTTGTACACTTTTGGGATCCTCCGGGCTTCCACAATCCTCTTGGCAAGCTCCGGAAGTTGCACACACCAAGAGTCACTCCCTTTGGGCTCTCACTACACTAGAGACTCCAATCACCAAGAATGGAGGCACCCAAGCACTATCTCTAGCTAGTTCTAGCCTATTTCTTGGTGTACAAATGATGAACAAATGATGTGAAAGTGGTTGCTCTATTGCTTGAATGCTCTAGGATGTGTAGAGTATGTCTGGGCTTCAAGTCTTGTCGATTTGACAGGTTGAAGGGGTATAAATAGCCAGCCTCCACGAGATAGCCGTTGGAAAAGTAGGCTGACATCACTTCTCTGCGAACACCGGATGATCCGATGTCTCCCCTTCAGTTATCATCGGTCAAAGCCAAATTAGCTGATGTCACTGTGTCAGATATGACCATTGTTAGACCGATGTTGATCTGTCTTCTCATCGGATGATCCGGTGGCTCTTCCTCCAGAATTTTGCTTGATCTTGAGGCTCACTGGAGTGATCGACCGATGTATGTCTTCTGCACATCGGATGATCCGGTGCTTCACTCGGTCCAATGGTATTGCAATCTGTGATGATGGACCGATGTCATTGAGCCACTCACATCGGATGATCCGGTGAGTGCATTTGTCTGAGGTCTTCTTCTTCAATTGAACCAACTTGACCGATGTAGTCAACTCATAGAACGTCGGTGGATCCGGTGTGTTCAACTTGTTGACTTCGAGTTGTTTTGAGTTGTTCTTTTGGAATTTTGAACTTGTGACCTCTTTGACACTTGTTTGAAATGTTGTTTTGATTGTCTTCAAGCATTGAGTGATATCAAGTTAGAGCTTTCACTTCTTGTCTTCATATGATTTGATTTGATCTCATTCGTTGATTTTATATGGGTCTCCAAAGTAATTTTGATTTCATTTGATTGAGTGTCATTGAGACCTTGCATTCACAAATTCATTAGTAATATCGAATGGTTGTCATTAATCACTGAAACCGTACCTCATGGGGCCTAGATGCTTTCAATCTCCCCCTTTTTGGTGATTGATGACAACACAATAATTTAAAGCGCAGTAATAATGAATTTGATGAAAATACTCAAGAATATATGCAATGAATACAGCATAGGACACATTAAGCTTGTAAAACGCATAAGAGATTTGTGGGCGAAAAACTCAATTGATTAAGAACATAAGCAAATGAGACAAGTGAAAGAGTGCTTAATTAAAATTACAAAAGAGTACTCAAGCATGAATACAAAGGATAAGCACACACACACACTCACTCCCTACACACACACTCCCCCTGAGACTGCTACTACCACTCCCCCTGACTCTCCTACATCTTCTCCCCCTTTGGCATCAAGACACCAAAAAGGGATCAGAACTCCTACTGACCCTGAGAGCTGGGCGCGAGGACGAACTGGGCACCGTCGCCGTCGTCGGAGCTGGAGTCGCCGGACGTAGGAGCTGCCGGGGCGGCGGGAGCTGGAGGGTCCGCTGCCGGTGCTGGAGGAGAGGAAGCAGGTACTGAAGGTGCTGGAGGAGCTGGAGGAAGTGGAGCGCTCACCACGGACGCCGGTGTCTGCTGGAACAAGGTCGTCGCCGGCAGTGGTGAGTGAATCGGTGCGCTAGATGCCAGAAGTGGTGACATGCTGATGGAAGGGATAGGAGTAGTGGGCACCTGAGCAACACCTGGAGCCAGTCCCAGTCTAGGCTGCTGTGAAGGAAGGGCGATCCCGGTCTGAGGTAAAGGTTGGTGATCAACCCGAGGATCCCCATCATGGCCTGCTGGGTCTGCTGCTGCTGGTCGAGGGTACGGCGGTGCATCTGATCGACCAGGTTGGTGAACCGGTCCGTATCCTCTCGCCTCTGACGGGCGATCTCCAGCTGGAGCTCCTGCTGCTGCCGCTGCAGCTGTGCCAGGTGAGCAGCCTGCTCTGCCCTGGCCTGCTCAGCAGCGAGCCTGTCCTGGCGCTGCTGCTCGATCATCTGCTGAAGGAGCGACGTCAGCTCAGACGGCTGCGTCACCTGCGCCTCGGACACAGGGGGTGGTGTCGGTGGCAGAGCGGTTGAGCCTCCTGCCTCGGCGTCGTGCTGCCTCGGTGAAGGTGGAGGGGGAGGGAAGTACTCCTCGACGCTGTCGTCTGTGTCGCTCTCGGACCAGACGTGCTGCAAGTCCTCCCCCTGAGCCTCGGCCTCAGCAAGCCTCTCGTCCTCTCGCTCTAGGTCGGACCAGTCTTCCTCTGACAGACGGGCCCGGACCTGGCGCTCAACTGGACGACCAAGGCGACGGTCTCCAGGAGCAGAGGCACAATAGTGACTGAAGCGAGTCACACTCTCGTCGGCTAGCCGGGCTTGTGCTGAATGTCCCTCAGGCACCACCATAGAGCAAATGTAACTAATCCAGTGCCCGTAGACCATCTGCCTCATCATCCCAATCCCATCCGTGATCACGTCTTCCATCTCACAGAGGAGTATGTCCACGATATCGAAATCCATCCCGTTCATTATGTAGAACAGGAGGGTCTGCTGCAGACTCGTGAACCCCTCCAAGTATCCTGACCTCGGCAGGAGCGTGCGGCGCAAGGCGAGGTGCACAATACGCGCAGCTGGGGTCAGGAGAGCTGGAACTCTCGGCTGGTCTGGAGAGAACGAGGGTCCAAACAAGGAGCGGATCTCGTCCAGCTGTGGTGCTACCCCTCCAGTAAGTGGCATCCTTGGTGGATCTGCCTGCCCATAGACTTTCTCGTGAATGCTGGTGTCGTGCAGGTCCAAGCCAAGAATATGCCCCAATGTCTGCCTCGAGAGGTGGTAGTGCTGACCATTGAACATGAAAGCAATTGACCTTCTACCCTCTGAGATGTACAGGGTCGCGTAGAAGACACGGACCCACTCTTCCACATAGGCACTTCTCTCATAATCCAGTAGCTCCACCAAGCCTCTGTATCTCTCAAAGAAGGGGCGGATCTCAGTCTCCGCTGCCACTGCAAGCTGTCTCCAGTCCAAGTGGTTATGCTGAAAGAGCTTGTGCCCCCGGCGCTTGTAGGTCTCATAGAGAGACGCCTGGGTGACAGTCCAGAAACGACTGTCAACAAGAAGCTCTCGGGGCTGTGGGAACCACTCCTCAAGAAGAACACTCCATCTGAGCTTCCGGAGTTGCTTCGCCTTCATCTTCCGGTAGTCCACAAGACGGACTCCTTCACCAACCCGGACGGCCGTGTCCATCTCATGGATGCCCCTCTCAGCCTCCCTGTCCTCACGACGGTCGGCAGCCGTCGGTCTCGGACGAGGAGGAGCCTCGGCGTGACCCCCACTCGTCCGGGCTGAGCGCCGGCGGACGAGGGGCTCAACTGGCTCCTCTTCGGCGTCGGAGTCGTCGACCACTGGAGGCGGCCTCGGACGGGCCTCACGGATCCTCAAGGACCCTCCTCGGCCACGCTCACACTCCTCGGCGGCGCGAGCGGCCATCAAGGCCTTCTTCTCATCCTTCGATAATTTTCGCTTCTTCGCGGCGGGCTCCGCGATCACTTTTCCCTTTCCTTTGCGGTCGCGACCCATCTAGACGACGGAGAGATAGGGTTAGCGAGGTTGAAACCGAATGATGACGAGATAATCAACGAGAGACGTCGCACGGCACGGAGCTCACCTTAGCGACGATGGAGCTCGGGAAAACCTAGCGACGGGGGCCGGAGAAGACGTGGAGGTGCTTCGACGGAGGGAGAGGTGCGGTGGCGATGGTGCGTGGGCGCGGGTGGAGCACGGCGGCGGCGGTGCCTAGGGCTGCGGCGCTGCAGGCGAGGGAGAGGCGGCGGCGCGTGGAGAGGCGGTGGTCGGCGGCGGCGGGAGCACGGGGTGTCGGGGAGAGAGAGGGTCGGGCCGGCGCGCGAGTTTAAATAGTGGGGCCCAAACCCTAGCCGTTTTTTAAACATCGGATGGACCGATGATAGATGCAGTGAACATCGATCGATTGCCACAGAAAGGATATTCAAAAATTTACAGTTGACATCGGATGGACCGACGTCTAGGGTTTTGAACATCGGTCGAATATCACAGTAAGGGTGTTCAACCGAGTGATATTGACACCGGATGATCCGACGTTAGAGGGAGGTAGACATCGGTTGAATAGATCACAGCTCCTGAAGAGTGAACACCGGATGGACCGATGTTTTACGGAATGGACGCGTCGGATCATTTGGGGTTCTGACTGAATTGGCCCTTGAAAAATGAACACCTATTGGTCCGATGAGGGATTGACAAAGGCATCGGATAATCCGATGACAACAGAACGAAAACATCCCATATATGTCCTTTGACCAAACAACCAATCAAAGAGAAACACATGTCTTAGGACTTTTTGGGCAACCCCTTACCCCTCAAGAAGCTAATATGCCAATAGCTTGGCTAGACCTTAATGCAAATGGAACACCAAGAAAAAGGAGGAAAAATATCCAAATAAAATGTAAGGCCCATGCTTTGTGAGGAAGAGTATGAAGGCAACTATCTCAATGAAGCATGTTCCTCTAGGCATTAACGTACCTAACATTTTGTTCTTTCCACCTTACATGAGTTGAGATATTGCATTTCAAACAAGTCTCCTTCTCATGAGGTGGGTTCCCCTTTGTGACAATCTATCGTTATGCAATGCCAAACAAATTATAGTGCAAGAGATTAAATGAGTGCAAGTTTATATGGCAGGGATCATGCAAGGCATAAAGTAAATCTATCTTGCCAAGTTTGAACCTTCCAAAGGCTTCCTCAGGGAAAACTACTTCTAGCTTGCCCCTATCCTTTGGGAGTTAGACAAGACCTATATGATATGCATCCTTACATGAACATGGCAACTTACATGACGTTAGATGCATCTAGCACATTTAATTCACTTCTAAGTCTAGAAAAGGTTTTCTAATCAAGTGGTTTTGTGAAGATGTCCGCCAATTGTTCTTCGGATCTAACACCTTGCAAAGAGATGTCTCCTTTAGCCTCATGATCACGCAAGAAGTGATGGCGAATATCAATGTGCTTAGTGCGGGAGTGTTGAACGGGGTTTCTAGCTATCTTAACCGCACTTTCATTGTCACAAAGGAGAGGCACACAACCAATTTTAATTCCAAAGTCCAAAAGGGTTTGCTTCATATATAGAATTTGGGCACAACATGCACCGGCCGCTATATACTCCGCTTCCGCGGTGGACAAAGCCACGGAATTTTGCTTTTTGCTCGACCAAGATACTAGGGAACGCCCAAGTAAGTGGCACCCACCGGAGGTACTCTTGCGATCCACACGACATCCGGCAAAGTCCGAATCCGAGTATCCCAAGAGATGGAAACTAGCGTTCTTGGGGTACCACAAACCTACACTTGAGGTATGCTTGAGATACCGAAGTATCCTAAAGACCGCCTTCTTGTGCGATTCTTTAGGTGCCGCTTGAAAGCGAGCACACAAGCACACACTAAACATAATATCGGGCCTAGATGCGGTAAGATATAACAATGAGCCAATCATAGAGCGGTAATGAGATTGATCAATAGGTTTACCGTCCATGTCCGCGTCGAGATGGCAATTTGTCGCCATTGGAGTGCTTCTTGAGCTACAATCTCCCATCTCAAATTTCTTCAAGAGGTCCTTTGTGTACTTCTCTTGATAGATGAAGGTCCCCTCTTGAAGTTGTTTGATTTGAAATCCAAGGAAGAAGTTGAGCTCTACAATCATTGACATCTCGAATTCCCTAGACATCATGGTGCCAAACTCATGGCTAAGAGATTTGTTAGTTGAGCCAAAAATGATATCATCGACATAAATTTGACAAATGAATAAATCCCCGTCGATGTCCTTGGTGAAGAGAGTAGTGTCCACCCTCCCGATCTTGAATCCTTGCATGACCAAGAAATCCCTTAGACGTTCATACCACGCCCTAGGTGCTTGCTTGAGCCCGTAGAGCGCCTTGTGTAACCTATACACATGGTTAGGATTCCTCGGATCTTCAAACCCGGGAGGTTGCTCAACATAGACAAGTTCGTTAATATAGCCATTGAGAAATGCACTTTTAACATCCATTTGATAAAGCATTATATTGTGATGTGAGGCAAAAGCAAGGAGTATGCGAATAGCTTCTAACCGAGCGACCGGAGCGAATGTTTCTCCAAAATCTAGTCCTTCAACTTGTGAAAAACCCTTGGCCACAAGTCTTGCCTTGTTGCGGACCACAACGCCATTCTCATCTTGCTTGTTGCGGTACACCCACTTCGTTCCAATGACGTTCTTGTCCTTGGGTCGCTCCTCCAACACCCAAACTTCGTTGCGGGTGAAGTTGTTGAGTTCTTCTTGCATTGCCATCACCCAATTTGGATCTTGGAGTGCTTCCTCTATATGAGTGGGTTCTACACACGAAACAAAAGAGTAGTGCTCACAAAATGAGGCGACATGGCGGGAACGAGTACTTACGCCCCTTGAAGGACTTCCAATGATTTGGTCCATTGGATGTGCCTTGGATATGCGTCCATGCCTCATAAGTGGTTGTGAGTCACTTGGCGGTGGTGAAGCTTGTTGTTCCTCTTGTGGTTGGACTTGATCATGGACTTCTTCTTGTCGTTGGTGTTGTGTGGCTTGTGAATCTTGCATTGGCAATGGATCATCTTTTTCTTCTTCTTCTTCATCAACTTGAGGCATCATGGAGGTGTTGATGTTGGAACTTGATGCTCCCCCTTGATCATGGCCCTCTTCAACTTCCGGCTTGATGTCTCCAATGGTCATGTTTTTCATGGCTTCTCGTAGAGGCTCATCATCTATTTCATCATGACCAAAACTCTCCTCTTGGGAGCCATTAGTCTCATCAAACTCAACATCACAACTTTCTTCAACTAGACCGGAGGTTTGGTTGAATACTCGATATGCTTTTGAGTTTGATGCATAACCAAGAAAAATACCAACATCACATCTTCTTTCAAACTTACCGAGCCTTTTCTTGCGGTAGATGTAGCATTTGCACCCAAAGACTCTAAAGTAGGAGATGTTGGGCTTTCTCCCAATGAGGAGCTCATATGGGGTCTTTTGGAGTAGTCGGTGAAGATAGACCCTATTTGCGGCATGGCACGCCGTGTTGATTGCTTCGGCCCAAAACTTCTCCGACGTGCCATAGTCATCAAGCATTGCTCTTGCAAGGGTGATAAGGGTCTTGTTCTTCCTTTCAACGACACCGTTTTGTTGAGGGGTGTATGTGGCCGAAAACTCATGCTTCACGCCTTCACGATCACACCACTCCCCAATGTTGTAGTTCTTGAACTCGGTGCCGTTGTCACTCCGGACTTTGATGATGGGAAGTTGAAATTCCCTTTGAGCACGTTTGGCAAAGGTCTTGAAAACTTCCGGAGTTTCACCCTTGTCACCTAAAAACAAAGTCCAAGCATATCGAGAATAATCATCAACGATAACAAGACAATAGAAGTTACCACCAAGACTTTGATATGTGGATGGTCCGAAGAGGTCCATGTGGAGTAGTTCAAGCGGCTTGGAGGTTGACACCGTTGTCTTCATTGGGTGGTGTGAAGCAACTTGCTTCCCGGCTTGACAAGCACTACAAAGCTTGTTCTTCTCAAACGTGACATCCTTCACGCCGGTCACCATCCCAAGCTTGAACGACTTCTTAAGCTTGCTCATCCCAATGTGAGCAATGCGTCGATGCCATAGCCAACCCAAGCTTGTCTTAGTGAAAAGACAAGTGGTCAAGCTAGCATCCTTGTTGGAGAAGTCCACCAAGTAAAGATGTCCATGCCGAAATCCTTTGAAGATTAGTTCTTTGCTTGATTCACTAGTTACTACAACACCATTCTTGTCAAAGGTGCACGTTAGTCCAAGATCACATAGTTGTGCAATGGAAAGTAAATTGAAACTAAGTGACTTAACATATAGTACATTAGAAATGGACAAATCATGCGAAATAGCAATTTTACCTAAACCAATTACCTTCCCCTTTGAGTTGTCACCAAAGGTGACTTGTTCATGATTATCGGGGTTCTCTATGGTAGTGAACATACCATCATTGCCGGTCATATGTTGAGTGCACCCGCTATCGAGTACCCAATGTTTTCCTCCGGCTTTGTAGTTCACCTACACACATGAAGTTAGTTTTTGAGTTTAGGCACCCAAGCTAACTTAGGTCCTTGTATGTGTGATACAAGTGATTTTGGGACCCAAAGTTGCTTGGGGAGCTTCCCCTTCATGCCCTTAGTATCTTTGCCGATGAACCTTGCCTTCACCTTGCCACCTACTTTGCTTAAGAGATAGTGATAATCATGGAAAGTAGATTTGTAGTTAGGAGGCAATTTGGGAGAAGGACGGTTGGGAAGAGGACACTCCCTCGTGTGGTGTCCGGTGACCTCACAATGTTGGCAATAGGATCCAACTTCTTTGATGAAGCTCGTCCTAAGCTCCGGTGAGGGCACCTTCCCTTTGTTGAGCACCGGGAAGGATCCAAGTCCTCTCTTGTTGAAGCCTTTGGCTTGTTGGTAGAGGATTTCCTTGTGCTTGTCCTCTCCCTTGGAAAGTCTCACCACACTAGTGCGGAGACTTTCAATTTCGTCCATCAATTCCTTCTCCCTAAGGCTTGCTTTCAAAGGCAAAGACTTATCCAAAGTATTAGTGGCATGTGAAATAGTAGATACTTTGCCATCAAGGGTTTCCTTTTTCATGTTTTTCATTTTTAGTTCAATTGCCTCATAAGCAAGGTTAAGCATTTCATGTTTTTGAACCAAGTCATTGTGCTTTCCCAAGAGTGCTTGGTTTGCTAAGTCAAGCTCATGATGATCAAGCTTGATTTGAGCATTTTCCTTCTCGATTTGCTTGACATGTGTTTTGAGCGTATCATGCTCTTTAAGTATGGTTACATACTTGTCATGCAAATCGAGCTTCGCACTCTCAAGTTTAGCACAAGCTTGTTCAAGTGCTTTAACCTTGCTCTTTTCCCTTTTTATGATGACATGGTATTCATTAATCATAGATGCTAGTTCATCGGGGGAGAGCTCATCATCATCGCTAGAATCGTCACATACCTTAGAGTTACCTTTAGCCATGAGGCACATAGGAGGTGGACGAAGAGGTGAGTTGTCTTTGTCGACGACGGCAAGGCTCGCCAAGTTTTCTTCATCTTCACTCTCTTCATCGCTTGACTCTTCATCCGTGATCCACTCATTTGCCTCGCACATGAAGACTTTTTGAGGCCCTCTTCTCTTCTTTGGAAAGAGCTTGGTTTTCTTGCCCTTGTCAAATTTCTTCTTTCCAAAGGAGCGCTTGGGTTTGACCTCTTCTTCATCTTCATCACTTTCTTCTAGCTTTCTATGCTTTCCTTTGTGGTTGTCCTTCCTCTTGTCGGGTCTTGGACAATCATATGATATGTGGCCTTGATCTCCACAATTGTAGCATGTTTTGTTTTCATCTTTTCTTGGGAGGAAGGCTTTCTTCTTTGGATCAAAGGAGTATCCCTTCTTTGCGATTTTGGAGTTTAGACGTGAGAATTTTCTCATCATCAATGCAAGCTCATCATCGTCATCTTCGCTTGTTGCTTGCTCTTCTTCGCTTGAGCTAGGCTCAACCACTTTCTTTTTCTTGGGAGTTGTCATCTTGGTTGAAGCCTTGAGAGCAATAGTTTTTGATGATGACTCCTCCATCATTCCAAGTACGCTCATCTCATGAGCGTGTATTTCTCCAATGAGCTCCGAAACTTCAATGTTGTCAAGTGATTCCTTTTGGAGCATGGAGTTGATGATGTTGTACTTAGGCTTGGGAAGGAGCATGAGGATCTTTCGGTTGATAAGTCCCTTGCCAAGAGATGCAATGTCAAGAGCATTAATCTCCTCAATAAGAACATTTAAGCGTGAAAACATTTGGTTAACATTCTCATGAGGAAGCATTTTGAATTCATCATACTTGGATTTTAGCAAGTGATATTTGAGTTCTTTAACACGAGAGGAACCCTCATGAATTTCAATTAAGCATGCCCAAATTTCACAAGCCTTTTCTTTACTAGCTATTCTTGCAAATACATCTTGACTAATGCATTCATAGATGGCATTTCTAGCCTTAGCATCCCATTTTAGTTCATCCCCAACATAGTTAAATCTCCAAATCCCGCATGGGTCGCTTCCCACACTTCGGGAGCAATGTCCTCTAGGTAGGCACGCATGCGTGCTTTCCAATAGGCAAAGTTTTTGCCCTCGAAGATAGGAACCGAACCCCCATTCTTGGCCATTTAAGCTCTCTAGCGGTGAAGCTAGAATGATCCAATGAGCAACAAGGCTTTGATACCAATTGTAAGGATCGAAACGCCCAAGAGGGGGGGTGAATTGGGCTTTCTTTCAAATTTTAAGACGATTAAGAACCAACAACTTAAAGCCCAATTCCCTATGCAATTAAACTATGCAATCAATGTAAATTAAAGTTGCGGAATGAAGATTGCATAAGAGTAAAAGGGAGAGGGATGCAAACGCTCAAGGGGACACGGAGTTTATCCCGTGGTTCGGTAAGATCACAAGGATCTTCCTACGTCCACGTTGTGGCACCCACCGAAGGGTTTTGCCACTCCCAAGTCACCGAGACTAGGGGCTTCTTCACTATTCTTCTCCGTTCGCCAACCTTGGCAAGGTGGAGCTCAAGCCTTGTACACTTTTGGGATCCTCCGGGCTTCCACAATCCTCTTGGCAAGCTCCGGAAGTTGCACACACCAAGAGTCACTCCCTTTGGGCTCTCACTACACTAGAGACTCCAATCACCAAGAATGGAGGCACCCAAGCACTATCTCTAGCTAGTTCTAGCCTATTTCTTGGTGTACAAATGATGAACAAATGATGTGAAAGTGGTTGCTCTATTGCTTGAATGCTCTAGGATGTGTAGAGTATGTCTGGGCTTCAAGTCTTGTCGATTTGACAGGTTGAAGGGGTATAAATAGCCAGCCTCCACGAGATAGCCGTTGGAAAAGTAGGCTGACATCACTTCTCTGCGAACACCGGATGATCCGATGTCTCCCCTTCAGTTATCATCGGTCAAAGCCAAATTAGCTGATGTCACTGTGTCAGATATGACCGTTGTTAGACCGATGTTGATCTGTCTTCTCATCGGATGATCCGGTGGCTCTTCCTCCAGAATTTTGCTTGATCTTGAGGCTCACTGGAGTGATCGACCGATGTATGTCTTCTGCACATCGGATGATCCGGTGCTTCACTCGGTCCAATGGTATTGCAATCTGTGATGATGGACCGATGTCATTGAGCCACTCACATCGGATGATCCGGTGAGTGCATTTGTCTGAGGTCTTCTTCTTCAATTGAACCAACTTGACCGATGTAGTCAACTCATAGAACGTCGGTGGATCCGGTGTGTTCAACTTGTTGACTTCGAGTTGTTTTGAGTTGTTCTTTTGGAATTTTGAACTTGTGACCTCTTTGACACTTGTTTGAAATGTTGTTTTGATTGTCTTCAAGCATTGAGTGATATCAAGTTAGAGCTTTCACTTCTTGTCTTCATATGATTTGATTTGATCTCATTCGTTGATTTTATATGGGTCTCCAAAGTAATTTTGATTTCATTTGATTGAGTGTCATTGAGACCTTGCATTCACAAATTCATTAGTAATATCGAATGGTTGTCATTAATCACCGAAACCGTACCTCATGGGGCCTAGATGCTTTCACACTGCAAGATAGCAAGTCTTCAAGGCGCGGTCAGAGGCAGTGTATGCAAGAATCCTTAGATCTTGTACAGGATAAGATTACCCCGGGGCCATCTGTCTGGCCTCGAGCCCCACTTGTAACCTATCTGACCTTGTACTATAAAAGGACTGGGCAACCATCGACTTAGACATCTTCCCTGGCCCGCTCGAACCAGACTCAGAATCCTTGATACACACACATACAATCCACCGTGGAGTAGGGTGTTACGCTCCTTGCAGCCCGAACCACGTAAAAACATCAGTCTCATACTTTCCCGCTAGAACACTAGTTTGAGGCCTAAGCCCCACCGAACAAGAACCTCCGCGGGCTGCTCCTTAGCAGATCCAGGGGAAGTGTCGCATTGACCCTTCGACATTTGGCACGCCAGGTAGGGGCTTTTTCTCCCAAAAAAGTGGTAGCGCTTTCACCACCATGGTGTTCATCAAGCCTGTGAGTAGCAGGAAGATCAAACCGCAAAAGGTGGACCAGCTCGGGCAACACCTTGGAGGCCTGCCGTCGACGTTTCTATAGCGACGATGGGCGACACCGGAGCAGCCAGCTTCGACACCACCCAAGGGGCCTGCCGTCGACGTTTCTACAGCGACGATAGGTGACGCCGGAGCACCAGCTTCGACGCCACCGAAGGGGCCCGCCGTCGACGTTCTTCTCGTTGATGAGGTGCGGTGCTGGAGCATCCAGTTCTAGCACCTCCCAGGGCGCCCGCCGTCGACGTTTCTTAGCGTTGATGGTGGGAGCCACTGGAGCATGCAGCTCCGGCAACTCCCAGGTGGCCCGCTGTTGATGTTCCAGACGTTGAGGGTGGGCACCGCCTCGGTTCGGTGGCTACCTCGTTGCCATCGCCGCCAGCGTCAACTCTCCATGCTCCCGTGCTCCGCCGGGAGCCCGCCGATGACATCCTGCGACAAAGTGGTAGGCGTGCCCAACCAGTTGGCCACACCTACCAGGGGCCTCTAAGGGATCTCATGGGAAGGACGTCAAGCGATTTCTCGCCACCACGGTGACAATGACATCACCAAGGCGTTACGGTATGTTTGACCCGAAGATCCGCTGTAAGTTTTACTTTTGGCACTGTGAGAGGTCGAGAGTATCTAGCCTGCTTAATCTGGTCCTGCACCCTAAGCGTGTACACTTTGCCTCCCCAGCGCCACTTCGGTAAAGCTTCACATGGGCGTAGTGGTAGGATAGTGTTTTTTTCTGAAAAAGGGTGTCATAGCGTCTAGGAGCAGCGCTCAAAGCAACAAAGCTCCAGTCGGTCCGGTCCAGGGTGTTCAACCTGCATAGCATGGTTCCATACCCTAAGCCTGTACATTTTTCCTCCCTTGTCATCCGGAGCGGGTCGTTGCCTTCTTGTAAAGCCTGCCCCCCTCCTATGATTACGAAGTTAGAAGAACCACTGTCTTTCCCTATGATCTGTTTATGTTCATTTAATTATGCATTAATTTTATGATCATCAAATCATGCTTGTTCTCACATATTCTCTGTTATATGCTCAGGCACTCTCTCCCTATCTCACGTCTGGTGGAGTTATGCAATCCTGCTGCTGGCGGGTCTGCTTGACGTTCCTGTGATGTATTTGGGTTCTTTGGTTGATTTCCTGCTCGGGAGCCCATGGAGCCGAATTGTCACTCCCCTGAAAAGCTAACGCATGTCAGAGTCCATAGTGTACAGCCTGCTTAGCCTTGTCCTGCACCCTAAGCATGTACACTTTGCCTCTTTAGCACTAACGGGTGAGTACCGGGGGCCGAACGGCACACACTCGTGAGCGGGGCAATAACCATAACCCGACTACCGTCACACTGAATTACCCACGCACCGTAAGCCTGGCTCGGGATCGTAAGACATAACGAGACTAAAAGCAGGAAGGGAGTAACCGACGAGCAGAATTATTTACATTATGCTTTAATTTTTTGCTTACTTTCGCATATCATCTGCCATATGCCTGGTTCCATCTCTCTTGTCTCGTCCTAGTTGGAGTTGTGCTATCCTTCTAAAGGTGGATCCACATGAGGTACCTGCAATGTGTTTGGAGTCCGATGATCGTTTTCTTGGTTGGGGTCCATGGTGTCGAATGGTTTTAACTCCTAAAAGGCTAACGCCGAGCTGGAGGTCCAGGGTGTGCAACCCGCTTAGCCTGGTTCTATACCCTAAGCATGTGCACCTTGCCTCCCAGTGCTAATAGTTGAGTAAAGGGGGCCGGACGGCTCATGCCTTGAGCAAGGCAGCGATCATACCCTAAATGCTGTCACACTGACTTACCCATGCCCTACATCTTATTTAAGGAAGGTAAGCCATAATGAAACTAAAGAGCAGGGAAGTGGTGACCGAGGAGTGAAATTAATTTTTTTCTACCATGTGTGCAGGACATATAGGGAGCCCGCCGCTGACGTTCTACACGTCCGTCGTAGGCGCCGTCGACACCCTCCTTCTAGCGCCACTTCTACGAGCTCCGACGCCTCCCAGGGGGCCGCCGACGTCACTTCTTTGAGCTCTAGCGCCTCTCACAGGGACCGCCGGTGTCACTTCTGGGAGCTCTAGCGCCTCCCAAGGGGGCTGCCGACGCCACTTCTGCGAGCTCCGGCGCCTCCCAGGGGGGTCTCCGGCCTCACTTCTTCGAGCTTTGGCACCTCCCACAGGGACCGCCGGCGTCACTTCTGCGAGCTACGGCGCCTCCCAAGGGGGACGCCGGCGCCACTTCTGCGAGCTCTAGCGCCTCCCAAGGGGGATGCTGGCATCACTTCTCCAAGCTCTGGCACCCCCAAGGGGACCGCCAGTGTCACTTCTCCGAGCTCCGATGCCTCCCATAGGGACCGCCGACGTCACTTCTGCGAGCTCCAGCGCCTCCCAGGGGGCGTAACACCCTCATTTTCATGCATCATGCCTTACATACATTCATATACATATTTAACATTAACCCACAACAAGAGGAATGAGTTTAAAATTGATTTGGAACAAAACCACACTTAAAATAAAGGAAAGTGCGGACTAGTCCGATTTTACTGAGGACTAGTCCGATTTCTCTCTGACTAAAAACGGACTTGTCCGTTTTTGCTGCGGACTAGTCCGATTTTTCCTCTGGAAACTTTTGGACTTGTCTGATTTTGTGCGGACTAGTCCGATATTCCAAGAATCCTTGAAAATTTGCTAAGTCCCTGGACTTTTCTGGACTAGTCCGGTGCTCTAGTGGACTTGTCCGATTTCCTCTCTGACTAAAGTCGAACTTGTCCAATTTTTGGCCAGACTTGTCCAATTTTCTCTTTGGACAACTTCGGACTAGTCCGGTCCTTTTCGGACTTGTCCGATATTTCGCGACTCCGAGTTGATCTTTTGTTTTACGACTTGTTTCTTCGGTTTCACGTTAAGTGGGCCTAGGGATGTCGTGCCTAACTCTTTTAGAGCCCATGTAGGACCCTAAACCGGCCTCTACTCCTCTCAAACTCGAAATCCATCTAACCCTAGCCTCCACCTCTATATAAACAACCCCACCCCTTGGCTTGACATCTATTTGCCACTTTTCCACCCCACCCAAACCCTAGTTTGTGGAGAGCCACCACCAAGGAGGGAGGAGGAGATGCCAATCAAGAAGAAGAAGAGGAGGAAACGAAAGAGGATCAAGATCTCCACCAAGTTTTCGTTCTTCATCACCAATTCATCTCCAAGTTCACCAACCCTAGATCATCAAGGTCCAAGTGTTACCTCCAAGTTTCTTTATTCATTGGAGTCCTAAACACCTGGTATACCTTCTATTCTCATTTCCTTACTAGAATTCCATCCCTAATCTCCATGTTTACGTCGATCAAGAAAACCCTAGTTCGCTAGTTCTGCGAAGTGCGGACTAGTCCGACCTTCTGCAGACTAGTCCAATTTTTCTAACTAAATTGTGTTGAATTAATTCTAAAATGGGATCTAATCAAATCCAAACCTGTATGAACTTGTAAATAGCTATTAGAACTAGTTAGTCATCATTAAAAGGAATATTTTAACAAGTTCTACCTTGCATTTGCATCAATCATGCATGTCATGTCATATTGAGTAATATTTGTGCACTCTTTGATTGTTTTTCTTGTTTGTATGTTTATTGTGCGGATTAGATGGTTTTGCGCTAGAGAGCGCCGCAGAGGATCTACAACACCAAGAGTTTGAAGGCTTTGACCCTAATCAACTACAAGAGCATGTCAAATGTCCTTGAAGCATATTGATCCTATTTTAAAATAAATGTTTTGTTTGCAAAATCGCATGCTGTGTCAATTTGATGGGAAATCCTATGGTAGGAAGTTTACTAGAATTTTTTAACCACCCTTGTCACCTGGAATTATGATAGAGAGAGTCGGGAAGGGCTTTTTACCTTTTGCTTCGCTTAATCAATTGGGATGGGGAAACAACTATACCACTCAACTTAATTATGCATGGATAAGATTATGGTTAACATGAACTGGTTAATACGGTATGGTAATGGGTGATCTAAGCAAGCCTGGTATGTGGATGGGTTGGATGATATGGTGGTTTGCTTGCTTTAGATCTAAGGACCGGTTCATGCGAGAATAAGCCAGGACTACAGTGCCACCACAAGGCCAAGTATGGGTGCGGCGTAGCTGATTAATTCGGGCTTTGCTAGTGCTGTTTGGACCATTTTGGATGCTCGGGGAAGGGGTAGTCGGATTGGGTTTGTTGATGATTGGTGGGACTACCCTGGGATCCGAATGGCTCAAGAGGGGGCCCTTGGTTGAAGATGTGCTCAGTTGGAGGCATCGCCACCGGTGAAACCTTAGTGGGGTCTAAATAGGCTAGTAATCCCTTTGTAAAGGCTATTTTGTGATCTCTTGGCCACACACCAACGGAAGTGTGTAATGTGACCGAAGGGTCATGGGCATAAGGGAGGTTCTTAGTCTCCGAAAGGTGATGAAATCATGACACGTGGGTAATGTGGTACAAACTCTGCAGAGTCTAATAAACTATCATGATAGCCATGCTCCCGGTTATGAGCACCTGGACAACTTCCATGATTAGTAGGGTTTTGGTTATGGGATGGTTTGGTATTGGTAATGTTTATGGTTTTGTATTGGTAATGTTTATGGTTTGGTAATGGTTATGGATGGTTATGGCTTAATTTCTGGTATTGAATATGGTTATTGGCAAATGGTGAAATCTGGAATTATTGATGAGAATGGTGAATTATGGACTGGTATTATGATGAATATATGGTTTATGATGGGTTTACTTCACATACATATAATATATTGCTTTTCAAATGTTTTTATGTACTTTTTAGCACTTAGCCATTATTATATTTGTCATTTGAATCAGCCACATGTCATACTTTCCACACATGCTGAGTACGACATGTACTCACTCTTGCAATCCCCCCCAACAGTTGCAGGTCAGAATTGGGAGTTTAATGGTGATAATGCGGAGTTCTAGGCCGTGTCTACCATCAGCTTTGCCTGTGGTGTTATTGGAGCTGCGCTATCCCTTATGCTTAGTTTGCTTAGTTGCTTAATTAGTTTATTTCCAATGCATTAGTTGAACTTGTCATTAATATTCATTAGAGCTTGTATTCGAGAATATTTTGAATTGTGTAATAAAATTTGGTTAATTAAATCTTGTTCTGTTGTAATTTTCTGTATACTCTTTTGTGAATGCACTCGTGTATGTGTGTTGAACATCCTGGGCACACATATGCGTTATCTTGGTTCATTTTCAGAACCAGGCGTCACAAATTGGTATCAGAGCCGCAGGTTGACCGTAGGACACAACCTAGATAGAATGGACACTCTAGAGCACATAGGAGCACTCATGGACCGATGTGTTTTGGTTGGTGTGCTATTGCTATATATTGTTTGCTTGTGTGCTTAATAGAGGATTTTGGGATGCTTTAGCATTGCCATGTCCACGTAGGCTAGTTAGTTGTCTAGTTTCATATCCCTTGATGCATATAGTTGGGGACGTTTTCTAATTCTTACCTATTGCTTTTCTCCGGATGGTGAGGACTCGCCACCAGAGGGATGGCAATGATGAGGAGGAGAACAATGGAGTGCCTCAGAACAACATTGGACAAGGATCTACTCAGGGAGCTATCAACATTGAGCAGCTTCTGGCTATGCAAAACCAGCTCATGCAGACCATGATACAAACTATGGGACAGCTGCAGGCTGGCAACATCAACAATCAGCCCCACATGCCTCCACCGCCACCACCGCCTCCTCATAACCGATTGGGAGAGTTTATGAGGACTAGGCTGCTGACCTTTGCTCAAGCTGCTGACCCTATAGATGCAGATGATTGGCTCAAGTCCGTGGAGAAGAAACTTGCTATTGTCCAATGCAGTGACCGGGAGAAGGTCTTATTTGGTTCTCATCAATTAGTTGGAGCAGCTGCGGATTGGTGGGATTCTTATTGCAATGCTCATGAAAACCAAGAGAGAATTACTTGGGCAGAATTCAAGGAGAGTTTTCATTCTCATTATTTTGTCGGAAGGTGTTATGATTCTGAAGAGGCAAGAATTTGAGAACTTGAGGAAAGAAAAATCAAGCTTGAGTGAATATCTCAATAAGTTCACTCAGCTCTCATGATATGCGCCTGAGGATGTTATTCGGGACAGCCGGAAGCAATACTTGTTCATGAGAGTCTTGATCAATGAGATCCAAGTGCAACTACTCAATTGTGATTATGCCAATTTTCAGAAGCTTGTGGACTAAGCAATTGTGGTTGAGAACAAGATCCGTGAGATGGAGCAAGACAACAAGAGGAAGGTGCCATATCAAGGACAACAACAAGGGAGTAATGTGCGCCCTCGCCTTGCACAACCTAATGCGCCATATTACAGCTCTTCTATACGTGCTCAATGCCCTGGATTTGCACCGCGCCCAACTCAGTTTGTGCAGCAGCGCCCTGTCATGCAAGCACCTAGGCCTCCGATGCCTTTTGCACCTCGTGCTAACTTTCCTGCTCCAAGTGTTCAAAACCAAGCTCGTCCCAATAATTCTTGTGGAGTTAAGAAGTGCTATACTTGTGGAGAAGCTGGACACTTTGCGCATCATTGTCCTAAGTCAGGCCTTGGTCAAGGAAGTAATGCGCCGAAGCAAAACCCAAGACCCAATAGAAGACAACCGCAAGGGAACCGTGGACAGCAGAATTTTGCTCGTGGCAACGTGAACCATGTCTCTACGTAGGATACTCAACAAGCGGATGACGTGGTCACTGTTATGTTTCTCGCCAATTCCAACCCCGCGACTATGTTGTTTGATTCTGGAGCATCACATTCATTCATTGCATCGAAGTATGTTGCCAAGTATAGTTTGCCTATCTCTCATATGAAGTTTACTCTATTGGTTAAGTCTCCTGGAGGAGAGATGAGGACAAATATAGTATGTCCAAATATAAGCCTTAGAATAAGGAGGGTAGACTTCTCTGCCAACCTCATTGTTTTGGATTCTCAAGGATTGGACATTATACTTGGTATGGACTGGTTGAGGAAGCACAATGGAGTAATTGAGTGTGCCACGAAGACGGTGAAGTTGACCAATGAAGAAGGGATCACCGTAGAATTTGAAGCATCTCAAACCGCACCAAAGTAGTTGGAGTTGAATCATATGGACGGTGCCGTAATTGAGGAAATTCCGGTGGTGTGTGAATTTTTGGATGTTTTTCCGAACGAGTTGCCAGGTATGCCACCTGATCGAGACACTGAGTTTGTTATTGGTTTAATACCTAGAATTGCACCTATAGCTAAGAGGCCATATAGGGTGCCTCCTATGGAATTAGCGAAGCTCAAGAAACAAATTCAAGAGCAACGAGAGAAAGGTTTTATTCGCCCAAGCTCTTCGCTTTGGGGAGCGCCCGTGCTGTTTGTGGACAAGAAGGATGCATTCCAAAGGATGTCCTTAGATTACCGAGCTCTCAGCGAATTAAAAATCAAGAACAAGTACACCTTGCCACGCATATAAGACTTGTTTGATCAGATGAAGGGTGCTTGTGTCTTCTCTATGATTGATTTGAGGTTGGGATACTTTCAAATGAAGATTAGACCATCGGAAATACCCCTAGGACGCGGTATGGATCTTATGAGTACACCGTGATGTTTTTGGATTGACCAATCCACCTGCGTACTTTATGTACCTCATGAATAAGGTCTTCATGGAGTACTTGGTTAAGTTTGTTGTGGTGTTTATTGATGACATTATGATCTACTCGATGGATGAGAAAGAACATGAGGAAAACATGAGGCTTACGTTGCAGAAATTGAGGGAGCATCAATTGTATGCCAAGTTCAACAAGTGTTAGTTTTTGTTGAAAGAGGTGTCATTTTTGGGTCATATAATTTCAGGCGGAGGAGTATCGGTTGACCTCGAAAAAGTGAGAGACGTGTTGAAGTGGGAACCACCGCAAAATGTAAAGGAAATAAGGAGTTTTCTTGGAGTGGCTGGATATTACCGTCGATTCATCAAGGACTTTTCTAAGATAGCCAAGCCAATGACGGAGTTTCTAATGAAGGGAAAGTCTTTCCAATGGACTCAAGCTTGTCAAAATAGTTTTGAGGAGTTGAAGAAGAGGTTAACAACTGCTCCAGTTTTGGTATTGCCAGATGTAAGCAAGAGTTTTGACATATATTGCGACGCATCAAGACAAGGACTTGGATGTGTGCTTTTGCAAGAAGGTCAAGTAGTAGCCTATGAATCAAGACAATTGAAGAAACATGAGCAAAATTACCCAACGCATGATTTGGAACTCGCAGCCGTGGTACATGCATTGAAGATTTGGAGGCACTATATTTTTGGACATAGGTGTGAAATTTATACAGATCATAAGAGTTTGAAGTATATTTTCACACAAACGGATTTGAATTTGAGGAAACGGAAATGGTTGGAGCTCATCAAGTATTATGACATGGGAATCAATTATCATCCAGAAAAGGCTAATGTTGTTGTCGATGCATTGAGTAGGAAAGGAGTAAGTCATCAACTCACGGTTCGAGAATTGCCATTTGAGTTATGCAGGGAGTTTGAACGGTTGAATCATGGATTCGTGAATGAGATGGGAATAGTGGAGTCAAATGCAACCTTGGAGCAAGAAATTCGAGAAGCACAAACCACAGATGAGGAGATCAAGGGAATCAAGGAAAGGACGAAAGAAGGGAGAGAATTCAGTTTTGATGAGGATGAACATGGTACCTTATGGCTTGGAAAAAGGATTGTTGTGCCTAATGTGAAGCATATTCAGGAGACAATACTAAAGGAGGCACATGACTCACCATACTCGATTCACCCCGGTTGCACGAAAATGTACAAAGACTTGATGACTTGCTATTGGTGGGATAGCATGAAAAAGGACATAGCTGAATATGTGGCATTGTGTGATGTGTGTCAACGAGTCAAGGCGGAACATCAAAGGCCAGCTGGATTATTGCAACCATTAAAGATCCCGGAATGGAAGTCAGAAGAAATTGGAATAGACTTCATAGTTGGGTTACCACGTACTCAGTCCAGGTATGACTCAATTTGGGTAATTGTGGATCGTTTAATCAAGTCAGCTCATTTTGTCCCTGTGAAGACCAAATATAGAGCTGCACAATTGGCCGAAATATACATGGAGCATATTGTGTGTCGACACGGAGTACCGAAGAAGATAATCTCGGATAGAGGTTCTCAATTCACTTCAAGATTTTGGCAAAAACTGCATGAAGCTTTGGGAACGAGGTTGAATTTCATTCGGCATATCACCCTCAAACGGATGGACAAACTGAGAGGACCAATCAAATTTTGGAGGACATGTTAAGAGCTTGTGCTTTAAAGCATGGGAATGGTTGGGACAAGAGCTTTCCATATGCAGAATTTTCATACAACAATAGTTACCAAGCAAGCTTGAAAATGTCACTATATGAAGCGCTTTATGGAAGGAAGTGTAGGACACCTTTATTTTGGAATGAGGCAGGAGAGACTCAAGTATTTGGTTCGGATGTGTTGCAAGAAGCCAAAAAGCAAGTCCACATAATTCGTGAAAACTTGAGGACTGCCCGATCAAGACAAAAAGGCTATGCGGACAATAGGAGAAGGAAATTAGCCTTTGAAATAAGAGATTTTGTTTACCTCAAGTTGTCACCAATGAGAGGTCATAAGAGGTTTAACATAAGAGGCAAGCTAGCACCTCGTTATATTGGACCATTCAAGATTTTGGACAAAAGAGGAGAAGTAGCATATAAGTTGAAGATGCCAGCTCATCTTTCGGATGTCCATGATGTCTTTCATGTTTCCCAGCTCAAGAAATGCTTGAGAGTACCGGAAGAGCAAGTGCCAATGGAAGAATTGGAACTAGAGGAAGATTTGACTTATGTCGAGCAACCGGTCAAGATCTTGGCAACCAAGGAGAGAGTCACAAGGAATAAGGTGAGTCGATGGTTTAAAGTTCAATGGTAGCACCACACAGAAAAAGAAGCAACGTGGGAATTGGAGGATGATCTCAAGAAGGAATTTCCCTATCTGTTCTCTTCCGCGTCGAATCTCGAGGGCGAGATTCATTTTAAGGGGGGTAGGTTTGTAACACCCTCATTTTCATGCATCATTCCTTGCATACATTCATATACATGTTTAACATTAACCCACAACAAGAGGAACAAGTTTAAAATTGATTTGGAGCATTTAAAATTGATTTGGAACAAAACCACACTTAAAATGCAGGAAAGTGCGGACTAGTCCGATTTTACTGAGGACTAGTCTGATTTCTCTCTGACTAAAAACATACTTGTCCGTTTTTGCTGCGGACTAGTCCGATTTTGCCACTGCAAACTTTCGGACATGTCCAATTTTGTGCGGACTAGTCTGATATTCCAAGAATCATTGAAAATTTGCTAAGTCCCTGGACTTTTCCGGATTAGTCCGGTGTTCTAGCGGACTTGTCTGATTTCCTCTCTGAGTAAAGTCGGATATGTCCGATTTTTGGCCAAACTTGTCCGATTTTCTCTCTGGACAACTTCGGACTAGTCCGGTCCTTTTCGGACTTGTCCGATATTTCGCGACTCCGAGTTGATCTTTTGTTTTATGACTTGTTTCTTGGGTTTCATGTTTAGTGCGCCTAGGGATGTCATGCCTAACTCTTTTAGAGCCCATGTAGGACCCTAAACCGGCCTCTACTCCTCTCAAACTCGAAATCCATCTAACCCTAGCCTCCAGCTCTATATAAACAAACCCACCCCTTGGCTTGACATCTATTTGCCACTTTTCCACCCCACCCAAACCCTAGTTTGTGGAGATCCACCACCAAGGAGGGAGGAGGAGATCCCAATCAAGAAGAAGAAGAGGAGGAAATGAAAGAGGATCAAGATCTCCACCAAGCTTTCGTTCTTCATCACCAATTCATCTCCAAGTTCACCAACCCTAGATCATCAAGATCCAAGTGTTACCTCGAAGTTTCTTGATTCATTGGAGTCCTAAACACCTGGTATACCTTCTATTTTCTTTTCCTTACGAGAATTCAACCCCTAATCTCCATGTTTACGTCAATCTAGAAAACCCTAGTTCGCTAGTTCTGCGAAGTGCGGACTAGTCTGGCCTTCTGCAGACTAGTCCGATTTTTCTGACTAAATTGTGTTGAATTAATTCTAAAATGGGATCTAATCAAATCCAAACCTGTATGAACTTGTTAAAATCTATTAGAACTAGTTAGTGATCATTAAAAGCAATCTATTAACAAGTTCTACCTTGCATTTGCATCAATCATGCATGTCATGTCATCTTGAGTAATATTTGTGCACTCTTTGATTGTGTTTCTTGTTTGTATGTTTATTGTGCGGATTAGATGGTTTTGCGCTAGAGAGTGCCATGGAGGATCTACAACACCAAGAGTTTGAAGGCTTTGACCCTAATCAACCGCAAGAGCAAGGCAAGTGTCCTTGAAGCATAATGATCCTGTTTTAAAATAAATGTTTTGTTTGCAAAATTGCATGCTGTGTCAATTTGATGTGAAATCCTATGGTAGGAAGTTTACTAGAATTTTTTAACCACCCTTGTCACCTGGAATTATGATAGAGAGAGTCAGGAAGGGCTTTTTACCTTTTGCTTCGCTTAATCAATTGGGATGGGGAAACGACTATACCACTCAACTTAATTATGCATGGATAAGATTATGGTTAACATGAACTGGTTAATATGGTATGGTAATGGGTGATCTAAGCAAGCCTGGTATGTGGATGGGTTGGATGATATGGTGGTTTGCTTTCTTTAGATCTAAGGACCGGTTCATGCGAGAATAAGCCAGGACTACAGTGCCACCACAAGGCCAAGTATGGGTGCGGCGTAGCTGATTAATTAGGGCTTTGCTAGTGCTGTTTGGACCATTTTGGATGCTCGGGGAAGGGGTACTCGGATTGGGTTTGTTGATGATTGGTGGGACTACCCTGGGATCCGAATGGCTCAAGAGGGGGCCCTTGGTTGAAGATGTGCTCAGTTGGAGGCATCGCCACCGGTGAAACCTCAGTGGGGTCTAAATAGGCTAGTAATCCCTTTGTAAAGGCTATTTTGTGATCTCTTGGCCACACACCAACGGAAGTGTGTAATGTGTCCGAAGGGTCATGGGCATAAGGGAGGTTCTTAGTCACCGAAAGGTGATGAAATCATGACACGTGGGTAATGTGGTACAAACTCTGCAGAGTCTAATAAACTATCATGATAGCCATGCTCCCGGTTATGAGCACCTGGACAACTTCCATGATTAGTAGGGTTTTGGTTATGGGATGGTTTGGTATTGGTAATGTTTATGGTTTTGTATTGGTAATGTTTATGGTTTGGTAATGGTTATGGCTGGTTATGTATTAATTTCTGGTATTGAATATGGTTATTGGCAAATGGTGAAATCTGGAATTATTGATGAGGATGGTGAATTATGGACTGGTATTATGATGAATATATGGTTTATGATGGGTTTACTTCACATACATATAATATATTGCTTTTCAAATGTTTTTATGTACTTTTTAGCACTTAGCCATTATTATATTCGTCATTTGAATAAGCCACATGTTATACTTTCCACACTTGCTGAGTATGACATGTACTCACTCTTGCAATCCCCTCCAACAGTTGCACGTCAGGATTGGGAGTTTAATGGTGATAATGCGGAGTTCTAGGCCATGTCTACCGTCAGCTTTGCCTGTGGTGTTATTGGAGCTGCGCTATCCCTTATGCTTAGTTTGCTTAGTTGCTTAATTAGTTTATTTCCGTTGCATTAGTTGAACTTGTCATTAATATTCATTAGAGCTTATATTCGAGAATATTTTGAATTTCGTAATAAAATTTGGTTAATTAATCTTGTTCTGTGATAATTTTCTATATACTCTTTTGTGAATGCACTCGTGTATGTGTGTTGAACATCCTGGGCACACATATGCGTTAGCTTGGTCGGCGTTCCTTCTCCAAGCTCCGGCGCCCTCCAGGGGGCCCGCTGGCGTCACTTTTACAAGACAAGATGAAGTCCCCACCTACGGGATCATCACCTCCGCCGAGGTGGGCCCGGGGGCCACTGTCGGTACCCTCAAGATCGGGTACCCCCGCACACAAGAAGAAGCTCTAGACCTAGCCTCCCTGCTGAGGCGGACTACACAGCTACCACGCGTCCTCCGGCTTCGGACCGTTGCTCCCACAGAGGAGGGTTTCGGAGCTTCCACGCGTCCTTCGGCTCCAGTTCCTTGCTCCCACCAAGGAGGGCTCCGGAGCTACCACGCGTCCTCTGCCTCCGGGCCCTTGCTCCAACCAAGGAGGGCTCCGAAGCAGCCATGCGTCCTCCGGCGCCGGGCCCCTGCTCCCACCGAGGAGGGCTCCGGAGCTACCACTGTCCTGTAACTTGCCCTGGGCGGTAGGTTGAGAGAGTAAGGGGTGGTGTGTCTTGTCTTCTCGCACATTTAAGGCACACGCCTTCCCCAACCATACAGGTGCAACACACGCCTCTTGTCACGTACCGCTGCGTTGAATTGTATCACAGTGAAGGCGCCGCAAGCCTACCCCACACTGCCAAGTGGGTAGCTTACAGTGACAAGACGGATGGGACATTCCATCCCATAAACAACGACTACGCCTACCCATTGGATACTGACATGGCAAGACAGCAAGTCTTCAAGGCGCGGTCAGAGGCAGCGTACGCAAGAAGCCTTAGATCTTGTACAGGATAAGATCACCCCAGGGTCACCTGTCTCGCCTCGGGCACCACATGTAAGCTGTCCGACCTTGGACTATAAAAGGACTGGGCAGCCACCTACATAGACATCTTCCCTAGCCCACTCAGACCAGTTTCAAAATCCCTGATACACACACATACGCATACACACTCACCAAGCAATAAGATCAATCGTGGAGTAGGGTGTTATGCTCCTTGCGGCCCAAACCACGTAAAAACAACCGTCTCATACTCTTCTGCCAGAACACTAGTTTGAGGCCTAAGCCCCGCCGAACAAGAACCTCCACGGGCTGCTCCTTAGCAGATTCGGGGGAAGTGTCGCATTGACCCTTCGACATTTGGCACGCAAGATAGGGGCTATTTCCCTCAAAAAAGTGGTAGCGCTTTCACCAACATGGTGTTCATCAGGCCCGTGGAAGGCGGTTTCCGAGGCCATCGTTTGATGACCAGATCCGTCACTCGAGCAGCACTCTCTGGTCTGTCTCGCCCCCATGCAGGTACGGATGGCCAAGATAGCACACAGGGACACGCCCTGGCTTAGTCGGCTCCCCCAACAACAAGCCCGGAGAGCGCTTTGGCAGCGGCCAGAGCTCTCCTCCACCACCGATCGTCGCTGAACACCTCTCAGGGGGCGGCTCAGCAGCTAGTCCAAGACATCGACCACTTCGTCGTCGCAGCCATCAACTCCCCCAACAGGGGAAGGCGCCTCCTGTTGCTGTCACGCACGCCATACATCTACCGTCACACTGCCAACTCTCGCTCCTCCAAGCCTATGAGCGTTGGCCGGCTCCCCACAGAGGACCTCAGGGCTGAGCTTGACCATTGTCAAGCTCATATGGACGGTCGTGTCATCATTGAGCGGCAGCCAGAGAGGCGGCGCAACCTCGACACCGAATATGGCACTCAATGCCCTGTTCACATGGCATCCTCCATCCAAGGTGCACCGCAGGTAAACCCTCCGCCACCTTATCAGGAGCACATCAGCTCAAAAGCTCTCCTGCAGTACTAGGTGCAGCAGGGTGTGCAGAAAAAGTACTTGGCATAGCCAGTACCGTTGCAGTAGCGCATGGCACAAACAGTGCCACAACAGCAGGTCCAGCAAGTGCCGCATGTCGTGCAGCAAACCCCCTTGGGTTATGCTATGCAATCTGCCTCTCCAATGAAGCCCGTCGGAGGCTACGCGGCGTTGCCTCCGCACCTCCACTTCGTGATGTGGCCGCACAAGTTCCGGCCACATATCCCGTAGCATCAATCCGGCAGAGTTCCTACAGATCTACACCATGACGCTCCTTGCCGCGGGAGCGGACGAGACCATCCTTGCAAACTTCTTCCCAGTCGCTCTGATTGGGTCAGCCCGCTCATGGCAGATGAACCTTCCTGAGGGGTCTATAACCTCTTGGGATGAGCTGTGCTGGCAGTTCACGACGAACTTCGGCAGCTCCTATACGCGGCCCGGCACCGAGCTCGACCTCCATGCTGTGCGACAGCATCCCATGGAGACGCTGCGATCATTCATCCATCGTTTCTCCCAGGTAAGCAACTTCATTCCAAATATCCCAAATGCCTCTGTCATAGTGGCATTTTTGCCAAAGAGTGCGAGACCACATGATGCTCAAGAAACTAGCCACGCACAACGTGCAAGACGTCTCTGAGCTCTTCTCCATCGCCGATCGGTGTGCCAGAGCGGCAGAATGCAGCGACTGGCACACTCAGCCCGTCCACAGAGCAGGCGGGGATGTCCAGACCAGAGAAGGAGCCGCTACCCCTGGTAGCGGAAAAAAGAAGTACAAGAACTGGGGTGGCGGCCAGAACAAGCAGCTGCATGGATCCCCTGTCGCGGCAGCAACCGCAACCAGAGGAGGCAAGCCGCCACACCTGGAGAAACACCCTCGTCAGCTACCCTTCACTGATGAAGACGTTGAGCCGTGCTCGATGCAGAAGACTCGCGAACACAATGCGAGCGAGTGCCGGGAGATAAAGAGGTGCGTCGAACGCTATCAAGAGCGGGCGCAGTAGCGCCCGAATGGCGCCCCCTTCTGCCAACGAGGGGGGGGGCAAGTAGAAGGTCGAACCCAAGGTCGACAATGACGAGGAGATGGAGTAACAGAAGCAAGAGTGGGCCGTCAAAGTGGTCCACCAAGATGAGGACTCCGACGCGAGCAGCGACAACGAGCGTCGCAAGACCCTCTACATCATCTTTGGAGGATCCTGGGATCCCGCGTCCCGGAATGCGGTCAAGACCCTACGTCGTGCAATGGCTTTGATAGCCCACGTACCCACTCTGGCGCAGCACCACCGCTGGAAGGAGACGCCGATTAGCTTTGACGCCTCAGACTGCCCCAAGAACATGGCCGGGGCAGGGGTACTACCTCTCATAGTCGCCCCCACCATATCCAACGTCAAGCTCCACTATGTTTTGATAGATGGCGGGGCCGACCTCAACTTCCTCATCCGGGCAGCATTCGAGTAACAGCAGATCACAGTGTCTAAGCTTGCTCCCTCGAGGCCATTCTCGCGGGTGGGACCTGGGAGCATCATCCCATACGGCAACATCCACCTGCAGGTGACCTTCGAGACACCTAACAACTACAGGACGGAGAGCATCCTCTTCGACGTCACTGATGTCAGCCTCCCCTTCAATGCCATAATCGGTAGGTCGGCTCTCTATCAGTTCATGGCTGTAGCCCACTACAGCTACCTCGTCCTGAAGATGCCAACCCCCTTCGGTGTCCTCAGGATCCGCGAAGATCGCACTGCTGCAGTGTTAGTCTTGGAGCAGCTCCAAGCACTCACAGCAGACCCAACACCTGTCCCGGGCAGCGCTGGATCAAGTCGACCACCGCCAAGCTCGCGTGAGCCCAGAGCACCCGCCGCGCCTCAGCTACAGCTCTCCGGCAGCACCGACACCTCCGTCAAATATGCCAAGCCCAGTGACGGCTCTGCTCGGACCACTCGCAAGACGGGCGTTCAAGGCGGGAAATAGGGATAACACTGCAGCGGTGGACAGCGAGGTTGCCCACCAACCATCGCAGCTACCCTTGGAGCTTTGGGCGGCTCTATTGTAAATACTAGGCCTAGTAGAACAGTGTAAAAGATTTGTAGGGCTTAGGAGCAGTACTAAAGACAACCGAGTGCCGAGAGGGTCAGGTCCAGAGTGTGCAACTAGCTTAGCTTGGTTCCAAACCCTAAGCCTGTGCACCCTGCCTCCCTTGTCATTCGGAGGCAAGCCGTTGCCCTCTTTTGTAAAAGTCTGTCTCCTCCTACAAACTCCTATCAGAAATTCACTGTTTTACTTAAAGGCTTCTTAAAAAACTTTGTTCATTTAATTACGCATTAATTTTATGATCATGCCATGATAACCTCGTTTACCATGTCTTACCTTCATATTCACGATCGCATACTATGTAACTCGTCCTAGCTAAAGTCACACAATCTAGCTACTGGTGGGCCAACTTGAGGAACCTACAGTGTGTAAACGGTTCTCCTGGCTGCTCTCATCATTAGGGACCCGTGGCGCCAAAAGGTTTCCCAGGGAAGGTCTGTGCCGAGCAGGGGGTCCAGGGGGTGCAAATTTCCTATCTTGGTCCCGGACCCTAAGCAAACAGACCCTGCCTCCTACCGCTACAGCTGAGTACTGGAACCAAAGAGCTCACACCCTAAAGACGACTAGAGCCAGACCCCAGAGCATCGATGCATCAAATTACCCAAGCCATTTCCAGGACTGTAAGACATGGCATAGCTAGGGAGAGGAACAGGTATAACCGACAAACAAGGCTAGCCCTCCTCTTCCTATGTGCAGGACAAATGAACGGAGCGTTCAGCCCTGTCACCCTCCCAAGGGGCCTGCTGTCGATGTCACTACGATGATGGTGGACGACGCCGGAGAATCCAGCTCTGGCACCTCCCAGGGGGCCTGTCGTCGACTTATACACGAAGATGATGGACGACGCCAGAGCATCCAGCTCCAGCACCACACAAGGGGCCTGGCGTCGACGTCCCTGAACATCAACGACAGCACCAAGCGCGGATAAGTGATTAAACTCCCTTGCCTCGCACTTGCTGCTAACAGGGTCCCCTTGTGATAGCCGGTACATCAGGGGCCTGCCATCGTCGACTTTCCGACGATGGTGGGCGACGCCGGAGCATCCAGCTCTGGCACCATCAAAGGGGCATGCCGTCGACATCTCTATGACGCCAGAGCATCCAGCTCCGGCACTTGACAAGGGACCTGCCGTCGACGTCCCATAACGTCAATGATAGCACCAAGCACGGATAAGGGCCTACCGTCAGCGACTTTTGATGATGGTGGGCGACACTGAAGCATCTAGCTCTGGCACCACCTAAAGGGCCTGTCGTCGACGTCCACCCGAAGATGGTGGACGACATCGGAGCAACCAGCTCCGGCACCACACAAGGGGCCTGCCGTCGACATCCCAGAACGTCAACGATAGCACCAAGCGCGGATAAGTGAGTAAACTCTTCTTCTTCGCACTTGTCGCTAAAAGGGTCCCCTTGCGATAGCCTGTATACCAGGGGCCCGATGTCGATGACTCTACAACGATGGTGGACGACGAGGAGCATCTAGCCCCGTCACCTTCGAGGGGGCCCGCCATCGACAACTCTACGACGATGGTGGACGACGCTGGAGCATCCAGCTCTGGCACCCCCAGGGGGCCCGCCGCCGACGTTTCCACGAAGATGATGGACGACGCTGGAGCATCCAGCTCCGACACCTCCCAGGGGGCCTGCCGTCGACGACAACACTTCGGAAAAGCCCAACACTCCCGAAAGGGGAACGTCAAGACCAGTCACTCGCGCTCCACCAGTCCAATTGGGGGCCTGTCGAAGACACCCTACGTTCATGTGGCAGGCGAACCCAACAATCTGGTCACGCCAGCCATGGGGCCTCTCAGGGGGTTCCATAGGTAGGTCGTCACCTAGTGACAAACCGGTCGTGTGAACTCTGCAAGCGTTGGTCCCTAAAAAGCTAACTGCGTCAACAAAGGCTCTTCAAGACCTTACACAAGAGAAGGAATTGGGGCAACTTTTTTATTACCACGCGACAAAGCCAACAAGCAAAACAACGCTGCGATGAATTCATTAAGGAATTTGCACAAGGAGGTGAACCATGAATACAAAAAACAAGCTACCAGCCTCAGCCCCAACTGAACTGCGTAACGACATGTTGAGCGGCTTCCTTAACCTCCACCGCTGATGTCGCCTCGCGTTCCTCAACAGGGCCTTCAAAAACTAGCTCCAATGGCAGATCAGGGTACCGGCTCTGGTAGCACACTAAGACATGGGATGATATCGTCTCCGCCGCCGCCCTACCCTCGACTTCCAGATGCTGAGCCAACTGACGCTCCCACAAATCAATCTCCCGACTGCGGCGCTCTATTGCCTGCTCCCAGGCTTTAACGTCAAGATCGTGCAGGAGGAGTTCCTGAAGCTCAGCTAGGTCTTGCGCCCGGTCCCGCGCCAAATTACTCTCTCGGAGCTCAAGGTCTTCAAGGCAGGACTGTAGTCTGTCCCGGTCGGCCTCAGCCAGGCCATCATCGCCTGCGCTTCCACCCCTTGTTCGGCGACAGTAGCCTCCCTCTTGGCAACGTCAGCTTCCTGACGACTTAGAGCCTCTCGACCGGCAGCAAGAGCGTGCAGGCGAGCGTCAGCAGCATCATTGGCCGCCTTGGCATCGGCCAAAATCTTCTGGGTCAAGGCGTATGAGGCCCTCACCAAGCGGTGCCTCACCTCCAGTTCCTTGCTCTCCTTTTGGTACTTTGCATTCGCCTCGGCGATCGTGGAGCTTAGGAGACCCTCCCAGCCTCGGAGTTGCTCGCCCTTGGCACGCAACTTCTCCCACTCCGCGGCAAGAGCCTCTTGCGCCCAACGGAGGTTGGATTGCACCTAAAGGATGTTGGATTGCATCAAGTTCATGACGTCGGAAAGTAACTCCGGCTGCGTCGAAGTCAGGGAAGGTCGTCCGGTGATCATCTCGGGGACCCCTTCTTCCCGTAGAAGTAAAGGTGAGACCACCAGCACTGGGGATCTTGCCACCTGACACAGCAGGGCCACCATCGCTCAAAGAGCTGCCTGCTGAATCAGCAGCCATGGAGGTGAGACCCTCAGCCCTCGGAGTCAGCTCCGACATGGCCCCTGCCGTGATGGTCGGAGGTGCCTCTGCCACGACGGCCGGAGGTGCCTCTGGCACGACAGCTGGAGATGCAACCGGAGATGCTTCACTACCCACGCTGGGCATAGTCGCTGGAGCAGCACTCCCCTGAACAAGCTTGGCAGGCTGCCCCGCCAGCACAGCCGTAGCATCCTCAACCGCATCAAAGCACTTCCGGGCACTACCCCCGGATGTAGGGGCCTCACAACAGCTGACGTAACCCTGTAAATCAAGATCAAGCCATGACCAATCAACATAGGTAGGCGAGACAATAGAGCAAGCGTTGGTAAGAATGCCTTACCGACGTCCCCGGAAGCTCCAACGAGCCTCCACTTTCGGCGACCCTAAAGCCGCGGGCCATGGCGATGGCATAACAGGCGATGCCATCTCGGCAGGGCCTCCGCCAAAACCACTAGCAGAGCCGCCGCACTGCGCCGGTGTGCTTCCACCAACCACGATAGAGCCACCTCCCGAGCTATCGATGATGTCGGCTCGAGGCCTTTTTGCCTGAGGCTCCGTAGGTGTGATGCTGCCGAAGTCCCCTATGACGAGGATGCTGGATGACGTGCCGACCGCCGATGATGTTGGACCGCCGCTTGATGGACCGAACATCCCCCAGAAGAACCGCTGGCGCCAGGTACCACTACCAGGATTCCGATTTATTGTGACGAAAAAAATCGTTGCAATAGGTCGAAATTCGTCGCGATAGGTTGTTGTTGCAACGAAATAGAACTTCGCGATAGTTTTTCCGACTTGTGGCGATAACAGCCGTGGCAATAGGTTATTGAGACGACTTGACATCTGCGGCAAATAGTATGGTATTGCGACGACTCCATGTCGGTGGCAAATAGTATGGTATTGCAACGTTTTAACTTATTGCGACGATTTAACGTATTGCGATGAAAATATTAGTGTTGCAACGATGTCACATTCGTGGCAAAAAGTATGGTACTGCAACGACTCCACGTTCGTTGCAAATAGTATGGTATTGCAATGGTTTAACATATTGCGACAATTTAACGTATTGCAACAAAAATAATGGTGTTGCAACGATGCCACATTCGTGGCAAAAAGTATGGTATTGCAACGACTCCACGTTCATGGCAAATAGTACGGTATTGCAATGGTTTAACGTATTGCGACGATTTAACGTATTGCAACGAAAATAACGGTGTTGCAACGATGCCACATTCGTGGCAAAAAGTATGGTATTGCAACGACTCCACATTCGTGGCAAATAGTATGGTATTGCAATGGTTTAACATATTGCGACGATTTAACATATTGCAATGAATAGTACGTTATTTGCGACGATTTCACATCTGTGGCGTTAAGTACGGTATCGCGACGATTTCATACTCGTGGCGAATAGTATGGTATCGCGACGTTTTCACATTCGCGGAGAATAGTACTGTGTTGCAACGATTTCACATTTATAGCGAATAGTACGGTATGGCAATGTTTTTACATTTGTGGCGAATAGTATGGTGTTGCAACAATTTCACATCCGTGGCGAATAGTACGGTATCGCGACGATTTCACACTCGTGGCGAATAATATGGTATCGCGACGTTTTCACATCCACAGCGAATAGTACGGTATCACAACGATTTCACACTCGTGGCGAATAATATCGTATCGCGACGTTCTCACATTCGTGGCGAATACTACGGTGTTGCAACGATTTTACTTCCGTGGCGAATAGTACGGTATCGCGACGATTTCACACTCGTGGTGAATAATATGGTATCGTGACGATTTCACAGCCATGACCAATAATACGGTATTGCAACGATTTCAAGTTCATGGCGAATAGTACGGTATTGCAACGATTTCAAAACTGTGGCAACAGTATTGTATCGCAACAATTTCTGATGTGTGGCAATAGGTTCGTAATGCAACATATTCAAATCTATTGCAACAGAGTCATAATGCGACGTTCTCTGGGTGGTGGCAATAGCAGTCTAGTGCAACGCTTTTTTGGTCGTAGCCAAATGTTTCTAGTGCAACGTTTTATAAGTTGTGGCAATAGCTAGCTTCCTATTGCAACAATTTATTTTCATCGCAATAATATGTTAATGCCACGTTTTATAATTAGCGGCACTAGAATCCTAATGCACCAGGTTTGAAAATTAGTGGCAACAGAATCAATTTATTCGCACACGATATGTCTATCGACTTAACAACAAACTTCTAGCAATTGATTCAATGCTCAAGGACCCTTGGGTCGTTGCGAGACGATGTTATTTACAGTTTTTTCAGTTTGCAACATTGCACCCATTAAAATAGCACCTCGACGAGTTGTAGTATTAGGAATAGTTTCTTGAGCATCCGACTTCGACTTGGTGCGAGCAGGAGCATTTTGTGGAGTTGCTGCTAGCCGTTGTTGATTTTGCAAGCTCTCCATCATTCTGCGCATGTCTGCTAGCTCCTTTTCTTGCCGTGCAGAATTGGCAGCCATCTGATCGTGTAAAGCCCGCACTTCCTGGTTGAGCTGTTCATTTGCCTGGACGAAGCCATCCATCTGGGAAGTCATATGATCATTTCTTCCTTCCAACTCATGCACCTGAGAGCTGAGGTCTTCATTTCTATTTTGCAAGGATCGAACTTGCTGCCGAGCTGGTCAGACATCTAGATACGCAGTCTTTCAGAAACATTAGGTTTAGCCATATAACCACGCCCCCAAAACTGTGATCCTCCAGAACCGGTTGTGGATATATAAGTAAGCTGGAAGATGTTGTTTCTTTCCTCATCTGGGATTGGGACTCCCAGCTCAGCTTCCTTGACATTGATTTGGGCACGTGCCTGGGTCTGTATACAAAAATAAAAGTCACATGTACATTGCAAATATTTATTTAAATGGGGAATGTTTGATGTGTTTCTCACATGTACAGCTTCTGCCTGCTCGTTTGCCCATTGACCGTTCTTCACATGGCTTGCCTCCCACAGTTCAATGTCATCGGGTTCTTTTCCGGTCTCTGGGTCTCGCTACATCAAATACAAGTAAAATTTGATTGAATGATTGCAGTGCAAAGTAAAAGCATGATTTAGTTTTCATACCTTCTAGTAACTAAGTTGGGTGTAGGATTTCAAGCCAAGCAAGTGTTTTGTCTTTTGAGTACTTCAATTTCGTGAATTGGTTCTGCTTATTGACTGCAATTTTAAGAATTAATTTCACGAATGGGTGTTACCAAATAGTTCTTGTAGGATATGAAGGTATTAGAAAGCTAGCTGACCTTGAATCGCTCGGACCCAAAATAGTCCATAAGCGCCAACCAATCGGAATCTTCTACGTCAAGAGGCTTGTTTTGTATACGTTCCTCATCGGTCGAACACTTCTTATAGGTGGCATGCAATGTTGATCGCCACCCCATGTAGCGCTCACCAGCAATCTTCAATATTTTTCTTCTGGTATCATCAGTGTCCTCCAAGTCCCAGGCATTCTGTACATTGTATATCACACTGTTATAAACGTACAAGATGGAGGTCGCTAGAAAAAATACTTATGTGGGGTGTCACAACACAAACAAGAATGTCTCTCACTATATCGCTCTTCGAAGTATCGCCAACCTCTGCCCACTTCCTTACACCAGCGAGGGGTGCATTTTTTTTTGTTGTAATAACCACATCATCGACAATGTGCCACTGATTAGGACCAACCGTAGCACCCAACCTATCGGACCACTAAATTCATAGCTTCCGATTCTGATCATTCGTTCTATTTGCATATGCTAGATAGCGCAATTTAGCAACCTTATGTCCTTTAGCCACCCCTCTTCCAAACTTCTTTCCTTCTGTTAGTGTCATTTAAACGATAAACATTTAAAGCAAATTAGCAACTGACTACGCCTAGTATCATGTACAAATAGTATGAATGAAGAAGAAGTCTGATGTTTTACGATCTTCAGGACGAGTGCGTCAAATACGAGCGTGGGAACACCGTGTCGCAACAGCATTTTGCTCCATATTGGGCGATGCATCAACTTGTTGACTTCTTTGTTGCTGTTCATACCCTACAATCAGGCATCAGGCAGTAGTCAGTGGCTCTACAGCACCCGTAGTACTACAGGGGATTTTCAGTCCAGCTGCGAAGCAGGCAAGACAGTAGTTGGCGATGCTAGAGAAATAGAGGGTTCGCTGGGTGCTCATCCTCTGCAGTACTGCCGGTTCAGTGTGACAAACATCAGCAAGAGCGCGTCTCGAGGCGAGTTGGTGGCAGATCGAGTCATGGACGTCAGCGGTATTAGCAGGTAGAGGATGCAAGACAGATGAGGAGGGCAGCTTGCGGCGTTTAACAAAGCTAGGGTTCGGTCTGGCGGTGCAGTGACCAAATTTAAGTCAGAGGATCGACGTCCAGATCACACCGGTGATCTCACGTGACTTACGTTTTCACTGCAGGCGATGCAGTAAAGATCCAACGGTGTGATTCCGTTGGATCATTACTACATCGCGTGCAGTAAAAACGTATAAGTCATGTGATCTGCGTCCATTGGTATCACCCCGGAGCAAGTCTCGAGGCTAGGAGGACAGTGTGGCGGATCTAGGAATTAAATTTAGGTGGATTGCATACTGATATTTTGCTCTGCATGTTAGCATCTCGCCCTAAAGTGCTAGAACGGATACATGAATATAATCTCGCGTTAATTACCAGACATCGGCAACGCATTTGGCAGTGTAAAAAATGGAATTGAGATCATATAAGCAGCAATGAACCCTCATGGACATGCATCTCTAAACTATATGATACTAACATTTCTTAGTGGACAGGGGTTAATGATATTGGACTATTTTTTCCAGGGTATGCCATGTCATATGGGGCGTAGCATGTAGGTACACCGTAATGGCCAGGGGTTTGCGGGCGGCGGGGTCATCATGGCACGCGAACGATGGGACGTGGAGATGGAGGGAGACGCGTCGGGGAGGACAGTGAAGTGACCACCAGCAGGGCGTGGGCGCCGGCCGGTGCCGGAGTGACCGGCAGCGACATGGGTTTGCGAGCGGCGGGGTCATCATGACACGCAAAGGATGGGAAGTGGCGATGGTCGAGGGAGACGCGTTTCTGAGGACACTGAAGTGAGCAGCAGCAGGGCGTGGTCGCCGGTGCCGGAGTGGCGGCGGCGATAGAGCCCAGCATGCGCATGTAGGCATCAATAAATCACACCATCACATATACTCACCAGCAGGGCGTGGGCGCCGGCCGGTGCCGGAGTGACCGGCGGCGACAGGGGTTTGCGGGCGGCGGGGTCATCATGACACGCGAAGGATGGGACGTGGCAATGGTGGAGGGAGACGCGTCGGGGAGGACAATGAAGTGAGCAGCAGCGGGGTGTGGTCACCGGTGCCGGAGTGGCCAGCGGCGAGAGAGCCCATCGTGCGTGTGTAGGCATCAATAAATCACACCATCACATATACTGATTAACTGTTAACTGGGACTAGGAAACTACAATCGCAATGCTGAAATATTTAGTAGAGCACGATACATATTTATACTCATAGTACCACCATGGGATGACGAATCTCGGGGTTCCTGAGCATCAGTTGCTGCAATATTCTCTGCATACGATGGAAAGGAATTAACGTGTTATAAATATGTGTATTTTGATAGTAAACACATTTATAGTTATACCAGGTGCTTGTTGCCCATCACGATTACTTGTAGACGACATGACGATTTGGTGTCTTGTTCCTAAAGTAAAGAGTATATATAGTAAGTAACAGTGATAGCGTCAGCTTACATGAGGATGTGTATTTTAGATCGGGCGGTGTGGTTGCTATGAACTGAAAATGTTTGTTTTGAATGGAGGAATTAGAAATGAAGGAGTAGGAAAAAAACCGTACAATCCGAGAAAGAAAAACAAGAAAAACGTGTATAAACCGTGGGAACTGAAAATATTAGGAATACAAGTTTGGAACACAGGAATGAGACTACAATATTGGGAGTGGTTGATAAGATAACCCTGGTGTCATTTACTTCTGAATCAAGAAATTACATAGTACATGCGGTTTTTAATAGTTATCTTTCCTGACATGGAAATGTACTAGAAATACACTACCATAAACTGTCAGAGCGACATTTATTTCAGGGCAGAGGTGTAGTGAATTTTATATATGGTAACAAGTAGAATGCAATCAGATGCTAGGGTAAAATAAAAAGATGAATCAACTGTAGGATGCAGATCTAACGATTGAGGATAGTTGATTGCACGATTGCACCATTAATCATATTTTATACTAGACATTCATGAAACATAAGAGCATATAAGGAGTTGGGACGACAACTAGGAATGAACTGGCTGCAGCTGTTGGGACAACAACTAAAGCAATAAGGAGGGAGTTGCTCTATAAAAAGACAGCATGGATCATGTAGAACTTACGTTGCACAAAACTGGAGTCCGGGATGTCGCAGGGCGGGGTCGGCGACGAAGAGGTTCGGTAGAGCCCGTCAAACATGGTCGCTCGATGTTGTACCCACAGTCACCACCACCACTCACACGGGAATTTCTTAGGAATGCAAGTTTGGAACACAACACTAAGAGGAGAACATGTGTGCCGGGAACGGAAGCCACTGCGGGATTAGAGGGAGACGCACATTAATATTCGTCGTGGCTAGCTACAATTGGGCGGGACTGGAATTTTGGGCGCACGGAGTGAAGTTTCAATTGTGAAAATCTCAATTGTGCGCGCCAAGAAGAACAAAAAGATTTGAGGGCGTGCAGAATTTGGCGCCGTGCCCCTCTGCACGCATGCAATCGTGATTAAATTCATGTAATGTTGTGACGATTCCTGCACATGGTTTTACTCTTCACCGGTACGTCTACCTAGAGCTACAGGGGTAGACCTCTTCAGACTGCTGCCTCGCCCTGGGACCGCTACCTGCCGTTCATCTTTGTTTTCATGGAGATGTAAAAGCAGTCATGTGGTAGTGGGACATTCCAAAAAAAATACGAACAAAAATATGAATCGCCAAATGTATCATTGTGCTAATGCAAACGACATGCAAATACAGAACGCCCAAGTCCACGAAAGGAGGACGGCAAATCCATGGTCTAGTAAAAGGAAAACAATCAACATTTTATATATAACATTAGTCGTAATGAAATGATAACATATACAGAGTATATACTACTACTACAAAAAAACATTTTCCCCTATGATGTCTAATCTTCGGGCCGTCGATCCAAAGCCGCCTGTGATACGAGTATCACAGGTACATATGATATATATATCAACAATGTCATCGGATATTAGTTACAACGGGTAAAGTACTATTCATGCACCTGTTGCATCAGGCGATGGACTAGTTAGCAATTTAGATGACGTAATTTCCTAATCAAGTTAATTATGCATCATGTCTGTTGTTAGTTCTATTACTTGTAAGGATAATGTTTACCGGATTTCATTCATTCAGCCACATGAAATATTGACGGTCCCAAGTTCAAACATATAGGAGATGTTTTCGATAAAAGAAGTTTTTTAATACTGCATATATAGAACACATTGTTCATGAACATAAAGCCATATTTCATTAACAAACAAGTAATAGGAAAACAAGTAGTAGATAGCAAGAACAAGATAAACTACACCTAATACTACTCTACTCGGAGATCACAAAATAGATAAACTACTCCTAATACTACTCTACTGGGAGAAAACCACGTCCTCCTCCTCCACCGTTGCCGCCTCCTCCGCCTCCGCCGCCAGTGCCACCTCCTCCTCCTCCTCCTCCTCTGTCGCTGCTGCAGCTGCCGCTGCCTCCGCCTCCGCATCCGCCTCTGCCGCTGCTGCCGCCTCCTCCTGCTCCTCCTTCGCCGCTGCCGCCGCCTCCATAGCCGCGTCCACCTCCGCCTCAAGAGACACCCCCTGCTCCGCCTCCTCCGCTGCCGCCACTACCCAAGCCGCCTCATACTCCTCAACCTCCGTCACAGTCCGAAGCTTCCCGGCGACGCGGTGCAGAATCTTCAGGAGGCCCTCTACCCCAGCAACCTCCGCGATCGTCTCGTGCAGGGCATCGAGACGACCGGCCATTGTCATCAACCCGTAGCAGTAGTGGCCCGTGGTGTCCATGCTCGTGTGGAGGGGAAGGGTCCCAAGACCCAGACGGCGACACGAGCGATCTGTGTCGGAAAAGACCTTCCGCGCCACTGCGTTGAGCGCTAGTGAGCGGCGGCGGACTTGGCGTCGGTGGCCACCTTAAGGCACCGATCGAGTTCGTCGATGTGGTTGGTGAGGAGTCTAAGAGTCTGCTCAACCCAACCAGGATGAGGAAGTGCAGGCGCCACGGTCGGAGATGCGGGCGCCGCCATAAGTTACACCGGCATTGCTGGTGGCGATGGAAACGGAGAAGGAGGTTCAGAGGACGTCGATGGCCTAAAGCGCTTCATCGTGGGGCTACCCATTTGTGTGGCGACGGAGGTGCAGAGAAAGGGCGACAGGTGGTTGACAGTGGCTGGGGGAGAAGATTAGAGGCTAGGATCTAAGGAGTGGTGCGGCGGAGAAGCAAGAGGACGGTGAGCCTTTAAAGCGGGTCGTCGTCTAAGCGGGCGTGTCAAGATGATCGGACGCTAGAGGAAACCGTGCTTAATTATGAACCGGTCAGTGGCCCTGGTTTCCTCAAAACCGCGTTTTGCATCCTCTCAGTCCCAACGGCTCGACGCGTCCCATCGGCTTGAATGGCAGTTTTTTTAGGAGTAAATTTACGCGCGGGGAAAAACAATTTTTTCGTTATATAAAAAAAATCCGTCCGTACACGCCTAAGCCAACTTCGTGACTGCGCGTCCGTGCCAGCGGACGCCTTGCAGCAAACATGGGCCTAGTCCTGCACGCATTACTTTCATTCGGATTTTTAACTGCAACTATGCGTCATGCCTTATAACGTCGGTGCAGCGACCTCAACTTTCCGTGGTGGGACTAATCCTTCGCACCTGTTCCATACGTTCTTTTCTTCTCTTTCTATTGTCTAATACTATTTCTATTCTACGTTCAACATGCATGTGTGACCTCGATCCACGATCATGTTTCATGATGCTATACGTGTGTTTTCTCTTTTTGTTGAAAGATCGTCATGTACTGTTTGATGTATATATATATGCATGCATGTTAGTGTTGTTGAACATGACCGAGGTGTTTTAATTCTAGCTATGTCTAACATGCACGGACTGCAAACATGATCAACCAATTATACTACGTAAGAAACCCAAATAGGAGACAACGATGGGCGACAGATCGGATGTCCATCGATCACAAAGTGATGCGAGACGCGCTTAAAGTCATTGTTTGTCTCCTTTAGCTTTGCAATTACAAATCGAGACGAGCTTCAAACACTAGGATCTTTTGTTTTTGTCCAATTTGCTCGGTTCACTTGTGACAGATTAACACATCACTAAACTTAGAGCACATTCACTTGATTGAAATCCAGAAATTCTAACACACCTGTATTTATTGACACGAATGATTACATATATATTATGAAACACAAGAAATATGTACAAGAACATAAATGAAGCTAAACATGTACATGAACTCCTAAAACTACAAAAGAAATATGTACAAGAACTCCTAAAACTACTCAGCCGGCCCCGCTTCCTCCGCCCTCTCCCCCAACTTCTCAAACCATGAAAAGCGGTCCTCCTCCTCCTCCTCGTCGTCGTCGTCGTCGTCGTTGTCGTGGTGGTGGTGGTCGCCGTCGTCGTCACCGTCATCATCGTCGTCGTCCTCATCATCGTCATCGTCATCATCATCGTCGTCGTCATCCTCCTCCTCCTCCTCCTCCTCCTCCTCCTCCTCCGGCGATGATGCAGCAGGAGAGTGGGCTGGCTGCTCCGGCTGCACCGGTGGCTCCGGCTGCACTGGCGGTGGAACCCCGCCGCGACGGAAGTTCCTCTCCGTCACCGCCACAAGGGCACTACGGCCCTCGGCGCTGAGCTCCTGGGCCATCGTCCCGGACAAGATGTCCAGGCGATCGGCCACACCCGTGAGGGCGTAGAGGTAGTGGCTGGTGGTATCCACTCCCGGAAACTCTGGAAGGGTACCAAGACCCAAGGCGTCCAAGGCCCGAGACGTACTGTTGTACGCCTCTCGCGCCATAATGAGGCGCTGGTCGTCGTTCACCCTCTCGGGGGAGCTGTAGCATATCCGCTTGCAGGGTGGCTGCCTCGGCGGGCTAGGAGGCGGAAGGTTGGCCATGGCTGTGGTGGTTCGTCGGTGCCGGGCTAGGAGGTGGAACGATGGAAGAAGAAGAAAGGAGTGCAAAAGTTCTGTGCTTGTAAATAACCGACGACGCGCCTTATATATGGTCTGTGCGGAGTCGACGAGGGAGCGGTTCATTTCCCGCGCATTGAACTCTTTGCAGACCTCGTGCAGCGTAATTAAACCACCGTGGAAGACGATCTTCAGAGATCCTTCTGTCTCTCTTGTATCCATGTGGAACGTCGCACACGCGTTCGTGCACCATGGCTTCTTAACTTCTCCGCAGACCTCGTGCGACGCATCAATTACATGGCGCACTGGAAAGGCCAGCTGCGAGATCTCCGACGAGCTCCGGCACGGCGGCGCCGCGCGAGCGCCCTCGGCGCGAGGAGGAAGAAAGGGTCTGTGATGTTGGTTTTCTTGTTTCGTGATGTTGTTTTTCTTGTTTTGTAGTACTCCCTCCGTCCCATAAAGATAGATGTTTTAGCATTTTTTAGACGTAATAGTGGAACATGTAAATGACGCATGTACCCTCAACTTTAACTCTCACCATTGGTTGACATCGAGTTCCTAGATACGGGGAATAGCGCTGGTTGGAGCTGATTGGAGGAATTTAATGTTAGCTTTAAATTACTACACACTTTACATGTTAAGAAGGCAATCTTTGTGGGACAAACTTACAAGCTCAAAACCTCCATCTTTATGGGACGAAGGGAGTATTGTTTTATGTTAATGAACTCAATGTCATTGTTCCAATGTTCCTTTTGTTATTTTGTTTTCTATCTGTTATTTAATCAACTATCGATTCTATATATTTGTATTCTCTGTTAATGAACGACCGTCGCGTATGTGCGTTTTTTTGTTGTCAAAGTTGGATTCGATAGGATCATACATGTTTTTGTATACTGGATCTCGATCCATGCTAGTTGATGTTTCATTGGATGTACTGGACGATCAAAAAGTTATTGTTTCGTAAGTTGGATTGGACCATCCATGTTGATATTTCATATGATAATGTTTATTTATATATTAATTCTTTATTTTACTAATGTATATTAATAATATACAAATAATAATTATGACAATCGTTTTTTCAACAAAAAGAGAAAACGTATAACACCATCAATTTAACATGATCGTGGATCGAGGTCTTGCACATGCATGTTACACATAGAACACAAATACGGAGTACGTAGTTCATTAGACAACGGACAGAGAAGAAAATAACATATGGAATAGACGAACAACATTGAGTTCAGTAACATAGAACATTACAAAACAAGAGAAATGTCATCATGAAACAAGAAAATCAACATCACAAATCCTAATCAACAAGTGATCAATCATGCATGAAACATGATGGAGACCTCGCTGGCTCTCTTTCAAAAGCATGCATGCATGTCCGGCCATCAAACATGATCACGAGAAAGCATTAATGCTCGGATAGTCGGAAGTGTGACGTACACGTGTTAATTTTCTCTTATGCCGATGGGACGCGTCGAGCCGTTGGGATCGAGAGGATGCAAACCGCGGTTTGGAGTAAACCGGGGCCACCAACCAGTTCACAAGCGCGGTTTCCTCTAGCGTCCGATCATCTCCACACGCCCGCTTATACGTGTGTTTTCTCTTTTTGTTGAAAGATCGTCTTTTTTGAGGTATGCATGTTCACTTTTTCAAACGTGACTGAGGTCTTTTTTATGTCTAACTTGCATGCACCCCAAACATGTTCAACCAATTAATACGTGTTTAATTTCTTGTTTTGATGATGGATATCGTCAGAGTATGAGGCCTTGCCGATGTATGCTACGCCCCAAACATCCATGATCAAGGAGCTTACAACTCTAGACGGTATCCAACTTCAAAAGGAGGAATTGGTACACATCAAAAAGAGGAATTAGTACAACTCTAGCTAGCTCGGTTCCTCTCTTCTCTTTCGCGTTTTCTGCCCTGCTCGCGCGCCACCGACCTCACCTTGGAACTTCAATGATAGCTTGCCAACTAGGCAAGGATCGATCGGGAGTCCTTTAGCAAAGTTGTTCACGCACCTTCTCAACCTTTTGTTTCGGTGTTTCCTCAACCGGTTGGGCGGTATTTCGCAGTTTCCCGACAACCGCGAGTGAAGCTGCCGAGACCCGCCCCTACTCCACCGTCGACAAGCCGGAGGAAGCCTCTACAGGCCCCGACTTCTATAAGGGAAAGGTGTGTTATCGCGCCTTAAGCATGCTCACCAAGTTTCAAGCCATGCCATGCCTTGTAGCGTCTTTATTGCTAGTTTCCCTAATGATGGTTCATACCTATGTCTCTAGGTCATGGATTTAATTCATTTTATACATCTAATAATTCTTGACCATAGTTAGTGGATAGTTTATCTCCCTGTGAACACTCTGGATCAAAAAGATTTGAAAACCATCGACGAGTGATGACCGATCGAGATAGACGAGTTTTGGCCACTGCTTGTGAGAAAGCCGCGATTCACCGTCGAGCTCCTAGTTTCCAGCCGTTTTTCTCCTTAATTTCCTAGTCCTAGTTCATGATCCTCAAGGCACAAGAAAGCTTTTGGAGGAGAAACCAAGTCGTTTGAGCTAGAGATAAGGGAGTTCTACCCTGCCGGAGCTGTGGCCATCGCCGCCGCCATCGCACCGCCGTTTCCAGCCGTCGGCAAGCCCCGGGGGCACCACCGACGTGCTCCGCGTGGTGAAAAACCCCCAAGCGGCAAGATTGGCGAAGCTTGGCACACTGGAAAGTCCAGCAACGAGATATCCGGCGAGCCCTGCCACGGCAGCGCCGCGCGCGCGCCCTCGGCGTGAGGAGGAAGAAAGGGTCTTTGATGTTGGTTTTCTTGTTTCGTGATGTTGTTTTTCTTGTTTTGTAGTATTGTTTTATGTTAATGAACTCAATATCGTTGTTCCTTTGTTCCATCTGTTATTTTTTTTTTCTATCTGTTATTTAATGAACTATCGGTTCTATATATTTGTATTCTCTATTAATGAACGATCGCCGCGTACATGCGTTTTTTGTTGTCAAAGTTGGATTCGATAGGATCATCCATGTTTTTGTATCTTGGATCTCAATCCATGCTAGTTGATGTTTCATTGGATGTACTGGACGATCAAAAAGTTTTTGTTCCGTAGGTTGGATTGGACCATCCATGTTGATATTTCATATGGTAATATTTAGTTATATATTAATTCTTTATTTTACTAATGTATATTAATAATATACAAATAATAAATATGACGATCGTTTTTTCAACAAAAAGAGAAAATACTTGTATAACACCATCAATTTAACATGATCGTGGATCGAGGTCTTGCACATGCATGTTACACATGGAACGCAAATACGGAGTACGTAGTTCATTAGACAACGGACAGAGAAGAAAATAACATATGGAATAGACGAACAACATTGAGTTCAGTAACATAGAACATTACAAAACAAGAGAAATGTCATCATGAAACAAGAAAATAAACATCACAAATCCTAATCAACGAGTGATCAATCATGCATGAAACATGACGGAGACCTCGCTGGCTCTCTTTCAAAAGCATGCATGCATGTCTGGCCATCATACATGATCATGACAAAGCATTAGTGCTCGAATAGTCGGACGTGTGGCGTACACGTGTTAATTTTCTCTTATGCCGATGGGACGCGTCGAGCCGTTGGGACCGAGAGGATGCAAACCGCGGTTTGGAGTAAATCGGGGCCACCGACCATTTCATAAGTGCGGTTTCCTCTAGCGTCCGATCATCTCCACACGCCCGCTTATACGTGTGTTTTCTCTTTTTGTTGAAAGATCGTCTTGTTTGAGGTATGCATGTTAATTTTGTCAAACGTGACTAAGGTCTTTTCTATGTCTAACTTGCATGCACCCCAAACATGTTCAACCAATTAATACGTGTTTAATTTCTCGTTTTGATGATGGATATCGTCAGAGTATGAGGCCTTGTCGATGTATGCTACGCCACAAACATGCTACAACTCTAGACGATATCCTACTTCAAAAAGAGGAATTAGTACACATCAAAAAGAGGAATTAGTACAACTCTAGCTAGCTCGGTTCCTCTCTTCTCTTTCGCGTTTTCGGCCCCGCTCGCGCGCCGCCGACCTCACCTTCGAACTCCAATGATAGCTTGCCAACTAGGCAAGGATCGATCGGGAGTCCTTTAGCAAAGTTGTTCAAAACTTGCTTGCGCACCTTCTCAACATTTTATTTCGGTGTTTCCTCAACTGGTTGGGCGGTATTTCGCAGTTTCCCGACGATCGCGGGTGAAGCTACCGAGACCCGCCCCTACTCCACCATCGACAAGCCGGAGGAAGCCTCTACAGGCCCCGACTTCTATAAGGGAAAGGTGTGTTATCGCGCCTTAAGCATGCTCACCAAGTTTCAAGCCATGCCATGCCTTGTAGCGTCTTTATTGCCAGTTTCGCCGATGATAGTTCATACATATGTCTCTAGGTCATGGATTTAATTCATTTTATACATCTAATAATTCTTGACCATAGTTACGGTATAGTTTACCTATCTCCCCGCGAACACTCTGGATCGAAAATATTTGAAAACCATCGACAAGTGGTGACCAATCGAGATAGCCGAGTATTGGCCACTGCCTGTGAGAAAGTCGCGATTCACCGTCGAGCTCCTAGTTTCCAGCCGTTTTTCTCCTTAATTTCCTAGTCCTATTTCATGATCCTCAAGGCACAAGAAAGCTTTTGGAGGAGAAACGAAGTCGTTTGAGCTAGAGATAAGGGAGTTCTACCCTGCCGGAGCTGTGGCCACCGCCGCCATCATCGCACTGCCGTTTCCAGCCGTCGGCAAGCCCCGGGGGCACCACCGACGTGCTCCGCGTGGTGAAAAACCCCCAAGCGGCAAGATTGGCGAAGCTTGGCACACTGGAAAGGCCAGCGACGAGATCTCCGGAAAGCCCCGCCACGGAGGCGCCGCGCGCGCGCCCTCGGCGCGAGAAGGAAGAAAGGGTCAGTGATGTTGGTTTTCTTGTTTCGTGATGTTGTTTTTCTTGTTTTGTAGTATTGTTTTATGTTAATGAACTCAATGTCATTGTTTCTCTGTTCCATCTGTTATTTTGTTTTCTGTCTGTTATTTAATGAACTATCAGTTCTATATATTTGTATTATCTGTAATGAACGACCGTTGCGTACGTGTGTTTTTTTGTTGTCAAAGTTGGATTCGATAGGATCATCCATGTTTTTGTATATTGGATCTCGATCCATGCTTGTTGATGTTTCATTGGATGTACTGCACGATCAAAAAGTTTTTGTTTCGTAGGTTGGATTGGACCATCCATGTTGATATTTCATATGTATATTAATTAATAATATAAAATAATAAACATGACGATCATTTTTTTCAACAAAAAGAGAAAACACTTGTATAACACCATCAATTTAACATGATCGTGGATCGAGGTCTTGCACATGCATGTTACACATAGAACGCAAATACGGAGTACGTAGTTCATTAGACAACAGACAGAGAAGAAAATAACATGTGGAATAGACGAACAACATTGAGTTCAGTAACATAAAACATTACAAAACAAGAGAAATATCATCACGAAACAAGAAAATAAACATCACAAATCCTAATCAACGAGTGATCAATCATGCATGAAACATGATGGAGACCTCGCTGGCTCTCTTTCAAAAGCATGCATGCATGTCCGGCCATCATACATGATCACGACAAAGCATTAATGCTCGGATAGTCGGACGTGTGGCGTACACGTGTTAATTTTCTCTTATGCCGATGGGACGCGTCGAGCCATTGGGACCGAGAGGATGCAAACCGCGGTTTGGAGTAAACCGGGGCCACCGACCAGTTCATAAGCGCGGTTTCCTCTAGCGTCCGATCATCTCTACACGCCCGCTTATACGTGTGTTTTCCCTTTTGGTTGAAAGATCGTCTTGTTTGAGGTATGCATGTTAATTTTGTCAAACGTGACTAAGGTCTTTTCTATGTCTAACTTGCATGCACCCCAAACATGTTCAACCAATTAATACGTGTTTAATTTCTCGTTTTGATGATGGATATCGTCAGAGTATGAGGCCTTGCCGATGTATGCTACGCCCCAAACATGCATGATCAAGGAGCCTACAACTCTAGACGATATCCAACTTCAAAAAGAGGAATTAGTACACATCAAAAAGAGGAATTAGTACAACTCTAGCTAGCTCGGTTCCTCTCTCCTCTTTCGCGTATTCTACCCCGCTCGCGCGCCGCCGACCTCACCATGGAACTCCAATGATAGCTTGCCAACTAGGCAAGGATCGATCGGGAGTCCTTTAGAAAAGTTGTTCAAAACTTGCTTGCGCACCTTATCCACCTTTTATTTCGGTGTTTCCTCAACCGGTTTTGCGGTACTTCGCAGTTTCCCGACGACCGCAGGTGAAGCTACCGAGACCCGCCCCTACTCCACCGTCGACAAGCCGGAGGAAGCCTCTACAGGCCCCGACTTCTATAAGGGAAAGGTGTGTTATCGCGCCTTAAGCATGCTCACCAAGTTTCAAGCCATGCCATGCCTTGTAGCGTCTTTATTGCCAGTTTCCCCGATGATAGTTCATACCTATGTCTCTAGTTCATGGATTTAATTCATTTTATACATCTAATAATTCTTGACCATAGTTACGGTATAGTTTACCTATCTCCCCGCGAACACTCCGGATCGAAAATATTTGAAAACCATCGACGAGTGTTGACCGATCGAGATAGCCAAGTTTTGGTCGCCACCTGTGAGAAAGCCGCGATTCACCGTCGAGCTCCTAGTTTCCAGCCGTTTTTCTCCTTAATTTCCAAGTCCTGGTTCATGATCCTCAAGGCACAAGAAAGCTTTTGGAGGAGAAACCAAGTCGTATGAGCTAGAGATAAGGGAGTTCTACCCTGCCGGAGCTGTGGCCACGCCGCCGTCATCGCACCGCTGTTTCCAGCCGTCGGCAAGCCCCGGTGGCAACACCAACGTGCTCCGCGTGGTGAAAAACCCCCCAGCGGCAAGATTGGCGAAGCTTGGCGCACTGGAAAGACCAGCGGCGAGATCTCCGGTGAGCCCCGCCCGGCGGCGCCGCGCGCGCGCCCTCGGCACGAGGAGGAAGAAAGGGTCAGTGATGTTGGTTTTCTTGTTTCGTGATGTTGTTTTTCTTGTTTTGTAGTATTGTTTTATGTTAATGAACTCAATGTCATTGTTTCTCTGTTCCATCTGTTATTTTGTTTTCTGTCTGTTATTTAATGAACTATCAGTTCTATATATTTGTATTATCTGTAATGAACGACCGTTGCGTACGTGTGTTTTTTTGTTGTCAAAGTTGGATTCGATAGGATCATCCATGTTTTTGTATATTGGATCTCGATCCATGCTTGTTGATGTTTCATTGGATGTACTGCACGATCAAAAAGTTTTTGTTTCGTAGGTTGGATTGGACCATCCATGTTGATATTTCATATGTATATTAATTAATAATATAAAATAATAAACATGACGATCATTTTTTTCAACAAAAAGAGAAAACACTTGTATAACACCATCAATTTAACATGATCGTGGATCGAGGTCTTGCACATGCATGTTACACATAGAACGCAAATACGGAGTACGTAGTTCATTAGACAACAGACAGAGAAGAAAATAACATGTGGAATAGACGAACAACATTGAGTTCAGTAACATAAAACATTACAAAACAAGAGAAATATCATCACGAAACAAGAAAATAAACATCACAAATCCTAATCAACGAGTGATCAATCATGCATGAAACATGATGGAGACCTCGCTGGCTCTCTTTCAAAAGCATGCATGCATGTCCGGCCATCATACATGATCACGACAAAGCATTAATGCTCGGATAGTCGGACGTGTGGCGTACACGTGTTAATTTTCTCTTATGCCGATGGGACGCGTCGAGCCATTGGGACCGAGAGGATGCAAACCGCGGTTTGGAGTAAACCGGGGCCACCGACCAGTTCATAAGCGCGGTTTCCTCTAGCGTCCGATCATCTCTACACGCCCGCTTATACGTGTGTTTTCCCTTTTGGTTGAAAGATCGTCTTGTTTGAGGTATGCATGTTAATTTTGTCAAACGTGACTAAGGTCTTTTCTATGTCTAACTTGCATGCACCCCAAACATGTTCAACCAATTAATACGTGTTTAATTTCTCGTTTTGATGATGGATATCGTCAGAGTATGAGGCCTTGCCGATGTATGCTACGCCCCAAACATGCATGATCAAGGAGCCTACAACTCTAGACGATATCCAACTTCAAAAAGAGGAATTAGTACACATCAAAAAGAGGAATTAGTACAACTCTAGCTAGCTCGGTTCCTCTCTCCTCTTTCGCGTATTCTACCCCGCTCGCGCGCCGCCGACCTCACCATGGAACTCCAATGATAGCTTGCCAACTAGGCAAGGATCGATCGGGAGTCCTTTAGAAAAGTTGTTCAAAACTTGCTTGCGCACCTTATCCACCTTTTATTTCGGTGTTTCCTCAACCGGTCTTGCGGTACTTCGCAGTTTCCCGACGACCGCAGGTGAAGCTACCGAGACCCGCCCCTACTCCACCGTCGACAAGCCGGAGGAAGCCTCTACAGGCCCCGACTTCTATAAGGGAAAGGTGTGTTATCGCGCCTTAAGCATGCTCACCAAGTTTCAAGCCATGCCATGCCTTGTAGCGTCTTTATTGCCAGTTTCCCCGATGATAGTTCATACCTATGTCTCTAGTTCATGGATTTAATTCATTTTATACATCTAATAATTCTTGACCATAGTTACGGTATAGTTTACCTATCTCCCCGCGAACACTCCGGATCGAAAATATTTGAAAACCATCGACGAGTGTTGACCGATCGAGATAGCCAAGTTTTGGTCGCCACCTGTGAGAAAGCCGCGATTCACCGTCGAGCTCCTAGTTTCCAGCCGTTTTTCTCCTTAATTTCCAAGTCCTGGTTCATGATCCTCAAGGCACAAGAAAGCTTTTGGAGGAGAAACCAAGTCGTATGAGCTAGAGATAAGGGAGTTCTACCCTGCCGGAGCTGTGGCCACGCCGCCGTCATCGCACCGCCGTTTCCAGCCGTCGGCAAGCCCCGGTGGCAACACCAACGTGCTCCGCGTGGTGAAAAACCCCCCAGCGGCAAGATTGGCGAAGCTTGGCGCACTGGAAAGACCAGCGGCGAGATCTCCGGCGAGCCCCGCCCGGCGGCGCTGCGCGCGCGCCCTCGGCACGAGGAGGAAGAAAGGGTCAGTGATGTTGGTTTTCTTGTTTCGTGATGTTGTTTTTCTTGTTTTGTAGTATTGTTTTATGTTAATGAACTCAATGTCATTGTTTCTCTGTTCCATCTGTTATTTTGTTTTCTGTCTGTTATTTAATGAACTATCAGTTCTATATATTTGTATTATCTGTAATGAACGACCGTTGCGTACGTGTGTTTTTTTGTTGTCAAAGTTGGATTCGATAGGATCATCCATGTTTTTGTATATTGGATCTCGATCCATGCTTGTTGATGTTTCATTGGATGTACTGCACGATCAAAAAGTTTTTGTTTCGTAGGTTGGATTGGACCATCCATGTTGATATTTCATATGTATATTAATTAATAATATAAAATAATAAACATGACGATCATTTTTTTCAACAAAAAGAGAAAACACTTGTATAACACCATCAATTTAACATGATCGTGGATCGAGGTCTTGCACATGCATGTTATACATAGCACACAAATACGGAGTACGTAGTTCATTAGACAACAGACAGAGAAGAAAATAACATGTGGAATAGACGAACAACATTGAGTTCAGTAACATAAAACATTACAAAACAAGAGAAATATCATCATGAAACAAGAAAATCAACATCACAAATCCTCATCAACAAGTGATCAATCATGCATGAAACATGATGGAGACCTTGCTGGCTCTCTTTCAAAAGCATGCATGCATGTCCGGCAATCATACATGATCACGACAAAGCATTAATGCTTGAATAGTTGGACGTGTGGCGTACACGTGTTAATTTTCTCTTATGCCGATGGGACGCGTCGAGCTGTTCGGACCGAAAGGATGCAAACCGCGGTTTGGAGTAAACCGGGGCCACCGACCAGTTCATATTCCTTTAAGCTGGAGGACTCTGTCCATCTGACCATGGAGAACCAAACTGCAACACAGGAAATCGATTGACGCAGATTAATCCAGTCCTGATGTTGTTTTTCTCTTCTTGTTTTTAATGTTTTTCTTTTCTGGTTTTGTGATGCAACGGCTGGAACCGGCCGGAAGTACTTATTACCACTGGCCCTATGCCCCTATACGCGGTGTCATCATTACCAGAACTCCCATCGCCCTCATCGAGCACGCAGTTGCGATACCCGAGAGGATGCAAACAAGAGTTAATTTTCTCTTTTTGTTGAGAGATGTATATAGTCATCCAATAATATATATATATATATATATTATTGTTTCAGGCTCGATGATCATGTTTGGGGCGTATATATAGCATGTGAACATGTCATGAAAGTCGACCCTCGACAATGTACATGTCGATGTGAATTATATACGCTGGGCCCTTTGCGTGTGAAATTACTCCTAAAAAACTGCCACTGAAGCCGATGGTACGCGTCGAGCCGTTGGGACCGATAGGATGCAAACCGCGGTTTCGAGGAAACCGAGGCCACCGACCGGTTCATAATTAATCGCGGTTTCCTCTAGCGTCCGATCATCTCCACACGCCCGCTATTAGACGATGACCCGCTATAAAGGCTCACCGTTCTCTTGCTTCTCCGTCACACCGCTCCTTAGATCCTAGCCTCCAAACATCTCCCCCGCCACCGTAGACCACCTCTCGTTCTTTCTCTACACCTCTGTCGCCACACAAATGGGTAGCCCCGCGCTGAAGCGCTCTAGGCCATCGACGTCCTCCGAACCTCCTTCTTCGTTTCCATCGCCGCCGGCAATGCCGGTGGAACTGATGGCGGCGCCCGCATCTCATCAGCTTGATTGGTTACAGGAGACTGTCTGCCTCTTTACCGCCCGCATCGACGAATTAATGTGCCGAATTCAAGATGTCGAAGACGACGTGTCCTCCGCTGTCGAACATGCAAGAGCGCTGGACACAATGTCGCGGGATGTATTTAACAATACATCTCCCATCTGTCGCCGTCTGGGTCTTGGGAGGCTTCCCCAGCTCCCCAGCATGGACTCTGCCGGCTACTACTTTTTCGGGTTAAGCTTTGTGGCCGCTCGTCTCGACGCCCTCCACAGGACGATCGCGGAGGTTGTTGGGGTACAGGGCCACTGGAAGATTCTACACAGCGTCGCCTGTAAGCTCGATGTGGAGATAGAAGAGGAGTCGCTACCGCCGTCGGAGGCGGAGGCGGAGCCACTGGAGGATGCGTCGGCCGCGGCACGCGCGGCGGCAGGGGTGGACCAGGCATCCGAGTAGAATAGGATTAGGAGTAGTTTTGTTCTTGTTTCTACGTGTTTTTAGTCCATGTTTTCTTTACTCTTGTTTGTAATATATGTGTTGGTAGTATGTTAATGTAATGTGTCTTTTATGTTCATGAATAATGTGTCTGATGTATTATCGAAAAATTCTCCTTTTATCGAAAAACATCTCCTTTAAGACGCCAAGTTTTAACCTTTGCCCCACTTGTGCGTGAATCGAAAAACATCTCCAGTCGTGATGTTGTGTTTCTCTTGTTTTTTTTGATATTTTTTTCTTTTCACATTTTTTCATGTTGTTTTCCTGCAAAAATCTGAATAGTCGCGAGACTCGCGATCTTATTATTGCACGGACTGGAACAGGCCGGAAGTTACCCCTATACGCGGTGTCATCATTACAATGTCACGACATCCCCTGCGGTATTGTAGGTGCAGTAGCAGGGGCTGACATTTTGGCTCCTATGAGGTGTGGGGCCCACATGTCAGCCCCTGCTACTGCACCTGCAGTACTGCAGGGGATGTGCGGCGGCTCCATGATGTTTCGCTTTGTAATATAGGAGTACTCCCGGAGACTCCCAAGAAACCGCAACCTCCAAATACTAGTAGTACACCCTTTGTTTCTCTCAAGCAGATTTGTTTCTTCGCCGCTCGTCGCTCATTAATGGCAAACTTCTCCATCGACCCCCGTCGGTTTTGTCCGCGGCTGATGATCCCAGAAGATGGTGGCACTTTGAGAAGGACCAGAAGCGTGTGCCACATATCTGGCGAAATCATGAAGAAAAATGAGGAATATGCGGTTGCGGTCACAAATGAGGTACTAACTCCTGCCCAGCGTAATGAATTTATGGACCAGATGGCAGTGTACATCCAAGATCAGGTAAGAATGGACGTAGTTACTTACGGTGCATATCCCCATGGGATTGGCATGTACTACAAGTTAAGAAATAAACTGGAGAGAGATGCTTTGGTCCTAGCAAATCCCTACGTGGTCGTGAATCGGGAGTTCAGATTTGAAAAACATGATGAGGCAAGTCTTAATATGCGTCATGCTCAGTTTACTAGAAGGTGTTGGATTTTGCTACTTGGTTATCCTCTGGATCTAAAGGAGCGAAGGTTTATTGAACAAACCCGCTCCAGTTTTGGCCAGTTGCTTCATTGGGATGAAAATGATCCAATCCCGACTAGGGTCATTCTGCTGGTGATGGTGGATAATCCACTTGACATCCCTCGAAGCCTTGTTCTCAGGAGAGGCAACAAAGTCAGTGGGGAAGGACATTCATGGACTGTACCTGTTTACGTCCTAGGTCTTGATTTTGTGGACCACCTTCCGGGTGATGAGGAGGACCCTCCACCTTTCAATGGCAACCCCCACCCTTACCACGGACCATTCTTGCCTGGTCCTTATCCTGATGATCAAGGTCCTCCGCCTGCTGCCCCAGATGACTTGGGGCAGAATGATCCTGGCGACCAGAATAATGAAGCGTCAGATATGTTGTCCATGGTGCAGGTAGCATATAATATCCTAATCTTTCTCCTCATATATAGCGTGTTAACTATTTTTTCGGCCCCAAATGATCTAGAAAGATTACTCCAGATTTGATGATGCCATAAACTAATCGCTGCTGAAAACAATGACGGTGGTCCAAGCAAGTTTGTCGTGATGCAGGATGCATGGAGGTAGACCCAAGCAAGGTGGTGGTGCAGGACGATGCATGGAGCTAGCTGGGACTGAAGGTGCTGCTTGAAGAGATGTGGTGCAGACTAGATGTGCCGATTAGTTTATTTTGTGTTTTTTGATTACGTAAGAGCTAGTACTGTCGAATTAATTAGTTTGTTGCCTGGAATGGTACGTTGAACACTGTTGTTTGGTTCCGTCGATGTTTATATCTAGTATTTAATCCTTGTTTATATCACTGTGTTGCTGGTTGAAGAGATTTTATGCGTATGCTTTATTTTAATCTTTGTTTATATCACTGTGTTTATATCTAGTAGTACTTAATTACGAACTTGTATAGAAGTAGCAATTTATACAACTTTATTATTAGTGAAGCCAAAATTTATAGAACCTAGATTTTTTAAAGCACATGTGTCACTTCCGGATGAATCCATTCCTTTAAATTGCCCCGTGAGTTTCCTTTGATGCAAACGGGGCTAAACAAAAGACAAGCGCGCATAGGGGAAACACAACAAGTGCAACATTCATCAGAGACGAGCATGCATATATAGGAGAAACACATCAACATGCCTTATACAAGTCTATTTTATATACTCCCTTTGTTTACTTTTCATTGGCATTGGGAGAACTAGGGGTAGCGCATCCAAAAGGGAATGGAGGGAATATAACCCATAGAGTACAACACGTAATGGCAGAACAAGTCATACTCGCGCTCAATCCTACAGTTCTCAGTACAGAAGACGGTCCACTCGTACCACCCTCGCCGGCCGCAGCGGGCAGGCCCCTGGTTCCCCCCTTTTGGGAAGCAGCAAACGTCATCGTCAATGTTGGGCAGCGCCACCAGCGGCGGTCCCGGAGGAGGCCTACGCAGTAACCTCCAGCTCACGAAAACGTTGAGCCTCTGCATGGCTTGATTCTGACACCGGCAGCACTCCGTGTTGGTCCTCTTCATCGCGACGGACCCAGCCGCGTTGTCACCAACGTGAGCCTCACCTTCGACCTGTCGGATATACTCGAGGGCATCGCGGTCCTCACGTTCGGCATCGTAGCAGAGCATGGTGAGGACATAGGCCGCCACCTTGTGGCCTTTCGCGGCCGCCCGGCCAAGGAACTGGGTGCCCCGCTGTGCCTGCGCGCGGCCGTAGTTAATGACAACGTCGAACCCAGTGATGTAGCACGCATGAGGGTTGCCTACATTGGCCAGGCGCTCCACGAGAGCGTCGTAGTTCCTGTTCCCGTGCCATTGGAAGCACTCCCAGCTGCTCTCCCGCTCCAGCGCCACGCGCCTGCCCACGGAGGGATCACGGCACGCCGCGTGCATGGCCTTGCAGGTGGCACGCAGACTGGAGAGGTCGTCCATGGGCTGCGTGGAGGTTGCGGCGACCCACCCCGCGATCAGGACCGCAATATCATGCGGCAAGGGGAACTCCATGGGCTTCGAAGGGAACCAATGAGGACATGCACGACGGAGAGGAAGAGTACGTGTGGAGAAGAGGATGGTGTGTGTGGCGGAGTAGAGGATGGTGTGTCGTATTACTACTCTTTATTAGTATGCGCAGAGAAGACAATGAGACGCCAAGTAATTTTTAGTACGCGCGGTGAAGAGGGATGGTGGTGTGTGGGCAGTTACTGCAGAGGATATGAACGCGTGGTGTGTGTGTGGGGGGGAGGGGATGGTGTGTGATGTGTGTCTTTAGTATGCACTGAGAACACGATGAGACGCGCGCAGACTACTGGAAAACGCAACAGGCCGGTAGCGACGACTTGAAAGAAAAGTGGAGACACTGAACTCCAAAGCGGTCTTTAAAGTAGTAGTACTACTGGAAAACGCAACAGGCCAGTAGCGAAGAATGGAAAGAAAAGTGGAGACAATGAACTCCAAAAAATAAAATAAAGGATGACAAAAATGTTAGAAAAATATAGGAAGTACTCCTATATGTTAGAACGATATAGTTCTAAAAATATAGTTCTAACAAAAATGTTAGAACTAGTTCTAAAAACTTCATACTTTTGGGGATGAGGGAGTACGTAGTGTACGATTTAAGGTATAACAGCATGGAGACCCGAAATGTGAAACAGGAAATCTTTTCGCAAAACTGATGCGACCGGGTGCACAGAGTGACCGTGTGCGGCAGTAACCGAGGCAAGTAACACGCGCAGCGCATGCGCATCCTTTGAATTAAATTTGACGCATCCCCTCCCCTGACCACTGCTACAATGCTACTACCTCCGTCCCAGCTGAAGATTATTTTCAGCCAATTTTTTTGTCCCAACTCAACTTTACTTTCACTGTATGGTCATGTCAGGTGTGTGCTCTGCACATTTTCAGCTACTGTCCTTTGTTGCCGTAGCAACATGCTGGCATTGAATGGAAAGTGGGAGGATATGTATAGGTGAAGGGTGTTAGGGTAATTTTATGTGTTGACTAATGTGCGGTTTGAATCCTAAAAATAGAGTTCACTTGGGACGGAGGGAGTATAAGATGGTCACACGCGCCATCGTCTTTTCCGCACAACCATTCCAACATTCTCTCTTCTCTCCACAAAACCTAGCCGCGGCTAGTATACAGCAAATGCTTTCGAGCTCGAGCAACCCTCCGCCAGCGAGCCCGCCGAGGGACCCGGCCGCCGGTAAGCGGTCGTGGCTGGACCCCCCCCCCCTCGCCGCCACGCGTGAAGGATACCCTCCTGTTCAACATGGCCCGAGATGTATTTACGGATACATCTCACTCCATGGAACGCCTTGGGCTCGGTACCCTTCCACAAAGTACTGGAATGGACACCACGGGCCACTACGTCTTCGGCCTCTCGCACGTGGCCTCTCGTCTCGACTCCCTCTGGGAGACGATGGCGGTCGAGCTCGGCATCGTGGGTTGTCGCAACCTCGTCGTGGCGGCGGCCTTGAGACTGGGTCACCTTCTGCCGCCGGAGCCCGAGGCGCTAGAGGAGGGTCAAGAGCCTGAGGACCCACCCGAGGAGGAGGAGGTGGAGGCTGAGTAGAGTAGTATTTAGGTGTTTTCTTTTCACGTTTTTAGTTGTATTTTTTGTTTCAGGTTTTTGGTTGTAGTTTTTCGTTTATGGTTTTAGTTGTAGTTTATCTTTTCTTGTGTTTGTAATATACTCCCTCCATCCAGAGCGACAAGTATTTTGGGACGGAGATACTCCCTCCATTGAAAGGGACAAGTATTTTGGGACGGAGGGAGTAATGTTTTTAAGTTAAATGTACTTGGTGTTCTTGATCATAGAAGTACTATCTGTGCAAAATTAGTTCAAATTTTCCTATTGCCAAACCCTCCTTGTCCCCAAACCTGTGGAGTTGCCAGGAGATCGCCCGCAGCGGGGCCCGCCAAGCGGTTTATAAAGTAGTAGTAACAGAAAATGCAACAGGCCGATAGCTAGGATTGGAAAGAAAAAAGTGAAGACAATACGAGGAAGAAAATGTTTGAAAAAAGGAAGGACAACGGAAATGTTAAACAGATTTTTTTCACGGAAATTAATCCAGTCGTAATCCTCTCAAACATAGGCTCCCTTTGAAGGATAGGTTTTGTAAAGGATTTTTAGTTTCCATAGGACACGTAACACATGAGCTAGGACACTTTGGTAGCCATACTAAAAGAGATTCTTATCCGCCTCATCCACTTCCCCACGCCGCCAGTAGAATCTCTTCAGCCGCAGGAAGGTGTCCCCCGAAGAGTTCGAGGACACCGAGGAGTGTCCGTCAGAAGATTCGCCTGATGACGAGGAGGTCGGGGAGTTGGGGTGGACCGGCGGCGTATAGTTGAGGTAGTGATCTAGGTGGATTATGAGCTCCGTCGTGAGGTTGCCAGGTCGGACCACTGCGGCATGGTTGAAAGGTTCTGCCAGCGGCCCGCGTCACTCCCAGTCCGGCCATCACTTCCTGCAAAGAAGGTGGCCATTTTGGCCCGAGGCAGGAGGCTTGGGTCTTTCTTCCACCCAACGACCGTGCACAGGTTAGCACGCTCCCGGTGGTAAGTGAAAGTATCAAAGTGATCAAAGAGGAAGACGTCATCCAGAACCTGTCTGATGCCCTCCGCAGACCAGGCATGCAGAGGGAGGTTCTCGATGACGACTTGCACGTGGAAGAACCACCTGACGATCGGCACACCGACGCCAAAGATCCATGGCCGGAAGTAGTAGTTATCATCCGACATGGAGATGATTGCCGTCTCGATGGCGAGCTCCCGATAGTCGTCATGGGTGAACCGCACCAGGAACTCACCATCCCCAAACGTGGACACGGTGAAAGCCCAATGCGAGATTTCAAGTTGGTGATGGATGGCCAGGGTGATCTCCATGGGCGTCGCCTCGCTGCAACCTCGTCTAGGTCCCAGAACAGCTGCTTGGCGTTGCAAACGCATAAAGTCCGTCGTCATGAGGCGGTTGTTGACCACCATGCATTGCCCATCACGAGGGCGCAGGGACGGTGAGCCTGCAGGTACCTGCTCGCGTCTAACATGGTTGAGAGGCATGGCGCTGCGACAACAGAGGCAAAGGACTTCTCAAGCAACACACGGGAGCATGGATGGGAATCAGTCTGGAACTTGAGCCTGGAAGCAATAGGGGCGGGGTGTTTAAGAAGGCGAGGATGAAGAGGCCTTTTTCCATCTGGCCCCTTGGGCACATGGCACCGACTGGAGCGGTGACCAGGGAAGTAGCAGGCCAACTTTAATTGTGAAAGGGCCCGTGGGCCAACCAGTCCCAGACGCGGCGAGTCACGGAATGCTGCCGCAATGTGACCATGAGCCAAACATCGGAAGCAGCGTCCCTTGAAGATCTCAGGAAAATCCGGTGATAGGACCGGACCTTTCGAGGCCTTTGGCTCTGTGCAAGCGTCATGAATGCGAGAAGGCCCAGCTTGAATATAAAGTGAATCAGCGCAGTTTCAACCCACAAATAACAAGCGGCCCAACTTTTTCGTCCTGCCTGCCTGCCCGCGGCGGGAAATTTTTTTCACGTCGAATGATGAAGGAAAATAAGAAACGAAGATAATATTTTATTATGCTACCCTTCGACCCGCAACGCCGGCCCCCTCTCCGCAACGCGCTTATAGGAGCATCCGCTGGTCGCCATGATTTTAGGAGCATCCGCCGGCCGCCACGCTTGTAGGAGCATCCGCGGGCCGCCACACTTGGAGGAGCATTCGCCGGCTGCCACACTTGGAGGAGCATCCGCCGGCCGCCACGCTTGGAGGAGCATCCGCCGGTCGCTACACTTGGAGGAGCATCCACCGGTCGCCAAGCTTGGAGGAGCATCCGCCGGCCGCCACGCTTGTAGGAGCATCCGCAGGTCGCCACTCTTGTTGGAGCATCCGCCAGCCACCAAGCTTGGAGGACCAACCGCCGATCGCCACGCTTGGAGGAGCATCCGCCGACCGCCACGCTTGTAGGAGAATCCGCCGGCCGCAGCGCGTGGAGTGACAACAGCTAGGTACAATTGCTAACATAATGTGTTCTTGTACATCTATCCTCTTACGGATAGGCTGATGGCTGATTGAATTGTAGGAAGCGATGTTAGAAGATAAGACATGGATGGGAAAAGACAGGCATACGAGGGAGTGGCAGGATGGAATGAAGTCATTTTTAAATTTTGCATTTCAGGGCACTCGTGAAGGAGGAACTATGCCTTGTCCTTGCACGAGATGTCATAATATTTGCCACAAGACACGCAAGGGAGTTCATTTACACCTGCTCAGAAATGGGATGTTATTGGATTATACTTGTTGGATACACCATGGAGAAATACGAGTTCAGGAAAATATTGTTGAGGAATCAGCAAATAATGAGGAGATAATTTCTGATGATGGTTCTATGCAAAATATGTTGTCCAATCTACTTAGAGGCACTGATCATGGTGGTACTTCAGCAGATGTTGATGATCAAGAAAATGCTATAAACCAGCAGGAGCCAACTGGGGATGCAAAGAAATTCTATTACTTTTTAACTAATGCCAAAAAGGAGTTGTATCCAGGTTGTTCACAGCTGACCCAATTATCCTACATTGTCAGGTTCTACCAGATAAAGTGTTTAACTGGTATGAGCAAAGTAGCTTGTGAGATGTTACTTGAACTATTCTCATTTGCGCTTCCAAAGGGCCACTACATTCCTAATACATTTGATAAACTTCAGAAGGTTGTTCGTGACCTCGGGCTGGCCTACCAAAAGATCGATGCATGTGTCAATGATTGTGTGTTATTCCGGAAGGACTATTCTCTGCTGAATAGTTGCCCCAAATGTGGTGAATTAAGATGGAAAAATAGTACTGTTGGGGATGCAAGAGAGGCTTTACCTTGTGGAAAATCCAAGAAGCTTGTAGCACGCAAGATTCTGCATTACTTCCCTCTTATTCCCCATCTACAAAGGTTTTATATGGGAGAATCAACGGCATCAAACATGCGCTGGCACAAAGAAGGTCGTGCTGATGATGGAATATTACGCTATCCCGCCGATTCGAAAGCATGGAAGCATTTTGATAGCATTCGCCCAAATTTCTCATCTGATCCTCGCAACATAAGACTTGGGCTAGCATCTGATGGTTTCAATCCTTTTGGAGTAATGAATGTTTCTTACAACACATGGCCTGTGATTCTAATCCCTTATAATCTACCATCTTGGTTATGTATGAAGCAGTCTTATTGGGTGATGTCAATGATAATTCCTGGGCCAAAGTCACCTGGAAACAACATTGATGTGTATCTGCAGCCTTTGATTGATGAGCTACTGAAATTATGGTCTGATGGTGTTGAAACATATGATAGTTTAAAGAAAGAGACATTTGTCATGCGAGCTTCTTTATTGTGGACAATAAATGATTTTGCAGCATATGCAATGCTACGTGGATGGAGCACAAAAGGGAAGCTAGCATGTCCATACAACCATTTAAACACTGACGCCTTCTGGTTGAAATATGGACGAAAGCATTGATACATGGGTCATCATCGTTTCCTACCCCAGGATCACAGATGGCGTCGAAACAAAGGTTCTTTCAACAATAAGGCAGAGAATAGAGAGGCACCAACATCACTCTCTGGTGACGAAGTACTCCAACAATACGAGTGTTTTGATCAAGTGAGTTTTGGACCGACGTATAATAAGAGAAAGCACACCGAGGAAAATAGATGACATAATTGGAAGAAGAAAAGTATATTTTTCGACCTCCCTTATTGGAAGACATTGCTAATAAGGCATAACTTGGATGTCATGCACATTGAGAAAAACATTTCTGATAGCATATTGGGGACATTACTTCCTATGGATGGTAAAACAAAAGATAGTCTACAAGCTCATCTTGATATGAAGGATATGGGTATACGGCCAAATCAACATCCAAAGTTCATAAAGAGCAAGTACACATTCCCACCAGCATTATATACTTTGGGCAAAGATGAGAAGACCACCTTGTGCAAGTTTTTGGGGAATGTGAAGGTGCCCGATGGTTATGCCTCAAACATCAAGAGATGTGTGGACATAAAAGCATGTAAGGTATCGGGTCTAAAAACTCATGACTGCCATATTATATTTCAGAAGCTCCTTCCTATTGCAATACGTAACATATTGCCTAAAAAGGTTGTTGCACCTTTAATTGAGTTTAGCACATTCTTTTCTGGAATTTGTTCTAAAGAACTGGCGGAACCAAATTTGGACAAGATGAGCAAACAAATTCCTGATATGAGATGTTGTTTCCTCCCGCTTTCTTTGATATCATGATACATCTTCCAACCCATCTTTTCGAAGAAGCACGGTTGGGTGGACCTGTTTCTTACAGATGGATGTATCCAATTGAGAGGTTCCTTGGTACATTGAAGAGGTATGTACATAACAAAGCTCACCCGGAGGGTTCTATAGCTGAGGGATATATAGCCGAAGAGTGTATGACTTTTTGTAGTCAGTTTTTGGATAACATCGGCACCAAGCGTAATAGGCCAGAACGTCATGAAGCTGCAGCTACTAATGAACCTTTTGTTGATAATTCTAACATATTTACAGAAGTTGATAATTCTAAAAAAGGGTATAAATGGGACCAACTTACTACGGTGGAACTACATAACATCAGGCATTATCTTATTACTAACATTGAAGAGGCCGCTCCATGGATCAAGTAATAACGTATAACTCAGACGTTGTATACTATATATATGGCTTATTGTAGATGGCTAATTTAATTTTGTACCCTTTTCAGTGAGCATATTGAAGAACTGAAAAAGATTCATTCTCGTGATGTTGATAAACGCCATAGAGATGAGTTTGTTGATTGGTTTCAGAAATGAGTAAGTACATGCAAGTTTGCACTTTGACGAAATATTGAACAAATATGTGTTCTGAAATTGGTTTGTCGTCGATAACCCCTGTTATACTAATGTGTCCAGATTATGACATCACAGAAAGAAGGCAAAGCAACTGATTATATGTATGCATTATCTAGAGGACCTGATCATCAGGCACGTTTTTTTAGTCAGTTATTCATCAATGGCTTCTTCTTTCGAACTGCAGATGTGGAAAAAGATTTACGGACTCAAAATAGTGGTATTATTGTTCGGGGCACTGATCATGATTGGTTTGGAGTAATCAATAAAATCATTGCTGTTGATTTTGAAAAAAAATCAAGAGGTTCTATTATTTTAGTGTGAATGGTTTGATCGGCCTTTTGGAAGCAGTTAGAACCAAAGCAGAGGCTACAAAAAGGATCAATACGGAATGATAGATGTTGACACTACTCTGTTTCGATTCTAGTATGAGCCTTACATTCTAGCAACCCAAGCAGAACAAGTTTTTTATGTTCTAAGTGTGAACCATCCTAAATGGGCTACAATTGTTAAAACGAAGCCACCGAACCTTTTTGCCATGCCCCTGGAGACAGTGAAAATAATGTGACTGAGACGATGGAGGCTGAGACATTTCATGATGATCTGCTTACTGATGATATCAACAATGAGGATACGACCGCATGGGCTAGGAATGGCATTGAGGGAGCCAGCGGCGATGCTTCCACTCTTATAATGACAACATCAGGTGATCGGTTTGAGGTAGATGGAGTTGCATCAGAAAATGACGACGACGACGATACATATACCAATGATGGTGTAGCTCCATTGTGGGGGGAAGACAGTGAAGATGATGACGTACAACATGTATACGTGTGTGAGCTGTGAACTGGAGTACTATTTGTGACGATAGGATAATATATGGAAGTGCGACTAATTAATCATTTCTTACATGTAAGACTAATCATTTATTACATCCCCACTATTGCATTAATTTGTGGGTGCTTATCTCGATCGTTTTGGCGTCAGCACCCTCGGCCGCCTAGGATCCCATTGCCTTTGGCGCACGAACTACTAAATCGTGGCAACAGAACTTAATGCAACGATTGCGTTTCGTTGCATTAGTATACTGACGCCACGAAACAGTAAATCGTGGTCACACATCCTAATTTCAATGATTCGGGTCCGTGGCGACTGATCCTAATGCCACGAACCAGTGAATCGTGGCAACACATCCTAATGCAACGATTGTGGTCCGTGGCGATGGATTCTGACGCCACGAAAATGTGAACCGTGGCAACACATCCTAATGCAACAATTGTGGTCCCGTGGCAATAGATCCTAACACCACGAATCAGTGAATCGTGGCAAGACATCCTAATGCAACGATTGTGTTTCGTTGCATTAGTATCCTGATGCCATGAAAAAGTGAATCGTGGCCACACATCCTAATTGCTACGATTGGGGTCCGTGGCCATTGATACTAACGCCATGAACCAGAGTATCGTGGAAACACATCCTAATGCAACGACTGTGTTCCATGACGATAGATCCTGTAATGCCATGAACTAGTAATTCGTGGCAACGGATCCTAATGCAACGATTGTGGTCTGTTGCATTAGCATCCTGATGCAACGAACTAGTGAATCGTGGCAAGACATCCTAATGCAACGTATGTGTTTCGTTGCATTCGCATCCTGATGCCACGAAAAAGTGAATCGTGGCCACACATCCTAATTGCTACGATTGGGGTCCGTGGCCATTGATACTAACGCCACGAACCAGAGTATCATGGCAACACATCCTAATGCAATGATTGTGTTCCGTGGCAATAAAGCTATAACACAACGAACCAGTAATTCGTGGCAACAGATCCTAATGCAACGATTGTGTTCCGTGGCAATAAAGATGTAACGCCACAAACCAGTAATTCGTGGCAACAGATCCTAATGAAATGATTGTGGTCCGTGGCGATGGATCCTGTAACGCCACGAACCAGTAATTCGTGGCAACAGATCCTAATGCAGTGATTTTGGTCCGTTGCATTACCATCCTGGCACCACGAACTAGTGATTTGTGGCAACAGATCCTAATGCAACGATTGTGTTTCGTTGCATTAGCATCCTGACGCCACGAAAAATTGAATCGTGGCCACACATCCTAATTTCTACGATTGGAGTCCATGGACATTGATACTAACGCCACGAACCAGAGTATCATGGTAACACATCCTAATGCAACGATTCTGTATCCTTGCATTACGCTCCAAATGCAACTGTTTGCTGATTCGTGGCAACAAATCCTAATGCAACGATTGTGTTCCGTGGCAATAACGTTGAAACACCATGAACCAGTAATTTCTGGCAACATATCCTAATGCGACGATTGTGTTCCGTGGAGATAGATCCTGTAACGCCACGAACTAGTGATTCATGGCAACAGATCCTAATGCAACGATTGTGTTCCGTGGCGATAGATCCTGTAACGCAATGAACCATTAATTCGTGGCAATAGATCCTAATGCAACGATTGTGGTCCGTGGCGATAGATACTGTAACGCCACAAACCAGTAATTCGTGGCAACAGATCCTAATGCAACTATTGTGGTCCGTTGCATTAGCATCCTGACGCCATGAACTAGTGATTTGTGGCAACAGATCCTAATGCGACGATTGTTTTTTGTTGCATTAGCATCCTCACGCCACGAAAATTGAATCGTAGCCACACATCCTAATTGCTACGATTGGGGTCCGTGGCCATTGATACTAATGCCACGATCCAGAGTATCATGGCAACACATCCTAATGCAACGATTCTGTTTCGTTGCATTACGGTCCAAATGCATCTGTTTGCTGATTCGTGGCAACAGATCCTAATGCAACGATTGTGTTCCGTGGCAATAAAGCTGTAACGCCATGAACTAGTTATTCGTGGCAACATATCCTAATGCAACGATTGTGTTCCGTGGCAATAGATCCTGTAACGCCATGAACTAGTGATTCGTGGCAACAGATCCTAATGCAACGATTGTGTTCCGTGGTAATAGATCCTGTAACGCAACGAACCAGTAATTCGTGGCAACAGATCCTAATGCAACGATTGTGTTCCGTGGCGATAGATCCTAGTGCCACGAACTAGTGAATCGTGGCAAAAAGCCAAGCTTACTGCAACGATTTAGTATTCATTGCAGTACAATCGATGCAACAGGTCGGAATCCTTGTAGTGTACCGAAGAGGGGCACGCTGGTGGACGCTGACTTGGAGCGAAGGCCACCTGTGGTGGCGCCCTCGCTGGGGACCGAGGGCGTTTCTCCTTCACGACCTCGACCACCAGGGCCTTACCTTTGCCTACATCGTGGATCGGTGCTTTCCCCTTACCTATGTCGGGGACCCATGCCTTGTCTTTCCCCCCAGCAGCGAGCGCCTCCTCCATCCCAGAGGCTTCGGGGCCTTAAGAAGGCACGGACTCCTCTAAAGAGTCGACAAAGGCCAGCCCCGACTCTCATCACCAACCTACCGCGGTGCAAGACCAATCACATCCAAGTTGGGCATCTCTTTCAAACCTTCGTCTGAAGGTCCTGATCCATGCAAAGCGGTGGGAAAGATGGCGGAAGGTTGAAGACGTCGCCCGACAGTAGGTCATCGCACACCTTGGACATTGCTTCAAACACCTCCTGCGTGGTCGTGTCCGTGTCGCGACCCCTCAGCAACCTGGTACCATCTTGGAGCCCGAAGTAGAGCCATGCTGTGCGGCAACGTTGCTGGAGAGGGGTGAGACGGCGGCAAACGAAGTCGGCCATCACCGACAACTTCGACAGGCCGTGGTCCGCCAGGAATTGGATCCTCTCCATCACCGGCGTCTACGTCGCCTCAGGCTCCAGGCGTTCCTCCCAGGCCACCTTCCTAATTGCCGCCCAGCCGGTGGGCAGGACCATGCGATCGTGGGCATCGGCATGTACGACCACCCAGTCGCTCCTCCAGCCGGGCCACTTCACTGAGTAGAGTGGGGTAATGTACTTAAAAGGGTTGTTGGCCCAATGCAGGAAGCAGAAGCCGCCGAGGAAGTTGGCTTTGTTCTTCTTCCCGGTCCGCCTCAGCACGAAGAACTGCCGAAACACTGACACGCATGGGCACACCCCGACGAACATCTTGCATAAGTGTGAGAACACCACCGCCACCACCAGAGAGTTTGGCGAGAGATGATGGAGCTGGAGCCCAAGGACTTCCAGGAGTGTCACCAAGAAGGAGGAAATAGGACGGACGAACCCGGAGTATGCGTAAGCCTAGAATAAGACGATATCCTTCTCCCCCAACTCAAGTGGATAGGAGTCGGGATGGATCAGATGTCGTCGTTCCTTGACCTCCCAGCCGAAAATCCGCCTAACGGGTGAGACATCCTCCATTCGGGAAGGAGGCAGAGCTGAGTCCATTAGAGCAGGGGGTTGAGAACCTCCAGAATGGGCAGACATACAAGGAAGGAATCGAGGGCTCAAATGCTTGGGACATGCAAAAGAAAGGAATCTCCATTGCCCACAATGGTCCCCGTTAGAAAAGCTGGCCCGAGCAGTTCCCCGCTAGGGAAGGAAACCCGACGGTTCCCAGAAAGACGAAAGTGAAAGAAGCAGAAGTGCAGCAGGCGCCTTGGGAACCATCGCGATAACATTGCAGCGAGCAAAGATCCCACCACCACGACCCCTCATCTAGAGAGGGACGCACGGTCACAGTAGCAGAAGAGCGCACCGCTTCGACTGATCAAGACAAAATTAAAAGACCGTGCGGGAAAAATAGCATAAGGCCCCACCCTCGGGCTCATCGCCTCACCCCATGGTGGACCCAAGGGCCACTGTCGGTACTCGGCATACTAGGTACCCTTGAACACAAGCTAGAGGCGCCTAGGTACCTCATCTCCCTCCAAAGACAAGGTCTGAGGGTGCCGCGTGTTCAAGGAACCCGGACCCGCCTACCCCAGATAGGGGGTCCGGTGTGCCCACAGGACATCCTGATAGGGGAACTCAGCTCCACCTCAGCGACAAGCTCCCAGGTAGCCACGTATTCGGCAGGACGGGACCTGACCATCCCCCTCAGAGGTGAGCTCCCAAGCTACCACGTGGCCAACAAAGTCGAGACCCGATCTCCTTCGCGGAGGTGAGCACCCGAGCTGCCTCGTGGTCCGCTGGGCAAGACCTGACTTCCCCCATGAAAGTGAGCTCCCAAGTTGCCACGTGGCCACGAGGTAGAGACCTGGTCTCCCCCTCGAAGGTGACCTCCCGGGCTGCCACGTGGCCTGCGAAGATGGGCACGACCTCCACCGTGGCGATGAGATCCCCAGCGACCGCATGGTCAGTCCACTTGCCATGAGGGGACAGTAAGGAAGTTAAGAGGGCGGTGCGCCTAGTCTCCATCAAGCCATGAAGATGTGCGGCTTCCCCAGACGTATAGCGCGGCGCATGCCTAATGTCAGGTACTGCTATGACCTATCGCATCACAGTGAAGACGCCGCAGGCCAATCCCACTCCGCCAAGTGGGTAGCTTGCGGTGCTAGAGACAGTTGGATGGGACATTTCCTGCCAATGTCATCAATGGTGTGTGGGCTACTGACAACCCAGGCATCAAGAAGGTGAATCCTCAAGTCCGCGGTCAGAGCAAGCTTACAGAAGAAGCCTTAGATCTTTAGGATAAGATTGCCCCGGGACCTCCTGTCGGGCCCCGGGACCCCACTTGTAAGGCGTCCAGTCTTGGTTATAAAAGGCCTGGACCGCCTCCGATACAGAGAACCAGACTCAGAATCCCCGGTACACTCACATACGCATACACACTCACCAAGCAATACAATCCACCATGGAGTAGGGTGTTATGCTCCTTACGTCCTGAACCACGTAAAAACAACTGTCTCATACTCTTCCACTAGAACACTAGTTTGAGGCCTAAGCCCCGCCAAACAAGAACCTCCGCGGGCTGCTCCTTAGCAGATCTGAGGGAAGTGTCGCATTGACCCTTCAATAGTGACCGACCGAGAAGTTTTCCCCAGTTCGCACGAGTGAGGACAAAATGCGCAGAACAGAGTAGTGTTGGTTTGTGGGGCTAGTCTGTGATCCTTCAGAGCTGCAAAAGTAACGACCGCAAGTCCCATAGTGGCTTGGGTGTTACACAACCACCCGTGGAGTAGGGTAAAAATTCTTACGCCGGGGAAGTTCTTATGTAGCCCGAACCACGTAAAAATTCTCGTGTCACTATCTTGTTCATAATCTTACGCGCGCCCCAACCAATTATGAACCTTCGCGAACTACGATCTAGTAGTATCGGGGGAAGTGTCGATCGCACACTTCAACAAGTGACAAAGAAGAGGTATGTCCTACTTGCGAATAAATGTGTGATGCCATTTTTCGTGCCACTATTATAGTTAGGAAAAAGGACAAAATCTAAGGGACAATGATGTTAAAATTGAGTCTAGAATCTTAAATTAATCATTTGAAATCTTTGATTCCTAGTGATGACTCTTGTTCCTCATGTGATTAAATATATGAACAATTATCCTCTCTTAGAAGTGCACACACCTCCACACTTGATAAACTTGAGTTAAAAATTGAAAATAATAGAGAGCTTGCTGCAGCCAATGATAAAAACTTGAAAGATGCTAGCTGTTGTACAGTTGATTTGCAATGTTCTGCTTGTGATGATCTTGATAAGAAACTACATGATGCTATGGATGAAATTTCTGTCTTGAACACTGCTTTACGTGCTCATGAAGTTAAAAGTTGTTCTAATCGCAAATTAAAAGGAAAAACATCATGTGAAAATTTCCTTGATCTGTCCCATAAACATTAGCTCATAAACCTGTTGTTTTATCTCAGCTTTCGCGTGTTATTCCTGTTGGACGTCGTGTGTGTAACACCCTCATTTTCATGCATCATGCCCTACATACATTCATATACATGTTTAACATTAATCCACATAAAGAGGAATAAGTTTAAAATTGATTTGGAACAAAACTGCACTTAAAATTCTAGAAAGTGTGGACTAGTCCGATTTTGGTGCGGACTAGTCCGATTTCTCTCTGACCTCGATCGCACTTGTCCGTTTTTGTTGCGGACTAGTCCATTTTTGCCTCTGGACACTTTCAGACTTGTCTGGTCTTATGCGGACTAGTCCGGTGTTCCAAGAATCCTTGAAAATTTGCTAAGTCCCTGGACTTGTCCAGACTAGTCCGGTGTTCCAGCGGACTTGTCCGTTTTCCTCTCTGACTAAAGTCAGACTTGTCCGATTTTTTTCCAGAGTTGTCTGATTTCTCTTTGGACAACTTCAGACTAGTCCGGTCCTTTCCGGACTTGTCCAATATTTCGCGACTCCGAATTGACCTTTTGTTTTATGACTTGTTTCTTGGGTTTTACGTTATGTGGGCCTAGGGACATCGTGCCTAACTCTTTTAGAGCCCATGTGGGACTCTACACCGGCCTCTACTCATCTCAAACTCAAAATCCATCTAACCCTAGCCTCCACCTCTATATAAACAACCCCACCCCTTGGCTTGACATCTATTTGCCACTTTTGCACCCCACCCAAACCTTAGTTCGTGGAGAGCCACCATCAAGGAGGGAGGAGGAAATCCCAAGCAAGAAGAAGAAGAGGAGGAAACGAATGAGGATCATGATCTCCATCAACTTCGAGTTCTTCATCACCAATTCATCTCCAAGTTCATCACCAACCCTAGATCATCAAGATCCAAGTGTTGTCTCCAAGGTCCTTGATTCATTGGAGTTCTAAACACCTGGTCCACCTTCTATTCTCTTTTTCTTACTTTAATTTGACCCCTGATCTCCAAGTTCACGTCGATCTAGATAAGCCTAGTTCGTCAGTTTCGCACAGTGCGGACTTGTCCGGTCCCTAGCGGACTAGTCCGATTTTCCACGGTAAATTATGTTGAATTAATTCTAAAATTTGATATAATAAAATCCATACCTGTGTAAACTTGTTAAAATCTATTAGAACTAGATAGTGATCATTTAAAAGCAATTTATTAGCAAGTTCTACCTTGCATTTGCATTAATCATGCATGTCATGTCATATTGAGTAATATTTGTGCACTCTTTAATTGTGTTTCTTGTTTGTATGTTTATTGTGCGGATTAGACAAATTTGCGCTAGAGAGTGCCGTGGAGGATCTTCAGCACCAAGACTTTGAAGGCTTTGACCCGAACCAATCCCAAGAGCTAGGCAAGTGTCCTTGAAGCATATTGATCCTGTTTCAAAATAAATGTTTTGTTTGCAAAACTGCATGCTTGTGTCAACATGATGGGAATCCTATGATAGGAAGTTTACTAGTTTTGTTGACCACTCTTATCACCTAGAATTTATGGTAGAGAGTCGCGATGGGCTTTTTAACTTTTTGCTTCGCTTAATTAATTGGGATGAGAAAACAACTATACCACTTACCTTAATTATGTAATTATGAGATTATGATTAACTTGAACTGGTTAATATGATGTGATAATGTGTGATCTAAGCAAGCTTGGTATGTTGATGGGTTGGATGTTATGGTGGTTTGTTTGCTTTAGATCTAAGGACCTGTTCATGCGAGAATAAGCCAGGACTACAGTGCCACCATGATGCCAAGTATGGGTGCGGCGTAGCTGATTAATTAGGGCTTTGCTAGTGCTATTTGGACCATTATGGATGCTCGGGGAAGGGGTAGTCGGATTGGGTTTGCTGATGATTGGTGGGACTACCCTGGGATCCGAATGGCTCAAGAGGGGGCCCTTGGTTGAAGATGTGCTCTGTAGGAGACATCGCCACCGGTGAAACCTCAGTGGGGTCTAAATAGGCTAGTAATTCCTTTGTAAATGCTATTTTGTGATCTCTTGGCCATACACCAAAGGAAGTGTAATTGGCATGAGGGAGGTTCTTTAGTCGCCGACGGGTATCAAAATCACAAACACGTGAGTAAAGTGGTACAAACTATGCAGAGTGCATAATAAAACTATAATGATAGCCATGCTCTCGGTTATGAGCACCTGGACAACATCCATTATTAAAGGGAACTCGGTATTAGGATGGTATTTGGGATAGTTATGGTTTGGTAAAGGTTATGGCTGGTTATGAGTTAAATTTTTTATATTGATTATGGTTATTGGTAATGGTGAAATCTGGTATATGGATGATGGTAATGAATATGGACTGGTGTTATGGTGATTACATGGTTTATGATGGGATTATTTCACATACATATATTATATTGCTTTTCAAATGTTTTTAATGTACTTTTCAGAACTTAGCCATTATTATTGTCGTCATTTGTAGCAGCTACATGTCATACTTTCCACACTTGTTGAGTACGACATGTACTCAACCTTGCAATTCCCCCACCAATAGTTGCAGGACAGGATTTGGAGTATCACGATGTTAATGAGGAGTTCTAGGCTGTGTGTTGCTGTCAGCTTTGACTGTGGTATTGCTTGGAGTTGCAGTACCCTTTTGCTTAGTTGCTTAGTTTGCTTAATTAGTTTATTTCTGCTGCATTAGTTCAAACTTGTCATTAATATTTATTAGAGCTTGTATTCGAGAATTTTCTGAATTGTGTAATAATAATAGTTAATTAATCTTGTTATGTGGTAATTTTCTGTATACTCTTTGGTGATTGCACTCGTGTATGTGTGTTGAACGTCCTGGGCACACATATACGTTCACTTGGTTCAATTTCAGAACTGGGTGTCACAAATTGGTATCAGAGCCAGTTTGACCGTAGGACGCAACCTAGATAGAATGGACACTATAAAGCACATAGAAACACTCATGAATTGATGTGTTCTTGCTTGGTGTTCTGCTTGTTATATATATTGGTTGCTTGTGTGCTTAATAGAGGATTTTGGGATGCTTTAGCATTGCCATGTCCATGTAGGCTAGTTAGTTGTCTTGTTTCATATCCCTTGATGCATATAGCTGGGAATCTTTTCTAATTCTTATATCTTGCTTTTATTCAGATGGTGAGGACTCGCAACCAGAGGGACGACAATGATGAGGAGGAGAACAATGGAGTGCCTCAGAACAACATTGGACAAGGATCTGCCCAGGGAACTATCAACATTGACAGCTATTGGCCATGCAAAACCAGCTCATGCAGACCATGATATAGACTATGGGACAGCTGCAGGCTGGCAACATTAACAATCAGCCCCACATACCTCAACCTCCACCCCCACCTCCTCATAACCAGTCGGGAGAGTTTATGAGGAATAGGCTGCCAACCTTTGCTCAAGCCGCTGACCCTATGGATGCGGATGATAGGCTCAAGTCCGTGGGGAAGAAGCTTGCTATTGTGCAATGCAGTGATCGGGAGAAGGTCTTATTTGCTTCTCATCAACTAGTTGGAGCAGCTGCGGGTTGGTGGGATTCCTTATGCAATGCTCATGAGAACCAAGAGAGAATTACTTGGGACGAATTCAAAGAGAGCTTCCATTTTCATTACGTACCAGAAGGCGTTATGATCTTGTAGAGGCAAGAATTTGAGAACTTGAGGCAAGGAAGATCGAGTGCGGGTGAATATCTCAATAAATTCACTCAACTCTCAAGGTATGCACATGATGATGTGAGCTGGGACAGCCGGAAATAATACTTGTTCATGAGAGGCCTCAACAATGAAATTCAAGTGCAATTGCTCAATTGTAACTATGCCAACTTCCAGAAGCTTATGGACAAAGCAATTGTGGTTGAGAACATGGTCCGTGAGATGGAGCAAGACAACAAGAGGAAGGCGCCATATCAAGGACAACAACAAGGAAATAATGTGTGCCCTCGCTTTGCACCACCCAATGCGCCTTACTTCAGCTCTTTTGCGCCTACTCATCGCCCTGGATTTTCACCACGCCAAACCCAGTTTGTGCAGCAGCGCCCTGTTATGCAAGCACCTAGGCCTCTAATGCCCTATGCACCTCGAGCCAACTTTCGTGGTGCAAACATTCAGAATCAAGTTCGTCCAAATTCTAGTGGAGTTAAGAAGTGCTATACTTGTGGAGAAGTTGGACACTTTGCACATCAATGTCCTAAGTCAGGCCTTGGTCAAGGAAGCAATGTACCGAGGCAAAACAGAAGACCCAATGGAGGACAACCACAAGGGAACCATGGACAGCATAATTTTACTCGTGGCAACATGAACCATGTCTCTACAGAGGATGCTCAATAAGCGGATGACGTGTTCATTGGTATGTTTCTCGCCAACTCCAACCCCGCGACTATGTTGTTTGATTCTGGAGCATCACATTCATTCATTGCATCGAAGTATGTCGCCAAGTATAGTTTGCCTATCTCTCATATGAAGTTTACTCTATTGGTTATGTCTATTGGAGGAGAGATGAAGACAAATATAGTATGTCCAAAAGTAAGCCTTAGAATAAGGGGGTAGACTTCTCCGCCATCCTCATTGTTTTGGATTCTCAAGGATTGGACATTATACTTGGTATGGACTGGTTGAGGAAGCACAATACAGTTATTGAGTGTGCCACGAAGATGGTGAATTTGACCAATGAAGAAGGGATCACGGTAGAATTTGAAGCATCTCAAACCGCACCGAAGCAATTGGAGCTGAATCATATGGACGTTGCCACAATTGAGGAGATTCTGGTGGTGTGTGAATTTTTGGATGTTTTTCCAGACGAGTTGCCAAGTATCCCACCTGATCGATACATTGAGTTTGTTATTGATTTAATACCTAGAACTGCACCTATAGATAAGAGGCCATATAGGATGCCTCCTATGGAATTAGCGGAGCTCAAGAAGAAAATTCAAGAGCAACTAGAGAAGGGTTTTATTCAGCCCAGCTCTTCACCTTGGGGAGCGCCTGTGCTGTTTGTGGACAAGAAGGATGGATCCCAAAGGATGTGTGTAGACTATCGAGCTCTCAACGAGGTAACAATCAAGAACAAGTACACCTTGCCACGCATTGAAGACTTGTTTGATCAGGTGAAGGGTGCTTGTATCTTCTCTAAGATTTATTTGAGGTCGGGATACTTTCAAAGATTAAGCCATCGGACATACCCAAGACAACTTTTTGGACATGGTATGGATCTTATGAATACACCATGATGTCTTTTGGATTGAAAAATGCGCCTGCCTACTTTATGTACCTCATGAATAAGGTCTTCATGGAGTACATGGATAAGTTCAATGTGGTGTTCCTTGATAACATTATGATCTACTCGAAGGATGAGAAGGAACATGAGGAACACTTGAGGCTTACGCTGCAGAAATTAAGGGAGCATCAATTGTATGCCAAGTTTAATAAGTGTCAGTTTTGGTTGAGAGAAGTATCGTTTTTGGTTCATATCATTTCAGGTAGGAGTTTCCGTTTATCCAGGAAAAGTGAGGGACGTGTTAAAATGGGAGCCCCCGCAGAATGTAATGGAGATCAGAAGTTTTCTTGGGATGGTTGGGTATTATTGTAGATTCATCAAGGACTTTTCCAAGATATCCAAGCCTATGACAGAGTTGCTAATGAAGGGGAAGGCGTTCCAATGTACTGAAGCTTATCAAAACAGTTTTGAGGAGTTGAAGAAGAGGTAAGCAATGGCCCCAGTTTTGGTTTTTCTGGATGTAAGCAAGAGCTTTGACATATATTGCGACGCTTTGAGACAATGACTTGGATGTGTGCTCATGCAAGAAGGTCAAGTGGTCACCCATGCGTCAAGGCAACTGAAGAAACATTTGCAGAATTACCCAACACATGATTTAGAACTTGCAGCCGTGATACATGCGTTGAAGATTTGGAGACACTATATCCTTGGACATAGGTGTGAAATTTATACGAATCACAAGAGTCTTAAGTATATTTTCACACAAACAGATCTGAATTTGAGGCAACGGAGATGGTTGGAGATCATCAAAGATTATGGTTTGGGGATCAACTATCATCTGGGAAAAGCCGATATAGTGGCTGATGCCTTGAGTAGAAAAGAAGTAAGTAATCAACTCACAGTTCGAGAGTTACCATCCGAGTTATGTGAGGAGTTTGAATGGTTGAACCTTGGATTTGTAAATGAGATGGGGATGATGGAGTTAAATCCGTCCTTGGAGCAATAAATATGATAGGGTCAAATGAAGGATGAGGAAATACAAGAAATCAAGGAAAGGACCAATGAAGGGAGAGAATTCAGATTCGATGAGGATGAACATGGTACCCTATGGCATGGAAAAAGGATTGTCGTGCCCAATGTAAAGCATATTTGGGAGACAATACTAAAAGAGGCACATGACTCACCTTACTCAATTCACCCCGGTTGTACGAAGATGTACAAAGACATGAAGACTTGCTATTGGTGAGATAACATGAAAAAGGACATAGCTGAATATGTAGCATTGTGTGATATGTGTCAACGAGTCAAGGCGAAACATCAAAGGCCCACTGGATTATTGCAACCATTGAAGATCCCGAAATGGAAGTGGGAAGAAATTGGAATGGACTTCATAGTTGGGTTACCATGTAATCAGTCTGGTTACGACTAAATTTGGATAATTGTGGATCGCTTAACCATGTCAGCTCATTTTGTCCCTATGAAGACCAAGTATACATCTACACAATTGGCCGAAATATACATGGAGCATATTGCGTGTCGACATAGAGTCCCAAAGAAGATAGTCTCGGATAGAGGTTCTCAATTTACCTCCAGATTTTGGCAGAAATTGCATGAAACATTGGGGACAAGGTTAAATTTTAGTTCAGCATATCACCATCAAACGAATGGACAAACTGAGAGGACCAATCAAATTTTGGAGGACATGTTAAGAGCTTGTGCTTTAAAGCATGGGGAAGGTTAAGAGAAGAGCTTGCCCTATGCAAAATTTTCGTACAACAATAGTTACAAAGCAAGCTTGAAAATGTCACAATATGAAGCGCTTTATGGAAGGAAGTGTAGGACACCTTTATTCTGGAATGAGGCAGGAGAAACAGAAGTATTTGGTCCGGATGTGTTGCAAGAAGGCGAAAAGCAAGTCCAAATAATTTGTAAAAAACAGTGGGCTGCCCAATCAAGACAAAAAGGCTATGCGGACAATAGGAGAAGGAAATTAGCCTTTGAAGTGGGATATTTTGTTTACCTCAAGGTGTCACCGATGAAGGGTCATAAGAGGTTTAACATAAAAGGCAAGCTAACACCTCGCTACATTGGACCATTCAAGATTTTGGACAAAAGAGGAGAAGTAGCGTATAAGTTGGAGATGCCAGCTCATCTTTCGGATGTCCATGATGTCTTTCATGTTTCCCAGCTCAAGAATTGTCTGAGAGTACCGGAAGAACAAGTGCCAATGAAAGGATTGGAAATAGGGGCAGAATTGACTTATGCCGAACAACCGGTTAAAATCTTGGAAACCAAGGAGAGGGTCACAAGGAACAAGGTTATTAGATGGTGTAAAGTTTAATGGAAGCACCACACAGAAAAAGAAGCAACGCGGGAATTGGAGGATGATCTCAAGATGGAATTTCCCTATCTCTTCTCTTCTACATCAAATCTCGGGGGCGAGATTCATTTTAAGGGGGGGGGAGGTTTGTAACACCCTCATTTTCATGCATTATGCCCTACATACATTCATATACATGTTTAACATTAATCCACATAAAGAGGAATAAGTTTAAAATTGATTAGGAACAAAACCGCACTTAAAATTCTGGAAAGTGCGAACTAGTCCAATTTTGGTGCGGACTAGTCCGATTTCTCTCTGACCTCGATCGATCTTTACCATTTTTGCTGCGGACTAGTCCGTTTTTGCCTCTGGACACTTTCGGACTTGTCCGGTCTTATGCGGACTAGTACGGTGTTCAAGTAATACTTCAAAATTTGCTAAGTCCCTAGACTTGTCTGGACTAGTCCGGTGTTCCATTGGACTTGTCCGTTTTCCTCTCTGACTAAAGTCAGACTTGTCAGATTTTTAGCCAGAGTTGTCCAATTTCTCTCTGGACAACTTTGGACTAGTCTGGTCCTTTTCGGACTTGTCCGATATTTCGCGACTCCGAATTGATCTTTTGTTTTATGACTTGTTTCTTGGGTTTTATGTTAAGTGGGCCTAGGGACGTCGTCCATAACTCTTTTAGAGCCCATGTGGGACACTAAACCGGCCTCTACTCATCTCGAACTCGAAATCCATCTAACCCTGGCCTCCACCTCTATATAAACAACCCCACCCCTTGGCTTGACATCTATTTGCCACTTTTCCACCCCACCCAAACCCTAGTTCGTGGAGAGCCACCATCAAGGAGGGAGGAGGAGATCCCAAGCAAGGAAGAAGAGGAGGAAATGAAAGAGGATCAAGATCTCTATCAACTTCAAGTTCTTCATCACCAATTCATCTCCAAGTTCATCACCAACCCTAGATCATCAAGATCCAAGTGTTGTCTCCAAGATCCTTTATTCATTGGAGTTCTAAACACCATGTATACCTTCTATTCTCTTTTTCTTACGTGAATTAGACCTCTGATCTCCAAATTCACGTCGATCTAGAAAACCCTAGTTCGTCAGTTTCGTGCAGTGCGGACTTGTCCGGTCCCTAGCGGAATAGTCCGATTTTCCTGGTTAAATTGTGTTGAATTAATTCTAAAATTCAATCTAATCAAATCCAAACCTGTATAAACTTGTTAAAATCTATTAGAACTAGATAGTGATCATTTAAAAGCAATCTATTAAAAAGTTCTGCCTTGCATTTGCATTAATTATGCATGTCATGTCATATTAAGTAATATTTGTGCACTCTTTGATTGTGTTTCTTGTTTCTATGTTTATTGTGCGAATTAGACGCATTTGCGCTAGAGAGTGCCACCGAGGATCTTCAGCACCAAGAGTTTGAAGGCTTTGACCCGAACAAATCCCAAGAGCAAGGCAAGTGTTCTTGAAGCATATTGATCCTATTTTAAAATAAATGTTTTGTTTGCAAAACTGCATGCTTGTGTCAATTTGATAGGAATCCTATGATAGGAAGTTTACTAGTTTTGTTGACCACCGTTGTCACCTGGAATTAATGGTAGAGCGCGGGATGGGCTTTTTACCTTTTGCTTTGGTTAATTAATTGGGATGGGAAAACAACTATACCACTTACCTTAATTATGTAATTATGAGATTATGATTAACGTGAACTGGTTAATATGATGTGATAATGGGTGATCTATGCAAGCCTAGTATGTGGATGGGTTGGATGTTATGGTGGTTTGCTTGCTTTAGATCTATGGACCGGTTCATGCGAGAATAAGCCAGGACTACAGTGCCACCATGAGGCCAAGTATGGGTGCGGCGTAGCTGATTAATTAGGGCTTTGCCAGTGCTATTTGGACCATTATGGATGCTTGGGGAAGGGGTAGTCGGATTGGGTTTGTTGATGATTGGTGGGACTACCTAGGGATCTGAATGGCTTAAGAGGGGACCCTTGGTTGATAATGTGCTCTGTAGGAGTCATCGCCACCTGTGAAACCTCAGTGGGGTCTAAATAGGCTAGTAATCCCTTTGTAAAGGCTATTTTGTGATCTCTTGGCCATACACCAAAAGAAGGGGAATTGGCGTGAGGGAGGTTCTTTAGTCGCCGACGGGTGACAAAATCACAAACACTTGGGTAAAGTGGTACAAACTCTGTAAAGTATCTAATAAAACTATCATGATAGTCGTGCTCCCGGTTATGAGCACCTGGACAACTTCCATGATTAAAGGGAACTCGGTACTGGAATGGTATTTGGGATGGTTATGGTGTGGTAATGGTTATGGCTGGTTATAAGTTAAATTTTTGATATTGATTATGGTTATTGGTAATGGTGAAATTTGGTATATGATGATGGTAATGAATATGGACTGTTATTATGATGATTACATGGTTTATGATGGGATTATTTCATATACATATATTATATAGCTTTTCAAATGTTTTTAATGTATTTTTCAACACTTAGCCATTATTATTGTCGTCGTTCGTATCAGCTACATGTCATACATTCCACAATTGCTGAGTACGACATGTACTCACCCTTGCAATTCCCCCACCAACAGTTGTAGGTCAGGATTTGGAGTATCACGACGTTAATGATGAGTTCAAGGTTGTGTGCTGCTGTCAACTTTGCCTGTGGTGTTGCTTGGAGCCGCGCTACCCTTTTGCTTAGTTGCTTAGTTTGTTTAATTAGTTTATTTCCGCTGCATTAGTTCAAACTTGTCATTAATATTTATTAGAGCTTGTATTCGAGAATTTTCTGAAATGTGTAATAAAAATAGTTAATTAATCTTGTTCTGTGGTAATTTTCTGTATACTTTTTTTGTGATTGCACTCATGTATGTGTTTTGAACGTCCTGGGCACACATATACGTTCACTTGGTTCATTTTCGAAACTGGGTGTCACAGTGTGACTCAGTACTGGATTGCTAAATGCCTTTTGACTAACCCCAGTATTGAGTCATCGACATATTGTGCTTCTATGTAGTTTACACGCTTCAGGAAGGAGAACATTTGGATCGTGGATTCAGGTTGCTCACGCCACATGACTGGCAACAAAGAATGGTTCTCCTCCCTCTCTTTTGTGTCACGTGTAGAGAATGTTACTTTTTCCGATAATTCTTCAACTCCTATAATTGCTAAGGGTTTCGTCAAAGTAAATGATCACTACACTTTGAAGGATGTGGCACTTGTTAAAAATTTGAAATACAACTTGCTTTCTGTTTCACAATTACTAGATGAAAATTTGGAAATTATCTTCACTAAAAATTGCTGCAAGGTTTTAGATTCAAACAGTGAGCTTATTTTTAACATGTCCCGGTTTGGAAGAGTTTCTAAAGCTGTTTTTGATATGTCATCCTCTAAACATAGGTGTCTAGTTGCTAATGATTCAAAGTACTTATATTTTTGGCATCGTAGACTAGGTCACGTAGGCTTTGATCATCTAACGCTTGTTAGTGCTCTTGATCGCATAAGTTGTCTGCCTACGCTTAAAGGAAATAGAGAAATTGTGTGCTCTTCTTGTAGATATTCTAAGATGGTTTCGGGTTCACATGCTCCTCTCACAATGACCATGAAACCTGAACCGGGTCAACTTTTGCATCTTGACACCGTAGGACCTTCACGTGTTCAATCCTTCGGAGGTAAATGGTATGTTCTTGTGATTGTTGATGACTATTCTAGACACTCTTGGGTTTATTTTATGGCATTAAAGAATGAAGCTTTTAGTCACTTTAGAACTTTATTTCTTAGATTATCAATTGATTACCCAGTGTCTTTGAGAGTAATTAGAAGTTATAATGGAACTGAATTTAAAAGTCAATCCTTTGATCATTTTTTTTGCTAAAAAAGGAATAGATCATCAATTTTCTTCACCATATGTACCTCAACAAAACGGTGTTGTAGAGAGAAAGAATAGAACCTTAGTTGAGATGGCTACGATTATGCTTGATGAATATCAAACTCCTAGAAAGTTTTGGGTAGATGCAATTGCAACCGCTTGTTATATTTCAAATTGTGTTTCCTTGCGTGCTACGCTGGGAAAAACACCATATGAGCTTCGGTTTGGACATAGGCCTTGTGTCACACACTTTAGAGTCTTTGGTTGCAAATGCTTTTTTAAGAAACATGGTAATCTTGATAAATTTGAAGCTAGATCTGTTGATGGCATGTTTCTTGGTTATCCATCTCAGACTAGACGCTACCGTGTGCTTTTACTTGACACTAAAAAAATTGTGGAGACTTGTGAGGTTTCTTTTGATGAAGCAAGTCCTGGAACTAGCTCAAATATTGCAGGTCCGGATCCATATTGTGAGACCTATGTGTGCTAAATACATTGGCTATGACGATAAATGTTTTGAATACTACGAAAACACCTTTATCATCAAGGTCCGACTCTAGGTCTGACTAGCTTTGGTTAGCTTCGGCGCTAGGTCCTGCAAGCTTTGGTAAGCTCTGGTTCAAGGTCCGGTTAGCTTTGGCAAGGTCCGATGCTTGATCACCGTGTTTCTGCTTTTATCTTGCAATGTTTCGATCTTGCTTTACACTTATGGAAAGGTTGCTTAGTATTCTTTTACTAAGTTTTTGGTGTGTTTTTTTGGTTAAGGCTGATATCATTTTGCTATGGTTTGCAACATGCTTATGTGAGGTGCTCACGTAAGATGTTGTAGTTTCGGAACTAACGAGAGTCAAGTCAAGGACTTGTGCTCGGAAGTATTGGTTGTTTATTCATGTGCAGGTGTTGCTTGAGTTCAAGACATGGCTGGTGTCATGATCCATTGAACTAGTCTTAGGGAAAAGATGAGGTTCAACAACCAAGTTCGGGAGGAATTGTGGTTGAGTTGATCGGGAGGTCGCGCATGATGAATGAATCAAGAACAATGTATATGAAGGTATCCTGGACGTCGTTGGAAGATGATTGCACGTGTGCAAGGAGTGAATGGACGTGGCTACATGGTTCCGAGACGTGATGAAGAGATGTGGACGTAAAGAATTAGTTGGAAAGGTCCAACAGACTAGGTTATGGACTCAGGCTGCGGCTAAGTCGTGTTTGACTCAAATATGGAAAGTTTTGAGTTGGTTATGATAGGATTTTGTGTGGCTCACTTATTTAAGTTGTTTTAGGAATGTGAGATACGTTCCTAAGGTGTTTGGAAGTCTTAAGATTGCTTCTATCTGCGTATAGAAGAGTCTTGAGTAGTTATGGAAAGTTTCAATTTGTGAACTGAGTAGGATTAGAGTCCTAGTTAGTTTTGGGTTGGCCTAAGGGCTGGTTATATAAGCAAGGGAGGCCAGAGCTCATGGTAGACGACTTTGGGGCTGTTCCTCTTGTGTTGTATGGAATAAAATTTGTAGTTGAAAGGAACTTTTGTGCCTTGTTCGTCCGACTTGTTCCAGACAAGTTTTTCTCGTCGAGTTTTTTGCACAACACTACCTTTCTTCGGTGGTTTTATCATAACTCGAGTTTTACAGATCCAATTGACATGAATATTTTTGGGTTGTCCTCACAACTTAATTATCTATCATCTGTCACAATCATTGGATTTGTCATCTACATGAGTTTCTTTGCAGCGTTCCAGAACTGTTTTTCTCGGGTAGGAGAGATTGACCTTTGTTCGATCTTTTGATCATAACTTGAGTTTCTCTCGACGGATTTGAGTGATTCTTGTTGTGTCTTCTTCGTGACATGATTCTATATGATATCTATCACTTTTGTCACGGTGAAACACATTTAAATTAGTGATAAGTAGGTTTAAGCCCGAACTTCAGAAAGGTAATGGATAAGTCGATTGATGTGGAGATCTCGACGTTGATGATCCGAGGCTCTCGAGTAGAACACGAACAACCCCTGCAATCACTACACCACCGATCTGTTGGTTATCAACCATGCTGCACACGATTGACCTCGCCAAGAAGTCTAATCCATGCAAGTGCAACCGAGAACACGAGCAAGAACGTCGAAGACACGATCAGAAAATCGCGAAGTTGGGGTCTCACAAACCGTAGAACGGCGATATTATTGATCTAAGCAAAACCCAATTTTTCATGGCGGCTACTATGGAGTATATATAGGTGGTAGGACGTCCAAGGGGGTGTTGGGGTCGTGACCTAACCCTAACACACGAAAATAATGGACTTAGACTTGATACAAGGCCCAATGGCCCAATACGGTAGCGCAGCACCCTGACAGATTATGAACTCGATTTTGTATCAATGATTTCCGTCGACTACGAAGATATTTTTACATGGTACCAGCGCCATTGGAAAGGTTATCCTCTCCCCTTTCCGTTCATATGTGGAACGTCCAAAACGGAGTTCGAATGCGTCTTGGGCGTCCATTTTAGTGCGTACTGCTCCTAGACTCCGAGTTGGACACGATTTTGAGTTGGGGTCGGTTTCCATCCTCTTTGAACGTATCCTCTGGTCCTCCACACCCCTAGATCTTCTTCCAATTACTCCTTTAACTTCTCCATGGGTCCTAATCAAAATTAAGTCATTAGGTAGCAATCTATTCTATATAAGGAAACATATAAGAACGAGCTCACCTCTGAAATTAATTGGTGTGTGTGAATCCTATTGATTGCATCTTGTATGTTGAATGGAGTGTTGTGTATATGCATAGGAGTGATGTCCTCATCATCCTCCCCTTCTTGAATTTTAGTCGTCCTCGACTCAAGTTCATCTTCTCTCATGTGTGAGTCCATATGTGCAACGCCATCAAATCTTCTTGTGTGCATCAAAGGAGGAGGCCAAGGTGGTGGACTACATAGTGCACAATCTCCATGTTCTTCATCAAATACGCATGCACATTGACTCGAGCCAGGATGCCAAACAAATAAACATCGTGCCATGCTTGTATGTGTAATGACAGTGTGCTTGATCTCATCATTCTCTTCTTTATGGCAAGCCGTCCTCGGCTTGCTCGTATGTCTAGCAAAGAGGCTTGCTTTGGGGGGAGAATGAGCGTTGTCCATATTGCACAACCGCAGCGAACAATGCTCCTCTATTTTATGTTGTCCCTGCTGCAAGAAAAAAATACTAGAAAAACTTGACAAAGAATTATTAGTGTTAGTGCATTCATTCATTTCACCATGTTGTTGCAGCACAAAAGAAGCTTTCTCATTTGAACATATGTAAACTTTATGCACTATAAACATACCACTATGTTCATATTTGCCTATAGCATAAAAAAATATTTCTATTTAACAAAGGCAATTTAGCTTGAGAAAATATTATCTTCTCTACGATATCTAGATCACAGAGAGTGTCAAATTCAATATAGCCCAAAGTATTTAGAGAAGATAACAATTTCAGCTCATCCCTTTCACATGTAGTTGGAACCAAATGCTTAATTTCAGCACAAGTGAGTGATAAAGTATCAAATTCATTTGGTTGTTCTAGCATAGGTACAATATAATTATCAGCACACAACTCATTTTTGTTGTAAGAATCAGTAGGAAAATCAACTAGTGGTAAATATGTATTATGAAAAGGTTCATCTTGTTGTTGCTCATCGATAGCATGATCGGTAGCAAAATTGAGCACAAATGTCATACCTTGGTTAACTGTAGAGCATTGTCCATTAACACTACTCTCGTTTTCAGCGGGAAATTCAAATGCATTATGAGTTGATTCATCAAAAAATTCAGAAGAGTTTTTCAACACCTCACTCTCATTTCCATCTACATTTATTTGTTCATGTTCCTGCAAAAGGTTAGGCAAAGGAGGAGGTACAACAAGAAAATTCTCCTTAATTTCATGTATTTCATCTTTGTAATTAGATACATTAGCAAAAGTTTCTCGCATAAGAATTTTCATATCTTTCCATGTTCGAGGTTTTTCTTTATCATTTAAATTGTTCCACAAAGTTAATGCACAACCTACGAATGCACTTGCAACATTTCTAATCTTTCTCCTCTCACACATATGACATTGTCCAAAAATTTTATCCAACTCTATTTCCCAAGCAATATATTCATCATAACCAAAACCATCATAAGAAGGAAAAGATAGGAGAATGTAATTACTTCTTGTGGAAGGTGTTGTAAAAGTGGTCTGAATGTAATGTAAAACCTTGGTTGATGTTTGATTTTGAGTGAGCAACTCCATCGTCGTCTTCATAATGTCAATCATCTGAGCATATAATGCATGATTCTTGCTTTTACCTGACATTGTTAGTAGCAAACAAAAGACAACAAAAAATATGTTATCCCAAACAACTAAGAAGGATAATGGCAAAGTGGAAGTAGAATCACACACTCTCAAGCATCTTACCATGCTCTTACAAGTGTTATTACCAACACTGCAGGTGGCCAACGGTGGCCGGTATGATGAAACCAATGAATCATGGGATGATTGCAAAGGTGTATCGATTCTGCTCAAGAGTAATGTGTAGCTTGGATGGCAATTATGTGTAGCAAGGATTAGCAACAATGCAATCAGATAGTAAAGTTAAATAAGTGTTCAAAGTATTTGTCAAAGTTGCTGGCCTAAATGTGTTCCTAGTAGTTCAAGCTAGCATGACATGAGACAAAACTAGATGACACAAAGAATGCAAGCACTTCTATTTTTTTGTTGTTTTTCTTCCTCTTTTTTTGTGCGGCTTTTGTTTCTTGTTTTGCACTAGCCTTTTTCTTTTTTTTCTTCCTTTTTTTCAGAATGTCCTGTAAGGGAAGAACACAGTGAAAATCAATCCAAGATATCTCGTGTGTCTGTTGCAGATTTTCTTCTCAATCTTACAAGGACAAATAGGCACACTTATATGCTCTAAAATGGAAAACTTAGAACAGCGAGATTGTAGATATATCTCTCCTCTATAATTTCAATATATGGAAGACCTATTTTGGAATAGAAGAATAGGAGATACTGCCCCCAAAATACAGACTGTTCAGAAGTTTTAGGTCAATAACAGATTCGGATCTAATGCAATTTCGACGTTGATAACTATATTTTCTGGGAAAATGATGAATTAGAAAGTTATACAAAACTTCTTAATCTTTCCAGAAAGTTTAAGAACACCAAAATCCGAGTTCGTATGAGCGAGATATGATGAAAATATCAAACTGGACAGAGGTAAATCTAATCTGGATGTGATGACGTGATTCAAAAGGATGAATCACACAATGCAAAACTCAAACTAAGACCAAAAACACTTTCTAAACCAGCAATATGACCCAACAACGGACACAAACTCAACAAAACCAAACTGAAAACAAAAGTTGCAAAGGTTCAATGGTGATTTGGACAAAGTAATGAACAGATCTACTAAACTACAATTTTTTTTGTCTTTTTTGTGGACTCTAGGTATGAATAACAAAACTAATGTAATGGATAGATGAATTACCTAACGGGCAACCTGGAAATCTGATACCAATTGATAGGAAAAAGATAAGGCCCAAAACGGAAAAAGGAGCAGTGGTGTAGTGATTGCAGAGGTTATTCGTGTTCTACTCGAGAGCCTCGGATCATCAACGTCGAGATCTCCACATCAATCGACTTATCCATTACCTTTCGGAAGATCGGGCCTAAACCTACTTATCAGTTACTCCTTTAACTTCTCTATGGATCCTAATCACAATTAAGTCATTAGGTAGCAATCTATTCTCAAAAATATATAAGGAAACATATAAGAACGAGCTCACCTCTGAAATAAATTGGTGTGTGTGAATCTTATTGATTGCATCTTGTATGTTGAATGGAGTGTTGTGTATATGCATAGGAGTGATGTCCTCATCATCCTCCCCTTCTTGGATTGGAGTCATCCTCGACTCAAGTGCATCTTCTCTCATGTCTCAGTCCATATGTGCAACGCCATCAAATCTTCTTGTGTGCATCAAAGGAGGAGGCCAAGGTGGTGGACGACATAGTGTACAATCTCCATGTTCTTCATCAAATACGCTTGCACATTGACTCGAGCCAGGATCCCAAACAAATAAACATCGTGCCATGCTTTTATGTGCAATGACAGTGTGCTTGATCTCATCAATTAGTCTCACACATGATTTCTTTAACAGATCATTTTTCTGCCAAAGGGGTTGGGATTTAATTGTATCCTTTGCGTAAGATTTTTTAATCCACCATTCACCCCCCTCTGGTAGATTTTCACGTGCTCTTCGATCCTACAATTGGTATAAGAGCCATGGTGCTCTAATCTTTGTGATTTGCACGTGCTTTTTGACTAATCATCATGGAGAAATACTCCGCCTAACCTTGTGTCTTTAGTGGTATCGATTTTCGGGTTTGGAAGGCACATATGGAAGCCTTCATCCAGGCTCAAGGCTTCGCAATATGGGAGAAGGTATACAAGCCTTACGAAGTGTCGTCAAATGATCATGTTACAGCTACAAATATGAACTTGATCATACAAGGACTAACTCAAAGCGACTTCAACCGTGTTGCACACCTCCGATCTGCATACGATGTGTGGAAAGCACTTTGTGACTACCACGAAGGATCCAACACGATCAAGGAGGTAAGGCAAGACATGTTCAAGAAATAATACATGCGCTTTGAGATGCAACCCGGTCCAATTCCCGGGATGAAAAGCAAACAAGGACGAAGCACTCATCTGCAAACGATAAGAAGAAAAAGAAGGGTTTTACAGGACATCAATTGGTGAGCATTTTTATCTCTGCACTTCAAGAACTTGGCTCAAGCGATGTGGACATTGGAAGTGACGAAGATGAAGATGATTTGACAAACTTGTGCTTCATGGCGGGAAAGTCAAGATCAAGTATGGAGGAGGCTGAACACAACAGCGATAATGAAGAGGTATGTCCTACTTGCAAAGAAATGTGTGATGTTATTTCTTGTGCCACTGCTATAGTTAAGAAAAAAGGATAAAAAGCTTAGGGACAATGCTGTTAAAATTGAGTCACTAGAATCTGAAATTAATCGTTTGAAATCTTTGATTCCTAGTGATGATTATTGTTCCTCATGTTAATTAATATAGGAACAATTGTCCTCATTAAGAAGTGTGCACACCTCCACACTTGATAAACTTGAGTTAGAAATTGAAAAGAACAAAGTGCTTGCTGCACTTAATGATAAAAACTTGAAAGATGCTAGCTGTTCTACAATTGATTTGCATTGTTCTACTTGTGATGATCTTCATAAGAAACTACAAGATGCTATGAATGAAATTTCTATATTGAATAATGATTTACGTTCTCATAAAGTTAAATATTGTTCCAATTGCAAATTAAAAGGAAAAACTTCATGTGAAAATTGCCTTGATCTGTCCAATAAACTTGATGACATGCATAGAACATTAGATCGGTTTTGTAATTGGAATAAGAACCTAAACTCGTTGTTGAATTCTTCCAAGTCTTGAAATGATAAAACTGGTTTAGGTTTTGATTCTCATACTCATGCTAAGGCACATCCACCTAAAATTTTAAAGTCATTAGGAAGTGGTTTGATTCAAACCGTTCCTAAACAAAAAGAAGTGGTTTTCAAATCTGCAGGAGTGTTGTCTCATTCGGTTTCAAATAAAAATGTTGCTTGCTCATCTAGACATGAACACAAAGTTAAATTTCATTGTACTTACTGTGGTAGAGATGGTAATGTCATATATTTTTGTTATAGACTAGCTAAACAACAGAAAAAGGAAAGAATGATTGCTAGATCTCATAACTTTCATGCAAATTTTGCTGCACTTGCTAAACCGATAGGAACATGCAATCTGCTGTAATGAGTCGAAAACATGCAAATGTTGCTCCCAAACCTACTGTTTTTTGTGCTACACATGTAACATCTTGTAAGACAGTAGTTGGATACAAAAATCCTCAAGCTTTGGCTCATAAACCTGCTATTTTATCTCTGCTTTTGCGTGTTATTCCTGCTGGACATCGTGTGACTCAGTACTGGATTCCTAAATGCCTTTTGACTAACCCCAGTATTGAGTCATCGACGTATTGTGCTTCTATGTAGGTTACACGCTTGAGGAAGGAGAACTTTTGGATTGTGGATTCAGGTTGCTCACGCCACATGACCGGTAACAAAGCATGGTTCTCCTCCCTCTCTTTTGTCTCACGTGTAGAGAATGTTACTTTTGCCGATAATTCCTCAACTCCTATAATTGCTAAGGGTTTGGTTAGAGTAAATGATCACTATACTTTGAAGGATGTGGCACTTGTTAAAAATTTTAAATACAACTTGCTTTCTGTTTCACAACTGCTAGATGAAAATCTGGAAATTATTTTTACTAAAAATTGCTGCAAAGTTGTAAATTCAAATAGTGAGCTTATTTTTAACATGTCACGATTTGGAAGAGTTTTTAAAGCTGATTTTGATGTGTCTTCCTCTAGGCATAGGTGTCTAGTTGCTAATGATTCTAAGGACTTATATTTCTGGCATCGTAGACTTGGTCACGTAGGCTTTGATAATCTAACACATGTTAGTGCTCTTGATCGCATACGTTGGCTGCCTAAGCTTAAAGGGGACATAGAAATTGTGTGCTCTTCTTGTAGACATGCTAAGATGGTTGCAGGTTCACATACTCCTCTCACAATGATCATGACAACTGAACTTGGTCAACTTTTGCACCTTGACACCATAGGACCTTCACGTGTTCAATCCTTCGGAGGTAAATGGTATGTTCTTGTTATTGTTGATGATTATTCTAGATACTATTGGGTTTACTTTATGGCATCTAAGAATGAAGCTTTTAGTCATTTTATAACATTATTTCTTAGATTATACCCAGGATCTTTAAATGCAATTAGAATTGATAACGGAACCGAATTTAAAAATCAATCTTTTGATCACTTTTGTGCTGAAAATGAAATAGATCATCAATTTTCTTCACCATATGTACCTCAAAAAAATGGTGTTGTAGAAAGAAAGAACAGAACCTTGGTTGAGATGGCTAGGACTATGCTTGATAAATATCAAACTCCTAGGAAATTTTGGGCTGATGCGATTGCAACCGCCTGTTATGTCTCAAATCGTGTTTTCTTGCACGCTAAGCTAGGTAAAACACCATATGAGCTCCAGTTTGGACATAGGCCTAGTGTTACACATTTTCGGGTCTTTGGTTGCAAATGCTTTGTTAAGAAACATGGTAATCTTGATAAATTTGAACCTAGATCTATTGATGGCATGTTTCTTGGTTATCCATCTCATACTAGAGGCTACCGTGTGCTTTTACATGACACTAACAAAATTGTGGAGACTTGTAAAGTGTCTTTTCATGAAGCTAGCACAAGTAATAGCTCAAACAGGGGGAGAGCATTTTCATTGAAGATGAGGAAGAAGTGGTGCTGCTGCCCAAAAATTCAGCAGCTAATTATATTGTCCCAGCTCCTGATTTTGATTCACAGCCAGGACCGACGACCACCATTGTGGGTCCAGATCCTCCTCATGTCACAAGATCATCAATTTGTGATGGACATGAAGAAGAAGAAACATGTGAAGTGTCCACTCCCCTCCGGGTTATCAAAATTCACCCACCACAACAAATTATTGGAAGCTTGCACGAGCGAGTCACACGACCCAGGTTTTGCGATCCAAACTCTCATACTCATTCTGCTTTTGTTGCTTCTTTTGAACCCAAAGATATATCACACGCACTCACTAACTAATCGTGGATTATTTCCATGCAAGAAGAGTTAGAAAATTTTGAAAGAAATAATGTTTGGAAACTAGTACCTCCACCTTAAGGTCACACTTTAATTGGAACTAAATGGGTGTTTAAAAATAAACAAAGTGAATATGGGGTTGTGGTTAGGAATAAGGCTAGGTTGCTTGCTCAAGGTTTCACTCAAGTTGAAGGTCTAGATTTTGATGAAACTTTTGCTCTTGTTGCTAGATTAGAAGCCGTAAGAATTTTGTTATCTTTTGCTGCATCTAAAGGTTTTAAGCTATATCAAATGGATGTTAAAAGTGCTTTTCTTAATGGCTACATAGATGAGGAGGTTTATGTCAAACAACCACCGTGTTTTGAGAGTCCAGATTTTCCTAATCATGTTTACAAACTGTCCAAAGCCTTGTACGGTCTCAAACAAGCCCCTAGAGCATGGTATGATAGGTTAAAAACATTCTCACTTGAAAATGGGTTTACCATGGGCAAGGTTGATAAAACTCTTTTTGTGCTTAAGCATGGCAATGACTCATTATTCATTCAAGTGCATGTGGATGATATTATCTTTGGTTGTGCTTCTCATGATCTTGTGTCCAAGTTTTCAGCTATGATGAGTTCAGAATTTGAGATGAGTATGATGGAAGAACTCACGTACTTTTTGGGGCTGCAAATCAAGCAAACCAAAGAGGGTACCTTTGTGCATCAAACGAAGTATACAAAAGACCTTCTAAGGCGCTCCAACATGGACAAAAGCAAGCCTCTTCGGACACCAATGGGAACAGCAACAACACTTGAACTTGATGAAGATGGTGAACCCGTGGACCAAAAAGAATATAGAAGCATGATCGGATCACTTTTGTACCTCACGACATCAAGACGGGACATACAATTCAGCGTATGTCTTTTTGTACGGTTTCAAGCCTCCCCATATGCTTCACATCTTCAAGCCCTCAAAAGGATTCTCAGGTACTATTGGTATTTCTTAACACCACAGAGTTATCTGCAAGTGCATGGAAATACCGATGTAGCACTTCCCCTTAAGGAGTATTCCCAAGGGTATCAAATCCAAAGAACGTGTGTGCTAATCTTTTGAACTAGCTCACCCTAGGACACAAAGTTGTTTGGTAGGCAAGGAACAGAGAAGAATTCAAAGTATTGATCCTAATTCAAGGTAGTTTGCAGTAGATGCTTGCTTCGGGCATGGGCTTACTCCTAGCAATACTAGGACGACTGCCGCCAAGAGCCTACGGAATAGCCGAACGTGGAGGATTACGAAGGACAGATAGGGCTGTGACCACCTACTGCCTACCTCTTCAATTCGTTGGTGTACGAGACATCCACTGATGATTTATAACCTAAGCACCACGCTTACATTCTAAATCACTACTCTACTTGTTTTGAACACAAAGCTACAACTAGAGCCTCTAATGAATTAAAGCAGTGAACCCACAAGTAACTACTTGTGCAAACTACTAAGAATAAAAGATCAAACTTTTATTGAATTCACAAAGGCTTACTTGATTGAGTAAAACCTTTGTAGGGGTACAAGTGTAGAAGAGGGACTTGACAAGCCCAAGCCTCCTTCTCCTAGACTCTTCACCACACTCTCCTTCTACTTTGGTAGCCTCTAGGACTACTCTAAACCTTTGGAGTGTAGCACTATTCTCAACTTTTGGTGTGTGTGAGAAGTGAGGTGAGGGGGTCCATTTATAGGTGGAGAAGGGTCGGTTCCCGCCACAATTAATGCACGAATCAGTCAACATTGACTCCATGGAGCCGGGAGGAGCCAACACATGTCATTTGACCGGGTTTGGTGCCAGGAAGGGGTTGGCTGAACCCCTGGTTCGACCGACCAGGTCAAGCCTCCACTCGGAGAGTGCTTCCTCCAAGTGGCTTCCTGATGGGCCCCCTTGATGTATATGGGTGCAACATCATTGGATCTCCTCGTATACTTCTGTTTGTGGGCCATCTGATCCATGTGTTGTCACGTGTCATCGCCTGATTCATTGAAATCCATTTTAATGGATTCATCCCTGCATGTTTTGGTATTTTGCGTAATAATTCACCTGCATACAAATAAACACCAACACTTGTGGAATTGGGTTAGTGTATAGCACTACCACTATGTTTTGTGTTTCTTGTATGCACATTATGAGGTGAATTTACGGTCAAAATATGGTACTTAAGGACCGTCAACAAACTCCCCCACACTTAGTCCTTTGCTCGTCCTCGAGTGAAGGCAAGAAGAACTAGAGTGTTGTCATGAATTTGCTATAATGTAGAAAATAAGGATACTAGATATTTCAACTTATACCTGAATTCATGGATCCCCTTTCTGTATGCGGCTACCACATCAATCTTGGGTGTTTGAAATGTGGAACGGTTAGAGTGAAGTTCCCTTGGATCATTCTCAGCTGAAATGATTTGGCAATTGCTATATTTGAAAGTCATAGGAACATTTGCCCTTGCCTTCTCGATTAGAATTTCTCAAATCTCTCAATGTGTTTGGGTCCTCACCATGGCATGTTTTGCCAATTCTTGTCCCAATACTAAAACTGGCTATATCTGGAGCTTGGTAGGGATGAACGTGGCACACATTTGCAATGCATATGTTACTAAGTAAAAATCTTGATCCTATGAGAGACTTATGCAATGAACAAAGTGAAGGGAAAATTCTTGTGCACATGAATGGAATGGAGGGGTAAGGTGATAACTCCCATGGATTTGCTCTCTTTTAAGGATGAAACATGGCTACTTTTTTTTTGAGCACTCTTACTATTTTTCAAGAGTGGATGCTTTTTCTTTTTCTTGTAGCCATGTCTTCTACTCCTTTTTATCTTTAGAGAGGCTTTCATTTGTATTGTATGGAGTTTCTTTTTGACGGATTGGTAATCGATGGATGCAAACTCTCAATGTGAGAAATTTTGCATGAATGGAGTGCACAAGAGTTTTCAATTCAAGAAGTTCATGCATGTCACTCAATTGGGTCACGGGTTTGACAAAGTTCAATGAAAAACAAAGTGGCATATGGTTGTGGTTTTCAATGAATGTATCATATGGCCTTGGTGGGTATATGCATTTCCAATGAGAGATTTAGGCAAAGTTCAAGACTTCAAATAGTTACAAATGTCAAAATCAATTTCAAGCAAAAGGATGATTTCTAAAGAACTCATTTACCATATCACACTAGTCAAATACCTAGATGATGTGTTTTTCCTATTGAATTATGGGAATCATAAAGAAGGTAATCGATTGAAATATAAAGAATTCAAATTTTCAGCTTAAGCAAATTTTTGACTACTAATTTTTTTTTTCAATTTGTTGAGTTGATTCATTTTAGATATGCAATGAAAAATATGAAATCAACTCAAACAGCATGGTAGCGCATAAAATTGGGGAAAAGAAATCCAAGCTGATTTTCTGGAGAGAAACGGAGTCGTACGGTGCAGAAAACAAGTCGGCCGACCAGGGGGTTCGGCCGACCTCATGTTGGCTCTTCTATGGCTCTATTTGGTTGTGTCGTTTTGCTCATTCGGTCGCGGCGTGTTTTGATATGCAATGTTGATTTTTCATGTCAGGATTTCGTTACTTGGAGACATGTTTCCCCCACATTTGTTTCCTGAATTCTTTATTTAACAAAATAAACTAAAGGGGGGAATTTACCGGTGTTAGATGAACCAGTAAGTTCACTTTATTGAAATAAGAATGTGGGGATGCTTACATTATTTAACCTTGCTTTAGAAAACAAATGTTTTTTTTTAAATAAAATCCTAAGTAGTAAGCATCCTATGTTGTCGGGACATCTAAACTATGGTGCTTTGTAGATGTCGGGCTCCCTGACAGCATTGCACAAGCACCACAGTTTGGCGCTCATGCCACGTCGAACACTGTCAATCTCCTCCTTGAGGGCCAAAATGTCGTCCTTTAGTTCCGCCCTCTCGATGCTCCCTTCAGCCACCAAGTCAGTCAGCTTCTTGTTCTCCAAGCGGAGAGAAGCGAACTCCTTGGTCAGATGTGCCACTTTAAGGGCACGAGGAGAGTCCTCATCACTGCCCTCGATTTGACCAGGTGGCCCGTTAATGGCAGGTGGTGGGACGTGTCGCCTAATCTTGGAGGGCGACGAGCCCGTCGACTCCTCCATCGCCAGATTATCCACGCGCTTGAATAGGCCCTTAGCGTAGCCTCCTTCGGGTTTGCGCACCCCGTGGATAAGAAAGTGATCTCCCATGCGTTTCGGCGAGGTACATGTGGGCGTCTTGTAGTGGTGGCTCACTACATCGCCCTTCTTAGTCTTCAGTGTGTACATGAACTCCTCTCCAGGCAGCAACGATGGGACAAACTCATCTTTTCCGTGGAAAAGACGTGTCTTGACTGGGTTTAGTCCAGCCAAAGTCGGACGGCATTGCATCATCAACATCATCGGCGTTCTCCGAGGGTAGAGCGACCGGACAGCGCTACGAGGTGTAGGGTTGTGCCCTTGCGGAGTCGTCGCAGGTGGGATCATGGCAAGGGGCTTGACATCGATCACCATGACAGACTCCAAGGCGAGGGAAGTTTTGTTGTTGGCTGGTGTAATGTCCCCGTTCAGGTTGAAGGTTGAGCTGGAGGAGGTGTGAGGCACAATCTTCTTGTCGGCCATGACGAGGATGGGGGGAAGATTATGATTCAATGAGGTGTATAACTTTCCTTCTGTTTCCGTCCTTTAAGTAGGCGGGGAACGACACGTTTCACCGAGGATTTTGTGGAGGATATCAAGGAGGATCAACACGAGAACAGAACGTGAACAGCGCGAAGGGAGAGTCGGCCAACCCTAGGGTTCGGCCGACCGCCTTCTGGCTCTGTTCGGGCCACACTTTGTCGGGTCGATTAAATGGGCCTCATAGATGAAGAATTGGATGGGCCCATTAGTTGGGCGTGGATAATTTAAACAGAATTGAAAGAAATGGCATGAAAATCGATTAGATTTACCACGTCAACTTCTTTTTCTGTATCCCTTTGGGAATCGAGAAATAATTTGAGTCAGTGCCCATTCACATTGAATAGTTGACCATCATCATCTTGGAGTGTGATTGCTCCATGGTATGAAGTCTCTACTACAGTGAAGGGTCCTTCTCATTTACTTCTAAGATTCCCATGTCCAAAGAGTTTAACCCTAGAGTTAAAGAGTAAAACTTTATCTCCAGGTTTGAACTCTTTCGGCGTAATCCACTTATCGTGCCATCTTTTGGTTCTCTCTTTATAAATTCTGGCACTGTGGTATGCCTTATCTCTCCATTCCTCCAACTCAGATATTTGCTTCAATCGGTGATTTCCATCTTCATTAAGATTCATGTTCCACCGCTTGATGGCCCAATACGCTCTATGTTCCAATTCTACGGGAAGATGGCAAGTCTTCCCTTAGACATGTTGGAAAGGAGACATGTCGATAGGTGTCTTGTAGGCAGTACGACATGCCCACAATGCGTCGGGTAGCTTTTGCTTCCATCCCGTTCCTATTTCCAAGACGGTCTTTTGCGGAATATTTTTAATTTACTTATTAGATGTTTCTGCTTGACCATTTGTCTGTGGGTTGTATGGGGTAGCAATGTTATGATGGATTCCAAATTCCCTTAAAAAGTTCCGGAAGGTCTTATTTATGAAATGAGACCCTTCATCACTTATGACCATACGGGGAGTTCCGAAGCATGGGAAATTGATCTCATGGAACATTTTCCTTGCATGCTTGGAATCAGCATTTTTGCATGGCAATGCTTCTACCCATTTTGACACATAATCGACGGCAACCAGAATATACTCGCAATCATAAGATCTAGGAAAAGGTCCCATGAATTCAATACCCCAAACATCAAATAATTCCACTTGGAGATTGTATGTTAGGGGCATCGCATCGCGAGCAGAGATTCCTCCATGCTGCTGGCATTTCCAACATCTGCGAATGAATTCCTTGGTATCTTCATACATTGAAGGCCAATAGAATCCACTCTGCGAGATCTTTGCCTGAGTACGGTAAACACCGTAATGACAACCATAGGGGTCAGCATGTCATTTCTCTATAATCTTGGTGCCTTCGATTGATGGGACGCACCTTCTAAGAAGGCCATCGGCACATACTCGATAGAGGTAAGGGTCATCCCAAAGGTGTCTTCGACTCTCATAAATGAGTTTCTTTTTGTTCTCCCCTGGTGGTACGTATCCCGTGACCATAAAGTTCACGATATCCGCATACCAAGGGTGAGAGTCTGTCACCTTGAGGAGCATATCATCTCGTAGAAAGTTAATGATAGGTATGCACATGGTTTGTGTGACTTCCATACGTGAAAGATGATCCGCTACTGAATTCTCTACTCCTTTATTATCTCTTATTTCTAGATCAAATTCTTGGAGTAGAAGAATCCATCGAATTAGCCTGGGTTTAGCATCATTTTTGGTAAGCAGATATTTCAAAGCAGCATGGTCTGTGTAGACTATGACCTTTGCTCCAACCAAATAGGATCTAAACTTGTCGATAGCAAAAACTATTGCCAGGAGCTCTTTCTCAGTTGTGGCATAATTGAGTTGGGCTCCTGTCAGAGTTTTGCTAGCGTAGGATATTCTGTGATGCTTTTTATCTTTGGTTTGGCCTAAGACCGCACCAATAGCAAATTCACTGGCATCACACATGATTTCGAATGGCAACATCCAATCAGGAGGTTAGATAATTGGAGTTGAGATGAGTGCCTTTTTGAGTATATCAAATGATTTAAGGCATTCATCATCGAAATCAAAGGGAGCTTCTTTAGCTAATAGGTTGGTGAGGGGTCTAGCGATTTTGGAGAAATCCTTGATAAATCGTCTGTAGAACCCCGCATGACCTAAAAAGTTGCGGATTCCCTTAACATTGATAGGAGGTGGAAATTTTTAATAACTTCAATTTTAGCTTTGTCCACCTCTATACCTCCCTCGGACACCAAGTGTCCAAGAATGATGCCTTCCCGGACCATGAAATGGCACTTTTCCAAATTAAGCACAAGGTCCTTCTTCTGGCATCTTTGTAAGACCCTGTCTAAATTTTCTAGACAATGATCAAAAGTTTTTCCATAGACGGAGAAATTGTCCATGAAAACTTCCATGATATCCTCGATCATGTCTGAAAATATAGACATCATGCATCTCTGGAAAGAGGCAGGAGCGTTACACAATCCAAAGGACATACGCCGGTAGGCATAGGTCCCATTAGGACATGTGAATGTGGTCTTACTTTGATCATCGGGATGGATAGGAATTTGATGATATCCCGAATACACATCAAGGAAACAGAAGTAGGAGTGTTTTGCCAATCGCTCTAACATCTCATCGATGAAGGGCAATGGAAAATGGTCTTTCCTTGTTGCCTTGTTATGTTTCGGTAGCCAATGCACATCCTCCATCCCATGACGGTCCGTTGAGGAATTAATTCATTCCTCTCGTTTTGAACGACCGTCATACCTCCCTTCTTAGGCACTACTTGAACTGGACATACCCATTCACTATGAAGAACAGGGTAAATAATCCCGACATGCAGAAGTTTCAAGACTTCTTTCTTGACAACTTCCCGCATCGCATTATTCAATCACCTTTGAGGTTCCCTTGAGGGGACACTCTCAGGGTCAATAGGAATACGATGTGTGCATAACGCTGGATTAAATCCCATTGATATCCTGAAGTGAATATACAAAAACAGATCTATGCCTTTCTAACATGGCTATGAGTTTGAGCGTTTCATCATATGAAAGCTTCTCACTTATGACGACATGGGCTTCCAAATCGCCATGTAGAAAGGCATAACGTAGGCCTGGAGGTAGAATCTTGAGCTCAACAGGAGGTTTTGGGGAGGGCTCTTCTTTTGGAAATTCAATTTCCTCCTGAAATTCATCCTCCTCTTGGACAAAGTCTTCTTCTCCTTCAATTTCAGTGTGTTCTAAAAATTGAAGAGTCCTAACCTCCTCCATTTGCTCATCTTGGATGGTGTTGACGACTGTTATATACCAATTTCATCAGTCAATTTAACTCGATTATGTGAAGGATTTGTCATTTCTTGCACACATCACCTTTCTATCTAACCCAATTCCACTTGGACTAGGATAAATATGTGTATGCAGCATTTTATGCAGAAAATGAGGAAATATAGAGGGACCAATCCTATAAAATATCATCCCATCCAATCAGGCGACGACATGTGGCATCCTATGGATCAAATGGCCCACAAACGGAAGTATCCGAGGAGATCCAACGGTGTTGCACCCACATACATCAAGGGGACCCACCTGGCAGCCACCTGGAGAAAGCACACGAGAATTGGTGCCTTGACCAGGTCGGCCGAACCAGGGGTTCAACCGACCTCTTCCTGGCGCCAAACTCGGTCAAACTTCACGGGTTGGCTCCTCCCGGCTCCCTGGAGTCAATGGTGACTGATTCGCGTGCTTTTCGTGGCGGGAACCGACCTCAACACTAGTATAAATAGGACCCCCTACCCCTAACTTCAACACACACCACTTGAGCTTCATCTCTATTGTATACACTATCATCCATAGTCTTAGAGGAGTTAGGTTGTATAGAGGAGAGTCTCTAGTCCCAAGTCCAAATTGGGAAAGGAATAAGGAGTCTCTCTCTTCCCAATCCTACATTGGGAAAGGTATGGCTCATGTATTCTTTCTTGTAATTGTGACTTTATGCATAATAAAGATAGTATGTTTAGTCTCTACTTATACATATACTTGGGCAAAGTGTTTCTTGTTTGATTGTGGAGTCCATGTATGTGGAAGGTATAGCTTCTATGACGGTTTCATCATGAGCATATCTCATTATCATAGAACCTATAGACAACCACTATAGTCTAGTTATTTATAACATAACTAGGTTAGTATGGATAATTATGTTGTGTATCAACATTGGTTAAATGATGATTCAATTCATTGCCTTAGGATGGATTGTGCCTAGGCTCTTAAGGTAATTAATTAATATGCTAGCATGGTGCTAGGATACCTAAGTAGCATTGGATGCCTCGTAGACCCACGGATTGAAGAGGTAGGCAGTAGGTGGTGAAAGCCCTATCTGTCCATTGTAATCCTCTACGTTTGGCTATGCCACATGCTCTTGGCGGGAGTCGCCCTAGTATTGCTAGGGGTAAGCCCGTGCCCGATGTGTTGAACCACATAGCATATATATTCACTGTTGATCTAGCTTATGAATAATTAGTTTAGACTATGTATATGTACAATATAGCATAATAGGAGTACCTCCATAACTCTCAACCTTAACTAACCTCTAGGATCTTCTTACCCCCTTAGACTTGGAAGCTTTTGTGTGTGTCACCCTACCTCCGATATTATTTTATCCATTCTTACTAGATCCTTACCTAGATCTTTCTACCCTTTTCATTTGATGAATGATTGTTATATCTCTACCCCGGATTCCATTGGGATCAAATAAATGACACCCTTGGGAATACTCTTTAAGGGGAAATGCTACAATGATATCTCTATGCGCTTGTAGAATTCACTCTGTGATCCAATAGAACCATTAACAAGCGTTTCTGACACATCAGTTGGATATGTTTAGTTAATGGTGCATAAGTAATACCAACAAGCATTTCTGGTACCTTTTCCAGGGATGATTTGTTAGTATATCTTAGGAGCCATTAGCAGATGGGAGATTCTGCAGATATGTTCTTTTAACGTAGTATAGGCATAGAGAAGTTTATCCCTCCAAGATTGATATTGAGGCTTCCTTCCAAAGGAACTTCCATGAGAAATTTTTCTATGGGAATCCCTATCATGATGTCGAAATCTTGGATTTCGAACACGTGAAAATCTAGGAGAGCCTCAACATCTTTGTGTCTAACAGACACTTGTTGAAGAACCCCACATCCTTCAAGAATGGTTTCAAAGGAATCTCGGAAGGATTTGCGTGTTGGTGCCAATGGAACTCGCCAACAATGGCGAAAGCACAAGAATCGGAAATGAGATCTGCTCCAACAGTAGGGTTGTATAGGATTCTCATTGGTGACCCTCTAATAGAACATAAAATGGTAGCCAAAGGTGAGGTCATCCGAAGAATTTCGGGTGAATTCTCGACTTCAGTTGTCCACTCTCTGCTTAGGATAGAGGTCAACTCCTTGACCGTCTGACGGATGAACACCCCGTCAGATGGTTCAGGTGGAGTTGGTGGCAATGAAGGTTTCCTATAGCAACAATACTTCAAGGTATTTTCATAATCTTCAAAAAGCTCTTCCTCAACGTAAAATGGAAACTTCGAGGGTTGATTTTCTTCAACCTTCGTAGTCTCAGGTTTGGGAGAGGATTTCTCTGGCAAGGCTTGGGGTAAACAAGAAATGGGTTCATCCTTGTCCAAGAGTGTATCCTCCGTTCATGAAACGACTTCCTCTTGGGGAGGCTCATTAAGACCCATAATGAAGGAAGAATTTTCTAGAATTCTATCTAGAAGATCCTTGCCTTCTTCTGGAGTCTTATGGAGGAAAGATCCTCCCGCCGTATTGTCAAGATATAGGGCAGACTCTTTGTTCAATCCCATGAAGAAATATTGCAAAAGAATTGGATCAGGGATTAACAAATCTGGGCCAAAATTTTTCAAAAGAGAAAATCTGTCCCAAGCTGCACCTATGGATTCCTTCTCCATCTGCTGGAAGCATAGTACTTTCTTTCGTAAGGAAACAATTTCGGCAATGGGAAAGAAAACAAGACTAAATTTGTCTCGTAACGCACTCCAATCACCATTTGTCTTCCCAACATAGTGGTTGTACCATTGTTTGGCTTTTTTCTTGAGGGAAAAAGGAAACAACTTCCATTTGAGAGTTTCCTGTGTCATACCTTTGATTAGAAGGCATGAACACATTTGTTCCAAATCTCGTAGATGGTGGTAAGGGTTTTCACAATCTGTTCCTGAGAAGGATTTTTCCCGAACCATGGCTATAAAGCCAGGGCGAAGTTCATAGCTGGTTGAACAAATAGGTTCTGCCGAAGACGGTGGCTCAACTTGCCCTTCGGAGCGGAGTAAGAAAGAATGGTGGGTTGCTCCATTTATATGGTGGTGGTAAGGTAAGAATAAGAAAGGTAAGATGATAGATAAGGGGGATATGATACGAGGGTGACCTTGGTTCGATGATTAACAGAAACCGTTCCCTGGCAACAGCGCCAGAAATGTTTGTTGGTATTTCATAACACCACAGAGTTATCCGCGAGCGCACAGAAATACCGTTGTAGCACTTCCCCTTAAGGAGTATTCTCAAGGGTATCAAATCCAAAGAACGTGTGTGCTAATCTTTCGAACTAGCTCACCCAAGGACACAAAGTTGTTTGGTGGGCAAGGAGCAGAGAGGAATTCAAAGTATTGATCCTAATTCAAGGTATCTTGCAGTAGATCCTTGCTTTCGGCACGGGCTTACTCCTAGCAATACTAGGACGACTCCCGCCAAGAGCATATGGCATAGCCGAACGTGGAGGATTACGAAGGACAGATAGGGCTATCACCACCTACTGCATACCTCTTCAATCCGTGGGTCTACGAGATATCCACGGAGGATTTATAACCTAAGCACCACGCTTACGTTCTAAATCACTACTCTAGTTGTTTCGAACACAAAGCTACAACTAGAGCCTCTAATGAATTAAAGCAGTGAACTCACAAGTAACTACTTGTGCAAACTACTAAGAATAAAAGATCAAACTTGTATTGAATTCACAAAGGCTTACTTGATTGAGGAAAACCTTTGTAGGGCTACAAATGTAGAAGAGGGACCTGACAAGCCCATGCCTCCTTCTCCTAGACTCTTCACCACACTCTCCTTCTACTTTGGTAGCCTCTAGTACTACTCTAAACCTTTGGAGTGTAGCACTATTCTCAACTTTTGGTGTGTGTGAGAAGTGAGGTGAGGGGGTCTATTTATAGGTCGAAAGGGTCAATTCTCGGCACAACTAACGTGCGAATCTATCACCATTGACTCCAGGGAGCCGGAAGGAGCCAACACGTGTCATTTGACCGGGTTTGGCGCAAGGAAGGGGTCGGCCGAACCCCTGGTTCGACCGACCTGGTCAAGCCTCCCCTCGGGGAGTGCTTCCTCCAGGTGGCTTCCGGATGGGCCCCCTTGATGTTTATGCGTGCAACACCATTGGATCTCCTCATATTCTTCTGTTTGTTGGCCATTTGATCCATGTTTTGCCACGTGTCATCGCCTGATTCGTTGAAATCCATTTTCATGGATTCATCCCTGCATGTTTTGGTATTTTGGATAATAATTCACCTGCATACAAATAAACACCAAGACTTTTGGAATTGAGGTAGTGTATAGCCCTACCACTATGTTTTGTGTTTCTTGTATGCACATTATGAGGTGAATTGATGGTCAGAATATGGTACTTAAGGACCGTCAACAGGTACTTATGTGGAACTCAAGAATTTGGCATTTTTCTTCCTTCATCCTCAACCATTACTTGGAAAGATTTTTCGGATGCTGATTTTGGGGGTTGTATGATTGATAGGAAAAGTACTTCGGGTTATTGTCATTTTCTTGATAATTCACTTGTCGCTTGGTCCTCTAGAAAACAAAACTCAGTTGCACAATCCACAGCCGAATCTGAATATGTAGCCGCTACTAGTGCTTGCTCACAAATTCTTTGGATTTATCAAACACTTAAGGACTATGGGGTTGATCTAGTTGGTGTTCCACTATTTTGTGACAATACTAGTGTCATTTGCTTTGCCAAAAACCCCGTGCAACATTCTAGAACAAAGTGCATTGAAATTAGGCATCACTTTTCGTGATAATGTTGAAAAAAGAAACATTGTGCTTCACCATGTAGATACCGAACAACAATTGGCTGACATTTTTACAAAACCTTTGGATTTCACTCGTTTTTGTTTCATTCGTAGTGAAATAGGGGTTATGCAACCTCATGGCTTAAATTGAGGTGGAGTTTTGAAACTTGGGAAGTCTATGTTTGAATCTGAAATAAAAATAATTTGAGCATAGTATTTCATACATATATGACTTTCTGATTCTATTTACATGCTGAAAGTTCTTACTACATTACTTGTGTTATACATTTTGTAGTTTTTGCCATGACTAGTATTTGAATAATTACTTACACTAAATCTGGTCATGATCGAACTTTCTTGCTGTTTTTAACTTGTTGCATGATCACAAGTGCTTTTAATCATGAAAAATTAATCAATCAACTATTCTAATGTTGAGCCTTTATGATCAAATATAGTTGAGAAAAGATCAAGGGAATATGCATGCATCACACTTCTTCTTTTGAGATGGCTTATCATTGCACTTAGATATGAACTTCGAAGAAGTTGTGTATGTCTAAAACCATGTCCTTAAGCTTCTGATTGTCAAATGACATATGCTTGGCTTGGTTGGTTAGAATAAGGCAAATGCGGCATATAATCTCTTGCAAATGTTATATGATCAAAATTTGAGCATTAAATGATATTCAAAAATGAAAAATACAGCAACAAGTGTCATGCTTTCATGTTTTGAAATAGTTAAGTTTGTGAGATCATGATTTCTTAAATTGAAAATTACACTTGATCTCTAGCATGGCTTACACAACTTTATGTATCTCATTGATGTGATAGTGTATGTTACTTGATAGTAAGACTTGGATGAGCTTTCTTTTATATGTATGTGTTACAATATGCTCAAAACAAATTAAAATTTGTCTTTTGAACCTTGTTGAATAGATTGTCAAAGGGGGAGAAATTGATCACACATTGCACACATTCACAAGTGTTTTGGCATGATTTGGCACAATTCTTCCCAGGGGGAGAATTTTTGTTTTTCTTCTCATTTTATTTATGTTTTCAAAGGGGGAGAAATATTTCGGGCAGAAAATTATTTCAAAGGTGTTGCCAATGCATTCATCAAGGGGAAGATTGTGAGACCTATGTGTGCTGAATACATTGGCTATGATGATAAAAGTTTTGAATATTGCAAAATCACCATTTCCAACAAGGTCCGAGCTCCAACAAGGTCCGATATTAGGTCTGACTTGTTTTGGGTAGCTCCGGCAAGGTTCGACGTAAGGTCCAACTTACTTTGTCTAGGTCTGACTTGTTTTGGTAAGGTCTGACTTACTTTGTCTAGATCCGACTTGTTTTGGTTAGGTACGACTTGCGTTGGCTAGGTTCAACTTACTGTGGCTATGTCCGACGTATTTTTGCTAGGTCCAGCGCAACATCTGACTAGCTTTGGTAAGCTTCAGTGCTAGGTCCTGCTAGCTTTGGTAAGCTCCAACTCAAGGTTCGGTTAGCTTTGGCAAGGTCTGGAGCTAGATTGTAATTGTTCTGCTTTTACCTTGTAATGTTTCAAACTTGCTTTACATCTATGGAAAGTTTACTTAGTATTATTTTACTAACTTTTTGGTGTGTTTTGGTGGTTATGGCTTATATAATTTTGCTATGGTTTGCAACATGCTTATGTGAGGTGCTTACGTAAGGTGTTGTGGTTTCGGAACTAACGTGAGTCAAGTCGAGGACTTGTGCTCGGAAGTATTGGTTGTTTGTTCATGTGTAGGTGTTGCTTGAGTTCAAGACATGGTTGGTGACAAGATCCATTGAACTAGTCTTACGGACAAGATGAGGTTCAACAACCAAGTTCGGGAGGAATTGTGGTTGAGTTGATCGGGAGGTCGCGCAACATGATTGAATCAAGAACAATGCATTTGAAGGTATCATTGACGTCATTGGAAAATGTTTGCACCTGTGCAAGGAGTGCATGGACGTGGCTACATGGTTTCGAGTCGTGATGAAGAGATGTGGACGTAAAAAATTGGTCGCAAAGCTCTAGCTGACTAGGTTATGCCTCAGGCTGCGGCCGAGGTGGTTATGGTTCGTTTATAGAAAGATTTGAGTTGGCTACAATAGGATTTCGTGTGGGTCACGAAGTTGAGTTGTTTTAAGAATGTGGGATACATTCCTAAAGTGTTTGGAAGTCTTAGATTGCTTCTATCTGTAAAATCCCACATTTTCCTTCATATGAGATTCAGTTGTAAGTTGGTTATCAACCCTAATGGAGACCAATTATAGCTAGGCTTATGAACTTGATCTCATCAAATATTTTTTTCCACTCATGCTTAAATTTTATTAACATGAGGAATGTACTTCACCGAATATCTTAGATAAATTCTTTTGACCTCTCTGCAAAGTTTGGAATTATTTGAATGGAGGATCATAAATTTTGAGCTCCATTTGCTCTTTTATTTGAGACGCTTAGCAAATTCAGACCATATTATGAATTCAAATTTTGAATTCTATCCAACCTTATTGAACATCAAGAATTGAACACATCATCATGGTTAGCATGACTTGCTTGACTTATCCTCACAGTTTCACAATTTTTGGAACTCAGTTGCTATTTAATTCAGTGACACCATTGAATTTCATCCAATTTCGAATTCAAATTTGAAATTCACTTGAAAATTGCTCCAAATCAAAATCCAATGACAGAATCAAATTCCAGATATTTACTTTGGCCCCTGCACAAAAATCTAGAATTTTTGGATCAAGTTTGGTAGGAGAATTGAAGATGCAGAGAGGGGAAGAGGATAAGAGGAGGTGGGACTCACTGTCAGCCTAACCCACTCGAGTGCAACCCACGGGGTGCTCTGTATCCATCTCTCCCCGTTGATCGACGCCGGCAGCGTGCGACACCGCAATGCGTCATGCATCGACCGAGCTGCCTGCTAGCTTGCACCGTGGCGCGCTTCCCTCATCCCTTCGTCCCTATAAATACCCCTCCCCCCCCCTTGGCCGTCGCCGTTGAACTCCACCTCGGTTCACGCCATTTCGGCCGCCTCTGTTTGATCGATTTTTCGCTGACAATTGAAGCCATTTCTCGCCGAGCTGTAAGTAGATAAAAGGCTTGTCACAACCTCCTCTATGTATTCTATTTGGTCATTGATCGTGACATAGCTTCTGCTTGGGATATTTTGAAGTTTTCTGGTCGCCATCGAGGAAGCCGCAGAGAACCTTCACTGTCTCACCGTCGAGCTCAAGTTCTAGGCCATCTCCAGCCTCGATCCTTTAAGCAAAAAGGTTCACAATCCTCTCTACTTTATGCTCACAGAATCTACGCCTATGACATGAAGTGTAGCTCGAGTTCTTACTCGATAACCGAACGATTTCTCAATAGAACAGCAAGGCTTCGGGCTTAAATTCATTTCATTCTTGCAATTATCCTTTAATCTGGTTAGCAGATAGTTTTTGTATGACCTAACAAAGCTCCCTGCCCAAGGACCCTGAAAGTTATCAACCGAGCACCTTAGATTTTGAGATTTCGCGATCGCCGGTTGAAAAATCGTACTTCACCGTCGAACTCAGCTTTGCCAGCGATGTCACCCCATTCTACCCCCCAAATCATCATCCTGGTGCTTCCAGGAACATTCCCGTCCTTTTCCCGAGCCTATTACACCATTTCTGAGCGTTTCCGGCAAACGCTGAAACCCTAGCTCCGCAGTCACCGTCGCACCGCCGTCTCCAGCGATCACCGACTTGATTGGACACCACCATCGGCTTGCGTGGTCGATTTTATGGTTGAGAGGTCAAGGCGAGGCCGGCAGGAGGTCGACACAGTTAGGTCCGGTGAAGCGCCGCCGCGGTTACAGCGAGAGACGCCGCCGCGTCGGGAGGTAGACGAAGGGTGCGGGTCCCACCTGTCAACGACGCCCTCTTGCGAGGGATCAGTTGTGAACGCGGATCCGGTGTGGCTGCATGGGTTAACCCCGTTGCTCCCGGTGTGGCTCATTTCTGATTGGCCCGATTCAAATGAAGTAGGACCGGCCCCTTTATTTGAAATTTCCAATAGGAAAATAAATCCAGATTCAATCCAAACTTGGAAAATCCATTACTTCCACTAGAATTATCCAAAAATTCCCAAATTAAATTTGTTAGAACCAGCATGAAGAATAATGTCCAGTGGTGCACTTTGATTTGTATGAAAAGACATATAAATTACTCTATAATTCAGATAAGGAAATTTATTAAAGAATTCATTCCCATAGTTCTGTTAATTGGAAAATTTCCAATTTTGGTCAGAACACTATTGTTAATACACTTGACCTCCAGTACAAATTTCAAGTTCTTTGGACTTGAAATACTGGTTTGATCAATATTTCAAATCTATGTGTAGTTATAAATTGAGAAAAATGGAAAAAAATCATTTTCTAGAAATTTCCCCAAACTTGAAAATTCAGTTTCTACCTGTAGGAAGCTTAGAAAATAGTGAAACAAACTTTCCTAGAACTAGTGATTCCCCCTCTACATGATACAACCTTTGGTAGCTATGATAGGTCTCAAAAATTTCAACCAAAATTTAGAGAATTTTATTGCTTACCATAATTTTAAGAACAACAAACTTCCTTGATCATCTCCTGTTCTTTGCAAGATCTTCTCTATAGTCACTAGTATCTACCATAAAAGTCCCAAAGCCAATTAAGATAATTATTTTATTTTCATCCTAGGATATTCACACCACCTCAAGCATATTAATTATTTTCAAAGTCATTCATACCTAGTTTATGCATATCGTGTAGTAGCTGAAATCGAGGAGCAGCCAGAAGCTTTGGAGGTCCAGCTGCCATAAACTAACATTGGCTCAAACTCGCATTCCGGCAAGCCCCAGTTTGCATTTAAGTTCCTTACAATGTTTTGCAGTTTTTATTTCACCTTATGTCTTCATATGATTGTGCATTACGTTTAAGGTGTGTGACATCCACATGGCCCACAAATCCTATGGAGTCTTGGGTAGGTCTACGGCTCGTTGAGTAGACACTGTTATGCTTAAGCTCATAGGAATTCGGTAGAAGTCGAGTAGTTGGAATCTACTCGCGAGATAGGAATTTTATCACATGGGAGAATCTGGAATCAGAAAATGGTTTATGAATATGAAATTGAGACCGAGCAGTGAGTAGGATAGATTGAAACGTGGTCTCACGTGCGTAGCCCTGCTTGTGTCGATTGAGGACCATTTCGTGTGCGGCCCTGCTGGACAAGCTTGAATTGTACCAGCGACATACTGTAGGAATGGGCTCCAGTAAACTCACGTAGCTTGATACTAGTTTGTCAAGGCATTTCGTTCAGTTTTATAGGTGTGGATTGAGGGAAGCAAGGTGTAAATCAGCTGGTGGGCACGTCAGAGTATGCCCCACGCAGTGACCTCCTGCTCGTGATGGATCGATCGGTTCGACATTCAAGTGTTTAGTGAAAGGTGGCCATATACGAATAGTACTGAGGTGTTACGTAGGTACAGCTGTACGTACTTGCTGACATTTCCGAAAGTGCGTATGAGTCGTGTTGTTCTGGGTGTATCCTGATTGCAATCACCGTCCCTCGCGGTAAGAGAATACCACTTGTTCACTGCGCTGTGACGTAGTAAATACTGAAGAAGTCGGGAGAATATGATAATGGGATTACAAATTGCTTGGACAACCTCGTTTGGCTTAGAAATAGTACAATTAAAAGTTTATAGTTTCCCCATAATTTACCTGTAAAAGCATTATGTGCTTTGTGCACGTCATATCATCGGCAAAACGTTTCTTGTTTGATTGTGGAGTCTATGATGTGCCATGCCTGAAGAATGTCATGTGCAAGTTAAAACATGACTATAAGGATCCACTTGTAGGCGAGTCCTTTATGCTTTACCTTACCTATGCTTAGTATTCACCCTTGCATATGTCTAGTGAGACGGGTTAGTCTTGCTGAGCCTTATGCTCACGTTTGCAGTTAACGAGTTTTTGCAGATTATACGATTGATGACGAGTTTGATGACGAGGCTGCACCCCCTCTAGGGTTTACAGTCGAGTGGGAACCATGCACGCCGCCGTGAGTTGTGTGTTGCTTGTGCGAAGTATCCATGGCATGGATGACTTTGCTTTTGCATAGCTAATGCTGAGAGCGTAGCTATGATGCATAGTTCTCTTTCCTTTCGTTAGTATTTTAAAACTTCTGCTGTGCTTTTTCATTAAAGACTTGGTATTGTAAATTGTTCTCGTCCTTTTCTTGTATAATGTTGGGTGTCGCATCGCACGGCACCACCCAATGAGATCCTTGGAGGTCGGCATTCCGGTCCCCACAGACATGGTATCAGAGCATCATTGGGAACAGTGTATTTGAAAAGAGCATATTTTCAAAAATTAGGATTTGAGTGAGGAATTGGTTATATGCCCTTATAAGGAGTATTATTAGTATAAGATATAAAGGTGGTAAACTAACTTATATGTTATTAATTCTGTAACGACGCTCCGACATCAGGTAAGGGGTAAGGTACGCCAACGTAAGCAGATCAATTGCGGTAAGCACCATAGTTGACGGTTCCTATGATATACTAACAAATCATCCCCGGCAACGGTGCCAGAAATGCTTGTTGGTATTTCTTATGCACCATTAAGTATACATCTCCAACTGATGTCTCAGAAATGCTTGTTAATAGTTCTATTGGATCACAGAGTGAATTCCGCAAGCGCACGGAGATATCATTGTAGCATTTCCCCTTAAGAGTATTCCCAAGAGTGTCATTTTTTGATCCCAAAGGAAGGCAGGGAAGAGATATAACAATCTTCAAGTGGAAAGGGTAGAAAGGTCTATGTAAGAATCTAGTAAGGATGGATAAAATAATAGTGGAGGTAGTGTGACACAAACAAAAGCTTTCAAGCTTAAGGGGGGTATGAGGATCCTAGAGGTTAGTTAAGGTTGAGAGTTATGGATGTACTCCTACTATGCTCTATTATACATATACATAGTCTAAACTAATTATTCATAAGCTAGATCAATAGTGAATACTTATGCTGTGTTGTTCAACACATCGGACACGGGCTTACCCCTAGCGATACTAGGTCGACTCCCGCCAAGAGCCTGTGGCATAGCCGAACGTGGAGGATTACAAAGGACGGATAGGGCTGTCACCACCTACTGCCTACCACTTCAATCTGTGGGTCTACAAGACATCCAATGCTACTTAGCTATCCTAGCACCATGCTAGCATATTAAGTAATTACCTTAAGAGCCTAGGCACAATCCATCCTAAGGCAATGAATTGAATCATCATTGAACCAATGTTGATACACGATATAATTATCCATACTAACCTAGTTATGTTATAATTAACTAGACTATAGTGGGGGTCTATGGGTTCTATGATAACGAGATATGTTCATGATGAAACAGTCATAGAAGCTATACCTTCCACATACATGGACTCCACAATCAAACAAGAAACGCTTTGCCCAAGTATATGTATAAGTAGAGACTAAAGATGCAATCTTTATTATGCATGAAGTCACAAATACAAGAAATAATACATGGGCCATACCTTTCCAATTGTAGGATTGGGAAGAGAGAGACTCCTTACTCCTTTCCCAATTTGGACTTGGGACTAGAGACTCTCCTCTCTACAACCTAACTCCTGTAAGACTATGGATTATAGTGTATACAATAGAGATGAAGGTCAAGTGGTGTGTGTTGAAGTGAGGGTAGGGGGTCCTATTTATACTAGTGTTGAGGTCAGTTCGCGCAACCAAAAGCGCGCGATTCAGTCACCATTGACTCCTTCAAGCCAGGAGGAGCCAACACGCGTCATTTGACTGCGTTTGGTGCCAGGAAGAGGTCGGCCGAACCCCTGGTTCGACCGACCTGGTCAGCACTCCAAACATGGAGTGCTTCCTCCAGGTGGCTGCCAGGTGGGCCCCCTTGATGTATTTGGGTGATACACTGTTGGATCTCCTAGGATACTTCTTTTTGTTGGCCATTTGATCCATGGGATGCCACGTGTCGTCGCCTGATTGGCTGGGATGATATTTTATAGGATTGGTCCCTCTACATTTCCACATTTCCTGCATAAAATGCTGCATACACATATTTCTCCAAGTCCAAGTGGAATTGGGTTAGATAGAAAGGTGATGTGTGCATTAAATGACAAATCCTTCACATAATTGAGTTAAATTGACAGATGAAATTGGTATATAACAGCCGTCAACAAACTCCCCCAAGCTTATCCTTTGCTCGTCCCGAGCAAAGTCAAGACTTTAGGTTGATGATCAGTAGTGGCTACAATGTCTTATTTTCAAAAGTATCTAATGCACAACAAGATACTCTACCTAGTATTGTAGAAATTGGCTATGATAGTCTACCTTTCTTAAGTTATCATGGGGCTTATGCTTTTTCCTCTATGTGAGCAAAGTCATCAAATCCAATTGTTGCCAAATGGAAAGAAATTCTGAGTCCATACCTATTTTGGAGATCAAATGTGGATCGTAAGCCTTGGTGTGGCAGAACTCACGATCTTGGATAAGTCTGCGTGCTTTATCTTCAACTTCGCTTCGTATGTCAAGGTCGTTTTCATGAAGAAGTTGGTGTGGGTTGCTTCTCTCTTCCATGGGAGTGTCCTCACACACACTTCTCCTCCTTGGGCTTGTACCCATTGAAGAGAGGCGTGCACTAGAACCTTCACCATGGCTTGAGCTTGCAACCTCCTTGCTCTTTCCGAACAACCTCTTCATGTCTTTTTGAGTTCAACAATCAAGAACAAAACAAGGCGAGAAAAATCCGAAAAGAAGCGATGTTTGGAAAACAAAACTCTCAACGAATTTTATCCTCTTGAAAGCTTGAGTGTAAAATTCAATGCAAATAAAAGAAAATATTTTTGGGGATGGATTTGAGCAAGAGTGTTGCAATGAAGAGCAAGAAAAACAAGGTGGGCTAGAGAGTAACATGGGGAGGTGTAAAATGATGTGGTGTGTTAAGAGAGGTGCTCCTCACGTCCACAATTTTAAGGGTGCACCCTCCAAAGGTCACTTGGGGTTAAAATATAGCCGTTGGAGGAAGGGGAGCCAATTTTGCTCCACTCCCTGTTCGGCCGACCAGGGGGTTCGGCCGACCTGACAGGTGGCCCCCCTGGTTCCCCTCTTGGCAAGTGGCTCCCCAACGGCTATAAAGTTAGCACGTTGGTGAAATGCCACATGTGCAGCTCAGAAAAAATTGTTTTTCAAATAAAACCCTTTTTTCAAATCCAATAAAAAATTTTCTTTTCAAAAGAAAGAAAGAAAAATGATGTTGAGAATATAAGATTCTCAACTTGCAAGGAAAAATCAAATATGCATGGGAAAAATCCAAATGGGGTGGAAAAAGAAAGAAAGAAAAATAAAGTGGGATAACTACCAATTTAACCAATTGGCGTATGTCTCACCACCGTCCAATGAGATGGACATTCCTCCGTCTTCATTTCACATCCAGGCCTGGAGGGATGGGCTCGGGTGGCTTGTCTTGCTTCTTCCGCCATTCCTTTTTTGGCGACATGGTACACTTGGACCTTCGAGAAGGTCCAGATGATTCCGTCGCCCTTGGATAACGGCGTGGTCGAAATGATGGATTCTCCTCGTAGATTAATCTTCTCATGAGTGCAATGAGTGAGTCCACCTTTGGAGTTGTGACTTCGACCTCTCTGATGTGTTTATCGTCCCTCCCATAGTTGATTCGAATCATGGAGCATTGCTCTAATCTTGGCCGAAAGTTAAACTTTTTCCTCCTTGCCATTGATATGGAAGTGGATTTCTCTAGCTCCCACATCTATGCGAGCTTTTGCAGTGCTTAGGAATGGACACCCAAGAATTAGTGGTGTATCTTTCTAAGTGTCCATGACTAGCACCACAAAATCCACGGGTATGAAGCAGTTCCGGATCTTCACCGGGACGTCTTCAGCCATACCCGCAGGATAACGGACTGAAGAGTCAGCCAGTTGTAGCTGCATTGGTGTTGGAGTCAGCTCTGTGAAGTTCAGCTAGTCGAACACAACCTTGGACATCACACTGACACTTGCTCCAAGATCACAAAGTGCCTTGTCAAAGTGGTGAGCCCAAATTGAGAATGAAATGGTAGGACATCCGGGGTCCTTTTGCTAGTTGCTCTCTCGTACGGAAATCATGTTGACCTTTTCCGTCGGGGGTTCTGGCTGGCCTGGCATCTTGTAATTCTCCATCAGAGGAATAGCAGCTGTCAGCTGAGCCAACTGAGTCTCGAGCATCTAGTTGAAGCTCAGTTGATTCTTGAAGGCTGAGGATACTCCTTACATCTTTGCATTGATATTCTCTATGGTCTTGTCATTAGCTTACAACTTCTTGGATAGGGCATCGTTGATCTTGAGCTGGCTAATGGTTGGGCTGATTTGCATGGTTGCCATTGTTGTTGTACCCTCCTTGAAAGAATGGGCATTGTTGACCCCACCCTTGACCTCCTGGACGATAACCATTGTTGTTGTTGAAATTCCCATTGTGGGCGAGGTATAGGGCATCCTCTCGAGTTTCTGGGCAATCATTGACCATATGACCTGTGTTGCTAAAGACTTCACACGTGGTGCGAGAGTCTAGGGCATAGGCATTGCCAGACACTTCACCACCGGCTTGTCCATCAATTTTCTTCATTACGAGGTCCAATTTTGCAGCGATCATCTCCAACTCCTTCAAGGTGTGCAGCTTCGCTGTTGGGTATGGAGACGCTCATCGTTCCATCCCATGTTGTACACCATCTTCTCAATAAGATCTTTAGCTTTTGGCATCGTCAATGAGAAGAAGGCTCCTCCAGAAGCAGCATACAAATGGTCACGAGCTGATGGGATCAGCCCATTATAGAAATTCTGAATAAGGAGCCAGTCATCTATCCCATGATGGGGACAGGCTAGGATGTACTCCTGAAGCCTTTCCCATGCCCCGGGAATAGATTCCTTGAGCTCTTGCTAAAAGCTAGAAATCCTTCCACGTAGGGCATTGGTTTTGCCTAACGGGAAGAATTTGGCGAGGAATGACGTAGAACACTTCTCTCAAGTGTCTACAGCACTTTGGTTCGCGTAGAACCACTGTTTCTCTCTCCCATGGAGAGAGAACGGGAATAGTCTTAGACGGACCACATTCGAATACACGTCCTTGATCATAAAAGTGCTGCACATCTCAAGGAATTGTTGCAAGTGAGCACTTGCATCCTCGTTAGCCTTCCCACATAATGGGTTGGCTTGCACCATAGTGATAAGGCCAGTTTTGATCTCAAAGTTCACATCTCCTGTGTTAACAGTGGGCCCAATAGGCACATTGTTAGCAGAGGGAGCTGAGAACTCATGAAGGGTCTTCTGGGCCATTGGCGTTTGGATTGTTGGTGCAAAATGCTGGCTCGTTTTGCCGCTCGAATCTTCTAGGTCAGTCTCTCAGAAGAGATTCAGGATTTCCAACAAAAATTTCCGGCAGGCAGAAACCAGACATACACTACCCTGTTTTCACATTTAAAATAAATGCGAAAACAAAGAATGGTTATCCTACTAAAATCCTACCCATGGTCACTATCTTCAGACGATGGCCGAGGTTGTTTCTCAGGGCGTGGCCCCCGGCCACCCAGAGCTGCAACAGTAGGTGTGCCGGCCGACGGCTTCTTCTTGCTGTTGGACTTTTTATTCTTCTTGCCACTCCCGGAGGTAGTGGCTTCACCCTTGGAGGACTTTTTATTGTCCTTCGGAGGTGGTTGGGAGTGCATTTCAAAGCCCTCCGTAGCTTTGGCACACTTGTCTGCCAAGCTGAAAAGTTCTGTGATGCTGGTGACTTCTTTGGTCACCAGCTTCTCCAGCATCTTCTTATCTCGAATGCCCTACCTGAATGCTACTATTGATGGAGTCAGGCAGGAGGCTCATGAACCAAGACCTGGTGGTCCCATTTAATACCACGAGGAAATAATTGGCAATCACAACTTCATTTCCCCCCGCCGCAAGGATAGCGGTGGAGTAGATTTGAAGAAATTCGGCGAGATTGAGAGTCCCGTCAAATTTCTCCGGCAGGTGAGGCCGGAACTTTTGCGGCCATCTGACCATGCGTAGGTGCTTGGCCAGGGCAGAACAGCCTCCTCCTACTCCTTCAGGAGCAGGGCTGTCCCGGGCCTCTCACCTCTCGCGAGGACGTTCGATGTGGACGCGACCGTCCTTTTGACGGTAACGACGATCGAGCTCCGCCCGGAGGTCATGAGTCGAAAGCCTCGTTATCGTATGAGTATGTCGCGCACCGAAGGCAGCGACGTCGCCTGGTGAGACGCAGCACACCTCCTGGACTGTGAAGCTTGCGGACCGGGTGTACCCGACAAGGTCCGATGCTGCGATGGGGCCCGCCCTGAGGGGGGAGGACCTTGATTGTTGATGCAATCGGCTGATGCTACAACCAGATGATCCACATCAGCTCTCCACTGTTCCATCGCACCCTGGGGTGCTCATGGAGGCCGTGGACATTGGAGAAGAGCACGCGCAACATTTAGCGCGTGTTCGGGGTTGTTATTCGCCGATGTAGTGACCGACGCGGGCGCCCCATCTCGCTATGACGCCCGGTTCCGAAAATGAACCAAGCTAACGCATATGTGTGCCCACGATGTTCAACACATATACACGAGTGCAATCACAAAAGAGTATACAGAAAATTACCACAGAACAAGATTTATTATCAAATTTTATTACACGAACCATATTATCCTCGAATACAAGCTCTAATGAATATTAATGACAAGCTCAACTAATGCAGCGGAAATAAACTAATTAAGCAACTAAGCAAACTAAGCAAAAGGGATAGCGCAGCTCCATGCAACACCACAGGCAAAGTTGACGGTAGGCACGGCCTCGAACTCCGCATTATCGCCATTAAACTCACAATCCTGACCTGCAACTGTTGGGGGGGGGGATTGCAAGAGTGAGTACATGTCGTACTCAGCAAGTGTGGAAAGTATGACATGTGGCTGATTCAAATGACAACAATAATAATGGCTAAGTGCTGAAAAGTACAGTAAAACATTTGGAAAGCATTATACTATGTCTATGTGACACAATCCCATCATAACCATCATATTAACAAAATATAAACCATATCCAATTATTGACAACATCATCATTATCCATGTCCAGTTACCGTAACTCAAATTCATATCCGTAACCATAATCCAAAAACCATGCATAACCATTACCAACCCATAACCATAAACCAACCATCCCAATACCAAAATCCAACTCTAATCATGTAGGTCATCCAGGCGCTCATAACCGGGAGCACGGCTATCATGATAGTTTTAAACACTCTGCAGAGGTTGTACCACCTTACCCACATGTTCGTGATTTCATCACCTTTCAGTGACTAAGAAGCCTCCATTATGCCATCTCACACTTCCGTAGGTGTGTGGCCAAGAGATCACAAAATATCCTTTCAAAAGGGACTACTAGTATGTACGGGCCCACTCGTGTGCCATGCGGATCCCAGGGCAGTCCTCCTCGACTCCCATTCCCCGCGCCATCGAATGGTCCATACAATACTAGCAGCGCTTCTAATTATTCAGCTACGCCGCACCCATACTTGGCCTTGTGGTGGCACTGTTGACCTGGCATATTCTCGCATGAACCGGTCCTTAGATCTAAGGCAAGCGAACCACCATAACATCCAACCCATCCACATACCAGGCTTGCTTAGATCACCCATCGTATTGACAAGTTCACATTAACCAGAATATCATTGATGCATAATTAAATGTGTAGTGTTGTTTGCCATCCCAATTAATTAAGCGAAGCAAAAAGGTAAAAACTCTTCCCGACTCTCTACCATATATTCCAGGTGACAAGGGTGGTTAAACAAAACTAGTAAACTTCCTACCATAGGATTCCCCATCATATTGACACAAGCATGCAAGTTCGCAAACAAAACATTTAATAAAACGGGATCAATATGATCAAGGACACTTGCCTTGCTCCGACGGATGGGGTTGCTCAAGCGCTTCGAAGTCTTGATTCTGAAAATCCTCGTATGCGGCCTCTTGAGCACGTTCCTCTACGTGTGATCACACATACAAGAAAACATATACAAATCAACATGATGCACACACACTAACCAACATGCGATGATATGCATGCATGCATAGTACACTAATTGATTATCTACGGTTGTTTATTAATTAGATGCAACTAGTTCATACGTGTTCATATGAGTTTACGGGGGTTTTAGGGTGGATTAATGCTGCTGAAAATAAAAATACGACGCAACTACGATCAATTTACGTCTATTAGATTCAATATGGTCGCTAAAATTCGCATCGGGAACATGGCCTACCGTAGATTCGATGGCTTTGATGATCGCGGGATGGGGACAATGCGTAGATGAAGTAGATGTGCAAGGTCCTCCGGCGGCACGACGATGGCGACGCGATGGCGACGACGATCTCTGGCGGACGGCGGAGCTCTCCTCTTTTTCCTCCTCTTCTTCCCCTCTTTTTTTCTTCCTTTTCTTCCCTGCGGCGCAGCCTCTGATGCTTTCTTCTGTACCAACGGCATTTCTGGAAGGCAGCGGCATTTTCTCTGCGATCGGGAAAAAAACCTACGGAGGCTTACGTATTTATAGGGCGGCGGACGCGGCATCGGTACCGACTCGTACCGCGGCTCGGGGCAGCGCGGGAGCGGTGCGGGGTCGCGCAGGAGTCGGGGCTCGCGCGCGGGCGGATCGGCGCGGTACGGGCGAGGCAGGCGCGGGGTGGGGCCCAGGCGCGGCAGCGGCTCGCGCGGGAGGCCGGGGCCTAGCGGGAGGCGGGGTCGGGCGGGTGCGCTGCGCAGGCGCGGGAATCGCGCGGAAGCAGGCGGCGGTGCGGTGCTGGGGCCCAGCGCGCGTATCGCGGTCGGCCGGGAGGCGCGTGCTCGGGGGCCAGGGCGCTGCGGGCTAGGCCGGTTTGGCCTGGCCGGCAGTGGCCCCTTTTCTTTTTTTTCTTTTCTCTTTTTTTTTTCTTTTTATATTATTATTATTATAATATATTTTATTATTTATATTTTATTTATTTTATTTATCTTATTTATTTTATTTATTTATTATTATATATATGATATAATTTATTTATATATATTTCTTTTTATATATTATTATTATTTTATTTTATTCCCTAATACATATTTTAGGCTATAATTATTATTTTCTATTTCTTCTTTTTGCTACACCATATATGTATGGTTTATCATCTTTCTTTTATTCTATTAATACTTAATGCATGAACATGTATGCAATGCATGATGCAAAAATTGAGGGTGCTACAACCTACCCCCCTTAAAGTGAATCTCGCCCTCGAGATTCGATAGCGTGGATAAAAGATGAGGGAATTCCGCCTTCAGGTCTTCTTCACGTTCCCATGTAGCTTCGGCTTCCGTATGGTGTTTCCATTGCACTTTGCACCAACGGATCCTCTTATTCCTTGTGACCCTTTCCTTCATATCCAAAATTTTGATAGGTTGCTCGACATAGGACAAATCCTCTTGAAGTTCTAACTCGTCCATCGGCACTTGTTCTTCCAGTACCCTGAGACACTTCTTGAGTTGAGAGACGTGAAATACGTCGTGTACATCGGAGAGATACGTCGGCAGCTCAAGTCGATATGCCACTTCTCCTCATTTGTCCAAAATCTTGAACGGTCCGATGTAACGTGGTGCCAGTTTTCCTTTGATGTTAAACCGTCGCTGACCTCTGATAGGTGACACTTTGAGGTATACAAAATCTCCAACTTCAAAAGTCAGAGTCCTTCGCCTATTATCCGCATAACCTTTCTGTCGAGACTGGGCAGCCTTTAAGTTCTCCCGTATTATTTGGACTTGCCTTTCAGCATCTTGTAACACGTCGGGACCAAACACCTGATTCTCTCCGGTTTCATTCCAAAACAAGGGAGTCCTACACTTCCTTCCGTACAATGCTTCGTAGGGTGACATTTTCAGACTTGCTTGGTAGCTATTGTTGTACGAGAATTCAGCATACAGCAAACTTTTATCCCAAATTTTCCCATGCTTTAAAGCACAAGCTCTTAACATGTCTTCCAAAATTTGGTTGGTCCTCTCGGTTTGTCCATCTGTTTGAGGGTGATACGCTGAGCCGAAATTTAACCTTGTACCCATAGATTCATGTAGTTTCTGCCAAAACCTAGAGGTAAACTGAGAACCTCTATCCGACACTATCTTCTTCGGTACTCCATGTCGGCACACAATATGTTCCATATACAATTCTGCTAGCTTCGCGGTGGTATATGTGGTCTTGAAAGGGACGAAGTGAGCTGATTTTGTCAACCGATCCACAATAACCCATATTGAATCAAAGCCAGACTGAGTTCACGGTAATCCAACTATAAAGTCCATACCAATCTCTTCCCACTTCCACTCCGGGATCTTCAATGGTTGTAACAATCCGGCTGGCCTTTAATGTTCAGCTTTAACTCGTCGGCACACATCACAAAGTGCTACATATCCGGCTATGTCCTTTTTCATGTTGGCCCACCAATAGCATGTCTTTAAGTCCTTGTACATCTTTGTACAGCCGGGATGAATTGAGTAAGATGAGTCATGTGCCTCTTTCAATATTGTTTCCCGAATATGCTTAACATTTGGTACCACAATCCTCTTTCCAAGCCATAAGATACCCTGTTCATCCTCATCAAATCTGAATTCTTTTCCTTCTTGGGTCCTTTCCTTGATTTCCTGTATTTCCTTGTCCTTTGTCTGTCCTTCCCGTATTTCCTGCTCTAATGTTGGGTTGACTTCCATCATTCCCATCTCATTTATAAATTCAAGGTTCAACCGTTCGAACTCCTTGCATAACTCGAATGGCAGCTCTCGAACTGTGAGTTGATGACTTACTCCTTTTCGGCTCAAAGCATCTGCCACTACATTGGCCTTCCCAAGGTGAAAGTTGATTCCCACGTCACAATCCTTCATGAGCTCCAACCATCGGCGTTGCCTCAGATTCAGATCCGTTTGCGTAAATATGTACTTGAGACTCTTGTGATCCGTATAAATCTCACATCGGTGACCAAAAACATAGTGTCTCCATATCTTCAAGGCGTGTACCACAGCTGCGAGTTCAAGGTAGTGTGTAGGATAATTCAACTCATGTTTCTTTAGTTGCCTTGATGCATAAGCTACCACTTGGCCTTCTTGCATGAGCACACATCCTAATCCTTGTCTTGATGCATCACAATATATATCAAAACTCTTGCTCACGTCCAAAATACTAACACTGGCGCGATTGTCAACCATTTCTTTAACTCCTCAAAGCTATCCTGACAAGCTTGAGTCCATCGGAATGCCTTCCCTTTCATGAGTAATTCGGTCATAGGCTTGGCTATTTTGGAGAAATCCTTGATGAATCGGCAGTAATATCCAGCCATTCCAAGGAAACTCCGAATTTCCTTGACATTCTGTGGCGGTTCCCACATAAGCACATCTCTCACCTTCCCTGGGTCAACTGATACTCCTCCTCCGGAAATAATATGGCCTAGGAAAGAAACTTCCCGTAACCAGAATTGACATTTACTGAACTTGGCATACAATTGGTGTTCCCGTAGCTTCTGCAATGTAAGCCTCAAGTGTTCCTCATGTTCCTTCTCATCCTTCGAGTAGATCATAATATCATCGATGAACACTACAACGAACTTATCCAGATATTCCATGAAGACCTTATTCATGAGATACATAAAGTACGCAGGCGCGTTCGTCAATCCAAATGACATGACGGTGTACTCATAAGATCCATATCGTGTCGGAAATGCTGTCTTGGGTATATCTGATGGTCTAATCTTCATTTGGAAGTATCCTGACCGCAAGTAGATCTTGGAGAAGATACAGGCACCCTTCATTTGGTCGAACAAATCCTCTATACGGGGCAGTGAGTACTTGTTCTTAATTGTCACCTTGTTGAGAGACCTATAGTCCACACACATCCTCTGGGTTACATCCTTCTTATCTACGAAGAGCACTGGGGCTCCACACGGGGATGAGCTTGGGCGTATAAAACCCTTCTCTAGCTGCTCTTGAATTTGATTCTTGAGCTCTGCTAATTCCTTAGGAGGCATCTTATACGGCCTCTTAGCTATAGGTGCAGTTCCGGGTATCAACTCAATGGCGAATTCTATGTCACGGTCAGGTGGCATACCTGGCAACTCATCTGGAAACACATCCGGGTACTCGCGAATGATCGGAATGCTTTCCAATGTCACTTCTTCCACGTGATTCAGCATCGCTTTCTCTCTTGCAGGTTGGGCTGCCTCAACTTCGATGTGTGTACCATGTTCACTTGTCAACTGCACAATCCTCTCGGCACATTGAATGACTCCATTATACTTGCTCAACCAGTCCATTCCAAGTATTATGTCTATTCCTTGGGAGTCCAATACTATGAGGTTTGCGAGAAAGTCTACCCCCCTTATTTTAATGCTTACTTTCGGACATACTATATTTGTCCTCATCTCTCCGCCAGGAGAACTTACTAGCATAGTTTTCTTCATATGAGATATAGGCAAATTGTACTTGGCAACATACTTTGACGAGATGAATGAATGAGATGCTCCTGAATCAAATAAAACAGTCGCGGGGTTGGAGTTGGCAAGAAACATACCAATCACGACGTCATCAGCTTGCTGGGCATCCTTAGTAGAGACATGATTCACGTTGCCACGAGCAAAATTCTGCTGTCCACGGTTGCCTTGTGGTGTTTCTCCATTTGGTCGTGGGTAATTTGGCCTCGGTGCATTGTTCATAGGTCCATAGTTTCTTCTGGGGCATTGAATTGCAAAGTGTCCGGGCTCTCCACACACATAGCAGGTCTTACCGCCCGTAGCATTGGGGAAGTTTGGGCGCAGATGGTTTTGAGCGTTTGCCGCCATGTTAGGAAGTGGCGCAGGTGGCACAGGATAGCGAGGCGCTTGCATGGCGGGGCGTTGCTGCGGTGGCTGATTTGGGCGGGGCGGATAAGCAGCACGGTACGCAGGAGCAGATGGGTTGTAGTGTGGTGCAGTTGGTGGTGCATAGCGGGGGCGAACATTGCTTCCTTGCTGCGGTCCATGATGTGGCATCTTCCTCTTGTTGTCCTGCTCCATCTCACGAATCTTGTTCTCAACCACGATAGCCTTATCAACAAGCTTTTTGAAGTTTGGATAATCAGTATTGAGCAACTGGACTTGAATTTCATTGTTGAGACCCCTCATAAACAGATATTGCTTCCTATTATCAGTTTTGATGTCTTCTGGAGCATATCTTGATAGTTGAGTGAATTTGTTGAGATACTCACTCACGCTCATCCTTCCTTGCCTGAGATTTTCAAAATCTTGCCTTCTCAGTATCATAACTCCTTCAGGTACATAGTGGGAACGGAAACTCTGCTTAAACTCAGCCCAAGTGATTGCCTCCTGATTATCATGAGCGTTGCAAAGAGCTTCCCACCAGTCAGCGGCTGCTCCAACTATTTGATGTGATGCAAAGAGAACCTTCTCCCTATCAGTGCACTGGACAATAGCAAGTTTCTTCTCAACGGACTTCAGCCAATCATCAGCTTCCATTGGGTCTGTGGCTTGTGCAAAGGTAGGCGGTCTGGTCCTCATGAACTCTCCCAAACGGTTGTGGTGTGGCTGGGGTGGTGGCAGTGGCGGTATATGAGGCTGATCGCTGTTGCCAGCTTGCAGCTGTCCCATTGTCTGTATCATGGTCTGCATGAGCTGGTTCTGCATAGCTAACAGTTGTTCAATATTGATAGCTCCATGAGCATGACCCTGGTTGATCTGAGGTACTTCATTGCGCTCCTCCTCATCGTTGGCATCCCTCTGGTTACGAGTTCTCACCATCTGTTGGCGAAAGAAAGGTGGGGACAGAAGGATTTAGAATTTGGAAAGAAACGTCCCGACTATATGCATCAAGGTATGTGACACTAAATAATCCTTTATTAATATAGACCTATATGAGGATGTGGACAAGTGCCGAAGCATTTCACAACTCTCTACTAAGCACACAATCACTCAAACAAGCACCAAACAAAATTGACAAAAATCCTAAAAGAAGTAACACAACTCAAGGTCACACAAGTATGTCAACGTCGCTCTTATTTAACTAATGGGGGTGTGCCTATCCTTGAGTCGTGGCATAGGTTGAGGACTACTCGTCGTCAAGCGGGAACTCCTCCGGGTCCTCGTCGTCGTCGTCGTTGTCGTCGGGGTCCTGTGGTGGTGAGGCAGCAGGCGGCGGTGGTGCGGCGGACGCCACACTGGAAGGCTCCTCGTCAGAGGACTCCTCAGAAGACGACTCACGCCGGCCGTTGCGACGGTCTGGGGAGTCTGGGGTCCACATCGGGGTGTCGAACACGTAGTCGTCCGGGTCCTCGTCGGTGATCCGACGATACCTCCTGATTATTGCCTCGTGGCGCTGGGCGAGGTCACGTCCATCCTGAATCTCCTGCTGCGCTCTCTGAAGTCGGGCACTGAGCTGGGCCACGTCGTCAACAGTCTGACGAGACTGCGGGAGGTCCAAGGGTCCCTCCACGTGCCTGTAGACGAAGCTCGCAGTGCCACTGGGACGCTGCGGAACAAAGGCGTGAACTGTGTCCTCCAGACGGAAACGGCGGGCATGACTCCAAAAGGTGGCTGCTTCCCAGCTAGCATCCTGCTCCGCAGATCGGCGGGAGCTCCTCCAAGCAGGACTGTTGTGGGTCTTCACCAACTCATCACCATAGTAGATGTAGATCTTGCAGCTCCACTCCTTCCTGCCGGGGCGCTGCACTCCAGTGGTGTGGTAGGAGAGCGAGAGGTTGTGGTGACGGTAGCCAGCCTCACGGAGTAGGGCACGGAGACGATGTCGCAGTTGTCCTGCGGCCCTGCCGTCAGAACGGATCACCACGCGGTGACGGGGTTCGATGACCGGAGAGCGACTGGCCAACCTACGCGGGGGCACAAGTCCACCGGTCGACTTACGGGGGGTTGTCTTGGTGCGGGCCATCTACAGAAAACAAGAATACATTAGAGGAAAAAAATAAAATAACGGAATACAAATCTGAAAATTGCAGCAGCTAAAATGGCGGAAAAAGAGCGGTGCAGCGGTTCCAAAAGAACGAAAAGATAGAGAGAAAAATGCAGCAGCCAACACAATAATTTTACCCACACATAACAGCAGCGAAACACACCTTTTTCGCGAAAATTTAAGCAGCAAAAACAGCAGCACTTAATATTGCTCACTTCTGAAAATTTTTATCAAAAACGCAGTAGCGATCAATACTTTTTGCAGCTGAAAATAAGGGAACTGAGCAGCAGCAAAATTTTTTGAAAATAGCAGATTAGAAGAGGGTTCCTAAGTGTTCTAGAGTGTCCATTCTACCTAGGCTTGCGTCCTACGGTCAACGCGGCTCTGATACCAATCTGTGACGCCCGGTTCCGAAAATGAACCAAGCTAACGCATATGTGTGCCCAGTATGTTCAAGACACATACACGAGTGCAATCACAAAAGAGTATACAGAAAATTACCACAGAACAAGATTTATTAAAAAAATTTATTACACAAACCATATTATCCTCGAATACAAGCTCTAATGAATATTAATAATAAGCTCAACTAATGCAGCGGAAATAAACTAATTAAGCAACTAAGCAAACTAAGCAAAAGGGATAGTGCAGCTCCATGCAACACCACAGGCAAAGTTGACGGTAGGCACGGCCTAAAACTCCGCATTATCGCCATTAAACTCACAATCCTGACCTGCAACTGTTGGGGGGGGGGGGGAATTGCAAGAGTGAGTACATGTCGTACTCAGCAAGTGTGGAAAGTATGACATGTAGCTGATTCAAATGACGACAATAATAATGGCTAAGTGCTCAAAAGTACAGTAAAACATTTGGAAAGCATTATACTATGTCTATGTGACACAATCCCATCATAACCATCATATTAACAAAATATAAACCATATCCAATTATTGCCAACATCATCATTATCCATGTCGAGTTACCGTAACTCAAATTCATATCCGTAACCATAAGCCAAAAACCATCCATAACCATTACCAACCCATAACCATAAACCAACCATCCCAATACCAAAATCCAACTCTAATCATGTAGGTCATCCAGGCGCTCATAACCGGGAGCACGGCTATCATGATAGTTTTAAACACTTTGCAGAGGTTGTACCACTTTACCCACATGTTCGTGATTTCATCACCTTTCGGTGACTAAGAAGCCTCCATTATGCCATCTCACACTTCCGTAGGTGTGTGTCCAAGAGATCAAAAAATAGCCTTTCAAAAGGGACTACTAGCATGTACGGGCCCACTAAGGTTTCACCGGCAGGCTTGAATCTCCATTCTCCCACCCACGGGCCCCCTCGTGTGCCATGCGGATCCCAGGGCAGTCCTCCTCGACTCCCATTCCCTGCGCCATTCAATGGTCCATACAATACTAGCAGCGCTCCTAATTATTCAGCTACGCCGCACCCATACTTGGCCTTGTGGTGGCACTGTTGACCTGAAATATTCTCGCATGAACCGGTCCTTAGATCTAAGGCAAGCAAACCACCATAACATCCAACCCATCCACATACCAGGCTTGCTTAGATCACCCATCGTATTGACCAGTTCACATTAACCAGAATATCATTGATGCATAATTAAATGTGTAGTGTTGTTTGCCATCCCAATTAATTAAGCGAAGCAAAAAGGTAAAAACCCTTCCCGACTCTCTACCATATATTCCAGGTGACAAGGGTGGTTAAACAAAACTAGTAAACTTCCTACCATAGGATTCCCCATCATATTGACACAAGCATGCAAGTTCGCAAACAAAACATTTAATAAAACGGGATCAATATGATCAAGGACACTTGCCTTGCTCTGACGGATGGGGTTGCTCAAGCGCTTCGAAGTCTTGATTCTGAAAATCCTCGTATGCGGCCTCTTGAGCACGTTCCTCTACGCGTGATCACACGTACAAGAAAACATATACAAATCAACATGATGCACACACACTAACCAACATGTGATGATATGCATGCATGCAAAGTACAATAATTGATTATCTACGGTTGTTTATTAATTAGATGCAACTAGTTCATACGTGTTCATATGAGTTTACGGGGGTTTTAGGGTGGATTAATGCTGCTGAAAATAAAAATACGATGCAACTACGATCATTTTACGTCTATTAGATTCAATATGGTCGCTAAAATTCGCATCGAGAACATGGCCTACCGTAGATGCGATGGCTTCGATGATCGCGGGATGGGGACAATGCATAGACGAAGTAGATGCGCAAGGTCCTCCGGCGGCACGACGACGGCGACGCGATGGCGACGACGATCTCCGGCGGACGGCGGCGCTCTCCTACTTCCCCTCTTTTTTCTTCCTTTTCTTCCCTGCAGTGCAGCCTCTGGTGCTTTTTTTCTGTACCGGCGGCATTTCTGGAAGGCGGCGGCATTTTCTCTGCGATCGGGAAAAAAACCTACGGAGGCTTACGTATTTATAGGGTGGTGGACGCGGCATCAGTACCGACTCGTACTGCAGCTCGGGGCAGCGCGGGAGCGGTGCGGGGTCGCGCAGGAGTCGGGGCTCGCGCGCGGGCGGATCGGCGCGGTACGGGCGAGGTAGGCGCGGGGTGGGGCCCAGGCGCGGCAGCGGCTCGCGCGGGAGGCCGGAGCCTAGCAGGAGGCGGGGTCGGGCGGGTGCGCTGCGCAGGCGCGGGAATCGCGCGGAAGCAGGCGGCGGTGCGGTGCTGGGGCCCAGCGCGCGTATCGCGGTCGGCCGGGAGGCGCGTGCTCGGGGGCCGGGGCGCTGCGGGCTGGGCCGGTTTGGCCTGGCCGGCAGTGGCCCCTTTTTTTTTCTTTTCTCTTTTTTTTCTTTTTATATTATTATTATTATTATTATTTTATTTATTTTATTTATCTTATTATTTTATTTATTTATCATATATATATATATTATTATATAATTTATTTATATATATTTCTTTTTATATATTATTATTATTATTTTATATTTATTCCCTAATACATGTTTTAGGCTATAATTATTATTTTCTATTTCTTCTTTTTGCTACACCATATATGTATGGTTTATCATCTTTCTTTTATTCTATTAATACTTAATGCATGAACATGTATGCAATGCATGATGCGAAAATTGAGGGTGTTACACTCGCTGTCCTGCTTGATTCACCGGAGCGGACTGTGGCGGTGGTGGCATGACTCCTGCTGGAGCCACAATACCAGCTGGCTGCTGCATATTGGAGGGATTGCCTCCAGCAGGTTGCGCAGCATGGTTGCCGTTGGACGATACAGCAGCATAATTCACCATCTTTGAATCTCAGGTGCCCCCTACCTGGCGCGCCAACTGTCGGAGTGTGATTCTGGCAATTGTCCTGGTACTACCATTGGCAGCCTACGGAGTTCTTAGTTTGGTTGTGGGTGCGCGGAGATTCAGAGCAAGATGGCGATTTGACATGAGTATTTACGTGGTTCGGGCCGCCTGAGCGTAATACCCTACTCCATGTGTAGGTGTTGTTGTTGTATTGAGCGTCTGAGTGCTTGAGTGTGAGAGAATAGAGTATCTGGGAGTCTTAGGTGCATGTGTCTCCCGTGTATCGCTCGGTCAGTCCTTTTATAGTACAAGGACTGGCCGTGACATCATTAGCCTGGCCCAACATGTGGCCCTGGCGGTTACTGATGCTTAATACACATTTAATGTACTTAAGTCCCCTTAACAGCGTGATAACGTGCCTTGATGGCGGCATTACAAGTATTAAGGGTCCTCTAATCGTGTGTCATTAAGATAGCACTAATGACACATAATCGGGTCTTGAAGCTTCAATTGTTCCTTGAAGGTCGGAGCCGTTGGAGGTCCACCAGTCTGCTTGTTGAGGTTGAAGGTCTGGCGGTTGGATGCATGGCAGCTCTGGAGCTTACCGTCTTGGACGAGTAGGTCCGGTGCTGTTGTACACGTGTTGGTACCAGAGCTTCCCTCTGTCAGGGGTTAGGTCTGGGGGTGCTACACAGGTATCTAGTCTGGAGCTATCCCATGTATGGAATGTAGCTCCGGTTTTATAATACACGTGGCAGCACTGGGACTAACCATAGAACGGAGGCAGGTCCGGTTCCGTGTGACACGTAGGGCCTTCGGAGGTCTTCAATTCAGATAAGTGGAGCACCTTTGCACTCTTTGCAGTCCCAAGGGGTATCCGGTACGCAGGGTACCGACAATGACTGTTTCATCATGAACATGTCTCATTATCATAGAACCTATAGACCCTCACTATAGTCTAGTTAATTATAACATAACTAGGTTAGTATGGATAATTATGTTTTGTATCAACATTGGCTCAATGATGATTCAATTCTTTGCCTTAGGATGGATTGTGCCTAGGATCTTAAGGTAATTACTTAATATGCTAGCATGGTGCTAGGATAGCTAAGTAGCATTGGATGTCTCGTAGACCCACGGATTGAAGAGGTAGGCAGTAGGCAGTGACAGCCCTATGTGTCCTTTGTAATCCTCCAAGTTGGGCTATGCCACAGGCTCTTGGCGGGAGTCGCCCTAGTATTGCTAAGGGTAAGCCCGTGCTCGATGTGCTGAACAACATAGCATAAGTATTCACTATTGATCTAGCTTACGAATAATTAGTTTATAGTATGTATATGTACAATAGAGCATAGTAGGAGTACCTCCATAACTCTCAACCTTACCTAACCTCTAGGATCTTCTTGCCCCCCCCCCCCCTAGGCTTGAAAGCTTTTGTGTGTGTCAAACTACCTCCACTATTATTTTATCCATCCTTACTAGATTCTTACCTAGACCATTCTATCCTTTCCACTTGATGATTGTTATATATCTTCACCGCCTTCCTTTGGGATCAAATAAATGACACCCTTGGGAATACTCTTAAGGGGAAATGCTACAATGATATCTCTGTGCACTTGCGGAATTCACTCTGTGATCAAATAGAACCATTAACAAGCATTTTTGACACATCAAATGGAGATTTTTAGTTAGTGGTGCATAAGAAATACCAACAAGCATTTCTGGCGCCATTGTCGGGGATGATTTGTTAGTATATCTTAGGAGTCGTCAACAAGCATTTCTGGCACCGTTGTCGGGGAAGGCAAATAGATAACTCCAAGATGTGGTGTCCCATACACAAGACGGAAAGCAACAACCTGGAAAACTGCCGAGAAGTCCATAACCTCGCCGAGCGCTACAACAAGCACCAGGAAGAAGCTCATTTCCGTGAAAGGGAAGGAAAACAAAAAGTCGACGAAGCTCCGGCTGAAGAGGAGTTAGGCTTTCAGGACCACAAAAAGGTCTTGAAAGCTGTTTACACCTCCGTTGACGACGACTCTGACGTCTCTGACAACGAACATCGGAAAACCATGAACACCATCTTTGGTGGTTCGTGGGACGTCACTTCCCGTCGCGTCCTCAATACAATGCGGCGGGACATGGCCTCTGTAGCTCCCACCGGAAGGGCGGAGCCTCATCGGAAGTGGATTGATACTGCCATCACCTTCGATGCTTCAGACTGCCCTTGGAATATGATCAGAGCTAGCCAACTTCCAGTGATGGTATCTCCTACCATCAATAACATCCATCTCCACCATGTAATGGTGGACGGAGGTTCGGGGCTGAACCTCATAAGCTTCGAAGCCTTCGTCAAGCCTCAGCTCCAATCTTCGGATCTTCGCCCCTCTCAACCTTTCCTCGGAGTAGGTCCGGGGGCCATCACTCCACTCGGTGCTATTACTCTCTTGGTAACCTTCGGGACTCGTGAGAATTATAGGATCGAGAAGTTGGTCTTCGACGTGCCACAGATCAACTTACCATTCAACGCCATCTTGGGCAGGCCAGCTTTGTACAAATTCATGGCTGCTGCTTATTATGGCTACTTGGTGTTGAAGATGCCAACACCCCCGGGCGTTCTCCGGATCCGCGGAGATCGCACCGTCGGAGTTACTACTTTGGAAGAACCACTACAAGGATTCCACCCTATTGCAACGATTGTACTGCAACAAATACTAAATCGTTGCAGTAAGCTTGGTCTTTTGCCACGATCCACTAGTTTGTGGCATTAGCATCTATCACCATGGAACACGATCGTTGCATTAGGATCTGTTGCCATGATTCACTAGTTCGTGGCATTAGGATCTATCGCCACAAATCTATTGCCATGATTCACTAGTTCGTGGCATTAGCATCTATCACCTCGGAACACGATCGTTGCATTAGGATCTGTTGCCACGATTCACTAGTTTGTGGCATTAGGATCTATCACCATGAATCTGTTGCCACGATTCACTAGTTCGTGGCATTAGCATCTATCTCCACGGAACACAATCGTTGCATTAGGATATGTTGCCACGATTCACTAGTTCGTTGCATTAGGATCTATCGCCACGAATTTGTTGCCACGATTCACTAGTTCTTGGCATTAGCATCTATCGCCACGGAACACGACCGTTGCATTAGATCTGTTACCATGATTCACTAGTTCGTGGCATTAGGATCTATCACCACGAATTTGTTGCCACGATTCACTAGTTTGTGGCATTAGCATCTATCGCCACGGAACACGATCGTTGAATTAGGATTTGTTGCCACGATTCACTAGTTCGTGGCATTAGAATCTATCGCCACGAATATGTTGCTACGATTCACTAGTTCATGGCATTAGCATCTATCGCCACGGGACACGATTGTTGCATTAGGATTTGTTGCCACGATTCACTAGTTCGTGGAATTAGGATCTATCGCCACAAATTTGTTGCCACGATTCACTAGATCGTGGCATTAGCATCTAACACCATGGAACCCGATCGTTGCACCAGGATCTGTTGCCATGATTCACTAGTTCGTGGCCTTAGCAGTTATCGCCACGAATCTGTTGCCACGATTCACTAGTTCGTGGCATTAGCATCTATCGCCATGGAACCCGATCGTTGCATTAGAATCTGTTGCCATGATTCACTAGTTCGTGGCATTAGCATCTATCACCACGTTACACGATCTTTGCACTATGATCTGTTGCCACGATTCACAAGTTCGTGGCGTTAGCATCTATTGCCATGGAACCCAGTTGTTGCATTAGAATCTGTTGCCACGATTTACTAGTTCGTGGCATTAGCATCTATTGCCACGAAACGCTATCATTGCATTAGGTTCTGTTGCCACAATTCAATAGTTCGTGGCGTTAGCATCAAGCGTCGCAGAACACAATCGTTGCATTAGAATCTGTTGCCACGATTCACTAGTTCGTGGCATTAGCATCTATTGCCATGGAACGTGATCATTGTATTAGGATCTATTGCTACGATTCAATAGTTCGTGGTGTTAGCATCTATCGCCGCGGAACACAATCGTTGCATTAGGAACTTTTGCCACGATTCACCAGTTCGTGGCATTAGGATCTATCGCCACGAAACACAAACGTTGCATTAGGAACTTATTCCACGATTCACAAGTTCGTGGTGATAGTATATATCGCCACAAAACACAATCGTTGTATTAGGATCCGTTGCCACAAAATATCGGTTGGTGGCGTTAAGATCTATCGCCACGGAACACAAACTGCATTACATATAGTGTTCACGTACAGCTAGCTAACACAATACCTATATGAAAAAATCATCATCTTCGCTATCCTCCCTCAATATTGGAGGTACAATACCATCATTGATATATGTATCATCATCGTTGTGGTCATCGTCGTCATCTTCATAAAGAGCGGAAGCATCGCCGGTTGCTCCGTCAATGCCATTCCTATCCCATGTGGTCATATCCTCATTTATATTAGTAAGTCGTCGATCATCAAATAATGTCTCAGCCTCCATCGTCTCAGTGACATTATTTTCCTGTCTCCAAGGGACATGGCAAAAAGGTTTCTTGGCATCGTTTTAACAACTGTAGCCCATTTAGGTTGCTTCACACTTCTAACGTAAAAAACTTGTTCTACTTGGGTGGCTAGAATGTAAGGCTCATACATAAATTGAGAAATAGTAGTGTCCACATCTATCATTCCGTATCGATCCATTTTGTAGCATCTGCTTTGGCTCTGACCGGAACGAGGCTGATCAAACCATTCACATTCAAATAACAAGACCTCTTGATTTTTTTTGAAATCAACAGAAATCATTTTCTTGATTACTCCATACCACTCATGATCACCATCCCGAACAAAAACACCACTGTTTTGCGTCCGTAAATCTTTTTCCACCTCTGTTGTTTGAAAGAAGAAGCCATTTATGAATGATCGACTAAAACAACGTGCACGACGATCAGGTCCTCTAGATAATGCATACAAATAATCGATTACTTTGCCTTCTTTGTGTAATGTCGTAATCTGTACACATTAATTAGTATAAAAGGGGTCATCGATAAACCAACTTTAGAACAGATATTTCTTCAATATTTCATCAAAGTAAAAACTTGCATGTACTTACTCGTTTTCTGAAACCAATAAACAAACTCATCTCTATAGCGTTTTTCAACATCATGAGAATGAATCTTTTTCAGCTCTTCAAAATGCTCACTGAAAAGGGTACAAAATTAAATTAGTCATCTACAATAAGCATGATCCATTAATATAGTATAGAACATATGAGCGTTATACGTACTTGATCCATGGAGCGGCCTCTTCAACATTAGAAATAATATAATGCCTGATGTTATGTAGTTCCACCATAGTATGTTCGCCCCATTTAAACCCTTTTTTAGAATTATCAACTTCTATAAATATATTAGACTCGAGAGAAAGTTCATTCCTAGCTGCAGCTTCATGATGTTCTGGCCTATTAAGCTTCGTGCTGATGTTATCCAAAAACTGGCTACAAAAAGTCATACACTCTACCATAATATATCCCTCAGCTATAGAACCCTCCGGGTGAGCTCTGTTACGTACATACCTCTTCATTGTACCAAGGTACCTCTCAACTGGATACATCCATCTATAAGAAACAGGTCCACCCAAGCGAGCTTCTTCGCCAAGATGGATTGGAAGATGTACCATGATATCAAAGACAGCGGGAGGAAGCAACATCTCAAGCTTACAAATTGTTTCAAGAAATTGTTCAATCATCTTAACCAAATCTGGTTCCGCCAATTCTTTAGAACAAATTCCAGAAAAGAATCTGCTAAACTCTATTAAAGGTTCAACAACCTTTTCAGGCAATATGTCACGTATTGCAACCTTTTGAGTTTTTAGACCTGATACCTTACGTGCTGTTATGTCCACACTTCTCTTGATGTTTGAGGCATAACCATCGGGCATCTACACATCTGCCAAAAACTTGCACAAGGTGGTCTTCTGATCTTTTTGCAAAGTATATGATGCTGATGGACAGTCATGCTTCCCTTTCATACCCACCGAATGTTGCTTTGGTTGTATTCCCATTTCCTGCATATCAAAATGAGCTTGTAGACTATCTTTTGTTGTACCATCCATATTAAACAATGTACCCAATATGCTATCACAAATGTTTTTCTCAATGTGCATGACATCCAAGTTATGCCTTATCAGCAATGTCTTCCAATATGGGAGCTGCAAAAATATACTTTTCTTCTTCCAACGATGCCACCTATCTTCCTCAGTGCGCTTTCTCTTATTATTCGTCTTTCCAAAACTCACTTGATCAAAAGTATCGTATTGTTGGAGTACTTCGTGACCAAAGAGTGATGTTGGAGCCTCTCTATTCTCTATTTTGTTGTTGAAAGAAGCTTTGTCCCGACGCCACCGGTGATCCTGAGGTAGGAAATGACGATGACCCATGTAGCAATACTTTCGTCCATGTTTCAACCACAAGGCGGCAATGTTAACATGGCAGTATGGACATTCTAGCCTACCTTTTGTGCTCTATCCACATAGCATTGCATATGATGGAAAATCATTTATTGTCCACAATATAGAAGCTCGCATGAGAAATGTCTCTTTCTTTGAACTGTCGTCTGTTTCAACACCATCAAACCATAATTTCAGTAGCTCATCAATCAAAGGCTGCAGATACACATCTATGTTGTTTCCAGGTGACTTTGGCCCAGGAATTATCATTGACATCAACCAATAAGGCAGCTTCATACACAACCAAGGTGGTAGATTATAAGGGATTAGAATCACAGGCCATGTACTGTAAGAAACATTCATTACTGCAAAAGGATTGAAACCATCAGATGCCAGCCCAAGTCTTATGTTGCGAGGATCAGATGAGAAATTTGGGTGAATGATATCAAAATGCTTCCATGCTTTTGAATCTGCAGGATGGCGTAATATTCCATCATCAATACGTTCTTCTTTGTGCCAGCGCATGTTTGATGCCGTTGATTCTGCCATATAAAACCTTTGAAGACGGGGAATAAGAGGGAAGTATCGTAGAATCTTGCATGCTACAAGCTTCTTGGCTTTTCCACAAGGTAAAGCCTCTCTTGCATCCCCACCGATAGTATTTTTCCATCTTAATTCACCACATTTTGGGCATCGATCCAGCAGAGAATAGTCCTTCCAGAATAACACAGTCATTTGACACATGCATCGATCTTTTCGTAGCTCTGCCCGAGGTCACGAACAACCTTCTGAACTTTATCAAGTGTATTAGGAATGTAATGGCCCTCTGGAAGCACATATGAGAATAGTTCAAGGATGAACTCACACGCTTTTTGCTCAAACCAGTTAAACACTTTATCTGGTACAACCTGACAATGAAGTATAATTGGGTCACCTTCTCACAACCTGGATACAACTCCTTTTTGGCATCATTTAATAAGTCATAGAATGCCTTTGCACACCTAGTTGGATCTTGCTGGTTTATAGCATTTTCTGGATCATCAACACCTGTTGAAGTACCACCATGATCACTAATGCCTCTAAGAAGGCTGGACAACATATTTTCCATAGCAGCATCATCAGAAATTATCTCCTCATTATTTGCTAATGGCTCAGCAATTTTTTTCTCAACTCGTTTTTTTCCATGGTGTACCCAACAAGTATAATCAAATGACGTCCCATTACGCAGCAAGTGAAGATGAACTTCTTTGCGTCTCCCGTGGCAAATATTATGACATTTTGTGCAAGGACAAGGCTTAGTTTCTTCTTCACGAGTGCCCTGGAATGCTAAATTTAAAAATAACTTCATTCCATGCTGCCACTCCTTCGTACGCGTGTCTTTTCCCATCCATGTCTTATCTTCTGACATCGCTTCCTACAATTCAATCAGTGTATCCGTAAGAGGATTGAACTACAATAACATTATGTGAGCAATTGTACCTAGCGCTGTTGCTCCTCCACGTGCGGCGGCCGACGGATGCTCCTCCACGCCGGTGGAGGGTGGATACTCTTCCAAGAGCGTGGTGGCCGGCGGATGCTCCTCCAAGAGCGTGGCGGCTGGCGGATGCTCCTCCACGCGTGTTTCATGCAATTGGGAGAGGGGGCCGTTGTGGATCGAAGGGTCCGGTGGGGAGGCAGCCAGGACAAAGCGTACGTGAAGCTATCAAAGTAGGCCAACACTGCGCTGGGTCGCTTGTTATTCTTGGGGTGAAATTGCGCTGAGTCACTTTGTATTCCTGGGCCGAAACTGCGCTGGAACGCTTGGTGTTCGTCCCCATGTACGCGTGAGCCCATGTACCGAAATTTTGCGTCGTTAAAGGAGCTATTTTTCGATAAAAGGAGAATTTTTTAATTTGACACGCGAAGGGCCCATCGTATGCGGGGAAAAATTATGCTTTAAAAGGATATGATTCGTTGGCGTTATCCCTGTCATGTCCGGCCATTATACGAACTCGTCAGTTCATGTGCACACATGTCACAGTCATGCAACTGCTTCACCCGTCCATTCATGTGGAAACATGTCACAAATGTGGAACTGCTTCATCCATCTGAACCCAACATTTATTTTTCTGTTATTTATATTTGCTACCCGAAAAGTACCCGATACTCGATATTTCGGTCTTTTCGGTTCTGATCTTGGTTTTATCGTTTTCGGTTTTTCAGTCTCGGTTTATTTGCCCACCCCTAATTTACATAGTAGTAGCATATGGGATATACATATTTCTCCTCCATGTTTTTTTGTAAAACTATTTAGTGATATATCCTATGTGCATATTACATATGTAAAACTAATGTAAAGTATAAAACTTTTTCAAAGGGAAGTCTTAGGTTTCGTCAAATCTATCTTTGAGATTTACACAATTTTGATCTGTTTTAACAATACAAGAATTGTACTTTTAGATTCACCATGAAAATATTTCCATAATATACAATCTAGTACTACATGTTATTGAAGATAAGAAATTCCATATAAATCATTGGTCAAAGGTAATTAGTTCGACCAAAACAGAAATAGAGTTGAGTTGGTGCGGAGGAAGTATTATACGTTGCTGTTTGCCGCAGAAGGTTTGGTCCTTCGTTCAAGCTGTAGCCATTTGTACAGGCGGCTGATGCTACTGGGCGCACCGAGCTTACGTGCACGCCAGTCACCGAGGCGCCATAAATGCGCGCAGCGCATGCACATCTTTGAATTCAATTGGAACCACTCCGCGTCCCATCACCACTACTGCGCGCGTCCGTTCATGTGGACACATGTCACAAATGTGGAACGGTATGCACAACCTTTGATATGCATACTGTATCCATAAATTTTTTTCCTCGTTTAGGTAGGAGTGGTTCCACTTCAATCTAAGTGGATTGGGGAGTGTCCGACCATCATATGACCTGGCGTAATGATGATTTTTGAATCTGATATACTCCTCTTTTCAATTCTTATCGTTATGACCACAAGTTGCATTGTGTCAACCAAACACCACGTACAACAACAATGACTCAGCAGAATCGGGAACTGGCCAATTAAAATGGAAGTTAGCAGTCTCGCGGTTCATAGATCGAAATGTGTGCCATCCTTTTTCTTCTTCCTTTTTTCTATCCATAACCGTGAGACTGTTGAGTTCCATCTTCACCGTCAAATATGTACGGTCCGAGTGTGCCGGTGTGTACCTTAACCCCCCTTGTGCGTCGCCGGTGGTGGTTGGAAGACCCCTGTAGGTATGTTCTGATTCCTGTCCTCTAACTACATCTAGGTTTCCGATGACGCATGCAGTTCACCACCAGACAAACCAGCAAAGGCTCGGTGATGAGCGGCATGCAAATTTCTAGATGAAAAACTGGCTGCGGGGGCCTCCCGTTCGGATGCAACTTCGGTGCTTCCGTTTGTGCTTCCATGCATACTCCCGCTTACTTGTCATCATCTAATTGGTTGAAGTTAAATCAGACATTATGTTAGGTAAATGAAAGGGCCAATAAAATCATGACACTTAAGTAGGAGCCCGCATGGAAGCACTGAATGGGAGCAACAAGCCGTGTCCCCCCATTCGGATGCAACTTCGGTGCTCCCGTTTGTGCTTCCATGCGTACTCTCTCTTATGTGTCATCATCTAATTGGTTGAAGTTAAATCAGGCATTATATTAGGTAAATGAAAGGGACAATAAAATCATGACACTTATGTAGGAGCACGCATGGAAGCACTAAATGGGAGTATACAGGCCGTGTCCCTCCCGTTCTGTCCTCCCATGCATCATCCCGCTGATGTGTCAAAATATTATTGGTCCCTTTATTAATGCTTAGTTTAACTACCATACCGCTGTTGTGTCAAAATGTTATTGGTCCCTTTATTAATGCTTAGTTTAACTGCCATACCTTCACAACAAATAATGTTGGCGTAGTCGACCACGCACATCTTACGCGAGTCGGTCACCTTCCAACAGAAGCCATGCAGGTGCTTCCACAGCCGGAACACCGTTCATCTTCACCGGCACATATGTACGGTCCAGGTGTGCCAGTGTGTACCTTAACCCCCGTCGTGCATCCCTGGTGGTGGTTGGAAGACCCCTGTAGGTATGTTCTGATTCCTTTCCTCTAACTACATCTAGGTTTCCGATGATGCATGCGGTTCACCACCAGACAAACCAGCAAAGCCTCGGTGATGAAAGCAGCATGCAAATTTCTTGATGACAAACTGGATACAAGTCGTGTCCCTCCCGTTATGTCCTCCCATGTGTCATCCCGCTGATGTGTCAAAATGTTATTGATCCCTTTATTAATGCTTAGTTTAACTACCATACCTTCACAACAAATAATATGATGACTCGTCAGCGAGAGTGTCATCAAAAAACTAGAGATGGATGCGTCAGCAGGTCGCAGTCAGCAGGCCGCAGTCAGTTTTTCATCAAAAAACTTGCATGCCGCTCAACCTTTTTTGGTTTGCCTGGTGGTGAACTGCCTGCATCATTAGAACCCTAGAGATGGTGTAAGAGGACTGGAATTAGAGCATACCTGTAAGGCTCTTCCCAACAACCACCGGGGACGGACGACGTACGGGGAGTTAAGGTACACCGACACACCTGTACCGTACGTGTACCCGGCCAGACGTGTAGTTTCCTTCAAACCTCCGGCAGAAGAATGCGGCATGCAAGTTTCATTCTGTATGGAGAATATTTGTTGTGTATTCATCAGGGAACACGGATACACTTTACATAGGCTAGCTAGTGTAGTGTGAAACCAAAACAAAACTCTTTCGCACAAAACAGATTCAAAAGCTAGCGTTAATGACTAAACGTAGGCCTACGCAGTCAAACAATGACGTTAGACCAACGCAGTCAACAATGACTGTTACATGTGTGCATGCTTATCCTTTCTACTGTCTGGTGGTGAACCTGCGAAAGGATGACGACCAGCGGCAGGTGAACACCATGCAGCGGCGGCGCAATGGAAAACGGTGGCAGTGGACGACGGCGTACTTGGATGTTGGCGTAGTCGACCTTGCACATCTTCCGCGAGTCGGTCACCTTCCAACGGAAGCCATGCAGGTGCTTCCACAGCCGGAACGTCATTCATCTTCACCGGCACATATGTACGGTCCAGGTGTGCCGGTGTGTACGTACCTTAACCCCCGTCGTGCGTCCCCGGTGGTGGTTAGAAGACCCCTGCAGGTATGTTCTTGATTCCTATCCTCTAACTACATATAGGTTTCCGATGACGCGTGCGGTTCACCACCAGACAAACCAGCAAATCCTCGGTGATGAGCGGCATGCAAATTTCTTGATGACAAACTGGTTGCAAGCTGTGTCCCTCCCGTTCTGTCCTCCCATGCGTCATCTCGCTGATGTGTTAAAATTTTATTGGTCCCTTTATTAATGCTTAGTTTAACTACCATACCTTCACAACAAATAATATGATGCCACGTCAGTGGGAGTGTCATCAAAAAACTATAGATGGATGCGTCAACAGGCCGCAGTCAGCGGGCCGTAGTCAATTTTTCATCAAAAAACTTGCATGCCTCTCAACCTTTTTTGGTTTGCCTGGTGGTGAACCGCCTGCGTCATTAGAAACCTAGAGATGGAGTAAGAGGACTTGAATCACAGCATACCTGTAAGGCTCTTCCCAACAACCACCGGGGACGGACGACATACGGGGGGTTAAGGTACACCAGCACACCCGTACTGTACGTGTACCCGGCCAGCCGTGTAGTTTCCTTCGAACCTCCGATAGAAGAAGGCGGCATGGAAGTTTCATTTTGTATGGAAAATGTTTGTTGTGTATTCATCAGGGAACACAAATACACTTTATATAGGCTAGCTAGTGTAGTGTGAAACCAAAACAAAACCCTTTCGCAATACACAGATTAAAAAGCTACCGTTAATGACTAAACGTAGGCCTACACAGTCAAACAATGATGTTGGACCAACACAGTCAACAATGACTGTTACATGTGTGCGTGCTTATCCTTTCTACAGTCTGGTGGTGAACTGCCTGCGTCATCGGAAGCCTAGATGGAGTTGGAGGACAGGAATCGGAGCATACTTGCTTGGAACAGGATCGCCTGACGTAGCGACATTTTGCTGCATGCGTGCAGTAAAGGCTGCATCCACCGTTTGTTTTGATCCGACGGTTGTACTTCCCAGCTATCCAACTAAGGGGTACATTCAAATCATTTGTTAAACTCTTGCCCGCTTGCTTCAACATGAGAAAGAGTTTACATGCATATAATGATGCATACTTTAAACATTTAAATAAAACAAACTTCTATCACAAATTAACAGGATTAAAACACATTAACAATCTTATGTGGCATGCCAATGTGTGGATGTCCAACTCAGTGTAAGGATGAAAGTTAAACGGTTTTTTGAAGTTGATGGACTAAATAATTGACCCATTTGAAAGTTGAAGGACCAAACTTAGTTTTGATTGAAAGTTTGAGGATGATGTTGAGTATTGCCAGCTTGATGAGCTGAAGCTCAAAAAGTTCGAGTAAGCTCATTTGTAAAGTTGCCTGTACGATACTTTAGCCACTAGAGGTGTCAGGAGATCGCTCACAGCGGGGTCTGCAAAGCAGTCTGTAAAAAGTACTCCTCCCTCCGCCCCAACTCAACTCTATTTTTAGGTTTGTTCAAACTTACCTTTGACCAATGATTTCTTGCCTGGTCCTTATCCTGATCATCAAGGTCCTCCGCCTGCTGCCCCAGATGACTTGGGGCAGAATAGGGATGAAAACGGTCGGAATTGAGCTTATTACCTTTCACAACTCCTTATTCAAACTGGTGTATGAATAAAAAATTTACAGAATGGAGATTATTACCCCACCCCACCCCCCCGTCTCTAAATACTTTTCGCTTTTTAGTTCAAAAATAAACTACAAAGCGATATTTACTACGACCCCATTTGGAACATAGGAATCCAAATCACAGGAATTGGAAAAAACATATGAACAGACAAAATGCAGGAACAAAGAAAGTGAGCAACTATAAACAAAATTCTTTAGATTCTTAACTATCATTATTTGTAATACATAAATCAAAGTCATAAATTCTTGCCAAAATGAACTACCATTCCTAAATTTCTAACATCAAAACATCTATTGCATTGCAGTAGCTCAGAAATAATTATTCCCTTGTTTCAAAAAAAGAAATAATTATTCCATGCAAATAATTATGTTAGTTAATTTGACTTTTAGCACCCTATATATTCCCTCCATAGCCAACCAGCAGACCACAAAGAACTTGGAGTGGATTATTTCATTCCTCCATTTTACATAGGAAAGGAAGTCTTTCTACAGGAAACAAAATATGATTCATGTGATCCAAACACCTGTGATAGAAGGACAATGTAGGAATGAATTCCTTTGAAGTTTCCTTTAAAAATCCTCTATTCCAAGGCATGGAGAGAGTACATGTCATCCCATTAGACCCAACCTACTATTTGGAAAGTAACCGGTTATTGTTCGGTAATTTTCCGTTAAAATATGGTATTCCGACAATTCGGTCGAAAATCAGTCTAAATCGTTTCCATTCCGTTTACCAAATTTCAATGTCCGATAAAAATGGTAATCGGATCGAAAATTTCGGAAATTGTCGAAAATGGTAATCGCATCGGAAATTTTCGAAAACGGCGTTGGACGATTCAGGAATTTACCGTACCGTTTTCATCCCTAGGGCAGAATGATCCTGACGACCAGAATGAAGTGTCGGATATATGTTGTCCACGGCGCAGGGTTATTCAACACAAGCAATAGGTAGCATATCCTAATCTTTCTCCTCATATATAGCGTGCTAACTAATTTTTCGGCACCAAATGATCTAGAAAAAATTACTCCAGATTTGATGATGCCATAAATTAATCGCTGCTCAAAACAATGACGGTGCTCATAAAGCTCGCAAGCTCAACTTCATTCATCCTCAAACTAGCTAATTATTTTGGATCGATTTACGTTAAGGGGTGTGCATTCGGTCTACCCGATATCTTGGTTCGGGTATTTCGGTCTTTTTCAAAATTCGGTTTCTAGAAATCACTACTCGAATTGTTGTAATAATATTAGGTACCCGGACATTTTGGGTACCAAAATTCTGGTTCGGTCTTCGGTCCTACCCGATATATCCGAATTATACATTATATCCATGTCATGTTTGCACAAATTTAATATGATTGATAAATTTAATCCTATGAGGTTATTTATTATAAATTGACATATGAAAAATAAAAAGTAAATGTTTAAATCCAACAACTTCACACATCACAACTTGAAAATAAAATATCTAAATTTGAATTGTTCATAATTTAGCACGCATAATTTAACTTATTATTTGATGGACCGATTATTAGGTTATTTCAGTTACCCGAGAGTGGTACCCGAACCCGACATTTATTTTTCAGTTATTTATATTTGCTACCCGAAAAGTACCTGATATTTCGGTCTTTTTGGTTCTGGTCTCGGTTTTATCGGTTTCGTTTTTTCGTTCTCGGTATATTTGCCCACCCCTAATTTACGTAGTAGTAGCATATGGGATATACATATTTCTCCTCAATGTTTTTTTGCAAAATTATTTAGTGATATATCATATGTGCATATTACATATGTAAAAGTAATGTAAAGTATAAAACTTTTTCAAAGGGAAGTCTTAGGTTTCGTCAAATTTATCTTTGAGATTTACGCAATTTTGATTTGTTTTAACAATACTAGAATTGCACTTTTAGATTCACCATGAAAATATTTCCGTGATATACAATCTAGTACTACGTGTTATTGAAGTTAATAAATTCCATATAAATCATTGGTCAAAGGTAATTAGTTCGGCCAAAACAGAAATAGAGTTGATGGGGCGGAGAAAGTATTATACGTTGCTGTTTGCCGCATAAGGTTTGGTCCTCCGTTAAAGCCGTAGCCATTTGTATAGGCGGCTGATGCGACTGGGCGCACCGAGCTTACATGCGCGCGAGTCACCGAGGCGCCTTAAACGCGTGCAGTGCATGCGCATCTTCGAATTCAATTGGAACCGCTCCGCGTCCATCACCACTACTGCGCGTGTCGAGAGACGAACAGCCAAGCGGGTTCAAATCCCCTGCAGTACTGCAGGTGCAGTAGAGATGGCTGACATGAGGGCCCCGCATGCTGTGGGACCCACATGTCAGCCACCTCGACTACACCTGCACTACTGCAGAGGCCCCACCACTCAGTTGCAGTAACCGCAATGCAGTTACTGCAGGGCATTTTTTCTACGCTATAAGATCACTCGAGCACGTCATCGTCTTCTCCGCACAGCCACTCTTCCTCTCTTCCCAAAACCGCGCCAAGAACACCATGGCTAGCAAGACAACGCCACCGCCAAGCCTACCGAAGGACGCCAAGGGGAAGCGTCCCCGACCGGACTCCCCTTCGGACATGGAGTGGGCTCTTCGGAAGATGGCGCGCGATGTATTTGACAATACATCGCGATCCATGCGTAACCTTGGGCTTGGTCCCCTTCAAGAGTATGCTGCCATAGGGACCACGGGCCACTATGTCTTTGGAATGACGCACTTGGCCGGTCGCCTCGACGTTCTCCGGGAGACGCTGGCGGACGAGCTCGGCGTCGCTGGCCGCGACAACTTGGTGGCAGCGACGTCCCGGAAACTGGGGTTCCTGTCTCTGCTACGGGAGGCGCCCCCGCCCAGAATGAAGTGTCGGATATATGTTGTCCTTGGCGCAGGGTTATTCAACACAAGCAATAGGTAGCATATCCTAATCTTTCTCCTCATATATAGCGTGTTAACTAATTTTTCGGCACCAAATGATCTAGAAAAGTTACTCCAAATTTGATGATGCCATAAATTAATCGCTGCTCAAAACAATGACGGTGCTCATCAAGCACGCGAGCTCAACTTCATTCATCCTCAAACTAGCTAATTATTTTGGATGGATTTACGTTAAGGGGTGTGCATTCGGTCTACCCGATATCTTGGTTCGGGTATTTCGGTCTTTTTCAAAATTCGGTTTCTTGAAATCACTACTCGAATTGTTGTAATAATATTAGGTACCCGGACATTTTGGGTACCAAAATTCCGGTTCGGTCTTCGGTCCTACCCGATATATCCGAATTATACATTATATCCATGTCATGTTTGCACAAATTTAATATGATTGATAAATTGAATCCTTTGAGGTCATTTATTATAAATTGACAAATTAAAAATAAAAAATAAATGTTTAAATCCAACAACTTCACACATCACAACTTGAAAATAAAATATCTAAATTTGAATTGTTCATATTTTAGCACGCATAATTTAACTTATTATTTGATGGACCGACTATTCAGTTATTTCAGTTACCCGAGAGTGGTACCCGAACCCGACATTTATTTTTCAGTTATTTATATTTGCTACCCGAAAAGTAACCGATATTTTGGTCTTTTTGGTTCCGGTCTCGGTTTTATCGGTTTCGGTTTTTCGTTCTCGGTTTATTTGCCCACCCCTAATTTACGTAGTAGTAGCATATGGGATATACATATTTATCCTCAATGTTTTTTTGCAAAATTTTTTAGTGATATATCCTATGTGCATATTACATATGTAAAACTAATGTAAAGTATACAACTTTTTCAAAGGGAAGTCTTAGGTTTCGTCAAATCTATCTTTGAGATTTACGCAATTTTGGTCTGTTTTAACAATACAAGAATTGTACTTTTAGATTCACCATGAAAATATTCCCATAATATACAATCTAGCACTACATGTTATTGAAATTAATAAATTCCATATAAATCATTGGTCAAAGGTAATTAGTTCGGCCAAAACAGAAATAGAGTTGAGTTGGGGCGGAGAAAGTATTATACGTTGATGTTTGCCGCATAAGGTTTGGTCCTTCGTTCAGGCCGTAGCCAATTGTATAGGCGGCTGATGCGACCGGGCGCACCGAGGTTACATGCGCGCCAGTCACTGAGGCGCCTTAAACGCATGCAGCGCATGCGCATCTTCGAATTCAATTGGTACCGCTCCGCGTCCATCACCACTACTGTGCGTGTCGAGAGACGAACAGCCAGGCGGGTTCAAATGCCCTGCAGTACTGCAGGTGCAGTAGAGATGGCTAACACGAGGGCCCCACATGGTGTGGGACCCACATGTCAGCCACCATTACTACACCAGTACTGCAGAGGCCCCACCACTCAGTTGCAGTAACCGCAGTGCAGTTACTGCAGGGGATTTCGTCTACGCTATAAGATCACCCGAGCACGCCATCGTCTTCTCCGCACAGCCACTCTTCCTCTAAATACTTTTCGCTTTTTAGTTCAAAAATAAACTACAAAGCGATATTTACTACGACCCCATTTGGAACATAGGAATCCAAATCACAGGAATTGGAAAAAACATATGAACAGACAAAATGCAGGAACAAAGAAAGTGAGCAACTATAAACAAAATTCTTTAGATTCTTAACTATCATTATTTGTAATACATAAATCAAAGTCATAAATTCTTGCCAAAATGAACTACCATTCCTAAATTTCTAACATCAAAACATCTATTGCATTGCAGTAGCTCAGAAATAATTATTCCCTTGTTTCAAAAAAAGAAATAATTATTCCATGCAAATAATTATGTTAGTTAATTTGACTTTTAGCACCCTATATATTCCCTCCATAGCCAACCAGCAGACCACAAAGAACTTGGAGTGGATTATTTCATTCCTCCATTTTACATAGGAAAGGAAGTCTTTCTACAGGAAACAAAATATGATTCATGTGATCCAAACACCTGTGATAGAAGGACAATGTAGGAATGAATTCCTTTGAAGTTTCCTTTAAAAATCCTCTATTCCAAGGCATGGAGAGAGTACATGTCATCCCATTAGACCCAACCTACTATTTGGAAAGTAACCGGTTATTGTTTGGTAATTTTCCGTTAAAATATGGTATTCCGACAATTCGGTCGAAAATCAGTCTAAATCGTTTCCATTCCGTTTACCAAATTTCAATGTCCGATAAAAATGGTAATCGGATCGAAAATTTCGGAAATTGTCGAAAATGGTAATCGCATCGGAAATTTTCGAAAACGGCGTTGGACGATTAGGGAATTTACCGTACCGTTTTCATCCCTAGGGCAGAATGATCCTGACGACCAGAATGAAGTGTCGGATATATGTTGTCCACGGCGCAGGGTTATTCAACACAAGCAATAGGTAGCATATCCTAATCTTTCTCCTCATATATAGCGTGCTAACTAATTTTTCGGCACCAAATGATCTAGAAAAAATTACTCCAGATTTGATGATGCCATAAATTAATCGCTGCTCAAAACAATGACGGTGCTCATAAAGCTCGCAAGCTCAACTTCATTCATCCTCAAACTAGCTAATTATTTTGGATCGATTTACGTTAAGGGGTGTGCATTCGGTCTACCCGATATCTTGGTTCGGGTATTTCGGTCTTTTTCAAAATTCGGTTTCTTGAAATCACTACTCGAATTGTTGTAATAATATTAGGTACCCGGACATTTTGGGTACCAAAATTCTGGTTCGGTCTTCGGTCCTACCCGATATATCCGAATTATACATTATATCCATGTCATGTTTGCACAAATTTAATATGATTGATAAATTTAATCCTATGAGGTTATTTATTATAAATTGACATATGAAAAATAAAAAGTAAATGTTTAAATCCAACAACTTCACACATCACAACTTGAAAATAAAATATCTAAATTTGAATTGTTCATAATTTAGCACGCATAATTTAACTTATTATTTGATGGACCGATTATTAGGTTATTTCAGTTACCCGAGAGTGGTACCCGAACCCGACATTTATTTTTCAGTTATTTATATTTGCTACCCGAAAAGTACCTGATATTTCGGTCTTTTTGGTTCTGGTCTCGGTTTTATCGGTTTCGGTTTTTCGTTCTCGGTTTATTTGCCCACCCCTAATTTACGTAGTAGTAGCATATGGGATATACATATTTCTCCTCAATGTTTTTTTGCAAAATTATTTAGTGATATATCATATGTGCATATTACATATGTAAAAGTAATGTAAAGTATAAAACTTTTTCAAAGGGAAGTCTTAGGTTTCGTCAAATCTATCTTTGAGATTTACGCAATTTTGGTCTGTTTTAACAATACAAGAATTGTACTTTTAGATTCACCATGAAAATATTCCCATAATATACAATCTAGTACTACATGTTATTGAAATTAATAAATTCCATATAAATCATTGGTCAAAGGTAATTAGTTCGGCCAAAACAGAAATAGAGTTGAGTTGGGCGGAGAAAGTATTATACGTTGATGTTTGCCGCATAAGGTTTGGTCCTTCGTTCAGGCCGTAGCCAATTGTATAGGCGGCTGATGCGACCGGGCGCACCGAGGTTACATGCGCGCCAGTCACTGAGGCGCCTTAAACGCATGCAGCGCATGCGCATCTTCGAATTCAATTGGTACCGCTCCGCGTCCATCACCACTACTGTGCGTGTCGAGAGACGAACAGCCAGGCGGGTTCAAATGCCCTGCAGTACTGCAGGTGCAGTAGAGATGGCTAACACGAGGGCCCCACATGGTGTGGGACCCACATGTCAGCCACCATTACTACACCAGTACTGCAGAGGCCCCACCACTCAGTTGCAGTAACCGCAGTGCAGTTACTGCAGGGGATTTCGTCTACGCTATAAGATCACCCGAGCACGCCATCGTCTTCTCCGCACAGCCACTCTTCCTCTAAATACTTTTCGCTTTTTAGTTCAAAAATAAACTACAAAGCGATATTTACTACGACCCCATTTGGAACATAGGAATCCAAATCACAGGAATTGGAAAAAACATATGAACAGACAAAATGCAGGAACAAAGAAAGTGAGCAACTATAAACAAAATTCTTTAGATTCTTAACTATCATTATTTGTAATACATAAATCAAAGTCATAAATTCTTGCCAAAATGAACTACCATTCCTAAATTTCTAACATCAAAACATCTATTGCATTGCAGTAGCTCAGAAATAATTATTCCCTTGTTTCAAAAAAAGAAATAATTATTCCATGCAAATAATTATGTTAGTTAATTTGACTTTTAGCACCCTATATATTCCCTCCATAGCCAACCAGCAGACCACAAAGAACTTGGAGTGGATTATTTCATTCCTCCATTTTACATAGGAAAGGAAGTCTTTCTACAGGAAACAAAATATGATTCATGTGATCCAAACACCTGTGATAGAAGGACAATGTAGGAATGAATTCCTTTGAAGTTTCCTTTAAAAATCCTCTATTCCAAGGCATGGAGAGAGTACATGTCATCCCATTAGACCCAACCTACTATTTGGAAAGTAACCGGTTATTGTTCGGTAATTTTCCGTTAAAATATGGTATTCCGACAATTCGGTCGAAAATCAGTCTAAATCGTTTCCATTCCGTTTACCAAATTTCAATGTCCGATAAAAATGGTAATCGGATCGAAAATTTCGGAAATTGTCGAAAATGGTAATCGCATCGGAAATTTTCGAAAACGGCGTTGGACGATTCAGGAATTTACCGTACCGTTTTCATCCCTAGGGCAGAATGATCCTGACGACCAGAATGAAGTGTCGGATATATGTTGTCCACGGCGCAGGGTTATTCAACACAAGCAATAGGTAGCATATCCTAATCTTTCTCCTCATATATAGCGTGCTAACTAATTTTTCGGCACCAAATGATCTAGAAAAAATTACTCCAGATTTGATGATGCCATAAATTAATCGCTGCTCAAAACAATGACGGTGCTCATAAAGCTCGCAAGCTCAACTTCATTCATCCTCAAACTAGCTAATTATTTTGGATCGATTTACGTTAAGGGGTGTGCATTCGGTCTACCCGATATCTTGGTTCGGGTATTTCGGTCTTTTTCAAAATTCGGTTTCTTGAAATCACTACTCGAATTGTTGTAATAATATTAGGTACCCGGACATTTTGGGTACCAAAATTCTGGTTCGGTCTTCGGTCCTACCCGATATATCCGAATTATACATTATATCCATGTCATGTTTGCACAAATTTAATATGATTGATAAATTTAATCCTATGAGGTTATTTATTATAAATTGACATATGAAAAATAAAAAGTAAATGTTTAAATCCAACAACTTCACACATCACAACTTGAAAATAAAATATCTAAATTTGAATTGTTCATAATTTAGCACGCATAATTTAACTTATTATTTGATGGACCGATTATTAGGTTATTTCAGTTACCCGAGAGTGGTACCCGAACCCGACATTTATTTTTCAGTTATTTATATTTGCTACCCGAAAAGTACCTGATATTTCGGTCTTTTTGGTTCTGGTCTCGGTTTTATCGGTTTCGGTTTTTCGTTCTCGGTTTATTTGCCCACCCCTAATTTACGTAGTAGTAGCATATGGGATATACATATTTCTCCTCAATGTTTTTTTGCAAAATTATTTAGTGATATATCATATGTGCATATTACATATGTAAAAGTAATGTAAAGTATAAAACTTTTTCAAAGGGAAGTCTTAGGTTTCGTCAAATTTATCTTTGAGATTTACGCAATTTTGATTTGTTTTAACAATACTAGAATTGCACTTTTAGATTCACCATGAAAATATTTCCGTGATATACAATCTAGTACTACGTGTTATTGAAGTTAATAAATTCCATATAAATCATTGGTCAAAGGTAATTAGTTCGGCCAAAACAGAAATAGAGTTGATGGGGCGGAGAAAGTATTATACGTTGCTGTTTGCCGCATAAGGTTTGGTCCTCCGTTAAAGCCGTAGCCATTTGTATAGGCGGCTGATGCGACTGGGCGCACCGAGCTTACATGCGCGCGAGTCACCGAGGCGCCTTAAACGCGTGCAGTGCATGCGCATCTTCGAATTCAATTGGAACCGCTCCGCGTCCATCACCACTACTGCGCGTGTCGAGAGACGAACAGCCAAGCGGGTTCAAATCCCCTGCAGTACTGCAGGTGCAGTAGAGATGGCTGACATGAGGGCCCCGCATGCTGTGGGACCCACATGTCAGCCACCTCGACTACACCTGCACTACTGCAGAGGCCCCACCACTCAGTTGCAGTAACCGCAATGCAGTTACTGCAGGGCATTTTTTCTACGCTATAAGATCACTCGAGCACGTCATCGTCTTCTCCGCACAGCCACTCTTCCTCTCTTCCCAAAACCGCGCCAAGAACACCATGGCTAGCAAGACAACGCCACCGCCAAGCCTACCGAAGGACGCCAAGGGGAAGCGTCCCCGACCGGACTCCCCTTCGGACATGGAGTGGGCTCTTCGGAAGATGGCGCGCGATGTATTTGACAATACATCGCGATCCATGCGTAACCTTGGGCTTGGTCCCCTTCAAGAGTATGCTGCCATAGGGACCACGGGCCACTATGTCTTTGGAATGACGCACTTGGCCGGTCGCCTCGACGTTCTCCGGGAGACGCTGGCGGACGAGCTCGGCGTCGCTGGCCGCGACAACTTGGTGGCAGCGACGTCCCGGAAACTAGGGTTCCTGTCTCTGCTACGGGAGGCGCCCCCGCCCAGAATGAAGTGTCGGATATATGTTGTCCTTGGCGCAGGGTTATTCAACACAAGCAATAGGTAGCATATCCTAATCTTTCTCCTCATATATAGCGTGTTAACTAATTTTTCGGCACCAAATGATCTAGAAAAGTTACTCCAAATTTGATGATGCCATAAATTAATCGCTGCTCAAAACAATGACGGTGCTCATCAAGCACGCGAGCTCAACTTCATTCATCCTCAAACTAGCTAATTATTTTGGATGGATTTACGTTAAGGGGTGTGCATTCAGTCTACCCGATATCTTGGTTCGGGTATTTCGGTCTTTTTCAAAATTCGGTTTCTTGAAATCACTACTCGAATTGTTGTAATAATATTAGGTACCCGGACATTTTGGGTACCAAAATTCCGGTTCGGTCTTCGGTCCTACCCGATATATCCGAATTATACATTATATCCATGTCATGTTTGCACAAATTTAATATGATTGATAAATTGAATCCTTTGAGGTCATTTATTATAAATTGACAAATGAAAAATAAAAAATAAATGTTTAAATCCAACAACTTCACACATCACAACTTGAAAATAAAATATCTAAATTTGAATTGTTCATATTTTAGCACGCATAATTTAACTTATTATTTGATGGACCGACTATTCAGTTATTTCAGTTACCCGAGAGTGGTACCCGAACCCGACATTTATTTTTCAGTTATTTATATTTGCTACCCGAAAAGTAACCGATATTTTGGTCTTTTTGGTTCCGGTCTCGGTTTTATCGGTTTCGGTTTTTCGTTCTCGGTTTATTTGCCCACCCCTAATTTACGTAGTAGTAGCATATGGGATATACATATTTATCCTCAATGTTTTTTTGCAAAATTTTTTAGTGATATATCCTATGTGCATATTACATATGTAAAACTAATGTAAAGTATACAACTTTTTCAAAGGGAAGTCTTAGGTTTCGTCAAATCTATCTTTGAGATTTACGCAATTTTGGTCTGTTTTAACAATACAAGAATTGTACTTTTAGATTCACCATGAAAATATTCCCATAATATACAATCTAGTACTACATGTTATTGAAATTAATAAATTCCATATAAATCATTGGTCAAAGGTAATTAGTTCGGCCAAAACAGAAATAGAGTTGAGTTGGGGCGGAGAAAGTATTATACGTTGATGTTTGCCGCATAAGGTTTGGTCCTTCGTTCAGGCCGTAGCCAATTGTATAGGCGGCTGATGCGACCGGGCGCACCGAGGTTACATGCGCGCCAGTCACTGAGGCGCCTTAAACGCGTGCAGCGCATGCGCATCTTCGAATTCAATTGGTACCGCTCCGCGTCCATCACCACTACTGTGCGTGTCGAGAGACGAACAGCCAGGCGGGTTCAAATGCCCTGCAGTACTGCAGGTGCAGTAGAGATGGCTAACACGAGGGCCCCACATGGTGTGGGACCCACATGTCAGCCACCATTACTACACCAGTACTGCAGAGGCCCCACCACTCAGTTGCAGTAACCGCAGTGCAGTTACTGCAGGGGATTTCGTCTACGCTATAAGATCACCCGAGCACGCCATCGTCTTCTCCGCACAGCCACTCTTCCTCTCTTCCCAAAACCGCGCCAAGAACACCATGGCTAGCAAGACAACACCGCCGGCCGAAGGACGCCAAGGGGAAGCATCCCCGACCGGACTCCACCTCGGACATGGAGTGGGCTCTTCGGAAGATGGCGCGCGATGTATTTGACAATACATCGTGCTCCATGCGTCACCTTGGGCTTGGTCCCCTTCCAGATTATGCTGCCATGGGGACCACGGGCCACTATATCTTTGGCATGACGCACTTGGCCGGTCGCCTCGATGTTCCCTAGGAGACGCTGGCGAACGAGCTCGGCGTCGCCGGCCGTGACAACTTGGTGGCAGCGACGTCCAAGAAACTGGGCTTCCTGTCTCTGCCGCGGGAGGTGCCCCCGCCCAGCCAGGAGCCCAAGGAGGAGGAGGAGAATGAGAAGTAGGTGGACCGAGGTGGAGAAGTAGTTTTTTTCTTGTTCTTAGTTGTGTTGTTTATCTTTTCTTGTTTGTAGTTTGTGTTTTTCTTTTTTCCTGTTTGTAATGTATCGTCTTAAGGTAATGAACTTTATATTTCTGTTCATTGGTGCGCAAATGTAGTTCTAATGTTGCTGTTCTAACGATAAACTAGTGGACTATTTATCTCTTTTATCTTTTAGAATGGAATATATTTCACTTCCAACTCTACTGAGCCAGAGATGCAGAAAGTGACTATCACCTACTAGTTTATCTGACAGGACCAACAGGGAGAAGCCCACTCTCTGCTCAAACCCAACACGGATCCAACATAATGAGCAATCAAACAGCAAAGCACGTAGTAAATCACAAAAAATGCAACAACAGTTTCTGGAGTATGTATCAACTTTAGCCTAGATTAGATGCTCGTGGGCGTCATTGCAAAAGGGTGAAGACAAAAAAGACTTGATTCCGGATGGCTTGCAGAAACAAACTAGAAGTCAGGGTCATCGAAATTTTTGCCCGATTTGGATTGAGTCTTAGTTATAGACTTCCATAATAATAAAATGTATCGGGTATTTTACTTTCACAAGTGTGTCATAAAATGTATCGGGTCTTTTACTTTCACTAGTGTGTCATAAAGTGTACGCCGGCCACGTATCCTGATCCAAATGTACAACTTCAAATAAAGGAGGGTTAGAGCATCTCCAACCCCTTTGTTATTTTTGGTTTGCTATTCTTTCAAATGACAAATATGCTATCCATATTTAGCATCTCATTCCATGAGCATCTCAAACCCGTTTGCTATATGATGTTCTATATTAAATTTTTTTCATATTTTATTAGTATATAATAATTATTTTAAAATTCAAATAATATTGTTGCAATGGCTATATTGTAACAGTTGTATTTATAACGGCTATTTTTCAATGGTTATATTTCTAACAATTATTTTTCAACGGATGTATTTCCAAAGGCTAATTTTCAATGACTATTTTGCAACAGAACAACGTTAGTGTACCGGAAATCGGGAATTGCAAACCGGATAGCATTTGCTAGTAGTAGCGCACCGAGAGCTCCATATAGCAAATGGCTAAAAGTAGCAATCCTAATAGCAAACCGGTTGGAGATGATTTTTGCTCTAGATTTGCTAAATAATAGGATAGCACATCATATAGCTAATGGGTTGGAGATGCTCTTTTAGCCATTACCTATATGGTGTGATATCCTATTATTTAGCAAATTTAGAGCAAAAATAATCTCCAACCGGTTTGCTATTAGGATTGCTACTTTAGCCATTTGCTATATGGAGCTCTCGGTGTGCTACTAGTAGAAAATGCTATCCTATTTGCTATCCCCAATTTCTGCTACAATATTGTCGTTTCTGTTGCAAAATAATTGTTGAAAATTAACCGTTGGAAATACAACCGTTGAAAAATAGTCGTTAGGAATATAACCATTGAAAAATAGCCGTTAGAAATACAAATGTCACAATATAGCTGTTGCAACAATGTTATTTGAATTTTAAAATAATTATTACATCTTACTAAAATATGAAATTTTTTAATATAGCACATCATATAGCAAACGAGTTGGAGATGTTCATAGAATGAGATGCTAAATGTGGATAGCATATTTGCTATTTGAAAGAATAGCAAACTAAAAATAACAAACGGGTTGGACATGCTCTTAGAAGATTGGTGGAAAATAATATGAACTTATAAGAAAAAGGAGAAGAAGAAAAAGGATGGCACACATTTCGATACATGAATCGTGACACTGCTAACATCCATCTTCATTGGCCAGTTCTCGATTCCGCTGATCTCTCCAGCATGTATTCACACTAGCTACTCTCTGGTGACTGGACCCAGGATATCTCGTGGCCCACCCGGCAATTCCAGTGGGTGGGCTCCTGAGAGATGTTGTTGTTGTTGTACGTGGTGTTAGGTTCAGACAATGCAACTTGTGGTCATAACGATAAGAATTAAAAATTAGAAAGAGTATATAAGATTCAAAAATCTTCATTACTCTCTTTACTTCGGGCTTGGGCCTGTCAAATTCGGAAACTCCTCCGCTCATATCGTAACTGCATCAGTTATATATTTAGGCCCGTCTCCAATTAAAATCCAAACTAAAGGTGTAGACAAAGGTTTCGCACAAGAGAGCGAGAGTTGCGCCGTGCCGCTGCAGACGGCAACCGTAGGGACGACAAGGAGAGAGACCCAATGGCGGGGACTCAGGTGTACAATGTGACGTTCGAGGAAGACATTATCACCACCACCGTGACGTCCTCTGGCAAGGCCGTGGAGGATTGGCTCGACGAGGTCCTCTCCGTCCACCGTCGGCGCCTTCACAAGCTCGTCGTCGAGCTCGACGTTGAGTGGCGCCCCAAATACTCCGCCGACCAGAACCCCATTGCCGTTTTGCAGCTCTGCGTCGGCCGCTGCTGCCTCATCTTCCAGGTCATCCATGCTGACTACTTCCCCGACGAGCTGGAAGATTTCCTCGGTGATTCCGACTACCACTTCATCGGCGTTGGCGTGGAGGGTGACGCCGACAGACTTTGGAAGGACTGGCAGCTGAAGGTGGCCAAAACGGTGGACCTGGTCGAGCTCGCGACGGATGAAATGGATCGCCCGAGCTCCGCCACGCAAGGCTGATGGACATCGCGAGTGCCGTGATGGCCGCCGACATGGAGAAGCCTTACGGGGTGAGGACGAGCAACTGGAACGCGTACAATCTCTCCGGCGAGCAGGTCAGCTATGCGTGCATCGACGCCTTCATCTCCTTCGAGGTCAGCCGCATGCTGCTCTCCAGTGACTACTGATCTTACCACCGAGTTTGCAGATCGGCTGCCGTCGATCATCCCGGCATATGGAATTCGTAGGTGCATCGCTCAAGTTCTAGCTTTTGTGCTTGTTCACCCAATCTCTCATAAAATTATTTTTTCTTGAGGAAACATTGTATCTTGCTTTTAAAAACATGCATGTTATTTCACATGCATCGAGGTCTTTCACATGCATGTTAGTTGTCCATGCATGCTATGCCCCAAACATGATCAACGAGCCTCAAACATGACGATCTCTCAACAATAAAGAGAACACGTAACGTCAGCAAACATGATCGAGGTCTTTCACATGAATGTTAGACGTACATATGCTACGTCCCAAACATGTATTCCAAGAATAGAATAATATTTCCTACCATGTATATATATTTCTATATTTATCATATTCTCTACCATGCATGTTGTGTATGCTCTCAACCTACAATATATGGCAGTTTAACTACCACACTAATAAAGAATATTATCCTGTCATCAATAGAGAAAACAAATTTGACACAAGGATGTTCCCTCGGCGGTACGAGGATAGAATGTGGACTACCATTGTCTAATAAGCACACAACTCTCACTACGTACGTACGTGGTTCATCAAATTAATTGATCACATGCTACCATTATGTATCGCTGTACTCGTCTTTTGAAGAAACAACAGGCGTTGGCGCTAGCCGCTACGTGTTCTGATTTTAGGAACAAATGAACACACTTGTGAAAACACGTACGCCACATCCGATTCTCAACGTCATCCAATTAACATGTTCCTCAACAAGGGGGCACAAAAATCCTCGACACGTGACCAAACATGCTTGATCGAGAGTCTCTTTCACATGCATTACATTTATGTCCACCATCATCCATGATCACGACAATTATCAGTTCGATATGGACTCTCGGTCGATTGCCACGCGCGTTCATGTCAATCTCCGCACCTTTGTGTGTCAAATTAAAAAACTGGCCGATGGGACGTGTTGAGCCGTTGCGACAAACGAGCGGAGGCGAACCGCAGTTTAGATTAACTCTGACCGACGATTCAAAAGCACAATTTTTGAAGCGTCCGATCATCTCCACTCACGCGCTTAGACGATGACCCGCTATAAAGGCACACCTTCCTCTTCTTCTCCGCCGCACCTCTCAATCGATTTTAGCCTCCAAACTTCTCCTCTTGCTTCTTCGCCGCACCACCGTCGAACACCTATCTCTTTGTTCGCACCTCCGTCGCTGCACAAATGGGTAGCCCCACACCGAAGCGCTCCAGGTTATCGACGTCCTCCGAACCTCCTTCTTTGTTTCCATCGCCACCAAGGCCGGTGGAACTGGAGGCGGCGCCCACACCTCCTCCACTCCCGTCTCCGCCCGCGACGCCCGCACCTCTTCCGTCCGACTATGATGAGACTGTCCGCCTCATGGAGGAAAGCATCGACAAACTCGATGGCAAGCTTAAGGAGGTCACCGGCAGCCTGTTCGCCACTGACGTGCAAGCAAAAGCGCTCGACAAAATGGCGCAGGATGTATTTCACAATACATCTCACTCATGTCGCCGACTGGGACTTGGTGTCCTTCCCCACCACGCCAGCATGGACTCCGCCGGCTACTACATCTTCGGGTTAGGCTTTGTTGTCGCTCGTCTCGACTGCCTCTACGAGACGATCGGTGAGGAGGCCGGGGAGGGGTTTCGCGAGCAACTCGTGAAGGCCGTCAGCTGGAAGAAGTTCGATCTGGTGTTGGAGGATGCTCCGCTGGCGGTTGCAGTGGAGGCGGAGGCGGAGGCGGAGGCGGCGGCGGCGGCGGCGCATGTGGAGGCGGAGGCGCCGCCGGCGGAGCTTGAGGCTGCGGCGGAGGTGGACAAGTCCTCCTCCGAGTAGAGTAGGATGAGTATTAGTTTTTTTCTTTTGTTTTCTATGTGTTTTTTTCTTGTTTGTAATATATGTGTTGTTTTTATGTTAATGAAAAATGTCTTTTATTTTATGTTCATGAACAATGTGTCCTACTCCAGAACATGCACTAACAAAAAACTCCTCCTTTTATCGAAAAACATCGCATATGGAAAATTAACACATTAGTAATATTATACTGTATCTAATAAATACTCCCTCCTTATTCTTTTATTTGACGTTTTGGACAAAGCATTGAACTAACATTAGTAGGACGTGACCACCCCACCCACCGGCCTGGCCCTAGGAAGTACCCCACAAATTTTCTGCGACCCTGCCGCACAGCATCGCACGTGCGCCCCCGCCTCGCACGCCGTCCGATCAAAATCGCATAATCGTGGGAGCGGGACACACGGGATTTCCATCATTCAGTGTCCAGACAACAAACCCAGCGCGAAGTGAAGGATCTCAGCAGGATTTCCATGGGACGGCGTGCGGGGCGGGGGTGCACACGCGACGTTGTGCGGCAGGGCCGCAGAAAATTTATTTCCGACCGCCTAGGCCCAGAGTCGGGCCTGCCTTTAAGACCATCCGCAGTGGTTCACGGAAAAGCTTTAGGCTGTGTTTGGGAGCACAGTTTTTCAATACTAATGTTTTGGAAACCACAGTTTTTAAAATGACATGGCGATACCAAAGTACGTATTTCAGTAACACAGTTTTGTAATACCATGATTTTGCAATACATAGGACTGTTTGGTCGACAAACACCATTCTGTAAAAAATACCATAGTAATCTCAAATACCACGGTATTGTTAATTGCTCTAAAACTCCAAAAATACCGTGTTCCCAAAGACCAAAATCGAATTCTCCATGGCCCTTCCGCACAGCCGTCTCTGTGCGACCCTGCCCAGATGGTTGCCATGTACGTTCATGCTCCAAATGTTACAGCCAAGGGTGCACTGCACGGTTCCCGTGACTATACTACCCTATCCTGATGATTGCCTTTACGCGAGTGCACCGAATCTTGCAGCGTGCACGGGCACACGAACTCCACGTCCGAAATTTGCTTAGCGATCCGAATAACTCAGCGCTCGGCGTGCACAATCCATCATCATGCGCACGAATAATATTATGAAATTATCAACTTTGATGATTCAATAATCCAATCAAGTTTCATCCAACCTACCAACAAAAAATTGGATCGTCCAGTCCATTCAACCAAACGTTAATTTGGATTATCCAAGACATAAAGAAATGGATGATCTATCTCCAATCGAACTTCGATGTCAAACCAAATGCAATTGATGATTGAGCACTTTGTCACATGTCACTAGAGTGTACGCACAAATGACAAATACACAGCCTCAACACCGGTTTTAGGGTGCATCGTGGACTAACCACATGACCCGACCAAACACTCACGTAATTACCATACAACTGCAAGAGCAACCATCTGGTCGCATCCACCAACGCATCTCGACCCTGCGAAAGGATGATGAGCAGCGGCAGGTGAACACGTTGCAGCGGCGGCGGAATGGAAAACGGTGGCAGCGAACGGCGATGTACCTGGATGTTGGTGTAGTTGACCTTGCACATCTTCCGCGAGTCGTTCACCTTCCTCGGCGAGCTGAACCACACTAGCAGGAACTCCTCAGTTTTACAGTCGAAGCATGACTTGGAGAAATGGGCCACCAACCCATCCCGACCCTGCGAAAGGATGACGAGCAGCGGCAGGTGAACACCATGCAGCGGCGGTGCAATGGAAAACGGTGGCAGCAGACGGTGACATACCTGGATGTTGGTGTAGTCGACCTCGCACATCTTCCGCAAGTCGTTCACCTTCCAACGGAAGCCATGCAGGTGCTTCGTCCACAGTCGGAACGCCGCATCTGGCGATGTGACGTTGACAAAGCAGTAGCCCTTGTTGGCCTCAGACCTTGGCAAATGCAACATACGAGGTTAAGTATCAAACAGTAAAAGACCGGAGCTTGATTAGTATAATCATATATTTCAAAGCATAGGCGTGGTACTTGAAGTCAAATGGAACGTGAATAAAATCGTAAAACCGACTTGACGTGGCTCACTGCAATTTTCGCGTTCTTCTCGGCGCAGTGCTGATCAATGATGTTCATTACTTTTTGCCTCCTGTGGAAAACGATGTAAAATATCAGGTATTAATGCATCAACAAATATGAGGGGGAGAATACCAATGCACAGATTTAAAAGTATGTTGCGGATAATTAGCGTCGTCAGTCCAGAAGCAGGGTAGAAGCGGCGCCGTGGCCGCCGCGAACTCGAGAACGGATGAGGAGAAGCCTCATCGCCAATGGATCGGCGAGACGGAAGCTACACGACCGCTATGGGCGATGAGCCTTTCCCTCGATTTGTTCTCGAGTCGGGGGTGGGCTGGCAGTTGGGGCACAGGGGCGGCGGGCCGGCGGCAGAGCCGAGGGTGCGGCATGCAACGTTGTGCGGCAGGGCTGCAAAAAATTTATTTCCGTCCGCCTAGGCCCAGAGTCCGGTCTGCCTTTAAGACCATCCGCAGTGGTTCATGGTAAAGCTTTAGGCTGTGTTTGGGAGTCTAGTTTTTCAATACTAAAGTTTTGGAAACCACAGTTTTTGAAATGACATGGCAATATTAAAGTACGTATTCAATAACACAGTTTTGTAATACCACGATTTTGTAATACATAGGACTGTTTGGTTGACAAACACCATTCTGTAAAAAATACCATAGTAATCTCAAGTACCACGGTATTGCTAATTCCTCTAAGACCATCCGCAGTGGTTCATTGTAAAGCTTACTGGACTGGAAATGTAGAGTAGATTACTGGAAGTATAGAGTTAGTATCCAGAGTTAAATGCTAGAAGTATAGAGAATATACATGAAGTATAGAGGGATATAGAGTAAGTTTTAGAGGAAACCGCTACGGATGGTCTAAAACTCCAAAAATACCGTGTTTCCAAACACCAAAATCGGATCCTCTGCGGCCCTTCCGCACACCCGTCTCTGTGCGACCCTGCCTAGATGGTTGCCACGTACGTTCACGCTCCAAATCTTACAGCCAAGGGCGCACTGCACGGTTCCAACGACTGTACCATCCTGCCCTGATGATTGCCACGTATGCGAGCGCACCTGTAAGTGCATCTAGGATATCCCTTGTGGGTTTTGGCTAATTCATGACAAACATATGAGATCCTAATGAAACTATTAAGATGATTGCAGGACAAACAAGTGAAACAACTCGGTGCACACGAAAAGGTGAAAAATGGAGTGGTGTCTAAAGAGGGATACTTTGACGGAGCTTGGAAGATCAAATTAGATTTTAAATGTATAGGGATTGTATGAAAGACACACTCCAAGATCTCACAACTTTGCGCTGGGGTAAGGGTTTAAAACTAACCAAACTTTCACAATGCACCGGACTAGACCGATCAAGGACCGGACTAGTCCGTTACACTTTCTGGAGTCTCTCATATTAGGAGACCGGACTAGTCCGTATGTCCACCGGACTAGTTCGTTGAACTTTCTGGAGTCTCTCATCTGTGGAGATCGGACTAGTCCGCGGACTAGTCCGTTGAACTTTCAGGAGTCCACCCTCACACAGCACCGGACTAGTCCGAGCTTGGCCGGACTAGTCCGCCAGACTTTCTGGACATCGAGATACACTGTGACCGGACAAGTCCGGACTAGCACCGGACAAGTCTGATATTAGGGTTTTTCAACGGTTACTTTTTGGAAACCCTATAAATAGAGAATCCACGGCTTTCCTATTGACACACACGTTGAACACTGCTGAAAACACAAACCCTAGTGCTGTCACTTTGTCCCAAGAGCCTAACACACAGCTCCCCACACATCTAAGATGCAAAAAGGAGTCAAATCATTTGAACACTTGGATTCGGGATTGGGAGATCATCGTGCCTTCATTGCGAGCTCTTGGGGTTTGATCTTTCTACACTTATACTCTGCATTGTAATATTTTCAAGTGTATTTGATCACCTCTTTCATTGTAATTCTTGTGGGAGCCCTCAACGTGTGATGTTGCCCCACAAACTCGGTGATTACCCGTGATAGTGGAATCAAGTCGGCCTTCGTGGTGACTTGAAAAGGGAAAGGGTTGGAGACCCGGCTCTTTGTGAGCTTCCTCAATGAGGACGTAGATCTTGTGGTGAGATCGAACCTCGGTAAAAATTCACCTGTCTCTTGTGCCTCATTTACTTTACGTTTTGTTCACTAGATCACTTGATTGCTAAACAACCATTTAAGTTGCTCATAAGTCTTCACGTGCATTCATACACTAATCTTAAATCAAAGAATCTGTTGTTCTCATTTCTGCTGCTAAAAGAAACTAGTTTCCCAAACAACACTTAATCAACTCACAAATTTCAGCACACTGGACTAGTCCGCCCACATAACCGGACTAGTTCGGTCAATCAAGTTTTTGACGACTCTATTAGGTGTGCAGGAAATTCGAAAGGCCTATACACCCCCCCTCTAGGCCACGTTCAATTGGTATTAGAGCAAGGTTCTCCGCCAACGAGACTCACATCTCTGAGAGATCAATGGCCTCTCAGAAGAACAACGATATCTCGAAGATGAACATCAATGTGGAGGAACAAGAAGCTAAAGCCTTCGATGTGCTGAAAGAAAGCCCACATGATGATGAAGAAGTGCGACAACTAAAGGCACTCCTAAGAAAGAAACTGCTAGGACAAAAAGGAGAAGAAGAAGAGAAGACGACGGGGAGTGGTCATGACGACGACTCCTGACATCCTTACATCTACAACCGTCTCAATTCAAACAATCAGTATCTCTCCATTCCTATGGGATAGCCTCCACAGTTTGATGGAAGTGACTAAACCATGTGGAAGTACAACATGAAGATGCATCTAATATCCCTAAATCCTAGTCTATGGCACATTGTTTGCACTGGCATAAATATCCCGGACACGGATGAGGAACTCACCCCTGAACAAGAACAAGAGATTCACAGAAATGCACAAGCCGTCTCCGTGATCACGTCATCACTAAGCAGAGAGGAATTCACCAAGATCGATGGCTTAGAAAGTGCAAAAGAAATCTGGGATAACTTAAGACAGCTCACAAAGGAAATAGGTCGGTTCGTGAAGCTAAAATTGAGATGCTTGAAGGAGAGTTGGGGAGATTTGCTTGAAAAAGGCGAATCACCACAAGACATTTACAATCGGATTAAGGCACTCATCAACAAAATTCGTGCCTATGGAAGTAAGAAATGGACGGATCACGAGGTGGTCAAGAGAATGATTAGAGCCTTCATGCCAAGAAATGTTACACTTTGCTCGATGATTAGAGAAAGCCCCGAATTTCACAAAATGACTCCGGATGAGTTATTGGGGAAGATCATAAATCATGAAATGATGGAGAAAGAGGCTCAATACGTCAAAGACTTAGCCGAACTCATCTCTTCCAAGAAGAAAGAAGTTACTCTTAAAGCAACATGCAGACCCAAACTTAAGGAAACTCGTGAAGACCAAGACGATGGGCTTACAAGCGACGAGAGCACTGATCTTGATGATGAAGAAATGGTACTATTTGTCAAGAAGTTCAAACGCATGATGAAAAGAAGACATGGCAACAATTCAAATGAAGGCAAAAGCAAGGATAAATGAAAATCCAAGGCTCGACGCACTTTCTACAACTGCGGAGAGTATGGTCACTTCATGGTGGACTGCCCCTATGAAGAAAATAAAAAGAAGAAGGAAACAAGACCTCAAGAAAAGAAAAATTTTAGAAAAAGGAGACAAGCCCATCAAGCTCATAATTGCAAGGAGTGGGACTCAAATGACGAGTCCTCCTCCGATGAAGAAGAAGAGATAGCCACTATCGCAGTCAAGAATCTCACTATGAAAGCTACACTCTTCCCAAACATGGGAGGACGAGACATGAACAACCACACTTGCCTTATGGCTAAGGAAGGCAAGAAAAAGGTTCGACTTACTCCTCCTACGTTAAATTCCTCTATTGATGACTTTGATAGCTCTAGTGATAATGAAGAAATAATTAGAGGACTAAGAAAAATTGCTTTAAAGAAAATGGAAATGTTGTCGAACGAAATCTTTGAAAAGGAGGAACTTCTTAACCGACAAGAAGATATGATCATCCGTGAAAGGAAGAGATATCAAGAAGTTGAAAAGCTTCTCGAGCTTGAAAGAGAGAAGAACAAGTCGCTTGAAGTCGAGCTAGCCTTGAGTAAAGAAACTTACTCAAAGCTAGAGGACTCACATATTGCAATCAAGGAAGAACTTGCTAACTTGTCGAAAGTTAACAAGATCCTTGAGGTGCAAGTTGAGTCACTCAAGCAAAGTGACTCCTCTTCCTCCACGAGCTCTTCCTCCAAAGATATGAGTTCGACAACAATCAAAACTTGCACTTGCCCTAGTAAGAAGAATGTCACTTCCAATACTTCAACTTCTCATAATATGCATGCTTCTCCAAGCGGCATCTTTGATAAGGAGAAGATCAAATATGCACGCAGTGCATATGTGGCGACTAGACCTCCTAATGTCAAAGATGGTTGGTTTTGACAGAAACAAACACATGTCCACTCCTAATCATGCTAAGAATAGAATTGTCTTTGTTAAGGAAAAATCCCATGAATCTGATTTACAAATAGTGTTTCGTACATTTGATGCTTCCTATGATCTTATCAAAGCCAAACATGGAAAAGGCATTGCTAAATATACAGGGCCACGCCACAAGAACTTGAAAACTTGTGTTTGGGTGCCCAAGACTCTTGTGACTAACTTGAGAGGAACCAAGCAAGCTTGGGTACCTAAAACCAAAGAATAATTCTTTTTTGCAGGCTTACACCTCCGGTGGATCTAAATGGGTGCTAGATAGCGGATGCACTAACCACATGACCGGAGAGAGAGCTATGTTTTTGGAGTACGAGTACAACAAGGATCCAAGTGAAGGCATATACTTCGGAGACAACAGCCAAGGAAAGGTCCTTGGTAGCGGTAACATTGAAATATCCTCTCAACACACCTTATCTAATGTTTTACATGTAGATTCTCTAGATTATAACCGTTTGTCAATATCTCAACTATGCGATAAAGGTTACAACTGTTTATTCACTAAGGGTGTGACCGTTTTTAGAAGAAGCAATGGCTCGATTGCATTCAAGGGAATGTTGAAGGGCAAGCTTTATCTTGTTGACTTCAACAAAGATAAAGCAGAAGCACTTGCTTGGTTGCTAAGACCAACATGGGATGGCTGTGGCATAGACGGCTAGCCCATGTTGGGATGAGAAATCTGCAGAAACTTCTAAAAGGTGGTCACATCCGTGGTCTTAAGGATGTGGCTTTTGAAAAAGACAGGCCGTGTAGCGCTTGTCAAGCAGGAAAACAAGTCGGAGCACCACACCCCGCCAAGAATGTGATGACTACCGCAAGACCGCTGGAACTCCTCCACATGGATCTCTTTGGTCCAATTTCGTACATCAGCATCGGCGGTAACAAATACGGTTTAGTAATTGTTGATGATTTTTCAAGATTTACCTAGGTATTTTTCTTTTATGATAAATCAGAAACTCAGGTAATCCTCAAGAAGTTCTTGAAAAGAGCTCATAATGAATTCTCATCAACCATAAAGAACATCAGAAGTGACAACGAGACAGAATTCAAGAACCTCCAAATTGAAGAGTTTCTCGATGAAGAAGGCATAAAGCATGAGTTCTCAGCACCCTACTCCCCTCAACAAAATGGAGTGGCCGAAAGGAAGAACAGAACATTGATCAAAATGGCCAGGACTATGTTGGATGAATACAAGACATCAGATCGATTTTGGGCAGAAGCGGTGAACACCGCTTGTCATACCACGAATCGGCTGTACCTCCACCGACTACGGAAGAAAACTCCATATGAGCTCCTTACCGGTAAAAAGCCTAATGTTTCTTATTTCAAAGTATTTGGTTGTAAATGGTTTATTCTGAACAAGAAACCGAGGGCCTCGAAGTTCGCTTCAACAAGGTGTCCGACCTTGTTGAAGTAGCACAAGACGTAGTGTTCGATGAATCTAATGGCTCACAAGTGGAGCAAGTTGATAAGTGTGTGCTAGATAAAGAGGAAGCTCCATATGAAGCACTGAAGAAAATGGGACTTGGTGATATCTTACCACAAGAGCAAACATTCGACTCAAATGCACAAGATGAACCTCAACACGGAGGCAATGATCAAGGGGGAGCTCTTTCACAAGATCAAGATGAGGAATATCAAGATAATCATGGGAGCAATGATCTACGGGGACACAATGAACATGAATATAATGAAGAACAAGCAATAACACAAGTTCCACACCCAAGAGTACATCAGAGTGTGCAAAGAGACCACCCTGTCAATAATATTATTGGAGATATTGCTAAGGGAGTAACAACTAGATCTCAAGTTGCAAATTTTTGTGAATACTTTTCTTTTGTGTCTTTTCTGGAACCATACAGGGTAGAAGAAGCCTTAAGGGATCCAGACTGGGTGATGGCGATGCAAGAGGAGTTGAACAACTTCAAGAGAAATGAAGTGTGGGAGCTGGTGGAGAGACCAAAGGCGAACATCGTTGGAACCAAATGGGTCTTTTGGAACAAGCAAGATGAACATGGAGTAGTAACAAAAAAAGCGAGATTAGTGGCCAAAGGTTATTCTCAGGTCGAAGGTTTGGACTTTGATGAAACTTTCGCTCCTATAGCTAGACTTGAGTCCATTCGTATTTTATTGGCATATGCTACTCACCATAATTTTAAGCTGTATCAAATGGACATCAAAAGCGCTTTCTTAAACGGTCCAATCAAGGAGGAAGTTTATGTGGAGCAGCCACCAGGATTCAAAGACCAAGAGTATCCAGATCATGTCTACAAACTGCGTAAGGCTCTTTATGGGCTCAAACAAGCTCCTCGAGCTTGGTACGAGTGCCTTAGAGATTTTCTGACTCAAAATGGATTCAAAATTGGTAAAGCTGACTATACACTTTTCACTAAACATTGTGACGCTCATCTATTCGTATGTCAAATTTATGTTGATGACATTATCTTTGGATCCACTAACAAATCTTTCTGTGAAGAATTTAGCAAAATTATGACAGATAGGTTCGAGATGTCAATGATGGGCGAATTGAAGTTCTCCTTGGGATTCCAAGTGAAGCAACTAAGAGAAGGTACATTTATAAGACAAACCAAATATACACAGGACATTCTCAAGAAATTCAATATAGACAAAGCCAAGCCCATCAAGACACCCATGGCCATTAATGGACATCTCGACCTCAATGAAGACGGTCCAAATGTGGACAAGAAGGTATATCGGTCCATGATCGGTTCCTTACTTTATTTATGTGCATCTAGGCCAGATATTATGCTTAGCGTTTGCTTGTGTGCAAGGTTTCAAGCCGGACCTAAAGAGTGTCACTTAATTGCTGTAAAAATAATCCTAAGGTATCTTGTGCACACACCCAACTTGGGCCTTTGGTATCCCAAAGGATCCAAGTTCAACTTGATAGGGTATTCCGACACCGACTATGCAGGATTCAAAGTCGATAGAAAGAGCACGTCGGGGACTTGTCAGTTTCTTGGTAGGTCCCTAGTTTCTTGGTCATCTAAAAAGCAAAACTCCTTTGCTCTTTCCACAGCGGAAGCAGAGTATGTTGCAGCCGGTAGTTGTTGCGCACAACTACTTTGGATGCGACAGACTCTTAGGGACTACGGCTACAATCTTAGCCATATCCCGCTTCTATGTGATAATGAAAGTGCTATAAAAACTGCACACAACCCTGTAGAGCACTCAAGAACTAAGCACATAGATATCCATCATCATTTTCTTAGAGATCATTCATTAAAAGGTGACATTGCTATTTCACATGTTAGGACTGAAAAATAACCTGCAGATATTTTCACCAAACCATTAGATGAGAAATGGTTTTGTGAGCTTAGAAATGAACTTAATATTCTTGACTCTCGAAATGTGAATTGAAACGTTGCATACCTGATTGAAATTTCAAACATCACATTTTATTGTTGAAAACTGCCCCTCACCACTTTTTCTTCTAAGAAAACTAATTTTAATGAAGAAATCTTGCAGTTTATGGCCACTTTTCATTGTTGATTGCCTTCTGTTCATAATTACGAAGATTATTTGCAAAACTTGTCCTTGGATCACTTTTAATTATCACTATATACATAGGTTTTCTAGGGGCACCGGACTAGTCAGGTTTGCCACCGGACTAGTCCGGACAGTGTCACACTCCTAGGTTTTCCAGGGGCACCGGACTAGTCCGGTTGGCCGCATATATAAGCAGCTGGCCGGACCAAATCAAATTTTCAAACCTCCCTCCACTTTCTCTCCCTCACCTCTCCTCTTCCCCTCCTAAACCCTAGCCCCCCGAAGAGACCTTCGAGTTGAGCCCTCAAAAATCAAGTTTCCTCCATGGGGAATCCTCTCCTCTACGAGTTGATCCCCCCCTCCAGACAGATTCAAGATTGTTCAACTCGAATCTTCAAATCTCGGTAAAATTCTCCCTCAAACCAAAATCTCAACTTTTCTCATTCTAGCTCGTTTCCTTTGATTCCAAGGTTGTACATTGGCTTCATAGATGTATTCCTACCACCTTCATGTCATTTTGTATCCTTAGATAGAAGTTTTGGAATTCAAGGAAATCATTAGGGTTCTTGTCAGGCCAGACTAGTCTGGCACTCAGATACGGACAAGTCCGGTATGCTAGACAAGTCCGCACACTGAACCCGGACAAGTCCGTCTCTGACATCTAAATCCCAATTTGACCTCGATCCTTGGTTCATTCTTATCTAATCCATCAACTCTTTATTAGGCACGATGTTTTCAAGCTCAGATGACAGTTCTTTCCACGTTGATGAAGAAGTTGAACGTGAAAAAGCTAGGAGAGCCAAGGAGAGGTACATGAAGTAAAGACATGATGTCAATGTCCACTCTCCACCCTCCGACGACAATCTGCCTAAGAAGAGGAAGGTGGCTGTCAAGAAGGCCCAAGGAAAAGCTGTCGATAGTTCCTCAGGGCCAAAGAGGGCTCTCAATAAAGGGAAGGGACTTGCTAGTGGTCCCATTGGGCCCCTGAAGATGAAAAACCCAAGTCACCACAATAGGCAGCGTTCGAGTGAGGATTTCACTGGAAAAGGGGGTGAGCTTGCCGATAGCTTCAGGAAGATTCATGTGTATAATCAACCTCGGCAACGCTCTGACCCAAGATTTTGGAGCAACTTCCATGCCGACTACTACGAGCATGTGTACATGAAGATGAAGAATCCCATCGTGAAGAGTCAATGGGTGAACATTGGATACATGCAGTCGAAGAAGTATCCTGCCTTTCGTGAGGTGGTTGAGGCCCTGGAGAGGCACAGTCTGAAGGAACTGTTTTCCTTTGAGAATGACTTGAACAATGAGATCATCACCCAATTCTACTCTACGCTCTACTTTTCTCGAGGTGATGGAGACAATCTTACTTGGATGACTCATGGTTCCAAGTATAGTGTTACTCATGATAAGTTCGCAAGGATTCTTCACCTTGAACATACTCTAGATCATGATCTTGTCATCCACAATTTGCAACCCTTGGAGAAGGATGAGCTCAAGTTCCTCTATGACACAAGGATGCCCTATGTTCCTCCCAACAGCAAATATCTGAAGCCCTTATTGGTGGTCCTCAATAGAATCTTGAGGAAGACAATAGCCCCGAAAGATCGATATGTGGGGACTATCGAAGGAACCTTGAGGACCCTAATGAAGTTCATTAGTGGAAGGAGACCATTCAATGTCTTTGAGTATATCTACAATGACATTGTGAACATCTCAATCACGCCAAATAGGTCTTGCGGGTACACCCTGTACATCATGCTCATGATTGAGAAAGTGACGGGACTTGAGACTGTCAAGGACGTCTCTCATACGGGGTTGAAGCCGCAAAAGCCCACCGAGTACACTCTTCCCTCAGCACCAGCTGCTCCTGCCTCCCCCGAAGCTCAGAGGAGGTCCAAACAATCACGGGATGTGGATGCCACAAGATCTGCAGCCGCTCCTCCTGGCTCTGCACCTGTCCATGATGTGGGGACCGGAGTCCACACATCCGAGGATCTCATTGGGTGGTGTCGTGCGATGCGACACCCAACAGTTTACAAGAGTAGAACCAGAATAAAGTACAATACCAAGTCTTTTATTTACTACACAGCGGAAGTTTTCACAATACTAGCGGATGTAAAGAAATATATACATACCATAGCTATGCTCTCAGCACTAGCTATGCAAAAAGCAAAGTTTTCCATGCCAGGGATACTTTGCACTAGCAACACTCAAACTATGGCGGCGTGCAGGGTTCCCACTCGGCTGTACACCCTGGAGGGGGTGTTGCCTCATCGTCAAACCCATCCTCAATAGGGTAACCTGCAAAAACTCGTTAACTGCAAACGTGAGCTTAAGGCTCAGCAAGGCTTAACCGTCTCACTAGACAGATGCACGGGGACACTAAACATAGGTAAGGAATAGCAAATATAACTCGCCTACAAGTGGATCCTTATAACCAAGTTTTAAGTAGCAAATGACATTCTCTGAGCACGGCACATCATGGGCTCCACAATCAAACAAGAAACGCTTTACCGATGATATGACATGCCCAAAGCACATAATGCTATTACAGTTAAAGTATGGGGAAATTGTAAATCTTTAGTTATACTATCTCTAAACCAAACAAAGTTGCAAAGTAATTATAATTCAATATCATATGACTTTCCCGACTTCTTTAGTATTTACTACGTCACGACACAGTGAACAAGTGGTACTCTATTACTGCGAGGGACAGTGATTGCAATCAGGACTCACCCGGACAACACGACACATACGTCGTTCGGAAGTGTCAGCGAGCACACCCGTACCTACATAACACTTCAGTACTAGGCGTATATGGCAACCTTTCGCAAGACACTCAAATGCCGAACAGGTCGATCCGTCACGGGCAGGAGGTCCCTGCGTGGGGCGTACTCTGACGTGCCCACCAGCGGATTTACACCTTGCTACCCTCAACCCACACCTATAAAACGGAACGGTATGCCTCGACACCCAAGTGACCAAGCTACGTCAGTTTATTGGATTCCATATGTCCATTATATTGCCGGTACAATTCAAGCTTGTCCAGCGGGGCCGCATACGGACGGGCCTTAATCAACACAGGCAGGGCTATGCGACCGAGACTCAATTCTCGCCGCTTCCTATCCATTCCCTACCCGGTCTCAGTTTCATTATATTAAGCCATTTTCTATTCAACCAATCCTGTGAGATACATCTCTCGCGAGTAGATTCCAACTACTCGACTTCTACCGGATTTCCTATGCATTAGCAAAGCAGTTACTATAGGTCAAACTGTAACTCGTGCCAAATAAACCCCTGGGGTTTTTGGTCATGCAAGTGGAGTATCATTCACCCTAAACGTAATGCACAATTCATATACTATTCATCATAGTGATAAAGCAAAAGCTCATAAACGGCTTAAATGCAAACCGGGGCTTGCCTTGTTGCAGGTCAGGTTCTGAGTTAAAAATTGGAAGGTTCTCTTCCAAGGCTTCTGGCTCCTCCTCGACTTCGGTCACTATACGATATGCAGATAACATGGATATATAAATGACTTTGAAATTTATTTATTTTAAGACCATAAATTAATTCATGGTGATCACTATATGACAGGGACCTTAATTGGCTTTGGAATTTCGATGGTAGATACTAGGGAATATGATCAAAGCTCTTGCAAAGAACAGGAGATGATCATAGCAGATTGTGGTCTCCGAAAGTATGGCAAGCAAACCAACTTCCAAAAATTTCCGAGAGGAAACTGTAGCTTGAACCTAGCTAACAGTTGATAATCAAGATGGAGGGAGTGGTTCTGGTCTTAGCAAAATTTGTTTCATAATTTTCTAAGCTGTGGGGAAGGAGTTATTGTATTTCTAATTCGGCAAGAATTTCTGGATTTACTTTATAATTGAGTTTCGAGACATTAAATCAATATTTGGTTTGTAACTGATTTAGGACTAGTATAGTAGGTTAATTAAATCCAAGACTTTAACAGGAGCTAGGGTATGACTAATGGAAGACTCAGTAAAATTTTGGGACCTAATAAAGCAACCTAATAGCTGTGAAAATTCAATAACTGAAAAAGGAAATTGAATTATCCAGAGAGTTAAAGAGGTGTTATGGCTCCCAAACTTTGCCTGATAATCAAGAATAGGATAATAAATTTAATGTGAATTTTGGGGAATTTTCCCATGGATATCTTGTCTGGAAAAATTGCATTTGCATTAAGAAAGATCATTTTCTACAGAATTTAACTCTGAGTTCCACAGAACCTAATTGGTATTGACAGAAACTAGAGCTCAAGAGCTTTCGAACAAAATTTGTTTGAAGATTTTTGGAGTATCCTACAGAAAGTTATGGATTTTTCTAAGTTGGAGTCTAATCTGGAATAATTTCCTAATTTGATTTAACTCGTGGGCCCCACTGTTTTAAAATGAACCATTAGTATTTAAGCCACACGGGGGCCACAGATTCCCACCGCGTAGCCACAGCAAATCCCGTGGCCACACCTGATCCGACGGGATTTACCGCCGCTGACACGCGGGACCCGCCGCGTCGTCTTCTACCTCCCGACGCGGGCGGCGCGCGGGGCTCCCGCGGCGGTGCTCTCCGGCGAGCCTCGCCGCCGGCCAATCCAACGCACCAGATTCGCGGAAACTTGCCGCCTGGGGGTTTTTGGGGTCGCTGAGCACGATGGTGAGGTCAGTGGGTCTTGAAGCTCGCCGGAAAAGGTCGTGCGACGGCGGTGGCGGAGATGAGCGCTCGGGCATCATAGAACTCTCTATAGAGTAGCTCAAATCACTTGGGAATTGCTCCAAAACCTTCCTGGGATGATGGAGTTCAAGGATATGGGCGCAGAAGGGGAGTGAGTTGCCGGGAATCATGAGTTCGACGGTGAACCGAGGTTTTCTCACCGGCGGCGAGCAAAACTCGAAATTCAGAGCTGTTGCTTGATGATCCTTAAAGGTTTTTGCTCAGACAGGATCGCTAGGGCCTATAGAAACTATCTCTAAGTAATTGCAAAGGATGATTGCTTGTCGAAAAGGAATTTGACATGAAATCATAGCTTGCTATCTACCCTCAGCCGTAGAGGAAACGAACAATATCTTGCTTAGGCTTCAACGATAAGGGAAACGGTTTGTACCATGAGCTAGAGTTTGATCAGGCGCACCTTTTTGCTCTTTGGAGCTAGGCTTGAAACGGCGCGGAACGGCGGCACGCCGCGGAGCAGTGGCGAGCGGCGGCGATGGCGCGCGGCGGAAGAATTGTGGCGAGGCAATGGAGCTGTGATCGGGGATGAGGATTAAAGGGGGCTTCGGCCGGCCTTTTATAGGGCCGCGGCGAGCAGGCAGGCAGCTCGCTGGAGCTGCATGCGCTGCGCGCGGTGTCGAGCGGGGGCGCGGCGGTGCAGAGGTGTCGGGGTTGAGCTGATCCGTTTAAAAGGGGAGCTGACATGTGGGGCCCACTGTCCAGTGATTCTCCCCACAGCTCAGTTACTAATTCATTTAAAAATAGAAGATCAACTCCAAAAATCATGAAATTTTGTGGAGATGGCAAATGAATTATTCTGAACACAATGGTGAACTCAATTCTTATGTTTAAAGAAGTTGGAGAAGAATTAAAAATTCAGATTTGAATTTGATTCAAATTTGCTAAGCACCTCAATAAAAATAGTAGATGAGTTTCTAAAATCTTGAAACTTTGTAAGCATGCTATTGAGGAATTTAGGACCTCATGGAAAAATTTAGAGCCCTTAATTTGAATATTTGGTTTAGAGCTTATTAGGGCTTCATTGTGCATTGCTTACTAATCCTTATCCAAAAATTCTTATTCTTAAAAGGTGAATAGAATATAATTTGGATTCATGGTGAAGTCTAATACCTATGATAAAAGAATCTAACAAAGAGTGCAAGATAAGTTTTGGATGGCATAGTTCATGTGTACCATTATATTGGAGATCCAAAATAGTTGATCACAAAACCCATATGAACTTAACATGCCATAAAAGTGGGGTTTTACATTCCTCCCCCCTTAAAAGAATCTCGTCCCGAGATTACAAAAGAAGGCAAAGGAAAAAGGATCTATCGAACATATGCCGCTAACAAGTCCGGATAGTTCGTTCTAAGATACTCCTCGCTTTCCCACGTGGCCTCTTCGGCACTGTGGTGGCTCCACAAGATCTTGTAGAAACGCAAGGTGCGGCTTCTTGTGGTGCGAGTCTTTTCATCGATGATCTGAGTTGGATGCTCGGAATAGGTGAGATCTGGTTGGAGAGCTTCCAAATCCTCTATGCGGATATCAGCTGGAGTCTTAAGGCATTTCCGCAATTGGGAAATGTGGAACACATTGTGGACTCCGAAAAGTGACGTTGGTAACTCCAATTGATATGCCACAGGTCCGCATCTTTCGATTATTGCGAAAGGCCCAATAAAGCGGGGGGCTAGCTTCCCTTTTACCCCGAAGCGATGGATACCCTTCATAGGGGATACTCGGAGATAAACTTGATCTCCAACTTCGAAGTGAAGAGGTCGACGTCGTTTGTCCGCGTAGCTCTTCTGACGAGACTGAGCAGCTTTGAGATTCGCCTGAATAGTGCGAACTCGATCCTCGGCTTCATTTACTAAGTCGATGCCGTACACTGCCCGTTCACCTGATTCGCACCAGTTCAAGGGTGTGCGACACTTGCGGCCATAAAGAGCTTCATATGGCGCCATCTGGATGCTAGCCTGGTAACCGTTGTTGTACGAGAATTCTGCCAATGGTAGATGGTCATCCCAATTCTTACCATGGTGGATGGCACAGGCACGAAGCATGTCCTCAAGCACTTGATTCACCCGTTCAGTTTGTCCATCAGTCTGAGGATGATAGGCCGAGCTCCTAATTAACTTGGTCCCCAGTGCAGCGTGGAGATGCTCCCAGAATCGCGAAACAAATACAGCCCCACGATCTGAGATGATGGTGCGGGGTATTCCGTGGAGGCATACGATTCTGGCAATATATAACTCCGCGTATCTAGAGGAATGATAGTTGGTATTGACGGGAATGAAATGCGCCGTCTTAGTCAGTCGGTCAACTATCACCCAAATTGAGTCGTGCTTATGGAGAGTGGGAGGCAACCCAACAATGAAATCCATGCTGATATCCTCCCATTTCCAAGCTGGTATGCTTAAAGGTTGAAGCTGTCCTGCGGCTTTCATATGGTCGGCCTTCACTCGCCGGCACGTATCACACTCGGATACATATTTAGCTACTTCCCGCTTCATCCGAGTCCACCAGAACTTCTTTCTTAAATCTTGGTACATTTTGTTACTTCCCGGATGAATGGAATACTTGGATAAATGAGCTTCATCCAGTATCTTCCTCCGAAGTTCCATGTTTCGGGGTACCACTATACGGTCGTTAAACCAGAGGGTACCTTCATCGTCACTTCGGAAGCATTTCATCTCCCCCTTCTTTATTCTTTGCTGAATATGTGACATCCCCTTGTCCGCCCTCTGAGCTGCCATAATATCCTCTCTGATGGTAGGAATGAGAGCGAGATTGTAGAGCGCTCCATATGGAACCAAGTAAAGACTCAGTTCTTCTTTTCCCTCCATCGAGGTAATGGAAAGATTGTTGATATGGGACTTGCGGCTCAGTGCATCGGCGACTACATTCGCCTTGCCTGGATGGTAGTGGATCTCAATCTCATAATCCTTGATCAATTCTAACCATCGCCTTTGTCGCATATTCAAATCCTTCTGGGTGAAGATGTATTTCAAGCTTTTGTGATCAGTGTAGAGGTGTACTAAATTACCCAGTAGATAATGCCTCCACATCTTCAATGCTAGCACCACAGCAGCCAGTTCAAGATCATGAGTCGGGTAGTGCCGCTCGTGGTTCCGAAGCTGTCGTGATCCATACGCGATCACTCTTCGCTCTTGCATTAACACACAACCTAAACCAATCCCAGATGCATCGCAATAGACATCAAATGCTTTGGTAGTGTCTGGTTGGGCTAAAACTGGTGCCGTTGTATGGTGTTTCACCAATGCTTTGAAACCTGCCTCACATGCCTCAGTCCATACATACTTTTGTCCTTTCTTCAGAAGTTCTGTCATTGGTTTAGCTATTTTGGAGAAACTGGGTATAAACCTCCGGTAATATCCTGCTAAACCCAGGAAACTTCGGACTTCATGTACAGACTTTGGAGACTCCCATTTGAGGACTTGCCTGATCTTGCTTGGATCAACTGCAATACCTTCTGCTGAAATGATGTGCCCTAAAAATGGCACCTGGTTGATCCAGAATTCACACTTGCTGAACTTAGCATACAACTGATGGTCCCGTAATCGCTGAAGCACAATATGCAAGTGTTGAGCATGTTCTTCTTCGGATTTTGAATACACAAGTATGTCGTCAATGAAGACCACGACGAACTTGTCCAATTCCGGCATGAACACTGAGTTCATGAGATACATGAAATGAGCCGGGGCGTTGGTTAATCCGAAGGACATAACCAGATACTCATACAGTCCATACCTTGTTGAGAATGCTGTCTTGGATATATCTTCTGGTCGGATTCTAATTTGATGATAACCAGAACGAAGATCCATCTTCGAAAACACTTTAGCACCCACTAATTGATCGAAAAGAATATCAATGCGCGGTAGTGGATACTTGTTCTTGATGGTGACAGCATTAAGTGGACGATAGTCTACATATAGCCTCAAGGTCTTATCTTTCTTTTCTACAAACAGTGCAGAACAACCCCATGGTGATGAACTTGGACGAATAAAACCTTTGCTCTCAAGTTCAGTTAATTGTTCCTTCAGTTCTGCAAGTTCCTTGGGTGCCATCTTGTAGGGTGGTCTTGAAACTGGCACTGTTCCGGGCGCAAGTTCAATCTTGAACTCTATATCCCTTTCTGGTGGCATCCCAGGGAGATCTTCAGGAAACACGTCGGGATATTCACATACTACCGGAATATTCTTAAGTTCCATAACCTCGGTGTTGTGAGTGGATGGGTCTAATGGAATGATGTTCTCAAGATTGAGAACCTGGGGCTGATGGAGTGGAGAGTTTAGATAAATTTTTCGAGGAACGATATCAAGGATAGCACCATGGTATTGCAACCATGCCATTCCTAAGATGATATCTAGATTTTGAGTTTCTAGGATAATGAAAGAGGTAGGATAGACGTTCCCATCTAGGTCAAGAGGCACTTTATGGGCTACCTCATATGTTACTACCCTCCCTGCTGGGGTGCAAATCATATATGGAGTTTTTGTGGAGATAACAGGCAATTGACTTTTAACGACCAAAGATTTACTAATGACATTGTGTGAAGCTCCGGAGTCAAAAAGTATGACTACGGAATGATTTAAGACAGAGAACGTACCCGTGAGCACGGGTGCGCCTTCCGGAACGCCCTCGATGGCGAGGTGGTGGATGTTGCCGGGTCTGGTGGCTGGCTTCTTGAACTGATTGCGGGGCTGGTTGGCCCCCTGGTAAGATGATTGCCCTCCGCTTTGTCGATTCTACGGACAATCCTTGGCGAAGTGCCCCGTACGTCCACACGTGAAACACGTGTACGGGGTTTGGCCAATACGAAGGGGAGGACGGAATCCCGGTGCACGTGGTGGAGGTGGAAGTGCACGTGGAACCACCCCCTGTTGTTGCTGCGGCCGAAATCCGCCGTTGTTGAACTGACGACCACGGAACATTGGTGGTCGCGATGGCGGCTGCCACCTCTGGCCGGATGGTGATCGATACACCATACGGTACTTCTGAGGAGTACCACCTCCGCTGCTCTGTGGAGCACCCCTCTTCTTTTTATCGGAGGACAGCTCGCGCGTAGCGTCCTCCTGCATGATAGCGGCATTGACTATGTCGTTGAAGTTGCCGCGGTTGAACAGGACAAGCTTGTCCTTCAACTTGGGGTTCAAACCCCGGTAGAAACATTCCCGCTTCCGATCTTCGGTATTCACTTGGTCCTGAGCATATTGGGCCAAGTGGTTGAATGATTTGGAGTATTCGTATGCACTCCTTCCTCCTTGTCTTAGCTCCAAGAACTCTTGAAGCTTCCTCCTCATAATCCCGGGAGGGATGTGGTAGGCGCGAAATGCCTCCCGGAATTCGGTCCAACTTACAACATGGCCTGCGGGGCGTGCGGCAAGGTAATTGGCCCACCACGCACCGGCAGACCCCTGCAGTTGTTGCGCTGCAAACAATGTCTTCTGCTGTTCGGTTACCGCGAGTAAACCGAACTTTCCTTCAATGGTGCGGAGCCAGTTATCCGCGTCCAACGGTTCATCGGCTTCTCTGAATACCGGTGGGTGTGTCGATGAGAAATCAAAGTAGGAACTCTGAAATTGCTGACGCGGTCCATCATCCTGTCGTCCCCCTTGACGGGACGAGTGCTGCACCAACGTCCGCAGTAACTCGGTTTGCTCATCGCGCGAGCCGAGCACTGCAGCGAGAACCTCCGCGAGACTCCTGGGGAGTGTGGTTGGAGGTGGTGGAGGTGGTTGCGTCTGAGGCGTATTCTGCCCCGGGGGTGGTGTGTCATCCCCCTGTCCTCCACTAGATCCTCCCACCTCTGAGGCTGTACGAGTACGCACCATACTGCAATATAATGAATAACACGGTAAGTCCCATTGCCTCAAGTTTATCCTCCCTTAGAAATGCGGTAGACAATAATAGACGATGCATGACATTTACATATATTGATAAAGCACAAACTTTATACAAAATATATCATCTCAAGACCAAGTTTACAGTAGTAAACCCAAAATGATGGACTCCCTTTATGGAAACACATCTCTACCATACTTGGCCTTCCTGACATGTCATACTCATCTAGTTAGCTAGACACCACAACCATTACTCTTAATATGACACAAACATGGTCACAAAAGAGAAACACTAGCAACCATGTAACTATATGCTGCCCGGTGTTGGCGGAAGTGCTACCACATCTAACTTCAATACGCTCTACTCGACGTATTCAAGTTCCTCTGGGTCTTCTTCTTCTTCTTCATCTTCAGGGCTAGGCACCTCTGATACGGGTGCTGGAGTAGAAGTTGATACATCGTTCAACATCAACGTCTTCTTGGCAGCCATAGCTTGCCAATCTGCCTGTATCATAAACATCCCCCAGGCCTCATTCTCTTGCTGAGCCTGTTCACAGCTGGTCTTCCAGCTCTGAGCTTCTACTCTGGACTGATCCCTGTCTGCAGTCACCACGTTCAACTGTGTGTCCCGTTGGTGCCCATAAAGTAGGCTTGCCTCCAGATCAATATCTCTCTCTAGAGTCTCCTGGCGAGACGCGGCCAAATCCATAACAGCGTCATGCCATTGATTCTCCCTAAGGTTCAAACGATGATTAAGAGGAGCCATCATATCCCTAAGTCCGTCATTTGCCCACTCAAAGTGATTTGCTCGCTTCATGGCTTGCTTCAGATTGTTTGTCAATTCTTTTATGCATGTCCTCTGATTACCCTTTTCGCGATGTGAGGCTGCTGCATACATCGCTAAGGCTGTTGCGGATGTTTCGCCATGCTCTCCCACCTCCGCAAGCAAGCGGGTTGCCCAGGCTTCAGAAGCTCTGCCGTTGACTGGAAAGAACTCATACGGAGTACCCACCAGATGACGGTAATGGAGTTTGCAAAACCTCCCTATGGCAACACTTGCGGCGTAGCTCCATGTTTCTTCTAATATCAATCCTTTGATCTTGATGGAGTATGGAGCCCATCCGAGGTGCGGTGGACCGGCAGGCACATCGACGTAGATGGTGCAACTCCACATACCGCCCTCCTGGAACTTCTTGCCCCAATAGCTAGGTAACACCAAATAGCCAAACTGGCCGAGCAACCGTGCAAACACGTCCGGAAAACCGGCGTGCCCGGTGCATGTTGAGAACACCCATCCATTAGGCAACTGAATTCTTGGTGCTGCCATCTGTGGACAAATATACCTGAATGTCAATACACCGTTTAAGTATTCGACCCAATCACTGGTGATGTGGGACAAAAAGAAATATCCATAATCAATTGGTTCAGTCAAAGCTGCAATCTGAAAATGAGTACAGTTCTGGTTTATCTGACCTATCTGCAGTAACCCGTAAGTTTCATACAGAAGAAGTCAGAACTAAACTTTATGTTGAATACAAAAATTGTAGTACACTTCAAAACCTTTCCAGATTGTACTCATACAGCCACTGTTGAACTAGTATGAACAATCTATACCAGTTTTAAGTTGACTCAAGGGTTCTGAAAATTTTGACAGAACCTCCCCTGTATATGGGCTTATCTCCACATTCTATACAGGTTCATCATGATAAGATATTGAGGTAGTGTCAAAATAAACATTGAGTAACATCGTGTTAAAAATCCAGAACTAAAGAAGTTCCACCACGACAACCTTGTCATGAAGGTATTATGCATCAATTCACAATTAGGTGCAAACTGTTCCAAGTTCTGGACTGCAGGAACCAAATTTGCGACAAATGGAATTAGGCATAGCTACACCTAGATTCAGGTCAGGAGTGATAAATAAAGTTGATAGATGACTTCCTAAGCTTTCCAGAAATGTACATGCGTAACCATATCACTGTTCTGGATTAGGGGTTATAATTATCCAAACTCAACAGTAAAGCTGACTGGTTTGCATCAGCAGCCATGCAGTTTACTGTGCTGACTTCCCAATTTGGTTAAACTCCAATTAAAATCAGGAAGGACTCCCCAAAACAAACTCGTGAATCTCCACCTACCCTTCTCAAACATATATCCCAATAAGGTAGTGGATTTTTCTACAGTGAGTTATGGCAAGAATACAGAAACGGTACAAAGGTGGGTTCATATGGAGTAATTACAGTAAACCCCAGTTTTCAACAGATTAACAAGCTTTTCTGTCTTTATGGTCAACGGAAAAGTTGGAGAGACCTTCACGAGCTTTCCATCCATGTAGGATACTCTCATGATATCTAATTGCTAACCAAGATTACAACCTGGCGAAGTTGAGCTACTTCTACCAGAAAACAAGAATCTTGGTTCTATCCACCTTATCAAGTCGAGCCCGAAATTATCAGTATCTGATAGTCGGACTTTCTCAAAACACAATGCAACCATTCTGTCGTTGGGGAGGGTCTAGTATCATGTTTGATACTGACGGTGCTACGTGCCTCACGAAAGGAAATTCTATCCGGTACATCCGGTTACGTCTATAGGTGGTTCCTATATCGTTCCCTCGCAAACGGCTTCTACACGGGTTGCTACCGGAGTTAGGTTACCTGCAGAAGACAAACAATCCCCTTTCACACCTTCGCACCTCAAGGGCGGCACGGGGAAACACGGCAGGCAGTCACAATAATATATAACTAAAAGTAAATACATACGACTCTGGCGTGAGTCGTCCTCGAGCGAGGCCATGTCTCGAGGTACATGGCTGTAAATACGTCTGTACAGCAAAGACTCCCGTACGATCCGGTTTATACACGCTCGGGCATACGTGTTCGCATGTTCTCATAGATATGAGAACATACTATCGGGTTACATACCACCCGACGGGGTTTCCCTCTAACTTTGTGTCACGCTGGGGTACCGCGTGTCATATGTTCTTAGAAACATGGAAAGTTTCAAAGACTCATATTGACTTTCCGTGCCAAGCCACGGAAATTTCACATACCACCTCTCGTATGCTGAGCTTACCGAGATTGATCCGCTCTCGGTGGCGTACCTTACCTCTTACCTGATGTCGGAGCGTCGTTACAGAATATAATAACACATAGTTAGTTTACCACCTTTATATCTTATACTAATAATACTCCTTATAACGGCATATAACTAATTCCTCACTCAAGTTCCTAATTTTTGAAAATATGTTCTTTTCCGGTACACTGTTCCCAACGAAGCTCTGATACCATGTCTGTGGGGACCGGAGTCCACACATCCGAGGATCTCATTGGGTGGTGTCGTGCGATGCGACACCCAACAGTTTACAAGAGTAGAACCAGAATAAAGTACAATACCAAGTCTTTTATTTACTACACAGCGGAAGTTTTCACAATACTAGCGGATGTAAAGAAATATATACATACCATAGCTATGCTCTCAGCACTAGCTATGCAAAAAGCAAAGTTTTCCATGCCAGGGATACTTTGCACTAGCAACACTCAAACTATGGCGGCGTGCAGGGTTCCCACTCGGCTGTACACCCTGGAGGGGGTGTTGCCTCATCGTCAAACCCATCCTCAATAGGGTAACCTGCAAAAACTCGTTAACTGCAAACGTGAGCTTAAGGCTCAGCAAGGCTTAACCGTCTCACTAGACAGATGCACGGGGACACTAAACATAGGTAAGGAATAGCAAATATAACTCGCCTACAAGTGGATCCTTATAACCAAGTTTTAAGTAGCAAATGACATTCTCTGAGCACGGCACATCATGGGCTCCACAATCAAACAAGAAACGCTTTACCGATGATATGACATGCCCAAAGCACATAATGCTATTACAGTTAAAGTATGGGGAAATTGTAAATCTTTAGTTATACTATCTCTAAACCAAACAAAGTTGCAAAGTAATTATAATTCAATATCATATGACTTTCCCGACTTCTTTAGTATTTACTACGTCACGACACAGTGAACAAGTGGTACTCTATTACTGCGAGGGACAGTGATTGCAATCAGGACTCACCCGGACAACACGACACATACGTCGTTCGGAAGTGTCAGCGAGCACACCCGTACCTACATAACACTTCAGTACTAGGCGTATATGGCAACCTTTCGCAAGACACTCAAATGCCGAACCGGTCGATCCGTCACGGGCAGGAGGTCCCTGCGTGGGGCGTACTCTGACGTGCCCACCAGCGGATTTACACCTTGCTACCCTCAACCCACACCTATAAAACGGAACGGTATGCCTCGACACCCAAGTGACCAAGCTACGTCAGTTTATTGGATTCCATATGTCCATTATATTGCCGGTACAATTCAAGCTTGTCCAGCGGGGCCGCATACGGACGGGCCTTAATCAACACAGGCAGGGCTATGCGACCGAGACTCAATTCTCGCCGCTTCCTATCCATTCCCTACCCGGTCTCAGTTTCATTATATTAAGCCATTTTCTATTCAACCAATCCTGTGAGATACATCTCTCGCGAGTAGATTCCAACTACTCGACTTCTACCGGATTTCCTATGCATTAGCAAAGCAGTTACTATAGGTCAAACTGTAACTCGTGCCAAATAAACCCCTGGGATTTTTGGTCATGCAAGTGGAGTATCATTCACCCTAAACGTAATGCACAATTCATATACTATTCATCATAGTGATAAAGCAAAAGCTCATAAACGGCTTAAATGCAAACCGGGGCTTGCCTTGTTGCAGGTCAGGTTCTGAGTTAAAAATTGGAAGGTTCTCTTCCAAGGCTTCTGGCTCCTCCTCGACTTCGGTCACTATACGATATGCAGATAACATGGATATATAAATGACTTTGAAATTTATTTATTTTAAGACCATAAATTAATTCATGGTGATCACTATATGACAGGGACCTTAATTGGCTTTGGAATTTCGATGGTAGATACTAGGGAATATGATCAAAGCTCTTGCAAAGAACAGGAGATGATCATAGCAGATTGTGGTCTCCGAAAGTATGGCAAGCAAACCAACTTCCAAAAATTTCCGAGAGGAAACTGTAGCTTGAACCTAGCTAACAGTTGATAATCAAGATGGAGGGAGTGGTTCTGGTCTTAGCAAAATTTGTTTCATAATTTTCTAAGCTGTGGGGAAGGAGTTATTGTATTTCTAATTCGGCAAGAATTTCTGGATTTACTTTATAATTGAGTTTCGAGACATTAAATCAATATTTGGTTTGTAACTGATTTAGGACTAGTATAGTAGGTTAATTAAATCCAAGACTTTAACAGGAGCTAGGGTATGACTAATGGAAGACTCAGTAAAATTTTGGGACCTAATAAAGCAACCTAATAGCTGTGAAAATTCAATAACTGAAAAAGGAAATTGAATTATCCAGAGAGTTAAACAGGTGTTATGGCTCCCAAACTTTGCCTGATAATCAAGAATAGGATAATAAATTTAATGTGAATTTTGGGGAATTTTCCCATGGATATCTTGTCTGGAAAAATTGCATTTGCATTACGAAGGATCATTTTCTACAGAATTTAACTCTGAGTTCCACAGAACCTAATTGGTATTGACAGAAACTAGAGCTCAGGAGCTTTCGAACAAAATTTGTTTGAAGATTTTTGGAGTATCCTACAGAAAGTTATGGATTTTTCTAAGTTGGAGTCTAATCTGGAATAATTTCCTAATTTGATTTAACTCGTGGGCCCCACTGTTTTAAAATGAACCAATAGTATTTAAGCCACACGGGGGCCACAGATTCCCACCGCGTAGCCACAGCAAATCCCGTGGCCACACCTGATCCGACGGGATTTACCGCCGCTGACACGCGGGACCCGCCGCGTCGTCTTCTACATCCCGACGCGGGCGGCGCGAGGGGCTCCCGCGGCGGTGCTCTCCGGCGAGCCTCGCCGCCGGCCAATCCAACGCACCAGATTCGCGGAAACTTGCCGCCTGGGGGTTTTTGGGGTCGCTGAGCACGATGGTGAGGTCAGTGGGTCTTGAAGCTCGCCGGAAAAGGTCGTGCGACGGCGGTGGCGGCGATGAGCGCTCGGGCATCATAGAACTCTCTATAGAGTAGCTCAAATCACTTGGGAATTGCTCCAAAACCTTCCTGGGATGATGGAGTTCAAGGATATGGGCGCAGAAGGGGAGTGAGTTGCCGGGAATCATGAGTTCGACGGTGAACCGAGGTTTTCTCACCGGCGGCGAGCAAAACTCGAAATTCAGAGCCGTTGCTTGATGATCCTTAAAGGTTTTTGCTCAGACAGGATCGCTAGGGCCTATAGAAACTATCTCTAAGTAATTGCAAAGGATGATTGCTTGTCGAAAAGGAATTTGACATGAAATCATAGCTAGCTATCTACCCTCGGCCGTAGAGGAAACGAACAATATCTTGCTCAGGCTTCAACGATAAGGGAAACGGTTTGTACCATGAGCTAGAGTTTGATCAGGCGCACCTTTTTGCTCTTTGGAGCTAGGCTTGAAACGGCGCGGAACGGCGGCACGCCGCGGAGCAGTGGCGAGCGGCGGCGATGGCGCGCGGCGGAAGAATTGTGGCGAGGCAATGGAGCTGTGATCGGGGATGAGGATTAAAGGGGGCTTCGGCCGGCCTTTTATAGGGCCGCGGCGAGCAGGCAGGCAGCTCGCTGGAGCTGCATGCGCGCGCGCGGTGTCGAGCGGGGGCGCGGCGGTGCAGAGGTGTCGGGGTTGAGCTGATCCGTTTAAAAGGGGAGCTGACATGTGGGGCCCACTGTCCAGTGATTCTCCCCACAGCTCAGTTACTAATTCATTTAAAAATAGAAGATCAACTCCAAAAATCATGAAATTTTGTGGAGATGGCAAATGAATTATTCTGAACACAATGGTGAACTCAATTCTTATGTTTAAAGAAGTTGGAGAAGAATTAAAAATTCAGATTTGAATTTGATTCAAATTTGCTAAGCACCTCAATAAAAATAGTAGATGAGTTTCTAAAATCTTGAAACTTTGTAAGCATGCTATTGAGGAATTTAGGACCTCATGGAAAAATTTAGAGCCCTTAATTTGAATATTTGGTTTAGAGCTTATTAGGGCTTCATTGTGCATTGCTTACTAATCCTTATCCAAAAATTCTTATTCTTAAAAGGTGAATAGAATATAATTTGGATTCATGGTGAAGTCTAATACCTATGATAAAAGAATCTAACAAAGAGTGCAAGATAAGTTTTGGATGGCATAGTTCATGTGTACCATTATATTGGAGATCCAAAATAGTTGATCACAAAACCCATATGAACTTAACATGCCATAAAAGTGGGGTTTTACACATGAACCCTCCGGTGGTGTCCTCAAAATGCTCACCTCTATCTTTGCCTGCTACCGCAAGATTGAAGTCAGGCAGAAGAAACATCAACAATATGTCAATGCCAACATCAAAGCTATCTGTGACAAGCTGGAGTTTGAGCCGGTTGGATCCCCGCTTGCCTTCGAGGACTCCGAGGAATATCCTGCTCCGGCGAATGATGATGGTGGTGAAGATGAAGATCGGACCGAAACTGAAGAAGGGAGCGGCGATGAGTGATTCCCCTCAATTTTTCCTTTTTTGGTGCCTTGATGCCAAAGGGGGAGAGATTGAGACTAGTAGTTTGAGACTATCTCTAGCTGTAGTCCTTATGCTTTTGTGATCGAGGACATGTACTTATTTTTAAAACCTTGTAATGTTGTTTCTTTTCTTATGTGTGATGCTTATTGTTGCTTGAATGATTATCTCTATGCTCATTATTGATTATCTTTATTTCATCACACTTTGTTGATCACACACCTGTTAGGCACCCCACCATAAGGTGTGTGCATATGTGAGAAGCTTTTTATGGATTTATCGTTATTCTCATATGTGCACACCTTATGAAAGTCAAGATTTTATTCTCAATTGTGATATCTCAAATTGTTGTCATTAATCACCAAAAAGGGGGATATTGTAAGTGCATCTAGGATATCCCTTGTGGGTTTTGGCTAATTGATGACAAACATATGAGATCCTAATGAAACTATTGAGATGATTGCAGGACAAACAAGTGAAACAACTTGGTGCACACAAAAAGGTGAAAAATGGAGTGGTGTCTAAATAGGGATACTTTGATGGAGCTTGGAAGATCAAATTAGATTTTAAATGTATAGGGAGTTTATGAAAGACATACTCCAAGAGCTAACAACTTTGCGCTGGGGTAAGGGTTTAAAACTAACAAAACTTTCACAATGGACCGGACTAGTCCGTTACACTTTCTGGAGTCTCTCATATTATGAGACCGGACTAGTCCGTGTGTCCACCGGACTAGTCCGTTGAACTTTCTGAAGTCTCTCATCTGTCGAGATTGGACTAGTCCGCGGACTAGTCCGTTGAACTTTCTGGAGTCCACCCTCACACAGCACCGGACTAGTCCGAGCTTGGCCAGACTAGTCCGCCAGACTTTCTGGACTTCGAGATACACTGTGACCGGACAAGTCCGGACTTGCATCGGACTAGTCCAGTATTAGGGTTTTTCAATGGTTACTTTTTGGAAACCCTATAAATAGAGAATCCAGGGCTTTCCTATTGACACACACGTCGAACACTGCTGAAAACACAAACCCTAGTGCCGTCACTTTGTCCCAAGAGCCTAACACACATCTCCCCACACATCTAAGGTGCAAAAAGGAGTCAAATCATTTGAAGACTTGGATTCGGGATTGGGAGATCGTCGTGCCTTCGTTGCGAGCTCTTGGGGTTTGATCTTTCTACACTTATACTCTGCATTGTAATACTTTCGAGTGTATTTGATCACCTCTTTCGTTGTAATTCTTGTGGGAGCCCTCAACGTGTGAGGTTGCCCAACAAACTTGGTGATTACCCATGATAGTGGAATCAAGTCGGCCTTCGTGGTGACTTGAAGAGGGAAAGGGTTGGAGACCCGGCTCTATGTGAGCTTCCTCAACGATGACGTAGATCTCGTTGTGAGATCGAACCTCGGTAAAAATTCGCCTGTCTCTTGTGCCTCATTTACTTTACGTTTTGTTCACTAGATCACTTGATTGCTAAACAACCATTTAAGTTGCTCATAAGTCATCACGTGCATTCATACACTAATCTTAAATCAAAGAATCTGTTGTTCTCATTTCCGCTGCTAAAAGAACCTAGTTTCCCAAACAACACTTAATCAACTCACAAATTTCAGCACACCGGACTAGTCCGCCCACATAACCGGACTAGTCCTGTCAATAAAGTTTTTGATGACTCTATTAAGTGTGCAAGAAATTCGAAAGTCCTATTAACCCCCCCTCTAGGCCACGTTCAGCATCGAATCTTGCAGCGCACACGGGCACACACGAACTCCACGTTCGAACTTTGCTCAGCGATCCGAATAACTCGGCGCACGGCGTGCACGATCCATCATCATGTGCACAAATAATATTATGAAATTATCAACTTTGATGATTCAATAATCCAATCAAGTTTCATCCAACCTAACAAAAAAAAATTGGATCGTCCAGTCCATCCAACCAAACGTTAATTTGGACGATCCAAGACATAAAGAAATGGATGATCTATATCCAATCGAACTTCGACGTCAAATCAAATGCAATTCATGACTGAGCACTTTGTCACATGTCACTAGAGTGTATGCACAAATGACAAATACACAGCCTCAACACCGGGTTTAGGGTGCATCGTGGACTAACCACATGACCCGACCAAACACTCACGTAATTACCATACACCTGCAAAAGCAACTACCTAGCCACATCCTTCACGTACGAACGGCAACGCCGACCAACTTATACTTTTTGTACTAGGTACTAATAATTTTCCTTGTCCATGAGCCAATAAACAAGCTCTTCTGATGCGGCTTTTGTAGATAAAAAATGAACTACGACAAAGCGACAAGTTCATGTAGACGGGGGGAGTACATATGATCATCGATGTCTCTCTCACATGCATGTTATAGTTGTCCGTGCATGCTACCCTAAGCCCCAAACAAAGGATCAACGAGCCAAACTATATATATATATATATATATGACGATCTTTCAACAAAAAGAGAAAACTATATATATATATATATATATATATATATATATATATATATATATATATATATATATATATATATATATATATATATATATATATATATAACATGTTAGTTGTCACGCCCCAAATATGATCAATGAGCCTCAAACTCAAACTATATATGACGATGTTTCAACAAAAAACAGAGAAAACACATAATAATGTTGTCGTCAAACATGATCGTCGCGAGGTTTTCAAGTGCATATGTTACTTGTCCATGCATGCTTGGTACACCCCAAACATGATCAACGAGTCTCGAATATTATAACAAAATTAGAAAACGCCTAACGTCATCAAACATGCATGATCGAGGTCTTTTGCATGTCAAACTGAGAAAACATGAACGAGGGTTTGTGATATATATATATATATATATATATATATATATATATATATATATATATATATATATATATGTGTGTGTGTGTGTGTGTGTGTGTGTGTGTGTGTGTGTGTGTGTGTTAATGAATGCATGAATGTGTGGTGTGTTCATCGTCTTGTACTTTTTTCTTGTGTTTTCTGACAATCTTTCAAATATATATATATATATATATATATGTATATATGACAATCTTTCAAAAAATAAGAGAAAACGCGTAACGTCATGAAACATGATTGAGGTGTTTTGCGTGACAAACTGAAAAAACTGGAACATTGGATATACCTTGGGCCGGTGGGCCCTTTGCGTGTCAAAATTAAAAACTGGAACTGAAAAACTGAAACACCGCTGGATAGACCTACGAAGTATGCCAGGTGGGCCACTGCATACCCTGGACCCTTTGCATGTCAAATTAAAAAACTGTGTGTGAAGCGGAGATGGAAGCCAACCGCGGTTTGGATTAATTCGAAAGCGCAGTTTTTGAATCATCCGATCATCTCCACTCGCACGGGACGAGGACCCGCTATAAAGGCACACCCGTCCTCTTGCATCTCTGCTGCACCACTCCATCTCCATCGATCGTAGCCTCCAAACTTCTCTTCCTTCACCGCCGCACCATCGCCGACCACCTCTCGCTCTTTCTCTGCAACTCCGTCTCCACACAAATGTGTAGCCTCGCACCGAAGTGCTTCAGGTCATCGACGTCCTCCGAACCTCCTTCTCTGTTTCCATCGCAGCCAATGCCGGTGGAACTGGAGGCGGCGCCCAGACCACCTCCGTCCCCTTCTCCGCCCACGACGCCCGCACCTCCTCATCCCGTTTGGTATCAGGAGACTGTCTGCCTCGTCGAACACCGCTTTGACGAACTCAATCGGCGCCTGAAGGAGGCCACCGAGCACCTTTCCGCCACCACCAGGAGAGCAAAAAAGCTTGACATATTTGCGCTGGATGTATTTTACGATACATCTTACTCGTGTGAGCGTCTGGGTCTTGGGAAACTTCCCATCGGCACCAGCATGGACACCGCCGGCCACTACTGCTTCGAGTTAGGGTTTGTGGCCGGTCGTCCCAATGTCCTCTACGAGACGATCGGGGAGGTGGCTGGGGTGGAGGGCCGCAAGCATCTTCTGTAGACTGTTGCCCGGAAGCTTCGGACTCAATTGCCGGAGGAGGCGGCACCAGCGACGGCAGCGGAGGAGGTGGCAACGGTAGCAGCGGAGGAGGCAGCGGCAGCAGGAGCGGCGGGGGAGGTGGAGGAGATCTCCTCCGACTCCGAGTAGGGTAGTATTTGTAGTTTTTCTTTTTCTTGTCTTCTATGTGCTTTCGTAGTTCTTGTTTTTAATATATGTGTTGTTTCTATTTTAATGATAAATGTCTTTTCTGTTCATGAACAATGCGTCCTATGCAGTACTGAAAAACAACTCCTTTCTGAAAAAGAGACGAGATAACTGTTGTTCAATGTCTAGCCAAGAATTCGTTGTGTTGCGACAATCAACGACTCTTGGTTGAAACTCCATTGAGATCGTGGTTGAGGCTGCGTGTCTCCTCTTTTGTGTTCTTTCACTCAATTTTATCATTTGTAGTCGGCGCATGGGAAAATGTATTTTTAGTATGTAGTAGTATATACTACATGTTATTGTTTCATTGTGATTAATGTTACAAAATGCTGATTTTTTACCATTGTTTCGTGCACTTGGCTGTATTTGCATATCGTTTGCATTAGCACATATGTATACATTTGGCGATTCATATTCTTTTTTCGTATTTTTTTGGAATGTCCCACTAGCTAGCAAATGACTGCTTTTAGATTTTGATCTCCATGCATGGCAACAAAGATGAATTAAGAAGCGAGCAAGTTGTCCTAAGACGAAGTCTACCCCTCTAGCTACACGCACCAGCCATGTGCAGGAATCGACGTGACATGAGATGTAATTACTCACGATTGGATGCGTGCACAAGGGCACATCTTGTGTCAAATTCTCCACTCCCGCTAAAATTTTATCGTTCTACATGGAGCGCCACATTTGAGATTTTGACAATTCAATTTTCACTACCTTCGCCTCCAATTTCAGTCCCGCCTATTATTGTAACCCTATTTCATCCACGATGATTATAAATGGAAACACTGGTCTCCATTCCCGACACACCGTTGCCCCGCCCTTCCGGTGAACTCGCAGTACTCCAAATGTGTTGTCTCTCTGTCCAGTGTTCCATACTTGTATTTCTAAGAAATTCTCGTGTTTCCATTTCCCACGATTTTACAATTTTTCCCACATGGATCTCACAGAGACGCACTGTGGGGACCGGAATCCCGACATCTGAGGATCTCATTGGGTGGTGTCGTGCGATGCGACACCCAACAGTATACAGGAACAGAACCCGAATAAAGCACAAGATGAAGTATTTTGTTTATAATACAGCGGAAGTTTTACAATACTAGCGGAAGTAAAGAAATATATATATCATAGCTACGCTCTCAGCACTAGCTATGCAAAAGCAAAGTTATCCATGCCTTGGACACTTTGCACTAGCAACACTCAATCACGGCGGCGTGCAGGGTTCCCATTCGGCTGTACACCCTGGAGAGGGTGCAGCCTCATCATCAAACCCTTCATCAATTGTATAACCTGCAAAAACTCGTTAACTGCAAACGTGAGAATAAGGCTCAGCAAGACTAACCTGTCTCACTAGACATATGCAAAGGGGACACTAAACATAGGTAAGGTGAAGCATAAATGACTCGCCTACAAGTGGATTCTTATAATCAGGTTTTATGTAGCAAATGACATTCTTCAGGCACGGCACATCATGGGCTCCAGAATCAAACAAGAAACGCTTTACCGATGATATGACATGCCCAAAGCACATAATGCTATTACAGATAAAGTATGGGGAAACTGTAAACTGTTAATTGCACTATCTCTAAATCATACAAAGTTGCAAAGCAATTATAATTCAATACAATATAATTTTTCTGGTTTCTTTAGTATTTACTACGTCACGGCGCAGTGAGCAAGTGGTACTCTATTACTGCGAGCGACAGTGATTCAATCAGGACACACCCGGACAACACGACACATACGTCGTTCGGAAGTGTCAGCGAGTACACCTGTACCTACATAACACTTCAGTACTAGGAGTATATGGCCACCTTTCACAAGAAACCCGAACGTTGAACCCATCTCACCTCCGCAAATAGAAGGTCTCCGCACGGAACACCTCATGTGTCCGCCGACTGACTTACACCTTACTGTCCTCAACCCACCCCTATCGATGGTGAGTTAGTGGGCCTCGACACCACAGTTATCGAGTTACATCAGTTTAGTGGATTCCATATGTCCATTATGTCACCAGTATAATTCAAGCTTGTCCGAAGGGGCCGCATACAGACGGGCCTTAATCGACACAGGCAGGGCTATGCGACCAAGACTCAATTCTCGCCGCTTCATATCCATTCCCCGCCTGGTCTCAGTTTCATTATACTATGCCATTTTCTATCTAACCAATCCTATGAGATATGTCCTACATCTCTCGTGAGTAGATTCCAACTACTCGACTTCTACCGGATTTCCTATGCATTAGCAAAGCAGTTACTACAGGTCAAACTGTAACTCGTTTCAACCAATCCCTGGGATTTTTGGTCATGCATGTGGAGTATCAATCATCCTAAACGTAATGCACAATTCATATACTACTCATCATAGTGATAAAGTAAAATTTTATAAACGACTTAAATGCAAACCGGAGCTTTCCTTGTTGTAGGTCAGAGTCTGAGTTAATATTTGGAAGGTGCTCTTCCAAGGATTCTGGCTCCTCCTCGACTTCGGTCACTATACGATATGCATATAACAGGTATATAAATGACTTTGAAAAATAATTATTACCAAGACCATGATTTAATTTATGGTGACCATTACGTGATAATGACCTAATTGGTTTTAGAACTTTGATGGTAGATATTAGGGAATATGATAGAAACTCTTGCAAAGAACAGGAGATGATCAAAGTAGATTGTGGTCTCCAAAATTATGGCAAGCAATTAACGTCCAAAAATTCTAGAGAGGAAACTGTAGCTTGAACATAGCTAACAGTTGATAATCAAGATAGAGTAAGTTGTCTTTGTTCTAACAAAATTTGTTCCATAAGTTTCTAAGCTTTGGTGAAGTAGTTATGGTATTTCTAAGTTGGCAAGAATTTCTGGAATTATCTTATAATTGAATTGTTAGCCATTTAATCAATATTCAGTTTGTAACTGAATTAGGACTAGGATAGTAGGTCAATTAAATCCAAGATTTTTGCAGGAACTAGTTTATGACTAAAGGAAGGTTCAAAATTTGGGACATAATAAAGCCACTGAACATATGTAAAAATTCAATAACTGAAAAAGGTAATTGAATTATACAGAGGGTTAAACAGGTGCAATGGCTCCCAAACTTTTTCTGGTAGTCAAGAACAAGAGAACAAATTTTATGTGAATTTTGGGCATTATTCTAGTGGGTATCTTATCTGGAAAAATTGTATTTGCATTTGGAAAGATTGTTTTCTACAGAATATAACTGTGAGTTTCATAGAACCTAATTGGCACTGATAGAAACTAGAGCTCAAGGGATTTCAAACAAAATTGTTTGAATAGTTTTGGAGCATCCTACAGAAAGATATTGATTTTCAAACTTTGGAAATGGTTCTGCACCAAAAGGGAAAATTCATCTTTTGAATTTGGCGCCAGGGCCCACTGGATTTAAAATCATCCAATCAGGGGCAAGCCACACCAGAGGTTATAAACATTTCCATGCGGCCACACTGGATCCTTAGCCAAAGACTGATCCGGGCGCGTTGCGTTCACCAGCAGGTGGGACCCACGAACCCGGTCTTCTTCCACCCCGAGTCATTGCTCGGACGGCGGCGTTCTCACCGGCGCGCGGCGGCGCTTTCACCGGTGATAGCCTCCGGCCTTCAGGAGGCCTCAGGACTCGCTGCTCCCACATATTTTTGCACGGGGAACACGATGGACAAGCTCCCGACGGCGAGGGGTGACCGAAACTAATCCCGATGGCGGCGACGGGGGTTAGGATTTCCGTGAAGTGGAGACCGTCGATTCCCTAGCTAAACTTCTCGTTTGACAGCTCGGGAAGCATCGTGGATGCATGGGGAAGGTCTCAGGAGGGTTTAGAGCTCGTATCATAGCCGGCAATACCAAAGTCGATGGTGAACCGAGCGTTAACAACGGCGGAAGGGGCAAACTTGAAGATCTTGCTAATTAGCCGATGGTTCTTTCTGATTTTTGGAGGGAAGGTGCATTAGACTACTTGGATCATGTCCTCTAATTGGATCGAAGAAATTTTGTACATACAATCAGAATTAAACCGACGATCTAACCTCAACGTGATAAAAGTGCTTCGGGATTTTAAAGAATACTAGAGCTAGGATGCATGATAGGGATTCAAGCTTAACCGGAAGCTGCACGAGGTCGTTGTGCACCTTTTTGTTATTGATCGAAGAGGATGAGAGTGCTTGTATCGACGGCGAGGCTGCGCGACGTCGAGCGGCACGAGTTATCGCAGCGGCGATGAAAAATGGCGCGGTGCGGTGAATGGGTGAGGACTCCGTTGAGGGGGGGGGGGGGGCTTTTATAGGCGCCACTGTGGTAGATAAGGACGTCAGGGGGGCAGCTGGAGGCGACCGACGCCGACGGCGAGCTGGCGCATGCAATCGTCGCGGTGTCGACCGGTGGTGAGAAACAGAGGCGGTGAATCGGTTTCACTGCCTGACCTGTGGGCCCCACCTCTCTCCCTTATCCATTCCTTTAAATTCTAGCTTAAACATTGTCCAAAAATTCCCAAAATTTACAAGTAGACTAAGAAAAATATGGGGAATTCAATTCTGCAATCAGAATTCTATTTGGACATAGTTTGCATCAAATTCAAATTCAAATTTGAATTCCAATATGGGTATAAACCTATATTGGTGGTCATGATGGCGGTTGCCACCTCTGGACGGATGGTGATCGATACACCATACGGTACTTCTAAGGAGCACCACCTCCGCTGCCCTGTGGAGCACTCCTCTTCTTCTTGTCTAAGGACAGTTCTCGAGTAGCGTCCTCCTGCATGATCGCGGTGTTGACCAGGTCGTTGAAACTGCTGCGGTTCAACAAGACTAGCTTGTCCTTCATCTTGGTGTTCAGCCCCCGGTAGAAACACTCTCGCTTCCTGTCTTCTGTGTTCGCTTGGTCCCGTGCATATTGAGCCAAGTGGTTGAAGACCTTGGATTACTCGTAAGCACTCCTTCCTCCCTGCTTAAGCTCCAAGAACTCTTGAAGCTTCTTCCTTATAATCCAGGGAGGAATATGATAGGTGCGGAATGCCTCCCGGAATTCTGCCCAGCTCACGACATAGCCTGCGGGGCGTGCGGCGAGGTAGTTTGCCCACCACGCACCAGCAGAACCCTGCAGTTGCTGAGCTGCAAATAGAGCCTTCTGTTGTTCAGTTACCTCAAGTAAACCGAACTTCCCTTCAATGGTGCTGAGCCAGTCGTCCGCCTCCAAAGGTTCGTCGGCCTCTCGGAAGACCGGCGGATGTGTCGATGCGAAATCCGAGTAGGAACTCGGATATGACTGACGTGGTCCCTCAGCATGTCGCCCCCCTTGACGAGACGAGTGCTGTACAAGAGTCCGCAACAACTCGGTTTGCTCGTCGCGCGAGCCGAGTACTGTAGCGAGAACCTCCGCGAGACTTCTGGGAAGTGTAGGTGGAGGTGGTGGAGGTGGCTGCGTCTGAGGCGTATTTTGCACCGGGGGTGGTGTGTCATCCCCCTGCCCTCCACTTGAGCCTCCCACTTTCGGGGCTGCACGTGTACGCACCATGCTGCAATACAACGATTCGTACCATAAGTCTCACTTCCTCAAGTTCATCCTTCCATATAAATAGTAATGCGGTAGACCACAATAGAAAATATACAAAATAAACATGTATTGATAAAGTACAAACTTTATACAAGATATATTATCTCTGGACCAAGTTTACAGTAGTAAACTCCAAAATGATGGACTCCCACTATGAAAATACATCTCTACCATATTTGGTCCTCTTGAGATGTCATACACATCTGGTTATCTAGACATAACCACAACTACTCTTAATATGACACAAACATGGTCACAAAACAAAAACACGAGCAACTATTAAACTATAGGCTTCCCCGTGTTGGCGGAAGTGCTGCCACATTCCCTTCAATACGTCCTACTCGACGTATTCAAGTTCCTCGGGATCTTCTTCTTCTGCTTCATCATTTGAAGGTAATTGTTCACCCGTAATTAATGGTATGTTATGGTCCGGTAGATACACCACTGGTTGTAATTGTGCCTCGGCCTCAATTACATTATCCTGTAGTTCTCCTGCTTCATACTCCCAATTTTGAGCTGTATCAATAGCGGTGTCCCACTCTTCAGTGACTACTAACAGCTGCTCTTGCTGTTGTTGCACCTCCCATTGACTTGCTTGTAGCTCACTACGAGCTTGCTGTAGTTCAGTGCGAGTCTGTCGTTGTGTGGCACGAGCTTTCCATATCCTAATGCGAGCATAATGTAACTGACTCTCGCACTTATCTAGCCAGTGATTCGCTGGGGCTATGAGCGAACGTAGACCTTCGTTGATAAAATCAAGGGTATCACCCCGCTCCGTCGCTTCCCGCAGAGCCTCGACTTGCTCCAAAATAATGGTGCTTTGCATCGCAACTACCATATTGGAAGCAGCCGCATATGTTCCCAGTGTCGTCGGGGTTGTGTCGCCAAACGGTGTATATGCAGCAACCATACGACGTTGCCACTCAAAGCTGGCCATACCACGGACTGGAATAAGGGCAAATTGAGTCCCTGCCATGGCATCTTGATGAAGCTCACAAAGCTTCATAAGTGCTTCGCCTACAGCGACTGCCCAAGTGTCCTCTAACTGATCCCCCTCGATGGTAACCGAGAAAGGAGCCCATCCATATCGACGTGGACTAGCCGGAATGTCCACGAAGATGGTGCACGACCGAACACCTCTGTCGATCGCTTCCCTACCCCAATAGCATGGCATCTCGGTGAAGCCAAACTGTTAGAGCACTTCTCGCAGCATACTTGGGAAGCCCGGATGACCATCGCAAGTGGAAAATACCCATCCGTCTGGTAGTAGCATCCTCACATCCATAATCTATAGAAAGAATACTGGAACAAAGAGAAAGTTTCCAACTCTCAACCGTTTTCAGAAAATTTTTAAAACTGGAGCTGTAATCACAGTCTGTTCCAGCTGACCCTCCTGTATAATTCCACAATTTCATACAGGAAACGTGAGATCCAAACGTTGGGCTGAATACAAAAGTTGTAGTATACTTTCCAGACTCTCCAGATGTACTCATACAGCTACATGTGATCTAGGTAATAGAATCTATACAGGTTCTAAGTTGACCCATATTTTCTGGAAATTTTGACAGAACCTCCCCTGTATATGTAGTGATGTCCACAATTTATTCAGGGATATCATGACAATATTTTGAGGTAATGACAAAAGAAAGTTTGTATAACATCAAGTTAACAACCCAGAAGTAAAAGAGTTACCCCCTGAAAAGTTTGTTATACAGGTATTGCGCGCGAATTCACAAATAGGTGCAAACTGTTCCAAGTTCTGGACTACCAGAACCAAGTTTGCAACAAATGGAATTAGACACCGCTATACCCATATTTAGATCATGAATGCCAAATAAAGTTGATAGTCTTCCTAAGATTTCCAGAAATGTATATATGTGACTATGTCAATATTCTGGATTCAAAGTTATAACTATCCAAACCAAACAGTTGAACTGACTGGTTTGCGCCAGCCGTCCTGCAGTCCACTGTTTTGACTTCCAAATTTGATTTGACTCAAATTCGAATTTGGAAAAACTCTAAACAGCAAACCTGTAGATCTGCCTCTCCCCTTTACATTCATGTGTCACAATAAGGCAGAAGATGTTTCTACAGTGAGTTAGGGCAATATTTCTGGAACTGGTACAATGGTTGGGTCATCTGGAGCAGTTTTTGTATACTCCAAATTTCAACGGATTATCAAACTTTTCTGCCCTGATGGTCAACAGAAAAGTTGTAGAGGTCTTCACGAAATTTCCATCTATATATGGTACTCTCATGTTATCTATACGATAACCAAGATTACAACCTAGTGAAGTCGAGCCAACTTCAGCCAGAAATCAAGAATCTTGATTACCATATCGAGTCGGAGTCCCTTTTTACGGAGTCCAAACCTACCAGCATCTGATATTTGGACTTCCAAAACATTATGCATCTATTCTGTCATTGGGGATGGTCTAGTATCATGTTTGATACCGACGGTACTACGTATCTCACCAAAGAAAATTCTATCTAGTATATCCGATTACGTCTATAGGTGGTCCCTATATCGTTCTCTCACAAACAGCTTCTACACGGTCTTCTACCGTAGTTAATGCTGCAAAAGACAAACAATCCCCTTTCACACTTTCACACCTCACAGGTGGTACGGGGAAGCACGACAGGCAGTCACAATAATACAAATGAAAGTAATTGCATACGACTCTCGTGTGAGTCGCCCTCGAGCGAGGTCATGTCTCGAGGTACATGGCTGTAAATACATTTGTACAGCAAAGACTCCCGTACGATCCGGCTTATACACGCTCGGGCATACGTGTTTCGCATGCTCCCATAGAACATGAATGGTTCTAGAGAGGCATACTATCGGGTTATACACCACCCGACGGGGGCTCCCACTAACTTTGAAGCACGCTGGGGTACCGCGTGTCATAGGTTCTCAGAAACATTGAAAGCTTCAGAGGCTCCTATTAACTTCCCGTGTCAAGTCACGGAAATTTCACATACCACACCTCGTATGCTGAGCTTACCGAGATTGATCCGCTCTCGGTGGCGTACCTTACCTCTTACCTGACATCGGGGCGTCGTTACAGAATATAATAACACATAGTTAGTTTACCACCTTTATATCTTATACCAATATTACTCCTTATAAGGGCATATAGCTAATTCCTCACTCAGACCCTAATTTTTTTGAAAATATGTTCTTTTCAACTACACTATTCCCAATGATGCTCTGATACCATGTCTGTGGGGACCGGAATCCCGACATCCGAGGATCTCATTGGGTGGTGTCGTGCGATGTGACACCCAACAGTATACAGGAACAAAACCCGAATAAAATACAAGACAAAGTCTTTTGTTTATAATACAGCGGAAGTTTTACAATACTAGCGGAAGTAAAGAAATATATATATCATAGCTACGCTCTTAGCACTAGCTATGCAAAAGAAAAGTTATCCATGCCTTGGACACTTTACACTAGCAACACTCAATCACGGCGGCGTGCAAGGTTCCCATTCGGCTGTACGCCCTGGAGGGGGTGCAGCCTCATCATCAAACCCTTCATCAATTGTATAACCTGCAAAAACTCGTTAACTGTGAATGTGAGCATAAGGCTCAACAAGACTAACCCGTCTCACTAGACATATGCAAAGGGGACACTAAACATAGGTCAGGTGAAGCATAAATGACTCGCCAACAAGTGGATCCTTATAATCAGGTTTTATGTAGCAAATGACATTCTCCAGGCACAGCACATCATGGGCTCCACAATCAAACAAGAAACGCTTTACCGATGATATGACATGCCCAGAGCACATAATGCTATTATAGCTAAAGTATGGGGAAACTGTAAACTGTTAATTGCACTATCTCTAAATCATACAAGGTTGCAAAGCAATTATAATTCAATACAATATAATTTTTCTGGTTTCTATAGTATTTACTACGTCACGGCGCAATGAACAAGTGGTACTCTATTACTGCGAGAGACAGTGGTTGCAATCAGGACACACCCGGACAACACGACACATACGTCATTCGGAAGTGTCGGTGAGTACAGCTGTACCTACATAACACTTCAGTACTAGGCGTATATGGCCACCTTTCACAAGAAACCCGAACGCCAAACCCATCTCACCTTCGCAAACAGAAGGTCTTCGCACGGAACACCTCATGTGTCCGCCGAACGATTTACACCTTACTGTCCTCAACCCACCCCTATCGATGGTGAGTTAGTGGGCTTCGACACCCCAGTTATCGAGTTACATCAGTTTACTGGATTCCATATGTCCATTATGTCGTCGGTACAATTCAAGCTTTTCTAAAGGGGCCGCATACAGACGGGCCTTAATCGACAAAGGTAGGGCTATGCGACCGAGACTCAATTATCGCCGCTTCCTATCCATTCCCTGCCCGGTCTCAGTTTCATTATATTATGCCATTTTCTATCTAACCAATCCTGTGAGATATGTCCCACATCTCTCGCGAGTAGATTCCAACTACTCGACTTCTACCGGATTTCCTATGCATTAGCAAAGCAGTTACTACAGGTCAAACTGTAACTCGTTTCAACCAATCCCTGGGATTTTTGGTCATGCATGTGGAGTATCAATCATCCTAAACGTAATGCACAATTCATATACTACTCATCATAGTGATAAAGTAAAATTTTATAAACGACTTAAATGCAAACTGGAGCTTGCCTTGTTGCAGGTCAGAGTCTGAGTTAATATTTGGAAGGTGCTCTTCCAAGGTTTCTGGCTCCTCCTCGACTTCGGTCACTATACGATATGCATATAACAGGTATATAAATGACTTTGAAAAATAATTATTACCAAGACCATGATTTAATTTATGGTGACCATTACGTGATAATGACCTAATTGGTTTTGGAACTTTGATGTTAGATACCAGGGAATATAATAGAAACTCTTGCAAAGAACAGGAGATGATCAAAGTAGATTGTGGTCTCCAAAATTATGGCAAGCAATTAACTTCCAAAAATTCTAGAGAGGAAACTGTAGCTTGAACATAGCTAACAGTTGATAATCAAGATAGAGGAAGTTGTCTTTGTTCTAACAAAATTTGTTCCATAAGTTTCTAAGCTTTGGTGAAGGAGTTATGGTATTTCTAAGTTGGCAAGAATTTCTGGAATTATCTTATAATTGAATTGTTAGCCATTTAATCAATATTAAGTTTGTAACTGAATTAGGACTAGGATAGTAGGTCAATTAAATCCAAGATTTTTACAGGAACTATCTTATGACAAAGGGAAGGTTCAGTCCAAATTTGGGACATAATAAAGCCACTGAACATATGTAAAAATTCAATAACAGAAAAAGGTAATTGAACTATACAGCGGGTTAAACAGGTGCAATGGCTCCGAAACTTTTTCTGGATGTCAAGAATAAGACAGCAAATTTTATGTGAGTTTTGGGGATTTTTACAGTGGCCATCTTATCTGGAAAAATTGTATGGGCATTTGGAAAGATTGTTTTCTATAGAATTTAACTTTGGGTTTCACAGAACCTAATTGGCATTGATAGAAACTAGAGCTCAAGGGCTTTCAAATAAAATTCGTTTGAATATTTTTGGAGCATCCTACAGAAAGATATTGATTTTCAAACTTTGGAAATGGTTCTGCACCAAAAGGGAAAATTCATCTTTTGTATTTGGCGCCAGGGCCCACTGGATTTAAAATCATCCAATCAGGGGCAAGCCACACCGGAGGTTATAAACTTTTCCACGCGGCCACACTGGATCCTTAGCCACAGACTGATCCGGGCGCGTTGCGTTCACTGGCAGGTGGGACCCGCGAACCCGATCTTCTTCCACCCCGAGTCATTGCTCGGACGGCGGCGTTCTCACCAGCGCACGGTGGTGCTTTCGCCGGCGATAGCCTCCGGCCTTCGGGAGGCCTCGGGACTCGCCGATCCCACATATTTTTGCACGGGGAACACGATGGACTAGCTCCCGACGGCGAGGGGTGACCGGAAAACTAATCCTGACGGCGGCGGCGGGGGTTAGGGTTTCGGTGAAGTGGAGACCGTCGATTACCTAGCTAAACTTCTCGTTTGACAACTCGGGAAGCATCATGTATGCATGGGGAAGGTATCGGGAGGGTTTAGAGCTCGTGCCATAGACGGCAATACCGAAGTCGACGGTGAACCAAGCATTAACAACGGCGGAAGGGGAAAACTTGAAGATCTTGCTAATTAGCCGATGGTTCTTTATGATTTTTGGAGGGAAGGTGCATTAGACTACATGGATCATGTCCTCTAATTGGATCGAAGAGATTTTGTACATACAATCGGAATTAAACCGACGATCTAACCTCAACGTGATAAAAGTGCTTCGGGATTTTAAAGAATACTAGAGCTAGGATGCATGATAGGGATTCAAGCTTAACCAGAAGCTGCACGAGGTCGTTGCGCACCTTTTTGTTATTGACCGAAGAGGATGAGAGTGCTTGTATCGACGGCGAGGCTGCGCGGCGTCAAGCGGCACGAGTGATCGCGGCAGCGATGAAAAATGGCGCGGTGCGGTGAATGGGTGAGGACTCCGTCGACGGGGGGGGGGGGGGGGGGGGGGGGGGGGGGGCTTTTATAGGCGCCACTTCGGTAGATAAGGACGTCAGGGGGGCAGCTGGAGGCGACCGGCACCGACGGTGAGCTGGCGCATGCAATCATCGCGGTGTCGACCGGGGGTGAGAAACAGACGCGGAGAATTGGTTTCACTGCCTGACCTGTGGGCCCCTCCTCTCTCCCTTATCCATTCCTTTAAATTCTAGCTTAAACATTGTCCAAAAATTCCCAAAATTTACAGGTAGACTAAGAAAAATATGGGGAATTCAATTCTGCAATCAGAATTCAATTTGGAAATAGTTTGCATCAAATTCAAATTCAAATTTGAATTCCAATATGGGTATAAACCTTGTTGAAATAAATAGTATCTGACGTCCAAAAATCTCCAAACTTTGAAATCAAGTTCCCTGAACCATAAAAGGCCTTAGAAAAAATAGGGGTTGATTTGGGCAAAGTTCAATGCAAAGCTAAATTTGATGTCGACACGAATTCAATCCTTTGTACGTGTCCAAACAAATGGAAGATGTACTTCGAAAATCTTGAAATTTTTCTGAGAAGCTGTTTAGATATTTATGAGTCCAAGGAAAAATTTGGAGCCTTGGATTTGAATCTTTTTGGCAGGGCCTAATATGCATAGCAACATAATCAAATAACATTGGTTTTGAGTTTTATACTGCTGCCATATAATTTGCCCTAGCCATTGCAATCAATAACTTCCCAACTTTGTGGAAAGAAAACGTTTTGGTGAGGTCAAGCTTATGTGCAAAATTTTGTTGCCCTCCATTATGTTTGATAAACCACTTGTGGTTGAACTTCTCATAAAAGGAAAAAGTGGGACTTTACACGCATCGAAGCTCTTGGTGGTGTTGACTCCTGGGTACAACGCCGGGCGACCAAGTTTGACGGGCTCTACCGAACCTCTTCGTCGCCGACACCTCCCTGCGACATCGCATCCCGGACTCTAGTTTTGTGCTAGGTAAACTACACGATCAATGCCGTCTTATTATAGAGCTATATTGGTTTGGTTCTACATGATCCATGCAGTTTTGGCCTAGTTAAGTTATACACGATCCATCATGATATACGAAGATTAAATAAATTAACAAAGGAGATATGTGGTCTTCTGTTTCACAAATTTAGTTATATATATATATATATATATATATATATATATATATATATATATATATATATATATATATATATATATATATACTACATCTGTCCCTAAATAAATGTTGCTCTGACAGCTTATTACGGTAGTGTATTTCTAATTCAATTCCTGGCCGGGAACGACAAATACTAGAAACCAGAGGTAGTAGTATGTAATTTCTGGATTTAGAAGTAAATGACGCACGGGTTATCTGATCAACCACTCCAAATGTTGTACTCTCATTCCTGTTTTACAAATTTGTATTCCTAAGTTTTTAGTTCCCATGGTTTTCACTTTTTTCTTTCTTGTGGCTTTCTCGGATCGTACGTTTTTTTTTCTATTCTTTATTTTCTAATTCCTCCGTTAGTAACAAACACTGCAGTTTGTAGAAAGCACACCGTCCGATCCAAAATCTATGTCGGTCATGTAGTCTGACATTATCACTGTTATTTGGAATGACTACTTACAATGCTCTTTACATTAGGAACAAGACATCAAACTGTGATGTCTTCTACAAGCATTCATGGTGGCCAACAAGCACCTGGTATAACTATAAATGTGTTTACTATCAAAATTAAACAAATTTAGACAACATTAAATAGTTTGCATGGTATGCAGAGAATATTGTAGCACATGATGTTCAGGAACCCCGAGGTTCTTCACTCCCTGGTACTACTACGATGCATGAACCAACAGCAGGTATAGATATACAAACCAGAAATACTCCTTCCGCCCCAGCCTATTTTTACTTTTGGAGCTTAAAAAATGTCCCACTCCAACTCTATCCTCAGTAGTAGCTTCCAACTACCCATATCACATCACATTACTACCTGCCTCTCTACCATGCCATTTGTTTCGGCAGAGCGTGTTAGTTTTTTACTCTACTCCTTTGGCATTGAATTTGGAGCATTTTGAGAGACTACATTTTGTCCTTTAGATGTATTGATGATGGGTGTATCATGGTCATTTGCATTCTTTCCTAGGCTCTACTAATTGTTTTAGCATTCCTTGTGATTCTACTTTCTTATTAGTACTTAGTCTTTATAGTTAATAGTTCATCAGCTTGTGTGATGGCGTGATTTTTTATGCCTCCACGCTGTGCTCTCTCGCCGACGGCCACTCCGGCCGGCACCGGCACCCACGCCCACGCCCTACTGCTGGTCACTTCAGTGTCCTCCCCGACGCGTCTCCCTTGCCCATCGCCACGTCCCATCCTTTGCGTGCCATGATTACCCCGCCGCCCGCAAATCCCTGGCCATTACTTGCCCTGCCACCAATCCTCCTTGAGAGTTTCGGTGAGACCGAACCCTCGCTTTGTTGAGTGTCGCAAGCTGGCACTATGTAGCACTGCACCTGCAGTAGCCGCCACTGACAAGTAGACCCGATGTGTCATGGGCCCACATGTCAGTGGCAGCTAATGTAGGTGCAGTACTGCGGAGGATTTCAATCCCGCAAGCTACCTGCCTTATCTGTCTTGCATTCGCCGCCTGCTACAGCTGGCGTTCATTACTTGCCCTACAACTAATAATTCTCTTCGAGACGCACTCTGACTGATGTCAGTCAGACCGAACCGACGAACCCTATCTTTGTGTAGTCTAGCGTTGCCAGCTGCATGCCCCCTCACAGTCTTGCCTGCTTCACTCATGGAATGAAAATCCTCTGCAGTACTACGAGTGCATACCGCCACTGACATCTGTACCTGATGGCTCATTTTAGGGTATGAACAGCAACAAAGAAGTCAATAATGTAACCCCCCGTCAAAATAGGTGTCGTTAGGACAGTTCTAACTACTGTAGTAGTTCATTTTTAATTCATTTGTGGGCGGCAATTAATATAAACCAGGAGGGAGTACTACAGAACAAAATGGTGCTGGCACGACGCGGTCCTCCCACGCTTGTATTTTCCGCACTCATCCTGAAGATGGTATGAACATCAGACTTTTCTTCTTTTCACACTATTTGTACATGATACTAAACTTGTTCAGACAGTAATTTTCTTTAATCATTTACCGTTTGAATCAATGTAATAGAAGGAAGGAAGCTAGGAAGAAGTGTGGCTAAAGGACTTAAGTTTGCCAGAATATGCTATGCATCCCAAGTTAGTAGAACACAGCATGTGAAGCTACCAATTCAGTTCTCTGCTAGGTTGGGTGCGGTTGGTATTAATCAGTGGCACTTTGTCGATGATGTGGTTATGTTTACAAAAAGACATGCATCCCTCACCGGTGCAACGAAGTGCGTAGAGGTTGGCCATAGTAACAAGAGAGATATAGTACGAGACATTCTGGTTAGTGTTGTCACACCCCCACACAAGTACTTTTTTCTTGCAATCTTCATCGTGTACGTTTGCAGCAACTTGTTATACAATGTACAGGATTCATAGGACATGGAGGACACACCGGAGAGCGCAAGAAAATTTTTAAAAATTGCTGGTGAGCGCTACAAGGGGTGGCACTGGACATTGCATGCCACCTATAAGAGTTATTCTATCGATGAAGAACGTATACGAAACCAGCCTGCTGACGTAACGACGCCCGAGTGGTTGCACCTAATAGAATATTTTGGGTTTGAGCGATTGAAGGTCAGCTAACTTTTTAATAGCTTCACATCATACAAAAAATATTTCATTTACTTTCATTCTTGGAATTAATTCTTAAAATTATTGCAGTCAATAAGCAGGACCAATTCTTGAAATCGAAGAACAAAAGCGTGTCACTTGCTTGGCTCCAAATCCTACGCCCAACTTAGTTACGAGAAGGTATGAAAAATAAATCATGCTTTTACTTTGCGCTGCAAACAATATGTATACCGACATGTTGAAGTTTACTTGTATTTTATGTAGCGAGACCCAGAGACCGGAGAAGAACCCGATGACATACAACTGTGGGAGGCAAGCCATTTGTTGAACGGTAACTGGACAAACAAGCTGGCAGAAGCTGTACATGTGAGTAATACTTCAAACAATCCCCAATTAAATAAATATTTGCAAATTACCTGTGACTTTTCTTTTCATATATAGATCCAGGCAAGTGCCCAAGTGGACGACATGGAAGCTGAGTAGGGAGGCCCAATTCCAAATGAGGAGAGAAACCACATCTTCCAGCATTGTTATAGATCCTCAATCGGTTGTGCAGGATCACAGGTTCGAGGGCGTGGTTATATGGCTAACCCAACTGGTCCCGAACGTGAATGTATGCGTATCAAGATGTCTGAACACCTCAATGACCAAGTTCGAAACTTAGAAGTTAGAAATGCAGGCCTCAATGAAATAGTGCAGGACTTGGAAGGAAGAAATGATAGCTTAAACACCCAGATGGACTGCATAAACCAGAAGAATGAAGAGTTAATCGTTGAAGTCCAGAACTTACAGGGTCAGATAGCAGCTGATCGTGAATAGACGGCTAAGAAAATGCAGGACATGCGCGCCTCATTGGCTGAAATGCACAAAATGATGATGGCGAACACTCCACTGAAGGTCCAACAAATAAGGAACCGCCAAAAGCCACCTGCTCCAACAATTAGTTCCGATCAGCTTAGGAAAACTCTTAGCATGCAAACACGTCGCTTACGTAATCCTTGAGTGTTGTTATGCGTGTTGTAAAATTGATGGATGTTTATTGTTAAACTCGTGATTCTGTTGTCACAAATATTCAAACATGGTGCATTCGGGTTCTACTACCGCTAATTATAAAATGTGGCATTACGGATTTCTTGTCAGGAATGATAAATTGTTGCAATAGGAAGCTATTGCCAATACGGATGATAAAACGTGGCAATAGAATGACAAAACATTGCAGTATAATGATTTGGCAACGACTCAAAAAACGTTGCATTAAAACACTATTGTATCAGATAAGAAATTGTTGCAATACCAAACTATTTGCCACGGATGCGAAATCATTGCGGTACCATACTAGTTCCAACGGATCTGAAATCGTTGCAATACGGTATCATTCGCCACGTTTGTGGACTCGTTGCAATACCCAACTATTTGCCACGGATACGGAATCGTTGCAGTATGAGACTAGTTCCCACGGATCTGAAATCGTTGCAATACGATACTATTGGCCACGTTTGTTGACTCGTTGCACTAACCTACTATTTGCCACAGACGTTAAACCGTCGCAATATCATACTATTTGCCATGGATGTGAAATCGTTGCAATACCGTGATATTCATTGCAATATGGTGAATCGTCGCTACAACATAACTCGTTGCAATATGTTACTATTTGCCACGGCTGTGAAAATTGTTGCAATACTGTAGTATTTGCCACGAATGTGAAAATTGTTGCAATCATGTACTATTACCACGAACATGAAATCGTTGCAATACAATGCTATTCATTGCAATACATTAAATCGTCGCAATACGGTAAACCGTTGCAATAACATACTATTTGCCACGAATGTGAAATCGTTACAATACCGTACTATTGCCATGCTTGTGAAATCGTTGCAATACAATGCTATTCGTTGCAATACGTTAAATCGTTGCAATACGCTAAACCATTGCAATAACATACTATTTGCCACGAATGTGAAATCATTACAATAGCATACTATTGCCACGCCTGTGAAATCGTTGCAACCACATACAATTACCACGAATGTGAAATTGTTGTACTACCATGCTGTTTGTTGCAATACGTTAAATCGTCGCAATACGCTAAATCATTGTTAAAATATACTATTTGCCACGAATATGAAATCATTGCAATACCAAACTATTTGCCATGATCGTGAACCTGTTGCAATACTGTACAATTCGTTGCGATATGTTAAATCGTTGCAATACATGAAACCGTTGCAATAGCGTCCTATTTGCCACCAATGTAAAATCGTTGCAATACCATACTATTCGCCACGGATGCCAAGGCGTCGCAAATAACCAATCGCCGCGGGAATTATTACGACGATTCGTAAAAACTATCGCCACGCTCTTTTTCATTGCAACAGCGACCTATTGTGATGAAAAACAACCTATTACGAGGAATTTTTTCATTGCGATAAATCGGAATCCTTGCAGTGAACTCCACGTGCTTGCTACAGCGCAGAAGGAAGAATCCGGAAAGGAGCAAGCTCCGAAGCCCCCGAGCATTCATCATCGAGGCTCAACCTCCGCACCTCGTGTGCAACCAAGCGGCGACACCGACATTCCCGTCAAAGTCGTCCTAATTTGTTCCGACGCTGTTCAGACCACCCGTATATCGGGAGGTCTGAACGATAAATAGGAACTCGCACTCATCACTTTCTTCCTGGCTAATGTCGACGTGTTTGCCTAGCAACCTTCACAAATACCTGGGATCCCTAGGGAAGTGATTGAGCACAATCTAAAGATTTATCCCGACGCTCGTCCTGTACATCAGAAGCCTCGAAAGCAATCAGTAGAGCGATAGAAATTCATACGTCAAGAAGTGAAGAAGTTGCTCGAAGCTGGATTCATCCAGAAAGTCTTCCACCCAAAATGGCTGGCAAACCCAGTCGTTGTACTAAAGGCCGGCAGGAAGCTTTGGATGTGTATCGACTACACTACACTGAATAAGGCATGTCCAAAGGATCCATTTCCACTACCTAGAATAAATCAGATAGTGGATTCCACCTCCAGGTGTGAATTACTGTGATTCCTAGAAGCATATTCTAGGTATCATCAAATCAGAATGTCTAGGGAAGATGAAGAGCGTACCACCTTCATCACAGTAGATGGATTGTACTGTTACACTGCCATGCAATTTGGTCTCAAAAATGCTCCTTTAACTTTTGTGCGAGCTATGTACAAAACATTTGGAGAGCTCATCAGAGATGTAGTGGAAGTATACGTCGATGACATCGTCGTCAAGATCAAGAACAAGGAGTCATTTCTTGACACCTTGCAAGCTGTCTTCGACAAGTTGCGAATCACATGCACAAAGCTGAACCCAAACAAGTGTGTCTTCGGGGTTAGCTCCGGAAAGCTTCTTGGATTCTTGGTGAACCACCGAAGAATAGAGGCAAATCCAGCGAAGATTAAAGCTATTGAAGACATGGAACCACCAGCTCGCATCAAGTATGTCCAGAAGCTGACTGGATGTCTAGCTGCCCTTAGCCGGTTCATTTCAACGCTGGCGAAACGGGCGCTACCCTTCTTCAAATTATTGAGGAAGTCTGGACCATTCCAATTGTCTGAAGAAGCAGAAAAGGCATTCCAAGAGCTAAAGCAGCTCCTCACCACTCTACCAACTTTGGTAGCTCTGAATCCTAGTGAGCCACTTCTGCTTTACATTTCGGCAACTAACAAAGTTGTCAGCATGGTCCTGGTTGTGGAAAGAACAGAACCATTCCCAGTTCAGGAATCCAGACCCCTCCGAGAGTGTCCGGAAATACCTAAAGGCGAGTCTGGGTCCCAGCTCCCAGCCCCGGATCCTCGAGGTGAGATGCCAGAGGATCAACCTTCTTCAAATGAAGGAGTTACTATTGCTGAACAAAAAGATTTGGACCCTTCCAGGAAGATTCGGGTCACTTCAGAAGAAGCTTTGGGTTCCTTTAGCAAGAACCTGGAGGTACCCGAAGAAGGTCTGAACCCCTCTGGGAGGGTCCGGGTTGATGAGGAGGAAACTTCGGGCCCCTCCAGGAGGGTCCGGACAGTCCAGCGCCTAGGGTACTTCATCAGCGAAGTACTCCATGACGCCAAGACTCGGTACCTAGAGGTGCATAAGTTGCTTTACGTAGTTCTCATTGCCTCTAGGAAGCTTCGTCACTACTTCCAAGATCACAAGATTTCAGTGGTAACCTCGTATCCACTGCGTTCAATCTTGCATAACCCCAACTCTAATGGGAACATTGCAAAGTGGGCAGCGGAATTGACCGAGTTTGATCTTGAATTCATCCCAAGACAGGCGATCAAGAGTCAAGCATTGGCAGACTTTGTGGTGGAATGGACCCCCTCTCCATCAAATCTTGGGAGTCCCAGTGAGCAGAAGCCGGAACCCAAGGTTCCGATCTTCACTGATCCTCACTGGACTCTCTACTTCGACGGCTCCATGCAAAAGCAGGGGGCCGGATATGGAATCCTTCTCCTCGCTGCGACCGGGGGGAAGGTCAAATACATGGTTCACCTTGACTTCAAGGCGACCAACAACATGGCGGAATATGAAGCACTAATCTATTGGCTCAAGGTGGCACTATCATATGGTGTCAAGCAGCTGTTGGTAAAGGGTGATTCGCAGCTCATTATAAACCAAGTCAAAGGTGAATGCTGCTGCAACAACCCTCAACTAGCTGCATATCTACTTGAACTCCAGAAGATTTAGAAGGATTTCGAAGTCCTGGATCTTTGCCATGTTCAGCGTCTCAACAACGCTGAAGTTGACGAACTCTCGACGGAAGCATCAATCAGAGCTCCGGTTCCCGACGGAACCTTCTTCCGGAGATTGTCAAGACCAACAGCTCAGCTTGCCGAACTGAGCGAAGGGGGCAAGACCAGCACCTCGAAGCTGACGGTCCCGATGGCCCTGTTACCATGGCGTCAATCAAGGGTCATAGGTGCTACAGGAAGCTCCGAGCAACCCAGCGTGCAAGACTCAGAAGCTCAAGTTAGCTCCGATGCATGGATCTCGGTGATCCGGAGCTACTTGAAAGACAACATCCTTCCTAAAGACAATGTATCATCTGACCAGATAGTCAGATTGGCTAAAAGATACACACTGATAGAAGGGGATCTCTACTGGCGTGGTGCCAACGGCGTCCTAATGTGGTGCATTACAAGGGAAGAAGTTCGTGAGCTCCTTGCAGAAATCCATGGAGGCGAGTGTGGAAACCACGCATCTTCCGGCACGTCGGTCGGTAAAGCCTTCCGACATGGTTTTTATTGGCCTACAGCACTCCAGGATGCAACCGAGCTAGTGAAGAAATGTGAAGCATGCCAGTTTCATGCGAAGCAAATTCACACACCAGCTCAACCTCTACAAATGATACCTCCTACATGGCCATTAGCCGTGTGGGGGATGGATATCTTGGGGCATTTAAAAAGAGCCGTCGGAGGTTACAAGATCCTGTATATCATCGTCGACAAGTTCACCAAGTGGTCGGAAGCAACTCCAGTTGTGATAATAAACAAGCAATCAGCTATCAATTTCTTGCAATCCATAGTATGCAGATTTGGATTCCCAAAAAAGATCATTACTGACAACGGGACCCAATTTACAAGCTCTGCATTCCAAGGATATTGTGAAGACCTCCGCATTCAAGTCAGCTACACTTCCGTAGCTCACCCGGCAAGCAATGGCCAAGTTGAGAGAACAAATGCACGAATCCTAAAAGGACTCAAGATGCCCACATATGTGTGTCTGAAAAAACATGGAGCCAAATGGATTGAACAGCATCCGCCTACCTTGTGGGCAAACAGGCAACTCCAAACCGGTCAACTAGAGAGACACCCTTCTTCCTGGTGTACGGAGCTAAAGCAGTCCTTCCTCCGGAAATCACCTTGGCATCACTCCAGGTCCGAACCTTCGACGAAGCCACGCAGGACCAGCTCCGGCGTGAAGGCCTTGACCTCGTTGAAGAGGGAAGGTGCCGCACAGCTGTTTGAAATGCACGATACCGCCAAGCGCTTCGGCGTTATCACTAAAGGCATGTGCATAACCGACAGCTCGAGGAAGGCGATCTGGTGCTATGGAGAATAAAAACTCGAGAAGGGTTAATCAAACTTTCGCCCAGCTGGGAAGGATCCTTTCGAGTGATCAAAGTATCCCGTCCCGGATGCGTTCGCTTGGCAACCGAGGATGGGACGCCGCTCCCTAATCTTTGGAACATTGAGCACCTCCATAAGTTCTACGCTTAATATCACGGAGGTGAGTCTGTAATTACATGTGATGTATGTTATAGCGTCATTGTACAAAGTCGGGTAGCTCCTCCGGGAGGACAGCCGGACCTTTCCCGGAAGGTCCGCAAAGTCTAGGCAACACTTGACACAGTCTCAGAACTAAAAGTGTAGCTAGTTACCTTGGGTTAAACAAGAAATGTAACACACTTAGCCTGGTTTTGTACCCTAAGAGTGTACTTGTTTCCCCTGTACCCCGGACCTATAATGAAAGACATCATTATGTGAAAACAGACTCCACATGCATTTATTTGTATAGGCTCATTCTTTTTTATTTTTCTCTTTCTTGTCTATAGCAAAGTTGTGCAATTCTAAACAATCTTTAGCTCGACCAATTCATATATAATTTGAGTTGCTTTTTTAATTCTTTCGGGTCTTAACATTGTTGAATAACCTACTCGCCTAAACGCCAAGCCAATCTAGGTCCGGAGTGTGCTATCGACTTAGCCTGGACCTGCACCCTAAGTACGCCACTCTATCTACACCCCGGCGGGCCTGAGTAAGGTGAGTCCAAAAAACGATCGGACCTGGAGAAAATAAGAAAATGCACTTGATTGTATATAGAATTGCAGTCGACCTAAAAATTTCTTTCGGGGATAGTAAGTCACAAATGAGTTATAGATAGGAAACGGATTTTAATATTTTTCTTGGCTTCAGTGTCCAGGAAAAATAAAAATATCATGATGATGGTTGATGATGCCGGAGCTATCAAAGCTCCGACATCCCTTAAGGTGGACCGCTGTCGATGTTTTAAACATTGATAGTATGCATCGCTGGAGCTATCAAAGTTCCGACAAATCCAGGGGACCAGCCGTCAACATGAAGAAAAGATGGTAGAAGGACACCCTAATGGGGTCTGCTGTCGACACTCTATGTGTTGACAGTGGACGTTGCCGGAGCTACTAAGCTTCGAGAACCTCAGGGGGCCCTTGCTGTCGACGACTTCGGACCTACACTTTACAAGTTCGAAGCACGCAAGTCTTCAAAAAAATGTTACATCCTTTTGGTACATGTTCGCAATCAAATTGTGTAATCTACCAGGAGCCAAGTGAGACAATGGTTGAAGACAAAAAAATGAAATTCATAAATTTCTTGGATTTCATTCATCTGAGGACAAGAGATTACAAAATTGGAGAAAAGAAGGGAAGATACAAGTGAAAGATACAAGGAGAAAGTCCTAGATCCTACGAAAGAACGAGGCAACCTTCTGGGCAACCTCCGACACGCTGGTTATGGCGGCATCTCCCTCTCCGTCGATGGGACCTTCAAGCACCGGGTCTAGTGGGAAGTGAGGATCCCGACTTGTGTAGCACGTCAGCATGTACTCCGCGACATTCTGCAGAAGGGATTTTCCTTCTGTTTCCAACTAATTCGCGATGACATCGCCCATCTTGTTGAGTTTGTTGCCCGCCAAGCTCAACGCCTTCAACGCGTGGTCCAGCTCCAGCTCCGAATCATCCGGACGCACGGGACTAAAGCCCAGCGGCGTTAGCGTGTCATTGGCTTTGCCCAAGAAGTCCCATACTTGTTGGGACTCCGCAGCCCTTAAGCCTCGCACCTCTTCCAAGAACCTCATGGTCACCGCAAGCTCCGAACCCTCCCGGGCAAGGCGCTCGACCACTTTGGCGTGTTGCTGAATCTCTTTAGCAACTTGCCTTTCGAGTTTAGCAAGCTCCTCTTCCCGGACGTGGATCTTGTTCTGGTGGTCAACCAGGTCTTTCTCCCGGCCTCACACCTTCTTATCCCTGGCAGCAACTTCGTTCTCCCTTTTGGTGAGGTCCTGTCCCTGCTGCCAGGCCTTCTTCTCCTCGCTCTCGTAGAGCTCCTCCAGCTTCTTGGTCATCGAGAGCTAGCCTTTGGGCGAGCTCCTCTTCCCTCTTCACGAGGTCATCCCTTAGCTCCAGGAGTTTTTGCTCTTCATCTTCGAGCTTTTTCTAACACTCCTCAAGAGCCTCCCGACGCTTGACGAGGCTCTCGTGGATGGTACTGAGCTGCTCCTTGTGATCATTCGCTGCTTCATTAGCAGCCACGGCCTGTTCATGGATGGCCCGAGACTGGTTGTCGAGGGATCGCACCATGCTTTCCCCCTCGTCCAGCAGCTGGCCCCAGTACTCCATCCGGGCCTTCTCCCTCTTGACCCACTCCTTGTCGTCGGCCAGCCTTGTTTGTGCCAGCTTGGTCTCAAATTGGAGCCGGTTGCGCCACCTCCTAAGGGTTTGGCGCTCCTCCCCGAGGGCCTTGCTGTAGTGGTAAAAGGCAAGCTGGACCTGACGAAGGCTGGAGCAGGCATTATCAATGGATAACGACAAGGGGATCAGCTCCGGACTTGCCGGGGTCCTCTCCGCTGACTCCAACGAGTTCACCATAACAAAAATTGGGTCCCACTCTACAAGAGTGGTCCCCTGAGCTTTCACGGCACTAGGGCCGCCCTCTGGGATAGCCTCGGTCGCCGCCGAGGAAGGTCCGGCAATGGGAGTTTCTACCTCCGGAGTCGGCTCCGAAGGTCCCGCCGCCAGGTCGTCAGCAACAGATCCCTCTGGCAGAGGACCGGTCGCTTCGTCATGGAACCCTAGCTTGGGCACGAGTACCTCCAGGACAACCACCTCAGGGGCAGGCATTGAAAATTCGGCCGGAGCTGAGGCCACTTCCGGCTCCAACGCTGGTGCCTCCTCCACCGCCGGTTCAGGCGTTGGTGCTTTGACCTCCACCGGTCCGGGTGCGGGCACCTCCACAACAACCGGCTTAGGTGCCAGAACTTCAGGAACCACCGGCTCCACCTTTGGGGCTTCAACAACATCTGGCTCTAAAGCTCAAACTACAGCTACCTCCGGCTCTGAGGCCGGAGCGTCCGTCATCACAGCATCCAAAACCGGAGCTTCAACCTCCGATGCTTGTGCCGCTGGTACGTCTTCATTCCCATGGTCCAGCGCTACCACGGGAGCTTCTGGGCATGAGTCGAGATCCACGACAGTCGGCGCCAGAACTGCCGTGACCTCAGCCACACCTGGGGTGGTGCTGGAACTGGAGCTGGAGCCTCCGCCTGCACAACATCAGCTGCTATCACAGGAACTGGAGCTTCAGCCCCTTTTTTGGATACCCTGTGGACAAAGGACAGAGAAACTCAAAACATGATTACAACATAAACAATCAACTGAGGTAAAAAAGCAAATTTACCTTTGGAGACTTCCGCTCCAGCTAGCGCGGAATCTCTTTGCCGGACGCTCAGAGCCCGACCCAGTCGCAACTGGGGTAGTAGCTCCGAAAGGCCCTCCAGAGCTTGCTGCTGCCGCCAGCGACGTCTTGGTTGGGGCCCCCATCGACTGGGAAGGACCCTCGGACCTAGAGCCCTTAGCAGGCCCTGGTGCCGGAGTCACCAGGTCAGAGCTGGCGTTCGGGGAGATGCCGATGCTGGAGTGGTTGTCGCTGTAGAAGACCTCCCCTACCGGGGAGAAGGAGCTGCTGTGGGAGAAGCAGGTCTGTCGGGCCTCCCGTTAGAGTGCTTCAACTTCCTCTTTCCGCGGGAGGGCTCAGCCAACTCTTTGCCCTTGTCAATGACTTTAGCTCTCTGTCTCGGGGCGGAAGTAGGGCCAACCTCGGAAGCTCCGGGGATCACCAACCTGGTGGTCGGACGCCTCTCAACTTCACCGAGGTCGTCAAGTACCGGCATCTTCCGCCGGAGCTCCCTGCTGAACTCTGCCTCCATGTTCAGAGGGATGAAAGCCGCCGGTGGAGTAAAATCGTTGCCCTCTGCATTGATGCCATGCTGGAACTTCTTGAGATGAAGCATCAAGGTTGCGCCTTCCAAATTGGACTTCAGACCGGTTTCAATCCGGTCATCGTCCATCACGCTGTTGAGGGCCTAGGCGAGCTTCTCCCTCTTCTTCAGCGGAGCCCACCTGTTGACCCAGAAGTTGCAAAAGACTGCCTGGGGGGTCACTCCTCCTTCCACGCATTGGCGGATCCTGGTCAAGGCAGGGTTGAAGGCCTCCGACAGCACCGAAGCTTCACTCCAGGCATTAGTGTCGATGTTGGGAAGACCTTTAGGCAGCTCCAGCTTCTCGTGCTCCTCTGCCGTGACGACAATCCAATCTTTTTTCCAGTCATCCCACTTGACGGAAGGGAACGTCCTCAAGTACTTGTAGGGGCACTTCTTGCGCTTCACAAAATAGTAGAAGCCAAGATACTCGTCACTCTTGCTGGTAGTGTGGATGGTGAAGAAGGTACAAAAAAGCTCGACGCAGGGGGGAATACCCACCCACATCTCGAAGATGTGGACGAATGTGGACACAAGAAGAATGGAGTGGGGACCAAGGTGGTACAACTGCAGACCACAGAAGTCTAGCAGCATCAAGAGAAAAGTGGAGAAAGGTGGGATCAGTCCCACCATGGCGTACGCAGAAAAGTACACCATGTTGCCGACGTGCTTCTTCTTGAACGGAAGCTTGCCGGCACGGACCAGGTGGTTGAAGGAGTCGCTGGACCACCCCATGTAGGTCCGGACCTTCTTCAAATCATCATCGGTCATGAGACGGCTCTTGCGGAGACCCAACTCCATCACAGCACGGCCGGGCGAGAGAGGAAAAGCAAGCGAAGGTTTGGAGGATTCGAGCGCAAGTTCAAATGAAGGCATAAGGAATCCCCAAACGGTGCGTGCTTTCCTTCTTAATTAAGCCCCTGCAACGCTTGGATGGAAACTGCAGAAGGGCCAAAGATACAGTTCAAAAATTTCACCCTGCCAATGACAAGGGGGGTCGGGGCCACCGAGACGATTAACTCGAGGTCCTTACCCAGGCGAACAGTTGTCATCATGAGAGGCGGGAAACCCGAGGGCGGCATCCTGACAGGGCGCACGGAACAGATATGGTTTTCGTATTGGGAACTGGCGACCTTCAATTGCGTGAGATCCGCACGCGCAGATCTCACCTGTCGCATCCTGAAGATGCCACGCGGTGATGGTTTAACTGCAAACCACCACCTCAATAGCACACCCAAAGACCCTTGAAGACATGGCACAGAAATTGAAAGATGGACCCACCTCCGGCAGAATGACTTAATCCAAAAAAGTCTCTCCCAGAGGTAGGTCCAGGGGGCCACTGTCGGTACCCTGCGTACCGGATACCCCTTGGGACTGCAAATAGTGCAAAGGAGCTCTACCTATCTGAATTGAACATCTCTGAAGGCCCCACGTGTCACACGGAACCGGACCTGCCTCCCTTCTATGGTTAGTCCCAGTGCCGCCACGTGTATCATAAAACCGGAGCTACATTCCAAACATAGGATAGCTCCAGACTAGACACCTGTGTGGCACCCCCGGACCTAACCCTCGACAGAGGGAAGCTCCGGTACCGACACGTGTGCAATATCACCGGACCTACTCGTCCAAGATGGTAAGCTCCGGAGCTGCCACGCGTCCAACAGCCGAACCTTCAACCTCAACAAGCACACTGGTGGACCTCCAACGGCTCAGACCTTCAAGGAAAAATTGAAGTTTCAAGACCTAATTATGTGTTATTAATGCTATCTTAATGACACAAGATCGGAGAACCCTTAATACTAGTAACGTCACCATCAAGGCGCGTTATCACGCTCTTAAGGGGAATTAAGTACATTAACTGTGTATTAAGCATCAATAACCGTCAGGGCCACATGTCGGGCCAGGCTAATGATGTAACGGCCATTCCTTGTACTATAAAAGGACTGACCGAGCGATACACGGGGGACAAATGCGCCTAAGACTCCCAGATACTCTTGTCTCTCACACTCAAGCGCTCAGACGCTCAATACAACAACAACACCCACCTGTGGAGTAGGGTATTACGCTCAGGCGGCCCGAACCACGTAAATACCCGTGTCAAATCACCATCTTGCTCTGAATCTCCGCGCGCCCACAACCAAACTAAGAACTCCGCGGGCTGCCAATGGTAGTACCAGGAGAATTGCTGGAATCACACTCCAACAGTCAAAGAAGCTATACCTTCCACATACATGGACTCCACAATCAAACAAGAAACGCTTTGCCCAAGTATATGTGTAAGTAGAGACTAAAGATACTATCATTATTATGCATAAAGTCACAAATACAAGAAAGAATACATGAGCCATACTTTCCCAATGTGGGATTGGGAAGAGAGAGACTCTTTACTCCTTTCCCAATTTGGACTTGGGACTAGAGACTCTCCTCTCTACAACCTAACTCCTCTAAGACTATGGATGATAGTGTATACAATAGAGATGAAGCTCAAGTGGTGTGTGTTGAAGTGAGGGGTAGGGGGTCCTATTTATACTAGTGTTGAGGTCGGTTCCCGTCATCAACAGTGCGCAAATTAGTCACCATTGACTCCTTCAAGCTAGGAGGAGCCAACACGCGTCGTTTGACCGTGTTCGGCCGACCTGGTCAGCACTCCAAACATGGAGTGCTTCCTCCAGGTGGCTGCCAGGTAGGCCCCCTTGATGTATATGGGTGATACACCATTGGATCTCCTCGGATACTTCTATTTGTGGGCCATTTGATCCATGGGATGCCACGTGTTGTCGCCTGATTAGCTAGGATAATATTTTATAGAATTGGTCCCTCTACATTTCCTCATTTCCTGCATAAAATGTTGCATACACATATTTCTCTAAGTCCAAGTGGAATTGGGTTAGATAGAAAGGTGATGTGTGCAAGAAATGACAAATCCTTCACATAATTGAGTTAAATTGACGGATGAAATTGGTATATAACAGCCGTCAACAACCATGTGAGAGGTAGCATGGAAGTCTTTTTGTGGCTTGGCACAGAAATGTTAATAGGAGTCTCTTAAGCTTTCTATGTTTCTGAGAACCTATGACACGCGGTACCCCAGCGTGCTTGAAATTAGTGGGAGCGCCCATCGGGTGGTGTATAACCCGATAGTATGCATCTCTAGAACCATTCATGTTCTATGGGAGCATACGAAACACGTATGCCCGAGCGTGTATAAGCCGGTTCATGCAGGAGTCTTTGTTGTACAGACGTATTACAACCATGTACCTCGAGACATGACATCGCTCGAGGGCGACTCACACCAGAGTCGTATGCATTTACTTTCATATATATTTGTGACTGCCTGTCGTGTTTCCCCGTGCCGCCCTTGAGGTGTGAAGGTGTAAAGGGGATTGTTTGTCTTCTGCAGCATTGACTACGGTAGCGACCCAAGTAGAACACGTTTGCGAGTGAACGTTACTAGGGCCACCTATAAACATATCCGGAAATACCGGTTAGAATTTTCTTTGGTGAGGCACGTAGTACCGTTGGTATCAACTTTGATACTTGACCATCCCCAAATGACAAAAATGGATGCATTATATTTTGGAAAGTCTGACTATCAGGTGCTGGTAGGTTTGGACTCTGCAAAATGAGTTTTGATTCGACATTGGGTTAGCACCAAGATTCTTGATTTTCTGGCCAAAGTTTGCTCAAATTCGCCAGATTCTAATCATGGGTAATTTGGAATAAACATGGGGGTATGCTATATGGATGAAAAGTTCTCAAAGACCACTACAACTTTTCTGTTGACCATAAAGGCAGATAAGCTTGATAATGTGTTGAAATTTGGGATATGCTTAAACTAGTCCAGATGACCCTACCAATGTACCAGTCTCTGTATTATTGCAATAACTCACTGTAGAAAAATCTTCTACCTTATTGTGATATATATCTGACAAGGGTAGAAGCAGATATACGGTTATGTTATTTAAAGTTTCTCTTTATTCGAATTTGAGGCAGTTCAAATTTCGAGCTCAAAACAGTGAACAGCAGGGCTGCTGTTGAACAATAGTCGGTTCATCTATTAAGTTTAGATAGCACAAGCTCTTGATACAGAATAGTGACATGGTCATATATATATATTTCTGGAAATATTAGTAAGTCCTCTATCAACTTTGTGTTTCACTCATGGCCTAAATCTTGGTTTAGCTGTGTTAATTTCCTATGGTTTCAAACTTGGTTCTGGCAGATTAGAACTTGAAACAGTTGGCACATAGTTTTGAATTAGCGCACTATACCTATGTAACAAATGTTTCATGGCCGAACTCTTTTACCTCTGGATTGTTAACTTGATGTTATACAATGTTTATTCTGTCATTACCTCAATATATTGTCATGATATACCTGTATAAATTGTGGAAATCACCACATATACAGGAGAGGTTCTGTCAAAATTTCCAGAAACTTTGGGTCAATTTTAGACCTCTATAGATTATATTTCCTAGCTCTCCTGGAGCTGTATGAGTACTATCTGGAAAGGCTGTAAAGTGTACTACAACTTTTGTATTCAACCCCACATCTGGTTCTGACATTTCCTGTATGAAAATTTTCGATTTATACAGGAAGGTCAGCTGGAACAGACTGTGATTACAACCCCAATTTTAAAATTTTCTTAAACTGTTGGGAGTTGGAAACCTTCTCATTGTTCCAGTATCTTTTTCACAGATGGCCGATTCTATAGTGTACTTACCAAACAGATGGGTGTTCACGAAGTGTACTCTTCTGAAGGGTTTTCCGGATTTGTTGATAGCAGTGCTTCAACGGTTCGGGTATCGTGAAATACCGGACTATTGGGGCAAGGAGATCGATGACTGAGGTGTGACAAGATGCACCATTTATGTCAATGTGCCTGCTGCTCCATTGAATATTGGATGGGCTCCTTTCTCCATCCAAGTGCCAAGAATTCATGGAAGACACATGGTGTTATGCCGCAAGTGTTGCCACAATGAGGTTTTGCAAACTTCATTACCGTGCTATGGCTAACACTCCATTCGTGCTCTTTCCGGTCGACAGTAGAGCTGGTGATGAGTGGGCAAGTCGGATGGTTGCAGCATATGGGCATAATGAAGAAGTACCCAAGATGATTTTAGTGTCATATGCAGCATCAGCGTGTCAAGAGAGCCTTGATCAGCATGCTAGCCTTGGAAAAATGATGAGTAACATGAAGAAGGCTCTGATTCGAGGGGATCACTTTGAAGGGGCCGATGTAACACCCTCATTTTCATGCATCATGCCTTGCATACATTCATATGCATGTTTAACATTAACCCATAACAAGAGGAACAAGTTTAAAATTTATTTGGAACAAAACCGCACTTAAAAATGTAGGAAAGTGCGGACTAGTCCGGTTTTGCTGAGGACTAGTCCGATTTCTCTCTATCTAAAAATGGACTTGTCCATTTTTGCTGCGGATTAGTCCGATATTTGCCTCTGGACAACTTCGGACTTGTCCGATTTTGTGCGGACTAGTCCGGTATTCCATGAATCCTCGAAAATTTGCTAAGTCCCTAGACTTTTCCGGACTAGTCCGGTGTTCCAGCGGACTTGTCCGTTTTCCTTTCTGACTAAGATCGGACTTGTCTGATTTTTGGCCAGACTTGTCCGATTTTCTCTCTGGACGACTTCGGACTAGTCCGGTCCTGTCCGTACTTGTCCGATATTTCGTGACTCCGAGATTGACCTTTTGTTTTACGACTTGTTTCTTGGGTTTCACGTCAACTGGGCCTAGGGACGTCGTGCCCAACTCTTTTAGAGCCCATGTGGGACTCTAAACCGGCCTCTACTCATCCTAAACTCGAAATCCATCTAACCCTAGCCTCCACGTCTATATAAACAACCCCACCCCTTGGTTTGACATCTATTTGCCACTTTTCCACCCACCCAAACCCTAGTTCGTGGGGAGCCACCATCAAGGAGGGAGGAGAAGATCCCAAACAAGAAGAAGAAGAGGAGGAAACGAAGGAGGATCAAGATCTCCACCAAGTTTCGTCCTTCACCACCAATTCATCTCCAAGTTCATCACCAACCCTAGATCATCAAGATCCAAGTGTTACCTCCAAGTTACTTGGTTCATTGGAGGTCTAAACACCTGGTATACCTTCTATTCTCTTTTCCTTATGTGAATTCAACCCCTAATCTCCAAATTCACGTCGATCTAGAAAACCCTAATCTGCTGATCTCGTCAAGTGCGGACTTGTCCGGTCCCTAGCGGACTAGTCCGATCTTTCTGGTGAAATTGTGTTGAATTAATTCTAAAATTTGATCTAATCGAATCCAAACCTGTATAAACTTGTTAAAATCTATTAGAGCTAGTTAGTGATCATTAAAAGCAATCTAGTGACAAGTTCTACCTTGCATTGCATCAATCATGCATGTCATGTCATATTGAGTAATATTTGTGCACTCTTTGATTGTGTTTCTTGTCTTGTATGTTTATTGTGTGGATTAGACGGATTTGCGCTAGAGAGTGCCGCGGAGGATCTACAGCATCAAGAGTTTGAAGGCTTTGACCCTAATCAACAGCAAGAGCAAGGCAAGTGTCCTTGAAGCATATTGATTCTGTTTTAAAATAAATGTTTTGTTTGCAAAACTGCATGCTTGTGTCAAATCGATGGGAAATCCTATGGTAGGAAGTTTACTAGATTTGTTAAACCACCCTTGTCACCTGGAATTTATGGTAGAGAGTCAGGAAGGGTTTTTACCTTTTTGCTTCGCTTAATCAACTGGGATGGGAAACAACTATATCACTCAATTTAATTATGCATGGATGAGATTATGGTTAACATGAACTGGTTAAACATGGTATGGTAATGTATGATCTAAGCAAGCCTGGTATGTGGATGGGTTGGATGTTATGGTGGTTTGCTTGCTTTAGATCTAAGGACCGGTTCATGCGAGAATAAGCCAGGACTACAGTGCCACCACGAGGCCAAGTATGGGTGCGGCGTAGCTGATTAATTAGGGCTTTGCTAGTGCTGTTTGGACCATTGTGGATGCTCGGGGAAGGGGTAGTCGGATTGGGTTTGTTGATGATTGGTGGGACTACCCTGGGATCCGAATAGCTCAAGAGGGGGCCCTTGGTTGAAGATGTGCTCTGCGGGAGACATCGCCACCGGTGAAACCTCAGTGGGGTCTAAATAGGCTAGTAATCCCTTTGTAAAGGCTATTTTGTGATCTCTTGGCTACACACCAACGGAAGTGTGTAATGTGACCGACGGGTCATGGGCATAAGGGAGGTTCTTAGTCGCCGAAGGGTGATGAAATCACGGACACGTGGGTAAAGAGGTACAAACTCTGCAGAGTTAACTAAAACTATCATGATAGCCGTGCTCCCGGTTATGAGCACCTGGACAACTTCCATGATTAGAGGGAAATTGGAATTTGGGATGGTTATGGTCTGGTAATGGTTACGGATGGTTACGGATTAATTTCTGGTATTGAATATGGTTATTGACGATGGTGAAATCTGGAATTATTGATGATGGTAATGAATTCAGTTTGGTATTATGGTATTACTTATGATTATGATGGGTTTATTTCACATACATGTAATGTATTGCTTTCCAAATGTTTTAATGTACTTTTCAGCACTTTACCATTATTATTGTCGACATTTGAATAAGCCACATGTCATACTTTCCACACTTGCTGAGTACGACATGTACTCACTCTTGCAATCCCCACCCCAACAGTTGCAGGTCAGGACTGGGATTTTAATGGTGATAATGCGGAGTTCTAGGCCGTGTCTACCATCAGCTTTGCCTGTGGTGTTGATTGGAGCTGCGCATATAAACCCTATTGCTTATGCTTAGTTGCTTAATTAGTTTATTTCCGCTGCATTAGTTGAACTTGTCATTAATATTTATTAGAGCTTGTATTCGAGGATAATATGGTTTGTGTAATAAAATTTGGTTAATTAATCTTGTTCTGTGGTAATTTTCTGTATACTCTTTTGTGATTGCACTCGTGTATGTGTGATGAACATCCTGGGCACACATATGCGTTAGCTTGGTTCATTTTCCGAACCGGGCGTCACAGATTGGTATCAGAGCCACAGGTTGACCGTAGGATGCAGCCTAGATAGAATGGACACTTTAGGACACATAGGAGCACTCAGGAATCGATGTGTTTTTGCTTGGAGTGCTGTTTGCTATATATATTGGTTGCTTGTGTGCTTAATAGAGGATTTTGGGATGCTTTAGCATTGCCATGTCCACCTAGGCTAGTGTAGCTAGTTGTTTAGTTTCATATCCCTTGATGCATATAGTTGGGGACGTTTTCTAATTCTTACCTATTGCCCTTCTTCAGATGGTGAGGACTTGCAACCAGAGGGATGGCAATGATGAAGAGGAGAACAATGGAGTGCCTCAGAACAACAATGGGCAAGGATCTACTCAGGGAGCTATCAACATCGAGCAGCTATTGGCCATGCAAAACCAGCTCATGCAGACCATGATACAGACTATGGGACAGCTGCAGGCTGGCAATATCAACAATCAGCCCCACGTGCCTCCACCGCCACCCCCACCTCCTCATAACCGATTGGGAGAGTTTATGAGGACTAGGCCGCCAACCTTTGCTCAAGCCGCAGACCCTATGGATGCGGATGATTGGCTCAAGTCCGTGGAGAAGAAGCTAGCCATTGTCCAATGCAGTGACCGGGAGAAGGTGCTATTTGCTTCTCATCAACTCGTTGGAGCAGCTGCAAATTGGTGGGATTCTTATTGCAATGCTCATGAGAACCAAGAGAGAATTACCTGGGCAGAATTCAAGGAGAGTTTCCGTTCTCATTATGTGCCGGAAGGTGTTATGCTCTCGAAGAGGCAAGAATTTGAGAACTTGAGACAAGGAAAATCAAGCGTGAGTGAATATCTCAATAAGTTCACTCAACTCTCAAGATATGCGCCTGAGGATGTTAGCCGGGACAGCCGGAAGCAATACTTGTTCATGAGGGGATTGAACAATACGATCCAAGTGCAATTGCTCAACTGTGATTATGTCAATTTCCAGAAGCTTGTGGACAAAGCAATTGTGGTTGAGAACAAGATCCGTGAGATGGAGCAAGAAATCAAGAGGAAGGCGCCATATCAAGGACAGCAACAAGGAAGTAATGTGCGCCCTCGCTTTGCGCCACCCAATGCGCCTCATTACAGCTCCTTTATTCCTACTCAGCGCCCTGGTTATGCACCGCGCCCAACTCAGTTTGTGCAGCAGCGCCCTGTCATGCAAGCACCTAGGCCTCCGATGCCTTATGCACCTCGTGCTGATTTTCCTGGAGCCAATGTTCAAAACCAAGCTCGTCCCAATAATTCTGGTGGAGTTAAGAAGTGATATACTTGTGGAGAAGCTGGACACTTTGCACATCAATGTCCTAAGTCGGGCCTTGGTCAAGGAAGCAATGCATCGAGGCAAAACCCAAGACCAAATGGAGGACAGCCACAAGGAAGCCGTGGACAGCAAAATTTTGCTCGTGGCAATGTGAATCATGTCTCTACGGAGGATGCTCAACAAGCGGATGATGTGGTCATTGGTATGTTTCTCGCCAACTCCAACCCCGCGACTATGTTATTTGATTCCGGAGCATCGCATTCATTCATTGCATCGAAGTATGTTGCCAAGTATAGTTTGCCTATCTCTCATATGAAGTTTACTCTGTTGGTTAAGTCTCCTGGAGGAGAGATGAGGACAAATATAGTATGTCCAAAAATAAGCCTTAGAATAAGGGGGGTAGACTTCTCCGCCAACCACATTGTTTTAGATTCTCAAGGGTTGGATATTATACTTGGTATGGACTGGTTGAGGAAGCACAATGGAGTTATTGAATGTGCCACAAAGACGGTGAAGTTGAGCAATGAGGAAGGGATCACCGTAGAATTTGAAGCATCTCAAACCGCACCGAAGCAATTGGAATTGAATCATATGGACGGTGCCGCAATTGAGGAGATTCCGGTTGTATGTGAATTTTTGGATGTGTTTCCGGATGAGTTGCCAGGTATGCCACCCGATCGAGACATTGAGTTTGTTATTGATTTAATACCTGGAACTGCATCTATAGCTAAGAGGCCGTATAGGATGCCTCCTATGGAATTAGCGGAGCTCAAGATACAAATTCAAGAGAATTTAGAGAAGGCTTTTATTCGCCCTAGCTCTTCACCTTGGGGAGCGCCCGTTCTATTCGTGGACAAGAAGGATGGATCCCAAAGGATGTGTGTGGATTACCGAGCTCTCAACGAGGTAACAATCAAGAACAAGTATACCTTGCCCTGTATAGAGGATTTGTTTGATCAGATGAAAGGTGCCTGTGTGTTTTCCAAGATTGATTTAAGGTCAGGTTACATTCAAATGAAGATTAGACCATCGGACATACCCAAGACAGCTTTTAGGACACGGTATGGATCTTATGAGTACACCGTGATGTCTTTTGGATTGACAAATGCACCTGCCTACTTTATGTACCTCATGAATAAAGTCTTCATGGAGTACTTGGACAAGTTCATTGTGGTGTTTATTGATGATATTATGATCTACTCGAAGGATGAGAAGGAACATGAGGAACACTTGAGGCTTACGCTGCAGAAATTGAGGGAGCATCAATTGTATGCCAAGTTCAACAAGTGTCAGTTTTGGTTGAAAGAGGTGCCATTTTTCGGCCATATCATCTCAGGAGGAGGAGTATCGGTTGACCCTGGTAAAGTGAGGGATGTGTTGAAGTGGGAACCGCCGCAAAACGTCAAGGAAATAAGGAGTTTTCTTGGGATGGCTGGATATTACCGTCGGTTTATCAAGGATTTTTCCAAGATAGCCAAGCCTACGACGGAGTTGCTAATGAAGGGAAAGGCGTTCCAATGGACTGAAGCTTGTCAAAACAGTTTTGAGGAGTTGAAGAAGAGGTTGACAACAGCCCCAGTTTTGGTATTGCTGGATGTAAGCAAGAGTTTTGACATTTATTGCGATGCATCAAAACAAGGCTTGGATGTGTATTGATGCAAGAAGGTCAAGTGGTCGCCTATGCGTCGAGACAATTGAAGAAACATGAGAAGAATTACCCCACACACGATCTTGAACTAGCAGCCGTGGTACATGCATTGAAGATTTGGAGACACTATATTCTTGGACATAGGTGTGAAATTTACACGGATCATAAGAGTTTGAAGTATATTTTCACACAAACGGATCTGAACTCGAGGCAACAAAGATGGTTGGAGCTCATCAAAGATTATGATTTGGGGATCAACTATCATCCGGGAAAAGCAAATGTAGTGGCCGATGCTTTGAGTAGAAAGGGAGTAAGTCATCAACTCACGGTTCGAGAGTTACCATTCGAGTTATGTAAGGAGTTTTAACGGTTGAACCTTGGGTTTGTAAATGAGATGGAGATGATGGAGTTAAACCCAACCCTGGAGCAAGAAATTCGAGAAGCACAAACCACGGATGAGGAGATCAAGGAAATCAAGGAAAGAATCAAAGAAGGGAGAGAATTCAGATTTGATGAAGACGAACATGGTACCTTATGGCTTGGAAAGAGAATCGTTGTGCCTAATGTAAAGAATATTCGGGAGACAATATTAAAGGAGGCACATGACTCGCCTTACTCGATTCACCCCGGTTGTACGAAGATGTACAAGGACTTGAAGACTTGCTATTGGTGGAATAGCATGAAGAAGGACATGGCTGAATACGTAGCATTGTGTGATGTGTGCCAACGAGTCAAGGCGGAACATCAAAGGCCAGCCGGACTATTGCAACCGTTGAAGATTCCGGAATGGAAGTGGGAAGAAATTGGTATGGACTTCATAGTTGGGTTACCACGTACTCAGTCCGGGTATGACTCGATTTGGGTAATTGTGGATCGCTTAACCAAGTCAGCTCATTTTGTCCCTGTGAAGACCAAGTATACAGCTGCACGATTGGCCGAAATATGCATGGAGCATATTGTGTGTCGACATGGAGTCCCTAAGAAGATAGTCTCAGATAGAGGTTCTCAATTTACCTCCAGATTTTGGCAAAAATTGCATGAAGCTTTGGGGACGAGGTTGAATTTTAGTTCAGCATATCATCCTCAAACGGATGGACAAACTGAGAGGACCAATCAGATTTTGGAGGACATGTTAAGAGCTTGTGCTTTAAAGCATGGGAAAAGTTGGGACAAAAGCTTGCCCTACGCGGAATTTTCATACAACAATAGTTACCAAGCAAGCTTGAAAATGTCACCATATGAAGCGCTTTATGGGAGGAAGTGTAGGACACCTTTATTCTGGAATGAGGCAGGAGAAACTCAAGTATTTGGTCCGGACGTGTTGCAAGAAGCCGAAAAGCAAGTCCAAATAATTCATGGAAACTTGAGGGCTGCCCAATCAAGGCAAAAAGGCTATGCGGATAATAGGAGAAGGAAATTAGCCTTTGAAATAGGAGATTTTGTTTACCTCAAGGTGTCACCAATGAGAGGTCATAAGAGGTTTAACATAAGGGGTAAGCTCGCACCTCGTTATATTGGACCATTCAAGATTTTGGACAAAAGAGGAGAAGTAGCATATAAGTTGGAGATGCCAGCTCATCTTTCAGACATACATGATGTGTTTCATGTTTCCCAACTCAAGAAGTGTCTCAGGGTACCGGAAGATCAAGTGCCAATGGAAGAATTGGAACTAGAGGAAGATTTCACGTATGCCAAGCAACCGGTCAAAATCTTGGAAACCAAGGAGAGAGTCACAAGGAACAAAGTTATTAGATGGTGTAAGGTTCAATGGAAGCACCACACAGAAAAAGAAGCAACTTGGGAGCTAGAGGATGATATCAAGAAGGACTTTCCCTATCTCTCCTCTTCCGCGTCGAATCTCGAGGGCGAGATTCATTTTAAGGGGGGTAGGTTTGTAACAACCTCATTTTCATGCATCATGCCTTGCATACATTCATATGCATGTTTAACATTAACCCATAACAAGAGGAACAAGTTTAAAATTTATTTGGAACAAAACCGCACTTAAAAATGTAGGAAAGTGCGGACTAGTCCGGTTTTGCTGAGGACTAGTCCGATTTCTCTCTGTCTAAAAACGGACTTGTCCGTTTTTGCTGCGGATTAGTCCGATATTTGCCTCTGGACAACTTCGGACTTGTCCGATTTTGTGCGGACTAGTCCGATATTCCATGAATCCTCGAAAATTTGCTAAGTCCCTGGACTTTTCCGTACTAGTCCGGTGTTCCAGCGGACTTGTCCGTTTTCCTTTCTGACTAAGATCGGACTTGTCCGATTTTTGGCCAGACTTGTCCGATTTTCTCTCTGGACGACTTCGGACTAGTCCGGTCCTGTCCGGACTTGTCCGATATTTTGTGACTCCGAGATTGACCTTTTGTTTTACGACTTGTTTCTTGGGTTTCACGTCAAGTGGGCCTAGGGACGTCGTGCCCAACTCTTTTAGAGCCCATGTGGGACTCTAAACCGGCCTCTACTCATCCTAAACTCGAAATCCATCTAACCCTAGCCTCCACGTCTATATAAACAACCCCACCCCTTGGTTTGACATCTATTTGCCACTTTTCCACCCACCCAAACCCTAGTTCGTGGGGAGCCACCATCAAGGAGGGAGGAGAAGATCCCAAACAAGAAGAAGAATAGGAGGAAAGGAAGGAGGATCAAGATCTCCACCAAGTTTCGTCCTTCACCACCAATTTATCTCCAAGTTCATCACCAACCCTAGATCATCAAGATCCAAGTGTTACCTCCAAGTTACTTGGTTCATTGGAGGTCTAAACACCTGGTATACCTTCTATTCTCTTTTCCTTATGTGAATTCAACCCCTAATCTCCAAATTCACGTCAATCTAGAAAACCCTAATCTGCTGATCTCGTCAAGTGCGGACTTGTGCGGTCCCTAGCGGACTAGTCCGATCTTTCTGGTTAAATTGTGTTGAATTAATTCTAAAATTTGATCTAATTGAATCCAAACCTGTATAAACTTGTTAAAATCTATTAGAGCTAGTTAGTGATCATTAAAAGCAATCTAGTGACAAGTTCTACCTTGCATTGCATCAATCATGCATGTCATGTCATATTGAGTAATATTTGTGCACTCTTTGATTGTGTTTCTTGTCTTGTATGTTTATTGTGTGGATTAGACGGATTTGCGCTAGAGAGTGCCGCGGAGGATCTACAGCATCAAGAGTTTGAAGGCTTTGACCCTAATCAACAGCAAGAGCAAGGCAAGTGTCCTTGAAGCATATTGATCCTATTTTAAAATAAATGTTTTGTTTGCAAAACTGCATGCTTGTGTCAAATCGATGGGAAATCCTATGGTAGGAAGTTTACTAGATTTGTTAAACCACCCTTGTCACATGGAATTTATGGTAGAGAGTCGGGAAGGGTTTTTACCTTTTTGCTTCGCTTAATCAACTGGGATGGGAAACAACTATATCACTCAATTTAATTATGCATGGATGAGATTATGGTTAACATGAACTGGTTAAACATGGTATGGTAATGGATGATCTAAGCAAGCCTGGTATGTGGATGGGTTGGATGTTATGGTGGTTTGCTTGCTTTAGATCTAAGGATCGGTTCATGCGAGAATAAGCCAGGACTACAGTGCCACCACGAGGCCAAGTATGGGTGCGGCGTAGCTGATTAATTAGGGCTTTGCTAGTGCTGTTTGGACCATTGTGGATGCTCGGGGAAGGGGTTGTCGGATTGGGTTTGTTGATGAATTTGGGACTACCCTGGGATCCGAATGGCTCAAGAGGGGGCCCTTGGTTGAAGATGTGCTCTGCGGGAGACATCGCCACCGGTGAAACCTCAGTGGGGTATAAATAGGCTAGTAATCCCTTTGTAAAGGCTATGTTGTGATCTATTGGATACACACCAACGGAAGTGTGTAATGTGACCGACGGGTCATGGGCATAAGGGAGGTTCTTAGTCGCCGAAGGGTGATGAAATCACGGACACGTGGGTAAAGAGGTACAATCTCTGCAGAGTTAACTAAAACTATCATGATAGTCGTGCTCCCGATTATGAGCACCTGGACAACTTCCATGATTAGAGGGAAATTGGAATTTGGGATGGTTATGGTCTGGTAATGGTTACGGATTAATTTTTGGTATTGAATATGGTTATTGACGATGGTGAAATCTGGAATTATTGATGATGGTAATGAATTCAGTTTGGTATTATGGTATTACTTATGATTATGATGGGTTTATTTCACATACATGTAATGTATTGCTTTCCAAATGTTTTAATGTACTTTTCAGCACTTTACCATTATTATTGTCGACATTTGAATAAGCCACATGTCATACTTTCCACACTTGCTGAGTACGACATGTACTCACTCTTGCAATCCCCACCCCAAGAGTTGCAGGTCAGGACTGGGATTTTAATGGCGATAATGCGGAGTTCTAGGCCGTGTCTACCGTCAGCTTTGCCTGTGGTGTTGATTGGAGCTGCGCATATATACCCTATTGCTTATGCTTAGTTTGCTTAGTTGCTTAATTAGTTTATTTCCGCTGCATTAGTTGAACTTGTCATTAATATTTATTAGAGCTTGTATTCGAGGATAATATGGTTTGTGTAATAAAATTTGGTTAATTAATCTTGTTCTGTGGTAATTTTCTGTATACTCTTTTGTGATTGCACTCATGTATGTGTGATGAACATCCTGGGCACACATATGCGTTAGCTTGGTTCATTTTCGGAACTGGGCGTCACAGCCAATGACTCACTTAGGGCCACAGTTGCTCCCCTAAATCACCGTCTAAACTTAAGGGAAAATCAGTGGCACCGGGCTGTTAAAGCTCGATCGGAGGCTCGCATAAAAATGCAACACCCGGAAAGCGTGTTGGAAGCGAGTCAACTCGAGGTGCAACTGTTGGATGAACAACTGAGTGAGGTGACTCAAGAAAGGGATAAATCAAGAGGGGGGACTCAGGATTGGAAGGCCAGTTGCAAAAATGCACAGAAAGAACTGGAAGACTTGAGGATGTTTCTTCTGCAGGCTGATGTGAAATCTTTAGTTGCCACGACATCATCAATGGAGGGTGAGGTAGCAACTCTTGCTTCCGCAACCACACCTGTGGCACCAATTTCGAATGACAAAGAAGAAGAAGAAGATCCCGAGGAACTAAAAATGGTGCATACGCGCTCGATGCCTGAAATGGGAGGATCAAGTCGTGGTCGTGAGGACGAATCTCCGACCCAGGAAACAGCTGTGACACCGCAGCAACGAGTTCCTCCACCACCACCTACTGAACTTCCAAGGAGTCTAGCGGAGGTTCTCGCCACAGTGCTTGGCTCGTGCGACGAGGAAACAGAGTTACTGCGGACTTTGGTCGAGCATTCGTCCCCTCAGGGCGACTAGATGCGGGTCCATGACAGCTTTCTCAGAGTTCCTAATCGGACTTTATGTCAACGCACCCGCTGGTCTTCATGGAGGCCGATGAACCGTTGGAGGCGGACAACTGGCTCCACTCAATTGAGGAGTGAGAGCTTGCTATAGCTCTCCTCGAGTCGAGGAATGAGGCATGGATGGCCAAGAAACAACAACGAGAGACTCATAACTCAGCTGCAGCCAAACTAGCCCCAAGGAAGAAGAGGCTTGTGACCATGGGTGAGAAAACAAGAACTCGAGCGACTAGAGGTGTGAAGGACAAAGGCAAGGCACCAGTAGACGAACCGCCCGAGAAGAGAACACCAGCTGTGAAAAAGCCCGCAAGCAAGGTGCAAGTTGGGGTCACCATAAAAGAAAAGGGTAAAAAGGGGTCCTCACAACCCATTGGCCCTTTAAGAATTAGTTTGGTTTGCTATGAGTAACCGAACATCAGAAGACCCTGTTCGTAGCCCAACAATTACAAGGGTCTGCTGGTGCGTGGTGGGCAAATTACCTTGCCGCACGACCAGCCGGCTATGCCGCGAGCTGGGAGGAATTCCGGGAGGCGTTTCGCGCCTATCACATACCTCCCGGTGTTATGAGGAGGAAGCTTCAAGAGTTCTTGGAGCTGAAGCAAGGAGGAAGGAGTGCTTACGAGTACTCAAAGATATTCAACCACTTGGCCCAATATGCTCAGGACCAAGTGAGTACTGAAGATCGGAAGCGGGAATGCTTCTATCGGGGTTTGAACCCCAAGATGACGGACAAGCTTGCCTTGTTCAACAGCGGTAGCTTCAACAACATGGTCAATGCTGCGATCGTGCAGGAGGACGCTACTAGGGAGCTGTTCTCCGACAAGAAGAAAAGGAGTGCTCCGCAGGGCAGTGGAGTGGGTACTCCTCAGAAGTACCGAATGGTGTATCGATCACCATCCGGCTAGAGGTGGCAGCCGCCATCGCGACCACCGATGTTTTGTGGTCGCCCATTCAACAACGCTGGTTTTTGCCCACAACAATAATAGGGTATGATCCCGTGTGCACCTCTACCTCCACCGCGTGCACACGGATTCCGTCCTCCATTCCGTGCCGATCAGACCCCGTACACGTGTTATACGTGTGGACGTACTGGGCACTTCACCAAGGACTGCCCGCAGAGCGGAGGACAGTCATTGTACCAGGGGGCAAACCAGCCTCGCAACCAGCACAAGAAGCCAGCCACCCGAACCGGTAACGTCCACCACCTCACCATCGAGGACGTTCCGGAAGGCGCACCCATACTCACGGGTACATTCTCTCTCATTGGTCATCCCGTAGTCATCCTTTTTGACACCGGTGCTTCCCACAACTTTAGTAGCAAGTCTTATGTCAGTCAATACCAGTTGCCTATCTTTTCCACAAAAACCCCATATATGATATGTTCTTCGGGAGGAAAAGTAGTCGCAGATAAGATGGTCCATAGGGTACCTCTTAATCTAGGTGGAAACATATACCCTATCTCTCTCATTATACTAGAGCATCAGAAGTTAGATGTCATCTTAGGAATGGCATGGTTGCAATACAACTATGATATTATTGACATTGTTCCTCGGAGGATATATCTAAATTCTCCGCTCCACTCTCCCCAAACTCTCACTCTTGAGAGTAATATCCACGTGAGTCCAACTGCTTATAACACTGAAGACTGTAAACTCGAAGACATTCCAGTAGTATGTGAGTATCCAGACGTTTTTCATGAAGATCTTCCTGGCATGCCACCAGAAAGAGATGTTGAGTTTAAGATTGAACTTGTACCAGGAACAGTGTCAATCTCGAGAAAGCCGTATAAGATGGCACCTAAGGAACTTGCAGAACTGAAAGAGCAGCTGAAGGAACTTTTGGACAAGGGTTTCATTCGCCCAAGTTCCTCACCTTGGGGCTGTTTTGCATTGTTTGTTGAAAAGAAGGAAAAAACGTTGAGACTATGTGTGGACTATCATCCACTCAATGTTGTCACGATCAAGAACAAGTATCCACTACCCCATATCGATATTTTGTTTGATCAATTGGTGGGTGCTCGGGTATTTTAAAAATGGATCTTCACTCTAGGTATCATCAAATCAGGATTCGACCAGAGGATATACCTAAGACAGCATTCTCGATGAGGTATGGATTATATGAGTACCTTGTCATGTCCTTCAGATTGACCAACGCACCGGCCCATTTCATGTATCTCATGAATTCGTTGTTCATGCCGGATTTGGACAAGTTTGTCGTGGTCTTCATCGACGACATCCTTGTGTACTCAAAATCCAAAGAAGAACATGCACAACATTTGCACATCGTTCTTTAGCGATTGCGGGACCAGAAGTTGTATGCTAAGTTCAGCAAATGTGAGCTCTGGATCAACCATGTGCCATTTCTAGGGCACATCATCTATGCCAAAGGGATTGCAGTTGATCCAAGCAAGATTAAGTAAGTACTCAAATGGGAGTATCCTAAGTCTGTGCATGAAATTCAAAGTTTCCTGGGTTTAGCAGTATATTACCGAAGGTTCATCCCAAGCTTTTCCAAGATAGCTAAACCAATGAAGGAACTTCTGAAGAAAGGAAAGAACTATACATGGACAATGGAATGTGAGGAAGGTTTTCAAGCATTAGTAAAACACCTCACAACAGCGCCAATATTAGCCCAACCAGACACAACTAGATCCTTTGATGTTTATTGTGATGCATCTGGAATTGGTTTGGGTTGCGTATTAATGCAAGACGGAAGGGTGATCGCTTATGGATCACGGAAGCTTCGGAACCATGAGCAGTATTATCCGACTCATGATCTTGAGCTCGCTGTCATGGTACTAGCATTAAAGATGTGGAGACACTATCTATGGGGCAACCTAGTACATCTCTACACCGATCACAAAAGTGTAAAGTACATCTTCACCCAGAAAGATTTGAATATGCGACAAGGAAGATGGTTGTAGTTAATCATAGACTATGAGATTGAGATCCACTACCATCCCAGAAAGGCAAATGTAGTCGCAGATGCGCTAAGTTGCAAGTCCCATATCAATATCCTTTCTATCACCTTGATAGAGGAAGAAGAACCGAGTCTCTACTTGGTTCCGTATGGGCGCTCTACAATCTAGCCCGCATTCCTACCATAAGGGAGGAAATTGTGGAGGCTCAGAAAGAGGACAAGGGCATATCTCATATTCACCAACGAATGATAAAGGGGTAAATGAAGTGTTTCCGAGGTGACGATGACAGTACCATCTGGTTCAAAGACCACATCGTGGTACCCCGCAATGTGGGACTTCGGAAGAAAATACTGGACGAAGCTCATTTGTCCAAATATTCTATTCATCCAGGGAGTAACAAATTGTACCATGAATTGAAGAAGAAGTTTAGGTGGACTCGGATGAAGAGGGAAATAGCGAAGTATGTATCCGAATGTGATACGTGTCGATGAGTAAAAGCCGACGATCTAAAGGCAGCCGGACAACTACAACCTTTAAGCATATCGGCCTGGAAATGGGAGGACATCAGCATGGATTTCATTGTTGGATTACCTCTCACCTTTCGCAAGCATGACTCGATTTGGGTGATCGTCAATTGACTCACCAAGTCGGCTCACTTTATTCTATTCAATGTCAAGTATGTGGCACGACAATATGCAAAGATGTATATTGCCAGGATCTTATGCTTACACGGAGTACCCCGCACTATCATATCAGATCGTGGAACCTTGTTTGTTGCTCGATTTTGGGAGCAGCTCCACGCATCTCTGGGTACCAAATTGATTCGAAGCTCGGCTTACCATCCACAGACTGATGGTCAAACAGAACGAGTAAACCAAGTGCTAGAGGATATGCTCTGCGCCTGTGCCATCCACCATGGTAAGAATTGGTATGATCATCTACCATTGGCGTAGTTTTCATACAACAATGGTTATCAGACTAGCATCCTAATGGCACCATATGAAGCTCTTTATGGCCGGAAGTGCCGCACACCTTTGAACTGGTATGAATCCGGAGAACGGGTAACATATGGTATAGACTTGGTAAAGGAAGCCGAAGATCAAGTACGAGTTATTCAAGCCAACCTCAAGGCTGCTCAGTCTCGCCAGAAAAGTTATGCGAACAAACGACGTCGACCACTTCACTTTGATATCGGGGATCACGTTTACCTTCGGGTATCCCCAATGAAAGGGGTTCATCGCTTCGGACTAGAAGCTAGCTCCGCGTTTCAATGGACCATTCGCAATAAGTGAGAAATGCGAACATGTAGCCTATCGGCTAGAGGTGCCAGCATCGCCTTCAGGGGTCCACAATGTGTTTCACATTTCACAATTGAGAAAATGTCTCAAGACCCCAGCGGAAGTCCGTATGGAAGATTTGGAAGCTCTCCAACCAGATCTTACTTACTCTGAGCATCCAACTCAGATAGTCGATGAGAAGACTCGTACCACAAGAAACTGCACCTTGCATTTCTACAAGGTCTTGTGGGGAAACCACACCGCCGATGAAGCAACGTGGGAAAGCGAGGAATATCTTAGAACCAACTATCCGGACTTGTTAACGTCATATGTTCATTAGATCTTTTCCTTTTATCCTTCCTTTTGCAATCTCGGGACGAGATTCTTTTAAGTGGGGAGGACTGTAAAATCCCACATTTTTCTTCATATGAGGTTCAGTTGTAAGTTGCTTATCAACCCTAATGGAGACCAATTATAGCTAGGCTTATGAACTTGATCTCATCAAATATTTTCTTCCACTCATTCTTAAATTTTATTAACATGAGGAATGGACTTCACCAAATATCTTAGATAAATTCTTTTGACCTCTCTTCAAAGTTTGGAATTATTTGAATGGAGGATCCTAGATCAAATTAATATGCAGTACCCAATATATATTCAAATTAATTACAAATTGAATATGCTACTGCACATTTGGCCCTGTCAAAATTATTCAAATCTGAGGCCATAAATTTTTCTATGGTTTCCTCATATTCCAAAGAGACTTCCTGCAGAGCTTCATAAATTTTGAACTCCATTTGCTATTTTATTTGAGATGCTTAGCAAATTCAAACCATATTATGAATTCAAATTTTGAATTTTGTTCAACCTTATTGAACATCAAGAATTTAACACACCATCATGGTCAGCATGACTTGCTTGACTTATCCTCAAAGTTTCAAAATTTTTGGAACTCAGTTGCTATTTAATTCAGTGACACCATTGAATTTCATCCAATTTCAAATTCAAATTTAAAATTCACTTGAAACTTGCTCCAAATCAAAATCCAATGACAGAATCAAATTCCAGATATTTACTTTGGCCTCCTCACAAAAATCTAGAATTTTTGGATCATGTTTGGTAGGATAATTGAAGTTGCAGAGAGGGGGAGGGGATAAGAGGAGGTGGGACCCGCTGTCAGCCTAACCCACTCGAGTGCAACCCACGGGGTGCTCTGTATCCAGCTCTCCCGGCCGATCGACGATGGCAGCGCGCGACACCGTGACGCGGCATGTATCCACCGAGCTGCCTGCTTGCTTGCGCCGTGGCGCGCTCCCCTCGTCCCTCCGTCCCTATAAATACACCCCCCCCTTGGTCGTCCCCGTTGAACTCCACCTCGGTTCACGCCATTTCTGCCACCTCTATTCTATCGAGTTTTCGCCGATGATTGAACCTGTTTCTCCTCGAGCTGTAAGTAGATAAAAGGCTTGTCACAACCTCCTCTACGTATTCTATTTGGTCATTGATCGTGACATAGCTTCTGCTTGGGATATTTGACGTTTTCCGGTCGCCGTCGAGGAAGCTGCCGAGAACCTTCACTGTCTCACCGTCGAGCTCTAGTTCTAGGCCGTCTCCATCCTCAATCCTTTAAGCAAAAAGGTTCGCAATCCTCTCTAGTTTATGCTCACAGAATCTAAGCCTATGACATGAAGTGTAGCTCGAGTTCTTACTTGATAACCAAACCATTTCTCAATAGAACAGCAATGCTCCGCGCTTAAATTCGTTTTGTTCTTGCAATCATCTTTTAATCTGGTTAGCAGATAGCTTCAGTATGTCCTAACGAAGCTCCCTGCCCAAGGACCCCGAAAGTTATCAACTGAGCACCTTAGATTTTGAGATTTCACTGCCGCCGATTGAAAAACCGTACTTCACTGTTGAACTCAGCTTTGCCGGCGATGTCACCCAATTCTAACCCCCGAATCATCATCCTGGTGCTTACAGGAACATTCCCGACCTTTTCCCGAGCCTATTACGCCATTTCCGAGCATTTCCGGCGAACGCCGAAACCCTAGCTCCGTCGTCACTATCGCACCACCTTCTCCGGCCATCGCCGACTTGATTGGACACCACCAGCGGCTTGCGGTCGATTTTATGGTTGAGCGGTCAAGGCGAGGCCGGCAGGAGGTCGACGCAACTAGGTCCGGTGAAGCGCCGCCGCGGTTCCGGTGAGAGACGCCGCCGCGTCGGGAGGTAGACGAAGGGTGCGGGTCCCACCAGTCAACGACGCCCTCTCGCGTGGGATCAGCTATGAACGCGGATCCGGTGCGGCTGCGCAGGTTAACCCCGTGGCTCCCGATGTGGCTCAGTTCTGATTGGCCCGATTCAAATGAAGTAAGAGCGGCCCCTTTATTTGAAATTTCCAATAGGAAAATAAATCCAGATTCAATCCAAACTTGGAAAATCCATAACTTCTAGTAGAATTATCCAAAAATTCCCAAATAAATTTTGTTAGCACCAGCATGAAGAATACATTCCAGTGGTGCACTTGGACTTGTATGAAAAGCCATTGAGATTTCTCTATAATTTTTAGATAAGCAAAATGCTTAAAGAATTCATTCCTACAGTTCTGTTAATTGGAAAATTTCCAATTTTGGTCAGAACACTATTGTTAATACACTTGACCACCAGTAAAAATTTCAAGTTCTTTGGACTTAAAATATTGGGTTGATAAATATTCCAAATCTATATGTAGTTATAAATTGAGAAAAATAGAAAAAATCAATTTCCAGAAAATTCCCCAAACTTGAAAAATCAGTTTTTCCCTGTAGGAAGCTTAGAAAATAGTGAAACAAATTTTCCTAGAACTAGTGAGACCCCCTTTACATGATTCAACCCCTGTTAGCTATGATAGGTCTCCAAAATTTCAACCAAAATATAGAGAAGTTTATTGGTTACCATAATTTTTAAGAACAACAAACTTCCTTGATCATCTCCTGTTCTTTGCAAGAATCTTCTCTATAGTCACTAGTATCTACCATAAAAGTCCCAAAGCCAACTAAGATAATTATCTTATTTTCATCCTAGGATATTCACACCACCTCAAGCATATTAATTATTTTCAAAGTCATTCATACCTAATTTATGCATATCGTGTAGTAGCCGAAATCGAGGAGCAGATAGAAGCTTTGGAGGTCCAGCTGCCAGAAACTAACATAGGCTCAGACTCGCATTCAGGCAAGCCCCGGTTTGCATTTAAGTTCCTTACAATGTTTTGCAGTTTTTATTTCACCTTATGTCTTTAGATGATTGTGCATTACGTTTAAGGTGTGTGACATCCACTTGCATGGCCCACAAATCCTATGGAGTCTTGGGTAGGTCTACGGCCCGTTGAGTAGACACTGCTATGCTTATGCTCATAGGAATTCGGTAGAAGTCGAGTAGTTGGAATCTACTTGCGAGATAGGAATTTTATCACACGGGAGGATCTGGAATCAGAAAATGGTTTAAGAATATGAAATTGAGACCGAGCAGTAGGTAGCATGTAGTGTGACGTGGTCTCACGTGCGTAGCCCTGCTTGTGTTGATTGAGGACCGTTTCGTGTGGGGCCCTGCTAGACAAGCTTGAATTGTACCGGCGACAAACTGGAGGAATGGGCTCCAGTAAACTGACGTAGCTTGATACTAGTTTGTCGAGGCATTCCGTTCCGTTTTATAGGCGTGGGTTGAGGGCAGCAACGTGTAAATCAGCTGGTGTGCACATCAGAGTACGCCCCATGCAGTAACCTCCTGCTCGTGACGGATCGACCAGTTCGACATTCAAGTGTTTAGTGAAAGGTGGCCATATACGACTAGTACTGAGGTGTTATATAGTTATTGCTATAAGTACTCGCTGTCATTTTCGAAAGTGCATATGTGTCGTGTTGTTCCGGGTGTATCCTGATTGCAATCACCATCTCTCGCGGTAATAGAGTACCACTTGTTCACTGTGCTGTGACATAGTAAATACTGAAGAAGTCAGGAGAATATGATATATGGGATTACAAATTGCTTGGACAACCTTGTCTGGCTTAGAAGTAGTACAATTAAAAGTTTATAGTTTCCCCTTACTTTACCTGTAAAAGTATTATGTTTCTTGTGCACGTCATATCATTGGCAAAACGTTTCATGCTTGATTGTGGAGTCTATGATGTGCCGTGCCTGAAGAATGTCATGTGCAAGATAAAACATGACTATAAGGATCCACTTGTAGGCGAGTCCTTTATGCTTTACCTTACCTATGCTTAATATTCACCCTTGCATATGTCTAGTGAGACGGGTTAGTCTTGCTGAGCCTTATGCTCAAGTTTGCAGTTAACGAGTTTTTGCAGATTATACGACTGATGACGGGTTTGATGATGAGGTTGCACCCCCTCCAGGGTTTATAGTTGAGTGGTAACCCTGCACGCCGCTGTGAGTTGTGTGTTGCTAGTGCGAAGTATCCAGGGCATGGATGACTTTGCTTTTGCATAGCTAGTGCTGAGAGCGTAGCTATGATGTATAGTTCTCTTTTCTTTCATTAGTATTTTAAAACTTCCGCTGTGCTTTTTCAATAAAGACTTGGTATTGTAAATTGTTCTCGTCCTTTTCTTGTATACTGTTGGGTGTCGCATCACATGACACCACCCAATGAGATCCTTGGAGGTTGGAATTCCAGTCCCCACACTATCTGCGTATAGAAGAGTCTTGAGAATATATGAAAAGTTTCGATTGAATCTGAGTAGGATTGGAGTCCTAGTTAGGATTGGGTTGGCCTAAGGGCTTGTTATATAAGCAAGGGAGGCCAGAGCTTGTGGAGCACGACATTGAGGCTGTTCCTCTTGTGGTTTGATCATTAAAATTTGTAGTTTAAAGGAACTTTTGTGCCTTGTTCGTCTGACTTGTTCAGACAAGTTTTTCTTGTCGAGTTTCTGCACAGCACTATCTTGCTTCAGTGGTTTTATAATAACTCGAGTTGTATAGATCCAATTGACATGACTCTTTATGGGTTGTTTTCACAACTTGATTATCTTTCATCTGTGAAAATTTCACGGTCATTGGATTTGCGGTTTAGTATCTATACAAGTTTCATTGCAGTGCTGCAGATCTGGTTTATCTCGGGTAGAACAGATTGACCTTCGTTCAATCTTTCGATCGTAACTTGAGTTTTCTCAACGGTTTTTTGTGATTCTTGTTGGAGTTTCTTTGGGACTTGATTCTCCACAATCTATACTGGTTTTGTCATGATTGATCACGTTTAGATTCGTCACACACATGATTTCTTAACAGATTAATTTTTTACCGAGGGTTTTTTTGTTGCTTCCGCTGAAAAGTTTTAAATCTACCATTCACCTCCCCCCCCTCTGGTAGTTTTTCATGTGCTCTTCAATCCTATAATATGCATGGATGATGCACAATGTGATAAAACATGTTATTAAGTTGTTGTTAATGCTTACTATCTAGTTACAATTGAGTTTAACATGTTTGAAAAGGTTTTGAATCAATTTGGATCAAACTGGAATTTGATTTAGCAACTACAGATTACAGGGCTGGACTAGTCCTCACAGGGGGTCCGACTAGTCCGCTCTGTCCAGAGACTTCGAACTAGGGTTTTTTTGTACAATGAGATCGGGGCTTAAACTCACGTGGAAAATTGGGTGTAGAGGGTATACCATGTTTAGAGATCCAAAGGTTGAAAATTGGATGCAACACTTGAATCTTCACGCTGGGGTTGGTGATGGAGAGTTGATGATGATTTGGTGATGAAGATCATTGACGCTGAAAATTTGATGAAGATCGAAGCTTGCATGATCCTCCCTCCTCTCCTCCTCCTTCTCCTTGCTGCAAGCTCTTCTTGATGGCGGCACATGGCAAGAACATGGCAGCGAAGGTTTTCTCGATGGGTTGGAGGGTGTGAGGGTATTAGGTTGCTTATGTAGGGTGAGGTGGTAGGGTTTTGGTGTGGATTTCAAGTAGAATTCGGTGGGGAAGAGTAGGGGTTGTGGTGGCGTACACTTGGGCTCTACTAAGGTTGGGCACGACGTTCTTGGGCCTAATTTTGATAAATACCCAATAACTTGTCGTGGAAGAAAAATAGAATCTGAGTTGGAGTTTGAAGACCGGACTTGTCCGTAAGGTGGCCGGCCAAGTCCGTTTTGGAACAGAAAGGATTTCAGACAAGTTCGGTGTTGAAGGTCGTACAAGTGCGGGGCTGACAAGAAAATTGATCTGGACAGAAACCAACATCGGACTAGTCCGCTCATAGGACGGACAAGTTCGGACAACATCAAAACCTCCATCGGACTAGTCTGTGCAATGTGTCGGACAACTTCGGGGTCCTAAAAAACTTAGTTATCTGGACAGGAAGGGAATACCGGACTAGTCCGGTGTGGCGACCAGATAAGTTCGTTCCCAGACAGAATTAAAATGTTGTTTATCCTAAAATTCATTTTAATATTGTTCCTTTTTTGTTGCTTAATGTTAAACATGTATGAGTATGTATGCAATGCATGATGGATGAAGATGAGGGTGTTACAAACCTACCCCCCTTAAAATGAATCTCGCCCTCGAGATTCGATGTAGAAGGAAAGAGATAGGGAACTTCTCTCGTGAGATCCTCTTCCTACTCCCAGGTTGCTTCTGACTCTGTATCATGCTTCCATTGCACTTTGCACTATCGAATCACCTTGTTTCTTGTGACCCTCTCCTTGGTTTCCATAATTTTGACAGGTTCCTTAGTATAGGTCAAATCTTCCTCAAGATCCAATCCTTCCATCGGTACTTGCTCTTCCGGTACCCTCAAACACTTCTTGAGCTGAGAAACAAGAAACACATCATGAACATCAAAAAGATGTGTTGGCATCTGCAACTTATATGCTACTTCTCCACGTTTGTCCAAAATATTGAATGGTCCAACATAGCGAGGTGCCAACTTGCCTTTTATGTTAAATTGCTTGTGACCTCGCATGGGTGACACTTTGAGATATGAAGTCTCCCACCTGAAAAGCTAAGCTTCTTCATCAATTATCTACGTAGCCTTTTTGTCTTGACTGACCAGCTCTTAAGTTTTTGCGGATTGTTTGAACATGCTTTTTCGACATCCTGTATTACATCAGGTCCAAATACTTTAGTTTCTCCTATCTCATTCCAAAACAAGGGTGTTCTACACCTTCTACTATACAATGCTTCATATGGCAACATCTTTTAACATGCTTGATAACTGTTATTGTAGGAGAATTCGGCATATGGCATACTTTTCTCCCAACTTCCTCCATACTTTAGCACACAACCTCTTAGCTTGTCTTCCAATATCTAATGTGTCCCCTCAGTTTGTCCATCCGTTCGGGTGTGGTATGCAGAACTAAAATTCAATTGGGTTTCCATAGACTCGTCCAGCTTTCGCCAGAACATTGAGGTAAATTGAGAACCTCTATCGAACACTATTTTCTTTGGTACTCCGTGTAAACACACTATTCTTCCCATATACAATTCTGCTAATTTTTCCCCACTATAGGTAGTCTTGACAGGAATGAAATGCGCTAATTTCGTCAACTGATCCACAATAACCCATATTGAATCATATCCCGCTGAAGTGCGAGGTAAACAATCTATGATATCTATACAAACCTCTTCCCACTTCCATTCCGGAATCTTCAATGGCTGCAATAATTCAGCTGGCCTTTGATGTTCAGCCTTGACTCGTTGGCATATATCACATAATGCAACATATTCAGCTATGTCCCTTTTAATTCCATCCCACCAGTAGCACGTCTTCAGGTTCTTGTACATCTTCGTACAGCCGTGGTGGATGGAGTAAAGTGAGTCATGTGCCTCCTTTAATATCGTCTATCGGAAACGCTTCTCAATAGGCACAACTATTCATTTCCCAAGCCATAGAGTACCATGGTCATCCTCATTAAATCTGAATTCTCCCCCTTCTTGGATCCTTTCTTTAATTTCCTTTCTTTCCTCATCCTTGGTCTGGCCTTCTCTTATTTCTTGCTCCATTGTTGGTTTTACTTCCAATGCTCCCATCTCATTTCTGAGTCCGAGATGTAACCGCTCAAACTCCTTGCATAGCTCGGGTGGCAACTCCCAAACGGTGAGTTGGTGGCTTGCTCCCTTTTGGCTCAAAGCATCAGCCACTACGTTGGCTTTTCCTAGATGATAATTGATTCCTACATCATAATCCTTAATGAGTTCCAACCATCGTCGTTGCCTCAAATTCAAATCCTTTCCGCAAGTATGTACTTGAGACTCTTATGATACGTATAAATCTCACATCTGTGGCCAAGAACGTAATGTCTCCAAATCTTCAACTCATGCACTACGGCTGCAAGTTTGAGATCATGCGTAGGATAATTCTGCTCATGTTTCTTCAATTGCCTGGATGCATAAGCTACTACTTGGCCTTCTTGCATCAATACACAACCAAATCCTTGCCTTGAAGCATCGCAATAAATATAAAAACTCTCGCTTACGTCTGGCAACGTCAACACTGGTGCGGTTGTCAATCTCTTCATTAACTCTTCAAAGCTGTCTTGACAAGCTTGAGTCCACTTGAAGGGCTTCTCCTTCATTAACAATTCAGTCATGGGCTTCGCTATCTTGGAAAAGTCCTTGATGATTCGACTGTAATATTCAATCATTCCAAGAAAACTACTTATTTCCTTCACATTCTGCGATGGTTCTCACTTTAGCACATCTCTAACTTTTCCTGGGTCAACCGACACTCCTCCATAGATGACATGGCCTAGGAATGATATCTCCCTCAACCAGAATTGGCACTTGTTAAACTTGGCATACAACTGGTGCTTTCGCAATTTCTGCAATGTCAGCCTTAATTGCTCTTTGTGCTCCTCTTCACTTTTCGAGTACACCATAATATCATCTATGAACTGTACCACGAACTTATCCATATACTACATGAAGACCATATTCATGAGATACATGAAGTATGCGAGTGTGTTAGTCAATCCAGAAGACATGACCGTATACTCATAGGACCCATAACGTGTCCTGAAGGTTCTTTTGGGTATATCTGATGGTCTAATCTTCATTAGGAAATATCCCAACTGAAGATCATTAGAGAATATTCTGGCTCCCTTCATTTGGTTGAACAGATCCTCTATGAGGGGCAGCGTGTACTTATTCCTAATTGTCACCTTGTCGTGAGACCGGTAATCCACACACATTCTTTGGGATCAATCTTTCTTATCTACAAAAAGCACTAGGGATCCCCATGGCGATGAGCTTGGGCGTATAAAACCCTTCTCTAATTGCTCTTGAATCTGCTTCTTGATCTACGTTAATTCCTTAGGAGGCATCATATATGTCCTCTTTGCTATAGGTGCAGTTCCAGTTATTAAATCAATGACAAACTCGATGTCATGATCGGGTGGCATACCTGGCCATTCCTCGGGAAACACTTCTGGGTACTCACGAACAATCGGAATTTCCTTCAAAGTTACTCCTTCTGCATGATTTACCATTGCCCTCTCTGTTGTTGGCTGAACCGCCTCGAATTCTATACTGACACCTTCTTTGTTTGTCAATTGCACCGTTCGAGTGGCACACTGAATCACCCCATTATGCATCCTTAGCCAATCCATTCCAAGTATGATGTCCAAGCTTTGTGAATTCAGGACTATAAGGTTGGCGAGGAAATCTACCCACCTTACAGAAATACTTACTTTTGGACATGCTATATTTGTCCTCATCTCCCCTACAGGAGATTTAACCAACAAGTTATACTTCAGGTAGGATAAAGGAATGCTATGCTTTGCAACATACTTTGATGAGATGAATGAATGGTATGTTCTAGAATCAAATAATATAGTAGTGGGGTTGAAGTTTGTGAGAAACATACGAATCACAACATCTTCAGCTTGTTGAGCCTCTTCTGCAGATACATGGTTTACCTTGCCACGAGCGAAATTTTGTGGTCCTCGGTTGCCTTGAGTTGCTCCTCCATTGGGCCTAGGATTCTGCCTTGGAGCATTGTTCACCTGTCCTTGACCTGATGTTGGGCATTGATTTGCAAAATGTCCCACTTGACCACAAGTAAAGAATGTTTTTGTACCAGTGGTGCCAGAGAAATTAGGGCGAGGCTAATTCTGAGCATAGGCAGTCATATTTGGACATGGTATAGGATGCATAGGTAAGCGAGGTGCTTGCATGGATGGGCATTGTTGCATTCTCTATTGTGGTCATGGTGGATAAGCCGAGCAGTATGCAATAGCAGAGGGGGTGTAATACGGCGCAGCAGACGGTGCATAGCGAGGGCGGGCATTGCTTACTTGTGGCTGTAGATGATATGGAATTTTCCTCTTGTTGTCTTGTTCCATCTCACGAACCTTGTTTTCAACCACAATGGCCTTGTCAACAAGCTTCTGTAAGTTAGCATAATCAGTGTTGAACAACTGGACTTGAATTACATTATTGAGACCCCTCATAAACAAGTATTGCTTCTTGCTGTTAGTACTAATGTCCTCTGGAGCATACCTAGACTGTTGAGTGGATTTGTTGAGATACTCACTCACACTCATCCTTCCTTGCCTGAGGTTTTCAAATTCTTGTCTTTTCAGTATCATGACTCCCTCAAGTACATAGTGAGAATGAAACTTCTCCTTAAATTCAGCCCAAGTGGTTCTCTCTTGATTAGCATGGGCACTGCAAAGGGCTTCCCACCAATCTGCAGTAGCTCCAACCAATTAGTGTGAGGCAAAAAGGACCTTCTCCCTGTCACTACACTGGACAATGGCAAGTTTCTTCTCAACATATTTCAGCCATCCATCATCTTCTATAGGATCATTAGCCTGAGCCAAGGTAGGCAGCCTGGTCATCATGAACTCTCCCAAACGATTGTGGAGTGGCGGGGGTGGTGGTGGTGCAGGCATGTAGGGCTGGTTGTTCTTATTAGCTTGCAGTTGTCCAAAGGTTTGCATCATTGTCCGCATGAGCTGGTTTTGTATGGCTATGAGGCGCTCCATGTTGCTGGCTTCCGGTTCAAGGTTGACATTCTCGAGAACCTCATTGTTCTTATTCTCTCCATTGGCATTCCTTTGGTTACGGGTCCTCGGCATCTGTTGGTCAAAGAATAGTACAGACAGAAGAGTTTAGAATTTGAAAAGAAATGCCCCCAACTATATGCATCAAGTTATATGTAACTAAACAACTCTCTTATTATGACTAAAAAACCCTATTTGAGGATGTGGACAAGCATCCTACAACTCTCTACTACGTGCGGATGTGGACAAAACGCTAGGCGTCCCACAACTCGCACCAAGCACACACGATGAAAATTCAGCACACCACGCTAAATATAACTACTACGATCTAAACGCATTTCTAACTTCTAGACAGGAGACCTAGACTTAATTGTGTGAGCCGTTGCTGTCTTGGTCATGAGGCGGCGAAGATGACGGCAGCGGCGAGTCATACTTGGGTGCACGCAAAGGTGAGTTGGTCGTCCATGTAGGCACTAGAGAGGTTGCTGCACCATTGACCCCCACGGTCGCACAGACTTCCTCTCGCTTTTCCATGATGGACAATTTCTTACGGAGGTAGCAGATCTCTTCCATGGCATCAGCATAACAATTTCCCAAATTCACCAATACTTCCTGAGATCTGTCAATGGCACGGGAACTGGTTTGAGCTCCTTCTTGTTATCTTAAGATTTCCCTTGTTCCATTCCTGCGATGTCGGTGCAGTGCGAAACAATTTCCTTCAATCTGCTCTCGATAGATGTGGCACAATCTAGGGAGTGCTTCCAAAGCAACATCATCAATAGCTTGCTCCCTAGTGCGTCTCCATGTGGGGGGGCAAAGTTTTGGGTGATCACCTCATCTTTGGTAAGAATAGTAACTTGATCCCTCCATTCTTCACGTCCATGGGGAGGAATCCTCTTAACATAGTATTACGGGTGCGTTTTGCATAAATCATGGAACTCCTTCAATTGCTTAGCTGTAAATCCACCATCAGTGTCGTTGGAACGGAATTCTCGGATGAAACGGAAAACTGGGCTTTCGTCCTCCTTTCTGGCTTCACTAGGCTGCGATGCACTCCTTTGGGCTTCAGGTACCTCTTCTGTGGTTGCGGGTTCATCCTCTTGTGGTTCCTCCTCATGAGGTTCCTCCTGCTCATGTGCCTCATCTTCACCCTCCTTATGTGTATCACCTTCCTCCTCATCATCATCATAGAATTCCACCTCCTCAGGATCTTCCTCCTCCTCATCATCATAGAATTCCACCTCCCCAAGATCTTCCTCCGTCGTGTTGCAGTGTTCATGCTCACCTTCCTTTGCGGGAGACCTCACTTCTTCCTCCTCTTAGGCTGGTTCCATTCACGGCTCCTTGTGAGGCCTAAGCTTGCTTCTAAGGGGTGCCAAATGAGATCACTTGCGGGCTGTCATTTTGGTGTGAGCCATCTATAAGAAAAATGAGAATATTAGAGGAAAACATAAATATCATTTCTAAAATTGCAGCAGCCATAAATTAAGATGATAGGATGTGCATTTGCTCAAACAGATAGAAAAGTGGCAAAAATTGCAGCCGCAGCAAAAACACAATTTCCGCAAGTTATATATTTAGTGGAAGGCAAAATAATGCAAAATAGGTGAATTTTGAATAGGTAAGAAGTCCTAAGTGGTTTGTGGTGTCCATTCTATATAGGCTTGCTTCCTACGATCAAACAAGGCTTTGATACCAATTTGTGACACCTGGTTCCAAAAATGAACCAAGCATAGTGCATATGTGTGCCCAGGATGTTTAACACACATACACAAGTGATTCACAAACGATAGCGGCATTATAACCATGTCTCGAATAATAATACTGTGAGACCTTTGTGTGCTGAATACATTGGCTATGACGTAAAAAGTTTTGAATACTGCCAAAACACCCTTTTCATCAAGGTCCGACTCTAGGTCCGAGCTCTTGCAAGGTCCGATGTAAGGTCCGACTTTCTTTGGCTAGGTCCTACTAGATTTGGTCAGCTTCAGCGCTAGGTCCGACTAGCTTTGATAAGCTCCCGCGCTAGGTATGACTAGCATTGACAAGCTTCAATGCTAGGTCTGACTAGCTTTGGTAAAGCTACGGTGCTAGGTCCTGCTAGCTTTGGTAGGCTTCGGTTTAAGGTCCAGTTACTTTTGGCAAGGTCTGGTGCTAGATTGCAATGGTTCTGCTTTTAAATTGCAATGTTTTGAACTTGCTTTTTGGCTTATGGAAAGCTGGCTTAGTATTCTTTTACTAAATTGTTGGTGTGTTTTGGTGGTTATGCTTGAAATCGTTTTGCTATGGTTTGCAGCATCCTTATGTGAGGTGCTCACATAAGGTGTTGTAGTTTTGGAACTAACGTGAGTCAAGTCGAGGACTTTTTCTTGGAAATATTGGTTGTTTATTCATGTGCAGGTGTTGCTTGAGTTCAAGACATGGCTGATGACGGGATCCATTGAACTAGTCTTAGGGAGAAGATGAGGTTCAACAATCAAGTTCGGGAGGAATTGTGGTTGAGTTGATCGGGAGGTCATACAACATGTTTGGATCAAGAACAGTGCATATGAATGTATTGTGGACGTCATTGGAAGATGTTTGTACATGTGAAAGGAGTGCATGAACGTGGCTACATAGTTCTGAGGCATGATAAAGAGATGTGGACATAAAAATTGGTCGGAAAGGTCCAACCGACTAGGTTAAGGACTCATGTTGCGGTTGTGTCGTGTTTGACTCAAATATGGAAAGTTTTGAGTTGGTTATGATAGGATTTTGTGTGAGTCACGAATTTGAGTTGTGAAAGTGCATCTAGGACTCCCTTGTGGGTTTTGGATGATTTATGACAGGCAATTGGGATCCTAACCTTTTTGTTGAGATGAATGCAGGCCAATAATGAAAAATGAGCAAAATACCAAAAAGAAGGGATAATGAGGAGCAAAGTGAACTTGAGCTCAAGGAAAAGAAATAGTAGATTATTGTGTATGGAGTGTGTTAAGGAAACACACCCAAGAGCTCAATCATATTTAAGCACACACACATATTGCACAAAGTTACACAGGACCGGACTAGTCTGATATCAACCGGACTAGTCTGATATCCTTTCTGCACCAGATCGGACAAGTCCGATATCTTTCGGACTAGTCCGATATCTCTCTGACTTGAGTCAGACTAGTCCTCCCTAGGGCGGACTAGTCCTCAACACACTTCACAAGTCACACAAAATCGGACAAGTCCGTTGTTAATCGGACTAGTCCGATATTCATTCTGATCCACTTCGGACAAGTCCGATGTTTACACGGACTAATCCGAAATACCCACTGATCTAAATCGGACAAGTCCACCAAGTGCGGACTTGTCATCCAACACACTTAGGGTTTCATATGTCCGGACAAGTCCGATGGCTATCGGACTAGTCCGAAGATTTCCAGTAGTGAAATCGGACAAGTCTGTTTTCGACCGGACTAGTCCGATATTTCGGGACACTTAGGGTTTGCTACACACAGCACACCGGACTAGTCCGGTGACCACCACAGACTAGTCCGATCTTTCTGATCCCTAACGGTCACTTTTAGAAACCCCATATAAATAGAGGTGCACGGCCCACTTTTACAATCTCTCGAACCCTAGTGCCGTCACACCTCCCAAGAGACTTAGAAACCACCTCTCTCCACGAAATTAAGTGCAAAATCGATCAATCCTTTGAGGATCACTTCTAGATCATTGGAGAGACACTTGGCACACATCATTGAGCTCTTGGTTTGAATCTCTAACACACTCCTGCGTTTCAATTGTAATTTCTGAGTGTGTTTTTGGTGGCATTGTGATGTGTAATCTAAGGGAGCTCTCAACATGTGAGAACGCCCCTTGAATTTGGTTATTCACCCCTTTGTGATTAGTGGAAGAGGGTTGGCCTTCGTGGCGATCTGACGAGGGTAGGGTTGGAGAAGACCCGGTCCTTTTGTGGACTCCTGAACGTGGACGTAGGTTGCCTTCGTGGTATCCGAACCACGGGATAAATCGTGTGTCTTGTCCTTTTTGTGTTCATCACTCAAATTGATCAACTTACTCTAGGGTTTGATACACATTGTTCAATTTACAATAAATTGTAGAACACAAGCCTTAATTGTGATACAATCCAATATACAACTGTTAAATTGTTGTTTGATTCTATATTTCCGCTACACACATTGAAAACCTAATCGATTAATCTTGATCAGCTTAGTCCGTGAACACCGGACTAGTCCGCACTTTACCGGACTAGTCTGATTTCTCTGGTATTGAACTTGTTGTTGAGTGTTGCAGGATCCGACAAAAATTCAAAAGGCCTATTCACCCCCCTCTAGGCCTACATTCAATTGGTATCAGAGCTTAATTCTTCAAGAAAGAGTTTAACCACTCGAAGAGATCATGTCGGACATGAAGGACGTCCACAAAATCAACAACCAAGAGGAAGTCAACAACGACAAGACCCAAAAACTGGAGAACTACCTCGAAGCCATTCAAAACTTCGAGGACGACGATGAGGAGACGCTGGAGCTAAAGGCGCTCCTCATAAAGAAGGCACTTTCAAAAGGGAAAGCGAAAGTTGAAGAGAACAAGAAGGGGAGTAGTCACACCGACTACTCCCGATATCCTTTTAATTATGATCGTCTAAATTCCAATAACAATCACTACTTATCTATCCCACTTGGAAAATCCCCACACTTCGATGGGAGTGATTACTCCATGTGGAGGCAGAATATGAAGATGCATTTGATTTCCCTCAACCCAAGTTTATGGCATGTTGTATATACAGGGATAGATATTCCGGATGACGATGAAGAGCTCACCCCAAGTCAAGAGCAGGCCATCCATAGTGACGCTCAAGCCGCAGCCGTAATCACCTCCTCTCTCAGTCGAGACGAGTTCACCAAGGTGGATGGACTCGAAATTGCTAAGGAGATATGGGATACACTACAAACAGCACATGAAGGTGACCGGCATGTGCGTGAGGCAAAAATTGAAATGATCGAAGGCGAACTAGGAAGATTCGCAATTGAGGAAGACGAGTCACCCCAGGATATGTACAATCGATTAAATACACTTCTCAACAATGTTCGATCATATGGGAGCAAAAAGTGGAATGACCACGAGGTGGTAAAGCTCATCCTTAGAGCTTTTATGCCTCGTAATGTCACGCTATGATCAATGATCAGAGAAAGCCCCGGTTACAAAAGGATGACTCCGGATGAATTGCTTGGTAAAATTATCAACTTTGAAATGATGGAGAAACAAGCCAAGCACGTCAAAGAAATTGCCGACCTCACCTCGGCCAAGAAGAAAGGAGTTGCCCTAAAATCTACTCTCAAGCCTCTATCCAAAGAAGCAAGAGAAGCACAACTAGAGGAGGACAGTGATGACGAGAGTAGTGAGCTAGATGAAGAGGATATGATTTTGTTCATGAAAAAGTTCAAGAGAATAATGAAGAAGAGACAAGGAACAAAATCAAGTGAAGGAAAGTACAAGGAAAGGACGAAGCCAAAGATGAGGCGGGTGTGCTATAATTGTGGTGAGTGTAACCACTTTATAGTCGATTGCCCGTATGAGGATAACAAGAAGAAAACTAAAGAAACCAAGCCTCAACCTAAGAAATTCTTCAAGAAGAAGAAACAAGCCGAAAAAGCACACATTGGGAAGGAGTGGGACTCAAACGATGAGTCCTCATCATCCGATGAAGAAGAGTTGGCTAGCATAGCCATAGAAAGCACATCCAAGAAATCCACACTCTTCCCCACACTCGGTGCAAAGAAGGGAAATGGCACTTGTCTCATGGCAAAGGAAGGTAAACACAAGGCCTATTCCTCCGGTGGATCCAAATGGGTGCTAGACAGTGGATGCACCAACCACTTGACGGAAGAAAGGAGGATGTTCGTGGAATATGAAGAAAACGAGGTGTGGGAACTTGTGGCAAGACCCAATGCAAACATAGTGGGCACCAAGTGGGTCTTCCGCAACAAACAAGACGAACACGGAGTGGTAACAAGAAACAAGGCGCGACTTGTGGCCAAAGGGTACTCACAAGTCGAAGGTTTGGATTTCGATGAGACTTTTGCTCCAGTAGCTAGGCTTGAATCTATTAGAATATTACTTGCATATGCTACTCACCATGATTTCAAGTTGTATCAAATGGACGTGAAAAGCGCCTTCCTCAACGGACCGATCAAGGAAGAAGTGTACGTGGAGCAACCACCCGGGTTTGAAGACGAAGAATTCCCCAACCACGTATATAAATTGCGTAAGGCTCTCTACGGCCTCAAACAAGCTCCTAGAGCTTGGTATGGGTGTCTTAGAGATTTCTTAATTGAAAAATGGTTTTCAAATTGGCAAAGTAGACTATACATTATTCACAGAGAATTTAGATAATGATCTTTTTATCTGTCAAATCTATGTTATGACATAATATTTGGGTCAACTAACCAATCCTTCTGTGAAGAATTTAGTAGAATCATGACAGACAGGTTTGAAATGTCAATGATGGGAGAATTGAAGTACTTCTTGGGATTCCAAATGCGGCAACAAAGGGAAGGAACGTTCATAAGCCAAACCAAGTACACGCAGGACATACTCAAGAAGTTTGGCATGGACAAGGCAAAGCCCATAAAGACCCCCATGGCAACAAATGGCCACTTGGATCTCAATGAAGATGGATCTAGCGTCGATCAAAAGGTATATCGCTCCATGATTGGATCTCTACTTTACTTATGTGCAACTAGGCCAGATATTATGTTGAGTGTATGTTTGTGTGCACGATTTCAAGCCAACCCTAAGGAATGTCACTTGACAGCCGTAAAAAGAATCTTGAGATATTTAGTTCATACACCAAACCTTGGTCTTTGGTACCCAAAAGGCTCAAAATTCAATCTCATTGGTTACTCCGATGCAGATTATGCCAGGTGCAAAGTAGATAGAAAAAGCACCTCCGGCACATGCCAATTCCTAGGGAGATCCTCAGTTTCTTGGTCATCCAAGAAACAAAATTCCATTGCTTTATCCACAGCCGAAGTGGAGTATGTTCCAGCCGGGAGTTGTTGTGCACAACTCCTTTGGATGCGACAAACTCTAAGGGATTACGGTTACAAAATGAACCGTATTCCTCTCCTTTGTGACAATGAGAGTGCCATTAAAATAGACCACAATCCAGTTTAGCACTCTAGAACTAAACACATAGACATAAGACATCATTTCTTGAGAGACCATTCCATGAAAGGAGACATTACCATCTCACATGTCAACACCCAAAAACAATTGGCCGACATATTCACCAAGCCACTTGATGAAAAGTGTTTTTGCGAACCCCGAAATGAACTAAATATCCTTGATTCTCGGAGTGTGGCTTGAAAAGTTGCATACCTGTATGACCTCTTCAAAATTTTGACTGAATTGTGAAAATCATCCCTCTTCATTTTTTCTCAAAAAACTATGTCAATTATTAGATCTTGGTGAATTATGATCATTGTGTGATTGTTGTATGCTTACTGGTCAAATTCATCAAGATTAATTGTTTTGTTTTGTCCCACCTATTCTCTATTAATGAACCTTCAAATATATATGAATGGGCTATGCAATTTCTCCTGGTGACCACGGACTAGTCCGTGGTTACCCGGACTTGTCCGCTCTTGCAGACTAGTCCGCAGAGTGCCGGTTAGACCGGACTAGTCCGATAGACCACGGACTAGTCCGATATAGCTCTCTGGATGACTTCGGACTAGTCCGGTCATGTCTGGACTTGTCCGATATAGCTCTCTAGATGACTTCGGACTAGTCCGATCATGTCCGGACTTGTCCGATTTTTCGTGTCCATAACCCTAGCCGCCACCAAACCCTAATCTTCTCATCCCCACATTTGCTCACGCCTTCCTCTCTCTTGCGCTCGAGCTACCAAGGCGATTCTCTGCTCCCTCTGTCAAAAAAGTCCACATTTGGGTGGAGATCAAGCTTGACTTCTTGGGGATTGAAGCTAGCGGACTTGTCCGGCCTCCAACCCCCAAACCTTCAAGCTTCAATCGATTTATTCGGTAACTTTCTTCAAAACCCTAGAAATCTTGTTTTTCTCCATTGTTGATCATATAGCCTAGCATCCTTCACTAGATACATGCTTATTTGATGTACTACGTGTATGCTAGACTAGATTTGCATTAGGAATCATTCCTTGACCAATCTGTTAGGTTTTTTAGGATGAACACCGGACTAGTCCGGTCCATGCACGGACAAGTCCGGTCCTCCGGACTAGTCCGTGCCTATGCACCGGACAAGTCCGATGTTTCTGAACTGAAAACCTAATTTTTCAATTCTTCAATGCAATTCATTGCTATGTTTTCATACCTATGTCTTGTATCACATACCATCATTCTTGCCAAATCATTCTCAGATCATGTCGAGCTCAAACAACGAAATCTCCAACTTTGAGGCTGAGTTGGACCACGAAGTGGCACCTCGGTCCTCGACAGGTCTTGGCATGAAACGCCAAGAAAGACCCTCGGAGCCAGCTCCTTCACCTCCTAAGGTTCCGAGGAAGGTGCTGGCAAAGAAACCAGTATCAAAGGCAGCAGCATCCTCAGGTGCCTCTCGCCAAGCCAAGGGCAAGGGCAAGGGCATAGCAACGGGGCCAGTCGGGCCCTTGAAGCTCCATGCTCCCAGGGAAGGGGTCCGAGACCCTACTGAGGAGAAGTTCAACGGCAAGGGCAGTGATTCTGCAGCCAAGTTCAGAAGCATTGACTGGTATGGCAGGCCAAAGCAAGCTGTCAATGGAAGGTTTTGGTGCAACTTCCATGCAGACTTCTACAAATCGGTGTATCTCCCGATGAAGACACCGGTGGTGCGCAGTCAGTGGATTGACTGGGCACACCTTGAGAAGAAGAAGTGCTCAGCTTTTGATGAAGTCATTGCAGCAGTTGAGAGGCATGGCCTGAAGGATCTCTTTCCCTTCAGGCATAACTGGAATGATGAAGTGATTGCACAGTTCTTTGCAACTTGCCACTTCTCAAGTTAGGATGAAGAGAGTGTTACTTGGATGACACACGAATCTAAGTATAGTATCCCTCAAGAGGACTTTACTAATCTGCTCCATCTGGACACCTCTGGACATGACAGGCTGATCATCCACAACATAGGTGTCATGGAGAAGGATAGGATTAAATTCCTATATGAGCCGAACTCAAAGTATGTCCCTCCCTCTACAAAGAACATGAAACCATTCTTTGTGGTCCTCAACAGAATGCTGAGGAAGACTATTGCTCCTAAAGATGGAGACGCTGGGAGCGTGCAGGGTTACCTCAGAACCCTAATGAGAGTCATAAGCAAGGACCGCCCATTTGATGTGGCGGAATACATTTGGAATGATATGGTCAACATATCCTGCACGCCTAACTGTCATGTGGCTATGCTCCCTACCTCATGTATATGATTGAGAAAGTCACAGGTATTGAGTTCGTGAAGGATGTGGATCACACTCCTTTGAGGCCTCAGAAGCCTCAACCAGTGAGTGTACAGGCTGCTCCCTCGCCGGCCTCCAGTCCCGAGGCACCGGCAAGATCAAGAAGTGGTGCTAGGGCTGTCCCTACCTCTAGGGAAGCCCCTCAGAGAGAATCAGCTAGTGGGATCCTCAAGTACCTGGCCGCCATATTCTCCTCCTGCAAAAAGACCGAAGTGAAGGTCCACAAGCTCAACAAGAGAAGAAAGGAGGACATGAAGTACATAAAGGCCAATGTAAAGCAAATTTGCCAGAAGCTGGAGATCGATCCCATTGGATATCCAGTGATTTCTGAGGATTCTGACCCAGACTTCACTCAGCTCGCGCCCTTGAACCGCTCCGAGCTTGCCTACTTTGGCATTGGGGGCTCAAGTGGCTCCGTCCCTCCTCCTTCCCCTCCTCGTCAAGCTGATGATGATGAAGATGAAGACAACGACGAGAGGACCGACAGTGACGAGTGAAGACCCTAGGACCCTTCTCTCCTTCTTTTTGGTGTCTTGATGCCAAAGGGGGAGAGATTGAGGGGGAGTCTTAGCTTTAGCCGTGGTAGGGTGCGAGGAGAGAGTTCTCTTTATATTTCTTTGTGATTGTAATGCTTTAACGCTGTTTTCATGTTAACTATGGTTCTGTGTTGAAATGCTTAATTAATTTGCATGTATGTGTTGAAATCTGCAACTTTTCTCCTGAAATGACATTTGTACTTTGTATTGATTCATCAATGTAAATTATGTCATTCTCAGTGTTTCAATGCACTTAGTTATGCATCCCACCATAAAGAATGCACATATGGATATTTCTCTTACTGCTTGATGTATTTTTGAGTCATATGTGCATACTTTATGAAAATCTCATCTCTTTTTGTCATATTTTGTGAAATCTCAATTGGTTGTCATCAATCACCAAAAAGGGGGAGATTGAAAGTGCATCTAGGACTCCCTTGTGGGTTTTGGATGATTTATGACAAGCAATTGGGATCCTAACCTTTTTGTTGAGATGAATGCAGGCCAATAATGAAAAATGAGAAAAATACCAAAAAGAAGGGATAATGAGGAGCAAAGTGAACTTGAGCTCAAGGAAAAGAAATAGTAGATTATTGTGTATGGAGTGTGTTAAGGAAACACACCCAAGAGCTCAATCATATTTAAGCACACACACATATTGCACAAAGTTACACAGGACCGGACTAGTCCGATATCAACCGGACTAGTCTGAAATCATTTCTGCACCAGATCGGACAAGTCCGATATCTGTCGAACTAGTCCGATATCTCTCTAACTTGAGTCGGACTAGTTCTCCCCAGGGCGGACTAGTCCTCAACACACTTCACAAGTCACAAAAAATCGGACAAGTCCGTTGTTAACCGGACTAGTCCGATATTCATTCTGATCCACTTCGGACAAGTCCGATGTTTACATGGACTAGTCCAAAATACCCACTGATCTAAATCGGACAAGTCCTCCAAGTGCAGACTTGTCATCCAACACACTTAGGGTTTCATATGTCCGGACAAGTCCGATGGCTATCGGACTAGTCCGAAGATTTCCAGTAGTGAAATCGGACAAGTCCGTTTTCGACCGGACTAGTCCGATATTTCGGGACACTTAGGGTTTGCTACACACAGCACACCGGACTAGTCCGGTGACCACCACGGACTAGTCCGATCTTTCTGAACCCTAACGGTCACTTTTAGAAACCCCATATAAATAGAGGTGCACGGCCCACTTTTACAATCTCTCAAACCCTAGCGCCGTCACACCTCCCAAGAGACTCAGAAACCACCTCTCTCCATGAAATTAAGTGCAAAATCGATCAATCCTTTGAGGATCACTTCTAGATCATTGGAGAGACACTTGGCACACATCATTGAGCTCTTGGTTTGAATCTCTAATACACTCCTGCGTTTCAATTGTAATTTCTGAGTGTGTTTTTGGTAGCATTGTGATTTGTAATCTAAGGGAGCTCTCAACGTGTGATAACGCCCCTTGAATTTTGTTATTCACCCCTTTGTGATTAGTGGAAGAGGGTTGGCCTTCGTGGCGATCCGACGAGGGTAGGGTTGGAGAAGACTCGGTCCTTTTGTGGACTCCTCAACGTGGACGTAGGTTGCCTTCATGGTAGCCGAACCACGGGATAAATCGTGTGTCCTGTCCTTTTTGTGTTCATCACTCAAATTGATCAACTTACTCTAGGGTTTGATACACATTGTTCAATTTACAATAAATTGTAGAACACAAGCCTTAATTGTGATACAATCCAATATACAACTGTTAAACTGTTCTTTGATTCTATATTTCTGTTGCACATATTGAAGAATCAACCTAATCGATTAATCTTGATCAACTTAGTTCGTGAACACCGGACTAGTCCGCACTTTACCGGACTAGTCCGATTTCTCTTGTATTGAACTTGTTGTTGAGTGTTGCAGGATCCGACAAAAATTCAAAAGGCCTATTCACCCCCCCCCCCCTCTAGGCCTACATTCAAGTTGTTTTAGGAATGTGGGATATGTTCCTAAGGTGTTTGAAAGTCTTAAAAATGCTTCTATCTGCGTATAGAAGAGTCTTGAGCAGTTACAGAATGTTTTGATTCGTGAATTGAGTAGGATTAGAGTCCTAGTTATGTTTGGGTTAGCCTAAGGGCTGGTTACATAAGCAAGGGAGGCCAAAGCTCATGGTAGACGAGTTTGGAGCTGTTCCTTGTAAGTTTTGATCAATAAAATTTGTAGTCTAAAGGATCTTTTGTGCGTTGTTTGTCCGACTTGTTTTCTTCAAGTCTTTCTCGTAGAATTTCTGCACAGCACTACCTTGCTTCGATAGTTTTATCATAACTCGAGATTTACAGATCCGATTGACGTGATTATTTTTGGATTGTCTTCAAAACTTAATTTTCTATCATCTATCAAAATTTCATGGTTATTGGATTTGTGGTTTCTGATCTACACGAGTTTCTTTGCAGTGTTCCAGAACTGTTTTTCTCGGGTTGGACAGATTGACCTTTGTTCGATCTTTCAATCGTAACTTGTGTTTCTCTCAACGGATTTTTGTGATTCTTGTTGTTAGGTCTTTGTGACTTGATTATCTACAATATATACTAGTTTTTTCACAGTTGAACACGTTTATATTAGTCGCACACATGGTTTCTTTAACAGATCTATTTTTCTGCCGAGGGGTGTTTTGTTGCTTTCGCTGAAAAGTTTTAATCTACCATTCAACCCCCCCCCCCTCTGGTAGCTTTACACGTTCTCTTCGATCCTACAACTGGTATCAGAGCCATGTTGCTCTAATCTTTGTGATTTGCATGTGTTTTTGACTAATCATTATGGAGAAATACTCCGCAAAACCTTGTGTTTTTAGTGGTACTGATTTTCAGGTTTGGAAAGAACGTATGGAAGCTTTCATCCAGGCACAAGGCTTCGCAATATGGAAAAGGTGTACACAACTTACGACGTGTCGCTGGACGATCAAGTCAAGGCTACAAACTTAAGAGATATCAACAAGAACAACAAAGCCCGCAACTTGATAATCCAAGGACTAACTCAGAGCGACTTTGACCGTGTTGCACACCTTCGATCGACGTACGATGTGTGGAGAGCACTTTGTGACTACCACGAAGGACCCAACACGATCAAGGAGGTAAGACATGTTCAAGAAAGAATGCATGCGCTTTGAGATGCAACCCGGTGAGTCTATTGATGACCTCTTTGGTCGTTTTAATAAAATTATCAGCAACTTGCATAGCGTCAATGTTAATTTTTCAGATGCTAAAAATGCTAGGCAATTACTAAGTGCATTAGATATGTCAATTTGGGAGATGAAAGTCACATCTATTCTTGAATCTACTGTCATAAGTACACTTACATTAGATGTGCTATATTCTAAACTGAAAACTCATGAAATTGACATAATCTAACGTAAGAACCCCAACAAGTCTCTTGCATTTGTTTCTGAACGTGATATGCCTAGCTCTGGCCAATCTTCATCTAGCAATACACTTGTTTTGCTTTCTTCATTAACCCTGGAACAGATTAAAGAATTTCCAGAAGTGGAGCTAGCACTCATGTCTACTCGGTTCTCAAAAGCATTTCAAAATGTGAGAACTAGAACGAGAGGAAGCTCCGAACCTCAACGATGCTTTGAATGTGGTAAGACAGGACACTTTCGTACAGATTGCCCTAACCTTTTAGGTCCTTCTACTTGTGAAGAAAAGCAAAATAAAGTCAGTCCTCTTCTGGCAACATCAACAAGAAAAAGAAGGGTTTTACAGGATGAAAACCAATAAATAGTTTCATCACCGCACATCAAGAACATAACTCGAGTAATGTAGACATTAGAAGTGACGAAGATGAAGATGATCTGGCAAACTTGTGTTTCATGGCAGTCAAATCAAGATCAAGTATGGAGGATGCAGAACACGATAGTGACAACGAAGAGGTATGTCCTACTTGTGTTGAAATGTGTGATGCTATTTCCCATGCAACTGTTATTGTTAAGAAAAAGGAAAAAAAACTTAGGGATAATGCTGTTACAATTGAGTGACTAGAATATGAAATTAATCATTTAAAACCTTGATTCCTAGTGATGATTCTTGTTCCTCATGCGATTTAATATATGAACAATTGTCCTCCTTATGAAGTGCACACTCCTCCATTCTTGATAAACTTGAGTTAGAGATTGAAAAGAACAAAAATTTTGCTGCACTTAATGACAGAAACTTAAAAGATGCTTCTTGTTCTACAATTGTTTGCATTGTTCTACCTGTAATGATCTTGAAAAGAAACTAAAAGATGCTATGAATGAAATTTCAATACTGAACAATGCTTTACGTGCTCATAAAGTTAAATATTAATCTAATTGCAAATTAAAAGGAAAAACTTCATGCGAAAACTGCCTAGAATTGTCTAAGAAACTTGATGACTTGAATAGGACACTAGAGCGGTTTCGTATTGGGAAAAAAATCTAAACATGCTACTGAATTCATCCAAATCTTGCAAAGATAAAATTGGTTTAGGTTTTGATTCTCATGCTCATGCTAAATCACATCCACCTAAAATTGTAAAGTCATTAGAAAGTGGTTTGATTAAAACAGTTCCTAAATCAAAAGAGATGGTTTTTAAATCTGACGGAGTGTTGTCATGTTCGGGTTCAAATAAACATACTGCATGCTCATCTAGACATGAACACAAAGTAAAATTTCATTGTACCTATTGTGGTAGAGATGGTCATGTCATAGATTTTTGTTATAGACTAGCTAAACAACATAAAAATGAAATAATGCAAGCTAGATATTATAACTCTCATGCAAAATTTGCATCACATACTAAACCGAATGTCAGGAACATGAAACCTGCTGTTATGAGTCAAAAACATTCAAGGTTTACCTCCAAACCTTCTGTTTGAGCTATTGATTTTTGTGTTACACAAGTAACACCTTATAGGTCAGTAGTTAAGATCAAAAAATCTCAAACTTTGACTCATAAAGTTGTTATCTTATATCAGCTTTCTCGTGTTTTTCCTGCTGCACATCGTGTGACTCAGTACTCAATTCCTAAATTCCTTTTGACTAACCCTAGTATTGAGTCATCGATGTATTGTTCTTCTATGTAGATTACATGCTTGAGGAAGGATAACATTTTGATTGTGGATGCAGGTTGCTCACGCCACATGACCGGAAACAAAGACTGATTCTCCTCCCTCTCTTTTGTGTCACGTGTAGAGAATGTTACTTTTGCCGATAATTCTTCAACTCCTATAATTGCAAACGGTTCGGTTAGAGTAAATGATCACTACACTTTGAAGGATGTGGCACTTGTTAAAAAATTGAAATACAACTTGCTTTCTGTTTCACAACTGCTAGATGAAAATCTAGAAATTATTTTCAATAAAAATTGTTGCAAAGTTGTAAATTCAAATAATGAGCTTATTTTTAACATGTCTCGGTTTGGAAGAGATTTAAAGCTGATTTGACATGTCTTCCTCTAAGCATAGGTGTCTAGTTGCTAATGATTCAAAAGATTTATATTTTTGGCATTGTAGACTTGGTAAGTAGGCTTTGATCATCTAACGCGTGTTAGTGCTCTTGATCGCATACGTGGGCTGCCTAAGCTTAAATGGGACAAAGAAATGGTGTGCTCTTCTTGTAGAATGCTAAGATGGTTGCAGGTTCACATACTCCTCTCACAATGATCATGAAACCTGAACCGGGTCAACTTTTGCACCTTGACACCGTAGGACCTTCACGTGTTCAATCCTTCGGAGGTAAATGGTATGTTCTTGTGATTGCTGATGATTATTCTAGATACTCTTTGGTTTACTTTATGGCATCTAAGAATAAAGCTTTTAGTCACTTTAGAACTTTGCTTTTTAGATTATCAATTGATCACCTAGGATCTTTAAAAGAAATTAGAAGTGATAACGGAACTGAATTTAAAAATCAATCTTTTGATCACTTTTGTGCTGAAAATGGAATAGATCATCAATTTTCTTCACCATATGTACCTCAACAAACCGGAGTTGTAGAAAGAAAGAACATAACCTTAGTTGAGATGGCTAGGACTATGCTTGATGAATATCAAACTCTAATGAAATTTTGGGCTGATGCGATTGCAACCGCTTGTTATGTCTCAAATCGTGTTTTCTTGCGCGCTAAGCTAGGTAAAACACCATATGAGCTCCGGTTTGGACATAGGCGTAGTGTTACACACTTTTGGGTCTTTGGATGCAAATGCTTTGTTAGGAAACATGGTAATTTTGATAAATTTGAACCTAGATCAATTGATGGCATGTTTATTGGTTATCCATCTCATACTAGAGGTTATCGTGTGCTTTTACTTGACACTAACAAAATTGTGGAGACTTGTGAGGTGTCTTTTGATGAAGCTAGCCCAGGTACTAGCTCAAACATTGCAGGACCAGATCCATATCCTCAGAGAGAGGGTATTGTTAAAGAAGAAGAAGATTCGGTGATATTGCCTGATAGTTCCGAAGCTGACACGTGTCCAGCTTCGAACTTTGAACAAGCTCCGACTACCATCTCTACTGGTCCTAATCGTCCACAATCCACAAGCTCATGAATCTGGGATGAAATTGGTGAAGAATAAGCTTGTGAGACATATGTCCCCCTACGGATTTACAAGAATCATCCCCCGCAACAGATAATTGGAAGTTTGCGTGAACGAGTTAAAAGATCAAGGTTTTCTGACCCCAATTCTCATGCTCATTCTGCTTTTGTTGCTTCTTTTGAACCCAAAGATATATCACATGCACTCACCAATGAATCTTGGATTATTGCCATGCAAGAAGAGTTAGAAAATTTTGAAAGAAATAATGTTTGGAAACTTCTACCTCCACCTCAAGATCATACTTTAATTGGAACTAAATGGGTGCTTAAAAATAAACAAAGTAAGGATGGGGTTGTGATTAGGAATAAGGCTAGATTGGTTGCTCAAGGTTTCACACAAATTGAAGATCTAGATTTTGATGAAACTTTTGCTCCTGTTGCTAGATTAGAAGCCATAATAATTTTGTTAGCTTTTGCTGCATCTAAAGGTTTCAAGTTATATCAAATGGATGTAAAAAGTGCTTTTCTTAATGGCTACATAGATGAGGAGGTTTATGTTAAGCAACCACCTGGTTTTGAAAATCCAGATTTTCCTAATCATGTTTGAAACTAACTAAATCCCTGTATGGTCTAAAACAAGTTCCTAGAGCATGGTATGATAGGTTAATAACATTCTTACTTGAAAAGGGGTTTACCATGGGAAAGGTTGATAAAACTCTTTTTGTGCTTAAGCATGGCAATGACTCATTTTTTGTTCAAGTGTATGTGGATGATATTATCTTTGGTTGTGCTTCTCATGATCTTGTGTCCAAGTTTTCAGCAATGATGAGTTCAAAATTTGAAATGAGTTGATGGGTGAACTCACTTACTTTTTGGGGCTGCAAATCAAGCAAATCGAGGAAGGTACCTTTATGCATCAAACGAAGTATACAAGAGACCTTCTCAAGCGTTTCAACATGGACAAAAGCAAGCCTCTTTGGACACCAATGGGAACAACATCAACACTTGAACATGATGAAGATGGAGAACCCGTGGATCAAAAAAAGAATATAGAAGCATGATCGGGTCACTTTTGTACCTCACGGCATCAAGATCGATCATACAATTCATCGTATGTCTTTGTGCATGGTTTCAAGCTTCTCACGTGCTTCACATCGCCAAGCCGTCAAAAGGATTCTCAGTTACTTATATGGAACTCAAGAATTTGGCATTTTTCTTCCTTCTACCTCAACTGTTACATTGAAAGCTTTTTTGGATGCTAATTTTGGGGGTTGTAGGATTGGTAGGAAAAGTACTTCCGGTTCTTGTCATTTTCTTGGTAATTCACTTGGTGCTTGGTCCTCTAGAAAACAAAACTCAGTTGCACAATTCACAACCGAATTTGAATATGTAGCTGCTGCTAAAGCTTGATCACAAATTGTTTGGATTGTTCAAACACTTAAGGATTATAGGGTTGATCTAGATAGTGTTCCACTGTTTTGTCATAACACTAGTGCCATTTGCATTGCTAAAAACCCCGAGCGACATTCTAGATAAGCACATTGATATTAGGTGTCACTTTCTCTGTGATAATGTTGAAAAAGGAAACATTGTGCTTTACCATGTAGATACCGAACAACAATTGGCTGACATTTTCACAAAACCTTTGGATTTCACTCGTTTTTGTTACATTCGTAGTGGAATAGGGGTTATGCATCCTCATGGCTTAAATTGAGGGGGAGTTTTGAAACTTGGAAAGTCTATATGTGAATCTGAACTTAAAATAATATGAGCATAGTATTTCATACATATATGACTTTGTGATTCCTTTTACATGCTAAAAGTTCTTACTACATTACTCATGTTATACATTTTGTAGTTTTTGCCATGACTAGTAATTGGAATAATTACTTACACTAAATCTGGTCATGATCGAACTTTCTTGCTATTTTGAACTTGTTGCATGATCACAAGTGCTTTTAATCATAATGAATTAATCAACTAATCAAATCACATGTTGAGTTTTATGAACAAATATTAATTGAAAAAAGATCAAGAGAATATGCATGCATCGCACTTCTTCTTTTGAGATGGCTTATCATTGCACTTAGATATGAACTTGGAAGAAGTTGTATATGACTAAAACCATGTTCTTTAGCTTCTGATTGTCAAATAACATAGGCTTAGCTTGGTTGGTTAGAATAAGGTAGATGCATATATAATCTCTTGCGAATATCATATGATCTAAATTTGTGCTTTGAAAAATAATAAAATGCAGCAACAAGTGTCATGCTTTCACGTTTTGAAATAGTTAAGTTTGTGAGATCATGACTTGCTAAAATTGAAAATTACATATGATCTCTAGCATGGCTTACACTACTTTATATATCTCATTGTTGTGATAGTGTAAGTTACTCGATAGTATGACTTGGATTAGCTTTGATTTATATGTATATGTTATAATGTGCTCATAACAAATTAAAATTTCTCTTTTGAAACTTGCTGAATACATTGTCAAAGGGGGAGAAATTGATCACACATTGCACATTGCACACACATTCATAAGTGTTTTGGCACGATTCATCTCAGGGGGAGAATTTACTGTTTTTGTTCTCAATATTTCTAATTTACAAAGGGGGAGAAATATTCTGGGGAGAAAATTGTTTTCAAACACTTTTCATGTGAATAAGCCAATGTTCGGATTATAAGTGGTGTTGCGAATGCATTCATGAAGGGGGAGATTGTGAGACCTATGTGTGCTGAATACATTGGATATGACGATAAAAGTTTTGAATACTGCCAAAATACCCTTTTCATCAAGGTCCGACTCTAGGTCCTAGCTCTTGAAATGTCCGATGTAAGGTCCGACTTGCTTTGGCTAGGTTCGACTTCTTTGTCTAGGTCCTACTAGTTTTGGTCAGCTCCGCTTCTAGGTCCGACTAGCTTTGATAAGCTCCGACGCTAGGTCCTGCTAGCTTTGGTAAGCTCCGGTTCAAGGTCCGGTTACTTTTGGCAAGGTCTGGTGCTAGATTGCAATGGTTCTGCTTTTAACTTGCAATGTTTCGAACTTGCTTTTTGGCTTATGGAAAGTTGGCTTTGTATTCTTTTACTAAATTGTTTGTGTGTTTTGGTGGTTATGCTTGATATTGTTTTGCTATGGTTTGCAACATGCTTATGTGAGGTGCTCACGTAAGGTGTTGTAGTTTCAGAACTAACATGGGTCAAGTCGAGGACTTGTGCTCGGAAGTATTGGTTGTTTATTCATGTGTAGGTGTTGCTTGAGTTAAAGACCTGGCTGGTGACGGGATCTATTGAACTAGTCTTAGGGAGAAGATGAGGATCAACAATCAAGTTCGGGAGGAATTGTGGTTGAGTTGATCGGGAGGTCGCGCAGCATGTTTGGATCAAGAACAGTGCAGAGTAAGGTTCATTTTTAAGTGTGAGATGTATTGTAGTCCTCGAGTCCAACAATACGTAAATGGTTGTTGTGATGCGTTGTGCCCTATATGTCAAGCATAAAAAAGTGGACACTAAGTTTAGTATTAAGTAAGTTTGTAAGTTTCAATTTCGAGTTCAAGGGGGACAATGTTAGCACTAACAGACTAGTCTGGTAGTGGACAGACTAGTCCGATGTTGTCCAGTAAGAATATCGGACTAGTTCGGACCTTGATCAGACTAGTCCGGTCTTTTTAGTTAATGTCAGTTTGAACTAAAAAATGACATGTGTTCTAATTGAAAGGACACAACTTACCGACAATTATGTCCCTGATCGGGGGACTTAACTGTCTCTAAGGGTGGGAGGCCCCCTCTTGTGTCTCTTGGTCAAATATAAGAAGAGGGTCAAGTGTATGATCAAGTAAGGGCTTATGGATACGCTTTAGACACTTGAACTCTCTTAATTTTCAGAATCCGATCAACAATACCAAAAGAAGAACAAGGGAAAATGTCTCCCGTCGTCGTTCTACTTGCGGCCTCGCCTTGTTGGCTCGATGGCCACATCGTCAAGTAACAACAAAGATGGAAGAGAAAGGTATTAGTGGTGTTCTTGTGCTATTTGAAAAATAGCATTTGATGTTGATCTTGTATTCAGTTTTCTCCCGTGTAATTCGAAATGATTTAGTGGTTATTTACTCTTTGGGCTTCTTTTTTATTCTAACAGAGGAAGGCCCGGGGATCAGATGGATCCGGAAGATGGACATAAAGCCAACTGAAGGATCCTCGCGAGAAGAAAAGAGAATGCTGATGAAGCAAGGAGGTCGCAGTTGGTGAATGCTGTCCTTTGATCATTCCGGAAAACTGTGAGTGTTATGGTCTAGTTTATTTTCTGTGATGTGGTTTTGTTGTCTCCTGGATGAACCAGTTTATTAGGCTGAGTGGCAAACGTGTATGTGTGTCCTGCTCAAGGAGTAGAGGATGTAAAAACTTTTGGATGTCTGTTTCACATGAAATGGAGGTAGAGAGATCCTGTCGGGAAAAAAAAGGTAAAGAAGGACGCAGCACAAAAGAGTAAGTTTTCTCATAATATTATTAAACATGTCCGGCAAACATGAAAAAGCTAAAGGATAAAGGTTACAACCACTAAAAATACTACAGTAGTATTATCCAGCACCGTTACAACGATAATGGTGTGGACAGCAGCAGATCGTGACATCATATCTCTCCATCCCAAAGCTCTTCTGTGGACTTGTATGGCCCATTTGGCAACACAAAAAACTCCCCTCGGCAAGCTCGTCGCTGAGGAATCTGCATGATCTTCTGCTTGTCGTCTTCACTCAACTCCCAGTCGAAGATGTCCATGTTCTGCTTCATCCTCACCTTGTTGAAGCTCCTTGCGACGAAGCCGACCCCCTGCTCGTGCAACCACCTCAAAGCCACCTAGTAAATACCAAAAACATTATCAAGATCACCTCGTAAATCTTCACATCGTGTTAACAATTTCTTCTGCTGTTTAATGCACGCAGCCTCTGCTGGTTACCTTAATTGACACGCCAACAGATATCAATGCATGTGATTTTACATTCAGTGCATACTAATATAATAAATTATAAAACTAATTTCAGTTTCAGTTTCCATGCGATCTCTTGTCAGATTTCGACTATTTGTATCATGTTGACCTCTTTTATGGAAACGAGTCAATCAGATGTACCTGAGCAATGGTTTTTCCTGTGGTGGCGGCGATTTCACGCAGCACGCCGCTTTCCATGACGGCGTTGGATCCCCAGTCCGAGCCGTGCGCGCCCAGCGGGGAGAAAGCGGTGACGACGACGCCGTTCTTGGCGCAGACCTCCTGGAGCTTCTCCTGGCGCCAGCCGACGTTCATCTCAACCTGGTTGACGGCCGGCGGCACGGCGGCGAAGACGAGCAGCCTGGACATCTTGGCCGCGGAGAAGTTGCTGACGCCGATGGACCTGGCGAGGCCCAGGCGGTGGCACTCCTCCATGCCGCGCCAGATCCCCTCCATGTCGAACGGCAACAGGTTCCTGTTCCCGTCGGCGGCGGCGACGGGCCAATGGACAAGGAACAGGTCGAGGTAGTCGAGGCCGAGGCGGCCCAGCGACTCCCGGAGCGCCGGGACCACGCGGTCCGGGCGCGCCGCGTCGGTGATCCAGAGCTTGGAGGTGACGAAGAGGTCGTCGCGGGAGGCGACGGCGCCGGAGCGCACGGCGTCGCCCACGGCGGCGCCGACCGCGCGCTCCGTGCCGTAGAGCGACGCGGTGTCGATGTTGCGGTAACCGAGGCGCACGGCGTGGAGGACGGTGGCCGGCAGGTCCTCCGGTGTCCGCGACGAGCCGGTGCCGAAGCCGAGCACGGGCATCGCATGGCCCGTGTTGAGCGTCACGCACGGGATGCTCGCGCCGCCGGCCATTGGTTTTGGGTTCCTAGGCGGTGGAAGGGCGTCGAGGGGTGCGTGTTTGTTGTGACTAATTTATTGGAAGAGTAATGTAGGCGTGGAGTAGTTAGATTGTTTGGAGTATATGTTTATATTGAGAACAAGTATTCGCAGGCTCAAAATTAATACTTTTGTTGCTTCGTAGAGAAGAATTTTTGGTTCACTGAACAAGGACAGAGCCAAAATACCAGTTTTTGGTTTTTTCTGTCTCCAAGTCAAACACCGTGGCATACTCAAAATTACTAATTCTTTTAAGGTTTTTAACGAGAATACTCCATAGGAGATTCACTGATTTCTTGTTCCACGGTGCAAGCATACTCCTTGAATCGTCTTGCATGACACAAACAAACCGTCGATATTTTTCAAACTAAAGCGAGGTTTTGAAAAATTTTAAAAATGAGTACAACAGGGCAATTCATCTACTAGCTCGGCCTACGGGCTCAATCGCAAAATTTCTCTCGGATGATTTTGTGCGCAGCCCCCCGGTGGGGGTGGATTAGTCGTCCTCTCACGAGACAAGATGAGTTGCCTTGTGGTAGGACGACCCGAGTGTGGAAAATAAAAACTGAATAATTGCAGACTGTATGTAATGAATCAAACAATGAGTAATTGCAAATTACATGTGTGCATGAGAATCATTCACGTGCATAGAAAAGAAAAGAGTAATTACTTACTGCACATATGCACAATGACTCATCGGTTGAATAAATAATGAGTAATTGCTGGATGAATGCATCCACCTAAAATCAAAGAGTAACTGCTGGTTTTGTGCATGCACGAGGAATCAAAGAAGGAAACACAGAAAATGAAAGGAGTAATTGCTGGTTTATGCATGCACGGGGAATCAAAGAAGGAAACACAGAGAACTAAAGAAAGAAACATGGAGAAGCAAAAAGGAAGTAATCGCTGGATGTATGCTTGCACAGAGAAAAAGATAGAGTAATTACTGGTTGCACACATGCACACATAGAGCTAAAGAAAAAATATGAAGAATCAATGAAATAAAAAATAGTAATTGCATGCAACTCATGGAGTCAGTAGGTGAGCATGGAACATATGCACTGTTCATTTATGAGTAGTGCAGTGGAAGGGCGACTCATCCATAGTTCTTTAGAACGTCGGGTACCCCGGTATAGATTTATTATAGGAAGAGAAGAGTTTAAGTACATGCGAAAGCACAAGCTGTGCCAAAGTGAAGAGGAAAATAACTACTCAACGAAACTGCTACAGGGAGAAGAGAAAACAATCAGTTGTGTAACAAAGTAGCAAATTCCCGAGCATCCTTGGTCATTAAAGATCTATCGGTTCCTTTCCTTCCATATCATCCAACAAATCAGAAGAATTAGTCATCGAATATCTTTCGCTTTCTTCTTTGGCAGTCCCCTAGCCAGGCTTAATATCCATTGCTCCATACCTTCAGTGTTTGACCATCTTTGCCGTTGCAATGTTCTGATCCGGAACTGTGTCGCAATAGACTATCAAATCACCGAGACCATAGGGTATCGCTACGTAAGAAACCCAAATAGGAGACAAAGATGGGAGACAAGTTCAAGGGTGATTGTCTCTGATACAGTTAAGCGAAACGAGCCCGCTTCAGCGAGGATCTGTCGTGGTTCAGTTGAATGTACAAGGAGACGCGTTACTATACAACCCATCTCAGTTAAATAAGTATCCGAGACGTGCCCTCTTTTCTGACAAACGGGAGACGCGCTTTACTTTAGCGCGACTCGTATTTGTTTCGTAATTGAGACGATCTTTTCTTGGCGCACGTCTCCTTTCATAATCGAAGTCGGCACGTCTTTCATACCCACCGGTCATGCACATCTCCTTTTTGTCATAGACGCAGGCTCGTCTCCCATTCCCTCTATGGATATACATGCGTTAAATCGATTCATCTCGATTTTCTATTGCCCTTCTACGACCTCCCAGCTATGGCAGAACAAGTAGCTGCCAGATCTGCTCTGTTCTTGCCCTGTTCTTTTCCTCTTTGGAGGTGCCTTTCTAAAAGTCTTGCGGTGATTATCAGTGGATCTTAAAACAAAGGATTAGTCCTCTCCTCCTTTCTTGTTCCTTACTATTTTTTTACTCTTTAGATCTTGACTATCAGTGGCTTCGAATTTCTTTGATTTAGCTCTTCTTTTCTATACGTAGATGTCGTCGGATCGAAGTTGGATGTATGGGTCGCGCCTTTGCAATGAATATATTCAAGGGGTAGATGCATTTATCAATTCATGAAGAAAGACATGTTAGACAACATTAGAGGGATTATTTGTTGTCCCTGCAAACATTGCAAGAATGAGAAGAGATATCACATGTATGAAGTGTTGAGGTCACATTTGATCATGCATGGATTCATGGTGGATTATCGATGTTGGAACAAACATGGGAAGGAGGGTCTTAATGAAGCAGAGATGAGAGATTCATATCTGGAGAGGGAGGTCCCTACTAGTGTCAAAGAAGATCACAACGATGATGTGAACATGCCAGATATATCAGGGTTCACTGATGACGACATTGATTTTCAGGTGCATAACATGGAGGATATGGTACACAATGTCGAGAGACGTGACCACAATGATCTGTACATTAATGTTGAACTTGCAAATTACATGAAGATGCAGAAAGACTCGAAGAAGCCATTGTATCATGGTTGTGCGGCTAGATACACCATACTGTTTGCGATGATAAAACTTTTCTTGTTGAAGGAGATCAACGGATGGAGTGGTTGTAGTTTTAAGGAATTGTTGATGCTTCTTAAGGACATGTTACCCAAAGGCAACACAGTCCTACAACAGTTTACGAGGCAAAACAGATAATTTGTCCACTGGGTTTGGAGGTAGAGAAAATCCACGCATGCAAGAATGATTGCATCCTATATCGTGGACCTGAGTACGAAAACCTTGAGAAATGCCCTGTTTGTGGAGTGGACCGATTCAATCATAGGAAACACGACGATGATGATGAAAACTACAACAGAAGAAAAAGAGGGCCTAAAAAGGTGTTTTGGTACTTTCTTATCATTCCTTGTTTGAAGTGTTGATTTGCAAACAAGAAAGAGTCAGAATTGTTGCGATGGCACAAAGAGAAGCATAAGCGGGGTGCTGGAGTGATAAGACATCCTGCTGATGTCACACAATGGCGAAACATTGATTCACAAAATCCTGAATTTGCCATTGATCCTAGGAATATTAGGATCGCAATGAGCACCGATGGCATGAATCCTTTTTTGAATAGTAACACACATAGCACATGGCCAATTGTGCTAACAATTTTAAACCTTCTTCCTTGGTTGTGCAACAAACAGAAATATATTATGATGTCAGGACTAATAAGGGGGCCACACCAACCTGGGAATGACATGAACACTTATTTCAGGCCTCTGGCTGAAGATCTGAAGCAGTTGTGGTACAACGACGGAGTGCGGGTCTGGGATGACCACAAGCGTGAGTACTTTGGCCTCAAAGCCATTTTATTTGTGACTATTTGTGATTCTCCAGCGGCATGTAACTTGTTCGGACAGAGTAAGAAAGTAGGTTGCGGATATCCACATTGTTTGAGATAAAAAAGACTCATAGTATTTGAGCGGGTCACGAAAAATAGTGTACATGGGACATCGAAGCTACATTCCAATGAAGCACCCGTTTAGGAGTATTAAGGATAATTTCAATGGTAACACTGAGAAGAGACGTCCTCCACCTCATCTCACGGGTCAAGGATATCCATGTTGTCCTTGGTAAGCGGAAAAGGACAGACAAAAATATTGGGCGAAGATAACATATGGAAGAAGCAATCGATTTTTTGGGAGCTAGCGTATTGGAAAGACTTAGACGTCTGCCATTCAATTGATGTGATGCTTTTGAAGGTTGCTATATACCAATTTCACCCGTCAATATAACTCAATTATGTGAAGGAATTGTCATTTCTTGCACACATCACCTTTCTATTTAACCTATTTCCACTTGTCTTTGGAGAAATAGTGCATGCAGGGAATTATTGCAGGAAATGAGGTAAAAGAGGTGGAGCAATCCTATAAAATACCATCCCAGCCAATCAAGCGGTGACATGTGGCACCACATAGATCAAATGACCCATAAATAGGAGTATGCGAGGCCATCCAACAGTGTATCACCCATATCAGTCAAGGGGACCCACCTAGAAGTGACATGGAGGAAGCACACCGCAAAAGGAGCCAAGACCAGGTCGACCGATCCCCCCCAGTCGGTTGACTATGTCCTGGCGCCAAACGCGGTCAACTTCCACGTGTTGACTCCCTATGATGCCCCGATAATGATGAAGATTGACTTGCGCACTTTTGGTGGCGGGAACCGACCTTCTCCAGCTATAAATAGGACCCCCTACCCTCACTTCACACACACACACCACTTGAGTATTCATCCATTGTATACACTATTCTCCATAGGTTTAGAGGAGTGTAGGCTGTAGAGAGGAGAGCCTCCAGTCCATAGTCCAAGTAGGAGAGGAGTAGAAGGAGTCTCTTCCAAATTCCTAATTGGGAAAGGTATGGCTCTCATATTCCTATTTGTATTTGTGACTTTGCTCTTAATAAAGATGTTATCTTTAGTCTTCTATTGTTCATATACTTGGATAAAGCGTTTCTTGTTCGATTGTGGATTCCATATATGTGGTAGGAGTAGTATTTATGCCTATGCTATACAATTCTCATTATATCATCATAAACACTACAAACCCATACTATAGTATAATTAGCTATGACATGATTATGTTAATATGAACCACTTATTCTATGAATTAACATTGGTTCAACGATGATTTAGTTCATTGACTTAGGATGGCTTGTGCCTAGACTCTTAAAGTAATTACATAATATGCTAGCATGGTGCTAGGGTAGATAAGTATCGTTGAATGTATCGTAGACCCACAGATTGAAGAGGTAGGCAGTAGGTGGTGATAGCCCTATCTGTTCTTTGTAATCCTCCACGTTCGTCGATGCCACAAGCTCTTGGCAGGAGTCATCCTAGTATTGCTAGGGGTAAACCCGTGCCTGATGTGTTAATCCACTTAGCATGAGAATTCATAATTAATATGATCATTAGTAACTAACTTAGGCTATTTATATGTACATTAGAAGCACAGTAGGAGTATCTACCTAACTCTTAGCCTAGTCCCTCTTTACCTGATTTACCCCCCTTAGGATAGAATGCTCTTGTGTGGTCACACTACCTCCAATTATCCTTTATCCTTCCTTGCTAGAACCCTACCTAGACCAACCTAGCCTCTCCATTTGATGATTGCTTTGCTTCCACCTAGCCTTCCTTGGGAGAATATATATGGCACCCTTTGGGGATACTCTAAAATAGGAAATGCTACATGGATAGATTCCGTGCACTTGCGGATTTACATTTGTGATTTAAAAACTATTAACAAGCATTTCTGGCACTACTACAAGGAATGAATTGTTAGTAGTGTGTACGAAATATCAACAGATGCTCGTTGAGAAGAATGTGTTCGAGATCCTACTCGGGACATTGCTTAACACAAATGGGAAAACTAGGGACCATGGACATGCACGGGCAAATTTAAAGAAAATGTGAGTTAAGCATGAGTTGTGGGTCGATGACTCGGTAAAAGGAATGGAACTACCCACATAATGTATCACCCATTCAAAAAATGAGAAGAAAGATTTTTGTGGGTTCTTGAAAAATGTGAAAGTACCATCCGGCTACTCGACGAAAGTCTTAAGGCTTATTTCATTTCTAGATCTAAAAGTAGCTCCCGGTGTGAAGTCTCATGATAACCATATATTTCTTACGCAGATGATTGCTGTTGGAATTCGAAATATCCTACCAATCAATGTTCGGGAGGCTATAATGAACTTTTGCTTTTTCTTCAATGCAATGGTCAAAAAGTACTATGTGAAGAAGATCTCGAGTCATTGGAAAAAAGGCACTATGAAACTTTATGCTTCCTTGAGATGTATTTTCCACCTGCCTTTTTCGACATCAGCATCCATTTCACAACTCATCTTATTAAGGAGATAAAGCTAGTTGGCCCTATTTTCCTTCACTAGATGTATTCGTATGAGAGATTCAGTAGCATACTGAAGTCCTTAGTTAGAAATCGAGCTTACCCTGAGGACAGCATGATACAAGGATACTCTACAGAGGAAGTTGTGGAGTGGACTCTAAACTACACTAACTAGAGTAAACTGATTGGTGTTTCCAAGTCTCATTGTGAGGGGAGGCTCACAGGAAAAGGGACTATTGGGAAGAAGGCTATAACTCCAGATCCATATTTATTCTTCTGCGCTCATTTCCATATGTTGCAACACATGTCCATTGTGTCGGAGTACTTCGATGAGCACAAGGAGGTGGTGCTTAGAGACAATCTTGGCCGCAATGAATCATGGTTAGCAAATGAACACAGGAGAAAATTCATTGGCTGGCTCCAGGATCGGATTTCTCACTGATTGGACACTCAAACAAGTGACTACCTAAAAAAGTTGTCTCGTGGTCTTATATTCACAGTTATTACATATCAAGGATATGATATAAATGGATACACGTTCTACACTATAGAACAAGATAAGAAAAGGATGTACTGGAATAGTGGTGGCCGTGTTCGTGGCGTTTCTAGTAAGTTGACCTGGAGGGAGGGTTTTCCGAAACACAAAAATACGTATCAGAGGCGGAAAACGACTTCAACATCACAGGTTGATATCAAGGAGCTGAAAATACAGCTGAGAAGGGAGCTCCTAGGAGACATGAAGCATATGTTGGAGGGAGCAGGTATACCAATACCTAACGCGTTATTCTTCTTATGTAACGACGAGGAGCGTAGGAGCAGCTTTGCTTCTACAGCAGCTGGGGGTGGACAACAACAAGAGGAACTTCAGGTACCAGCGCCTGGACCTTCAATTGACCCATAAACGATAGATAACTTGGCTCAGCCAACAACATGCAGCCTTGTGCTAATGGTCGAAGGAATCGCTCGGATGGAGGTCGGGAGAGGGCTAATGTATCCCGACCAGACCATGCTTGACGACATCCAGGTGGAAACGACATCCTATGCTGTGGTCAAGGTGGACATGGTGCATGAAAATACGAAAAACCTGGAGCTCGAAGTGCCATCAGACGATACAACGCTGACTATGCGGGATGCAATTACTAGAATGGTTCAGCGGAGACAGAACCTTATTGTTGTTGACCCAACAGCAGCAGCTTCCGCGTCGACCTCTAATGCTTTGATGTCTCCTAAGGCACGTATGCTTCTGCATCCAAATCAGAGAAGATGGATCTGTCGCCAGTTCCAGAGCTATCATTGCCACCAGTATAGAGAAGTAGCATAAGTCTCCAATTAAAGAGCAATTGTCTCTAGTTATAGAGAAGCTGCATCTATCCCCAACTCTAGAGCTGTCGCGGAAGTCACCACTTGAAGAGGAGCCGCGTCGGTCTCAACCTCGCACTCGGAGTGCCCTGCTCCCTAAACTTGATCATCTGTCGGCAAAGCCGATGAAGAATGTACGTGCCAAGAACAAGAGTAAGTCGTATCAGCGATTATCGTCGAAGGAAGCTTTCAAGAAACCAATGAAAGAGTTGGAAGATAACCCAAAGGCGCTGAAAGCTATGATGCATGCAAACCCGATGTTTGAAATGGAAAAGTCGATGTTAATTGCGGGCGCACTCAAACAAGTTGGTAAACCTTGTGTTCAACTTCATCAATACTACATGGAAAATTATAAATAATTTCAAACCATACTAGGGACATTCAAGGATAAATACTTTCTCTTAGGTGATGACACTTTTGTCATCGAATGGTCCGATCTCTATGACCTTTTCAACCTCGACGCGTTAGATGTCTCTCTATTACGCTGCTTTGCATTGTAAGTCCTCAAAAACTAGGTTCTTCAATACATATACTCAATATAAGTGTTATATGTAACAAATTTGGCATTTTGCATGTAGGGACCACCAACAACATACTCGTCATAACACGAGAAACGCTTCTCCTGCATATCTTAACCCGCAAGTACCACTGAGAACTTATATTCAAACGTCGAGCGACCGAAAATATATTGTTCAATATTTTGTAAAGGCAATGAAACACTACAGTGATAAGGATCTCCTAGTCGTACCATTAAACCCGGGTAACCATTGGGTAACCATAGCATTTTGTACAAAGTACGACCAAGTTTGGTACTGTGAGTTCTCAAGACCGAGAGATGAAAAAAAACTATTGAGCGAATAACCCGTAAATGAACTGATATATCCTCCGTTATTGGCGAGTAAGTTCCTTCTTTGCTTTAGTTTTTGATTGTTTCTTCCTTGCACGATAATTTTACATTAACTGTGGACGTGTTTCTTTGGGGCTTTTGTACAAGTAAAACAAAAACGCTGACAACTTGAACATCACACTGCATTCAACGTTCCACAACAAGCTCCGGGCAACACGTGCAGCTTCCATGTCTGCTTACACATGACTTTATTTGGAGAGCAGCCTAATTGCAATGTATGTGTAAGTGCATTTATTTTACTTTATTACTAATCTTTTGTTAAATCTCATTTTATCGTGTGGCGGGACTATGGACCCGCCTTCAGGAATGCTGAAGGTCGTTGAATCGAGCAAATTAGAGACGTACTATGCAGGTTCATCATTTCTGAAATCATTAATTCAAAGGGAGAATTTCATTACAAACTATAGGATTAGGTGATAGTTAATCCTTGTGCAATTAGTTACTCCCTCCATCCCCATAAACATGTCGCGTCAGACTCAGTCAACAAAAATAAAGGGTATGTGAAATTACTATTTTGCCCTTCGGATATCCCGACCTCGGCTGCTGCTGCCTCCGCCTTCGAAACCCGGTCGCCGTCGCCTCTGACTCCCGACCTCGGCCGGCGCCGCCTCCGCCTCCGCCTCGGCCTCATGAACCCGTTCGCCTCTGCCTCCGTGTGCAAGGATCAGATCAAGTCCGACGTTGGAGGCCTCCTTGCCGCCTACTACAATGAGACCGCCAGCGCCTCCTTTCTATGCAGCCAACTGCTCAAGGACATCGAGCGGATCCACCTCCGCTACTGCCCGCTCAAGAACACGCTCCGTAAGCTCGCCCGTGATGTCGAAGTGTCCAGCCTCGCCGACATCTCAGCCTGCGTGAGTCCCGCAGCATGGTGGATCCTTCACGCCCTGCGTCCCGTGGCGACGGTAGCTCCTCCCCACCCTGCGCCCCGTGGCGGCGGCGCGGTTCCTCCCCGCCCTGCGTCCCGCGGCAGCGGCGACTCCTCGCCTAGGCCTAGGTCATCGACGGGCTGCGTGACGATGCTGCGCATCTGTCGCTTAGTTCAACGAGAAAGAAGAAGGGCAAATTAGTCAAAACACTAAAAGTTATAGTTAAGATTACAGTAGGACGACAAACTTTTGGGGTCTTTTTCTTTTTGAACTAAGACGACATGTTTATGGGGATGGAGGGAGTACTTGTTAAGCTGGATGAGCAGGGGAAATTTTTGTGTAAATAGTTACTTGGTAACCACGATTGACACTTTGTTAATTTTTGATTGGTCAATGTGTGTGATCTCCATTTGGCTATACATATGTTTCTATCTATATGTTGCTGACACTGGCAATGCAGCTGCCAAATCCTGACTAGCTCCAGGATGCAGCCGACAACCAGGATAATCAGGGGTGGGAGCACCTAATAGGAGACGTGCGTCTAGCAGGGAACGTCTCCTTGTTAGTGCCGCAGTGACCCTACCTGTAAACAATTTGCGACGAGCTGTGACAGAGATTGTCTCGGATTACCTAAATAAAGGAGACCCGCTTCCTTAAAGCTCGTCTATGATAAGTCAACAAATCTGTGACGGGCTACCATAAAGCCTGTCTCGGATCAGTCAATAAATCTGCGATACAATATATTAGAGCTTGTCTTGCATGTATGCTGATGGGCGACTTGCGCGATGCACGTCTCCAATGACCATGTAAATCGCGTCTGTTATGACTCAAAGAAGGAGACGCGCTATCTTTGATCTTGTATTGCACTTAGGCTGATCAGTGACGCGCCAGCCACTCGTCTCTGATGAAAACTTAATGCAAGACGCGACGACGAAGATGCACTGTTTGTTTGTATTCCTTCTTTGTTCGGGCACATCTCGGATGAGCCTTTCTTATGTAGTGCATTCAAGAAAAATATGGCGGGTTGTTTTTGTCAAAGTGTAGCAACGACACTTCCCTCAATACTACTTATAAGTAGTCCGCAGAGGTTCGTATCTAGACGAGCACTAAAAAAGATCCAAGAGCGAGGTGACACAGGAAATTTACGTGCTTCGGGCCGCCTGAGCGTAATAACCTACTCCACGGGATATATGTTGTTTGTATGAGAATGTTTAATCCTAAGCTTAGTTGTGTATATGATTGGTTTAGACGAGATTCATTGTCTTCTATTGTGCAGCGCGACCCTTTTATATGCCAAGGACTGGCTGTTACAGTGCGCCAGGGCCTGACAGGTGACTCCGACTGTATTAACCACCCTATACACGATTTACAGGCATAACGGTGGTTAATAGAATGTTAACATGCCTTGATGGCAGCGTTACCTGTCTTGATAGCCTCTTGATCATGCGTCATTAATACAAAGTTAAAGACACGTTAACCAGGTCTTGGAACAACAATTTTATTTCCCTTAAATGTCAGTGCCATTGAAGATCTCGGAGTCCTCCCGTTGTAGACGTAGATCCGGACACCTGCCACGTGTCAACACCGGAGCTTCCCTCAGCGGGGACGCATGTCCGGTGTTATAGGACATGTGGTAGCACTGGAGCTTCCCTCAGCGAGGAGACAGGTCTGGAACTACGGACACATGGAAGCGCCGGAGCCACCCTAAGGAGGGAGGTAGGTCCAACACTACGAGACACGTGGCAGAACCAGAGCCACCCTAAGGAGGGAGGTAGGTCCGGCATTGTGGGACACGTGTTGCCTGCGGAAGTCCAAAATACTGGAAGGTGGAACTCAACAAGTCTTCTTTTGGTATGAAGGGATACCTGGTATGCAGAGTATCGATAGTGGTTCCCGGGCCCACCTCTAGTGAGATTGTGAGGTTTCGCTGCTAGAGGTGGGGCCATTATCTGTCCCGCGCTGCTGTTTCAGCTTTCCTCTTGGGACACGCGGCCTTTGTTGATTTGGCAGGTGAGATATATGACTTGCGGATCTCACGCAATTGAAGGACACCGGTTCCTAATACGATATTCGTTTCGGTTCCCAGCGCAATCTCTATAGCCCAGACAGGCCGCCGTCCTTAAGTTTCCAACTTCTCATCATGACAATGATTCATTTGGTGCGACTTTTTCGGCAAAGTGGACTCGGACCCATTTTGTCATTGACCAGGTTATTTTGTTGAGCATAATCAAGGTCTAGATGTAGTTGCCATCCAAGCGTTGCAGGGGCTTAATAAAGGGAGAGGCTTTGTAAGGGAAGAGAACTCTTACGCATCGATCTGTTCTTGTACATAGAGTTCCCCGCTTGAACCCTTGCATCGGGCTCCCACTTTTCCTCCACTTTGCGGCGATGGAACTCGAACTTCCCCCCAGCAAGCTTGTAAGCGAGAGGGATCTTAAAAGAGTCCGGAAGCTGATTGGCTGGCAGAGCGACTCCTTCAACAATGCTATTCGCCGCGGCAAGCTCCCGTTCAAGAAGGAGTGCCCCGACGACATTGTCTACTTCTTCACATATGCCATGGTTGGGCTGGTTCCGCCATTGTCCACCTTCTTGCTGATGCTGCTGGAATCATACGGACTCCAACTGTAACATCTCAGACCTCACTCAATCTTGCTGGTGGCGATCATCGTCCTCTTCTACGAGATGTGGGTAGGAGTGCCTCTATTTCGGACCTTCTTCACACTCGGGCGACAGACAAAGGTAACAACCTCTTGGGATTCTACTACTTCGTAAGATGTAGTAATCTCCCATATAAGTACATCAGGTACTTTCCTTACAGAAAGTGGGAGACCTGGACGTAGGATCGAAGAGCACGTGAAAAGCTACCAGAGGGGGGGGTGAATGATAGATTTAAAAGCGTAAACAATTAAACCCCAACCCCTTCGGCAGAAAAATGATCTGTTAAAGAATTTGTGTGTGAGACTAATCTAAACGTGTTTCACCATGACAAAAGTGATAGATATCAGAGAGAATCAAGTAACGAAAACAACACAAAAAGAATCACTCAAATCCGTCGAGAAAAACTCAAGTTATGATCGAAAGATCAAACAAAGGTCAATCTGCCCTACTCGAGAAAAACAGTTCTGAAACGCTGCAAAGAAACTCGTGTAGATAATAGACCACAAATCCAATGACCGTGAAATTTTTACAGATGATAGATAATCAAGTTTTGAAGACAAACAAAAAAGAATCACGTCAATTGGATCTGTAAAACTCGAGTTATGATAAAACCACTGACGAAAGGTAGTGCTGTCCAGAAACTCGACGAGTAAAACTTGTCTGGAACAAGTCGGACGAACAAGGCACAAAAGTTCCTTCAAACTACGAAAAATTCAATAGAACACAAGAGGAACAGCCCCCAAAGTCGTGCACCACGAGCTCTAGGCTCCCTTGCTTATATTACCAGCTCGAAAGCCAACTCAACTCAAATCAAGAACCTAATCCTACTCTGTTCACGAATCGTAACTTTCCATAACTGCTTAGGATTCTTCTATACGCAGATAGAAGCAATCTTAAGACTTCCAAACACCTTAGAAACGTATCCTATATTCCTAAAACAACTCAAATTCATGACCCACATGAAATCCTATCATAACCAACTCAAATCTTTCCATATTTGAGTCAAACCCGACTCAGCCGCAGCCTGAGTCCATAACCTAGTCGGTTGGACCCTTCCGACCAACTCTTTACGTCCACATCTCTTCATCACGTCTCGGAACCATGTAGCCACGTCCATGCACTCCTTTCACACGTGCAAACATCTTCCAATGACGTCCACGATACCTTCACATGCATTGTTCTTGATTAAATCATTCTGCGCAACCTCCTGATCAGCTCAACCACAATTCCTCCTGAATTTGGTTGTTGGAACCTCATCTCCTCCCTGAGACTAGTCCAATGGATCCCATCACCAGCCATGTCTTGAACTCAAGAAACACCTGCACATGAATAAACAAACAATCCATACGAGCCCAAGTCCTCGACTTGACTCAAGTTAGTTCCGAACACAACACCTTATGTGAGAATCTCACATAAGCATGTTGCAAAACCACAGTGACATGATATCATCAATGTCAACCAGAAACGCACAAAAGACTTAGCAAATGAATACAAAGCAATCTTTCTAGAGATGTAAAGCAAGCATTGGAGTCAAGTTCCAGACATTGCCAGAGCAACCCGGACCTTGAGCTGGAGCTAACAAAAGCTAGTAGACCCTAGCGCCGGAACATACCAAAAATAGTAGGAACTAGTAAACCCAAAAGCCGGAGCTAGAAAAATCAACTCGGAGCTTAGAAAAAGCACGCTGGAGCTATCAAAGACATGTCGGAGCTAAAGACAAAACTCACCGGAGCTAACCAAAACTAGTTGGAGCTTGATAAAAAGGTGTTTTGGTGATATTCAAAAACTTTTATCGTCAAAGCAAGTGTATTCACTACAAGCCAATGTATTCAGCACACATAGTTCTTACAATATCCCCCTTGATGAATGCATTGGCAACACCATTCAAAATCCGAACATTGGCTTTTTCACATAAAAGTTTTGAAGGCAATTTCTCCCCCTTTGTAAATCAAAAGTAAAATGAGAAGAAAATCCAAAAATTATCCCATATTATCTCTCCCCCTTTATTATCTCTCCTTATGCACATATTCTCTTTCTCTTCATTCTTATATCTCCCCATTTGACAATGTATTCAGCAAGTCATGAGCATATAAACAAATTATCTCTCCAGCTTTAGTTGTTATGAGCATATTATAACATATACATATAAACTAAGCTCATCCAAGTCATACTATCAGGTACCTTACATTATCACATCAATGAGATACATAAAGTAGTGTAAGCCATGCTAGAGATCAAATATAATTTTCAATTTAAGCAAGTCATGATCTCACAAACTTAACTATTTCAAAACATGAAAGCATGACACTAGTTGCTGCATTTTATTATTTTTCAAAGCATAAATTTAGATCATATGATATTTGCAAAAGATTATATGCGCATCTGCCTTATTCTAACTAACCAAGTCAAGCCTATGCCATTTGACAATCAGAAGCTTAAGGACATGGTTTTAGTCATACACAACTTCTACCAAGTTCATATCTAAGTGCAATGATAAGCCATGTCAAAAAAAAAGAAGTGCGATGCATGCATATTCTCTTGATCTTTTCTCAATTTATATTTGTTCATAAAAACTCAACATGTGAGTTGATTACTGGATTAATTCTTAATGATTAAAAGCACTTGTGAACATGTAACAAGTTCAAAACAACAAGAAAGTTCGACCATGACCAGTTTTAGTGTAAGTAATTATTCTAATTACTAGACATGGCAAAAACTACAAAATGTATAACATGAGTAATGTAGTAAGAACTTTCAGCATGTAAAAGGAATCACAAAGTAATATATGTATGAAATACTATGCTCATATTATTTTAATTTCAGATTCACACATAGACTTCCCAAGTTTCAAAACTCACCCTCAATTTAAGCCATGAGGATGCATAACCCCTATTTCACTACGAATATAACAAAAACGAGTGAAATCCAAAGGTTTTGTAAAAATGTCAGCCAATTGTTGTTCGGTATCTACATGGTGAAGCACAATGTTTCCTTTTTCAACATTATCTCGGAGAAAGTGATACCTAATGTCAATGTGCTTAGTTCTAGAATGTTGCACGGGGTTTTTAGCAATGCAAATGGCACTAGTGTTATCACAGAACAGTGGAACACTATCTAGATGAACCCCATAGTCCTTAAGTGTTTGATCAATCCAAAGAATTTGTGAGCAAGCACTAGCATCAGCTACATATTCAGATTCGGCTATGGATTGTGCAACTGAATTTTGTTTTCTAGAGGACCAAGCAACAAGAGAATTACCAAGAAAATGACAAGCATCGGAAGTACTTTTCCTATCAATCATACAACCCCCAAAATCAGCATCCGAAAAAGCTTTCAAAGTAACGGTTGAGGAAGAAGGAAGAAAAATTCTAAATTCTTGAGTTCCATGTAAGTACCTGAGAATCCTTTTGACGGCTTGACGATGTGAAGCACGTGGGGAGGCTTGAAACCGTGCACAAAGACATACATTGAATTGTATGTCTGGTCTTGATGCCGTGAGGTACAAAAGTGATCCGATCATGCTTCTATATTCTTTTTGATCCACGGGTTCACCATCTTCATCAAGTCCAAGTGTTGTTGCTGTTCCCATTGGTGTCCGAAGAGGCTTGCTTTTGTCCATGTTGAAGCGCCTTTTAGAAGATCTTTTGTATACTTCCTTTTATGCACAAAGGTACCCTCCTTAGTTTGCTTGATTTGCAGCCCCAGAAAGTAAGTGAGTTCACCCATCATACTCATCTCAAATTCTGAACTCATCATAGCTGAAAACGTGGACACAAGATCATGAGAAGCACAACCAAACATAATATCATCCACATACACTTGAACGAATAATGAGTTATTGCCATGCTTAAGCACAAAAAGAGTTTTATCAACCTTGGCGATGGTAAACCCTTTTTCAAGTAAGAATGTTTTTAACCTATCATACCATGCTCTAGGGGCTTGTTTGGAAAATCTGGATTTTCTGAACCTGGTGGTTGCTTGACATAAACCTCCTCATCTATGTAGCCATTTAGAAAAGCACTTTTAACATCCATTTTATATAGCTTGAAACCTTTAGATGCAGCAAAGGAAAACAAAATTCTTATGGCTTCTAATCTAACAACAGGAGCAAAAGTTTCATCAAAATCTAGACCTTCAACTTGAGTGAGACCTTGAGCAACCAACCTAGCTTTATTCCTAACCACAACCTCATCCTCACTTTGTTTATTTTTAAATACCCATTTAGTTCCAATTAAAGTGTGACCTTGAGGTGGAGGTACAAGTTTCCAAACATTATTTCATTCAAAATTTTCTAACTCTTCTTGCATGGCAATAATCCAAGATTCATTAGTGAGTGCGTGTGATATATCTTTGGGTTCAAAAGAAGCAACAAAAGCAGAATGAGCATAAGAGTTTAGATTGCAAAACCTGGACCGTGTGACTCGTTCGTGCAAGCTTCCAATCATCTGTTGTGGGGGGTGATCTTTGTAAAACCGTAGGGGAACAGATGTCTCACAAGCTTCTTCTTCTTCATGTTCATCATAAATCGATGAGCTTGTGACTTGAGGATGATTTGAATCATCATTGACGGTTGTCGGTGCTGGTTGAGAATTAACATCCGGAGCTGAACCAAAGTCTTTAGCTGCTGAATTTTCGGGCAGCAGCTCCAATTCTTCCTCATCTTCAACGAAAATGCTCCCCCCTGCGGATATGGATCTGAACCTGCAATGTTTGAGCTAGTACCTGGGCTATCTTCATCAAAAGACACTTCACAAGTCTCCACAAATTTGTTAGTGTCAAGTAAAAGCACACGGTTGCCTCTAGTATGAGATGGATAACCAAGAAACATGCCATCAACAGATCTAGGTTCGAATTTATCAAGATTACCATGTTTCTCAACAAAGCATTTGCAACCAAAGACCCGAAAGTGTGTAACACTAGGCCTATGTCCAAACCGGAGCTCATATGGTGTTTTACCTAGCTTAGCACACAAGAATACACGATTTGAGACATAACAAGCGGTTGCTAACGCATCAGCCCAAAAATTCCTAGGAGTTTGATATTCATCAAGCATAGTCCTAGCCATCTCAATTAAGGTTCTGTTCTTTCTTTCTACAACACCATTTTGTTGAGGTACATATGGTGAAGAAAATTGATGATCTATTCTATTTTCAGCACAAAAGTGATCAAAAGATTGATTTTTAAATTTAGTTCCATTATCACTTCTAATTGCTTTTAAAGATCCTAGGTGATCAATTGATAATCTATGAAATAAAGTTCTAAAGTGACTAGAAACTTCATTCTTAGACACCATAAAGTAAAGCCAAGAGTATCTAGAATAATCATCAACAATCACAAGAGCATACCATTTTCCTCCGAAAGATTGAACACGTGAAGGTTCTATGGTGTCAAGGTGCAAAAGTTGACACGGTTCAGTTGTCATGATCATTGTGAGAGGAGTATGTGAACCTGCAACCATCTTAGCATGTCTACAAGAAGAACACACAATTTCTTTGTCCCCTTTAAGCTTAGGAAGCCCACGTATGCGATCAAGAGCACTAACACGCGTTAGGTGATCAAAGCCTACGTGACCAAGTCTACGATGCCAAAAATATAAGTCCTTTGAATCATTAGCAACTAGACACCTATGCTTAGAGGAAGACATATCAAAATCAGCTTTAAAAACTCTTCCAAACCGAGACATGTTAAAAATAAGATCACTATTTGAACCTACAACTTTGCAGCAGTTTTTATTGAAAATAATTTCTAAATTTTCATCTAGCAATTGTGCAACAGAAAGCAAGTTGTATTTCAAATTTTTGACAAGTGCCACATCCTTCAAAGTGTAGTGATCATTTACTCTAACCGAACCCTTAGCAATTATAGGAGTTGAAGAATTATCGGCAAAAGTAACATTCTCTACACATGACACAAAAGAGAGGGAGGAGAACCAATCTTTGTTACCGGTCATGTGGCGTGAGCAACCTGAATTCACAATCCAAATGTTTTACTTCCTCAAACGTGTAACCTACATAGAAGCACAATACGTCGATGACTCAATACTGGGGTTAGTCAAAAGGCATTTAGGAATCTAGTACTGAGTCACGCGACATGCAGCAGGAAAAACAGGCGAAAGCTGAGACAAAACAGCAGGTTTATGAGTCAAAGTTTGAGATTTTTATACTTAACTACTGACCTATAAGGTGTTACTTGTGTAGCACAAAAATCAGTCGCTCCGGAGGCAAAACAGAAGGTTCAGAGGTAAACTTTGAATGTTTTTGACTCAAAATAGCAGGTTGTACATTCGATTCAATATGTGCAGCAAATTTTGCATGAAAGTTATGAGATCTAGAAACCATTCTTTCCATTTTCTATTGTTTAGCTAGTCTATAACAAAAATCTATGACATTACCATCTCTACCACAGTAGGTACAATGAAATTTAACTTTGTGTTCATGTCTAGATGAGCAAACAACATTTTTATTTGAAACCAAATGAGACAATACTCCTGCAGATTTGAAAACCACTTCTTTTTGTTTAGGGACTATTTGAATCAAACCACTTCCTAATGACTTTACAATTTTAGGTGGATGTGCCTTAGCATGAGCATGAGAATCAAAACCTAAACCAGTTTTATCATTGCAAGACTTGGATGAATTCAGCAGCAGTTTAGGTTCTTATTCCCATTACAAAACCGATCAAATGTCTTATGCATGTTATCAAGTTTATTGGATAGATCAAGGCAATTTTCACATGAAGTTTTTCCTTTTAATTTGCAATTGGAACAATATTTAACTTCATGACAACGTAAAGCATTGTTCAATATAGAGATTTCATTCATAGCATCTTGCAGTTTCTTATTAAGATCATCACAACTAGAACAATGCAAATCAATTGTAGAACAAGAAGCATCTTTTAAGTTTCCAATATTAAGTGCAGCAAGCTTTTTGTTCTTTTCAATTTCAAGTTCAAGAAACTTCTTAGGGAGGACAATTGTTCTTATATTAAGTCACATGAGGAACAAGAATCATCACTAGGAATCAAGGATTTCAAACGATTAATTTCAGATTCTAGTGACTCAATTTTAACAGCATTGTCCCTAAGCTTTTTGTCCTTTTTCTTAACAATAACAGTGGCACGAGAAATAGCATCACACATTTCTTCGCAAGTAGGACATACCTCTTCATTGTCGTTGTTGTGTTCTGTCTCCTCCATACTTGATCTTGACTTGCCCACCATGAAGCACAAGTTTGCCAAATCATCTTCATCTTCATCACTTCCAATGTCCACATCGCTTGAGCCAAGTTCCTGTAGTGCTGAGATAAAACTTCTCACCAATTGACGTCCTGTAAAACCCTTCTTTTTCTTCGTATCTTTTGCAGAGGAGTGCTTTGTTCTTGTTTTCTTTTCATCCCGGGATGTAGGACCTGAAAGGTTAGGGCAATCTGAACGAAAATGTCCTGTCTTACCACATTCAAAGCACCGTTGAGGTCTGGAGCTTCCTCTCCTTCTAGTTCTCACATTTTGCAATGCTTTTGAGAACTGGGTAGAGATGAGCGCTAGCTCCACCTCTGGAAACTCCTCAATCTGTTCAAGGGTTAGAGAGGACAATAAAGCAAGTGTACCACAAGATGATGTTTGACCAGAACTAGGCATGTCACAATGAGAAACAAAAGCAATAGACTTGTTGGGGTTCTTACGTGAGATTATGTCAATTTCATGAGTTTTTAACATGGAATATAGCATATCTAAAGTAAGTGAACTCATCACAGTAGATTCACGAATAGATGTTACTTTCATATCCCAAATTGACATATCTAATGCACTTAGCAATTGCCTAGCATTTTCAGCATTTGAAAAATTAACATTGAAACTATGCAAGTTGCTGAGAATCATATTAAAGCGAGCAAAAAGGTCATCAATAGACTCACCGGGTTGCGTCTCGAAGTGCATGTATTCTTTCTTGAACATGTCTTGCCTTACCACTTTGATCGTGTTGGATCCTTCGTGGTAGTCACAAAGTGCTTTTCACACATCGTATGCAGATCGGAGGTGTGCAACACGGTCGAAGTCGCTTTGTGTTAATCGTTGTATGATCAAGTTCCGAGCCTTGTTGTTGTTGTCGACATCTCTCAAATTTGTAGCTGTAACTTGATCGTTTGATAGCACTTCGTAAGGCTTGTATACCTTCTCCCATATTGCAAAGCCTTGTGCCTGGATGAAAGCCTCCATGCGTGCCTTCCAAACCTGAATATCAATACCAGCGAACACACGAGGTTTGGCAGAGTACTTCTCCATGATGATTAGTCAAAAACACGCGAAAATCAGAAAGATTAGAGCATTGTGGCTCTGATACCAATTGTAGGATCGAAGAGCACATTAAAAGCTACCAGAGGGGGGGGGGTGAATGGTAGATTTAAAAAATTTTACGCAGCAGAAACAATTAAATCCCAACCCCTTCGGCAGAAAAACGATCTGTTAAAGAAATCATGTGTGAGACTAATCTAAACGTGTTTCACCGTGACAAAAGTGATAGATATCAGAAGAATCAAGTCACGAAAACAACACAAAAATAATCACTCAAATCCGTCGACAAAAATTCAAGTTATGATCGAAAGATCAAACAAAGGTCAATCTGCCCTACTCGAGAAAAACAGTTCTGGAACGCTGCAAAGAAACTTGTGTAGATAATAGACCACAAATCCAATGACCGTGAAATTTTGACAGATGATATATAATCAAGTTGTGAAGACAACCCAAAAAGAATCACGTCAATTGCATCTGTAAAACTTGAGTTATGATAAAACCACCGACGAAAGGTAGTGCTGTCCAGAAACTCGACGAGTAAAACTTGTCTGGAACAAGTCGGATGAACAAGGCACAAAAGTTCCTTCAAACTACGAATTTTATTTGATATAACACAAGAGGAACAGCCCCCAAAGTCGTGCACCAAGATCTCTGGGCTCCCTTGCTTATATAACCAGCTCGAAAGCCAACTCAACTCAAATCAGGAACCTAATCCTACTCTGTTCACGAATTGTAACTTTCCATAACCGCTTAGGATTCTTCTATACGCAGATAGAAGCAATCTTAAGACTTCCAAGCACCTTAGAAACGTATCCTATATTCCTAAAACAACTCAAATTCGTGACCCACACTAAATCCTATCATAACCAACTCAAATCTTTCCATATTTGAGTCAAACCCGACTCAGCCGCAGCCTGAGTCCATAACCTAGTCGGTTGGACCCTTCCGACCAACTCTTTATGTCCACATCTCTTCATCACGTCTCGGAACCATGTAGCCACGTCCATGCACTCCTTGCACACGTGCAAACATCTTCCAATGACGTCCACGGTACCTTCACATGCATGGTTCTTGATTCAATCATGCTGCGCAACCTCCTGATCAGCTCAACCACAATTCCTCCTGAATTTGGTTGTTGGAACCTCATCTTCTCCCTGAGACTATTCCAATGGATCTCATAACCAGCCATGTATTGAACTCAAGAAACACCTGCACATGAATAAACAACCAATCCATACGAGCCCAAGTCCTCAACTTGACTCAAGTTAGTTCCGAACACAACACCTTACGTGAGAACCTCACATAAGTATGTTCCAAAAGCACAGTGACACGATATCATCCATGTCAACCAGAAACACACCAAAGACTTAGCAAATGAATACTAAGCAATCTTTCTAGAGATGTAAAGCAAGCATTGCGGTTAAGTTCCGGACCTTGCCAGAGCAACCCGGACCTTGAGCTGGAGCTAACAAAAACTAGTAGAACCTAGCGCCGGAACTTACCAAAAATAGTAGGAACTAGTAAACCTAAAAGCCAGAGCTAGAAAAATCAACTCGGAGCTTAGCAAAAACACGCTGGAGCTATCAAAGACATGTTGGAGCTAAAGACAAAACTCACCGGAGCTAACCAAAACTAGTTGGAACTTGATAAAAAGGTGTTTTGGTGATATTCAAAAACTTCTATCGTCAAAGAAAGTGTATTCACTAAAAGCCAATGTATTCAGCACACATAGGTCTTACACTAGAAGACCGATTGGATAGTTATCCGAGTGGATCATCACGACCGGTTGGAGCTGCTAGAAGGATTCTCGACGACGGAGTCCGACTCCTGCGAGGTGCTCCCGAAGCTGATAGAAGAGTACAACCCCTTGCTATCAAGAATCCAGAGCTTGGTTGATGGAGGATTGTCTTCTCTGATGGTCCTCGACAACTTCCTGACGAACCGTTGGACTCCACTCAAGGAGCGAGAGTTCGCAGTTTGGTCATACTCTGAAGAAATGGATTTCATCCGGATTGATGTTGGTCTGGGAACCAACTTGGATGAGAATGCCCTGAAGCTGCATCTGTAGAATTTGTACAACGGAACTTTATCAAGAGATTACCTTGTACCTCCGGCAGTGTTCTTGCCTCTATGTGTAGTTCTGGAGGTCAGGAGAGAGTTGTAGAAGGTGATGCCGGTCCTTGATGATACAGGTCTTGCGGTGCGATAGAGGAGCATTCCGCAAACAGGGATTGTGATCCCCGAAGCTTCAACCCCCTCCCACATGGAGGGTTTGGACCTGCACTTGTCAATGGGAAGGGCAAAGCTCCTACAGAACAGAGTCAGAAGAAGTCTGACTCAAGTCAGGGCAAAGGCAAAGAGCTCATCGACACCTCCAGTCAGAAGAGGAAGTTGATGCGAGCTGATGGTAGCTATGTTAGAGCAGTTCCGACAAAAGCAGTGCCACCGCCTCGCCCAACTCTGAAGTCAGTGCCGGTTGTGCCTCCAACAACGACAGCCCCGGCTCTTGTGGCCAAGGTGAGCTATGGGCTCAGGAAATCATCTTCGGAACCAGTACCTACGATGGATACTAGGTCCGAGAAGTTCTCTACTCCAGTCCCAGTGCCAGTGGCGACCTTCGGGTCAAGAGTATCTTCTCAGACGACGGCACTGGGTGCAGGAAATAGTGCCACACTTGCTCCGAATATTCTGGCTGTACTGACGCCGGTGGTCGCCATGCCTCTTGGGTTGAAGTTCAGAGCTTCTTCCTCACTGGTGATGATGGATTCTTACTTCGACCCTCTAAGGAAGAGGTTTCGTGCTCTGGAGCTGTAGGTCCCCAGGTAATGATCGGCACTGTAAAATCCCACATTTTCCTTCATATGTGGTTCAGTTGTAAATTGGTTGTTAACCCTAATGGAGACCAATTATAGCCATGCTTATAAACTTGATCTCATCAAATCTTTTCTTCTACTCATGTTTAAATTTATTAACATGAGGAATAAACTTCACCAATAAACTTAGATTAATTCTTTTGACCTCTCTTCAAAGTTTGGAATTATTTGAAGAAAGATTGCTAGGCAAAATTATTATGCAGTACCAAATAGATATTCAAATTAATATAAATTGAATATACTACTGTATATTTGGCCCTGTAAGAACTATTCAATTCAGAGGCCATAAATTTTTCTATGGTTTTCTAATATTCCAAATGGACTTCCTGCAAAGTATCATAATTTTTGAACTCCATTTATTATTTTAATTAACACGCTTAGCAAATTCAAACCATGTTTGGAATTCAAATTTTGAATTCTGTTCAACTAGATTGAACATCAAGATTTGAACACTCACTCATGGTCAGCATACCTTGCTTGACTTATCCCCATAGTATCACAATTTTTGGAACTCAATTGCTATTTAAATCAGTGGCACCATTGAATTTCATCCAAATTCAAATTTGAATTTGAAATTCAATTTAAACTTGCTCCAATTCGAAATCCAATTGTAGAATCAAATTCTAGATATTTATTTGAGCCTCCCCATAAAAATCTAGAATTTTTGGACAAAATTTGGTAGGAGAATTGAAGTTACATAGAAGGGAAGTAGATAAGAGGAGGTGGGGCCCATTATCAGCCAAAGCACTTGAGTGAAACCCACGGGGGATGCCCTGTCTCCAGCTCGCCCCGCCGTTCGACACCGGCAGTGCACGATACCGCGACGCGCATGCATCCACCGAGCTGCATGCCTGCTTGACGACGTGGCGCGCTCCCCTCTCCCCTCAGTCCCTATAAATACCCCTTGGCCGTCGCCGTTGGACACCATCCCAGTTCACGTCATTTTCGCTGCCCCTGCTTGATTGAGCTCTCGCCGACGATTGCAGCCGTTTCATTCCGAGCTGTAAGTAGATAAAAGGCTTGTCACAAACTCCTCTACGTATTCCATTTGGTCACTGATCGTGACATAGCTTCTGCTTGGTATATTTTGATGTTTCCCAGTCGCCGTCGAGGAAGCTGCCGAGAACCTTCACTGTCTCGCCGTCGAACACCAGTTCTAGACCGTCTCTAGCCTCGATCCTTTAAGCAAAAAGGTTCGCAATCCCCTCTAGTTCATGCTCACAGAATCTAAGCTTATGACATGAAGTGTAACTTGAGTTCTTGTTTGAGAACCGAAAGATTTCTCAATAGAACAGCAAAGCTTCGCGCTTAAATTCATTTCATTCTTGCAATCATCCTGTAATCTGATTAGCAGATAGCTTCTATGTGACCTAAGGAAGCTCCATGCCCAAAAACCTTGAAAGTTATCAACCGAGAATCTTAGATTTCAAGTTTTCGAGGCCGCCGGTTGAAAAACCGCACTTTGCCATCGAACTCAGCCTTGCCGGCGATTTCACCACAATCTGACCCCCAAATCATACTCCTGGTACTCCCAGGAACCTTCCCGAGTTTTTTCCCGAGCCTATTGAGCCATTCCCGAGCATTTCCGACGAAGGCCGAAACCCTGGCTCCACCACCACCGTCGCGTCGCCGTCTCCGGCCGTCGCCGGCGTGATTGGACACCACCATTGGCTTGCGCGGTCGATTTTAGGGTTGAGCGGTCACGACGAGGCTGAACGGAGGTCAACACACCTAAGTCCGGCGAAGCACCGCTGCAGTTCTGGCGAGGAGCGCCGTCGTGTCGCGAGGTAAACGAAGGCCTATGGGCCCCACTTGTCAACTCCTACGCGAATGCCCGGGATCAGCTGCAGCACTGGATTCGGTGCGGCTGCGCGGTTGAACCCTGTGACCCCCGGCGTGGCCCAGATGCGATTGGACCATACAAATAAAGTGGGATCGGCCCCTTTTATTTGAAATTTCCAATAGGAAAGTAAATCCAGATTCAATCCCAACTTAGAAAATCCATAACTTCCAGTAGAATTATCCAAAAATTCCCAATTAAATTTTTTTAGAACCAGCATGAAGAATACTGCCCAGTGGATCACTTGGATTAGTATGAAAAGCAATAGAAATTTCTCCATAATTCAGATAAGCAAAATGCTTAAAGAATTCATTCCCACAATTCTGTTTATTGGAAAATTTCCAACTTTGGTCATAACACTATTGTTAATACCCTTGATCTCCAGTAAAAGTTTCAAGCCCTTTGGATTTAAAATACTGGGTTGATCAATGTTCCAAACCTCTATGTAATTTTAAATTGAGAAAAATGGAAAATCAATTTCCAGAAATTTACCCAAACTTGAGAAATCAATTTCTCCCTATAGGAAGCTCAGAAAATTGTGAAACAAACTTTACTAGAACCAGTGAGACCCCCTCTGCATGATACAACCCTTGATAGCCATAATACATCTCCAAAAATTTGAACCGAAATTTAGAGAAGATTATTGCTTACCATAATTGTTAAAAATAACAAACATCCTTTATCATCTCCTGTTCTTTGCAAGAGTCTTCTCTATAATCTCTAGTATCCACCATAAAAATCCCAAAGTCAATTAAGATAATTATCTTGTTTTATCTTAATGTACTCACGCCACCTTAAACATCTTAATTATTCACAAAATCATTTATACCTAGTATATGTATATAGTGTAGTAGATGAAGTCGAGGAGCAGCCGGAAGCCTTGGAGGTCCAGCTGCCAAAAACTAACATAGACTCAAATTCGCATTCAGGCAAGCCCCGGTTTGCATTTAAGTTCCTTACAGTGTTTTGCTGTTTTATTTCACCTTACGTCTTCAGATGATTGTGCATTACGTTTAAGGTGTTTGACATCCACTTGCATGGCCCACAAATCCTATGGAGTCTTGGGTAGGTCTACGACCCGTTGAGTAGACACTGCTATGCTTATGCTCATAGGAATTCGGTAGAAGTCGAGTAGTTGGAATCTACTCGTGAGATAGGAATTTTATCACACGGGAGATTCTGGACTAAGAAAATGGTTTATGAATATGAAATTGAGACCGGGCAGTGGATAGGATGCAGTGAGACGTGGTCTCACGTGCGTAGCCCTGCTTGTGTCGATTGAGGACCGTTTCGTGTGCGGTCCTGCTGGAAAAGCTTGAATTGTACCGGCGACATACTGGAGGAATGGGCTCCAGTAAACTGTCGTAGCTTGATACTGGTTTATCGAGGCATTCCGTTCCATTTTATATGCGTGGTTTGAGGGCAGCAAGGTGTAAATCATCTGGTGGGCACGTTAGAGTACGCCCCACGTAGTGACCTCTTGCTCATGACGGATCGACCGGTTCAACATTCGAGTGTTTAGTGAAAGGTGGCCATATACGACTAGTACTAAATTGTTATGTAGGTACTGTTGAATGTACTCGCTGGCATTTCCAAAAGTGCGTATGTGTCGTGTTGTTCCGGGTGAATCCTGATTGCAATCACCGTCCCTCACGGTAATAGAGTACCACTTGTTCACTGCGCTGTGACGTAGTAAATACTAATGAAGTCAGGAGAATATGATATATTGGTTTATAAATTGCTTGGACAACCTTGTTTGGCTTAGAGATAGTACAATTAAAAGTTTACAGTTTCCCCATACTTTACCTGTAATAGCATTATGTGCTTTGTGCACGTCATATCATCGGCAAAGCGTTTCTTATTTTATTGTGGATTCTATGATGTGCCGTGCCTGAGGAATGTCATGTGCTAATTAAAACATGACTATAAGGATCCACTTGTAGGCGAGTCCTTTATGCTATTTCTTACATATGCTTAGTATTCATCCTTGCATATGTCTAGTGAGACGGGTTAGTCTTGCTGAGTCTTATGCTCACGTTTGCAGTTAACGAGTTTTTGCAGATTATACGACTGATGACAGGTTTAATGACGAGGCTGCACCCCCTCCAGGGTTTACAGCCGAGTGGGAACCCTGCACGTCGCCGTGAATTGTGTGTTGCTAGTGCAAGGTATCTAGGGCATGGATGACTTTTCTTTTGCATAGCTAGTGCTGAGAGCGTAGCTATGATGTATTGTTCTCTTTCCTTCCGTTAGTACTTTTAAACTTCCACTGTGCTCATCAATAAAGACTTGGTATTGTAAATTTGTTCTCGTTCTATTCTTGTATACTGTTGGGTGTTGCATCGCACGACACCACCCAATGAGATCCTTGGAGGTCGGGATTCCGGTCCCCACATGGTCCCCACACTTCTAATTCTGTAACGACGCTCCGACGTCAGGTAAGAGGTAAGGTACACCACCGTAAGCGGATCAATTGTGGTAAGCTCACCATGCGAGAGGTAGAATTGAAGTTTTTCGTGGCTTAGAACGGAAATGTTAATTAGAGTCTCTGAAGCTTTCTATGTTTCTGAGAACCTATGACACGCGGTACCCTAGCGTGCTTCAAAATTAGTGGGAGCCCCCGTCGGGTGGTGTATAACCCGATAGTATGCCTCTCTAGAATCATTCATATTCTATCGGAGCATGCGAAACACGTATGCCCGAGCGTGTATAAGCCGGTTCGTACGGGAGTCTTTGCTGTACATACGTATTTACGGCCATGTACCTCAAGACATGACCTCGCTCGAGGGCGACTCACACCAGAGTCCTATGCATTTATATTCATATGTATTATTGTGACTGCCTGTCATGTTTCCCCGTGCCGCCCTTGAGGTGTGAAGGTGTGAAAGGGGATTGTTTGTCTTTGCAGCATTGACTACGGTAGCGACCCGTGTAGCACACGTTTGCGAGTGAACGATACTAGGACCACCTATAAACATATCCGGAAATAACCGGTTAGAATTTACTTTGGTGAGGCACGTATTACCGTCTGTATCAACTTTGATTCTTGACCACCGCCAACAACGACAAAATTGGATGCATTATATTTTGGAAAGTCCGACTATCAGGTGCTGGTAGGTTCGGACTCCGCAAAGATAAAAATTCGATTCAACATAGGGTTAGCACCAAGATTCTTGATTTCCGGCCAAAGTTTGCTCAACTTCGCCAGGTTGTAATCTTGGTTAGTTTAGAATAAACATAGGGTTAGGACATATGGATGAAAATTTCTCGAAGTCCTCTACAACTTTTCTGTTGACCATCAAGGCAGAAAAGCTTGATAATCTATTGAAATTTGGAATATGCTTAAACTACTCCAGATAACCCTACCGTTGTACCAGCCTCGGAAATTTTGCTATAACTCACTGTAGAAAAATCTTCTGCCTTATTGTGATATATATCTGAAAAGGGGAGAAGCAGATCTACAGTTTTTTATTTAAAGTTCCTCTTTATTGAAGATGGAGGAAATTCAAATTTCGAGCTCAAAACAGTGAACTGCATGGCTGCTGTTGAACAACAGTCAGTTCATCTGTCAAGTTTAGGTAGCTTTAGCTTTTGATCCAGAATAGTGACATGGTCATATATATATATTTCTGTAAATATTAGCAAGTCCTCTATCAACTTCATGTTGTACTCGTGGCCTAAATCTTGGTATAGCTGTGTTAAATTACTATGGTTGCAAAATTGGTTCTGGTGGATCAGAACATGGAAGAGTTGGCACATAGTTTCAAATTAACACACTATACCTATGTAACAAATGTTTCATGGCCGAAATATTTTACCTATTGATTGTTAAATTGATGTTATACAATGTTTATTTTGTCATTACCTCAATATATGTTGGTGATGTGCCCAAGAGGCAATCATAACAATTCGGGTTCAGGCCTATTGGATATTTGATCCATAAGCAATTAGGGTACTAATGGGCCTGCGACCTAAAAGCCCATTAGTACGCCTATAAATATGAGAGGTAGGGTTAGGGGCTAATCGTCCCACCACGTGACAGCCCTAGCCGCCACCCCTCGTAGGCCTCACGCCGAGACCCTTACCGCGCACGCGGTGCTAGCACACCGGTGCACGGCGTTCCTCTCCGTACGTGTGGACTCCGTGGAGGCGTTGCTGCTACTGCTGCGCTGATCGGCTACGACGATCGTGATCGTCTACCTGCTGCTGTGACGAGGACGAGGAGAAGACGAACGAGATCGTCTACTTCCCTTACACCGACGCGCATCAACGTTCCGCTGCGCTGCGCATCTAGTGGTAACGATCCATGACCGCTGTACTCGCATGTTTCCTGGGTGATGCGGTAGAGTTGCTAGAGTAGCTTTCCGCTGATTTCCTAACAGTGGCATCAGAGCCGACTTGCATAGTTTTTGGTCTGGATCTACTGCAGACATGTTCATACGATGAATTTTTCGCACGGTTTTTGGGGTTTGGAATTGGTTAGAGTAGATTGCGATCGTATATGACTAAAGGGTCAGTTCGTGCTCCTTCTCTGCTGTGTGCGCAACCTGTCCCTACCGGCTGGAATCACCATCGGGACTAATCGCGTACATAGCTAACAGATTGAGCCAACAGACCACGGTCATGAGTCGCGATCTACTCATGAATAACCGATCACATTGAAAATTTGAGACATTCTGAATGTCTCGGATTCGGGGTGATTTGATCAATCCGATGAGATTTTCATAGTGATTTCATAGATGTGATCTATGTAATTCCGTTTGGTGTTCAGGGACCGCCGTTTTGCTGTCTGCTATAGCGATTACATAATATCGTTTTGCGCTAGAAACCGTTCTACGCTTAACTTGTTTTTGCAGGGAATGATGTGAATGGTATGGCCTAATGTGATGTGATAATCTGTGTGTAATATTCGTGCGGCCTGCGTGCTGCAAAATTAACACAACCGGGTTGAGGTTGTCACATAATTGTATAACGACCTGCGTGTCGACCTGTGATGCTTGATCTCTCTTGTAATTTATTTGGTAGCTATTAATTGTATTAGCTTCTTTTATTATCATGGAGATGTCCTCAAGCATGGTGGAGATGGAGATCACCACAAGAAGGGAAGCATGGCAGCTCAGATCTTAATGGAACCATGGCGATGGAGACCATTATGATTCTAAAGGCCATACTATTCACAATGTGATATTATCATATGCCTGTGATGCTTATTACTTTCTTTTCATGCTCTTCATATGGTGGATGTTTTGTCATGATAGAATAGCTTCCCTCACAAAAGTTGAGCATTTGATGCCATTTACCAATAGCTGCACCTATGTTATTTTGATCGTTGTGTGGTAGGTTTGCCAAAGCAAAGTACCATCATCTATCATAATTCATAGGGTGAATGTTGGACATTCACATGCATAGTGTTGGTTTACTCAACAAAGCTATCAAAACGGTTTTGGGCTTTATGGCATAGAGTCGGGAGCCGGGGCATTGGATGTCACCCAACAAACAAGAGTCATATAGGGATATGATTAACAATTGTTGTTTACCTATGTCACTATTTTCCTAGCCGTGAAGCCAAAGCTCACTAGGAACTAGTGAATATGGATCTTGAACCACTATATATCGTTAGAGGGAAGACGATGATAATATAGTGGTAATATATTTTATTAAACTGTTAATAGAAGATTGGTACATAACATAGTGCTAAACCTTGCATATTTATTTTCTATTGTAGATCATGTCTGCTAGTAACAATTTCGGTTTCAATTTGCGATCTGTGCTTGAAAAGGAAAAGCTCAATGGAGCTAACTTTATCGATTGGTACCGCAACCTGAGAATCGTTCTCAGACAAGAGAAAACCGAGTACGTTCTTCTGCAGCCTTACCCTGATGACCTCCCAGCTGATGCAACTAATGCAGCACGTAGAGCTTATACGAAGCACTGCGATGATGCGCTTAATGTAAGCTGCCTCATGCTTGCCACTATGTCCCCTGATCTACAAAAACAGTATGAGCATACAGATGCTTATTCTATGATTGAGGGACTGCGTGGAATGTTTGAGAATCAAGCAAGAGCTGAAAGATACAATATCTCAAAGTCCTTGTTCTCATGCAAGCTGGCGGAGGGTAGCCCGGTCAGCCCTCATGTAATCAAGATGATTGGTTACATTGAAACTTTGGGCAAACTTGGTTCTGAACTCAAGGATGATCTGGCTATTGACGTTGTTCTCCAGTCGCTCCCACCGAGCTACGAGCCATTCATATTGAATTTTCAAATGAATGGCATGGAGAAAACTCTGGCTGAATTGCATGGGATGCTTAAAACAGCCGAAGAAAGCATTAAGAAAAATGTCAATCATGTGATGATGGTACAAAAGGAGAATAAAAAGAGGAAGCGTGTGACGCATCCTAAAGGCAAAGGCAAGGGAAAGGTTCCCGATGAGCCCTCAAGCTCAAAGTCTAAGCCAAAGGGCAAATCTGGCCCTTCTCCTGATGATGAATGCTTTCACTGTCATGGTAAGGGACACTGGTCTAGGAACTGCAAGAAGTACTTGGAGGATATGAAGAAGAAGAAGGGAAGTGAGACTTCCACTTCAGGTATAAATGTTATAGAAATTAACATTGCATTATCTTCTAGTGAATCATGGGTATTTGATACCGGATCGATGATTCACACTTGCAAATCATTGCAGGGTCTAAGTGAGACTAGAAGATTTGCAAAAGGCGAGTTGGATGTTCGTGTTGGCAATGGAGCAAAGGTTGCGGTCATAGCTGTCGGAACTTACCACTTGTCATTACCCTCAGGATTAGTTTTGGAATTGAATAATTGTTATTGCATTCCTACTTTGAGCAAGAATATTATCTCTTCTTCGTGTTTAGAAGAAGTTGATGGTTATGAGATTGTAATAAAGAACAAATGTTGTTCTATTTATTACAATAATATTTTCTATGCTCAATGTCCATTGGTGAATGGATTATATGTTCTTGATCTTGAGGATAAAACTGTTTGTAACATTAATACCAAAAGGGCTCGTCATAATGATCTAAGTCCCACTTTTATTTGGCATTGTCGCTTAGGTCATATAAATGAGAAACGCATTGAAAAACTCCATAAAGATGGTTTACTAAGCTCATTTGATTTTGAATCACTTGACACATGCGAATCTTGTTTGTTTGGGAAGATGACCAAAGCACCCTTCACTGGTCAAAGTGAGAGGGCGACTGACTTGTTGGGACTTATACACACAGATGTATGTGGACCAATGAGTTCAATTGCCAGAGGTGGTTTTCAGTACTTCATCACATTTACCGATGACTTTAGTAGATATGGTTATGTCTACCTAATGAGGCACAAGTCTGAATCCTTTGAAAAGTTCAAAGAATTTCAGAATGAAGTACAGAATCAATTGGGCAAGACAATCAAATTTCTACGATCTGATCGTGGGGGTGAATATTTGAGCCATGAATTTTATGATCATTTGAAACAATGTGGAATTGTTCCACAATTGACTCCACCTGGAACGCCTCAATGGAATGGGGTGTCCGAGCGGAGGAACCGAACCTTGTTGGACATGGTTAGGTCGATGATGAGCCAAGCAGATCTTCCACTATCCTTTTGGGGTTATGCTCTTGAAACTGCTGCGTTTACACTAAACAGAGTCCCAACTAAGTCTGTTGAGAAGACACCATATGAGATGTGGACCGGGAAACGTCCCGGATTGTCTTTCCTCAAAGTTTGGGGATGTGATGTTTATGTCAAACGTTTGACGTCAGACAAACTCACTCCAAAATCAGACAAATGCTTCTTTGTGGGATATCCTAGGGAAACCAAAGGGTATTATTTTTATAATAAAGCAGAGGGTAAAGTGTTTACCGCTCGCAATGGTGTCTTCTTGGAGAAAGAGTTTCTCTCAAAAGGAGTTAGTGGGAGCAAGGTGCATCTTGAAGAAATTCAAGAAATACCTGAAAATGTTTCAACACCCACCGATCCTATACAGGATGTACAAGATGTTGTGCAACCAGTTGATGAAACACCAGCCCCACGAAGGTCTACGAGGGTACGTCGTGCGACTGAAAAGTTAACGCTTCTAACCACGGAGCAGCATGACATGGTATTGTTAGACAATAATGAGCCCACGACCTATACTGAAGCAATGATGGGACCCGACTCTGAGAAGTGGCTTGGAGCCATGAAATCTGAAATTGAATCCATGCATGAAAATCAAGTTTGGAACTTGGTTGATCCAATCGAAGGTGTGAGACCTATCGATTGTAGATGGATTTTCAAGAAAAAGACTGATATGGATGGAAATGTTCACATCTATAAAGCGCGATTGGTAGCGAAAGGTTTCAAACAAATTCAAGGTGTTGATTATGATGAAACTTTCTCACCCGTTGCAATGCTTAAGTCTGTTCGGATTCTTCTAGCAATTGCTGCATATTTTGATTACGAAATATGGCAAATGGATGTCAAAACAGCCTTTCTTAATGGAAGTCTGACTGAGGATGTGTACATGACACAACCTGAGGGTTTTGTCGATCCTAAAAATGCTAGTAAAATATGCAAGCTTCAAAAGTCCATCTATGGACTGAAGCAAGCATCTCGGAGTTGGAATCTGCGTTTTGATGAAGTAATCAAAGGGTTTGGTTTCATCAAGAACGTAGAAGAACCTTGTATTTACAAGAAGTTTAGTGGGAGCACACATGTATTTCTGGTCCTATATGTAGATGACATATTATTGATCGGAAATGACATTTCAATGCTTGATGATGTTAAATCCTCATTAAGAAAAAGTTTCTCAATGAAGGATTTAGGAGAGGCAACGTATATTTTGGGCATAAAGATCTATAGAGATAGATCTAAAAGGCTAATTGGATTAAGTCAAGATACATATATTGACAAGATATTGAATCGGTTCAATATGCAAGATTCCAAGAAAGGTTTCTTGCCAATGTCACATGGCATTACTCTAAGCAAGAGTCAGTGTCCTTCGACACCTGATGAGCAAAAGAGGATGAGAGCGATTCCTTATGCTTCGGCTATTGGATCCATCATGTATGCCATGCTATGTACACGCCCAGATGTATCTTATGCTCTAAGTATCACGAGTAGATATCAATCAGATTTTGGTGAGGCTCATTGGACCGTTGTCAAAAACATCCTTAAGTACTTAAGAAGAACTAAGGATGCATTCTTAGTGTTTGGAGGTGAAGAAGAGCTGGTTGTAAAAGGTTACACTGATGCCAGCTTCCAAACTGATAAGGATGATTCTAGATCGCAATCCGGTTTTGTATTCTGCCTCAATGGAGGGGCAGTGAGCTGGAAAAGTTCCAAGCAAGATACAGTAGCAGATTCAACCACGGAGGCGGAGTATATTGCAGCTTCTGAAGCTGCAAAGGAGGCTGTTTGGATCAGAAAATTTGTTTCTGAGTTGGGTGTTGTTCCTAGCGCGTCCAGTCCTGTGGATCTCTACTGTGACAATAGTGGAGCCATCGCACAGGCAAAGGAGCCTAGATCACACAAACGATCCAAACACATACTACGACGCTATCACCTCATTCGAGAGATCATCGACCGAGGTGATGTGAAGATATGCAAGGTGCACACGGATTTGAATATTGCAGATCCGTTGACAAAGCCTCTTCCACAATCAAAGCATGAGGCACACACGAGATCTATGGGTATTAGATACTTACATCAGTGATCATAATGTGTAGTGGGAGACTTGTGTCACAGCTATGTTTATGTACTATTAAATAAATTGTTATATGAGTAATCATTATCTACATTGATCATCAAGTATGTGACTTGTTCGTGAAACTCTTTGTTAAAAGTAATGTTACTCTAGATGATCCCTAGTCTATATCATTATATGAGATAATGATTGCATACAGACTAGCACATGTATTAATTGATGATCACGTTTCACGGATCATAGATATAGAGATATCAAATTAATAATGTGAACACATGTTAGTGAACATGGTGTTGGATTGACCCACTCCAAGACACTGCTGGGATTGTTATTTCCATATGTGCCATCAGTTGGTCTTGAGTGATACACCTGCTAGATCCTTAGACCTGAGATCGCCATTGTTTCTCACTATGCGTAGTTGTGTACTTTGAGACTACCAAACGCTACTCCGTAACTGGGTAGTCATAAAAGTAGTCTTCGGGTATATAATGAAACATAGAATGTGATGTGCGCGGATCAAGATGGGATTTGCCCCTCCTAAATAACAGGAGAGATATCTATGGGCCCCTCGAGATAGTTGGATTTGAAAGTGCATGGCCATGCCAAGGTGATTAAAGGTTAATCACAGTGACTAAAAGTTAGTCACGGAATGAATCCACTATTCGATCGAGTGAATGGTCGAGCTATCACAAGGATGGCACGCATCTCGCCTTGAGCTTGACTGGTATCGTGAGGCAAAGGGATTAGCATGTTGAATGTATCTAGGTTCGGCCGATATGATCTTTATGTACAGTCGGGAGTCAGTATGTCCTGCTAGGTACCTCTACTGACTTGTGGTTGGAAATGGTTTCCATTCACAACCGACTGCTCATGAACCTAACGGGTCACACACTTAAGGAGTTGGAATATCGAAAATCTTGGCTAGATGATTGTCTCTAGTGCAAGTGGGAGATTGTTGGTGATGTGCCCAAGAGGCAATCATAACAATTCGGGTTCAGGCCTATTGGATATTTGATCCATAAGCAATTAGGGTACTAATGGGCCTGCGACCTAAAAGCCCATTAGTACGCCTATAAATATGAGAGGTAGGGTTAGGGGCTAATCGTCCCACCACGTGACAGCCCTAGCCGCCACCCCTCGCAGTCCTCACGCCGAGACCCTTACCGCGCACGCGGTGCTAGCACACCGGTGCACGGCGTTCCTCTCCGTACGTGTGGACTCCGTGGAGGCGTTGCTGCTACTGCTGCGCTGATCGGCTACGACGATCGTGATCGTCTACCTGCTGCTGTGACGAGGACGAGGAGAAGACGAACGAGATCGTCTACTTCCCTTACACCGACGCGCATCAACGTTCCGCTGCGCTGCGCATCTAGTGGTAACGATCCATGACCGCTGTACTCGCATGTTTCCTGGGTGATGCGGTAGAGTTGCTAGAGTAGCTTTCCGCTGATTTCCTAACAATATATTGTCATTATATACCTGTATAAATTGTGGAAATCACCACATATACAGGAGAGGTTCTGTCAAAATTTCCAGAAAATAAGGGTCAACTTAAAACCTGTATAGATTTTATTTCCAAGCTCACCTGGAGCTGTATGAGTACAATATGGAAAGTTTGGAAAGTGTACTACAACTTTTGTATTTAAACTAACATCTGGTTCTAACGTTTCCTGTGTAAAAATTTTGAATTTATACAGGAAGGTCTGCAGGAACAGACTGTGATTACAACTCCAGTTTTAAATTTTCTTAAACTATTGAGAGTTGGAAACCTTCTCATTGTTCCAATATTCTTTTCTATAAATGACGGATTTGATGATGCTATCACTGGACGGATGGATATTTTCCACTTGCGCTAGTCATTTGGGTTTCCTAAGTATGTTGCGGGAAGTACTCCAGCAGTTTGGTTTCATCGAGATGCCAGGCTATTGGGGTAGAGAAACGATTGACAGGGGTGTTCGGTCCTGCACCATTTTGGTAGACATCCCAGATAGTCCACATCGTTATGGATGGGCTCCTTTCTCGGTTACCATCGAGGGGGCTCATTTAGAGGACACTTGGGCAATCGCCGCAGACGAAGCGCTTATGAAGCTTTGTGAGCTTCATCAAGATGCCTTGGCTGGGACTCAATTTGCCCTTATTCCGGTCAGTGGTATGGCTGGATTTGAGTGGCAACGTCGTATGGTTGCTGCCTATACACCGTATGGTGATACAACCTCGACGACACTTGGGACATATGCGGCTGCTTCCAATATGGTGATTTCTACGCAAGGCACCATTATTTTGGAGCAAGTCGAAGCCTTGCGAGAAGCGACGGAGCGGGGTGATACCCTTGATTATATCTACGAGAATCTACGTTTGCTCTTAGCCTTAGCAAATCACCGGCTAAATAAGTGCGAGAGTCAGCTGCATTATGTTCGCATTAGGCTACGGAAAGCTCGTGCCGAACAACGGCAAGCTCGCACTGAACTGCAGCAAGCTCGGGTGAGTTGCAAGCAAGTCAGTTAGAGGTGCAACAACAGCAGGAGCAGCTGTTAGTAGTCACTGAAGAGCGGGACACCGCCATTGAGACAGCTCAGAATTGGGAGTATGAGGCAGAGCAACTTCAGGATAATGTGATTGAGGCCGAAGCACAATTGCAACCAGTGGTGTATCCACTGGGCCATAATATACCACTAATTATGGGTGAACAATTGCCTTCGAATGACGAAAAAGAAGAAGAAGATCCCGAGGAACTTGAGTACATAAAGTAGGACGTATTGGAGTGGCATGTGGCAGCACTTCTGCCGTGACGGGGCAACATATAGTTTAATAGTTGCTCGTGTTTTTTCTTTTGTGGCCATGATTGTGTCATATTAAGAATAGTAGTGGGTATGTCTAAGCTGATAAGATGTGTATGACATCTCATGGGAACCAAGTATAGTAGAGATGTATTTCCATAGTGGGAGTCCATCATTTGGAGTTTACTACCATAAACTTGGTCATGAGATAATATATCTTGTATAAAGTTTGTACTTTATCAATATATATGAATGTTATGCACTTATTCTCTTGTCAATAGTCGTGCTACTGAAAAATGATATGGATAAGGGAAAAGAAAACATGTGCTGATTTTAAGTCATTTGGATGCAAAATGGTGCGTACGCACTCGATGCTAGAAATGGGAGGATCCAGTCGTGGTTGTGAGGACGAATCTCAGACCCAGGAGACAGCTGCAACGCCACAACAACAAGTTCCTCAACCACCACCTCCGGAACTTCCAAGGTGTCTAGCGGAGGTTCTCGCCGCAGTGCTTGGCTCGCGCGACGAGCAAACGGAATAACTGCAAACTTTGGTCCAACATTCGTCCCGTCAAGGAGGGCGACAAGATGCAGGTCCATGACAACCTTCTCCGAGTTCGTACTCGGATTTCATGTCAACACACCCGCCGGTCTTCATGGAGGTTGATGAACCATTGGAGGCGGACAACTAACTCCACTCCATTAAAGGGAAGTTCAGTTTGCTACGAGTGACCAAACATCAGAAGACCCTGTTCGCGGCCCAACAATAACAAGGGTCTGCTGGTGCGTGGTGGGCAAATTACCTTGCCGCGCGACCAGCCGGCTACGCCGCGACCCGGGAGGAGTTCCGGGAGGCGTTTCGCGCTTATCACATACCTTCCGGTGTGATGAGAAGGAAGCTTCAAGAGTTCTTGGAGGTGAAGATAGGAGGAAGGAGTGCTTACGAGTACTCCAAGATATTCAACCACTTGGCCCAATATGCTCAGGACCAAGTGAATACTGAAGATCGGAAGCGGGAATGCTTCTATTGGGGTTTGAACCCCAAGTTGAAGGACAGGCTTGCGTTGTTCAACAGCGGCAGCTTCAACAACATGGTCAATGCCGCAATCGTATAGGAGGACACTACTAGGGAGCTGTTCTCCAACAAGAAGAAAAGGAGTGCTCTGCAGGGCAGCGGAGGAGGCACTCCTCAGATATACCGCATGGTGTATCGATCACCATCCGGCTAGAGGTGGTAGCCGCCACCGTGACCAATGATGTTTCGTGGTCACCCATTCAATAACGCCGGCTTCCGTCCACAACAGCAACAGGGGAAGATTCCGCATGCACCTCTACCTCCACCGCGTGCACCGGGATTCCGTCCTCCACTCTGTACCGGTCAGACCCCGTACACGTGCTATACGTGTGGACGTACGGGGCACTTCGCCAAGGGCTGCCGGCAGAGCGGAGGACAATCATCGTACCAGGGGGCGAACCAGCCTCGCAACCAGCCCAAGAAGCCAGCCACTAGAACCGGCAACGTTCACCACCTCACCATCGAGGACGTTCCAGAAGGCGCACCTATACTCACGGGTACATTCTCTCTCATTGGTCATCCCGTAGTCATCCTTTTTGACTCGGGTGCTTCCCATAACTTTATTAGCAAGTCTTATGTCAATCAATACCAATTGCGTATCATTTCCACAAAAACTCCATATATGATTTGTTCTCCGGGAGGCAAAGTACTAGCAGATAAGATGGTCCATAGGGTACCTCTTAATCTAGGTGGGAACATATACCCTTTCTCTCTCATTATATTGGAGCATCAAGAATTAGATGTCATCTTAGTAATGGTATGGTTGCAATACAACGGTGCTATTATTGACATCTATCCTCGGAGAATATATATAAATTATCCGGTCCACTCTCCCCAAATTCTCACTCTTGAGAGTAATATCCACGTGCCTCCAACTGCTGACAACACTGAAGCCTGTAAACTCAAAGATATTCCAGTAGTATGTGAGTATCCGGACGTTTTTCCCGAAGATCTTCCTGGTATGCCATCAGAAAGAGATGTCAAGTTTAAGATTGAACTTGTATCGGGAACAGAGCCAAACTTGAGAAAGCCGTATAAGATGGCACCCAAAGAACTTGCAGAACTGAAAGAGCAGCTGCAGGAACTTTTGGACAAGGGTTTAATTCGTCCAAGTTTGTCACCTTGTGACTGTTCTGCATTGTTCGTGGAAAAGAAGGATAAAACATTGAGACTATGTGTGGACTATCGTCCACTCAATGCTGTGGCAATCAAGAACACGTATCCACTACCCCGTATCGATATTTCGAATAGTTGGTAGGTGCTCGGGTATTTTTGAAGATGGATCTTCGCTCTAGTTATCATCAGATCAGGACTCGACTAGAAGATATGCCTAAGACAACATTCTCGACAAGGTATGGATTATATGAGTACCTTGTCATGTCCTTCGGATTAACCAACGCACCGGCCCATTTCATGTATCTCATGAATTCGGTATTCATGCTGGATTTGGACAAGTTTGTCGTGGTCTTCATCGATGACATCCTTGTATACTCAAAATCCGAAGAAGAACATGCACAACATTTGCACATCGTGCTTCAGCGATTGCGGGACCACAAGTTGTACTCTAAGTTCAACAAATGTGAGTTCTGGATCAACCAAGTGCCATTTCTGGGGCACATCATCTCTGCCGAAGGGATTGCAGTTGATCCAAGCAAGATTAAGCAAGTACTCAAATGGGAGTCTCCCAAGTCTGTGCATGAAGTTTGAAGTTTCCTGGGTTTAGCTGGATATTACCGGAGGTTCATCCCAAGCTTTTCCAAGATAGCTAAACCAATGACGGAACTTCTGAAGAAAGAAAAGAGATATACCTGGACAAAGGAATGTGAGGAGGGTTTTCAAGAATTGGTAAAGCACCCCACAATAGAACCAATATTAGCCCAACCAGACACAACAATATCCTTTGATGTTTATTGTGATGCATCTGGAATTGGTCTGGGTTGCGTATTAATGCAAGACAGAAGGGTGATCGCTCATGGATCCTGGCAGCTTTGAAACCATGAGCAGCATTATCCGACTCATGATCTTGAACTCGCTGCCGTGGTACTAGCATTAAATATGTGGAGACACTATCTATGGGGCAACCTAGTACATGTCTACACCGATCACAAAAGCTTGAAGTACATCTTCACCCAGAAAGAATTGAATATGCGACAACGAAGATGGTTGGAGTTAATCAAAGACTATGAGATTGAGATCCACTACCATCTCGGAAAGGCAAATGTAGTCACATATGGATTAAGTCTCAAGTCCCATATCAATAACCTTTCTATCACCTTGATAGAGGAAGAAGAACCAAGTCTCTACTTGCTTCCGTATGGGGCGCTCGACAACCTAGCCCTCGTTCCTACCATAAGGGAGGAAATTATGGAGGCTCAAAAGGAGGACAAGGGCATATCCCATATTCGTCAACGAATGAAAAAGGGGGAAATGAAGTGTTTCCGAGGTGACGATGACGGTACCATCTGGTTCAAAGACCGCATCGTGGTACACCGCAATGTGGAACTTTGGGAGAAAATCTTGGACGAAGCTCATTTGTCCAAATATTCTATTCATCCAGGGAGTAACAAATTGTACCAAGACTTGAAGAAGAAATTTGGGTGGACTCGGATGAAGAGGGAAATAGCGAAGTATGTATCCGAATGTGATACATGTCGACGAGTGAAAGCCGACCATCTGAAAGCAGCCGAACAATTACAATCGTTAAGCATACCTGCCTGGAAATGAGAGGACATCAACATCGATTTCATTGATGGATTACCTCTCACTTTTTGCAAACATGACTCGATTTGGGTGATAGTCGACCGACTCACCATGTCGGCTCACTTTATTCCAGTCAATGTCAAGTATGTGGCACGTCAATATGCAGAGTTGTATATTGCCAGGATCTTAAGCTTACACGGAGTACCCCGCACTATCATATCAGATTGTGGAACCTTGTTTGTTGCTCAATTTTGGGAGCAGCTCCACGCATCTCTGGGTACCAAATTGATTTGAAGCTCAGCTTACCATCAGCAGACTGATGGTCAAACGGAACGAGTAAACCAAGTTCTAGAGGATATGCTCCGCGCCTGTGCCATTCACCATGGTACAAATTGGAATGATCATCTACCATTGGCGGAGTTTTCATAGAACAATGGTTATCAGACTAGCATTCAAATGGCACCATATGAAGCTCTTTATGGCCGGAAGTGCCGCACAACGCTGAACTGGTGTGAATCCGGTGAACGAGTAACATATGGTATAGACTTGGTAAAGGAAGCCGAAGATCGAGTACGAGTTATTCAAGCCAACCTCAAGGCTGCTCAGTCTCGCCAGAAAAGCTATGCGGACAGACGACGTCGACCGCTTCATTTTGATATCGGGGATCACGTTTACCTTCGTGTATCTCCAATGAAAGGGATTCATCGTTTCAAAGTAAAAGGAAAGCTAGCTTCGCGTTTCATCGGACCATTCGCAAATAAGTGAGCAATGCGGACCTGTAGCCTATCGGCTAGAGCTGCCAGCATCGCTGTCAGGGGTGCACAATGTGTTTCACATTTCAAAATTTAGAAAATGTCTCAAGGCCCCAGTGGAAGCCCGTATGGAGGATTTGGAAGCTCTCCAACCAGATCTTACTTACTCTGAACATCCAACCCAGATAATTGATGAGAAGACTCATACAACAAGAAACCGCACCTTGCGTTTCTACAAGATCTTGTGGGGAAACCACACCGCTGATGAAGCAACGTGGGAAAGCGAGGAATATCTTAAAGCCAATTATCCGGACTTGTTAACATCATATGTTCATTAGGTCTTTTCTTTTTATCCTTCCTTTTGTAATCTCGGGACGAGATTCTTTTAAGGGGGGAGGAATGTAAAATCCCACATTTTCCTTCATATGAGGTTCAGTTGTAAATTGGTTGTTAACCCTAATGGAGACCAATTATAGCCATGCTTATAAACTTGATCTCATCAAATCTTTTCTTCTACTCATGTTTAAATTTATTAACATGAGGAATGAACTTCACCAACAAACTTACATTAATTCTTTTGACCTCTCTTCAAAGTTTAGAATTATTTGAATAAAGATTGCTAGGCCAAATTATTATGCAGTAGCAAATAGATATTCAAATTAATATAAATTGAATATATACTACTGTATATTTGGCCCTGTAAAAATTATTCAATTCAGAGGCCATAAATTTTTCTATGGTTTTCTAATATTCCAAATGGACTTGTTGCAAAGTTTCATAATTTTTGAACTTCATTTGCTATTTTAATTGAGACGCTTAGCAAATTCAAACCATGTTTGGAATTCAAATTTTGAATCCTGTTCAACTAGATTGAACATCAAGATTTGAACACTCACTCATGGTCAGCATAACTTGCTTGACTTATCCCCATAGTATCACAATTTTTGGAACTCAATTGCTATTTAAATCAGTGGCAACATTGAATTTCATCCAAATTCAAATTTTAATTTGAAATTCAATTGAAACTTGCTCCAATTCAAATTCCAATTGCAGAATCAAATTCTAGATATTTATTGGAGCCCCCCCACAAAAATCTAGAATTTTCGGACAAAATTTGGTAGGAGAATTGAAGTTACGGAGAAGGGAAGTAGATAAGAGGAGGTGGGGCCCACTGTCAGCCAAATCACTCGAGTGAAACCCATGGGGGATGCCCTGTCTCCAGCTCAACCCGCCGTTCGACGCCGGCTGTGCATGACACCGCGACGCGCATGCATCCACCGAGCTGCTTGCCCGCTTGACGCCGTGGCGCGCTCCCCTCTCCCCTCAGTCCCTATAAATACCCTTGGTCGTCGCCGTTGGACACCATCCCAATTCACGCCATTTTCGCCGCCCCCGTTCGATCGAGCTCTCGCCGACGATTGCAGCCATTTCGTCCCAAGCTGTAAGTAGATAAAAGGCTTGTCACAAACTCCTCTACGTATTCCATTTGATCATTGATCGTGACATAGCTTCTGCTTGGCATATTTTGAAGTTTCCCAGTCGCCGTCGAGGAAGCCGCCGAGAACCTTCATTGTCTCACTGTCGAACACTGGTTTTAGACCATCTCCAGCCTCGATCCTTTAAGCAAAAAGGTTCGCAATCATCTCTATTTCATGCTCACAGAATCTAAGCTTATGACATGAAGTGTATCTTGATTTCTTGTTCGAGAACCGAACGATTTCTCAATAGAACAGCAAAGCTTCACGCTTAAATTCATTTCATTCTTGCAATCATCCTTTAATCTGATTAGCAGATAGCTTCTATGTGACGTAAGGAAGCTCCATGCCCAAAAACCCTGAAAGTTATCAACCGAGCATCATAGACTTCATGTTTTCGAAGCCGCCGGTTGAAAAACCGCACTTCACCGTCGAACTCAGCCTTGCCGGCGATTTCACCCCAATCTGACCCCCAAATCATACTCCTGGTACTCCAGGAACCTTCCCGAGTTTTTCCTGAGCCTATTGAGCCATTCCCGAGCATTTCCGACGAAGGTCGAAACCCTAGCTCCGCCGTTACCGTCGCGCCGCCGTCTCCTGCCATCCCCGGCGTGATTGGACACCACCATCGGCTTGTGCGGTCGATTTTAGGGTTGAGCGGTCACGGCGAGGCCGAACGGAGGTCGACGCACCTAAGTCCAGCGAAGCACCGCCGCAGTTCCGGTGAGGAGCGCCGTCGCGTCGCGAGGTAGACGAAGGCCTATGGGCCCCACTTGTCAGCGCCTACGCGAATGCCCGGGATCAGCCGCAGCACTGGATCTAGTGCGGCTGCGCGATTGAACCGAGTGTCCTACGGTGTGGCCCAGATGCGATTGGCCCATTAAAATAAAGTGGGACCGGTCCCCTTTCATTTGAAATTTCCAATAGGAAAATAAATCCAGATTCATTCCCAACTTAGAAAATCCATAACTTCCAGTAGAATTATCCAAAAATTCCCAAATAAATTTTGTTAGAACCAGCATGAAGAATACTGTCCAGTGGATCACTTGGATTAGTATGAATGTAAAATCCCTGATTTTCCTTCATATGAGGTTCACTTGTAAATTGGTTGTTAACCCTAATGGAGACCAATTATAGCCATGCTTATAAACTTGATCTCGTCAAATCTTTTCTTCTACTTGTGTTTAAATTTATTAACATGAGGAATGAACTTCACCAATAAACTTAGATTAATTCTTTTGACCTCTCTTCAATGTTTGGAATTATTTGAAGAAAGATTGCTAGGCCAATTTAATATACAGTACCAAATAGATATTCAAATTAATATAAATTGAACATATACTACTATATATTTGGCCCTATCAAAATTATTCAATTCAGAGGCCATAAATTTTTATATGGTTTTCTAATATTCCAAGTAGACTTCCTGCAAAGTTTCATAAATTCTGAACTCCATTTGCTATTTTAATTGAGACGCTTAGCAAATTCGAACCCTGTTTTGAATTCTGTTCAACTAGGTTGAACATCAAGATTTGAACACACAATCATGGTCAGCATAACTTGCTTTATCCTCATAGTTTCACAATTTTTGGAACTCAATTGCTATTTAAATCAGCGACACCATTGAATTTCTTCTAAATTCAAATTCAAATTTGAAATTCAATTGAAACTTACTCCAAATCAAAATCCAATTGCAGAATCAAATTCTAGATTTTTATTTGAGCCTCCCCACATAAATCTAGAATTTTTGGACAAAATTTGGTAGGAGAATTGAAGTTACAGAGAAGGGAAGTAGATAAGAGGAGGTTGGGCCCACTGTCATCCAACGCACTCGAGTGAAACCCACGGGGGGTGCCCTGTCTCCAGCTCGCCCCGCCATTCGACGCCGGCAGCATGCGACACCGCGACGCGCATACATCCACCGAGCTGCTTGCCTGCTTGACGTCGTGGCGCGCTCCCCTCTCCCCTCAGTCCCTATAAATACCCCTTGACCGTCGCCGTTGGACACCATACCGGTTCACGCCATTTTCGCCGCCCCTGTTCAACCGAGCTCGCGCCGACGATTTCAGCCGTTTCTTCCCGAGCTGTAAGTAGATAAAAGGCGTGTCACAAACTCCTCTACGTATTCCATTTGGTCATGGATCATGACATAGCTTCTGCTGGGCATATTTTGAAGTTTCCTAGTCGCCGTCGAGGAAGCCGCCGAGAACCTTCACTGTCTCGCCGTCGAACACCCGTTCCAGATCATCTCCAGCCTCGATCCTTTAAGCAAAAAGGTTTGCAATCCTCTCTAGTTCATGCTCACATAATCTAAGCTGATGACATGAAGTGTAACTTGAGTTCTTGTTCGAGAACCGAACGGTTTCTCAATAGAACAGCAAAGCTTCGCACTTAAATTCATTTCATTCTTGCAATCATCCTTAAATCTGGTTAGCAGATAGTTTCTATGTGTCCTAAGGAAGCTCCATGCCCAAAAACCCAGAAAGTTATCAACCGAGCTTCTTAGATTTCAAGTTTTCGAGGCCGCCGGTTGAAAAACCGCACTTCGCTGTCAAACTCAACCTTGCCAGCGATTTCACCCCAATTTGACCCCCAAATCATACTCCTGGTGCTTCCAGGAACCTTCCCAAGTTTTTCCCGAGCCTATTGAGCCATTCCCGAGCATTTCCGACGAAGGCCCAAACCCTAGCTCCGCCGTCACCGTCGTGCCGCCGTCTACAGCCATCGCCGGCGTGATTGGACACCACCATCGGCTTGCGCGGTCGATTTTAGGGTTGAGCGGTCACGGCAAGGCCGAACGGAGGTCGACGGACCAAAGTCCAGTGAAGCACCGGTGTGGTTCCGGCGAGGAGCGCTGTCGCTTCGCGAGGTAGACGAAGGCCTATGGTCCCCACTTGTCAGCGCCTATTCGAACGCTCGGGATCAGCTGCGGCACTGGATCCGGTGCGGCTGCACGGTTGAACCCCTTGGCCCCCGGTGTGGCCCAGATGCGATTGGCCCATTCAAATGAAGTGGGACCGGCCCCTTTTATTTGAAATTTCCAATAGAAAAATAAATTCAGATTCAATCCAAACTTAGAAAATCCATAACTTCCAGTAGAATTATCCGAAAATTCCCAAATTAATTTTGTTAGAACCAGCATGAAGAATACTGTCCAGTGGTGCACTTGGATTTGTATGAAAAGCCATGTAAATCTCTTCATAATTCAAATAAGCAAAATGCTTAAAGAATTCATTCCCACAATTCTGTTAATTGGCAAATTTCCAATTTTGGTCAGAACACTATTGTTAATACCCTTGATCTCCAGTGAAAGTTTCAAGCTCTTTGGACTTAAAATAATGGGTTGATCAATGTTTCAAACCTCTATGTAGTTATAAATTGAGAAAAATGGAAAATCAATTTCCAGAAATTTACCAAAATTTGAAAAATCAATTTCTCCCTGTAGGAAGCTCAGAAAATTGTGAAATAAATTTTCCTAGAACCAGTGAGACCCCCTCTACAAGATACAACCCTTGGTAGCCATAATACATCTCCAGAAATTTCAACCAAAATTTAGAGAAGATTATTGCTTACCATAATTGTGAAGAATAACAAAAATCCTTTATCATCTCCTGTTCTTTGCAAGAGTCTTCTCTATAATCCCTAGTATCCACCATAAAAATCCCAAAGTCAATTAAGATAATTATCTTATTTTATCTTAATATACTCACCCCACCTTAAGCATATTAATTATTCACAAAATCATTTATACCTAGTAGCTGAAGTTGAGGAGCAGCCGGAAGCCTTGGAGGTCCAGCTGCCAGACAATAACTTAGACTCAAACTCGCATTCAGGCAAGCCCTGATTTGCATTTAAGTTCCTTACAGTGTTTTGTAGTTTTATTTCACCTTACGTCTTCAAATGATTGTGCATTACGTTTAAAGTGTTTGACATCCACTTGCATGGCCCACAAATCCTATGGAGTCTTGGGTAGGTCTACATCCCGTTGAGTAGACACTGTAATGCTTATGCTCAAAGGAATTCGGTAGAAGTCGAGTAGTTGGAATCTACACGCGAGATACGAATTTTATCACACGGCAGGTTCTGGAATAAGAAAATGGTTTATGAATATGAAATTGAGACCGAGCAGTGGATAGGATGTAGTGAGACGTGGTCTCATGTGCGTAGCCCTACTTGTGTCGATTGAGGACCGTTTTGTGTGCGGTCCTGCTGGACAAGCTTGAATTGTACCGGCGACATACTGGAGGAATGGGCTCTAGAAAACTGACGTAGCTTGATACTGGTTTGTCGAGGCATTCCGTTCCATTTTATAGGCATGGGTTGAGGGAAGCAATGTGTAGATCAGCTGGTGGGCACTTCAGAGTACGCCCCACGTAGTGACCTCCTGCTCGTGACGGATCGACTGGTTCGACATTCGAGTGTTTAGTGAAAGGTGGCCATATACGACAAGTACTGAATTGTTATGTAGGTACTGGTGAAAGTACTCGCTGGCATTTCCAATAGTGCGTGTGTGTCGTGTTGTTCTGGGTATGTCCTGATTGCAATCACCGTCCCTCACGGTAATAGAGTACCACTTGTTCATTGCCCCGTGACGTAGTAAATACTAAAGAACTCAGGAGAATATGATATATTGGATTATAAATTGCTTGGACAACCATGTTTGGCTTAGATATAGTACAATTAAAAGTTTACAATTTCCCCATACTTTATCTGTAATAGCATTATGTGCTTTGTGCACGTCATATCATCGGCAAAGCGTTTCTTGTTTGATTGTGGAGTCTATGATGTGCCGTGCCTGAGGAATGTCATGTGCTAATTAAAACATGACTATAAGGATCCACTTGTAAGCGAGTTCTTTATGCTATTTCTTACCTATGCTTAGTATTCATCCTTGCATATGTCTAGTGAGTTGGGCTAGTCTTGTTGAGCCTTATGCTCACGTTTGCAGTTAATGAGTTTTTGCATATTATATGACTGATGACGGGTTTAATGACGAGGCTGCACCCCCTCCAGGGTTTACAACTGAGTGGGAACCCTGCACGTCACCGTGAATTGTGTGTTGCTAGTGCAAAGTATCCAGGGCATGGATGACTTTGCTTTTGCATAGCTAGTGCTGAGAGCGTAGCTATGATGTACAATACTCTTTCCTTCCGTTAGTACTTTTAAACTTCCGCTGTGCTTGTCAATAAAGACTTGGTATTGTAATTTTTTCTCGTTCTATTCTTGTATACTGTTAGGTGTCGCATCGCACAACACCACCCAATGAGATCCTTGGAGATCGGGATTCCAGTCCCCACAGACATGGTATCAGAGCATCATTGGGAACAGTGTACTTGAAAAGAACATATTTTCAAAAATTAGGATTTGAGTGAGGAATTAGCTATATGCCCTTATAAGGAGTATTATTAGTATAAGTTATAAAGGTGGTAAACTAACTTATATGTTATTAATTCTGTAACGATGCTCCGACATCAGGTAAGAGGTAAGGTACGCTACCATACGCGGATCAATTGCGGTAAGCTCACCATGCGAGAGGTAGCATGGAAGTTTTCTGTGGCTTAGCACGTAAATGTTAATAGGAGTCTTTGAAGCTTTCTATGTTTCTGAGAACCTATGACATGCGGTACCCCAGTGTGCTTCAAAGTTAGTGGGAGCCCCCGTCGGGTGGTGTATAAACTGATAGTATGCATCTCTAGAACCATTCATGTTCTATGGGAGCATGCAAAACACGTATGCCCGAGCGTGTATAAGCCAGTTTGTACGGGAGTCTTTGCTGTACAGACGTATTTACAGACATGTACATCGAGACATGACCTCGCTCGAGGGCAACTCACACCAGAGTCGTATGCATTTATTTTCATATGTATTATTGTGACTGCCCGTCGTGTTTCCCCATGCCGCCCTTGAGGTGTGAAGGTGTGAAAGGGGATTGTTTGTCTTTTGCAGCATTGACTACAGTAGCAACCCATGTAGCACACGTTTGCGAGTGAACGATACTAGGACCACCTATAAACGTATCTGGAAATAACCGGTTATAATTTTCTTTGGTGAGGCACGTAGTACCGTCAGTATCAACTTTGATATTTGACCACCCCCAACAATGACAAAAATTGGATGCATTATATTTTGGAAAATCCGACTATCAGGTGCTGGTAGGTTTGGACTCCGCAAAGATAAAAATTCGATTCAACATGGGGTTACCACCAAGAGTCTTGATTTCTGGCCAAAGTTTGCTCAACTTTGCCAGGTTGTAATCTTGGTTAGTTTAAAATAACATAGGTTTAAGATATATGGATGAAAAGTCCTCGAAGCCCTCTACAATTTCTGTTGAGCATCAAGGCAGAAAATCTTGATAATCTATCGAAATTGGAGTATGCTTAAACTACTCCAGATAACCCTACCATTGTACCCGTCTCGGTAATTTTGCTATAACTCACTGTAGAAAAATCTTCTACCTTATTGTGATATATATCTGAAAAGGGGAGAAGCATATCTACAGTTTTGTTATTTAAAGTTCCTCTTGATTCAAATTGGAGGCAATTCAAATTTCGAGCTCAAAATAGTGAACTGCAGGGCTTCTGTTGAACAACCGTCAGTTCATCTATCAAGTCTAGGTAGCTTTAGATTTTGATCCAGAATAGTGACATGGTCATATATATACCTTTCTGGAAATCTTAGCAAGTCCTCTATCAACTTTGTGTTGTACTCGTGGCCTAAATCTTGGTATAGCCGTGTTAAATTACTATGGTTGCAAACTTGGTTCTGGCAGATCAGAACTTGAACAGTTGGCACATAGTTTAAAATTAACACACTATGGCCGAAATATTTTACCTATGGATTGTTAACTTGATCTTACACAATGTTTATTTTGTCATTACCTCAATATATTGTCATGATATACCTGTATAAATTGTGGAAATAACCACATATACAGGAGAGGTTCTGTCAAAATTTCCAGAAAATATGGATCAATTTAAAACCTGTATAGATTTACTTCCAAGCTCACCTGGAGCGGTATGAGTACAATCTGGAAAGGTTGGAAAGTGTCTACAACTTTTGTATTCAAACCAACATCTGGTTTGGACATTTCCTGTATGAAAATTTTGAATTTATACAGGAAGGCCAACTGGAACAGACTGTGATTACAACTCCAGTTTTAAATTTTCTTAAACTATCGAGAGTTGGAAACCTTCTCAATGTTCGAGTATCTTTTTCACAGATGGCTGATTCTATAGTATACTTACCAAACGGATGGGTGTTCACGAAGTGTACACTTCTGAAGGGTTTTCCGGATTTGTTGATCGCAATGCTTCAACGGTACGGGTATCGTGAAATACTCGACTATTGGGGCAAGGAGATCGATGATGGAGGGGTAACGAGGTGCACCATTTATGTCGATGTGCCTGCTGCTCCATTGAATATTGGATGGGCCCCTTTTTCCATCCAAGTGCAAGGGATTCAATTGGAAGACACATGGTGTTATGCCGCAAGTGTGGCCATCATGAGGTTTTGCAAACTTCATTACCATGCTATGGCTGGCACTCCATTCGAGCTCTTTCCGGTCGACGGTAGAGCCGGTGACGAGTGGGCAAGTCGGATGGTTGCAGCATATGGGCATACTGAAGAAGTACACAAGATGATTTTAGCATCATATGCGGCATCAGCGTGTCAGGAGAGCCTTGATCAGCATGTTAGCGTGGGAAAAATGATGAGTGACCTGAAGCAGGCCTTGATTCAAGGGGATCACTTTGAAGGTGCCAACGACTCACTTAGGGGCACGGTTGCTCCCCTAAATCGCCATTTAAACTTAAGGGAGAAGCAGTGGCACCAGGCTGTTCAAGCTCGATCGGAGGCTCGCATGAAAGCACAACACGCAGAAAGCGCGTTGGAAGCAAGTCAACTCGAGGTGCAACTGTTGGATGAACAGCTGAGTGAGGTGACTCAAGAAAGGGATCAATCCAGAGGGGAAACTCAGGATTGGAAGGCCGGTTGCAAAAATGCACAGAAGGAACTGGAAGACTTGAGGATGTTTCTTCTGCAGGCTGATGTGAAATCTTTAGTTGCCGCGACGTCATCAATGGTGGGTGGGGTAGCAACTCTTGCTCCCGCAACCGCACCTGTGGCACCAACTTCGAATGACGAAGAAGAAGAAGAGGATCCCGAGGAACTTGAGTACGTCGAGTCAGACGTATTGGAGTGGGATGTGGCAGCACTTCTGCCGTCACGGGGCAACATATATAGTTTAATATTTGCTCGTGTTTTTATTTTGTGGCCATGTTTGTGTCATATTAAGAATAGTAGTGGGTATGTCTAAGATGATAAGATGTGTATGAAATCTCATGGGAACCATGTATGGTAGAGATGTATTTCCATAGTGGGAGTACATCATTTTGGAGTTTACCACTGTAAACTTGGTCATGAGATAATATATCTTGTATAAAGTTTGTACTTTATCAATATATATGAACATTATGCACTTATTCTCTTGTCAATAGTCGTGCTACTGCAAAATGATATGGATAAGGGAAAAGAAAACATGTGCTGATTTAAATCATTTGGATGCAGAATGGTGCGTACGCGCTCGACGTAAGAAATGGGAGGATCCAATCGTGGTCGTGAGGACGAATCTCCGACCCAAGAGACAGCTGCAACGTCGCAGCAACAAGTTCCTCCACCACCACCTCCGGAACTTCCAAGGAGTCTAGCGGAGGTTCTCGCCGCAGTGCTTGGCTCGCGCGATGAGCAAACGGAGTTACTACAGACTTTGGTCCAACAATCGTCCCGTCAAGGAGGGCGACCAGATGCGGGTCCACGACAACCTTCTCCGAGTTCTTACTCGGATTTCATGTCAACGCACCCGCCGGTCTTCATGGAGGCCGATGAACCATTGGAGGCGGACAACTGGCTCCGCTCCATTGAAGGGAAGTTCAGTTTTCTACGAGTGACCGAACATCAAAAGACCCTGTTCGCATCACAACAATTACAAGGGTCTGCTGGTGCATGGTGGGCAAATTACCTTGCCGCACGACCAGCCGGCTACGCCGCGAGCTGGGAGGAGTTCAGGGAGGCATTTCGCGCCTATCACATACCTTCCGGTGTGATGAGAAGGAAGCTTCAAGAGTTCTTGGAGCTGAAGCTAGGAGGAAGGAGTGCTTACGAGTACTCCAAGATATTCAACCACTTGGCCCAATATGCTCAGAACCAAGTGAATACTGAAGATCGGAAGCGGGAATGCTTCTATCGGGGTTTGAACCCCAAGATGAAGGACAAGCTTGCCTTGTTCAACAGCGGCAGCTTCAACAACATGGTCAATGCCGCAATCGTATAGGAGGACGCTACTAGGGAGCTGTTCTCCGACAAGAAGAAAAGGAGTGCTCCGTAGGGCAGCGGAGGAGGCTCTCCTCAAAAATACCGCATGGTGTATCGATCACCATCCGGCTAGAGGTGGTAGCCGCCATCGCGACCACCGATGTTTCATGGTCACCCATTCAATAACGTCGGCTTCCGCCCACAACAGCAACAGGGGAAGATTCTGCATGCACCTCTACCTCCACCGCGTGCACCGGGATTCCGTCCTCCACTCCGTATCGGTCAGACCCCATACACGTGCTATACGTGTGGACGTACGGGGCACTTCGCCAAGGACTGCCCACAGAGTGGAGGATAGTCATCGTACCAGGGGGCGAACCAGCCTCGCAACCAGCCCAAGAAGCCAACCACCAGAACTGGCAACGTTCACCACCTCGCCATCGAGGACGTTACGAAAGGCGCACCCGTACACACGGGTACATTCTCTCTCATTGGTCATCCCGTAGTCATCCTTTTTTGACTCGGGTGCTTCCCATAACTTTATTAGCAAGTCTTATGTCAATCAATACCAATTGCCTATCATTTCCACAAAAACTCCATATATGATTTGTTCTCTGGGAGGCAAAGTAGTAGCAGATAAGATGGTCCATAGGGTACCTCTTAATCTGGGTGGGAACATATACCCTATCTCTCTCATTATATTGGAGCATCAGAAATTAGATGTCATCTTAGGAATGGCATGGTTGCAATACAATGGTGCTATTATTGACATCGTTCCTAGGAGAATATATATAAATTCTCCGGTCCACTCTCCCGAAATTCTCACCCTTGAGAGTAATGTCCACGTGCCTCCAACTGCTGACAACACCGAAGCATGTAAACTCGAAGATATTCCAGTAGTATGTGAGTATCCGGACGTTTTTCCCGAAGATCTTTCTGGTATGCCACCAGAAAGAGATCTCAAGTTTAAGATTGAACTTGTATTGGGAACAGAGCCAAACTCATGAAAGCCGTATAAGATGGCACCTAAAGAACTTGCATAACTGAAAGAGCAGCTGAAGGAACTTTTGGACAAGGGTTTCATTCGTCCAAGTTCGTCACCTTGCGGCTGTTCTGCATTGTTCGTGGAAAAGAAGGATAAAACATTGAGACTATGTGTGGACTATCGTCCACTCAATGCTGTTACAATCAAGAACAAGTATCCACTACTCCGTATCGATATTCTGTTCGAACAGTTGGTAGGTGCTCGGGTATTTTCGAAGATGGATCTTCGCTCTGGTTATCATCAGATCAGGATTCGACCAGAGGATATACCTAAGACAGCATTCCTGACAAGGTATGGATTATATGAGTACCTTGTCATGTCCTTCGGATTAACCAACGCACTGGCCCATTTCATGTATCTCATGAATTCGGTATTCATGCCGGATTTGGACAAGTTTGTCATGGTCTTCATCGACGACATCCTTGTATACTCAAAATCCAAAGAAGAACATGCACAACATTTGCACATCGTGCTTCAGCGATTGCGGGACCACAAGTTGTACGCTAAGTTCAGCAAATGTGAGTTCTGGATCAACCAAGTGCCATTTCTGGGGCACATCATGTCTGCCGAAGGGATTGCAGTTGATCCAAGCAAGATTAAGCAAGTACTCAGATGGGAGTCTCCCAAGTCTGTGCATGAAGTTTGAAGTTTCCTTGGTTTAGCTAGTTATTACCGGAGGTTCATCCCAAGCTTTTCCAGGATAGCTAAACCAATGATGGAACTTCTGAAGAAAGAAAAGAGATATACCTAGAAAAAGGAATGTCAGGAGTGTTTTCAAGCATTTGTAAAGCACCTCACAAGAGCACCAGTATTAGCCCAACTAGACACAACAAGATCCTTTGATGTTTATTGTGATGCATCTGGAATTGGTCTGGGTTGCGTATTAATGCAAGACAGAAGGGTGATCGCTTATGGATCCCGGTAGCTTTGAAACCATGAGCAGCATTATCTGACTCATGATCTTGAACTCACTGCCGTGGTACTAGCATTAAAGATGTGGAGACACTATCTATGGGGCAACCTAGTACATCTCTACACCGATCACAAAAGCTTGAAGTACATCTTCACCCAGAAAGAATTGAATATGCGACAACGAAGATGGTTGGAGTTAATCAAAGACTATGAGATTGAGATCCACTACCATCCCGGAAAGGCAAATGTAGTCGCAGATGCGTTAAGTCGCAAGTCCCATATCAATAACCTTTCTATCACCTTGATAGAGGAAGAAGAACCGAGTCTCTACTTGCTTCCGTATGGGGCGCTCGACAACCTAGCCCTCATTCCTACCATAAGGGAGGAAATTATGGAGGATCAAAAGGAGGACAAGGTCATATCCCATATTCATCAACGAATGAAAACGGGGGAAATGAAGTGTTTCCGAGGTGACGATGATGGTACAATCTGGTTCAAAGACCGCATCGTGGTACACCGCAATGTGGAACTTTGGGAGAAAATCTTGGACGAAACTCATTTGTCCAAATATTATATTCATCCGGGGAGTAACAAATTGTACCAAGACTTGAAGAAGAAATTTTGGTGGACTCGGATGAAGAGGGAAATCGCGAAGTATGTATCCGAATGTGATACATGTCGACGAGTGAAAGCCGACCATCTGAAAGCAGCCGGACAATTACAACCGTTAAGCATACCTTCCTGGAAATGGGAGGACATCAACATGGATTTCATTGTTGGATTACCTCTCACTTTTTGGAAACATGACTCGATTTGGGTGATAGTCGACCGACTCACCAAGTCGGCTCACTTTATTCCAGTAAATGTCAAGTATGTGGCACGGCAATATGCAAAGTTGTATATTGCCAGGATCTTATGCTTAAACGGAGTACCCCGCACTATCATATCAGATCATGGAACCTTGTTTGTTGCTCGATTTTGGGAGCAGCTCCACGCATCTCTAGTTACCAAATTGATTCGAATCTCAGCTTACCATCCACAGACTGATGGTCAAATGGAACGAGTAAACCAAGTTCTGGAGCATATGCTCTGCGCCTGTGCCATTCACCATGGTAAGAATTGGGATGATCATCTACCATTGGCGGAGTATTCATACAACAATGGTTATTAGACTAGCATAAAATGGCACCATATGAAGCTCTTTGTGGCCGGAAGTGCCGCACACCGTTGAACTGGTTTGATTCCAGTGAACGAGTAACATATGGTATAGACTTTGTAAAGGAAGCCGAAGATCGAGTATGAGTTATTCAAGCCAACCTCAAGGCTGCTCAGTCTCGCCAGAAAAGCTATGCGGACAGACGACGTCGATCGCTTCATTTTGATATTGGGGATCACGTTTACCTTCATGTATCTCCAATGAAAGGGATTCATCGTTTCAGAGTAAAAGGGAAGCTAGCACCGCGTTTCATCGGACCATTCACAAATAAGTGAGCAATGTGGACCCGTAGCCTATCGGCTAGAGCTGCCGGCATCGCTGTCAGGGGTGCACAATGTGTTTCACATTTCAAAATTTAGAAAATGTCTCAAGGCTCCAGCGGAAGTCCGTATGGAGGATTTGCAACCAGATCTTACTTACTCCGAACATCCAACCCAGATAACTGATGAGAAGAATCATACAATAAGAAACCACACGTTGCGTTTGTACAAGATCTTGTGGGGAAACCACACCGCTGATGAAGCAACGTGGGAAAGCGAGGAATATCTTAAAGCCAATTATCCGGACTTGTTAACATCATATGTTCATTAGGTCTTTTCTTTTTGTCCTTCCTTTTGTAATCTCGGGACAAGATTCTTTTAAGGGGGGAGGAATGTAAAATCCCACATTTTCCTTCATATGAGGTTCAGTTGTAAATTGGTTGTTAACCCTAATGGAGACCAATTATAGCCATGCTTATAAACTTGATCTCATCAAATCTTTTCTTCTACTCATGTTAAAATTTATTAGCAAGAGGAATGAACTTCACCAATAAACTTAGATTAATTCTTTTGACCTCTCTTCAATTTTTGGAATTATTTGAAGAAAGATTGCTAGGCCAAATTATTATGCAGTACCAAATAGATATTCAAATTAATATAAATTGAATATATAGTACTATATATTTGGCCCTATAAGAATTATTCAATTCAGAGGCCATAAATTTTTCTATGGTTTTCTAATATTCCAAATGGACTTGTTGCAAAGTTTCATAATTTTTGAACTTCATTTGATATTTTAATTGAGACGCTTAGCAAATTCAAACCATGTTTGGAATTCAAATTTTGAATCATGTTCAACTAGATTGAACATCAAGATTTGAACACTCACTCATGGTCAGCATAACTTGCTTGACTTATCCCCATAGTATCACAATTTTTGGAACTCAATTGCTATTTAAAGCAGTGGCAACATCGAATTTCATCCAAATTCAAATTTGAATTTGAAATTCAATTGATACTTGCTCCAATTCAAATCCAATTGGAGAATCAAATTCTATATATTTATTTGAGCCTCCCCACAAAAATCTAGAATTTTTGGACAAAATTTGGTAGGGGAATTGAAGTTACAGAGAAGGGAAGTAGATAAGAGGAGGTGGGGCCCACTGTCAGCCAAAGCACTCGAGTGAAACCCACGGGGGATGCCCTGTCTCCAGCTCGCCCCGCCGTTCGACGCCGGCTGCGCGCGACACTGTGACGCGCATGCATCCACCGAGCTGCTTGCCCACTTGACGACATGGCACGCTCCCCTCTCCCCTCAGTCCCTATAAATACCCTTGGCCGTCGCCGTTGGACACCATCCCAATTCACACCATTTTCGCCGCCCCTGTTCGATCGAGCTCTCGCCAACGATTTCTGCCGTTTCGTCCCGAGCTGTAAGTAGATAAAAGGCTTGTCACAAACTCCTCTACGTATTCCATTTGATCATTGATCGTGACATAGCTTCTGCTTGGCATATTTTGAAGTTTCCGAGTCGCCGTCGAGGAAGCCGCCGAGAACCTTCACTGTCTCGCCGTCGAACACTAGTTCTAGACCATCTCCAGCCTCGAGCCTTTGAGCAAAAAGGTTCGCAATCATCTATAGTTCATGCTCACAGAATCTAAGCTTATGACATGAAGTGTATCTTGAGTTCTTGTTCGAGAACTGAATGATTTCTCAATAGAACAGCAAAGCTTCGCGCTTAAATTCATTTCATTCTTGCAATCATCCTTTAATCTGATTTGCAGATAGCTTCTATGTGACCTAAGGAATATCCATGCCCTAAAACCCTGAAAGTTATCAATCGAGCATCATAGATTTCATGTTTTCGAGGCCGCCGGTTGAAAAACCGCACTTCGCCTTCGAACTCATCCTTGCCGGCGATTTCACCCCAATTTTACCCCCAAATCATACTCCTGGTAGTTCCAGGAACCTTCCCGAGTTTTTCCTGAGCCTATTGAGCCATTCCCGAGCATTTTCGACGAAGGCCGAAACCCTAGCTCCGCCGTCACCGTCGCGCCGCTATCTCCTGCCATCCACGGTGTGATTGGACACCACCATCGGCTTGCGCGGTCGATTTTAGGGTTGATGTAACACCCTAAATCTTTGCATCATGCATCGCATTGGATACATATTCATGCATTAAACATTAATAGAGAAAAATAAAATAAAAATATAAAACATGTAGTAGGGAATGAATATAAAAAAATAATATGTATAATAATATATGTATATTAATATTTGTTTATGTAAAGGAAAAAAAAGAAAAAAAAGTCTTCGGAAACTTTCGAAAGTTTTCGGGGGGAAGCTTTGCTTCTCCCCGGAACCTTCCGGGCAAACAGTGCCAGCCGGCACTTGGCCGAGCTGGCCGACCGGTGCCCGCTCGCCTTGGCCCCACCCCGCACTGTGCCCGGCGCGCCACGTCACCCTGGCCCGACCGAGCCGCACGCGCCCCGCCGCCTGGCCCCTGCACCGACCCGCCTGACGCGCCTGCTCGCGCCCTGCCCCGTTCGACCCCACCTGCGCGCTGCACCACCTGGGCCCGACCGAGCCGCCACGCGCGCTAGCGCGCCAGTCCCCAGGCCGACTCGACCGTAGGCCACGGTACCGAGTCGGTACCGACTGCCATCATTGTCGTCGCCTATAAATACGTACGTAAGGCTTTGTAAGTTTTCCCCCGACACCAGAAATCACTGCCGCCGCCTAGAAAACCCTAGCGACGTAGAAAAAAAAAACACCAGAGGCTGCTACCTCCAGAGGAGGAGAGGAAGAAAAGCCGTCGTCCGCCGGAGATCGTCATCGTCATCGCGTCGCTGTCGTCGTGCTGCCGGAGGACCTTGCGCATCTACTTCGTCTACGCGTCATTTCCATCCCGCGATCTTCGAAGCCATCGCATCTATGGTAGGCCACATTTTCCGATGCGAGTTTTAGCGAACATATTGAATCTAATATACGTAAATTGATCGTAGTCGCACCATCTTTTTATTTTGAGCAACACCAATCCCCGCTAAAACCCCCGTAAACTCATATGAACACGTATGAACTACTCGCATCTAATTAATAAACAACCGTAGTTAATTAATTATTGAATTGTGCATGCATGCATGTCATTGCATGTTGATTATTTTGTGTGCATCATATTGAATTGTATGTATTTTCTTGTATGTATGATCACGCGTAGAGGAACGTGCTCAAGAGGCCGCATACGAGGATTTCCAAAATCAAGATTTTGAAGCGCTTGAGCAACCCCATCCGTCGGAGCAAGGAAAGTGTCCTTGATAATATTGATCCCGTTTTATTAAATGTTTTGTTTGCAAACTTGCATGCTTGTGTCAATATGATGGGAAACCCATACGTAGGAGTTTACTAGCGTTGTTTGCCACCCCTTGTCGCCGGGATATACACGATGAGTCGGGTATGGGTGTTTTTATTTTGCACCGCATCGCTACATGGGTTATGGGTAACTTAAATAATGTGGTTGACAACTTTAATTACGACCACTTGGGATGGTAATAAGATGATGGTTAATTTAGCAACCTAGAATTTAGGAGATCTAAGCAACCATGGTGTTGTGGATGGGTTGGATGATATGGTGGTTTGCTTGCCTTAGATCTAAGGACCGGTTCATGCGAGAATATGCCAGGACAACAGTGCCACCACAAGGCCAAGTATGGGTGTGGCGTAGCTGAATAATTAGGAGCGCTGCTAGTATTGTATGGACCATTGGATGGCGCGGGGAATGGGAGTCGAGGAGGACTGCCCTGGGATCCGCATGGCACACGAGGGGGCCCGTGGGTGGGAGAATGGAGATTCAAGCCTGCCGGTGAAACCTTAGTGGGCCCGTACATACTAGTAGTCCCTTTTGAAAGGCTATTATGTGATCTCTTGGCCGCACACCACGGAAGTGTGACGGGGCAACATAGAGGTTCTTAGTCACCAAAAGGTAATGAAATCACGAACATGTGGGTAAAGTGGTACAACCTCTGCAGAGTGTTAAAAACTATCATGATAGCCGTGCTCCCGGTTAAGAGCACCTGGATGACCTACATGATTAGAATTGGACTTGGAATTTTGGGATGGTTGGTATGGTTTTGGGTTGTCACTTGAGTATTGTCGGTACATGAGAGATTATGAAATTGACATATGGTATAAATTTTATGGTTGGATGGTATTAATGGATTGCGATGATAAATGAGAACTGGTTGATTTATGGTATGATAATTACTTGGGTCATGAAGGGAAATAAATTCACATAGACATGATAGGCGGCTTTTTACATGTTTATGAAATGTACTTTTATGCAATTAGCCTTTTTATTCCAATCATTTGTTTAGCCACATGTCATCTATTTCCACACTTGCTGAGTACGGCATGTACTCACCCTTGCAACCCCCCCCCCCCCCCCAACAGCGATTGGAGATAATTGGGAGTACCCTGAGGATTATGCGGAGTAGTAGGTTGCGTACCGCCGTCAATTGCCCGTGGAATGGAGTCATGCTGCTTAGTTTATTTTCCGCTGCATTATTTAGAGTTTTATCATTTGTGAGCTATTGGATTATTGTAATAAAGTACTTATATAATAGTTGAGACATGGTTAAATTCTGTATATCGTTTGTGATGCAACCGTATATGTGTGATGAACTTCTTGGGCACACATATGCGTTACGCTTGGTTCATATTCGGGACCGGGTGTCACAGATTGGTATCAGAGCCGCGTTGACCATATGACGCAAGCCTAGGTAGAATGGACACTCTAGAGCACTTAGGAACACTCTTCTAATCTGCTATTTTTGAAAATTTTTGCTGCTGTTTTTGTTTCTTTATTTTCAGCTGCAAAAAAAAGTATCGATTGCTGCCGCGTTTTCGATAAAATTTTCTGCAGTAAGCACTATTTGGTGCTGCTGTTTTTGCCGCTTGAACTTTCGCGTAAAGTGCGTGTTTTGCCGCTGTTATGTGTGGGTAAATTTTTTGTGCTGGCTGCTGCATTTCCCCCCTCTCTTTTTCGTTCTTTTGGGACAGCCGCACCGCTCTTTTTCCGCTATTTTAGCTGCTGCAATTTTCAGATTTGTATTCTGTTATTCTTTCCTCTAATGTATTCTTATTTTCTATAGATGCCGATCACTAGGAGTGCAGCCCGCAAGAGCACCTGTCCGCCGCCCCTTGGAAGTGAACTTAACCCCATTGAGCTTGACGAGCAGAAGCAAGAGGAAGGGAATATCCTGACCGAGGAGGAGGAAGCTAACCAGTCGAACACTATGGAGGAGGATCCGGAGGAGTATGAGCCATTTGAGGAGAACATGGATGAGGATCCTAATGAGGACTACTACGTGCCAGCTTCAGATGAGGAGGACAACGGAGGTGAAAATGGAGGAGGATCACAACCCGGTGCGAATGAGAATGGACACAACAGCCCCCAGTTTCCCCATTTGAGGAGATTTGTACTACTGGAACCGATGGAGGACATGCATCGCGGGAACTGACGGAATTCCTTTATCCCCGTTGCATGAGTACTAACTACTTCGTGAAGAGAATCTCTCATCCCGGACGTGACGAATGGCATGTTGAGGTTCTCATCTTCTACCTCAACGAAGTGGTCTCACGACATTATGCTCCCACCTGGAGGTCTACTCAGAAGGATGCTATGGATGATGCTGCATGGGCGGCACTCACAAGTTTGTGCCATACTCGCCGCTTTGAGCTTGAGAACACCATGTTTGAGCTGCACCCTCGGCGGGAGAGTGGTACAGGGAGGATAATTGGACCACAAGAAGCTTCAGACAATCTTACAGCAATGGATAGGTCTCAAAAGACATTATTGGACATGGGCAATCGCTATGCAACCGCACAGGGGGAGATACACTACCTTCGTAAGGAGCTAGCTCGTTTGGAAGCCAACTTGGAGATGAAGGAATGTGAAGCAAGAGGAGAGCCGTGGTCACCCAAGAGAATCTGGTCCGCTACGTCGCCATGGCGCAACCCCATCACATCTGTGCAGCCAAGGATGCCCTCACCGCCTCACAATTAGGAAATTAAGTCCCCTATGAGTATTTTGTAATAAGAACACTTAGAATCGTACTAGCTTTAAATAGTGTGGTGTGCTGAAATTTTGTTTGGTGCTTGTGTGCTTAGTAGAGAGTTGTGGGATGCTTCGGCACTTGTCCACATCCTCATATAGGTCTATATTAATAAAGGATTGTTTAGTGTCACATACCTTGATGCATATAGTTGGGAATTTTCTTTCCAAATTCTAAATTCTCCTGTCTCCACCTTACTTTCACCAACAGATGGTGAGAACTCGTAACCAGAGGGATGCCAACGATGAGGAGGAGCGCAATGAAGTACCTCAGAACAACTGGGGGCATGCTCATGGAGCTATCAATATTGAACAGCTGTTAGCTATGCAGAACCAGCTCATGCAGACCATGATACAGACAATGGGACAGCTGCAAGCTAGCAACAACAATCAGCCTCATATACCGCCACCGCCACCACCCCAGCCACACCACAACTGTTTGGGAGAGTTCATGAGGACCATGCCGCCTACCTTTGCACAAGCCACAGACCCAATGGAAGCTGATGATTGGCTGAAGTCTGTTGAGAAGAAACTTGCTACTGTCCAGTGCACTAATAGGGAGAAGGTTCTATTTGCATCACATCAACTAGTTGGAGCAGCTGCTGACTGGTGGGAAGCTCTTTGCAACGCTCATGATAATCAGGAGGCAATCACTTGGGATGAGTTTAAGCAGAGTTTCCGTTCCCACTATGTACCTGAAGGAGTTATGATACTGAGAAGACAAGATTTTGAAAACCTCAGGCAAGGAAGGATGAGCGTGAGTGAGTATCTCAAAAAATTCACTCAACTATCAAGATATGCTCCAGAAGACATCAACACTGATAGTAGGAAGCAGTATCTGTTTATGAGGGGTCTCAACAATGAAATTCAAGTCCGGTTGCTCAATACTGATTATCCAAACTTCCAAAAGCTGATTGACAAGGCTATTGTGGTTGAGAACAAGATTCGTGAGATGGAGCAGGACAACAAGAGGAAGATGCCACATCATGGACCACAACAAGGAAGCAATGTTCATCCCCGCTATGCACCACCAACTGCACCATACTACAACCCATCTGCTCCTGCATACCGTGTTGCTTATCCACCCCGCCCATATCAGCCACCGCAGCAATGCCCCACCATGCAAGCGCCTCGCTATCCTGTGCCACCTGCGCTGCGTCCTAACATGGCGGCAAATGCTCAAAACCAGCTGCGCCCAAACTTCCCTAATGCTACGGGCGGTAAGACGTGCTATGTGTGTGGAGAGCCTGGACACTTTGCAAGTCAATGCCCCAGAAGAAACTATGGACCGAAGAAAAATGCACCAAGGCCAAATTACCCGCGACCAAATGGAGGAGCACCACAAGGCAACCGTGGACAGAAGAATTTTGCTCGTGGCAATGTGAATCATGTCTCTACTGAGGAAGCCCATCAAGATGATGACGTCGTGATTGGTATGTTTCTCGCCAACTCCAACCCCACACCTGTTTTATTTGATTCGGGAGCATCTCATTAATTCATCTCGTCAAGGTATGTTGCCAAGTACAATTTGCCTATATCTCATATGAAGCAAACTATGCTAGTAAGTTCTCCTGGTGAAGAGATGAGGACAAATATAGTATGTCTGAAAGTAAGCATTAAAATAAGGGGGGTAGACTTTCTCGCAAATCTCATAGTCTTGGACTCCCAAGGAATAGACATAATACTTGGAATGGACTGGTTGAGCAAGTATAATAGAGTCATTCAATGTGCCGAGAGGATTGTGCAGTTGACAAGTGAACATGGTACACGCATCGAAGTTGAGGCAGCCCAACCTACAAGAGAGAAGGCAATGCTCAATCAAGTGGAAGGTGTGACATTGGAAAGCATTCCGATCGTTCGCGAGTACCCGAATTTGTTTCCAGGTGAGTTGCCAGGTATGCCACCTGACCGTGACATAGAATTCGCCATTGAGTTGATACCCGGAACTGCACCTATAGCTAAGAGGCCGTATAGGATGCCTCCTAAGGAATTAGCAGAGCTCAAGAAGCAAATTCAAGAGCAGCTAGAGAAGGGTTTTATACGCCCAAGCTCATCCCCGTGGGGAGCCCCAATGCTCTTCGTAGATAAGAAGGATGGAACCCAAAGGATGTGTGCTCATGCAAGAAGGCCAAGTGGTAGCTTATGCATCGAGGCAACTAAAGAAACATGAGTTGAATTATCCTACACACGACCTTGAACTCGCAGCCATGGTACACGCCCTGAAGATATGGAGAAACTATGTTTTTGGTCACCGATGCGAGATTTATACGGATCACAAGAGTCTCAAGTACATATTTACACAAACGGATCTGAATGTGAGGCAACGCCGATGGTTGGAGCTCATCAAGGATTATGACGTGGGGATCAACTATCACCCAAGGAAGGCTAATATAGTGGCCGATGCTTTGAGCCAAAAAGGAGTAAGCCACCAACTCACAGTCCGGGAGCTGCCATCTGAGTTATGCAAGGAGTTTGAATGATTGAACCTTGTATTCATAAATGAGATGGGAACGATGGAAGTCAACCCAACATTAGAGCAGGAAATACGGGAAGGACAGACAAAGGACAAGGAAATACAGGAAATCAAGGAAAAGATCCAGGAAGGAAGAGAATTCAGATTTGATGAGGACGAACAAGGTACCTTATGGCTTGGAAAGAGGACTGTGGTACCAAATGTTAGGCATATTCGGGAAACAATATTGAAGGAGACACATGACTCACCTTACTCAATTCATCCCGGTTGTACAAAGATGTACAAGGACTTAAAGACATGCTATTGGTGGGCTAGCATGAAAAAGGACATAGCCGAATATATTGCACTTTGTGATGTGTGCCGACGAGTTAAAGCTGAACATCAAAGGCCAGCTGGATTGTTACAACCATTGAAGATCCCGGAGTGGAAGTGGGAGAGATTGGTATGGACTTTATAGTTGGATTACCGCAAACTCAACCTGGCTATGATTCAATATGGGTTATTGTGGATCGGTTGATAAAATCAGCTCACTTCGTCCCTGTCAAGACCACATATACCATCGTGAAGCTAGAAGAATTGTATATGGAGCATATTGTGTGCCGACATGGAGTACCGAAGAAGATAGTCTCGGATAGAGGTTCTCAGTTTACCTCCAGATTTTGGCAGAAATTGCATTAAGCAATGGGAACAAGGTTGAACTTCAGTTCAGCGTATCACCCTCAAACGGATGGACAAATCGAGAGGACCAACCAAATTTTGGAATACATGCTAATAGCTTGTGCTTTAAAGCATGGGAAAAGTTGGGATAAAAGTTTGTCGTATGCTGAATTCTCGTACAACAATAGCTACCAAGCAAGTCTGAAAATGTCACCCTACGAAGCATTGTACGGAAGGAAGTGTAGGACTCCCTCGTTTTGGAAGGAAACCAGAGAGAATCAAGTGTTTGGTCCCGACGTGTTACAAGATGCTGAAAGGAAAGTCCAAATAATACGGGAAAACTTAAAGGCTGCCCAGTCTCAACAGAAAGGTTATGCTGATAATAGGCGAAGGAGTCTGACTTTTGAAGTTGGAGATTTTGTATACCTCAAATTGTCACCTATCAGAGGTCAGCGACGGTTTAAGGTCAAAGGAAATCTGGCACCATGTTACATTGGACCATTCAAGATTTTGGACAACCGAGGAGAAGTAGCATATCGACTTGAGCTGCCGACGTATCTCTCCGATGTACACGACGTATTTCACGTCTCTCAACTCAAGAAGTGTCCTAGGGTACCAGAAGAACAAGTGCCGATGGACGAGTTATAACTTCAAGAGGATTTGTCCTATGTCGAGCAACCTATCAAGATCTTGGACGTAACGGAAAGAGTCACGAGAAATAAGAGGATCCGTTGGTGCAAAGTGCAATGGAAACACCATACGGAAGCCGAAGCTACGTGGGAACGTGAAGAAGACTTGAAGGCAGAATTCCCTCATCTTTTCTCCATGCTATCGAATCTCGAGGGTGAGATTCACTTTAAGGGGGGTAGGTTTGTAACACCCTAAATCTTTGCATCATGCATCACGTTGCATACATATTCATGCATTAAACATTAATAGAGAAAAATAAAATAAAAATATAAAACATGTATTAGGGAATGAATATAAAAAAAATATGTATAATAATATATGTATATTAATATTTGTTTATGTAAAGGAAAAAAAGAAAAAAAGTCTCCAGAAACTTTCAGATGTTTCCTGGGGAAGCTTTGCTTCTCCCCGGAAAATTCCGGGCAAACAGTGCCAGCCGGCACTTGGCCGAGCCGGCTGACCAGCGCCAGCTCGCCCTGGCCCCACCCCGCATCGTGCCCGACGCACCACCGCACCCTCGCCCGACCAAGCCGCACGCGCCCTGCGGCCTGCCGCCCGCACCGACCTGCCCGACGCGCCCGCTCGCGCTCTGCCCGCGCGACACCACCTGCGCGCCGCACCGCCCGACCCCGACCGAGCCGCCACGCGCGCTAGCACGTCGGTCCCAAGGCCGACTCGACCGTAGGCCACGGTACCGAGTCGGTACCGACTGCCATCGTTGCCGCCGCCTATAAATACGTACGTAAGGCTTCGTAAGTTTTCCCCTGACACCAGAAATCACCGCCGCCACCTAGAAAACCCTAGCGACGTAGAAAAAAAACACCAGAGGCTGCTGCCGCCAGAGGAGGAGAGGAAGAAAAAGAAAAGGGTGCCATCATCCGCCGGAGATCGTCGTCGTCATCGCGTCGCCGTCGTCGTGCCGCCGGAGGACCTTGCGCATCTACTTCGTCTACGCATCGTTTCCATCCCATGATCTTCGAAGCTATCGGATCTACGGTAGGCCACGTTTTCCGATGTGAGTTTTAGCGAACATATTGAATCTAATATACGTAAATTGATCATAGTCGCACCATCTTTTTATTTTGAGCAACACTAATTCCCGCTAAAACCCCCGTAAACTCATATGAACACGTATGAACTACTCGCATCTAATTAATAAACAACCTTAGTAAATTAATTATTGAATTGTGCATGCATGCATGTCATTGCATGTTGATTATTCTGTGTGTATCATATTGAATTGTATGTATTTTCTTGTATGTATGATCACGCGTAGAGGAACGTGCTCAAGAGGCCGCATACGAGGATTTCCAAAATCAAGATTTTGAAGCGCTTGAGCAACCCCATCCGTCGGAGCAAGGCAAGTGTCCTTGATCATATTCATCCTGTTTTATTAAATGTTTTGTTTACGAATATGCATGCTTGTGTCAATATGATGGGAAACCCATACGTAGGAGTTTACTAGCGTTGTTTGCCACCCCTTGTCGCCGGGATATACACGATGAGTCGGGTATGGGTGTATTTATTTTGCACCGCATCACTACATGGGTTATGGGTAACTTAAATAATGTGGTTGACAACTTTAATTACGACCACTTGGGATGGTAATAAGATGATGGTTAATTTAGCAACCTGGAATTTAGGAGATCTAAGCAAGCATGGTTTTGTGGATAGGTTGGATGATATGGTGGTTTGCTTGCCTTAGATCTAAGGACCGGTTCATGCGAGAATATGCCAGGACAACAGTGCCACTACAAGGCCAAGTATGGGTGCGGCGTAGCTGAATAATTAGGAGCGCTGCTAGTATTGTATGGACCATTGGATGGCGCGGGGAATGAGAGTCGAGGAGGACTGCCTTGGGATCCGCATGGCACACGAGGGGGCCCGTGTGTGGGAGAATGGAGATTCAAGCCTGCCGGTGAAACCTTAGTGGACCCGTACATACTAGTAGTCCCTTTTGAATGGCTATTTTGTGATCTCTTGGCCGCACACAACCGAAGTGTGACAGGGAAACATAGAGGTTCTTAGTCATCGAAAGGTAATGAAATCACGAACATGTGGGTAAAGTGGTACAACCTCTGCAGAGTGTTAAAAACTATCATGATAGCCGTGCTCCCAGTTAAGAGCACCTGGATGACCTACATGATTAGAATTGGACTTGGAATTTTGGGATGGTTGGTATGGTTTTGGGTTGTCACTTGAGTATTATCGGTACATGAGAGATTACGAAATTGGCATATGGTATAAATTTTATGGTTGGCTTGTATTAATGGATTGCGATGATAAATGAGAACTGTTGGATTTATGGTATGATAATTACTTGGGTCATGAAGGGAAATAAATTCACATAGACATGATAGGCTGCTTTTTACATGTTTATGAAATGTACTTTTATGAAATTAGACTTTTTATTCCAATCATTTGTTTAGCCACATGTCATCTATTTCCACACTTGCTGAGTACGGCATGTACTCACCCTTGCTATCCCCCCTCCCAACAGCTACCAGAGATAATTGGGAGTACCCTGAGGATTACGCGGAGTACTAGGTTGCGTACCGCCGTCAATTGCCTGTGGAATGGAGTCGTGCTGCTTAGTTTATTTTCCACTGCATTATTTAGAGTTTTATCATTTGTGAGCTATTGGATTATTGTAATAAAGTACTTATTTAATAGTTGAGACGTGGTTAAATTCTGTATATCGTTTGTGATGCAACCGTATATGTGTGATGAACTTCCTGGGCACACATATGCGTTACGCTTGGTTCATATTCGGGACCGGGTGTCACAGTTGAGCGGTCACAGCGAGGATGAATGGAGGTCGACGCACCTAAGTCCAGCGAAGCACCGCCGCGGTTTCGGCGAGGAGCGCCGTCGCGTCGCGAGGTAGACAAAGGCCTATGGGCCCCACTTGTCAGCGCCTACGCGAACGCCCGGGATCAGCCGCGGCACTGGATCCAGTGCGGCTGCGTGATTGAACCACGTGACCCCCGGTGTGGCCCAGATGTGATTGGCCCATTCCAATAAAGTGGCACCGGCCGCCTTTTATTTGAAATTTCCAATATGAAAATAAATCCAGATTCAATCCCAACTTTGAAAATCCATAACTTCCAGTAGAATTATCCAAAAAATTCTCAAATAAATTTTGTTAGAACCAGCATGAAGAATACTGTCCAGTGGACCACTTGGATTAGTATGAATGTAAAATCCCACATTTTCCTTCATATGAGGTTCAGTTGTAAATTGGTTGTTAACCCTAATGGAGACCAATTATAGCCATGCTTATAAACTTGATCTCATCAAATCTTTTCTTCTACTCATGTTTAAATTTATTAACATGAGGAATGAACTTCACCATTAAACTTAGATTAATTCTTTTGACCTCTCTTCGAAGTTTGGAATTATTTGAAGAAAGATTGCTAGGCCAATTTAATATGCAGTACCAAATAGATATTCAAATTAATATAAATTGAATATATACTACTGTATATTTGGCCCTGTCAAAATTATTCAATTCAGAGGCCATAAATTTTCTATGGTTTTCTAACATTCCAAATAGACTTCCTGCAAAGTTTCATAAATTTTGAACTCCATTTGCTATTTTAATTGAGATGCTTAGCAAATTCGAACCCTGTTTTGAATTCTGTTCAACTAGATTGAACATCAAGATTTGAACACACACTCATGGTCAGCATAACTTGCTTTATCCTCATAGTTTCACAATTTTTGGAACTCAATTGCTATTTAAATCAGTGACACCATTGAATTTCCTCTAAATTCAAATTTGAATTTGAAATTCAATTGAAACTTGCTTTAAATCAAAATCCAATTGCAGAATCAAATTCTAGATTTTTATTTGAGCCTCCCCACAAAAATCTAGAATTTTTGGAAAAAATTTGGTAGGAGAATTGAAGTTACAGAGATGGGAAGTAGATAAGAGGAGGTTGGGCCCACTGTCAGCCAACACACTCGAGTGAAACCAACGGGGGGTGCCCTGTCTCCAGCTCGCCCCGCCGTTCGACGCTAGCAGCGCGCGACACCGCGATGCGCATACATCCACCGAGCTGCTTGCCTGTTTGACGTTGTGGCGCGCTCCCCTCTCCCCTCAGACCCTATAAATACCCCTTGGCCGTCGCCGTTGGACACCATACCGGTTCACGCCATTTTCGCCGCCCCTGTTCGACCGAGCTCGCGCCGACGATTCCAGCAATTTCTTCCCGAGCTGTAAGTAGATAAAAGGCGTGTCACAAACTCCTCTACGTATTCCATTTGGTCATGGATCGTGACATAGCTTCTGCTGGCCATATTTTGAAGTTTCCCATTCGCCGTCGAGGAAGCCACCGAGAACCTTCACTGTCTCGCTGTCGAACACCCGTTCCAGATCATCTCCAACCTTAATCCTTTAAGCAAAAAGGTTTGCAATACTCTCTAGTTCATGCTCACAGAATCTAAGCTTATGACATGAAGTGTAACTTGAGTTCTTGTTCGAGAACCGAACGGTTTCTCAATAGAACAGCAAAGCTTCGCGCTTAAATTCATTTCATTCTTGCAATCATCCTTAAATCTGGTTAGCAGATAGTTTCTATGTGTCCTAAGGAAGCTCCATGCCCAAAAACCCGGAAAGTTATCAACCGAGCATCTTAGATTTCAAGTTTTCGAGGCCGATGGTTGAAAAACCGCACTTCGCCGTCAAACTCAACCTTGCCGGCAATTTCACCCCAATCTGACCCCCAAATCATACTCCTGGTGCTTCCAGGAACCTTCCTGAGTTTTTCCCGAGCCTATTGAGCCATTCCCGAGCATTTCCGACGAAGGCCCAAACCCTAGCTCCGCCGTCACCTTCGTGCCGCCGTCTCCAGCCATCGCCGGTGTGATTGGACAGCACCATTGGCTTGCGCGGTCGATTTTAGGGTTGAGCGATCACGGTGAGGCCGAACGGAGGTCGACGGACCAAAGTCCAGGGAAGCACCGCCGCGGTTCCGGCGAGGAGCGCTGTCGCGTCGCGAGGTAGACGAAGGCATATGGGCCCCACTTGTCAGCGCCTATTCGAACGCCCAGGATCAGCTGCGGCACTAGATCCGGTGCGGCTGCACGGTTGAACCCCATGGCCCCCGGTGTGGCCCAGATGCGATTGTCCCATTCAAATGAAGTGGGACCGGCCCCTTTTACTTGAAATTTCCAATAGAAAAATAAATTCAGACTCAATCCAAATTTAGAAATCCATAACTACCAGTAGAATTATCCAAAAATTCCCAAATTAATTTTGTTAGAACCAGCATGAAGAATACTGTCAAGTGGTGCACTTGGATTTGTATGAAAAGCCATAGAAATCCCTCCATAATTAAGATAAGCAAAATGCTTAAAGAATTCATTCCCACAATTCTGTTAATTCGCAAATCTCCAATTTTGGTCAGAAAACCATTGTTAATACCCTTGATCTCCAGTAAAAGATTCAAGCTCTTTGGACTTAAAATACTGGGTTGATCAATGTTTCAAACCTCTATGTAGTTATAAATTGAGAAAAATGGAAAATCAATTTCCAGAAATTTACCCAATCTTGAAAAATCAATTTCTCCCTGTAGGAAGCTCAGAAAATTGTGAAACAAATTTTCCTAGAACCAGTGAGACCCTCTCTACATGATACAACCCTTGGTAGCCATAATACATCTCCAAAAATTTCAACCAAAATTTAGAGAAGATTATTGCTTACCATAATTGTTAAGAATAGCAAACATCCTTTATCATCTCCTGTTCTTTGCAAGAGTCTTCTCTATAATCCCTAGTATCCACCTTAAAAATCCCAAAGTCAATTAAGATAATTATCTTATTTTATCTTAATATACTCACCCCACCTTAAGCATATTAATTATTCACAAAATCATTTATACCTAGTATATGCATATCGTGTAGTATCTGAAGTCGAGGAGCAGCTGGAAGCCTTGGAGGTCCAGCTGCCAGAAACTAACATAGACTCAAACTCGCATTCAGGCAAGCCCTGGTTTGCATTTAAGTTCCTTACAGTGTTTTGCAGTTTTATATCACCTTACATCTTCAAATGATTGTGCATTACGTTTAAAGTGTTTGACATCCACTTGCATGGCCCACAAATCCTACGGAGACTTGGGTAGGTCTACGGCCCGTTGAGTAGACACTGCTATGCTTATGCTTAAAGGAATTCGGTAGAAGTCGAGTAGTTGGAATCTACTCGCGAGATAGGAATTTTATCACACGGGAGATTCTGGAATAAGAAAATGGTTTATGAATATGAAATTGAGACCGAGCAGTGGATAGGATGCAGTGAGACGTGGTCTCACGTGCGTAGCCCTGCTTGTGTCGATTGAAGACCGTTTCGTGTGCGGTCCTGCTGGACAAGCTTGAATTGTACCGGCGACATACTGGAGGAATGGGCTCCAGTAACCTGACGTAGCTTGATACTGGTTTGTCGAGGCATTCCATTCCATTTTATAGGCGTGGGTTGAGGGTAGCAAGGTGTAAATTAGCTGGTGGGCACGTCAGTGTACGCCCCACGCAGTGACCTCCTGCTCATGATGGATCGACCGGTTTGACATTCGAGTGTTTAGTGAAAGGTGGCCATATACGACTAGTACTGAATTGTTGTGTAGGTTCTGCTGAAAATACTCGCTGGCATTTCCAAAAGTGCGTGTGTGTCGTGTTGTTCCGGGTATGTCTTGATTGCAATCACCGTCCCTTGCGGTAATAGAGTACCACTTGTTCATTGCGCCATGACGTAGTGAATACTAAAGAAGTCAGGAGAATATGATATATTGGATTATAAATTGCTTGGACAACCATGTTTGGCTTAGAGATAGTACAATTAAAAGTTTATAGTTTCCCCATACTTTATCTGTAATAGCATTATGTGCTTTGTGCACGTCATATCATCGGCAAAGCGTTTCTTGTTTGATTGTGGAGTCTATGATGTGCCGTGCCTGGGAATGTCATGTGCTAATTAAAACATGACTATAACGATCCACTTGTAGGCGAGACCTTTATGCTATTTCTTACCTATGCTTAGTATTCATCCTTGCATATGTCTAGTGAGACGGGCTATTCTTGTTGAGCCTTATGCTCACGTTTGCAGGTTAATGAGTTTTTGCATATTATATGACTGATGATGGGTTTAATGACGAGGCAACACCCTCTCCAGGGTTTACAGCCGAGTGGGAACCCTGCACGCCGCCGTGAATTGTGTGTTGCTTGTGCAAAGTATCCAGGGCATGGATGACTTTGCTTTTGCATAGCTAGTGCTGAGAGCGTAGCTATGATATACAGTACTCTTTCCTTCCGTTAGTACTTTTAAACTTCCGCTGTGCTTGTCAATAAAGACTTGGTATTGTGAATCTGTTCTCGTTCTATTCTTGTATACTGTTAGGTATCGCATCGCACAACAGCACCCAATGAGATCCTTGGAGGTCGGGATTCCGGTCTCCACAGACATGGTATCAGAGCATCATTGGGAACAGTCTACTTGAAAAGAACATATTATCAAAAATTAGGATTTGAGTGAGGAATTAGCTATATGCCCTTATAAGGAGTATTATTAGTATAAGATATAAAGGTGGTAAACTAACTTATATGTTATTAATTCTATAACGATGCTCCGACGTCAGGTAAGAGGTAAGGTACGCTACCGTAAGCGGATCAATTGTGGTAAGCTCACCATGCGAGAGGTAGCATGGAGGCTTTTGTGGTTTAGCACGGGAATGTTAATAGGAGTCTTTGAAGCTTTCTATGTTTTTGAGAACCTATGACACGTGGTATCCCAGGGTGCTTCAAAGTTAGTGGGAGCCCCCGTCGGGTGGTGTATAACCTGATAGTATGCATCTCTAGAACCATTCATGTTCTATGGGAGCATGCGAAACACGTATTCCTGAGCGTGTATAAGCCACTCCGTACGAGAGTCTTTGCTGTACAGACGTATTTACAGCCATGTACCTCGAGACATGACCTCGCTCGAGGGCGACGCACACTAGAGTCGTATGCATTTATTTTCATATGTATTATTGTGACCGCCTGTTGTGTTTCCCCATGCCGCCCATGAGGTGTGAAGGTGTGAAAGGGGATTGTTTGTCTTTTGCAGCATTGACTACGGTAGCAACCCATGTAGCACACGTTTGCAAGTGAACGATACTAGGACCACCTATAAACGTATCTGGAAATAACCGGTTAGAATTTTCTTTGGTGAGGCACGTAGTACCGTCGGTATCAACTTTGATACATGACCACCCCCAACAACGACAAAAATTGGATGCATTATATTTTGGAAAGTCTGACTATCAGGTGTTGGTAGGTTTGGACTCCGCAAAGATAAAAATTCGATTCAACATGGGGTTACCACCAAGAGTCTTGATTTCTGGCCAAAGTTTGCTCAACTTCGCCAGGTTGTAATCTTGGTTAGTTTAAAATAAACATAGGTTTAGGATATATGAATGAAAAGTTCTCGAAGCCCTCTACAACTTTTCTGTTGACCATCAAGGCAGAAAATCTTGATAATCTATTGAAATTGGAGTATGCTTAAACTACTCCAGATAACCCTACCGTTGTACCCTTCTCGGTAATTTTGCTATAACTCACTGTAGAAAAATCTTCTTCTTTATTGTGATATATATCTGAAAAGGGGAGAAGCATATCTACAGTTTTGTTATTTAAAGTTCCTCGTGATTCAAATTGGAGGCAATTCAAATTTCGAGCTCAAAATAGTGAACTGCAGGGCTTCTGTTGAACAACCGTCAGTTCATCTGTCAAGTTTAAGTAGCTTTAGATTTTGATCCAGAATAGTGACATGGTCATATATATACCTTTCGGGAAATCTTAGCAAGTCCTCTATCAACTTCGTGTTGTACTCGTGGCCTAAATCTTGGTATAGCCGTGTTAAATTACTATGGTTGCAAACTTGGTTCTGGCAGATCAGAACTTGAACAGTTGGCACATAGTTTAAAATTAACACACTATACCTAAGTAACAAATGTTTATGGCCGAAATATTTTACCTCTGGATTTTTAACTTGATGTTAAACAATGTTTATTTTGTCATTACCTCAATATATTGTCATGATATACCTGTATAAATTTTGGAAATCACCACATATACAGGAGAGGTTCTGTCAAAATTTCCAGAAAATATGGGTCAATTTAAAACCTGTATAGATTTTATTTCCAAGCTCACCTGGAGCGGTATGAGTACAATCTGGAAAGATTGGAAAGTGTGCTACACCTTTTGTATTCAAACCAACATCTGGTTCGGACGTTTCCTGTATGAAAATTTTGAATTTATACAGGAAGGTCAGCTGGAACAGACTGATTACAACTCCAGTTTTAAATTTTCTTAAACTATCGAGAGTTGGAAACCTTCTCATTGTTCCAGTATCTTTTTCACAGATGGCTGATTCTATAGTATACTTACCAAACGGATGGGTGTTCACTAAGTGTACGCTTCTGAAGGGTTTTCCGGATTTGTTGATCGCAATGCTTCAACAGTTCGGGTATCGTGAAATACCGGACTATTGGGGCAAGGAGATCGATGATGGAGGGGTAATGAGGTGCACCATTTATGTCGATGTGCCTGCTGCTCCATTGAATATTGGATGGGCCCCTTTTTCCATCCAAGTGCAAGGGATTCAATTGGAAGACACGTGGTGTTATGCCGCAAGTGTGGCCATCATGAGGTTTTGCAAACTTCATTACCATGCTATGGCTGGCACTCCATTCGAGCTCTTTCCGGTCGACGGTAGAGCCAGTGACAAGTGGGCAAGTCGGATGGTTGCAGCATATGGGCATACTGAAGAAGTACCCAAGATGGTTTTAGCATCATATGCGGCATCAGCGTGCCAGGAGAGCCTTGATCAGCATGTTAGCCCGGAAAAAATGATGAGTGACCTGAAGCAGGCCTTGATTCGAGGGGATCACTTTGAAGGTGCCAACGGCTCACATAGGGCCACGGTTGCTCCCCTAAATCGGCGTTTAAACTTAAGGGAGAAGCAGTGGCACCAGGCTGTTCAAGCTCGATCGAAGGCTCGCATGAAAGCACGACACGCAGAAAGCGCGTTGGAAGCAAGTCAACTCGAGGTGCAACTGTTGGATGAACAGCTGAGTGAGGTGACTCAAGAAAGGGATCAATCCAGAGGGGAAACTCAGGATTGGAAGGCAAGTTGCAAAAATGCATAGAAGGAACTGGAAGACTTGAGGATGTTTCTTTTGCAGGCTGATGTGAAATCTTTAGTTGCCGTGATGTCATCAATGGTGGGTGGGGTAGAAACTCTTGCTCCCGCAACCGCACCTGTGGCACCAACTTCGAATGACGAAGAAGAAGAGGATCCCGAGGAACTCGAGTACGTCGAGTAGGACGTATTGGAGTGGGATGTGGCAGCACTTCTGCTGTCACGGGGCAACATATATAGTTTAATAGTTGCTCGTGTTTTTATTTTGTGGCCATGTTTGTGTCATATTAAGAATAGTAGTGGGTATGTCTAAGATGATAAGATGTGTATGAAATCTCAAGGGAACCATGTATGGTAGAGATGTATTTCCATAGTGGGAGTCCATCATTTTGGAGTTTACCACTGTAAACTTGGTCATGAGATAATATATCTTGTATAAAGTTTGTACTTTATCAATATATATGCACATTGTGCACTTATTCTCTTGTTAATAGTCGTGCTACTGCAAAATGATATGGATAAGGGAAAAGAAAACATGTGCTGATTTTAAATCATTTGGATGCAGAATGGTGCGTACGCGCTAGACGCCAGAAATAGGAGGATCCAATCGTGGTCGTGAGGACGAATCTCTGACCCAGGAGACAGCTGCAACGCCGCAGCAACAAGTTCCTCCACCACCACATCCGGAACTTCCAAGGTGTCTAGCGGAGGTTCTCGCCGCAGTGCTTGGCTCGCGCAACGAGCAAACGGAGTTACTACGGACTCTGGTCCAACAATCGTCCCGTCAAGGAGGGCGACAAGATGCGGGTCCACGACAACCTTCTCCGACTTCGTACTCGGATTTCATGTCAACACACAAGCCGGTCTTCATGGAGGCCGATGAACCATTGGAGGCAGACAACTGGCTCCGCTCCATTGAAGGGAAGTTCGGTTTTCTACGAGTGATCGAACATCAGAAGACCCTGTTCGCGATCCAATAACTACAAGGGTCCACTGGAGCATGGTGGGCAAATTACCTTGCCGCACGACCACTCGGCTATGCCGTGAGCTGGGAGGAATTCCGGGATGCGTTTTGCGCCTATCACATACCTTCCGGTGTGATGAGAAGGAAGCTTCAAGAGTTTTTGGAGCTGAAACAAGGAGGAAGGAGTGCTTACGAGTACTCCAAGATATTCAACCACTTGACCCAATACGCTCAGGACCAAGTGAATACTGAAGATCGGAAGCGGGAATGCTTCTATCGGGGTTTGAACCCCAAGATGAAGGACAAGCTTGCCTTGTTCAACAGCGGCAGCTTCAACAACATGGTCAATGCTGCCATCGTACAGGAGGACGCTACTAGGGAGCTGTTCTCTGACAAGAAAAAAAGGAGTGCTTCGCAGGGCAGCAGAGGAGGTACTCCTCAGAAATACCGTATGGTGTATCGATCACCATCCGACCAGAGGTGGCAGCCGCCATCGCGACCACCGACGTTTCGTGGTCGCCCATTCAATAATGTCGGCTTCCTCCCACAACAGCAATAGGGGATGATTCCACGTGCACCTCTACCTCCACCGCGTGCACTGGGATTCCGTCCTCCACTCCGTACTGGTCATACCCCGTACACGTGATATACGTGTGGACGTATGGGACAGTTCGCCAAGGACTGCCCGCAGAGCGGAGGATAGTCATCGTACCAGGGGGCGAACCAGCCTCGCAACCAGCCCAAGAAGCCAGCCACCAGAACCGGCAACGTTCACCACCTCGCCATCGAGGACGTTCCGGAAGGCACACCCGTACTCACGGGTACGTTCTTTCTACAATGGTCATACCATAGTCATCCTTTTTTGACACCGGTGCTTCCCATAATTTTATTAGCAAGTCTTATGTCAATCAATACCAATTGCCTATCATTTCCACAAAAACCCCATATATGATTTGTTCTACGGGAGGCAAAGTAGTAGCAGATAAGATGGTCCATAGCGTACCTCTTAATCTGGGTGGGAACATATACCCTATCTCTCTCATTATATTGGAGCATCAGAAATTAGATGTCATCTTAGGAATGGCATGGTTGCAATACAACGGTGCTATTATTGACATCATTCCTCGGAGAATATATCTAAATTATTCGGTCCACTCTCCCCAAATTCTCACTCTTGAGAGTAATATCCATGTGCCTCCAACTGCTGATAACACCGAAGCCTATAAACTCAAAGATATTCCAGTAGTATGTGAGTATCCGAACGTTTTTCCCGAAGATCTTCCTGGTATGCCACCAGAAAGAGATGTCGAGTTTAAGATTGAACTTGTACCGGGAACAGTGCCAATCTCGAGAAGGCCGTATAAGATGGCACCTAAAGAACTTGCAGAACTGAAAGAGCAGCTGAATGAACTGTTGGACAAGGGTTTCATTCATCCAAGTTCGTCACCTTGGGGCTGTTCTGCATTGTTCGTGGAGAAGAAGGATGAAACATTGAGACTATGTGTGGACTATCATCCACTCAATGCTGTCGCAATCAAGAACAAGTATCCACTACCCCGCATTGATATTCTGTTCAATCGGTTGGTAGGTGCTCAGGTATTTCGGAAGATGGATCTTCGCTCTGGTTATCATTAGATCAGGATTCGACCAGAGGATATACCTAAGACAGCATTCTCAATGAGGTATGGATTATATGAGTACCTTGTCATGTCCTTCGGATTAACCAACGCACCGGCCCATTTCATGTATCTCATGAATTCGGTATTCATGCCGTATTTGGACAAGTTTGTCGTGGTCTTCATCGACGACATCCTTGTATACTCAAAGTCCAAAGAAGAACATGCACAACATTTGCACATCGTGCTTCAGCGATTGTGGGACCACAAGTTGTACGCTAAGTTCAGCAAATGTGAGTTCTGGATCAACCAAGTGCCATTTCTGGGGCACATCATCTCTGCCGAAGGGATTGCAGTTGATCCAAGCAATATTAAGCAAGTACTCAAATGGGAGTCTCCCAAGTCTGTGCATGAATTTCGAAGCTTCCTGGGTTTAGCTAGATATTACCGGAGGTTCATCCCAAGCTTTTCCAAGATAGCTAAACCAATGACGGAACTTCTGAAGAAAGAAAAGAGATATACCTGGACAAAGGAATGTGAGGAGGGTTTTCAAGCATTGGTAAAACACCTCACAACAGCACCGGTATTAGCCCAACTAGACACAACAAGATCCTTTGATGTTTATTGTGATGCATCTGGAATTGGTCTGGGATGCGTATTAGTGCAAGACAGAAGGGTGATCGCTTATGGATCCCGGCAGCTTCGAAACCGTGAGCTGCATTATCTGACTCATGATCTTGAACTCGCTGTCGTGGTACTATCTTTAAAGATTGAGAGACACTATCTATGGGGCAACATAGTACATCTCTACATCGATCACAAAAGCTTGAAGTACATCTTCACCCAGAAGGAATTGAATATGAGACCACGAAGATGGTTGGAGTTAATCAAATACTATGAGATTGAGATCCACTATCATCTCGGAAAGGCAAATGTAGTCGCGGATGCACTAAGTCACAAGTACCATATAAATAACCTTTCTATCACCTTGATAGAGGAAGAAGAACCGAGTCTCTACTTGGTTCCATATTGGGCGCTCTACAACCTAGCCCTCATTCCTACCATAAGGGAGGAAATTATGGAGGCTCAGAAGGAGGACAATGGCATATCCCATATTCGTCAACGAATGAAAAAGGGGGAAATGATGTGTTTCTGAGGTGACGATTACGGTACCATCTGGTTGAAAGACCGCATTGTGGTACCTCGCAATGTGGAACTTCGGAAGAAAATTTTGGACGAGGCTCATTTGTCCAAATATTCTATTCATCCGGGGAGTAACAAATTGTACCAAGACTTGAAGAAGAAATTTTGGTGGACTCGAATGAAGAGGGAAATAGCGAAGTATGTATCCGAATGTGATACATATCGACGAGTGAAAGCTGACCATCTAAAAGCAGTCGGACAATTACAACCGTTAAGCATACCTGCCTGGAAATGGGAGGACATCAGCATGGATTTCATTGTTGGGTTACCTCTCACTTTTCGCAAACATGACTCGATTTGGGTGATAGTCGACCGACTAACCAAGTCGGCTCCCTTTATTCCAGTTAATGTCAAGTATGTGGCATGATAGTATTCAGAGTTGTATATTGCCAGAATCCTATGCCTACACGGAGTACCCCGCACTATCATATCAGATTGTGGGACCATGTTTGTTGCTCGATTTTGGGAGCAGCTCCGCACATCTCTCGGTACCAAATTGATTCGAAGCTCAGCTTACCATCCACAGACTGGTGGTCAAACGGAACGAGTAAACCAAGTACTAGAGGATATGCTCCGCTCGTGTGCCATTCACCATGGTAAGAATTGGGATGATGATCTACCATTGGCGGAGTTTTCATACAACAATGGTTATCACACTAGCATTCAAATGGAACCATATGAAGCTCTTTATGGCCGGAAGTGCCGCACACTGTTGAACTGGTGTGAATTCGGTGAACGAGTAACATATGGTATAGACTTGGTAAAGGAAGCCGAAGATCGAGTACGAGTTATTCAAGCCAACCTCAAGGCTGCTCAGTCTCGCCAGAAAAGCTATGCGTACAAACGACGTCGACCGCTTCATTTTGATATCGGGGATCACGTTTATCTTTGTGTATCTCCAATGAAAGGGGTTCATCATTTCGGAGTAAAAGGGAAGATAACTCCGCGTTTCATCGGACCATTCACAATAAGTGAGCAATGCGGACATGTAGCCTACTGGCTAGAGCCGCCAGCATCGCTTTCAGGGGTCCACAATGTGTTCCTGTGACACCCGGTTCCGAAATTGAACCAAGCGAACGCATATGTGTGCCCAGGATGTTCAACACACATACACGAGTGCATTCACAAATGATATACAGATAATTACCACAGCACAAGATTAATTAACCAAATTTTATTACACAAACCATATTATCCTCAAATACAAGCTCTAAGGAATATCAATGACAAGTTCAACTATTGCAGCGGAAATAAACTAAATAAGCAAACTAAACAGCTAGGCAACATAAGCAATAGGGTATAGCGTAGCTCCAATCAACACCACAGGCGAAGCTAACGGTAGACATGGCCTAGAACTCCGCATTATCGCCATTAAACTCCCAATCCTGACCTGCAACTGTTGGGGGGGATTGTAAGAGTGAGTACATGTTGTACTCAGCAAGTGTAGAAAATATGACATGTGGTTGATTCAAATGACGACAATAATAATGGTTGAGTGCTGAAAAGTACATTAAAACATTTGAAAAGCAATATATTACATGTATGTGAAATAAAACCATCATAAACCATATAGTCATCATAATACCAGTCCATATTCCATATCCATCATCACATACCAATATCCATATTCATTATCAGAAATTAATTCATAACCATCCATAACCATTACCAAACCACAACCATCCCAAATCCCAATTTTCCTCTAATCATGTGTGGGTCCAGGTTGCTCATAACCGGGAGCACGGCTATCATGATAGTTTTAGACACACTCTGCGGAGGTTGTACCGCTTTACCCACATGTTTGTGATTTCATCACCTTTCGATGACTATAGAATCTCAATTATGTCGTCTCACACTTCCTTAGGCGTGTGGCCAAGAGATCACAAAATAGCCTATAAAAAGGGATTACTAGCTTATTTATACCCCACTAAGGTTTCACCGGTGGCGATGTCTCCCACTGAGCACATCTTCAACCAAGGGTCCCCTCTTGAGCCATTCGGATCCCAGGGTAGTCCCACCAATCATTAACAAACTCAATCCGACTACCCCTTCCGCGAGCATCCTTAGTGGTCCAAATAGCACTGGCAAAACCTTAATTAATCAGCTATGCCGCACCCATACTTGGCCTCATGGTGGCACTGTAAATCTGGATGGTCACTCCACGAACCGGTCCTTAGATCTAAAGCAAGCAAAACCACCATAACATCCAACCCATCCACATATCAGTCTTGCTTAGATCACCCATTACCATATCATATTAACCAGTTCATGTTAACCATTATCTCATCCATGCATAATTAAGTTGAGTGGTATAGTTGTTTTCCCATCCCAGTTGATTAAGCGAAGCAAAAAGGTAAAAGGCCCTTCCCGACTCTCTACCATATAATCCAGGTGACAATGGTGGTTTAACAATTCTAGTGAACTTCCTACCATAGGATTTCCCATCAAATTGACACAAGCATGCAGTTTGCAAACAAAATGTTTATTTTAAAACGGGATCAATATGCTTCAAGGACACTTGCCTTGCTCTTGCGGTTGATTAGGGTCCAAGCCATCAAACTCTTGGTGCTGTAGATCCTCCGCGGCACTCTCTAGCGCAAATCCGTCTAATCCGCACAATAAACATAAAATACAAGAAACACAACCAAACAGTGCACAAATATTACTCACTATGACACGACATGCATGATTGATGCAAATGCAAGGTAGAACTTGTTAATAGATTGCTTTTAATGATCACTAACTAGTTCTAATAGCTTTTAACAAGTTTATACAGGTTTGGAGTTGATTAGATCAAATTTTAGAATTAATTCAACACAATTTAACAAGGAAGATCGGACTAGTCCGCTAGGGACCAGACAAGTCCACACTCTGCGAGATCAGCAAATTAGGGTTTTCTAGATCGACGTGATTTTGGAGATTAGGGATTGTATTCACGTAAGGAAAAGAGAATAGAAGGTATACCACGTGTTTAGAACTCCAATGAATCAAGAAACTTGGAGGTAACACTTGGATCTTGATGATCTAGGGTTGGTGATGAACTTGGAGACGAATTGGTGATGAAGAACGAAAGCTTGGCGGAGATCTTGATCCTCTTTCGTTTCCCTCTCTTCTTCCTCTTTCTTAGGATCTCCTCCTCCCTCCTTGGTGGTGGCTCTCCATGAACTAGGGTTTGGGTGGGGTGGAAAAGTGGCAAATAGATGTCAAGCCAATAGGTGGGGCTGTCTATATAGAGGTGGAGGCTAGGGTTACATGGATTTCAAGTTTGAGAGGAGTGGAAGCCGGTTTAGAGTCCCACATGGGCTCTAAAAGAGTTAGGCACGACGTCCCTAGGCCCACTTAACGTGAAACCCAAGAAACAAGTCGTAAAACAAAAGATCAACTCGGAGTCGCGAAATATCGGACAAGTCCGGAAAGGACCAGACTAGTCCAAAGTTGTCCAGAGAGAAAATCGGACAAGTCTGGCCAAAAATCCGACAAGTCCGACTTTAGTCAGAGAGGAAATCAGACAAGTCCGCTGGAACACCGGACTAGTCCGGATAAGTGCAGGGACTTAGCAAATTTTCAAGGATTCTTGGAATATCGGACTAGTCCGCACAAAATCGGACAAGTTTGAAAGATTCCAGAGGCAAAATTGGACTAGTCCGCAGCAAAAATGGACAAGTCCGGATTTTAGTCAGAGAGAAATTGAACTAGTCCTCAGTAAAATCGGACTAGTCCGCACTTTCCTGCATTTTAAGTGCGGTTTTGTTCCAAGTCAATTTTAAATGTTCCAAATCAATTTTAAACTAGTTCTTCTTTATGTGGGTTAATGTTAAACATGTATATGAATGTATGTAGGGCATGATGCATGAAAATGAGGGTGTTACAGTTCCACATTTCACAATTGAGAAAATGTCTCAAGGCCCCAGCGGAAGTCTGTATGGAGGATTTGGAAGCTCTCCAACCAGATCTTACTCCGAGCATCCAACCCAGATAATTGATGAGAAGACTCGTACCACAAGAAACCGCACCTTGCGTTTTTACAAGGTCTTGTGGGGAAACCACACCGCCGATGAAGCAACGTGGGAAAGCGAGAAATATCTTAAAACCAATTATCTGGACTTGTTAACATCATATGTTCATTAGGTCTTTTCTTTTTATCCTTCCTTTTGTAATCTCGGGACGAGATTCTTTTAAGGGGGGAGGAATGTAAAGTCCCACATTTTCCTTCATATGAGGTTCAGTTGTAAATTGGTTGTTAACACTAATGGAGACCAATTATAGCCATGCTTATAAACTTGATCCCATCAAATCTTTTATTCTACTCAAGTTTAAATTTATTAACATGAGGAATGAAATTCACCAATAAACATAGATTAATTCTTTTGACCTCTCTTCAAAGTTTGGAATTATTTGAAGAAAGATTGCTAGGCCAATTTAATATGCAGTACCAAATAGATATTCAAATTAATATAAATTGAATATATACTACTGTATATTTGGCCCTGTCAAAATTATTCAATTCAGAGGCCATAAATTTTTCTATGGCCTCCTAATATTCCAAATATACTTCCTGCAAAGTTTCATAAATTTTGAACTCCATTTGCTATTTTAATTGAGACGCTTAGCAAATTCAAACCTTGTTTTGAATTCAAAATTTGAATTCTGTTCAACTAGATTTAACATCAAGATTTGAACACACATTCATGGTCAGCATAACTTGCTTGACTTATCCTCATAGTTTCACAATTTTTGGAATTCAATTCCTATTTAAATCAGTGACACCATTGAATTTCCTCCAAATTCAAAATTGAACTTGAAATTCAATTGAAACTTGCTCCAAATCAAAATCCAATGCAGAATCAAATTCTAGATATTTATGTAAGCCTCCCCACAGAAATCTAGAATTTTTGGACAAAATTTGGTAAGAGAATTGAAGTTACAAAGAAGGAAAGTAGATAAGAGGAGGTGGGGCCCACTGTCAGCCAAAGCACTCGAGTGAAACCCACAGGGGGTGCCCTGTCTCCAGCTCGCCCCGCCATTCGACACCGGAAGCACGTGACACCGCGACGCGCATGCATCCACCGAGCTGCTTGCCTACTTGACGCCGTGGCACGCTCCCCTCTCCCCTCAGTCCCTATAAATACCCCTTGGCCGTCGCCGTTGGACACCATCCCGATTCACGCCATTTTCGCCGCCCCTGTTCGACCGAGCTCGCGTCGACGATTTCAGCCGTTTCTTCCTGAGCCGTAAGTAGATAAAAGGCGTGCCACAAACTCCTCTACTTATTCCATTTGGTCATTGATTGTGACATAGCTTCTGCTGGGCATATTTTGAAGTTTCCCAGTCGCCGTCGAGGAAGCCGCCGAGAACCTTCACTGTCTCACCATCGAACATCCGTTCTATACCATATCTAGCCTCAATCCTTTAAGCAAAAAGGTTTGCAATCCTCTCTTGTTCATGCTCACAGAATCTAAGCTTATGACATGAAGTGTAACTTGAGTTCTTGTTCTAGAACCAAACGGTTTCTCTAGAATAGCAAAGCTTCACGCTTAAATTCATTTCATTCTTGGAATCATCCTTAAATCTGGTTAGCAGAAAGTTTCTATGTGTCCTAAGGAAGCTCCATGCCCAAAAACCCTAAAAGTTATCAACCGAGCATCTTAGATTTCAACTTTTCAAGGCCGCCGGTTGAAAAACCGCACTTCGCCGTCAAACTCAACCTTGCTGATGATTTCACCCTAATCTGACCCCCAAATCATACTCATGGTGCTTCCAGGAACCTTCTCGAGTTTTTCACGAGCCTATTGAGCCATTCCCGAGCATTTCCGACGAAGGCCAAAACCCTAGCTCCGCCGTCACCGTCGCACTGCTGTCTCCGGCCATCGCCGGCGTGATTGGACACCACCATCGGCTTGCGCGGACGATTTTAGGGTTGAGCGGTCACGGCGAGGCCGAACGGAGGTCGACGCACCTAAGTCCATTGAAGCACCGCCGCGGTTCCGGTGAGGAGCGCCGTCGCGTCATGAGGTAGATGAAGGCCTATGGGCCCCACTTGTCAGCGCCTATTCGAACGCCCGGGATCAGCTGCAGCACTGGATCCAGTGCGGCTGCACGGTTGAATCCTGTGGCCCCCGGTGTGGCTCAGATGCGATTGGCCCATTCAAATGAAGTGGGACCGACCCCTTTTACTTGAAATTTCCAATAGAAAAATAAATCCAAATTCAATCCAAACTTAGAAAATCCGTAACTTCCAGTAGAATTATCCAAAAATTCCCAAATAAATTTTTTTTGAACCAGCATGAAGAATACTCTCCAGTGGTGCACTTGGATTCATGAAAAGCCATAGAAATTTCTCCATAATTCAGATAAGAAAAATACTTAAAGAATTCATTCCCACAATTCTGTTAATTGGCAAATTTCCAATTTTGGTCAGAACACTATTGTTAATACCCTTGATCTCCTGTAAAAGTTTCAAGCTCTTTGGACTTAAAATACTGGGTTGATCAATGTTTCAAACCTCTATGTAGTTATAAATTGAGAAAAATGGAAAATCAATTTCCAGAAATTTACCCAAACTTAAAAAATCAATTTCTCACTGTAGAAAGCTCAGAAAATTGTGAAACAAATTTTCCTAGAACAAGTCAGACCCCCTCTACATGATACAATCCTTGGTAACCATTAAACATCTCTAAAAATTTCAACCAAAATTTAGATAAGATTATTGCTTACCATAATTGTTAAGAATAACAAACATCCTTTATCATCTCCTATTCTTTGCAAGAGTCTTCTCTATAATCCCTAGTAGCCACCATAAAAATCCCAAAGTCAATTAAGATAATTATCCTATTTTATCTTAATATAATCACCCCACCTTAAGCATATTAATTATTCACAAAATCATTTATACCTAGTATATGCATATCGTGTAGTAGCTGAAGTCGAGGAGCAGCCGGAAGCCTTGGAGGTCTAGCTGCCAGAAACTAACATAGACACAAACTCGCATTTAGGCAAGCCCCGGTTAGCATTTAAGTTCCTTACAGTGTTTTGCAGTTTTATTTCACCTTACGTCTGCAAATGATTGTGTATTACGTTTAAGGTGTTTGACATCCACTTGGATGGCCCACAAATCCTATGGAGTCTTGGGTAGGTCTACGGCCCGTTGAGTAGACACTGCTATGCTTATGCTCATAGAAATTCAGTAGAAGTCGAGTAGATGGAATCTACTCGCGAGATAGGAATTTTATCACACGGGAGATTCTGGAATAAGAAAATGGTTTATGAATATGAAATTGAGACCGAGCAGTGGATAGGATGCAGTGAGACGTGGTCTCAAGTGTGTAGCCCTGCTTGTGTCGATTGAGGACCGTTTCGTGTGCGGTCCTGTTGGACAAGCATGAATTGTACCGGCGACATACTGGAGGAATGGGCTCCAGCAAACTAACGTAGCTTGATACTGGTTTGTCGAGGCATTCTGTTCCATTTTATAGGCGTGGGTTGAGGGCAGCAAGGTGTAAATAAGCTGGTGGGCACGTCAGAGTACGCCCCACGTAGTGACCTCCTGCTCGTGACGGATCGACCGGTTCGACATTCGAGTGTTTAGTGAAAGGTGGCCATATACGACTAGTACTAAATTGTTATGTAGGTACTGCTGAAAGTACTCGCTGGCATTCCCGAAAGTGCGTATGTGTCGTTTTGTTCCGGGTATGTCCTGATTGCAATCACCGTCCCTCGCGATAATAGAGTACCACTTGTTCACTGCACCGTGACATAGTAAATACTAAAGAAGTCAGGAGAATATGATATATTGGTTTATAAATTGCTTGGACAACCTTGTTTGGCATAGAGATAGTACAATTAAAAGTTTACAGTTTCCCCATACTTTACCTGTAATATCATTATGTGCTTTGTGCACGTCATATCATCGGCAAAGCGTTTCTTGTTTGATTGTGGAGTCTATGATGTGCCGTGCCTAAGGAATGTCATGTGCTAATTAAAACATGACTATAAGGATGTAGGCGAGTCCTTTATGCTATTTCTTACCTATGCTTAGTATTCATCCTTGCATATGTCTAGTGAGACGGGTTAGTCTTGCTGGGCCTTATGCTCACGTTTGCTGCTAACGAGTTTTTGCAGATTATACGACTGATGACGGGTTTAATGACGAGGTTGCACCTCCTCCAGGGTTTACAGCCGAGTGGGAACCCTACACGCCGCCGTGAATTGTGTGTTGCTAGTGCAAAGTATCCAAGGCATGGATGACTTTGCTTTTGCAAAGCTAGTGCTGAGAGCGTAGCTATGATTTATAGTACTATTGCTTTCCGTTAGTACTTTTAAACTTCCGTTGTGCTTGTCAATAAAGACTTGGTATTGTAAATTTGTTCTCGTTCTATTCTTGTATACTGTTGGGTTTTGCATCGCACGACACCACCCAATGAGATCCTTGGAGGTCGGGATTCCGGTCCCCACAATGAAAAGCCATAGAAATTTCTCCATAATTCAGATAAGCAAAATGCTTAAAGAATTCATTCCCACAATTCTGCTAATTGGAAAATTTCCAATTTTGGTTAGAACACTATTGTTAATACCCTTGATCTCCAGTATAAGTTTCAAGCTCTTTGGACTTACAATACTGGGTTGATCAATGTTTCAAACCTCTATGTAGTTATAAATTGAGGAAAATGGAAAATTAATTTCCAAAAATTTACCCAAACTTGAAAAATCAATTTCTCCCTGTAGGAAGCTTAGAAAATTCTGAAACAAATTTTCCTAGAACCAGTGAGACCCCCTCTGCATGATACAACCCTTGGTAGCCATAAAACATCTCCAAAAAATTCAACCAAAATTTAGAGATAATTATTGCTTACCATAATTGTTAAGAATAACAAACATCCTTTATCATCTCCTGTTCTTTGCGAGAGTCTTCTCTATAATCCTTAGTATCCACCATAAAAATCCCAAAGTCAATTAAGATAATTATCCTATTTTATCTTAATATACTCACCCCACCTTAAGCATATTAATTATTCACAAAATCATTTATACCTAGTATATGCATATCGTGTAGTAGCTGAAGTCGAGGAGCAGCCGGAAACCTTGGAGGTCTAGCAGCCAGAAACTAACATAGACTCAAACTTGCATTCAGGCAAGCCCTGGTTAGCATTTAAGTTCCTTACATTGTTTTGCAGTTTTATTTCACCTTACGTCTGCAAATGATAAGGCATTACGTTTAAGGTGTTTGACATCCACTTGCATGGCCAACAAATCCTATGGAGTTTTTGGTAAGTCTACGGCCCATTGAGCAGACACTGTTATGCTTATACTCATAGGAATTCGGTAGAAGACGAGTAGATGGAATCTACTCGCGAGATAGGAATTTTATCACACGGGAGATTCTGGAATAAGAAAATGGTTTATGAATATGAAATTGAGACCGAGCCGTGGATAGGACGTAGTGAGATGTGGTCTCAAGTGCGTAGCCTTGATTGTGTCGATTGAGGACCGTTTCGTGTGCGGTCCTGCTGGACAAGCTTGAATTGTACCGGTGACATACTGGAGGAATGGGCTCTAGTAAACTGACGTAGCTTGATACTAGTTTGTCGAGGCATTCCGTTCCGTTTTATAAGCGTGGGTTGAGGGAAGCAAGGTGTAAATAAGCTGGTGTGCACGTCAGAGTACGCCCCACGTAGTGACCTCTTGCTCGTGATGGATCGATCGGTTCGACATTCGAGTGTTTAGTGAAAGGTGGCCATATAAGACTAGTACTGAATTGTTATGTAGGTACTGCTGAAAGTACTCGCTGGCATTTCCGAAAGTGCGTATGTGTCGTGTTGTTTCGGGTATGTCCTGATTGCAATCACCGTCCCTCGCAGTAATAGTGTACCACTTGTTCACTGCGCCATGATGTAGTAAATACTAAAGAAGTCAGGGGAATATTATATATTGGTTTATAAATTGCTTGGACAACCTTGTTTGGCTTAGATATAGTACAATTAAAAGTTTACAGTTTCCCCATACTTTACCTGTAATAGCATTATGTGTTTTGTGCACGTGATATCATCGGCAAAGCGTTTCTTGTTTGATTGTGGAGTCTATGATGTGTCGTGCCTGAGGAATGTCATGTGCTAATTAAATCATGACTATAAGGATCCACTTGTAGGCGAGTCCTTTATGCTATTTCTTACCTATGCTTAGTATTCATCCTTGCATATGTGTAGTGAGACAGGTTAGTCTTGTTGGGCCTTATGCTCACGTTTGCAGTTAACGAGTTTTTGCAGATTATACGACTGATGACGGGTTTAATGACGAGGTTGCACCCCCTTCAGGGTTTACAGCCGAGTGGGAACCCTGCACGCCGCCGTGAATTGTGTGTTGCTAGTGCAAAGTATCCAGGGCATGGATGACTTTGCTTTTGCATAGCTAGTGCTGAGAGCGTAGCTATGATTTATAGTACTCTTTCCTTCCATTAGTACTTTTAAACTTCCGCTGTGCTTGTCAATAAAGACTTGGTATTGTAAATTTGTTCTCGTTCTATTCTTGTATACTGTTGGGTGTCGCATCACACAACACCACCCAATGAGATCCTTGGAGGTCGGGATTCCGGTCCCCACAATGAAAAGCCATAGAAATTTCTCCATAATTCAGATAAGCAAAATGCTTAAAGAATTCATTCCCACAATTCTGTTAATTGGAAAATTTCCAATTTTGGTCAGAACACTATTGTTAATACCCTTGATCTCTAGTAAAAGTTTCAAGCTCTTTGGACTTAAAATACTGGGTTGATCAATGTTCCAAACCTCTATGTAATTGTAAATTGAGAAAAATGGAAAATCAATTTCCAGAAATTTACCCAAACTTGAAAAATCAATTTCTCCCTGTAGGAAGCTCAGAAAATTGTGAAACATATTTTCCTAGAACCAGTGAGACCCCCTCTGCATGATACAACCCTTGATAGCCATAATAAATCTCCAAAAATTTCAACCAAAATTTAGAGAAGATTATTTCTTACCATAATTGTTAAAAATAACAAACATCCTTTATCATCTCCTATTCTTTGCAAGAGTCTTCTCTATAATCTCTAGTATCCACCATAAAAATCCCAAGTCAACTAAGATAATTATATTGTTTTATCTTATATACTCACCCCACCTTAAGCATCTTAATTATTCACAAAATCATTTATACCTAGTATATGCATATCGTGTAGTAGCCGAAGTCGAGGAGTAGCCGGAAGCCTTGGAGGTCCAGCTGCCAGAAACTAACATAGACTCAAACTCGCATTCAGGCAAGCCCAGGTTTGCATTTAAGTTCCTTACAGTGTTTTGCAGTTTTATTTCACCTTACGTCTTTAGACGATTGTGCATTACGTTTAAGGTGTTTGACATCCACTTGCATGGCCCACAAATCCTATGGAGTCTTGGGTAGTTCTACGGCCCGTTGAGTAGACACTGCTATGCTTATGCTCATAGGAATTCGGTAGAAGTCGAGTAGTTGGAATCTACTCGCGAGATAGGAATTTTATCACACGGGAGATTATGGACTAATAAAATGGTTTATGAATATGAAATTGAGACCGAGCAGTGGATAGGATGCAATGAGACGTGGTCTCACGTGCGTAGCCCTGCTTGTGTCGATTGAGGACCATTTCGTGTGTGGTCCTGCTGGACAAGCTTGAATTGTACCGGCGATATACTTGAGGAATGGGCTCCAGTAAACTGACGTAGCTTGATACTGGTTTGTTGAGGCATTCCGTTCCGTTTTATAGGCGTGGGTTGAGGGCAGCAAGGTGTAAATCAGCTGGTGGGAACGTCAGAGTACGCCCCACGCAGTGACCTCCTGCTCGTGACGGATCGACCGGTTCGACATTCGAGTGTTTCGTGAAAGGTGGCCATATACGACTAGTACTGAATTCTTATGTAGGTACTGCTGAAAGTACTCATTGGGATTTCTGAAAGTGCGTATGTGTCCTGTTGTTCTGGGTATGTCCTGATTGCAATTACCTCCCTCGCGGTAATAGAGTACCAATTGTTCACTGCGCCGTGACCTAGTAAATACTAAAGAAGTCAGGGGAATATAATATATTGGTTTATAAATTGCTTGGATAACCTTGTTTGGCTTAGATATAGTACAATTAAAAGTTTACAGTTTCCCCATATTTTACCTGTAATAGCATTATGTGCTTTGTGCACGTCATATCATCGGCAACGCATTTCTTGTTTGATTGTGGAGTCTATGATGTGCCGTGCCTGAGGAATGTCATTTGCTAATTAAAACATGACTATAAAGATCCACTTGTAGGCGAGTCCTTTATGCTATTTCTTACCTATGCTTAGTATTCATCCTTGCATATGTCTAGTGAGATGGGTTAGTCTTGCTGAGCCTTACGGTCACGTTTGCAGCTAATGAATTTTTGTAGATTATACGACTAATGATGGGTTTAATGACGAGGATGCACCCCCTCCAGGGTTTACAGCCGAGTGGGAACTCTACACGCCGCCATGAATTGTGTGTTGCTAGTGCAAAGTATCCGGGGCATGGATGACTTTTCTTTTGCATAGCTAGTGCTTAGAGCGTAGCTATGATGTATAGTTCTATTTCCTTCCGTTAGTACTTTTAAACTTCCGCTGTGCTTATCAATAAAGACTTGGTATTGTAAATTTGTTCTCTTTCTATTCTTTATACTGTTGGGTGTCGCATCACACGACACCACCCCAATGAGATCCTTGGAGGTCGGGATATGTGGTCCCCACAGGCACTTGAACTTGTGTTTTACTCTTACTTCTTACTTTTTGTTGAATTTGATTTTCTTCTATTTCCAGAGTGTCAAGAGTTGCCGCTTCTCCGGCACTAGCGACCAATCAGGTCAGGGTTGCAGCCATGGAGACCACGCCGGCCAAAGCTCCCGTTGATCTTGTGGCCTCTCTTATAGTCATGGCGGCTGACACGATGACTCCAGAGTCAATTGGCACCGAGACTAGTTCGGGGCCAGCAGCCGAAGATGTCGTGGTTTCTTTGAACCACAGAGAAGAAGCACCAGAGCAAGCTATGGTTATACTAGAGCCAACGGCAAAGATACTGGAGCTAGTGCTGGAGATACCGGTTGAAACTCCAGAGATACCGACACCCTCAATTGATTCCACACTGGATCCAATGATGGACATCGAGATAACGCTAGGACCAAAGGTAGAAACCGCGGTGGCAGCTGAGCTTGAGCCTGCAATGGAGCCTTTAGTCGACGTTGCAGCGGAGCAGCCAGCTGACACCACAATGGTGTCAGAGTCAACACCTGAAGATCTAGCTGCGGGACCTTCAACATCTGCGTTGGAGGTTGACGAACTCCTGGAACTCAGTCCAACTAATGTCGAGTTGTTGGAGTCCATGCTTGTGCTGTGGGCTCCAACGATTGTCCTAGAGGCTATGGGAGCTCCAGCGGATCCTTAGGAAGGTCCAAAGCCGATCGCTCTGTCGCTTTCGATTGAGAACACGTTCTCTAGCCTTCGCCAAGTTCAACTCAGCTTCGACTACGAGTGAAGTGCTCTGGAAGCAGAATGAGAAACTCTACAGCGGTGGCGGAAGCTTCCAGACAAAGTTGACATAGACCCGTCTGGCTGACTTGAGGGACCTGCTTTCAGCCGAGAAGACACGGATGAAACAGATGGATGAGCTGCTAGATGACAGGCAAGCTGCCATAGAAGCTCTGAGCGAGAAGCCTCGTGAGATCTATGACAAGGCGATTGAAGCCAACGATTTGGCGGATGCTCACTTTGAGACCCTAAACAAGATGAGGGATGAGCTCCTCAAGCGACAGGAAGCTATCGATAATAATGAGCAAGAGGTCCAAAAAAGAGATGCTGAAATCTCTCAAAAGTTGGAGCACGATGAGCAGGACTTGGCTGACCGCGTTGAGAAATTCAAGTCCTGGTGCGATAGAGAAAAACACCAAGTATGGCTGGCAGAGGAAGGAGTCAGCAAGCGGGAAAGTGTTGTATCTGCCAGAGAAAACAAGGTGAAGGCCAAAGAGAAGGAGCTAACAGATAAGAAGGACCGTCTGAACCTCCGAGGAAACATATTGCTGACCAAGAAATGCAATTAGGTAAACGGATTCAACAACATGCCAAGGAGGTCGAGCGGTTCTCCAAAGAAGGTTCTGCAAAACTTTCATCTGCAAGGAGATCTCTAGAGGAGCTCCGGACCTCACGAAAGGTTGAAGCTCATCAGATATAGGACTTCTTGGTGCGTGAAGAAGAAGCACTGGTGCCTCTTGGTTTCAGTTTGGTTCTACCGGTTGACTCGGAGCCTGAAAAGGATAGAGCATTGACAACTCTGAATTCAGACAGAGACAAGCTGGGAAGATTGGAAGAAGTAATCTGCGACTAGCTTGAGAATGAGGGAAAGTCTTTATCCAAGTCAGTCACAGACTATGTGCTAACTTACTTCTGCAGCTGGGACCTCTCAATGTCTCTAGCTCCGGTGACCGATGGACCCATAGCTGAGACAGAAGAAGCTTCCAAGGAAAGTGTCCAAGAAGCTGCTGAGAAGGTTGCCTCGTTGTTCTGATGGAACTCCAACCAGTAGCTTGGATTTTTTTTCTTCCCTTTGTATCTTCAACTTGTAAAACCTTTTGAACTTTTAAATGAAATCACTTTTGAATGAAATCCTCTTGAATTCCTTTTTTTTGTCTTCAATATTAACATTACCTTAGTCTTGTTGTCCCCCTGGTAGATGTGCTCAATGATTGAGGACATGTACCATATTGATCTTAGCAATGTCTTGAAGATGTTGTAGTTATTTCCGAGAACCCCTTGCCAACATACAGAACATTGACAGTGCTCATCATCAACGTGCAAAACGTTGATGTCGCCCCCCCTGGGTGGTACCAGAGCTAGATGCTCCTGTGGCGCCCATCATCAACATGTGAAACGTCGACGCCAGGCCCCCTGGTGGTACGTCCCCTGCTTCTGTACGGAGCCGTCGAAGAAGAGAGTCTAGATGGGCTCGGTGAAGACTGGGACCTTAGGTTCTGGTACCTCGGGGTCAAGAGCTCCTGGACCAGACGAAGATGGGGTCCATTCCACAACAAAATTAGCTAGCGCTTGACTCTTGATGGCATGTCTAGGTTGGAAGTCAAGCTCGAACTTCACCAGTTCCACAACCCACTTGGCGATATTTCCCGTAGAATTGGGATTATGCGGAATAGTACGTAGTGGGTAATAAGTTACCACTAAAATCTTGTGGGCTTGGACGTAGTGGTGTAGATTCCTTGAGGCAATAAGCACTACAGTAGCTTATGCACCTCAATGTACCGTGTCTTTGCATCGTGGAGTACTACACTGATGAAGTAGACTAGTTTTTGGACAGTTCAAACCCTCTTAGAGGGGTCCGATCCTTGTTCTTCTTGAGCAGTCAGAACTATCCCGGATGGGAGAGGTTGATCCACATGCAACTTGCCTTTAGGATCCATTCCAGAGAGCTGGGACCCAGGCTCACATTGCTAATCTTCTCCTCCAGATAGCTTGGAACCCTCCCGGAGGTGTCTGAGCTACTTTGAAGAGGAGCTTGGAGATGTGTCTGGCCTTTCCGTGACCATAACCATGCTAACAACTTCTGTCAATACAGCAATGTAAAGCAGAAGAGACTCACCAGGCTCCGGAGCAACCATGACCGGCAGCGTACTAAGATATCGTTTCAGCTCCATAAAGGCTTTCTCTGCTTCTTCGGATAAATGGAAAGGTATGAACTTCCTCAATAGCTTGAAGATGGGAAGTGCTCGCTCGGCCAACCTTGAGATGAACCGGCTGAGGGAGGCTAGATAGCTAGTAAGCTTCTGGACGTCCTCGACACGGGCAGGAGGCCTCATCGCTTCAATGGCTTTTATCTTAGCTGGATTTGCTTCAATTCCTCCGTGGGTCACCAAGTAACCAAGAAGCTTTCCAGAGGAAACCCCAAAGACACACTTGTCATGGTTGAGCTTCGTGCGCGTCAGGCACAGCTTGTTAGAGTTGGTTGAAGTTTGTCCAGCGGTGAGTCTTTTTTCTTCACTTTGACAACGATGTCATCGACATAGACTTCGACTAGGTACCAAATAAGTTCCCCAAAGGTGTTGTGCATAGCTCACACAAAGGTGGAGAGAGCATTTTTGAGACCCTAAGGCATTGCCTTGTAACAGTATATACCATCTACAGTCATAAAAGTAGAGTGCTCTTCATCTTTCTTAGACATTGGAATTTGATGGAAACTAGAATATGCTTCGAGGAAACAAAGTAGCTCACAACCACAGGTAGAATCCACTATCTGATCTATTCTTGGTAGTGGAAAGGGGTCTTTTGGGCATGCCTTATTTAATGTGGTGTAGTCGATGCACATTCGAAGCTTCCCGCCGGCCTTGGGTACAACAACTGGGTTTGCCAGCCATTGCAGGTGATGCACCTCTCGAATGAATCCAGCGTTGAGCAACTTGTTGATTTCTTCTCGGATGAAGCTCTGCCGTTCAATAGATTGTTCTTGGGGCTTTTGTTGTATAGGTCGTGCATCGGGGTATATCTTTAGATGATGCTCGATCACCTCCCTGGGGATACCTAACATTCGTGACGGTTGGCAAGCAAACACGTCGACATTTGCCTAGACGAAAGTGGAGAGCACGAGTTCCTATTTGTCATCCAGACCTCCCAATATACGAGGGGTCTAAGTGGCATCAGAACCGATTTAGACGACATTGACGGGAACGTCGGTGTCGCCGCTTGGTTGCAAATGAGGTGCAAATTTTGAGTTGCGTTGGTGCAAGCTCGAAGGTTGTTGAGCAGTCTGCTCCTTGCTGCTTTCAGCTTCTTGCGCTACTGCGAGCACATGAAGCTTCTCCAACGTTGTAACTCCAGTAGTGCAGTCCCCTCAGATCCGGAGGACGCCTGATAGAGTTGGCATCTTCTACACCAGGTAGTCGTAGTGGGCCACCACCATGAACCTGTAGAGGGCTGGCCTGCCTAGGATAGCGTTGAAGGGAAGGTTGATGTGTGCTACATCAAAAATTGGCTTCTTTGACCAGAAGTTCTCCAGAGTTCTGAAGGTAACTGGCAGAGAGACAGATCCAAGTGGTGTGATAGCTCCCACACCCACTCCAGAGAATGGACGTGAGGGCCTAAGGTCCGAGAGGTTGACCTGAAGCTTCACAAAGGTGGCAAATCTGACGAGGTTGAGTGTCGTCCCACCATCAACCAAGACGTGGAAGTGCTGGACATTGTTGATAGTCGAAGAAACTATCAAAGGCATTTGCCAAGCTCTGACTATGTTCTTTGGACAGTCAGAAACATCAAAAGTGATCGGAGTGTCCATCCATTTCCGATGTGGCTCCACCTTGGAGGTAGGAGAAGCAGCAACCATCATCTCCCGACGCAAAATATTAACTATGTGCGGAGATGTAATGTATTAGGAACCTCAATACATCACATCGAGAGTCTTCCGATGTTCGTTGTCGGAGCTGGTGTCAGAGTCGTCGACGGTGCTATAGACCGCCTTTCACGTCTTCTTGGCATCTTGGAAGCCTAGATCCTAATCAGACAAAGCTTCGACAACCTTCTGTTTGCCTTCCCACTGGCGGAAAGGTGTGTAATCTTGATGCTTGCTCTGGCGTTCAACGAGCTTTTTGACCTCGTGGTAGTCTTCAAGATTATGGCCCGTGGATTTATGGATCAGGAACCACATCTTGTCACCGTCTTCAGACAGGTATCTGTAGAAGTGTTAATGTGACACTTCCTCCGGATCTGCTAAGGAGCAGCCCATGGAGGTTCTTGTTCAGCGGGGCTTAGGCCTCAATCGAGTGTTCACGCGTATGAGAGTGTACGAGACGGTGGTTTTTATGTGGTTCGTGCCACAAGGAGCGTAACAACCTACTCCATGGTGGATTGTATTGGTAGTGTGTGTGAATGCGTGTGTGTATCGGGATTGGATCCTGGGTCCTTTGTAATGGTGGTAGTCTGGTCCTTTTATAGACAAGGCTAGATGCCTTACAAGTGGGGTCCAGGACCTGATAGGTGGCCCCGGGGCGATCTTATCCTAAAGATAAAAGGCTTCTCACAAAATCTTTCTCTGACTGTGGCTTTGAAGACTCGCCATCTTGCCGCCTGAGTCGCCAGTGGCCCGTGTGCCTTTGCTTTTAATGGCAGGGGATGTCCCGTCCAACTGTCTCTATCGCTGTAAGCTACCCACTTGGCGGAGTGGGATAGGCCTGTGGCGTCTTCACTGCGATGCGATTGGTCCAAGAAGTTCCTGACATCAGGAGTGCGCTGCGCCATGCGTTTGGGGAAGCCGCATATCTTCAATGCTTGTCAAGGACAAGGCGCACCACCCTATTAACTCCTGCAACTCTTTGTCCAGGGCAAGTGGCTGAACTACGTGGCAGCTTAGGAGCTCAATTCCGCGGAAGAGGTCGGGTGCCACCTTACGGACCACGTGGCAGCTCGGGAGCTAACCTCCACGAAGGAGGTCGAGTCCCGTCTTACAGACCACGTGGAAGCACCAGAGCCCGTTCCGGAGTTGAGCGGGGACTCTAAGGCTGTGTGAGACATTGCAGCGCTGGAGCCTACCTATACAGGAGGTGTCTTGTCTGATGTCTCGAACCACGTGGCAGCACCGGAGCCCTATCTCATGCGGGAGAGGGATCCTTACCTGCTAGACCTGTGGCTGCATGGGAGCTCGTCTCCAAGGGGGAGCCGAACTCTTCTTCGGGGTCTCTTGCGGGTACCCCGAACCCCACATCTGAGGTAGATGGTTCCGGGCCTTCTGAACATGTGGCGCCCTTGGGCCCTGCCTCTGCTGGAAGGCAGGACACCTAGGCGGCTCTAGCATGTGCGCGAGGGTACCCGGTATGTCGGGTACCGACAGTGGCCCCTAGGTCCACCATGGGGTGAGGCGATGAGCCCGAGGGTGGAGCCCTATCCCTGCTTTCCATCACTGCTTTTTAATTTTGTCTTGATCAGCCGAAGTGGTGCACGCCTCTGCTGTAGTGGCCACACATCCCTCTATGGTTGAGGGGTCATGGCAACAGGATCTTTGCTTGCTGTGACATTATCACGACGGTTCCTAATGCGCTTGCTGTACTTCTACTGCTTTCACTTCCGTCTTTATGGGAACCGCTGTGTTGCCTTCTCAGGCAGAGAAATGCCTGGACCAGTTTCTCTAACGGGGGACCAGGGCCCTTTTGTCATCGACGCCATGGCATGAGCCGCTGATTCTGAGCCCACCCAAATTTGCACGGTGTGCTCAAACTCCGCTAGGGTGCTTTAAAGGATACCTGTGTGGGTAATGGTGGTTCCTTCCTTACGCACGCACCAAACATTCGAGCCTTCGACTTCCTCCTTGAGCGCCCACTCCTTCCTCACCCTCGAGGTTCTTGACTCCTGCTCCAATGGACTCAGCCTTGCCTCCTTCCCGGATGGAGGAAGTCTCATGCGTGAGGCGGATTTTTTTCTGGGAGGACGAGAAGCGGTGGGATTTGATCTGTCCTGGCTCCCTACCACTGGAGTTGGGGGAGGAAGAGATTGTCTTCTTCAAGGCGCACGCATATTCCAGGTTCCCCCCTCCCCCTGTTTCCACCGTTCTGGTGACACTTCTGGAGGTTTTTGGGCTCTAGCTTCATCACCTGTCACCAAACTCTTTGGTGGCAGCAGCGGTGTTCTCGCATTTCTGCGAGATGTTCATTGGAGTGTACCAGTGCATGCTAGTGCTCCGACAGTTCTTCATGCTGAGGCGGAGTGGGAAGAAGAGCAAGAAAAGCTTTCTCGGTGCCTACTACTTCCAGCATCGGGCGAACAACACCTTCAAGTACATCACTCTGCTCTTCTCGGCAGAATGGCTTGACTGGAGGAGTGACTGGGTGATCGTACACGCCGACGCCCACAATCGTATGGTCCTGCCCACCGGCTGGCCGTTGTTTAGGAACACGACCTGGGAGCAATATCTGGAGCTGGAGTTGGCATATACTACGGTGATGGAGAGGATCTGATAACTGGTGGAACACGCTCTGTCAGAGATTGCGGTGATGACTGACTTCGTGCGTCAATGCTTGACCCCCCTCCAGCATCGTTGCCGTCCTGCATGGCTCTACTTTGGGCTTCAGGATGGCACCAGGTTGTTGAGGGGTCGTGACACGGAGAAGACCCCGGAAGAGGTGTTTGGCATAATGTCCAAGTCGTGTGATGACCTGTTGTCCCACGACATCTCATCTTCCCACGGTCTTGCCCACCGCTTTGCACGGATCGGACCTTAGGACAATGATTTTGAAGGAGATGCCAAACCTGGACGCGCTCGGTCTTGCGCCGCGGCAGGTTGGTGACGAGAGACGTGGGTTGTCCATCGTCGACACCCCACAAGAGTCTGCACCTGCTCCAGGCTCTGAAGCTTCAAGGGCAGAGGACACACCCTCTATCGGAGGGAAGGGCAAGGTGCCGGTCCCTGATATAAGCAAGGGGAAGGCATCGGTCCCCGACAAGGGGAAGAGGAAGTCGTCGGTGGTTGTGGTTGCGAAGGAAAAATGCCCTCGTTCGCTGCCGAGGCTGTCGCCGCGGGCGGTCCCTACCCCGAGGCCTCGTCTGACGGAGCGCCTCGCTCCGGCATCGAGCGTTGGTGGCTCTTCGGCCTGGCGAGAGGCAACTCTGCAATCACCCGCTGTCAGCACATCGGCCAGCGTCTTTGCCACTGGTGTGGTCCAAGGTGCCGGAGAGGGCTCTGAGAGCGCTACGCCCACAGAGCCCCAGGCCAAGAGACCTCAAGCTAACATTGGCGGCAGCTCAAGGGGAGGCTCCGGGAGTGGCAATGTCGGAGTTGGAGGGGGCACACTGACGCAGGGTGGCACCATCACCGGTGGTTCTAGTGGAGGTCCGGTTGGATGACCCCGCCTGCGGCATCGCCAACGAAGCCCATAGCTTCGGGCCCGTCGAAAGTCGAGGCCCGCTGGAGTTTTCAGGGACGTCTGTAAGGCATCCTATCCATAGCTTGCGTCGTCATCCTGTATGCTTTTGTTGATTGATCAGGACTTGTTTTTGATTTGCAAGTCCATGTCAGCTGTTGTGACGCCCTTACCGCTGGGGGTAGTGTCCTAGAGCACTTTGAAGACGACCCAAGGAGCTAATGCTGCACCGGCAAAATAGACCACCGAGCTGGATCAGGGAAGCGTTGCTCTAGCGCCCTTGCGTGGCGTGAGTAGTGAAGCTTCTCCGACTGCCGTCCCGGAGGCACCTCCAACTACTGCATCGGAGGCAATGTCGGAGCTAGCTCAGCGGCCTGAGGGCCCAGCCTCTGAAGCTGTTGATCCGGCAGGTGGCTCCTTGGGCGATGGTGATGTTGCCACTTCGGACAGCGCCACAACTTCTGCTCAGTCCGCGGAGAGGAGGCCTCCGGTACTAGTGATCTCGCTTTCATCGTCGCAAGAGGAAGAGGTTTTTGAGATGGTTACCGGGCGACCCTTATTTACTTCGATAGAGCCAGAGCATCTACCCGGCATCATGGCCTCGGCGCAGTCTAGCATCGACCTGGTCCAGTCCAACCTCCGCCGGGCGCAGGGGGCCCTTGCCGTAGAGTGGGAGACGCTGCACGCGGAGGGCGATCGCCTCCGGTCCTTGGAGGACGTCTTGAGGTCCACGATTGCCAATGCAAAGGTAAAGTACCAGCAGGAGAAAGAAGAGCTGGAGCTAAGGTGCCTCCTGGTGAAGGCCGTGGACGCCATGTCTAGAGGATTCTGGCTGACGCCATGGCATCCAGCGATGCGGCTGATGCTCGCCTGCGCACCCTCGAAGCAGGTCGAGAGGCCCATAATCGCCGTAAGGCTGCTGTTGCTGAGCGGGAGGCTGCTGCTACTGAGCAAGAGGCGGTGGCCTAGGCAATGATGGCTCAGGTCGAGTGTAGGATCGAAGAGCACGTGAAAAGCTACCAGAGGGGGGGTGAATGGTAGATTTAAAAATCTTACGCAGCGGAAACAATAAAACCCTAATCCCTTCAGTAGAAAAACGATCTGTTAAAGAAATCGTGTATGAGACTAATCTAAACGTTTTTCACCGTGAAAAAGGTGATATATATCAGAGAGAATCAAGTCACGAAGACAACACAAAAAGAATTACTCAAATCCGTCGAGAACAACTCAAGTTATGATCAAAAGATCAAACACTGGTCAATCTGACCTACCCGAGAAAAACAGTTTCTGGAGTGCTGCAAAGAAACTCGTGTAGATCAAAAACCACAAATCCAATGACCGTGAAATTTTGACAGATGATAGAAAATCAAGTTGTGAAGACAAACCAAAAAGAATCACGTCAATTGGATCAGAAAAACTTGAGTTATGATAAAACCACCGACAAAAGGTAGTGCTGTCCAGAAACTCGACGAGTAAAACTTGTCTGGAACAAGTCGGTCGAACAAGGCACAAAAGTTACTTCAAACTATGAATTTTATTCAATAGAACACAATAGGAACAGCCCCAAAGTCGTGCCAATCGAGCTTTGGCCTTCCCTTGCTTATATAACCAGCCCTTAGGCCAACCCAATAAAACTAGGACTCCAATCCTACTCAGATCACGAATCCTAACTTTCCATAACTGCTCAAGATTCTTCTATACGCAGATAGAAGCAATCTTAAGACTTCCAAACATCTTAGGAACGTATCCCACATTCCTAAACAACTCAAATTCGTGACACACACGAAATCCTAACATAACCAACTCGATATTTCCATACCGAGCCATAACCGACTCAGCTAGCAGCCTAAGTCTTCAACCGATACAATCTGATCCTTCCGATCAGATCTTCCTTCCATAATCCGTCTCTAGAAGCATATTGCCACGTCATGCACCTCATGCATACGTGCGAACACCTTCCTTCGACCTTCATATGCACTGTCCTTGATTCAATCATCCTGTGCGACCTCCTGACCCGCTCAACCACAGTTCCTCCTGAACTTGGTTGTTGGAACCTCATCTCCTCCTGAGACTAGTCCAATGGATCCCGTCACCAGCCATGACTTGAACTCAAGCAACACCTGCACATGAATAAACAACCAATCTATACGAGCCCAAGTCCTCGACTTGACTCACGTTAGTTCCGAACACAACACCTTACGTGAGAACCTCACATAAGCATGTTGCAAAACCACAGTAGAAACGATATCAACCGTATCATCCAAAACGCACCAAAAACTTAGCAAATGAAAACTAAGCAATCTTCCCAATCAAGTAAAGCAAGTACGAGACATTGCAAATGCAAAGCAGAAGCACTGCGGTCAAGTTCCGGACCTTGCCAGAGCAACCCGGAGCTTGAGCTGGAGCTAACAAGAGCTAGTAGAACCTAGCGCCGGAGCTTACCAAAACTAGTAGATCCTGGATCCGGAGCTTATCAAAACTAGTCGGAACTAGTCAACCCAAAACCTGGAGCTAGACAAAGTACGTCGAAGCTTAGCATCCCGGAGCTAACGAAAATATGCCGGAGCTATCAAATATATGCCGGAGCTAAAGATAAAGCTCACCGGAGCTAAACAAAGCTGGTCGGAACTTACCAAGAAGTCGGACCTAGCATCAAACGTAACCGGAGCTACCCAAAGCAAGCCGGACCTATCGTCGGACCTTGCTGTAGCTCGGAGCTAGAGTCGGACCTTGATAAAAAGGTGTTTTGGTGATATTAAAAACTTTTATCATCAAAGCCAAGTGTATTCACTACAAGCCAATGTATTCAGCACACATAGGTCTTACAATCTCCCCCTTGATGAATGCATTGGCAACACCATTTAAAATTCCGAATATTGGCTTATTCAAATAAAAGTTTTGAAAACAATTTCTCCCCTTTTTGTTTAAATAAAAAATAAAATGAGAAGGAAAAAAATATCCCATATTATCTCTCCCCCTTTATTAACTTTCCTTATGCACATATTCTCTTCATGCTTATCTCTTCCTTTTTGAATGTGTGATTAATCTCTCCCCCTTTGACAATGTATTCAGCAAGGTAAAAGAGAAATTTTAATTGTTATGAGATATAAACAAATTATCTCTCCTTCTTTAGTTGTTATGAGCATATTATAACATATACATATAAACAAAGCTCACCCAAGTCATACTATCAAGTAACTTATACTATCACATCAATGAGATACATAATGTAGTGTAAGCCATGCTAGAAAGCAAGTGTGATTTTCAATTTTAGCAGGTCATGATCTCACAAACTCAACTATTTCAAAACCTGAAAGCATGACATTTGTTGCTGCATTTTATTATTTTTCAAAGCATAAATTTAGATAATATGATATTTGCAAGAGATTATATGCTCATCTGCCTTATTCTAACCAACCAAGCCAAGCCTATGTCATTTGACAATCAGAAGCTTAAGGACATGGTTTTAGTCATACACAACTTCTTCCAAGTTCATATCTAAGTGCAATGACAAGCCATCTCGAAAGAAGAAGTGCGATGCATGCATATTCTCTTGATCTTTTCTCAATTTATATTTGTTCATAAAAACTCAACATGTGAGTTGATTACTTGATAAATTCTTAATGATTAAAAGCATTTGTGAGCATGCAACAAGTTCAAAACAGCAAGAAAGTTCGACCATGACCAGATTTAGTGTAAGTAATTATTCCAATTACTAGACATGGCAAAAACTACAAAAAGTATAACACGAGTAATGTAGTAAGAACTTTCAGCATGTAAAAGGAATCACAAAGTCATATATGTATGAAATAATATGCTCATATTATTTTAATTTCAGATTCACACATAGACTTCCTAAGTTTCAAAAACTCCCCCTCAATTTAAGCCATGAGGATGCATAACCCCTATTTCACTACGAATGTAACAAAAACGAGTGAAATCCAAAGGTTTTGTAAAAATGTCAGCCAATTGTTGTTCGGTATCTACATGGTGAAGCACAATGTTTCCTTTTTCAACATTATCACGGAGAAAGTGATACCTAATGTCAATGTGCTTAGTTCTAGAATGTTGCACGGGGTTTTTAGCAATGCAAATAGCACTAGTGTTATCACAGAACAGTGGAACACTATCTAGATCAACCCCATAGTCCTTAAGTGTTTGAACAATCCAAAGAATTTGTGAACAAGCACTAGCAGCAGCTACATACTCAGATTCGGCTGTGGATTGTGCAACTGAACTTTGTTTTCTAGAGGACCAAGCAACAAGAGAATTACCAAGAAAATGACAAGCACCGGAAGTACTTTTCCTATCAGTCCTACGACACCCAAAATCAGCATCCGAAAAAGCTTTCAAAGAAACGATTGAGGAAGAAGGAAGAAAAATGCCAAATTCTTGAGTTCCATGTAAGTACCTGAGAATCCTTTTGACGGCTTGACGATGTGAAACACGTGGGGAAGCTTGAAACCGTGCACAAAGACATACGCTGAATTGTATGTCCGGTCTTGATGCTGTAAGGTACAAAAGTGATCCGATCATACTTCTATATTCTTTTTGATCCACGGATTCACCATCTTCATCAAGTTCAAGTGTTGTTGCTGTTCCCATTGGTGTCCGAAGAGGCTTGCTTTTGTCCATGTTGAAGCGCCTTAGGAGATCTTTGGTATACTTTGTTTGATGCACAAAGGTACCCTCCTTGGTTTGCTTGATTTGCAGCCCCAAAAAGTAAGTGAGTTCACCCATAATACTCATTTCAAATTCGGAACTCATCATTGCTGAAAACTTGGACACAAGATCATGAGAAGCACAACCAAAGATAATATCATCCACATACACTTGAACGAATAATGAGTCATTGCCATGTTTAAGCACAAAAAGAGTTTTATCAGCCTTTCCCATTGTAAACCCCTTTTCAAGTAAGAATGTTTTTAACCTATCATACCATGCTCTAGGGGCTTGTTTGAGACCATATAAGGCTTTGGACAGTTTGTAAACATGATTAGGAAAATCTGGATTTTCAAAACCTGGTGGTTGTTTGACAAAAACCTCCTCATCTATGTAGCCATTAAGAAAAGCACTTTTAACATCCATTTGATATAGCTTAAAACCTTTAGATGCTGCGAAAGCTAACAAAATTCTTATGGCTTCTAATCTAGCGACAGGAGCAAAAGTTTCATCAAAATCTAGACCTTCAACTTGAGTGAAACCTTGAGCAACCAACCTAGCCTTATTCCTAATCACAACCCCATCCTCACTTTGTTTATTTTTATATACCCATTTAGTTCCAATTAAAGTGTGGCCTTGAGGTGGAGGTACAAGTTTCCAAACATTATTTCTTTCAAAATTTTCTAACTCTTCTTGCATGGCAATAATCCAAGATTCATTAGTGAGTGCGTGTGATATATCTTTGGGTTCAAAAGAAGCAACAAAAGCAGAATGAGCATGAGAGTTTGGATCGCAAAACCTGGACCGTGTGACTCGTTCATGCAAGCTTCCAATCATCTGTTGTGGTGAATGATCTTTGTAAAAACGTAGGGGAAAAGATGTCTCACAAGCTTCTTTTTCATTAGGTTCATTGTAGATTGATGAGCTTGTGATTTGTGGACGATCAGGACCAGCAGAGGTGACAGCCGGAGCTTGTTCAATGTCCGGAGCTGGACACGTGTCAACTTCGGAACTACCAGGCAGTATCACCGGCTCTTCTTCATCTTCGAAAATACCCTCCCCCTGAGAATATGAATCTGGTCCTGCAACACCGGAGCTAGTACCTGGGCTAGCTTCATCAAAAGACACTTCACAAGTCTCCACGATTTTGTTAGTGTCAAGTAAAAGCACACGGTAGCCTCTAGTATGAGATGGATAACCAAGAAACATGCCATCATTGGATCTAGGTTCAAATTTATCAAGATTACCATGTTTCTTAACAAAACATTTGCAACCAAAGACCCGAAAGTGTGTAACACTAGGCCTATGTCCAAACCGGAGCTCATATGGTGTTTTATCTAGCTTAGCACGCAGGAAAACACGATTTGAGACATAACAAGCGGTTGCTAATGCATGAGCCCAAAATTTCCTAGGGGTTTGATATTCATCAAGCATAGTCCTAGCCATCTCAACTAGGGTTCTGTTCTTTCTTTCTACAACACCGTTTTGTTGAGGTACATATGGTGAAGAAAATTGATGATCTATTCTATTTTCAGCACAAAAGTGATCAAAGAATTGATTTTTAAATTCAGTTCCATTATCACTTCTAATTGCTTTTAATGATTCTGGGTGATCAATTGATAATCTAAGAAATAAAGTTCTAAAGTGACTAAAGACTTCATTCTTAGACGCCATAAAATACACCCAAGAATATCTAGAATAATCATCAACAATAACAAGAGCATACCATTTACCTCCGAAGGATTGAACACGTGAAGGTCCTATGGTGTCAAGATGCAAAAGTTGACATGGTTCAGTTGTCATGATCATTGTGAGAGGAGTATGTGAACCTGCAACCATCTTAGCATGTCTACAAGAAGAGCACACAATTTCTTTGTCCCCTTTAAGCTTAGGCAGCCCACGTATGCGATCAAGAGCACTAACACGCCTTAGGTGATCAAAGCCTACGTGACCAAGTCTACGATGCCAAAAATATAAGTCCTTTGAATCATTAGCAACTAGACACCTATGCTTAGAAGAAGACATATCAAAATCAGCTTTAAAAACTCTTCCAAACCGAGACATGTTAAAAATAAGCTCACTATTTGAATCTACAACTTTGCAGCAGTTTTTATTGAAAGTAATTTCTAGATTTTCATCTAGCAATTGTGAAACAGAAAGCAAGTTATATTTCAAATTTTTTACAAGTGTCACATCCTTCAAAGTGTAGTGATCATTTACTCTAACCGAACCCTTAGCAATTATAGGAGTTGAAGAATTATCGGCAAAAGTAACATTCTCTACACGTGACACAAAGGTGAGGGAGGAGAACCAATCTTTGTTACCGGTCATGTGGCGTGAGCAACCTGAATCCACAATCCAAATATTCTCCTTCCTCAAGCGTGTAACCTACATAGAAGTACAATACGCCGATGACTCAATACTGGGGTTAGTCAAAAGGCATTTAGGAATCCAGTACTGAGTCACGCGACGTGCACCAGGAAAAACACGCGAATGCTGAGATAAAACAGCAGGTTTATGAGTCAAAGATTGAGGTTTTCTTTTCTTAACAGTTGATTTAGAAGTTGTTACTTGTTTAGAGTGAAAACCGGTAGCTCCGGAGGTAAAAGCAGAAGGTCCGGAGGCAAAAACTGAAGCTCCAGAGGGAACAACAGAAGATCCGGTAGCTCTTGGAGCTATCGGAACTATCGGAGCTGCTTTTGCGGATTTCTTACCAGAAGGTCTGGAAGCTACCTTCTCAAATTTCTGACTCACTAAAGCAGGTTGTGTTTTTCTAATTGCATGAAAGTTATAAGATCTAGCAATTTTTCTTTCCTTTTTCTGTTGTTTAGCTAGTCTATAACAAAAATCTATGACATGACCATCTCTACCACAGAAGGTACAATGAAATTTAACTTTGTGTTCATGTCTAGATGAGCAAGCAATATTTTTATTTGAAACCGAATGAGGCAACACTCCTGCAGATTTGAAAACCACTTCTTTTTGTTTAGGAACTGTTTGAATCAAACCACTTCCTAATGACCTTACAATTTTAGGTGGATGTTCCTTAGCATGAACATGAGAATCAAAACCTAAACCAGTTTTATCTTTGCTAGACTTGGAAGAATTCAGCAGCAAGTTTAGATTCTTATCCCCATTACAAAACCGACCTAGTGTCCTATTCATGTCATCAAGTTTCTTGGACAAGTCTAGGCAGTTTTCACATGAAGTTTTTCCTTTTAGTTTGCAATTGGAACAAAATTTAACTTCATGAGAACGTAAAGCATTGTTCAACATAGAAATTTCATTCATAGCATCTTGCAGTTTCTTATCAAGATTTTCACATGCAGAACAATGCAAGTCAATTGTAGAACAGCTAGCATCTTTCAAGTTTTTATCATTAAGTGCAGCAAGCTCTTTGTTCTTTTTAATTTCTTCATCAAGTTTATCTAGAGTGGAGGAGTGTGCACTTCTTAATGTGGACAATTGTTCATAGATTAAGTCACATGAGGGACATGCATCATCACTAGGAATCAAAGTTTTTTAAACGATTAATTTCAGATTCTAGTGATTCAATTTTAGCAGCACTATCCCTAAGCTTTTTGTCCTTTTTCTTGACAATAATAGTTGCACGAGAAATAGCATCACACATTTCATTGCAGGTAGAACATACCTCATCATCATCACTGTTGTGTTCTGCTTCCTCCTGACTTGATCTTGATCTTGCTTTGCCCGCCATGAAGCATAAGTTGGCCAGATCATCATTATCTTCATCACTTTCAAAGTCTACATCACTTGAACTGAGCTCTTGAAGCGCGGTGATGAAGCTGTTGATCATCTTGCGTCCTATGGTACCTTTCTTCTTCTTGTTGGAATTTCCAGAGGAGGTCCGGATCTTGCTTTGTTTTTCTTCCCGGGTGGTCGGACCTGAAAGGTTAGGGCATTCTGTACGAAAGTGTCCTGTTTTACCACATTCAAAACAGCGTTGAGGTCCGGAGCTTCCTCTCCTTCTAGTTCTCACATTTTGCAATGCTTTTGAGAATCTAGTAGAGATGAGTGCCAACTCCTCTTCTGGAATTTCTTCGATCTGCTCCAGGGTTAGTGAGGACAACAAAGCAAGAGTATTGCAGGATGATGATTGGCCGGAGCTAGACATATCACGTTGTGAGACAAATGCAATAGACTTGTTTGGGTTCTTACGTGCTAGGATGCCAATTTCATGAGTTTTTAGTTTAGAATAAAGTACATCTAATGTAAGAGAACTCATGACAGTTGATTCACGAATAGATGTTACTTTCATCTCCCAAATTGTCATGTCTAATGCACTAAGAAGTTGTCTAGCATTCTCAGCATCAGAAAAATTTACATTGACACTACGTAAGTTGCTGAGAATTTTATTGAAACGAGCAAAGAGGTCATCGATCGACTCACCTGGTTGCATCTCAAAACGCATATATTCTTTCTTGAACATATCTTGTTTTACCTCCTTGATTGTGTTGGAGCCTTCATGATAATCACAGAGAGCTCTCCAAACGTCGTATGCTGATCGGAGGTGCGCGACACGATCAAAGTCGCTTTGAGTGAGTCCTTGGATGATCAAGTTTCGGGCTTTGTTGTTGTTGTCGACGTCCCGGAGGTTCGTGGCCGTGACTTGATCATTGGGTGGCACTTCATAAGGCTTATACACCTTCTCCCATATTGCAAAGCCTTGTGCCTGGATAAAAGCCTCCATGCGTGCCTTCCAAACCTGAAAATCAATACCAGCAAACACACAAGGTTTGACGGAGTACTTCTCCATGATGATTAGTCAAAAACACGTGCAAATCATAAAGATTAGAGCACCGTGGCTCTGATACCAATTGTAGGATCGAAGAGCACGTGAAAAGCTACCAGAGGGGGGGTGAATGGTAGATTTAAAAATCTTACGCAGCGGAAACAATAAAACCCTAATCCCTTCAGTAGAAAAATGATCTGTTAAAGAAATTGTGTATGAGACTAATATAAACGTTTTTCACCGTGAAAAAGGTGATATATATCAGAGAGAATCAAGTCACGAAGACAACACAAAAAGAATTACTCAAATCCGTCGAGAACAACTCAAGTTATGATCAAAAGATCAAACACTGGTCAATCTGACCTACCCGAGAAAAACAGTTTCTGGAGTGCTGCAAAGAAACTCGTGTAGATCAAAAACCACAAATCCAATGACCGTGAAATTTTGACAGATGATAGACAATCAAGTTGTGAAGACAACCCAAAAAGTATCACGTCAATTGGATCAAAAAAACTTGAGTTATGATAAACCACCGACAAAAGGTAGTGCTGTCCAGAAACTCGACGAGTAAAACTTGTCTGGAACAAGTCGGTCGAACAAGGCACAAAAGTTACTTAAAACTATGAATTTTATTCAATAGAACACAATAGGAACAGCCCCAAAGTCGTGCCAATCGATCTTTGGCCTTCCCTTGCTTATATAACCAGCCCTTAGGCCAACCCAATAAAACTAGGACTCCAATCCTACTCAGATCACGAATCCTAACTTTCCATAACTGCTCAAGATTCTTCTATACGCAGATAGAAGCAATCTTAAGACTTCCAAACATCTTAGGAACGTATCCCACATTCCTAAACAACTCAAATTCGTGACACACACGAAATCCTAACATAACCAACTCGATATTTCCATACCGAGCCATAACCAACTCAGCTAGCAGCCTAAGTCTTCAACCGATACGATCTGATCCTTCCGATCAGATCTTCCTTCCATAATCCGTCTCTAGAAGCATATTGCCACGTCATGCACCTCATGCATACGTGCGAACACCTTCCTTCGACCTTCATATGCACTGTCCTTGATTCAATCATCCTGTGCGACCTCCTGACCCGCTCAACCACAGTTCCTCCTGAACTTGGTTGTTGGAACCTCATCTCCTCCTGAGACTAGTCCAATGGATCCCGTCACCAGCCATGACTTGAACTCAAGCAACACCTGCACATGAATAAACAACCAATCTATACGAGCCCAAGTCCTCGACTTGACTCACGTTAGTTCCGAACACAACACCTTACGTGAGAACCTCACATAAGCATGTTGCAAAACCACAGTAGAAACGATATCAACCGTATCATCCAAAACGCACCAAAAACTTAGCAAATGAAAACTAAGCAATCTTTCCAATCAAGTAAAGCAAGTACGAGACATTGCAAATGCAAAGCAGAAGCACTGCGGTCAAGTTCCGGACCTTGCCAGAGCAACCCGGAGCTTGAGCCGGAGCTAACAAGAGCTAGTAGAACCTAGCGCCGGAGCTTACCATAACTAGTAGATCCTGGATCCGGAGCTTATCAAAACTAGTCGGAACTAGTCAACCCAAAACCCGGAGCTAGACAAAGTACGTCGAAGCTTAGCATCCCGGAGCTAACGAAAATATGACGGAGCTATCAAATATATGCCGGAGCTAAAGATAAAGCTCACCGGAGCTAATCAAAGCTGGTCGGACCTTACCAAGAAGTCAGACCTAACATCAAACGTAACCGGAGCTACCCAAAGCAAGCCGGACCTATCGTCGGACCTTGCTGTAGCTCCGAGCTAGAGTCGGACCTTGATAAAAAGGTGTTTTGGTGATACTAAAAACTTTTATCATCAAAGCCAAGTGTATTCACTACAAGCCAATGTATTCAGCACACATAGGTCTTACATCGAGGCAGAGCGGGTCAGGCCGCAGTCTCACGCCAAAGACCTTGAGCTTCGAGAGAGCAACTTCGCGTGGTATCAGGAGCAGCATCTAGCTGAGCGCCAAGAACTCCTCCTGCTGGATCTTGACGTCAGGACTAATCGCGCCTGGGAGCTCGATCTACAGGAGCATCAGCTGGCCTAGCGTCTTGAAGCTAAGGACAGAGCGGTGGCAGAGACAGTGGCATCCCACGTGCTGTTGTGCTACTAGAGCCAGTACCCCGAGTTGCCGCTAGAGCCGGTTTTCGAAGGCCCTGTCGAAGAGCACGAGGAGACAACATCGGTGGAGGTTAAGGATGCCGCCAAACATGTCATAGTGCAATTCACCAGGGACTGAGGCTGGCAGCATGTCTTTGTATCCGGGGTTCGTGAATGTGGACTAGGGGGGGGGGGTGAATAGGACTTTTTGAATTTTGGTCGGAACCTGCAACACTTAACAAACTGATCGAATCCCGAGATATCGGACCAGTCCGGTAGAGTGCGGACTAGTCCGGTGAGTGCAGACTAGATTGATTAAGCTTGATCCATTATCTCGATCCTAGACTATATGCAGCGGAAAAGTACTTGTAATTAGAGTGTCACACTACTATGAACTAGGATGTAGCACAAGTTAATCTTATATTCAATGTTTTAATGTAATATAAACAAGATTGATTGAAACCCTAGATAGATATGAAAAGTTAGAACAATATGCGCAAATGTAACACCCTCATTTTCATGTATCATGCCTTGCATACACTCATATACATGTTTAACATTAACCCATAACAAGAGGAACAAGTTTAAAATTGATTTGGAACAAAACCGCACTTAAAAATGTAGGAAAGTGCGGACTAGTCCGGTTTTGCTGAGGACTAGTCCGATTTCTCTCTGTCTAAAAACGGACTTGTCCATTTTTGCTGCGGATTAGTCCGATATTTGCCTCTGGACAACTTCGGACTTGTCCGATTTTGTGCGGACTAGTCCGGTATTCCATGAATCCTTGAAAATTTGCTAAGTCCCTGGACTTTTCCGGACTAGTCCGGTGTTCCAGCGGACTTGTCCGTTTTCCTTTCTGACTAAGATCGGACTTGTCCGATTTTTGGCCAGACTTGTCCGATTTTCTCTCTGGACGACTTCGGACTAGTCCGGTCCTGTCCGGACTTGTCCGATATTTCGTGACTCCGAGATTGACCTTTTGTTTTACGACTTGTTTCTTGGGTTTCACGTTAAGTGGGCCTAGGGACGTCGTGCCTAACTCTTTTTAGAGCCCATGTGGGACTCTAAACCGACCTCTACTCATCCCAAACTCGAAATCCATCTAACCCTAGCCTCCACCTCTATATAAACAGCCCAACCCCTTGGTTTGACCTCTATTTGCCACTTTTCCACCCTCCCAAACCCTAGTTCGTGGGGAGCCACCACCAAGGAGGGAGGAGAAGATCCCAAGCAAGAAGAAGAAGAGGAGGAAACGAAAGAGGATCAAGATCTCGACCAAGTTTCGTCCTTCACCACCAATTCATCTCCAAGTTCATCACCAACCCTAGATCATGAAGATCCAAGTGTTACCTCCAAGTTTCTTGGTTCATTGGAGTTCTAAACACCTGGTATACCTTCTATTCTCTTTTCCTTACGTGAATTCCACCCCTAATCTCCGAATTCACGTCGATCTAGAAAACCATAATCTGCTGATCTCGTCAAGTGCGGACTTGTCCGGTCCCTAGCGGACTAGTCCGATCTTTCTGGTTAAATTGTGTTGAATTAATTCTAAAATTTGATCTAATCAACTCCAAACCTGTATAAACTTGTTAAAAGCTATTAGAACTAGTTAGAGATCATTAAAAGCAATCTAGTAACAAGTTCTACCTTGCATTTGCATTAATCATGCATGTCATGTCATATTGAGTAATATTTGTGCACTCTTTGATTGTGTTTCTTGTTTTGTATGTTTATTGTGTGGATTAGACGGATTTGCGCTAGAGAGTGCCGCGGAGGATCTACAACATCAAGAGTTTGAAGGATTTGACCCTAATCAACAGCAAGAGCAAGGCAAGTGTCCTTGAAGCATATTGATCCTGTTTTTAAAATAAATGTTTTGTTTGCAAAACTGCATGCTGTGTCAATTTGATGGGAATCCTATGGTAGGAAGTTTACTAGTTTTGTTTGACCACCCTTGTCACCTGGAATTTATGGTAGAGAGTCGGGAAGGGCTTTATACTTTTTGCTTCGGTCAATTAATTGGGATGGCAAACAACACTACACATTTAATTATGCATCAATGATATTCTGGTTAATGTGAACTGGTCAATACGATGGGTGATCTAAGCAAGCCTGGTATGTGGATGGGTTGGATGTTATGGTGGTTTGCTTGCTTTAGATCTAAGGACTGATTCATGCGAGAATAAGCCAGGACTACAGTGCCACCATGAGGCCAAGTATGGGTGCAGCGTAGCTGATTAATTAGGGCTTTGCTAGTGCTGTTTGGACCATTGTGGGTGCTCGGGGAAGGGGTAGTCGGATTGGGATTGTTGATGATTGGTGGGACTACCCTGGGATCCGAATGGCTCAAGAGGGGGCCCTTGGTTGAAGATGTGCTCTGCGGGAGACATCGCCACCGGTGAAACCTCAGTGCGGTCTAAATAGGCTAGTAATCCCTTTGTAAAGGCTATTTTGTGATCTCTTGGCCACACACCAACGGAAGTGTGTAATATGACTGACGGGTCATGGGCATAAGGGAGATTCTTAGTCGCCGAAAGGTGATGAAATCACGAACACGTGGGTAAAGAGGTACAAACTCTGCAGAGTTAATTAAAACTATCATGATAGTCGTGCTCCCGGTTATGAGCACCTGGAAAACTTCCATGATTAGAGGGTACTTGGTATTGAGATGGAATTTGGGATGGTTATGGTTTGGTAATGGTTATGGATGGTTATGGATTAATTTCTGGTATTGGATATGGTTATTGACGATGGTGAAATCTGGAATTATTGATGATGGTAAGGAATTCAGTTTGGTATTATGGTATTATTTATGATTATGATGGGTTTATTTCACATACATATAATATATTGCTCTTCAAATGTTTTACTGTACTTTTCCGCACTTTGCCATTATTATTGTCGTCATTTGAATCAGCCACATGTCATACTTTCCACACTCGCTGAGTACGACATGTACTCACTCTTGCAATCCCCCCCAACAGTTGCAGGTCAAGATTGGGAGTTTAATGGCGATAATGCGGAGTTCTAGGCCGTGTCTACCGTCAGCTTTGCCTGTGATGTTATTGGAGCTGCGCATACATACCCTGTCGCTTATGCTGCATAGTTGCTTAGTTTGCTTAATTAGTTTATTTCTTCTGCATTAGTTGAACTTGTCATTAATATTCATTAGAGCTTGTATTCAAGGATAATCTGGTTGTGTAATAAAATTTGGTTAATTAATCTTGTTCTATGGTAATTTTCTGTATACTCTTTTGTGATTGCACTCGTGTGTGTGTGTTGAACATCCTGGGCACACATATGCGTTAGCTTGGTTCGCTTTTCGGAACCAGGCGTCACAGATTGGTATCAGAGCCACAGGTTGACCGTAGGATGCAGCCTAGATAGAATGGACACTTTAGAGCATATAGGAGCACTCAGGAATCGATGTGTTCTTGCTTGGTGTGCTGTTTGCTATATATATTGCTTGCTTGTGTGCTTAATAGAGGATTTTGGTATGCTTTAGCATTGCCATGTCCACCTAGGCTAGTGTAGTTAGTTGTCTAGTTTCATATCCCTTGATGCATATAGTTGGGGACGTTTTCTAATTCTTACCTATTGCCCTTCTTCAGATGGTGAGGACTCGCAACCATAGGGATGGCAATGATGAGGAGGAGAACAATGGAGTGCCTCAGAACAACAATGGACAAGGACCTGCCCAAGGAGCTGTTAATATTGAGCAGCTTTTGGCCATGCAAAACCAGCTCATGCAGACCATGATACAGACTATGGGATAGCTGCAGGCTGGCAACATCAACAATCAGCCCCACATGCCTCCACTGCCACCCCCACCTCCTCATAACCGATTGGGAGAGTTTATGAGGACTAGGCCGCCAACCTTTGCTCAAGCCGCAAACCCTATGGATGCGGATGATTGGCTCAAGTCTGTGGAAAAGAAGCTAGCTATTGTCCAATGCAGTGACCGGGAGAAGGTCCTGTTCGCTTCTCATCAACTCGTTGGAGCAGCTGCGGATTGGTGGGATGCTTATTGCAGTGCTCATGAGAACCAAGAAAGAATCACTTGGGCCGAATTCAAGGAGAGTTTCCGTTCTCATTATGTGCCGGAGGGTGTTATGATATTGAAGAGGCAAGAATTTGAGAGTTTAAGGCAAGGAAGATCAAGCGTGAGTGAATATCTCAATAAGTTCACTCAACTCTCAAGGTATGCGCCTGAGGATGTGAGTCGGGATAGCCGGAAACAATACTTGTTCATGAGGGGCTTGAACAATGATATCCAAGTGCATTTGCTCAATTGTGATTATGCCAATTTTCAAAAACTTGTGGACAAAGCAATTGTGGTTGAGAATAAGATCCGTGAGATGGAGCAAGAAATCAAGAGGAAGGCACCATATCAAGGACAGCAACAAGGAAGTAATGTGCGCCCTCGCTTTGCGCCGCCCAATGCGCCTCATTATAGCTCCTCTATTCCTGCTCAGCGCCCTGGTTATGCACCACGCCCAACTCAGTTTGTGCAGCAGCGCCCTGTTATGCAAGCACCTAGGCCTCCAATGCCTTATGAGCCTCGTGCTAATTTTTCTGCTGCAAATGCTCAAAACCAAGCTCGTCCCAACAATTCTGGTGGGGTTAAGAAGTGTTATACTTGTGGAGAAGCTGGACACTTTGCGCATCAATGTCCTAAGTCAGGCCTTGGTCAAGGAAGCAATGCGCCGAGGCAAAACCCAAGACCCAATGGAGGACAACCACAAGGAAGCCATGGACAGCAGAATTTTGCTCGTGGCAACGTGAACCATGTCTCTACGGAGGATGCTCAACAAGCGGATGATGTGGTCATTGGTATGTTTCTCGCCAACTCCAACCCCGCGACTATGTTATTTGATTCTGGAGCATCGCATTCATTCATTGCATCAAAGTATGTTGCCAAGTATAGTTTGCCTATCTCTCATATGAAGTTTACTCTGTTGGTCAAGTATCCTGGAGGAGAGATGAGGACAAATATAGTATGTCCAAAAGTAAGCCTTAGAATAAGGGGGGTAGACTTCTCCGCCAACCTCATTGTTTTAGATTCTCAAGGATTGGACATTATACTTGGTATGGACTGGTTGAGGAAGCACAATGGAGTTATTGAGTGTGCCACAAAGACGGTGAAGTTGACTAATGAGGAAGGGATCACCGTAGAATTTGAAGCATCACAAACTGCACCGAAGCAATTGGAGCTGAATCATATGGACGGTGTCGCAATTGAGGAGATTCCGGTGGTGTGTGAATTTTTGGATGTTTTTCCGGACGAGTTGCCAGGTATGCCACCCGATCGAGACATTGAGTTTGTCATTGATTTAATACCTTGAACTGCACCTATAGCTAAGAGGCCGTATAGGATGCCTCCTATGGAATTAGCGGAGCTCAAGAAGCAAATTCAAGAGCAATTAGAGAAGGGTTTTATTCGCCCTAGTTCTTCACCTTGGGGAGCGCCTGTGCTGTTTGTGGACAAGAAGGACGGATCCCAAAGGATGTGCGTGGATTACCGAGCTCTCAACAAGGTAACAATCAAGAACAAGTACACCTTGCCCCGTATAGAGGATTTGATTGATCAGATGAAAGGCGCCTGTGTGTTTTCCAAGATTGATTTGAGGTCGGGATACTTTCAAATGAAGATTAGACCATCGGACATACCCAAGACAACTTTTAGGACACGGTATGGATCTTATGAGTACACCGTGATGTCTTTTGGATTGACAAATGCGCCTTCCTACTTTATGTACCTCATGAATAAGGTCTTCATGGAGTACTTGGATAAGTTTGTTGTGGTGTTTATTGATGACATTATGATCTACTCAAGGGATGAGAAGGAACATGAGGAACACTTGAGGCTTACGTTGCAGAAATTGAGGGAGCATCAGTTGTATGCCAAGTTCAACAAGTGTCAGTTTTGGTTGAAAGAGGTGCCATTTTTGGGTCATATCATCTCAGGAGGAGGAGTATCGGTTGACCCTGGTAAAGTGAGGGATGTGTTGAAGTGGGAACCGCCGCAAAACGTCAAGGAAATAAGGAGTTTTCTTGGGATGGCTGGATATTACCGTCGGTTTATCAAGGATTTTTCCAAGATAGACAAGCCTATGACGGAGTTGCTAATGAAGGGAAAGGCGTTCCAATGGACCGAAGCTTGTCAAAATAGTTTTGAGGAGTTGAAGAAGAGGTTAACAACAGCCCCAGTTTTGGTATTGCCGGATGTAAGCAAGGGTTTTGATATTTATTGTGACGCATCAAGACAAGGACTCGGATGCGTGCTTATGCAAGAAGGTCAAGTGGTCGCCTATGTGTCAAGACAATTGAAGAAACATGAGCAGAATTACCCAACGCATGATTTGGAACTCGCGGCTGTGGTACATGCATTGAAGATTTGGAAACACTATATTCTGGGACATAGGTGTGAAATTTACACGGATCATAAGAGTTTGAAGTATATTTTCACACAAACGGATCTGAACTTGAGGCAACGAAGATGGTTGGAGCTCATCAAAGATTATGATTTGGGGATCAACTATCATCCGGGAAAGGCCAATGTAGTGGCCGATGCTTTGAGTAGAGAAGGAGTAAGTCATCAACTCACAGTTCGAGAGTTACCATCCGAGTTATGCAAGGAGTTTGAACGGTTGAACCTTGGATTTGTAAATGAGATGGGGACAATGGAATTAAATCCAACCTTGGAGCAAGAAATTCGAGAAGCACAAACCACAGATGAGGAGATCAAGGAAATCAAGGAAAGAACCGAAGAAGGGAGAGAATTCAGATTTGACGAGGATGAACATGGTACCTTATGGCTTGGAAAGAGGATCGTTGTGCCTACCGTAAAGCATATTCGGGAGACAATATTAAAGGAGGCACATGACTCGCCTTACTCGATTCACCCAGGTTGTACGAAGATGTACAAGGACTTGAAGTTTTGCTATTGGTGGGATAGCATGAAGAAGGACATAGCCGAATATGTTGCATTGTGTGACGTGTGCCAATGAGTCAAGGCGGAACATCAAAGGCCAGCAGGGTTATTGCAGCCATTGAAGATTCCAGAGTGGAAGTGGGAAGAGATTGGTATGGACTTTATAGTTGGATTACCGCGAACCCAGTATGGCTATGATTCAATATGGGTCATTGTAGATCGGTTGACAAAATCAGCTCACTTCATTCCTGTCAAGACCACATATACCACCGCGAAGCTAGCGGAATTGTATATGGAGCATATTGTGTGCCTACATGGAGTACCAAAGAAGATAGTCTCGGATAGAGGTTCTCAATTTACTTCCAGGTTTTGGCAAAAGTTGCATGAAGCTTTGGGAACGAGGTTGAACTTTAGTTCAGCATATCATCCTCAAACGGATGGACAACCCGAGAGGACCAATCATATTTTGGAGGACATGTTAAGAGCTTGTGCTTTAAAGCATGGAAAAAGTTGGGACAAAAGCTTGCCATACGCGGAATTTTCATACAACAATAGTTACCAAGCAAGCTTGAAGATGTCACCGTACGAAGCGCTTTATGGGAGGAAGTGTAGGACACCTTTATTCTAGAATGAGGCAGGAGAAACTCAAGTATTTGGTCCAGATGTGTTGCAAGAAGCCGAAAAGCAAGTCCAAATAATTCGTGAAAACTTGAGGGCTGCCCAATCAAGACAAAAAGGCTATGCGCACAATAGGAGAAGGAAATTAGCCTTTGAAATAGGAGATTTTGTTTACCTCAAGGTGTCACCAATGAGAGGTCATAAGAGGTTTCACATAAGAGGGAAGCTCGCACCTCGTTACATTGGACCATTCAAGATTTTGGACAAAAGGGGAGAAGTAGCATATAAGTTGGAGATGCCAGCCCATCTTTCAGACGTACATGATGTGTTTCATGTTTCCCAGCTCAAGAAGTGTTTGAGAGTACCGGAAGAACAAGTGCCAATGGAAGAATTGGAACTAGAGGAAGATTTGACTTATGCCGAGCAACCGGTCAAAATCTTGGAAACTAAGGAAAGAGTCACAAGGAACAAGATTATTAGATGGTGTAAAGTTCAATGGAAGCACCACACCGAAGAAGAAGCAACTTGGGAGCTAGAAGATGATCTCAAGAAGGAATTTCCCTATCTCTTCTCTTCCGCGTCGAATCTCGAGGGCGAGATTCATTTTAAGGGGGGTAGGTTTGTAACACCCTCATTTTCATGTATCATGCCTTGCATACACTCATATACATGTTTAACATTAACCCATAACAAGAGGAACAAGTTTAAAATTGATTTGGAACAAAACCGCACTTAAAAATGTAGGAAAGTGCGGACTAGTCCGGTTTTGCTGAGGACTAGTCCGATTTCTCTCTGTCTAAAAACGGACTTGTCCGTTTTTGCTGCGGATTAGTCCGATATTTGCCTCTGGACAACTTCGGACTTGTCCGATTTTGTGCGGACTAGTCCGGTATTCCATGAATCCTTGAAAATTTGCTAAGTCCCTGGACTTTTCCGGACTAGTCCGGTGTTCCAGCGGACTTGTCCGTTTTCCTTTCTGACTAAGATCGGACTTGTCCGATTTTTGGCCAGACTTGTCCGGTTTTCTCTCTGGACGACTTCGGACTAGTCCGGTCCTGTCCGGACTTGTCCGATATTTCGTGACTCCGAGATTGACCTTTTGTTTTACGACTTGTTTCTTTGGTTTCACGTTAAGTGGGCCTAGGTACGTCGTGCCTAACTCTTTTAGAGCCCATGTGGGACTCTAAACCGACCTCTACTCATCCCAAACTCAAAATCCATCTAACCCTAGCCTCCACCTCTATATAAACAGCCCAACCCCTTGGTTTGACCTCTATTTGCCACTTTTCCACCCACCCAAACCCTAGTTCGTGGGGAGCCACCACCAAGGAGGGAGGAGAAGATCCCAAGCAAGAAGAAGAAGAGGAGGAAACGAAAGAGGATCAAGATCTCCACCAAGTTTCGTCCTTCACCACCAATTCATCTCCAAGTTCATCACCAACCCTAGATCATCAAGATCCAAGTGTTACCTCCAAGTTTCTTGGTTCATTGGAGTTCTAAACACCTGGTATACCTTCTATTCTCTTTTCCTTACATGAATTCCACCCCTAATATCCGAATTCACGTCGATCTAGAAAACCCTAATCTGCTGATCTCGTCAAGTGCGGACTTGCCCGGTCCCTAGCAGACTAGTTCGATCTTTCTGGTTAAATTGTGTTGAATTAATTCTAAAATTTGATCTAATCAACTCCAAACCTGTATAAACTTGTTAAAAGCTATTAGAACTAGTTAGAGATCATTAAAAGCAATCTAGTAACAAGTTCTACCTTGCATTTGCATTAATCATGCATGTCATGTCATATTGAGTAATATTTGTGCACTCTTTGATTGTGTTTCTTGTTTTGTATGTTTATTGTGTGGATTAGACGGATTTGCGCTAGAGAGTGCCGCGGAGGATCTACAACATCAAGAGTTTGAAGGCTTTGACCCTAATCAACAGCAAGAGCAAGGCAAGTGTCCTTGAAGCATATTGATCCTGTTTTTAAAATAAATGTTTTGTTTGCAAAACTACATGCTGTGTCAATTTGATGGGAATCCTATGGTAGGAAGTTTACTAGTTTTGTTTGACCACCCTTGTCACCTGGAATTTATGGTAGAGAGTCGGGAAGGGCTTTTTACTTTTTGCTTCGCTTAATTAATTGGGATGGCAAACAACACTACACATTTAATTATGCATCAATGATATTCTCGTTAATGTGAACTGGTCAATACGATGGGTGATCTAAGAAAGCCTGGTATGTGGATGGGTTGGATGTTATGGTGGTTTGCTTCCTTTAGATCTAAGGACCGGTTCATGCGAGAATAAGCCAGGACAACAGTGCCACCACGAGGCCAAGTATGGGTGCGGCGTAGCTGATTAATTAGGGCTTTGCTAGTGCTGTTTGGACCATTATGGATGCTCGGGGAAGGGGTAGTCGGATTGGGTTTGTTGATTTGGTGGGACTACCCTGGGATCCGAATGGCTCAAGAGGGGGCCCTTGGTTGAAGATGTGCTCTGCGGGAGACATCGCCACCGGTGAAACCTCAGTGGGGTCTAAATAGGCTAGTAATCCCTTTGTAAAGGCTATTTTGTGATCTCTTGGCCACACACCAATGGAAGTGTGTAATATGACTGACGGGTCATGGGCATAAGGGAGATTCTTAGTCGCCGAAAGGTGATGAAATCACGAACAAGTGGGTAAAGAGGTACAAACTCTGCAGAGTTAATTAAAACTATCATGATAGCCGTGCTCCCGGTTATGAGCACCTGGACAACTTCCATGATTAGAGGGTACTTGGTATTGAGATGGAATTTGGGATGGTTATGGTTTGGTAATGGTTATGGATGGTTATGGATTAATTTCTGGTATTGGATATGGTTATTGACGATGGTGAAATCTGGAATTATTGATGATGGTAAGGAATTTAGTTTGGTATTATGGTATTATTTATGATTATGATGGGTTTATTTCACATACATATAATATATTGCTCTTCAAATGTTTTACTATACTTTTCCGCACTTTGCCATTATTATTGTCGTCATTTGAATCAGCCACATGTCATACTTTCCACACTTGCTGAGTACGACATGTACTCACTCTTGCAATCCCCCCCAACAGTTGCAGGTAAAGATTGGGAGTTTAATGGCGATAATGCGGAGTTCTAGGCCGTGTCTACCGTCAGCTTTGCCTGTGATGTTATTGGAGCTGCGCATACATACCCTGTCGCTTATGCTGCATAGTTGCTTAGTTTGCTTAATTAGTTTATTTCTGCTGCATTAGTTGAACTTGTCATTAATATTCATTAGAGCTTGTATTTGAGGATAATCTGGTTGTGTAATAAAATTTGGTTAATTAATCTTGTTCTGTGGTAATTTTATGTATACTCTTTTGTGATTGCACTCGTGTGTGTGTGTTGAACATCCTGGGCACACATATGCGTTAGCTTGGTTCGCTTTTCGGAACCGGGCATCACAGCAAAGTAGGAACACAAGCTCTTTATCCCGTGGTTCGGTTCCCACATAGGCAACCTACATCCACGTTGAGGAGTCCACAAAAGGATCGGGTCTTCTCCAACCCTACCATCATCAGATCGCCACGGAAGCCAATCCTTTTCTCTAATCACAAAGGGCAAATAACCGAATTCAAGGGGACTTCTCACAAGTTGAGGGCTCCCAAAGATTACAAGATGAACACCACCAAGAACACACTCTTAAGATTACAATGAAAACCACAGGAGTGTGTTAGAGAATAAAACCAAGAGCTAAATGAGTGAAGAACCATTTCTATCCTTGGATCCAAAGTGTATCCTCAAAGGATTAAGCTTTCTTGCATTGGATTGCGTGGAGAGATGAGCTTTCTAGGCTCTTGGAGGGTGTGACAGTGCAGGGTGTCGAGAGATGTGAAAGTTGGGCCGTGCACACCTATTTATATGGGGTTCCCAAAAGTTACCGTTAGGGTTTAGAAAGATAGGACTAGTCCGTGGTGGACACCGGACTAGTCTGGTGTGTTGCATGTAGGAAACCCTAGGTGTCCCGAGATATCGGACTTGTCCGAAGTGATAGCGGACTAGTCCGATTTCATTCTGGAAATCTTCGGACTATTCCGATGAATATCGTACTTGTCTGGATAGGTGAACCCCTTAGTGAATTTGGGGAACAAGTCCGCACTTGGAGGACTTGTCCGATTTAGGTCAGGGGGGATTTCGGGCTAGTCCGTGCTAATATAGGACTTGTCTGATCGTGTTATCAGAGTTGTCTGATTTCGTGCAACTTGTGAAGTGTTTGGGAGACTAGTCCGCACTGGGGAGGACTAGTCCGATTCTAGTCAGAGAGATATCAGACTAGTCTGTGGTGATATCGTACTAGTCCGGTCAGTAAAAACTGGACTGTGTGGACAAGTCCGCATTGTGAGGACTTGTCCGATCTGGTGCAGAAAGATATCGGACGAGTCCGGGGTCAGCCGGAATAGTCCAGTCCTGTATGACTTTGTGCAATGTGTGATATTATCTGTGCTTGAGCTCTTGGGGTGTGTTTCCTTAACACACTCCATACACAATGATCTACAACACTTGGTTCTTGAGCTCCTTTCCGCATTGCTTCTCATTCTCCTTTCTTTTTGGCTTTTTGTTCATTCTTTCATTAGAACCTGTGCTTATCTCAACAATGTGGTTACGATCTCATTTGCTTGTCATAAATCAACCAAAACCCACAAGGGATTCTTAGATGCACTTTCAATCTCCCCCTTTTTGGTGATTGATGACAACCAATCGAGATTTCACAAAATATGATAAAAAGTTGAGATTTTCATAAAGTGTGCACATATGAGTTGAAACACATTAAGCAATGAAAACATACGTCATATGTGCACTCTTTATGGTGGGATGCAAAACTAAGTATGTATAAATGATAATCATGATGACAATGAAATAATTGACACCAATATATCAACAACAAGCATATATGTCATTTTTAGAGCAAAATCACAGATTTCATATCTTCATAAGAGTTCAAAACATTGCATCACAGGACCAAAAGTACCAAAAGAGCATCATATACGTCTTACAACCCACAAATAGACCAAAGATACAAAAGATAGCTCTCCTCACAGCCTACAGCTAAAGCCTAAGACTCCCCCTCAAGCTCTCCCCCTTTAGCATGAAGACACCAAAAAGAAGGAGAGGAGGGACCTAAGGTCTTCAAGCCTTGCTGTCGGTCCTCTCGTCGTCTTCATCTTCATTCTCGGGCTGAGGAGGAGGAGGAGGAACGGTTCCACTTGAGTCCCCAATGCCTAAATAGGCAAGCTCAGAGACAGTTAGGGGCCCGAGCTCGGTGAATTCAGAATCAGAATCATCAGAAATGACTGGAGATCCAATGGGTTCGATCTCCAGGTTCTGGCAAATGTGCTTCACATTCTATTTGACGTATCGCATATCAGCCTTCCTCCTCTTGTTTAGCTTGTGAGTGTTCACTTCCGCCTTCTTGCAAGGGGAAAAAATAGCTGACAAGTACTTTAAGATGCCACTTGGTGACCCCTTTTGAGGAGGGGACCTAGTGGCGGGAGCATCCCTAGCGTCTCCACTAGCTCTCACTGGAGCCTCTACACTGGAAGCAGGAGAAGGAGCAGCTTGAACACTTGCTTGTTGAGGCTTCTGAGGCCTCAAGGGGTGCTCCACATCCTTGACAAACTTGATGTCTGTGACCTTCTCAATCATAAACATCAGGTACGGGGCATATCCACATGATCTTTTTGGCGTGCAGGAGATGCTGACAATATCGTTCCAAATGTAGTCAAAGACATCAAACTTTCTGTCTTTGCTTATGACCTTCATCAAGGTCTTAAGATATCCCTGAACACTTCCAGCATCCCCATCCTTCGGGGCAATGGTCTTCCTAAGAACCCGGTTGAGCACCACGAAGAAGGGCTTCATGTTGTTGGTGTAAAGAGGATTGAACTTCAAGCTTGGGTCATAGAAAAACTTCATCTTGTCCTTCTCAATGACACCAATGTTGTGAATGATCAAGTTGTCATTGTTGGATCTATCAAGATGTAGAGGCCTTGCAAACTCGTCATAGGTGATGGTGTACTTGGATCCATGAGTCATCCAAGTCACCCGCTCTTCCTCATCGCTAGCCAAGTGGCATGTCGCATAGAACTGAGCGATGACCTCATCATTCCAATCGTTCCGGAAGGCGAATAGGTCCTTCAAACCATGCTTATCGACTGCCTCGACCACCTCAACAAAAGGTGAGCAACCATTCCTTTCAAAGTGCGCCTAGTCTATCTATTGGTTGCGCACAACTGGGGTCTTCATCGGAAGATAGACAGACTTGTAAAAGTCTGCATGGAAGTTCCTCTAGAACCTCCCATCAGCAACTTGCTTGGTTCGGCTGTAACAATTCACATTTATGAACTTTGCAGCCGTGTCGCTGCCCTTGCCATTGAACTTCTCCTCAGAGGGATCCCGGGCCCCTTGCCTTGGAGCTGACATCTGAAGGGGCCAATTGGTCCCGTGACAATCCACTTTCCTTTGCCCTTAGCTTGGCAAGAGGTTGCCGAGCTAGGCCCTGCTGCAGCCACACCCTTAACTTTCGACGCAGGTTTCTTCGCGAGAACCTTGCGTTGAATCTGCGGAGGGGAGGGTGCCGGCTCGGACGGGCGCTCTTGGCGCTTCTTGCCTTGGCCCGTCGGGGACCGAAGCACGGCTTCTTGGTCCATCTCAGCCTCGAAGTCAGAAATTTCTTGGTCTTCAATTCCTGAGCAATGGAGGTCATTTTCCACCAAAACACGAAGAGTTTTGATGGAGGATGAAGGAAATCGCCTTTGGGAGCTCGAGCGAGGAGAGAGAGCGTAGGTGAGGTTGTGAGGATGAAGAGGATTAGGGTTGGCGGCGGCTAGGGTTATAGACACGAAAAATCGGACTTGTCCGAAAATGATCGGACTAGTCTGAACTTTTCCAGAGCCTATATCGGACTAGTCCGTGTTCGGTCGGACTAGTCTGGACCTACAGTGACTCTGCAGACTAGTCTGCAGGGGCGGGCTAGTGCGGGCAACCACGGACTAGTCCGTGGTCACCAGGGAAGAAATGCTTAGCCCATTTGTATATATTCGAAGGTACTCATTAAGAAAATAGGGAGGCAAAGCAAATCAATTAATCTTGATGAATATGATCAGTAAGCATTCAACAATCAAGCAATGATCATAATTCACCAAGATCAAGTAGTTGACATAGTTTTTGGAGAAAATTTAGAAAGATGATTTTTGCAACTCAAACAATATATTTTGAAGAGTTCATACAGGTATGCAAGTTTTCAAGCCACATTCTGAGCATCAAGGATATTGAGTTCATTTTGGAGCTCACAAAAGCGTTTTTCATCTAGTGGCTTGGTAAATATATCAGCTAGTTGCTTTTCGGTGTTGACATGTGAAATGGCTATATCTCCCTTCATTGAGTGGTCTCTCAAAAAGTGATGCTGGATGTCTATGTGTTTGGTCCTAGAGTGCTCAACGGGATTATGGGCAATCTTAGTAGCACTCTCATTATCACAAAGGAGTGGAATATGGTTCATGTTGTAATCGTAATCCGTAAGAGTTTGTCGCATCCAAAGGAGTTGTGCACAACAACTCTCGGCTGCAACATACTCCGCTTCGGCCGTGGATAAGGCATTGGAGTTTTGTTTCTTGGAGCACCAAGAAACTAGGGATCTACCTAGGAATTGGTAGGTGCTGGAGGTACTTTTTCTATCTACTTCGCATCCGGCATAATCTGCATCGGAGTAACCAATGATATTGAATTTGGAACCTTTGGGATACCAAAGGCCTAGGTTGTGTGTATGAACTAAATACTGCAAGATTCTCTTTACGGCTGTCAAAAGACACTCTTTTGGGTTGGCTTGAAACCTTGCACACAAACACACACTAAACATAATGTCTGGCCTAGATGCACATAAGTAGAGTATAGATCCAATCATGGAGCGATATACCTTTTGATCGACGTTTGGTCCATCTTCATTGATATCCAAGTTGCCATTTGTTGCCATGGGAGTCTTCATAGGCTTCGCCTTGTTTATTCCAAACTTCTTCAGTATACCTTGAGTGTACTTACTTTGGCTTATGAACGTCCCTTCCTTTTGTTGCCTCACTTGGAATCCCAAGAAGTACTTTAGCTCTCCCATCATAGATATCTCAAACCCATCTGTCATAATCTTGCTAAATTCCTCACAAATAGATTTGTTAGTTGAACAAAAGATAATATCATCAACATAAATTTGATAAATAAAGAGATCATTGTCAAAGTTCTTTGTAAACAATGTATAATCTACTCTACCGATCTTAAAACCATTTTCAATTAAGAAATCTCTAAGACACTCATACCAAGCTCTAGGAGCTTGTTTGAGGCCGTAGAGAGCCTTACGCAAATTAAAAACGTGGTCGGGGAACTCTTCATCTTCAATTCCGGCGGGTTGCTCCACATACACCTCTTCCTTGATTGGTCCATTGAGGAAGGTGCTTTTAACATCCATGAGATAGAGCTTGAAATCATGGTGAGTAGCATATGCAAGTAATATTCTAATAGACTCAAGTTTAGCCACGGGAGCAAAGGTTTCATCGAAATCCAAACCTTCGACCTGTGAATACCCTTTGGCCACAAGTCATGCCTTGTTCCTTGTCACCACCCCGTGTTCGTCTTGTTTGTTGCGGAAGACCCATTTTGTGCCGACGATGTTGAACTTGGGTCTTTTGACTAGTTCCCACACCTCATTCCATTTGAAGTTGTTGAGTTCTTCTTGCATGGCCACTACCCAATCTGGATACTTCAATGCATCCTGAACCCTGCGCGGTTCCAAAAAGAATACAAACTAATAATGCTCACAAAAATTAGCTATGCGAGATCTAGTAGTTACTCCCTTTTGGATGTCACAGATGATGTTGTCGATTGGGTGATCCCTTTGAACGCATTGGTCTACTCTTGGTTGTGGCACTTGCGGTCTAGAATCTTCATGGTCATCTTCTTCTCCCCTTAGATGGTTGCCCTCATTTACTTGTTGATCAGTTTCATCTTCTTGAGGTTGATCTTGTATGGAGGCTCCCCCTTGATCATTGGCCTCCTCTTGTGGTTCATCTTCCTCATGCATACGTAGAGGTGGTTCTTGTGGTCGAACTTCTCCCAATGCCCTTCTTCTCAATGCTTGGCAAGGAGCTTCTTCTCTTTCTAGCACACATGGATCAACTTGCTCCTTTTGGTAGCGGTTGGTTTCATCGAACACTACATCACGTGCTACTTCAACAAGTCTGGAGGTCTTGTTGAAGACACGATAGGCGTAAGAGTTCGAATCATAACCATGCAGGAAACCTTCATCGGACTTTGAAGCAAACTTTGAAGTCCTAGGCTTCTTGTTCAAAATATAGCATTTGGAACCGAAGACTCGAAAATATGAAATATTAGGCTTGTTACTGGTATGTAGCTCATATGATGTCTTCTTGAGTAGTCGATGAAGGTAGAGTCGGTATATGGAGTGGCAAGCTGTGTTAACCGCTTCCGCCCAAAACCGATCGGAGGTCTTGTATTCATCGAGCATTGTTCTCTCCATTTCTATGAGGGTTCGGTTCTTCCTTTCGGCGACTCCATTTTGTTGAGGGGAGTAAGGTGCTGAAAACTCATGCTTTATGCCTTCTTCATCTAGGTACTCCTCAACTTCCGTGTTCTGAACTCCGTGCCGTTGTCCCTTCGAATGTTCTTGATCTTCAATCAAAAATCATTTTGAGCATGCTTGAAAAACTTCTTGAGTGTTCCTTGTGTTTCTGTATTATCTTGTAAAAAGAAAACCCAAGCGAAGCGAGAAAAATCATCAACAACTACTAAGCCATATTTGATACCGCCGATGCTTATGTAAGCAATTGGACCGGATAGGTCCATGTGAAGTAACTCGAGTGGTCTTGTTGTAGTCATGACGTTCTTCGCGGGATGAGGTGCTCCAACTTGCTTCCCGGCTTGGCACGCGCTACAAGGCCTGTCTTTCTAAAAAACAACATCCTTCAAACCTCGGATGTGATCACCCCTGAGGAGTTTTTGAAGATTCCTCATACCAACATGCGCTAGCCGTCTATGCCACATGTAACCCATGTTGGTCTTTGCAATCGAGCATGTGTCAAGTTCGTCTTTATCTTTATTGAAGTCAACAAGGTAAAGCTTTCCCTTTAACATACCCGTAAATGCAATGGAACCATCACACCTTCTAGAGACGGTCACACCCTCATTGGTGAACAAGCAATTATAACCTTTGTCACATAATTGAGATATGGACAGCAGGTTATAATCTAAGGAATCAACATGTAACACATGAGAAAGAGTACATTGAGATGATATGGAAATTTTATCGGTACCGAGCACCTTTCCTTGACTATTCTCTCCAAAATAGATTCCCTCGCTTGGATCCTCATTTTCTTCATACTCAACGAACATCCTTCTTTCTCCGGTCATATGGTTTGTGCAACCACTGTCTAGCACCCATTTAGATACACCGGATGAATAGGCCTACAACAACAAATCAAGCCTTGGTTTTAGGTACCGAAGCTTGCTTGGGTCCTTGGAGGTTAGTTACAAGAGATTTGGGCACCCACACATGAGACTTGGTGTTCTCATGGCATGGCCCAACATAATGAGCATAAATTTTACCAGAGTTACTTCTCATTAAAACATATGATGCATCAAAGGTTCTAAATAGCAACTGTTGTTGCTTATAAACAGAACTAGTCTGGGTCACCGGACTTGTCCGGAGGTCCGGACTTGTCCGTGCCGATGCCGGACTAGTCCGGTGTTTCTGTGTGTTGATTTTGTTGGACTTCCTAGCTTGAGAGTAATTTACCTTCACAAAGACAATGCTCTCCTTGTTATTTTTATGGCTTCTAGCATTTTGCTTTCCACCATAGGAATACCCAATGCCGTATTTGACATTAGGAGGTCTTGTGGCCAAGTATGCACTACGTGCATATGTGACCTTCTCCTTGTCAAATATGCCACTTTGGACAGGATGCTTATCCTTGGTAGAGGTTGACTTGTCTTTCAAGCTAGTGTCAACTTTACCACATGCACAAGTAGAAGCAGTTTCAGTTTTAAGGGGTTGAGAAGGCGAGCTTGAAGAGGATGAAGGGTCACTTTTCTTGAGTGACTCAACTTGTACTTCAAGGATCTTGTTAACCTTGATTAGGTTAGCAAGTTCGTCCTTTATTGTAGCATTTGAGTCGCTTAACTCCAAGCAAGCTTCCTTGCTTGAAGTTGACTCAAGCTCTAGTGACTTGCTTCGCTACTTTTCAAGTTCTAGAAGCTTGTCAAGTTCAACATATTCCTCCTTTTGGGAGATAATCATATCTTCTTGATGGTTTATCAACTTCTCCTTGTCAAAAAGCTGATCAAGTAGAAATTTCATTTTCGCAGCTGTTTTCTTATCTAAGCCAATGAGCATATCTTCGTTATCACTAGCAATTTCACTATCACTAGAATAGGAATGCAAGGAAGGGGATTTGGTTGTTACCTTTCTTTTACCTTCCTTTTCCATGAGGCAAGTGCCGTTCCCCTTCCATGCGCCGAGAGTGGGGAAGAGAGTGGACTTCTTGGATGTCTTCTTGATGGCTATGCTAGCCATCTCCTCTTCTTCTTCGGATAAGGACTCATTATTTGAGTCCCACTCCTTCCCTATATGCGCTTGTTCAACTTGCTTCTTCTTCTTGAAGAATTTCTTGGGTTTAGGCTTTGTTTCCTTGGTCTTCTTCTTGTTTTCTTCATATGGGCAATCAACTATGAAGTGGTCATATTCACCACAGTTATAGCATGCCCGCCTCAACTTCGGTCTTGATTTTTCCTTGTACTTCCCTTCACTTGATTTAGCCCCTTGTCTTTTCTTCATCATTCTTTTGAATTTCTTCATGAATAGTATCTTGTCATCTTCATCCAAGTCGCTGCTCTCATCATTGCTGTCCTCTTCTTATTGAACTTCTTGAGCTTCTTTAGACAAGGGCTTGAGAGTGGACTTTAAAGCGACCCCTTCCTTCTTTGCCGAGGTGAGATCGGCAATCTCTTTGACATGCTTTGCCTGCTTTTCCATCATCTCAAAATTGATGATCTTCCCAAGTAGCTCATCCGGGGTCATTTTCTTGTACCCGGGGCTTTCTCTAATCATCGAGCATAAGGTGACATTGCGAGGCATGAAAGCTCTAAGGATGAGCTTCACCACCTCGTGATCTTTCCACTTCTTGCTTCCGTATGCTCGAACCTTGTTGATGAGTGTCTTTAAGCGGTTGTACATGTCTTGCGGTGACTCATCTTCTTCAATGGCGAATCTTCCCAATTCGCCTTCAATCATTTCAATCTTCGCTTCTCACACATGACGATCGCCTTCATGTGCAGTTTGCAATGTATCCCATATCTCCTTTGCAATCTCGAGTCCATCCACCTTTGTGAACCCGTCCCGACTAAGTGATGAGGTGATGACTGCAACAGCTTGGGCATTTCGATGGATTGATTGCTCTTGGCTAGGTGTGAGCTCCTCATCATCGTCGGGGATATCTATTCCTGTGACCACAATGTGCCACAAGCTTGGATTGAGTGAGATCAAGTGCATTTTCTTGTTTTGCCTCTACATTGAGTAGTCATTGCCATCAAAGTGTGTGGCTTTCCCAAGTGGAATAGATAGATAATGATTGTTGTTAGAATTTAAGCGATCATAATTAAAAGGATATCGGGAGTAGTCGGTGTGACTACTCCCTTTATTCTTCTTCTCGTCTTCGATCTTCACTTTTCTCTTGGAGAGGCTTTTCCTTCTTAGGAGCGCCTTGAGTTCTAGCGTCTCCTCATCGTCATCCTTGAAGTCATGAATAGCCTCGAGGAGCCTCTCCAATTTTTGATTCTTTTCTTCTTAAACCTTGGTTGATGCTCTTGTGTACATCCTACATGTCCGACATGTTCTCTTCAAGCGATTAGTCTCCTTTTGAAGAGTCCTGCTCTGATACCAAATGAATGTGGCCTAGAGGGAGGGGGGAATAGGCCTTTTTGAATTTTTGATGGAACCTGCAACACATAACAAACTGATCAAATCCCGAGATATTGGACTAGTTCGGTAGAGTGCAGACTAGTCCGGTGAGTGCGGACTAGATTGATCAAGCTTGATCGATTATCTCGATCCTAGACGATATGCAGTGGAAAAGTACTTGTAATTGGAGTGTCACACTACTATGAACTAGGATGTAGCATAAGTTAATCTTATATTCAATGTTTCAATGTAATATAAACAAGATTGATTGAAACCCAAGATAGATATGAAAAGTAAGAACAATATGCGCAAAGTAGGAACACAAGCTCTTTATCCCGTGGTTCAGTTCCCATAGAGGCAACCTACATCCACGTTGAGGAGTCCACAAAAGGACCGGGTCTTCTCCAACCCTACCCTCGTCAGATCGTCACGGAGGCCAATCCTTTTCACTAATCACAAAGGGCAAATAACTGAATTCAAGGTGCATTCTCAGAAGTTGAGGGCTCCCCAAGATTACAAGATGAACACCACCAAGAACACACTCTTAAGATTACAATGAAAACCACAGGAGTGTGTTAGGGAATCAAACCAAGAGCTCAATGAGTGAAGAATCGTGTCTCTCCTTGGATCCAAAGTGTATCCTCAAAGGATTAAGATTTCTTGTGTTGGATTGCATGGAGAGATGAGTTTTCTAAGCTCTTGGAGGGTGTGACGGCGCAGGGTGTCGAGAGATGTGAAAGTTGGGCCGTGCACACCTATTTATATGGGGTTCCCAAATGTTACCGTTAGGGTTTAGAAAGATCGGACTAGTCCGTGGTGGACACCGGACTAGTCCGGTGTGCCACGTGTAGGAAACTCTAGGTGTCCCAAAATATTGTACTTCTCCGAAGTGAAAGCGGACTAGTCTGATTTTGTTCTGGAAATCTTCGGACTAGTCCGATGAATATCGGACTTGTCCGGATAGGTGAATCCCATAGTGAATTTGGTGAACAAGTCCGCACTTGGAGGACTTGTCCCATTTAGGTTAGAGGGATTTCAGACTAGTCCGTGCTAATATCGGACTTGTCCAATCGACATCAGAAAGATATCAGACTAGTTTGTGGTGTTATTAGACTTGTCCAATTTCGTGCAACTTGTGAAGTGTTTGGGGGACTAGTACACACTAGGGAGGACTAGTCCGATTCTAGTCAGAGAGATATCGGACTAGTCCGTGGTGATATCGGACTAGTCCGATCAGTGAAAACTGGACTATGTGGACAAGTCCGCATTGTGAGGGCTTGTCCGATCTGGTGCAGAAAGATATGGAACTAGTACGGGGTCAGTCGGACTAGTCCGATCCAGTATGACTTTGTGCAATGTGTGAGATTATCTGTGCTTGAGCTCTTGGGGTGTGTTTCTTTAACACCCTCTATACACAATGATCTACTACACTTGGTTCTTGAGCTCTTTTCCGCATTGCTTCTCATTCTCCTTTCTTTTTTGCGTTTTGTTCATTCTTTTATTAGAACCTGTGCTTATCTCAACAATGTGGTTAGGATCTCATTTGCTTGTCATAAATCAACCAAAACCCACAAGGGATTCCTAGATGCACTTTCAGTTCGCCCCTTTATAAATATTCCTTAATGAATTTGAATTTGTTTTGACTTCTTGGCTTGTATTTGCACTTCTCAACTATTGCTCTGAGTCCTTAGCTGCGTAATGGTTTGAAGAACCTTTGCCGAGCTTGTTAGTTTTTGAGGACCAACGATTGCACAGTTGATATGGCCGAAGTTTTGTCCGTTGACTTCCTGCCTATGGAACCCCCTTAGAGGCCCCTTGGTAGATGTGGTTAGTTGGCTGGACACATCTACCACTTGATCACAGGATGTCTTCAAGGGGCCCCCAGTGGAGCGGGGGGGGGGGGGGGGGGGTTGGAGTGGATTGCTTCAGTGTCTCCCACCATCATCACGGCAGCATCGATGGCAGTCCCCTTAGAAGGTCCAGAGATGGCTGCTCTAGCATCGTCCACCATCGTCTTAGAAGCGTTGACGGCAGGCCCCTGGTTTACAGGCTATTACAAGAGAACCTTTTTAGTAACAAGAGCGAGGCAGGAGAATTTACTCACTTTATTACGCCTGTTGCTATCATTGACGTCCTGAGACGTCAACAGCGGGCCCCTAGGGTGGTGCCGGAGCTGGATGCTCTGGTGTCATCCACCATCTTCGCAGAAGCGTCGACTACAGACCCCTTGGGAGGTGCTGGCTGCTGGCTGCTCTGGCATCATCCACCATCTTCGCAGAAGCATTGACGCTAGGCCTCTGGTTTACAGGCTATCACAAGAGAACCCTGTTAGCAACAAGAGTGAGGCAGGAGAGTTTACTCACTAATTAGCACTTATTGTTATCATCGACGTGCTGAGACGTTAGCGATGGGCCCCTTGGGTGGAGCCAGAGCTGGATGCTCCAACGTCGTCCACCATCTTTGCAGAAGTGTCGACGGCAGACCCTTGGGAGGTGGTTGAGCTGGTAGCTCTGGCGTCGCCCATCATCGTCATAGAAACGTTGACGGCAGGCCCCTTGGGAGTTGCCGGTGCTGGCTGCTCCACCATTGTCCACCATCTTCGCAAAATTATTGACAATAGGCCCCTTGTTTACTAGCTATCACAAGAGAACCTTGTTAGCCACAAGAGCAAGGCAAGAGAGTTTACTTACATATTAGCGCTTGTTGTTGTTGTCGACGTGCTGAGACATCAACGGAGGGCCCCTTGGGTGGTGCCGAAGCTGGATGCTCCGACGTCATCCACCATTTTTGCAGAACTGTCGACGGTAGGCCCCTTGGGAGGTGCCAGAGCTGGCTACTCCAGCGTCGCCCATCATCGTCGCATAAGTGTCACTGGCAGGCCCCTTTGGAAGTGCCAGAAATGGCTGTTTTGGCGTCATCCACCATCATCATAGAAGCGTTGACGGCAGGCCCCTGGTTTACAGGCTATCACAAGAGAACCTTGTTAGCAACAAGAGCGAGGCAGGAGAATTTACTTACTTATTAGTGCTTGTTGTTGTTGCCGACGTGCGGAGACATCAACAACGGGTCCCTTGGGTGGTGCCCGAGCTGGATGCTCTGGCGTTGTCCACAATCTTCATAGAAGCATCGACGGCAGGCCCCTTGGGAGGTCCCGGAGCTGGATGCACAGGCATTGCCCATCATCATCGTAGAAGCGTCGACGGTGGGCCCCTTGGGAGGTGCTGGAGCTAGCTACTCTGGCATCGTCCACCGTCATCGCAAAAGCGTTGACAGCAGGCTCCTAGTTTACAGGCTATCACAAGAGAACCCTGTTAGCAATAAGAGCAAAGCAGGAGAGTTTACTCACTTATTAGTGATTGTTGCTATCGTCGACGTGTTGAGACATCAACGGCGGGCCCCTTGGGTGGTGTCGAAGCTGGATGCTCTGACGTCGTCCACCATCTTCGCAGAAGCATTGACGGATGGCCCCTTGGGAGGTGCCGAAGTTGGCTGCTCTGGCTTCGCGCATCATCGTCGCAGAAATGTCGACGACAGGCCCTTGGGAGGTGCCAGAGCTGGCTGCTCCAGCGTCGCCCACCATCGTCGCAGAAGCATCGACGGCAGGCCCCTTGCGAGGTGTCGGTGCCCTACACATATGATAAAAGAAGGGGGGACCAGTCTGCTCGTCGGTTTACGTGTTCCTCTCCCTTAGCTCTGTCATGTCTTACTGTCTTAGACTCACACATAGGGATTGGGTAATTCGATGCTGTCGGTACCCTGCATACCGGGTACCCCATAATACCGCAAGAAGTGCAAGGGAATTCCACCTGTCCGAGTTGAAGGCTTCCTCAGGCCCCACGTGTCACATGGCATTGAACCCGCCTCCCTCATATGGGTAGCTCCGAGACTGCCACGTGTAATATAAGAACGGAGCTGAACTCCCGACATAGGGAAGTGTGACACCCGGTTCCAAAAATGAACCATGTGAACGCATATGTGTGCCCAGGACGCTCAACACACATACACGAGTGCATCACAAATGATATACAGACAATTACCACAGAACAAGATGAATTGACCAAATTTTATTACACAATTCATAATATCCTCGAATACAAGCTCTAATCATTATTAATGACAAGTTAAACTAATGCGGCGGAAATAAACTAATAAGCAACTAAGCAAAAGGGATAGCGTAGCTCCAACACTCCACAGGCAAAGCTGACGGCAGACAGCCTAGGACTCCGCATTATTGTCATTATACTCCCAATCCTAACCTACAACTGTTTGGGGGGATTGCATGGGTGAGTACATGTCGTCCTCAGCAAGTGTCGGAAAGTATGACATGTAGATGATACAAATGACGAATATAATAATGGCTAAGTGTTGAAAAGTACATTAAAACATTTGAAAAGCAATATACCATATGTATGTGAGTAAGCCCATCATAAACAATGTAATCATCATAATACCAGTCCATAATTCATTACCATGATCCATATTCCAGGTTTCTCATTACCAATAATCATAATCAATATTAGAAGTTAACTCATAACCAACCAATACCATAACCATATTGCCAAACCTTAACCAAAAGCCAACCCAGTACCAAGTTCCCTCTAATCATGTAGGTCATCCAGGCGCTCATAACCGGGAGCACGAGTATCATGATAGTTTTATTAGACTCTACAGAGTTTGTACCACTTTACCCACGTGTTTGTGATTTTATCACCTTCCAGTGACTAGAACCTCTATTATGTCGTCTCACACTTCCATCGGTGTGTGGCCAAGAGATCACAAAATGACTTTTACAAAGGGATTACTAGCCTATTTAGACTCCACTGACGTTTCACCGGTGGCGATGACTCCTACAGAGCACATCTTCAACCAAGGGCCCCCTCTTGAGCCTTTCAGATCCCAGGGTAGTCCCACCAATCATCAACAAACCCAATCCGACTACCCCTTCCATAAGCATCCTTAATGGTCCAAATAGCACTGGAAAAGCCCTAATTAATCATCTATGTTGATGAGTAGTTTAGGCCCTATCTTCCTAAACGTAAGTCGATTGGGGTGGAGAACTCGACGTTGATGATCTGTGACACTCGAGCGGTTCGAGTACTCCTGCAATCACTACACCATGGCTCCGTTGGTTATTAAACGTGCTGCACACGCTTGACCTCGCCAAGAAGGCTAATCCCTGCAAGTGCAACTGAGAACACGAGCAAGAATGTCGAAGACACGATCTGGAATCGCGAAGTTGGGGTCTCACAAACCGTAGAACGGCGATATTATTGATCTAAGCAAAACCCACCGAATATGACCGGCGGCTGCAGTATATCAAGTCTAGGTATCGGCCAAAACACGATTAGACGTGTCCCTAATGCACTCTTACGGGATACAAGGCCCAAAGGCCCGATTCAGTGGCACAGCACCGAACAGAAATCTGGACTCAATTTGTTTCGACGATTCCTAACAATTCTTGAGGGATTTTGAGGTGGGACCAGACGCATTGGGAAGTTTATCTTCTCCTCTTTCCGTGCATATGTAGAACGTCGAAAATGGAGTCCGTATGCCTCTTGGGTGTCCGTTTTTAGGTGGACTGCTCCTGGACTCCGAGTTAAACTCGAGTCCGAGTTGTAAACTGTTTCCATCAACTTGTGGACGTCCCAGCTGGTTCTCCACGCTCCCAAGGCCTCCTTCCTTCACTTTTCGATCTTCTCCATTATTCATAATAACAATTAAATCATCACATAGCAATTTATTCTCAAACTCACATGCAAAAGAAGTTAGGAGCGAGTTCACCTGCTGATTTATTAACCGTGCTCGTGCTCTTGTGATTGGTCCTTGCATTTCAATATGTGTCTCTGCTGTTGTGATGTCCTCATCATCCTCCCCCTTTTAAATTGGAGTCGTCCCCGACTCAAGTTCATCTTCTTCTTCCAAGTATGGTCGCAAATCTGAAATGTTAAATGTAGGACTAACCCCAAAATCGGGAGGCAATTCAAGCTTATATGCATTATCATTAATCTTTTCAACAATCTTAAATGGACCAGCAGCTCGTGGCATAAGTTTAGATTTTCTCAAGTCGGGAAATCGCTCTTTTCTCAAATGTAACCACACCAAATCACCCGGTTCAAGGTTTACTTCTTTTCTACCTTTACTCCTATACTTCTCATTCATCATCTCAGTATTTTTCTTTGTAGTTTCATGCATCTTAAAAATGAATTCAGATTGTGTGTAGCATCCAAATTTATAGTTTCAGAAGGAGGCAAAGGTAGTAAATTAATAGGAGCACGAGGATTGAAACCATACACTACCTGGAATAGACTTACCTTTATCGTGGAGTGAACGAATCTGTTGTAACCAAATTCTATATGTGGTAAACACTCCTCCCACAACTTCAAATTTGTTTCCAAGATAGCCCGCAACATAGTGGATAAAGTACGATTAACTACCTTGGTTTGTCCATCCGTTTGTGGGTGACATGTAGTTGAAAACAGCAACTTGGTTCCCAATTTATACCACAAGTTCTCCAAAAATGACTTAAAAATTTTGCATCAGGATCAGAAACAATGGTATTTTGCACACCATGTAAACGATCAATTTCTGTCATAAATAAATCAGCAATGTGTGAGGCACTATCATTCTTATGACAAGGTATAAAGTGTGCCATTTTGGAAAAATGATCAACAACTACAAAATACTATCCCTCCCCCTCTTAGTCCTAGGCAATCCCAAAACAAAGTCCATAGAAATATCCTCCCAAGGTACACTAGGAACAGGAAGAGGCATATAAAGACCATGTGGGTTAAGGCGAGACTTAGCTTTGTTGCAAGTAGTGCATCATGACACGTAGCGCTCGACATCTCGCCTCATCTTTGGACAAAAGAAGTGTGTGGACAGCACATCTTCAGTTTTCTTCACTCCAAAATATCCCATCAAACCTCCTCCATGTGCTTCCTGCAAAAGTAATAGACGAACGAAGCTAGCTGGAATGCATAGCTAGTTAGCGCGATAGAGGAGACCCTCTCGCAGCACATATTTATTCCAAGTTCTTCCTTCTCTACAATTTTCAAAAGCATCTTTGAAGTCCAAATCAGTAGGATATAATGCTTTTATTGTTTCCAAACTAAAGATTTTATGATCAAGTTAGGACAACATGGTATAACGTCTAGATAATGTATCGGCAATGATATTTTCCTTCTCTTTATTATGCTTAATGATGTATGGAAACGACTCAGATTGGTTTGACACTTAAGATACTTCAATGATTCATGATCAGAATGTATGACAAACTCCTTAGACCAAAGATAATGTTGCCAAGTTTGTAATACTCGCACTAAGGAATATAATTCCTTATCATAAGTAGAATAATTTAGAGAAGGACCATGAAGTTTTCACTAAATAAACAATGGATTTACCTCCTTGTATGAGAACGCCTCCAATACTAATGCCGCTTGCATCGCATTCTAGATCAAAGGTCTTGTTAAAATCAGGAAGTTGTAGCAATGGTGATTGTGTAAGCTTCGATTTGAGAGCATCAAAAGCTTGTTGCTGCTCTTCGCCCCATTGAAATGGCACTCCTTTCTTCGTTAGCTCATGTAGAGGTTCTGCAATGGTGCTGAAATCCCGCACAAAACGCCGATAAAAACTTGCAAGACCAAGAAAACTACGAACCTGCGTGACGGTTGTTGGGGCTGGACAGCTGGTGATTGCTTCAATTTTTGCCTCATCCATCTCAATTCCCCGAGAGGAAACGACACAACCAAGAAACGAGACTCGATTGGTGCGAAAAATGCACTTTTTGAGGTTACCAAACAAGCGTGCATCTCTCAAAACAGTAAAAACAACACGTAAATGATCAAGATGTTCATCATATGACTTGTTGTAAATGAGGATATCATCGAATTAAACCCATATAAACTGTCCAACGAAAGCACGTAAAACCTCGTTCATTAATCGCATCAAGGTGCTGGGTGCATTAGTTTAACCAAAAGGCATGACTAACCATTCATAAAGTTCAAACTTGGTTTTAAATGCAGTTTTCCATTCATCTCCTAGTGCCATTCTAATTTGGTGGTAACCACTACGCAAGTCAATTTTTGTGAAGAGTATAGCACCACTCAATTCATCAAGCATGTCATCTAAGCGAGGAATAGGATAACAATATCGAATGGTGATGTTATTAATCGCTCAACAATCAACACACATGCGCCAAATATCATCTTTCTTAGGAACAAAAAGAACAGAAACAGAACAAGGGCTAAGGCTTTCACGAATGTACCCGCGGTCCAAAAGATCTTGAACTTGTCGCTGATTTTCCTTAGTTTCCTGTGGTTTCACCCTGTATGCTGCACGATTTGGCAAACTTGCTCCTGGAATCAAATCGATCTTGTGTTCAATGCCTCTCATTGGTGGTAACCCAGGGGGTATCTCGGAGGGAAACACATCCTCAAACTCCTGCAAAAGGTTAGAAACAGCAGGGGGCAATGCAATAGACAATTCATGAAGAGAAAACATGGCTTCTTTGCAAACTAAAGCATAGCACATCCCCTTAGCATCGAATAAATCAGCAAGGTCAGATTTAGTTGCGAGCAATGATGGTGATTTTAACTTAATGACTTACTGTTTTTTAGATTCTAATTTTGTTGCTTTGCCATCATGAATTTTACTCTTCTCAAAATGCACAATTTCAGCAGGAGTCATGTGGAGCAAAGTGATTTTCTTTCCCTTATGCATGAGAGTATATTTATTAGTTCTACCATGATGAATAGCATCTGTATCAAATTCCCAAGGATGACCCAATAAAAGAGAACAAGCATCCATAGGAACGACATCAAAATCAGAAAAATCATGGTAAGAACCAATTGAAAAATGTATTCTCGCTGTTTGTGTTACCCGAACCTTACCGCTGTTGTTGAACCATTGAATGTGGTATGGATGAGGGTGTGCTCTTGTTGTCAAACCAAGTTTCTTGACGACGTCCGTGTTCGCCAAGTTATTGCAGCTACCTCCATCAATTATAGTATGTACACGGCAGTCCTTGACAACGAGAAACATGTGGAAGAGGTTGTTTCGTTGTAGCTTGTCGTCGGTCTCCAGTTTGGAGCTCAAGGAACGATGCACAATGATGCTCCTATAGTTCTCCGTTGCCGCTGTACCAAGTACCTCTTCTTCGGTGTGTTCATCATTTGGATCTGTAAAGTCAGTAACAAGAGAATATTCATCTTCAACATCCGAAGTACTATCATACCCGCCATCGTTGCGTGCTATGTATGCTCGTTTGCTCGGGCAATCTCTCATCATATGACCAAGTCCCTGACAGCGGTGACACTCAATGTCGGAAGTACGACCCGTAGAAGGAGTGGACGATGAAGGCTCGAGTGAGTTCGTCTTGCTGCCTTCAGGCACGCGAGAAGGTGGAGCAGCAGGTATAGTTCGTTGGCCGCCATTGGATGGTGTAATCGCTGCACGGGGGGTCGAAGATGGTGCTGTTTTGGATGGCGTGGACGTCGAACGCGGCGTGAAGTTGCTCCACGTGTGTTGTTGCTGTTGTTGTCGGCCCTGCAATTCTTTTTCTGCCAACATAGCAAGCTGAAACAATCTATTAACAGTATCATATTCCTTGTAATCAACAATGTCCTGAATTTCACGCCTCAACCCCCATAAAAACGAGCTATTTTATCATCCATGTCCTCTACTACCCCACAACTCAGCATACCCTTTTGTCACTCTTGATAATACTCCTCTACGGACATGTTACCTTGGTCTAAGCGCTGCAATTTTTTGCGAAGGTCCCGCTGAAAAGATGGAGGAACAAATCGAACACACATAGCTTCCTTTAATTTGTCCCGTGTTGGAGGATGAGTTCTAGTTTTAACAAGTTCATTCCACCATATGATAGCATAGTCCTTAAAGTTACTAGTGGCTTGACGAACTCTATGTTGTTCAGGAACAAGATGGCATTAATGTTTTGCTCTACTGTCATCTCCCAATCAAGATAATCCTTAGCATCATAAGCACCAAAAAAAGGGGGTATAGTAAATTTCACTTTAGCAAAAGGATCATCAGGAGGACGATTATAGTTTTTATGATGATTATTACCTCCCATACCTCAATGATAATGTGATAGTCTTGGCTGATTGTTGTGGTCTTACATATCATCATAAGCATTGTCTTCATATCTTCCAGCGAGAGGCAACCGAGCCTCAAAAGTATTCATCCAAAGAGCAAGGTCATCAAGTTGGTGAGTTAAGTTCGCCAATGACTCCTCTGTTGCTCCGTTGTATTGGGCGAACATATCTGTCATGGTCTTCATCATATCACGTAACTCAGCATGTTGAACACATTCGTCATCATTGTCTTCTCGTGCCATTGTTAGTAGGAAACAAAAGACAACAAAAATATGTTATCCCTATCAACTACAGTGACAATGTGAAAGGTGGAAGAAAAACAATCTCTCTCGCTCAAGCGTCTTACCATGCTCTTACAAGTGTTCTTACCGACACAACAGATGGTGTGGACGGTGAGATGAACCAATGAAGCGTGGGATGATTGCAAAGGTACATGTTATGCTCAAGAGAAACATGGAGCTTGGATGGCACAATATGGTGGCTAATAAGCAGAAAATCGTGAACAGGTAAACAAAGTTGAATAAGTATTGAATGTAGGAAATTGTTGCTGGTCAAACAAGTGCTCTAGGGTCTAGCACAACACAAGGAAGTAACAAGGCAAACGAAAGACAGCATGATATAACCAACAGTCACAGCACAAATAGTATAGGCCAATTGCTTTAATATGCATACTCTTCACTATTTTGTTTTCTTTTTTGTAATATTTTTTTAATAATTTTTCTTTACTCAGGAGAACGAAGATATGAAGCACACAAATTTGCAGCTCAATTGGATGTAATATGCGGCCTATAGAAAATCAAGAAGATTCTTTAAAATTCGTGCTGAAACTTTGGAGGCCGGATAGCCTATCCTACGAGGGGAATTCGGGCAATCTAATTTCGCCAAACGCGGCAGAAAATCAGATGCGAAATTTTGCGTAGATGAATTTGAAAAAAATCGCCCGATTTCGAGTTAGTATGCGAAAGTTATGGTTGTTTTAATGTAGGCCGTCAGAGTTACGATTTTTGGATGTTGATTCCAACTCGGTTTGAGAACAGAACTCGCAATCGGATATGAAAATGATCACGAATTTGCACAGCAACTAATGGGGTGGTGTGTGATGATTCAAGTATGAGTTGCACAAGGGTTTGTCACCTAATCTAGGGCTGGCGATGCGGGAGTTCACGCAAGGCGGCTAGCTAGGGCAAACAGATGAACGTGGTGGATCAGCTTGTTATTTAGGGATTGTGGAATAGGTGTCGAACAGCAAGAAAATACGGACGAAACACGATAACTAGGACCCAAAACACAAAGATAAACCAGCAACAAGACTCGACCGCACGAATGCAAACTCAACAATGCAGACTGAAAAATGAAACTGCAGGCACTATAGCTAGGAAGCGAGAAAAACGATCTAATTTTTTTGTGGCTTTTCTGTGGATTCTAGGTACGAAAAAAAATCGATCAAATGGAAGGAAAACAAAGATACCTCACGGGCAACCTGGAAAACTGATACCAATTGATGAGTAGTTTAGGCCCGATCCTCCGAAAGGTAAGTCGATTAGGATGGAGAACTCGACGTTGATGATCCGCGGCACTCAAGCGGTTCGAGTACCCTGCAATCACTACACCACAACTTCGTTGGTTATCAACCATGCTGCACACGCTTGACATCGCCAAGAAGGTTAATCCCTGCATGTGCAACCGAGAACAAGAGCAAGAACGTCGAAGACACGATCTGAAATTGCGAAGTTGGGGTATCACAAACCGTAGAACAGAGATATTATTGATCTAAGCAAAACCCACCAAATATGACCCACGTCTGCAGTAATTAAAGGCTAGGGTTCGGCCAAAACACAATTAGACGCGTTCCAAATGGACTCTTATGGGATATAAGGCCGAAAGGCCCGATTTGGTGGCGCAGCACTGGACAGAAAACTGGACTCGACTTGTTTCGACGATTCCCAATGACTCCGGAGGAATTCTGAGGTGGGACCAGAACCATTGGAAAATTTATCTTCTCCTCTTTCTGTGCATATGTAGTACGTCGAAAACGGAGTCTGTATGCCTCCTGGGTGTCCGTTTTATGGTGGACTGCTCCTGGACTCCGAGTTGAACTCGAGTCCGAGTTGTAAACTGCTTCCTTCAACTTGTGGATGTCCTAGCTGGTTCTCCACGCTCCCAAGGCCTCCTTCCTTCACTTGTTCATCTTCTCCATTTTTCCTAATAACAATTTAATCATCACATAGAAATCTATTCTCAAAATCACATGCAAAAGAAGTTAGGAGCGAGTTCACCTGCTGATTTATTAACCGTGCTTGTGCTCCTGTGATTGGTCCTTGCATTTCAATATGTGTCTCCACTGTTGTGATGTCCTCATCATATGACGCACCCATACTTGGTCTCGTGGTGACACTATAGTCTTGGCTTATTCTCCCATGAACCGTTCCTTAGATCTAAAGCAAGCAAACCACCATATTATCCAACCCATCCACATACCAGACTTCCATAGATCACCCATTATCATATTACATTAACCAGTTCATGTTTTCCCATCCCAATTATTTACACAAAGCAAAAGGTAAAAAGCCCTTCCCGACTCTCTAACATAAATTCCAGGTGACAAGGGTGGCTAAACAAAACTAGTAAACTTCCTATCATAGGATTCCCATCAAATTGACACAAGCATGCAGTTTTGCAAACAACACATTTATTTTCGAACAGGATCAATATGCTTCAAGGAAACTTGCCTTGCTCTTGGGATTGATTCGGGTCAAAGCATTCAAACTCTTGGTGCTGGAGCTCCTCCGCAACACTACCTAACGCAGATCCGTCTAATCCACACAATAACATACAAGACAAGAAACACGATCAAAGAGTGCACAAATATTACTCAATATGGCATGACATGCATTATTTATGCAAATGCAAAGTGGAATTTGTCAATGAGTTGCTTCTAATGATCACTAGCTAGTTCTAATAGCTTTTAACAAGTTTATACATGTTTGTAGTTGATTAGGTCTAATTTTAGAATTAATTCGACACAATTTAACAAGGAAAATCGTACTAGTCCGCATAGGACCGGACAAGTCCACACTGCGCGAGAACAGCAAATTAGTGTTTTCTAGATCGATGTGAATTTGGAGATTTGGGGTCGAATTCACGTCAGGAAAAGAGAATAGAAGGTATATCTGGTGTTTAGAACTCCAATGAATCAAAAAACTTGGAGGTAACACTTGGATCTTGATGATTTAGGGTTGATGAAGAACTTTATGGTAGATTGTTGATGAAGAATGCAAGGTTGATGGAGATCTTGATCCTCTTTCGTTTCCTCCTCTTTTTGTTCTTGCTCTAGATCTCCTTCTCCCTCCTTGATGGCGGCTCTCCACAAACTAGGGTTTGGGTGGGGCGGAAAAGTGGCAAATAGATGTCAAGCCAAGGGTTGTGGTTGTTTATATAGAGGTGGAGGCTAGGGTTAGATAGATTTGGAGTTTGAGATGAGTAGGGGTCCATTTAGAGTCCCACATGGGCTCTAAAAGAGTTAGGCACGACGTATCTAGGCCCACTTAATGTGAAACCCAAGAAACAAGTCGTAAAACAAAAGACAATTCAGAGTCACGATTTATCAGACAAGTCCGAAAAGGACCGGACTAGTCCGAAGTTAGTCAGAGAGAAATCGGACAAGTCTGCACTAGACATCGGACAAGTCCGAACTTATCCAGAGAGGAAAACGGACAAGTCCGCTGGAATACCAGACTAGTCCACAAAAGTCCATCGACTTAGCAAAATTTCCAAGAGAATTGGAACACCAGACTAGTCCGCACAAAGACGGACAAGTATGAAATTGTACAGAGGCAAAAACAGACTAGTCCATAGAAAAACGGACAAGTCCGAAGAGGTCAAAAAGAAATCGGACGAGTCCGCACCAAAATCAGACTAGTACGCACTTTCTAGAATTCCTAAGTGCGGTTTTTTCCAAATCAATTTTAAACTTATTTTTTTATGTGTATTAATGTTAGACATATTTAATGATGAATGCAGGGCATGATGCATGAAAATGAGGGTGTTATAGGAAGCTCTGGCGTTGACACGTGGATAATGACCCCGGACCTAACCCCGCGAAGAGGGAAGCTCCGGTGTCGCCACGTGTATATAAGTTCCGGACCTATCTCCCCACAAGGGGAAGCTCCAGAATTGCCACGTCTGGGTTTTCCGGACCTACAACACCAACCGCACGGACATTTAAGGGACAGTTAAAGTGGCAGTTACAATACCTGATTACATGTCATTAATGCCATATTAGTTATACACGATCAGTGGACTGTTAATAGGGTTAACGCAGCCATTAAGGCTAACGTTATCACCCTATTAATCACGCTTAATACTCACAGATTGTGTATTAGGTAATTGAACAAGCCAATGCCACATGTCGGGCTAGACAAATAATGTAACGGTTAGTCCTTGGACTATAAAATGATTGAGCCACAGGATACAGAGACAAACAATCTGATCAAAGATCACACGCTTACTAGTGCTATAGATTTACTCAATACAAGAACACACACCCCGTGGAGTAGGGTATTACGCTCAGGCGGTCTGAACCACATAAATCACCTGTGCCACCATCTTGTTCCTGATTTCTGCGCACCCAAACTAATAGAAGAACCTCTGCGGGCTAAATTTGGTAGTACCGGGGCAAGTGTCGTTCTCCCACTTCGACATTTGGCGCTCTAGGAAGGGGGCGCCCGAGATCACGAGATGGTGAACTCCACCGCAGGATCCTCCAACGGCAACCACGCTGAACAGCCTGCTAGAGGCAACCAGTCTAACATGCAGCAGCCAGCAGGCTCCGTGGTCCTGGTGGGTGTCATGCTTCCACCACCACCATATTGCCCAACAAACAATGTTGGACAGCAGAATGGGGTACTTTTGTCGGTCACAACATCGGCAAACATCAACCTCGAGAATGCGCAAATTGCTGCACGAACTATGTTGGAGCGCCCACCAGCGCCCGGAGCACCCCAGGGTGCGATGGAGCAGTGGCGCGCTAATGTACAGAATATGGTTGCAGCTGCAGCTGATGCCATCAGTAACCAAGGTCCTCTCCCTTCGGGGTAGGCAACAGCACAACGTAGGACCTTGTCTAGAAGACTTGGTCCTCACGTGTCACAGCACCGATGGCGTGCTGCATCCAATCAGGTGACTTTGCGGCCTCCCGGGGCACGTCACACCCACACCATCACCAGGATTCCGACTCACGACTTGTGGTCAGAACCTGATCGCCGTTACTGGCAGCAGGACGGCCGCATCCATATCGAGTGTGCTTGCGAGAGGCAAGAGGCTCGGGATGACCCTGCTCCTCATGGAGTAGGGGGAGGCTGTTATGCCCTGGCCATGCACTTACGCATGGTCAGATGGCTACAGAAGTTCCGACCTCATTTTCCATAGAAATTCGATGGGACTCTCAACCCCGACGAGTTCCTTCAAATCTACTCCACCGCTATACTGGCGGCGGGGGGGGGGGGGGGGGGCAATGAGGCCGTGATGGCCAACTACTTCCCATTGCCTCTGACTGGGACTCTGGGACTGCGAGGTCCTGGTTCATGAGTCTTCCACCCAACTCCATTAATAGTTGGGAGGAATTATGCCAACAATTCACTGCCAACTTCAAGAGGTCTTACACCTGGCCTGCCACTGAACTGGACTTGTTTGCTATGAAGCAAACAACGGGAGAATCGTTGCGATCCTTTATCCAACAATTTTCTCAGGTACGCAATACCATCCCCTCAATCTCTAGCGCTTTTGTTATTGTTGCATTCAGAAAGGGCGTTCGAGACAAAAAGATGCTGGAGAAGCTGGCGACTATAGAGGTCACCAGCGTCACGGAACTCTTCAACTTAGTAGATAAATCTGCTAAAGCTGCGGGGGGGACGTGAGATGTACTCCAAACCACCTCCGGAGGCCAACAAGAAATCCTCCAAAACTGAAGCCACTACATCCGGAGGTGACAAAAAGACAAAGAAGCCCAACGGCAAGAAGAAGCCGTCGGCTGGCGCACCTACTGCTGTGGCTGCTACAGCTCCGGGTGGCCGAGGGCCACGTGACGAGATCATGCACGTTATCATTGCACCTACAAACATGGTACAAAGTTTATTTGTTTGGGATCCTGGCTCAAGTGAATGTGCGCTCTTGTTTGGACAAGATCAAGATGGTGCACTATGTCGTCCACCACCTTGGCCTCCTCCTTTCATGCATACAAGAAGATTTGATGGCATTGCACATATGGACCCACACATGAGAGAAGATGAACTTGAGTCGAGGATGACTCCAATTCAAGAAGGGGAGGATTATGAGGACATCACTCCTATGCGTATACACAATACTCCATTCAACATACAAGATGCAATCAATAGGATTCACACACCAATTAATTTTAGAGGTGAGCTCATTCTTATATATTTTTGAGAATAGATTGCTACCTAATGACTTAATTGTCACTAGGATCCATAGAGAAGTTAAAGGAGTAATTGATGAGAAAGTTTAGGCCCGATCTTCTGAAAGGTAATGGATAAGTCGATTGAGGTGGAGATCTCGATGTTGATGATTCGAGGCTCTCGAGTAGAACACGAAAAACCCCTGCAATCACTAGACCACCGCTCCGTTGGTTATCAACCGTGCTGCACACGATTGACATTGCCAAGAAGGCTTATCCCTGCAAGTGCAACCGAGAACACAAGCAAGAACAAGGTAGAAGAAATCTGAATTGCTAAGTTGGGGTCTCACAAACTGACGAACGGAGAAGCTGTGTATAACAGATTAATCTAAACAAACCCCAATTGTTTATGGTGGCTAATATGGAGTATATAGGTGGTAGGACGTCCAAAGGGGTGCTGGAATTTTGACCTAACCTGTAGACACGAAAATATTGGACTTAGACTTGATACAAGGCCCAATGGCCCAATACGGTGGCGCAGCACCGTGACAGATTCTGCACTCTATTTTGTTTTGACGATTCCCGTCGACTCCTACAGTATTTTCATATGGGATCAGCGCCATTAGAAAGGTTATCCTCTCCCCTTTCCGTGCACATGTGGAACGTCAAAAACAGAGTTCGTATGCGTCTTGTGCGTCCGTTTTAGTTCATACTGCTCCTGGACTCCATGTTGGACACGATTTTGAGTTGGGGTCGGTTTCTATCCTCTTTGAACGTATCCTCTGCTCCTCCACGACCCTAAATCTTCCAGAAATTACTCATTTAACTTCTCTATGGATCCTAGTCATAATTAAGTCATTAGGTAGCAATCTATTCTCAAAAATATATAAGGAAACATATAAGAACGAGCTCACCTCTGAAATTAATTTGTGTGTGTGAATCCTGTTGATTGCATCTTGTATGCTGAATGGAGTGTCGTGTATATGAATAGGAGTGATGTCCTCATCACCACACCCAGAGAAACGTCCTTGACCATCGTCAGAAGATGGTGGAAGCTCCAAAGTGTTGTGTCTATCCACAAGAAAGATAAACACAGTCTGGAAGAATGTCGAGATGTCTGGAACCATGTCGAGTGCTTCAACAAGTGCTAAGAAGAAGTTCCTTTCCGCCAGCGGGAAGGAAAATAAAAAGTCGATGAAGCTCCGACTGAAGAGGAGGTAGGTTTGAAGGACCCCAAAAAGATCATAAAGGCTATCTACAACACCGTCGACGACGATTCCGACGTCTCCGACAATGAGGGTCAGAAAACCTTGAACACCATTTATGGTGGTTCTTGGGACATCACCTCTCGCCGCATCCTCAAGACGATGCGGCGGGACATGGCCGCTGTAGCTCCCTCCGCTAGGGAAGATCCTCATCGGAAGTGGATTGACACTCCCATCATTTTTTATGCTTCGGAGTTCCCCCGCAACATGATCGGAGCTGGCCAACTCCCGTTGATGGTGTCTCCGACCATTAACAATATTCAACTCCACCATGTAATGGTGGACGAAGGTGCAGGGCTGAACCTCATAAGCTTTGAAGCCTTCGTCAAGCTCCAGCTCTGACCTTCGAACCTTCGCACCTCTCGACCTTTTTTTGGGGTAGGTCCGGGGGCCATTACCCCACTCGGTTCCATCACACTCCCGGTGACCTTCGAGACTGGGGAGAATTACAGAACCGAGAAACTAGTCTTCGACGTGGCGCATATCAGTTTACCATTTAATGCCATTTTGGGCAGGCCTGCTTTATACAGGTTCATGGCCGCCGCCCACTATGGCTACTTGGTGTTGAAGATGCCAACACCTTCGGGTGTTCTCCAGATCCGCGAGGACCGCACTGGAGGAATAACTGCATTGGAAGAACTCCACGCGCTTGCTACAGCGCAGGAGGAAGCATCTGGTAAGGAGCGAGCTCCAAAACCTTCGAGCTCTCGTCATTGAGGCTCAACCTCCGCACCCCGTGTGGAACCAACCGGCGACAATGACGTTCCCATCAAAGTCATCCAAATTGGATCCGATGCTGCTCAGACACTCGTATATCGGGAGGTCTGAACAACAAATAGGAACTCGCGCTCATCACTTTCCTCCGGGCAAATGTTGATGTGTCTGCCTAGCAACCATCAAAAATGCATGGGATCCCTAGGGAGTTGATTGAGCACAATCTGAAGATTTATCCTGCCGCATAGCCTGTACATCAGAAGTCCCAGAAGCAATCAATCGAGCGGTAAAACTTCATCCGATATGAAATCAAGAAGTTGCTTGAAGTTGGTTCATCTAGGAGGTGTTTCATCCAAAATGGCTGGCAAACCCAGTTGTGGTACCCAAGGATGGCGGGAAGCTTCAGATGTGTATCAACTACACCACCTTAAATAAGGCATGTCCAAAGGAGGCATTTCCACTACCTAGAATAGATTAGATAGTGGACTCCAGCTCCGAGTGTGAGCTATTGTGTTTCTTAGATGCATATTATGGATATCATCAAATCCAAATGTATAAGGAAGATGTAGAGCATACTTCCTTCATAACAGTAGATGGGTTATATTGTTATACTGCCATGCCCTTTGGTCTCAAAAATTCTACTTCAACCTTTGTGCGAGCTATGTACAAAATATTTGGAGAGCTAATTAGAGACTTGGTGGAGGTGTACGTTGATGACATCGTCATGAAGATCTAGAACAAGGAGTCACTCCTTGAAAATTTACAAGCCGTCTTTGACAAGTTGCGCATCACGCGCACCAAGCTGAACCCAGAAAAATGTGTCTTTGGCGTTAGTTCCGGGAAACTCCTGGGTTTCTTGGTGATTTACCGAGGAATTAAAGCAAACCTGGTGAAGATCAAGGCTATAAAAGACACGCGGCCCCCAGCCCGCATAAAAGACGTCTAGAAGTTAACAGGGTGTCTAGCATCGCTCAGGCAGTTCATCTCAAGACTGGCAGAGCAGGCACTACCCTTCTTCAAACTTTTGAGGAAGTTCAGACCATTTCATTGGTCTGAAGAGGCAGAAAAGGCATTTCAAGAGCTGAAGTAGCTCCTCACAACACTACCAATCTTGGTAGCTCTGATCCTGGTGAGCCTTTACTGCTTTATATTTCTGCAACTACAGAAGTTGTCAGTATGGTTCTGGTCGTGGAAAGGCCAGATCCACATCCAGTTCAGGAGCCTAGACCCCTCCGGGAGGGTCTGGAGCTACATGAAGGCGAGTTTGGATCCCAGCCCCTAGACACGGATCTTCAAGACAGAGTGCTAGAAGATCAACCTCTCTCATCTGAGGGAGTTCTAACGGCTATTCATGAAGATTCGGGCCCATCCGATAAGGTCCGGGTTGAACAAGAAGAAGATCTGGACACCTCCAGAAGGGTCCGAGAAGCTCAACAAGAAGGTCCAGACCCCTCTATGAGGGTCCGGGTCGATCGGGAGGAAGCTCCGGGTCCTTGCAAGAGGGTCCGAACCGTCCAGCGTGTGGGGACCGGGGTCCCGACGTCCAAGGATCTCATTGGGTGGTGCCGTGCAATGCAGCACCAACAGCACACACTAAAAGGATACCAAAACATATAAAGTTTTCATTTCATAATAAGAAGAGTTTACAAAAGAGTGTACAACAGGGGTACACACGGAGCGGAAAATACATACTCATAATATCACCTAACTAAGCTGGAGAGAAAACGTCCATGCCCTATGACGCTTCTCACTAGCAACATGAAGAACATTCAGCAGCGGCGTGGTTCACATGAGATTTATCTTGACACCTTGAGATCTCATGTACAGCCTGAATAGCAGAAATAAAACTAATACCTGCAAAAATCGTTAAAGCGCAAACGTGATCATAAGGCTCAGCAAGACTAACCCATCTCACTAGACATATGCAGGGGTGAATACTAAGCATAGGTAAGGAATAGCATAAATAGACTCGCCTACAAGTGGATCCTTATAATCATGTTTTAAGTAGCAAATGACATTCTTCAAGCCCGGCACATCATAGACTCCACAATCAAACAAGAAACACTTTGCCGATGATATGCCATGCCCAAAGCACATAATGCTATTACAGCTAAAGTATGGGGAAACTGTAAACTTTAATTTTGCTATCTCTAAGTCACACAAGGCTGCAAAGCAATTATAATTCAATACAACATATTCTTCTGGCTTCTTAAGTATTTACTACATCACGACAGCGACGAACAAGTGGTACTCAAAGAACCGCGAGGGACGGTGATTGCAGTCAGGACACACCTGGAATGCATGACACGCACACCCGCCTGGGAGACACCTACGTGTTCTCCTCCCCGCGTTATATGCGACCAGTTTTCACCCAAGACCCCAATGTCGACAAACCTCTTCATCCCGAGCAAAAGGTCCCCTACACGAACACGTCAAAACGTTCCGCTAGGAGAATTACACCTTTCTGCCTTCACACCTCCATTCAAGGACAACCGAGGAGTCTCCACACTACAATATGGAGTTACATCAAATTATTGGGCCCATATTCCATTATGCAACCGGTACAGTTCAATCTTGCCCAACGGTGCCGCATATGGCACGGTCCTAAAGCAACACAGGCAGGGCTATGCGCCCGAGACTCCATCTCGTAGACTCCTATTCCTCCTGCCCGGTCACGTATTCATTTCATAAGCCATTCTTTCATGTTCCACCCTCATATGAACTGTTATTCCTATCTCGCGAGTAGATTCCAACTACTCGACTTCTATCGGTATATCTACACTATTAGCATTGGTAGTTCTACACGTCAAGCTGTAAACCTTTCCAACCCTCCCATAGGATTTGTGGATATGCAAGTGGAGTATCAAACACCTTATATGTAATGCACAATATCAACTGAAGAAGTAAATGAATAAAACTAAAAAACTTTGAAAAGCTCTTAAAAGCAAACTGGGGTTTGCCTTGTTTGCGACTCTATAACCATGTTAGTTGATATGGCTTGGTCTTCCTCTGGAGAATCCGCCATGGAATCTTGAAGTTGGAACTCCTCGACATTCTCCTCCAAGATAAACTTCTCGTTGATCACCTATCATCACGTTCCTATCGAAATGATATGCATATAAGTAATTCAGGTAATCTAATAATGGACTCGACAAGTTGTAGAAACCTTAAGAAGAAGAGGCTTGACTAGGAAGATTAGATATGTCTCGGATGGTTGGAGAAACTATGGATAAGTCAAGTGGTCATAGTAGTGTCTAGACGTGAATTGAAAGGTGCAATGCAAGCACGCAATGCAATTATTCACTTAACACTTGGAGCTATGCCACTCGAGAATGCTGAGACAGACTGGTGTGGCAGTGTGGGACTTTTAGGTAAATCAGTCGCTACAACTATCTTTGCAAACATCATCCAATTTCTTACATGACACTATTGCAGCGTCCTTTGCAAGATTGTCCAGATGAGCTCGGTGAACTACTGGAACTCAAACATAAGGCATTACTATGTAGCGACGACTTGCTTTGCCATCTTGGGAAGGTCATCTCATCAACGTTCACATCGACCCATACTCGTCCATGGTGGTGAGCGGAATCCCGAAAACCACTTTATAAGTCACAAGGTTAGTGATGTCGGCTCGATCGTTGGCAAGCGACTCGACGAACATGTCGTCGATGAAACTGCACACCTAGTTAAGCAATTCTGCGGACGGTTAGCAAACAGCGTCGACATGAACAAGAAACTATTATCCAAGGTTTCCCTTGGTCTAGTTTTCCTTGTCGGTCGCAACGTTCTCGCATTACTCAACCACAGGTCATCGGTGATCACCAACCATCTTGGTTTGACCAGGAAGGCATTTTATCGAGCACCTTGGCTTTACCTAGGACTCGATCACTCTCACATCGACTAAAACCTAATTTGTCTTGACAACCATTGTCCGACGAGTCGTGCTTGTGTTCCAGCACCACACTCATCACATGCATCCTTCATCTTGATGCAAGGGCACGATGACGGCTCAGAACGTCACGACGACGTCATATGGTCAACGACGTCGACGCGGCTCATGGTGGAGCATCACGAGCACGCACGGACAGGCCAACGTGATACAAACGACAAAGGAAGTCAACTAGGGGATTTCTAGAGGAATGATATCAATGCAGAAAATGGACGTACGGCTTGACGAAACATGAGTACCATTAGCGGTCACTACGAACGGACTTCGGGGCGTCAAGCAAGGCATTTCAGGGCAAGGCTCACCTTGTAGGAATTTCACCATATATATTGGGTGTGTACTTGATTCCGTCGCTTCATCACCATTAAAAGGGTATCTTGGCACTTAGGCTTGTCGGTTGCAACATCATTCTACCCCTGCATCATAGACCAGCTCTAAACATCAAGAAAGTTGGTTCTTCCCTTGTAAACATTTCATCGAACACCTTAGCTGCAGCACTGTTCCAACTAATCTTTGCACAAATAAGAGCTATCCTTGGACCAGTTATCGATACCCTTGTGTGGATGTTGTGTTCCTTCATCTTATCCATCACCCACATCACAGTCTCCGCTGCCAGGACACAGCAGTGACGCGGAACATCGTGACGACGTGCCGAGGGCGACGAGCGCGAGCAGCGACGGCATGGTCTAGCAAGGAGTCTTGCCGGTGGACGCGCGGACATGGCGTCATGGCGCTCACGGTCAACGCGGCAAGGTGCTGCCAGCAAGGACACGACAGCGACATCTATACTTGGTGCTTGGCCTGGACAGCGGCAAGGGTGAACGACCGTCGGGGCACCATTGCACAGGAGCGCAGCGAGCAGCAGGCCGGCGCACGGCGGGGCGCGTGCAGGGCGGGGGCACGGCCAGCCGGAGGTCACGGATGTGTGGCTAGGGCGGAGAGATGCGCGTGGCATCGGCGGCGCGTGGGGGCTGCGCCGGTGAGCAGCTAGGCGGCGTGGTGCTGTGCGACTCGGCGAGCACGCAGCAGTAGGGCACCGGCGAGGCAGAGGCGACCAGTAGGTGGGGCAGCATTGTGGACGGCTGGAGCGCGCACACAGAGGCGATGGTAGGGGAGAGCTCGGTCGACAGCGCGGACGCGACCGGGGGGCTCGACGGGGTGCGCACGAGCGGAAACAGCAAGCGAATGGCTGGGCGCGCTTGACGCGATGGCGACGAGGCACGGCAGGGAGAGGGCGAGCCGCGTGGGCGCCATGGTGCGGCTGGAAGGCGACGAGCGGGCTGACGTGGAGCAGAGGTGAATTACGGCGCGTGGGGTGCTGCAGGTAGGCGAACGACGCTCGTCGGGAGCGGCCAGGGCGTGTGGCGGCCGACATTGGGCGAGCGGCGTGCCGTGGCGGTCGGAGGGAGGCAGGGTGTCGTGGGGCGACACCGCGGGTGGCCGGGAGGAGCGCAGCTCGGAGGTGAGCAGACCAAGGCGATGTAGAGTGGAAGGTACGTAGAGAAGAACAAACAGAACACTTCTCTTATAAGGATAAGACTGACACATGGGCCCCACCATTGGATATTATCCTGTTTCCTTTTTCTCAGATTCAAATCATGTCTAAATAATGTCAAAGAACAGTAACTTGGGGATGGTTATTGGAGATATTAAAAATCCAAATTTTGAATCAAATTTGAGAATTGAATCAAATGAATTTCAAATTCAGATTTGAATTTGAAAGCACCCTAGGCTTTTGCTTTTATTCTTTATCTATTTTATTTTCTAAAAAAAAATAGAAATCCTAAATAATTGGCCTTAATAAATTATGGGTTCTAAGCCCTATATTTTGTAAATTCAAAGTTTAAGCTCAAAATTTGTTTGGATTTTTATTCATCGCATGGGTTGATTTTTATTCTTTACGGACCCAACTTTCTAATTGGTGCCACGAGTCGAAGTAGAGAGAGAGCATGTGAGTACTGCCCGGGTCGACGATAAGGACATCCTCAAAGACTAGCTTGTGTGTGAAGCCTTCTTGGCACAGACATCGAGATGGTTCCCGATAATCACGAGCAGAAGAGGAAACCAAACAACGCTTGATGAGAACTGACGAGTGGGCCACCCGATAAGTGGGCCCCACCCCTGATATGATTCTCACCAGTACAACAAAATATTAGGATGGAATTTTTCGAAGGTACCACACATCGTCAGTGTAGCTGGAAACTCCTTGATGTTGCTCAAGTCGATGTTGGAACTTGAGTTTGAATTAACATCCAAATTTTTAATCCTTTATGTGGAATATTCCAATTAAGACTTTATGTTTTAACAAGTCCATATTTGTAGTGAACATGGGTTAACGCACGTGATACATGTGAGTTTGGATTTCCAAGTTCACTATCAAAAATTTTTAAGTTCGCATTTTTGCGTTTTTGTTCTTCCAAAAAGCGGGCTTTTACAATCCTTCCCCCTTAAAGGAATCTCGTCCCGAGATTCTAACATGTAGAATAATAGAAATGATGAGGGGACGATCAGTAAAAGAGGGTCATTGACTAAGGAAAATGACAATGCCCTTAAAGACTTGGGTTCTACGAAATAGTGATTATCTTCAGGCATCTTAAAAAATTCTAAAGTTTCCTTCAGGTGATTCCGGTCTTTAGGTTGATAACCTTGATAGGATGCTCGACATGATAATATCACATCTTAAAACTTTCACGTCTGTTACTGATCCTTTATTGTTGCACTCTTACACTGACATGACATCCTGTCCTAGTCTTGACTGGAAGAATCGGGACTTGTTATTTGCTTCTTTAGGTCACCATGGTAGTTTGAAACTATCTTTGCATTTATTCTTTGTTGGTTGCTTTTTTTTTGCATAGGTCCTTATAACTTAATGTGGTATTTCTCTTGACATGAATTAAGATGGTTTACGAGGTTAAACAACAATCATTAACCTCGTTTGTTGTTTAGTCAACCATAGGATTTCTTAGTTGTAGCATAAGAGTAGCAAGGCACTCAACACTCTTATGTGGGCAAAACAGCAAGAATACCGAAGGTATGGTGACTACAAGTTCTTGGGCGCTTCAACACCTTCAATTAATAAAGTAGAAGACGAGGACTCTTCACGATGGCATATGAGGATTTAAGGATTCAACATCCTCATATGTTTTCAACACAGCAAAGAACTAAATCATATGGTAACCACAAGGTAATTAGTGTAGCAAGATTACCATATAACAATGCAAGGACTTAGATGGACCCCAAGGCTTTTTGCGAGGTTAACAATCAAAAGAAACCTTTGCGAGTAATGAGAGTCACAGATTGTACAAGGTTGATCATCTAACCGGTGATCATACGATGAAGAACGATATAATTGCAACAATCAAAGCACTTGAACCTAAACAAGTCAAGGATGGAAGTTCAAGTGTTCGTTTAGTTGCAAGGGAGGTTGAGTGATCAGTTGCCCAAATATTACTCAATGGAAAGGAGATCAACAATGTAAGAAGTCAAATGAAGATGGTGAAATGATCGTAGTCATTAGACACCTTAAAATAGTTTGAATGGGGTATACACAATCTTGCTCTAAATTTTAGTATTACCATGCATTCTATCATTGATGTTGTATTGGTAATGATGCTTCATGATGCATCAAATGTTGTATGGTGCAATGAATATGCACATGGTATGGTGCAAATGGTGCATATGTATGGTGCAAATGATGCATATGTATGGTGCAAATGGTTCACATGCATGGTGCAGTAGCTTTTATAGTTTGAGCAAGACTAAATGAACCACACCCACAAAACTCAAGTACTGTCTGATGATTTGCAAGGATTGGATGCCGTGGTCGTGAAAGACACTCAATGAGTAGCGTTCCTTTTCATGACTCGACCACAGTTAAGGAATTTATAACAGAACGACTGATAAGGAATGTGGAAAACATACCACGTTACCTAGACCTTTCGAAAGCTTGTTCATGTACTACTCAGCTTGATTGTATCTTCAACTAGGTCTTAGAGTTACCAGTTGACTTGAGGAGTATCATCATCAGAAGAAAAACAACTATATGTCGAAGGTTATCCCTAGACACCTGGTCAAGATCACTAGACACATCTCTAGGGATACTTCACTTAACCTTCGCTTCGATTAGTCAGGAGGAACTGATATCCTTCTCGTCACTTTAGTGGAGTTGAAGTCACACTCTTCTTAGAGTAACTCAATCTGGTGTTGGATGTTGGATCCTCTTGAAGATGTAATCTTAATTGACCGTCTTCTTGTTGACACGACTCGTTGTAACCAAGGTTGATGGTTGAACACCACCATTACTTGAGTGCTCGCCTTCACCCTTAAAGTTTGAAACCATGATGTCGAAGCGTACTTCAAACAATCCTCATGGAAAGACGAGATGCAACTCGAGTAATTACGACTTGCGCTCGAAAGCACAAGAAGTGATGTGATAAGTCACATAAATTAAACACTAGAATGTAAATACAAGGAAAATGGCTTCAAATGAGTTAAACACATCATTCAACTTGGTAAACAGTCGAGTCCTAACTCTTGTTTGGTTACGACACTCCACGAGTTGAAATCAAGAACCGAATGACTAACAAAAACCAAAAGGTTCAAACTGGCCAGGCTATGGTGACAAAAGACCAGTCTGGACGCAAACTCGATTTAGATCCAGTTAATGGAAAAATCAGATCTTGAGGTGAATAACAAAGTTAAAGTACACTTCAAGACCTTTTCAAAAAGTATTGGTTTGCCTCTAGATCATCTCTGATTTACATGTTATGCTATTTTTTAAAGTTAGCAGATTTTTCTGCACTTTCAGTAGAACCTGCTTAAAAAGTAGCAGTTTTGATCTAAAGTTTTCATACTGTTCTGTTAGAAATCTGGAAATATTCTTATTTAGAAAGTTGTAGCCAATGTAATAAGATTTCCATAATGTAATTATTTGTATGCATATCATACCTGGTTCAAAATATATGAATTTTTGAAATTTGCTAAAAATTCAGCATTCAGAAGAAATGGGGGTTCAGTTCAGACTGACCACCCTGTATGCAAACTCAATTTGGGAGAGGTAAATGACCGATTCAGATCTGGAGCCAATTACATAAATTGTAGCTGACTCACTAACATTTCCAACGGCTACTTGTGTGACCCTATTGGACGTAATGTCTGCGAGTTATGGTTCAAATTCAGAACTGTACAGATTGCTGTCCAGTTTGGTTGATTCCGGACAGTTTCTGCAAATCTCCAAATTTCACCCACATAAAAAAGTATTCTGGTCTTGAGTTGAATAGAAAACATGTAGAGGACTTCCAGCGCTTTCTAAAGAGTATTTACATGCCCTAATAGAACTTTTGGTTGAGGAGATATGGAATTTTAAAAGTCGACCAAGTTTCCAGATTTTTAACTAAAATTTGGCAGAGCTTCCTTTGTATGTTGCTGATTTTGTCCACAATTTTTAATAGAGAAATATTGATATCTACAGAAACAAAATATTTGAAACTTGTTACACACATCCTCAGAATTCCATAAATGTAAACTATGAAGTCTTTTGACGATCCTAATAGAATTTACGATCCAAACAGCAACTGTTTATATAACTGTCCAGATTCTGGACTGTTACAACACCTTAAACGATTCTTCGATTTAGACCTGGTTATTGCGAGTTTTAGCCTTAGTGCTGAATAGGAAATTGATAGAGGACTCTTTAAGCTTTCTATACATGTATATATATATGCCTAGGTTGCTTTTCTAATTTAAGAGTTATGGCTGTTCAAGGTTCAGAAATTTTTTTGGCTGTTTCAGATAGTACTGTACACATGTACTAACTTCAACTTCAGTTTATAATTAGTTCTAAACCGAATTTGAGTTAACAATGAATAGAAAAGTTTTAGAATAGTTCTTTCCCTTTCCAAAAACGTATCACAATAGACTAGAGGGGCTTTCTACAGATAATTATGGCAAAATTTCAGATGCTTGTTCATACAGTTTCAGAACAGCAGCTGATTTAGTTAGAGAATAGTTTTATCACCTCACAACGGTTTATTGGCTTGGAGGTCAATAGAAAACTTATAGAATACTTCAAGAGATTTCCAAAAAGTATTCATTTGCATCCATATCCCTTCAGGTTGAAGAGATATGGATTTTCAAAGTCAGGTCAAATTCAGTTAGAAAACAGAACTCACCGGCTTCGAAACACAAGAATTGGGAGCAAACTCAAATTTTGAAACTTAGCTCAAAACTCAAGTCTCATAGCTAGAACTTGCTTTACAACTAATCATCTGCTTTAGAACTAAATGGAACTTGAAAGAGAACTTGATGACCTTCTTATCCATAGCATATCACTATGAATCTTCATGCTTAACCAAAGTCTTACTCCCGCGAAGTCGAGCTAAACTCTCGTCAGGAACAAAGAACTTTGGTTCACCTACTCTTGAGGAGAAACATTTTACCTTGTCCATAAGATATCAGCAACTGGTATTTGGACTAAATATGAATATGAAACCATTCTTTCGTGGGGGATGGTCAAAGTATCAAGTGGGATACTGACGGTACTACGTGCCTTACCAAAAGAAAATTCTAACCCGGTATATTCGGATACGTCTATAGGTGGTCCTAATATCGATCACTCACAAACGTTTGCTACACGGGTCGCTACCGGAGTTAGTGTACCTGCAGAAGACAAACAATCCTCTTTCAAACCTTCACACCTCAAGGGCGGTACGGGGAAACATGACAGGCAGTCACAATAATATATATAACCAAAAGTAAATGCATACGACTCTGGTGTGAGTCGCCCTCGAGCGAAGTCATGTCCCAAGGTACATGGTTGTACTACGTCTGTACAACAAAGACACCCGCACGAACCGGCTTATACACGCTCGGGCATACGTGTTTCGCATGCTCCCATAGAGGATGAATGGTTCTAGAGATGCATACTATCGGGTTATACACCACCCGACGAGGGCTCCCACTAATTTTGTGTCACGCTGGGGTACCAGGTGTCATATGTTCTCAGAAACATGGAAAGTTTCAGAGACTCATATTGACTTTCCGTGCTAAGCCACGGAAATATCACATACCACATCTCCTATGCAGAGCTTACCGAGATTGATCCGCTCTCGGTGGCGTACCTTACCTCTTACCTTGAAGACGGAGCGTCGTTATAGAATAATATAACAAGTTAGTTCACCACCTTTATAACTTATGCTAGTAATAGTCATTAATGGGCATATAGCAAATCCTCACTCGACTACTTCGGAGTTTTCGAAAATAGGCTCTTTTCGGGCGTGCTATTCCCAGTGAAGCTCTGATACCATGTCTGTGGGGACCAGGGTCCCGACGTCCAAGGATCTCATTGGGTGGTGCCGTGCGATGCGGCACCAACAGCACACACGAAAAGGATACCAAAACATATAAAATTTTTATTTCATAATAAGAAGAGTTTACAAAAGAGTGTACAACAGGGGTATACACGCAGCGGAAAATACATACTCATAATATCACCTAACTAAGCAGGAGAGAAGACGTCCATTCCCTAGGACGCTTCTCTCTAGCAACATGAAGAACATTCAGCAGTGGCGTGGTTCACATGAGATTTATCTCGACACCTCGAGATCTCATGTACAACCTGAATAGCAGAAATAAAACTAATACCTGCAAAAATCATTAAAGCGCAAACATGAGCATAAGGCTCGGCAAGACTAACCTGTCTCACTAGACATATGCAGGGGTGAATACTAAGCATAGGTAAGGAATAGCATAAATAGATTCGCCTATAAGTGGATCCTTATAATCATGTTTTAAGTAGCAAATGACATTCTTCAAGCACGGCACATCATAGAATCCACAATCAAACAAGAAACACTTTGCCGATGATATGACATGCCCAAAGCACATAATGCTATTACAGCTAAAGTATGGGGAAACTGTAAACATTAATTTTGCTATCTCTAAGTCACACAAGGTTGCAAAGCAATTATAATTCAATACAACATATTCTTCTGGCTTCTTTAGTATTTACTACGTCACGACAGCGATGGACAAGTGGTACTCAAATAACCTCGAGGGACGGTGATTGCAATCAGGACACACCCGGACTGCACGACATGCACACCCACGTGGGAGACACCTACGTGTTCTCCTCCCCTCGTTATACGCGGCCACTTTTCACCCAAGACCCCAATGTCGACAAACCTCTTCATCCTGAGCAAAAGGTCCCCTACACGGACACGTCAAAACATTCCGCTAGGAGATTTACACCTTTCTGCCTTCTCATCTCCATTCAAGGACAACCGAGGAGTCTCCATACTACAGTCTGGAGTTACATCAGTTTATTGGGCCCTTATCCTATTATGCAACCGGTACAGTTCAAGCTTGCCCAACGGTGCCGCATACGGCACGGCCCTCAAGCGACACAGGCAGGGCTATGCGCCCTGGACTCCATCTCGTCGACTCCTATTCCCCCTGCCCGGTCTCTTATTCATTTCATAAGCCATTCTTTCATCTTCCACCCTCATATGAACTGTTATTCCTATCTCGCGAGTAGATTCCAACTACTCGACTTCTACTGGTATATCTACACTATTAGCATTGGCAGTTCTACACGTCAAGCTGTAAACCTTTCCAACCCTCCCATAGGATTTGTGGATATGCAAGTGGAGTATCAAACACCTTACATGTAATGCACAATATCAACTGAAGATGTAAATGAATAAAACTAAAAAACTTTGAAAAGCTCTTAAATGCAAATTGGGGTTTGCCTTATTTGCGACTCTATAACCATGTTAGTTGTTATGGCTTGGTCTTCCTCCAGAGAATCCGCCATGGAATCTTGAAGTTGGAACTCCTTGACATTCTCCTCCATGAGAAACGTCTCGTTGATCACCTATCATCAAGTTCCTATCGACATGATATGCATATAAGTAATTCAGGTAATCTAATAATGGACTCGACGAGTTGTAAAAACCTTAAGAAGAAGAGGCTTGACTAGGAAGATTAGATATGTCTTGGATGGGTGGAGAAACTATGGATAAGTAAAGTGGTCATAGTAGTGTCTATACGTGAATCAAAAGGTGCAATGCAAGCACGCAATGCAATTATTCACTTAACATTTGGAGCTATGCCACTTGAGAAAGCTGAGACTGACTGGTGTGGCATTGTGGGACTGAATAGTATAAGGATGACCCCGAAAACAAGGTGGGACATCGAAGCTTGAGTATGAGTGGAGTTTGTAACAATGAAGGTCACGACTTAGAAGTCTACCAAAGAAGTTATACAAACTCACTAAGGAGTAAACCTAATTAAGTGACAAGTGTGGTTGCAGGGTTCTGATTAGGATGAATCGATGTGAAACCCTAGCGACACTTGGAAAAGAAATGAGATCAGCATTACTTGGACTCAAAGAGTCATCACAAGCACTGCTAACCTAACGTGATTACCAAGACACGTTCAAGGGACCTTTTAGGTAAATCAGTCGCTACGACTATCTTTGCAAACATCGTCCAAGTTCTTACATGACACTATTGCAGTGTCCTTTTCAAGATTGTCCAGATGAGCTTGGTGAACTCCTGGAACTCAAAAATAAGGCATTACTATGTAGCGATAACGTGCTTTGCCATCTCGGGAAGATCATCTCATCAACGTTCACATCGACCCGTACTCATCCATGGTGGTGAGCGGAATCCCGAACACCACCTTATGAGTCACAAGGTTGGTGATGTCGACTCGATCGTCGGCAAGCGACTCGAGGAACATGTCATCAATTAAACTGCACACCTAGTTAAGCAATTCTGCGGGCGGTTAGGAAACAACGTCGACATGAACAAGAAACTCTTATCCAAGGTTTCCCTTGGTCTAGTTTTCCTTGTCGGTCGCAACGTTCTTGCATTACTCAACCACATGTCATCGGTGATCACCAACCACCTTGGTTTGACATGGAAGGCATTTATCGAGCACCTTGGCTATACCTAGGACTCGATCACCCTCACATCGACTAAAACCTAATTTGGCTTGACAACTATTACCCGACGAGTCGTGCTTGTGTTCCAGCACCACACTCATCACAGGCATCCTTCATCTCGATGCCAGGGCACGATGATGGCTCGGAACGTCACGACGACGTCATATGGTCAACGACGTCGACGAGGCTCATGGTGGAGCATCACGAGCATGCATGGACAGGCCAACGTGATACAAACGACAAAGGAGGTCAACTAGGGGATTTCTAGAGGAATGATATCAATGCGGAAAATGGACGTACGGCTTGACGAGACATGAGTACCATTAGCGGTCACCACGAATGGACTTCGGGGCATCAAGCAAGACATTTCAGGGCAACGCTCACCTTGTAGGCATTTACCGTATATCTTGGGTGTGTACTTTATTCCGTCGCTTCATCACCATTAAAAGGGTATCATGGCACTTAGGCTTGTCGGATGCAACATCATTCTACCCTTGCATCACAGACCTACTCTAAACATCAAGAAAGTTGGTTCTTCCCTCGTAAACATTTCATCGAACACCTTAGCTGCAACACTGTTCCAACTACTCTTTGCACAAATCAGAGCTAACCTCGGACCAGTTGTCGATACCCTTGTGTGGATGTTGTGTTCCTTCATCTTATCCATCACCCACATCACAGTCTTCGCTACCAGGACACAATAGTGACGCAGAACATCGCGACGACGTGCTGAGGGCGACGAGCGCAAGTAGGGACAGCACGGTGGCAGCAAGGAGTCTCGCCATGGCGTCATGGCACTCGCCGTCGACGCGGCAAGGTGCTGCCAGCAGGGACACGATGGCGACATCTCTACTTGGTGCTTGGCCTGGACAGTGGCAAGGGTGGGCGACCGTCAGGGTACCATGGCGCAGGAGCACGGCGAGCAGCAGGCCGACGCACGGCGGGGCGCGTGCAGGGCAGCGGCACAGCTAGCCGGAGGTCAGGGACGTGCGGCCAGGGCGGCGAGATGTGCGCGGCATCGGCGATGCGTGGGGGTGGCACCGGTGAGGAGCCAGGCAGCGCGGTGCTGGGCGGCTCGGCGAGCACGCAGCGGCAGGGCATCGGCGAGGCAGAGGCGACCGGGAGGTGGGGCAGCACCGTGGACGGCTGGAGCACGTGCACAAAGGTGATGGTAGGGGAGAGCTTGGTCGACAGCGCGGGCGCAACCGGGGGGCTCGACGGGGTGCGCACGAGCAGAAACGGCAAGCGGACGGCAGGGCGCGCTTGACGCGATGGCGACGAGGCACGACAGGGAGAGGGCGAGGCGGCGTGGGCGCCATGGTGCAGCTGGAAGGCGGCGAGCAGGCTGATGTGGAGCAGAGGCAAGGTACGGCATGTGGGGTGCTGCAGGGAGGCGAACGACGCTCGTCGGGAGCGGCCAGGGTGAGCGGCCGCCGGCGAGGGGCGAGCGGCGCGCCGTGGCGGCCGGAGGGAGGCAGGGTGCCATGGGGCGACACCGCGGGTGGCCGGGAGGAGCGCAGCTCGGAGGTGAGCAGACCAAGGTGATGTAGAGTGGAAGGTACGTAGAGAAGAACAAACAGAACACTTCTCTTATAAGGATAAGACTGACACATGGGCCCCACCAATTGATATTATCCTCTTTCCTTTTTCTCAGATTCAAATCATGTTAAATTATCTCAAAGAACAGTAACCTGGGATGGTTATTGGTGATATTAAAAATCCAAATTTTGAATCAAATTTGAGAATTGAATCAAATGAATTTCATATTCAAATTTGAATTTGAAAGCACCCTAGGCTTTTGCTTTTATTCTTTATCTATTTTATTTTCTATAAATCAATAGAAATCCTAAATAATTGGCCTTAATCAATTAAGGGTTCTAAGCCCTACATTTTGTAAATTCAAACTTTAAGCTCAAAATTTGTTTGGATTTTTATCTTTCGCATGGGTTGATTTTTATTCTTTATGGACCCAACTTTCTAATTGGTGCCGCGAGGCGAAGTAGAGAGAGAGCACGTGAGTACTGCCCGGGTTGACGATAAGGACAGCCTCAAAGACTAGCTTGTGTGTGAAGCCTTCTTGGCAAATACATCAAGATTGTTCCCGATAAGCACGAGCAGAAGAGGAAACCAAACGACGCTTGATGAGAACTGACGAGTGGGCCACCCGATAAGTGGGCCCCACCCCTGATATGATTCTCACTAGTACAACAAATGATTAGGATGGAATTTTTCGAAGGTACTACACATCGTCAGTGTAGCTGGAAACTCCATGATGTTGCTCAAGTCAATGTTGGAACTTGAGTTTGAATTAACATTCGAATTGCTAATCCTTTATGTGGAATATTCCAATTAAGACTTTAAGTTTTAACAAGTCCATATTTGTAGTGAACATGGGTTAACGCACGTGATACATGTGAGTTTGGATTTCCAAGTCCACTTTCAAAAAAATTTAAGTTCGCATTTTTGCTTTTTTGTTCTTCCAAAAAGCGGGATTTTACACAGCGCCCAGTGTACTTCATCAGCGAAGTACTCCATGACGCCAAGACAAGATACATTGAGGTGCATAAGCTGCTTTATACAGTACTTATTGCCTCAAGGAAGCTTCATCACTACTTCAAAGCCCACAAAATATCAGTGGTAACTTCTTATCCACTGCGCGCTATTTTTCATAACCCTAATTCTACTGGGAACATTGCAAAGTGGGTAGCGGAGTTGGGCGAGTTCGATCTCGAATTCGTGTCGCGACAAGCAATCAAGAGTCAAGCTTTGGCTGATTTTGTGGCAGAATGGACTCTCTCTCCATCAAACCCTGGTGGACCTAGTGAGTAGAAACTGGAACCCGAGGTTCCGTTATTCACCGAGCCTCATTGGATTCTCTTCTTCGACGGCTCCGTGCAGAAGTAGGGGACTGGAGATGGAATCCTTCTCCTCGCACCGACCGGGGTGAAGGTCAAGTATATGGTTCACCTTGACTTCAAAGCAACCAACAACATGGCCGAGTGTGAAGCTCTCATCTACGGACTCAAGGTGGCACTATCTTATGGTGTCAAACAGCTGATGGTGAAGGGTGATTCACAACTTATCATTAAACAAGTCAAAGGTGAATGCTGCCGTAACAATCCCCAACTAGCTGCTTATCTCCTTGAAGTCCAGAGGCTCCAGAAAGACTTTGAAGTCATGGATCTCCACCATGTTTAGCGTCTTCACAACGCTGAGGCCGACGAACTCTCGACGAAAGCTTCAACTGGAGCTCTGGCTCTCAACGGAATCTTTGTCTAGAGGTTGCCAAGACCAACAGCTCCGTCTACCGAACTGAGCGAAGGGGGCGAGACGAGCACATCGAAGCTGGCGGTCCTAGTGGCCCTGTTACCATAGCGTCCACCAAGGGTCGTAGGTGCTGTTGGAAGCTCCGAGCAACCCAACACGCAAGACTCAGAAGCTGAAGTTAGCTCCGGAGCTACTTGAAAGACAACGTACTTCCTGAAGACATTGTATCCGCTAATCGGATCATAAGGTTGGATAAAAGATACACACCGGTAGAAGGGGATCTTATTGGCGTGGTGCCACCGGCGTCCTAATGTAGTGCATTACAAGGGAAGAAGGTCATGAACTACTCGCAGAAATCCATGGAGGCGAGTGTGGGAACCACACATCTTCCCGCACGTTGGTTGGTAAAGCCTTCCAGCATGACTTTTGCTGGCCTACAACACTCCAGGATGCAGTTGAGCTAGTGAAAATATGTGAAGCGTGCCAGTTCCACGCAAAACAGATTCACACACCGGCTCAATCACTACAAATGATACCTCCTACATGGCCATTCATTGGGGCATGGACATCTTGGGACCATTCCCAAAAGCCGTCGGAGGTTACAGGTTCCAGTATGTCGCCATTGACAAGTTCACCAAGTGGCCAGAAACAACTCTAGTTGTGACAATTAACAAGCAATCAGTTATCAAATTCTTGAAGTCCATCATATGCATTTTTGGAGTTCCGAACAAATCATAACTGACAACGGAACTCAATTTACAAGTGCTACATTTCAAGAATATTGCGAAGACCTCGACATTCAACTTAGCTACGCTTTAGTAGACCACCCAACAAGCAATGTTCAAGCCGAGAGAGCAAATGCAAAAATCCTAAAAGGACTCAAGACGCGCACATACGATCGCCTAAAAAAGAGTGGAGCCAACTGGATTGAAGAGCTTCTGTCCACATTATGGGCAAACAGGACAACACCTAACTGGTCAAATGGGGAGACACCCTTCTTCCTGGTGTACAGAGCTGAAGCAGTCCTTCCTCTGGAGATCACCATGGATTCCCTCTGGGTCCAAACATTTGACAAAGCCACGCAGGACCAGCTCCGGCGTGAAGACCTTGACCTCGTCGATGAGGCAAGGTGCCAAGCAACTATTCGAAATGCACACTATCGCCAAGCGCTCCGAAGCTATCATCAAAGACATGTGCGCAACCGCGAGCTCGAGGACAGCGATCTGGTGCTGCGCAAGATACTAACTCACGAAGGGATGAATAAACTTTCCCCATGTTGGGAAGGTCCCTTCCGAGTGATCAAAGTATCCCGTCCCGGATGCGTTCGCTTGGCGACTGAGGATGGGACTCCGCTTCCTAATCCTTGGAACATCGAGCACCTCCGTAAGTTTTATGCTTAGAATCACGGAGGTGAGTCTGTAATTACGCGCAATGTAAGTTATAGAGTCGCTATATAGAGATGGGTAGGTCCTCAGGGAGAACATCCGAACCCCTCCAGGAAGGTCCGGGAAGTTCAAGTAACACTTTATACAGTCACAGCACTAAAAGTATAACTACTTGCCCAGGGCTAGTACAAGATGTCAAGTGCACTTAGCTTGGTCCTACACCTTATGTGTGTCCTTGTCTCCCCTGTAATCTGGACCTATAATGAAAGACATTGTTGTGTGAAAACAGACTTCACATGCATTTATTTTTGTACAAGGCCCGATATATCTAATTATTATTTTTATCCTTCTTGTCTATAATGAAGTTGTGCAATTCTTTTTTAGTTTTTGTCCAAGTTATTCATATGTGTTACAAGTTATATTGTTGGTCTCTCTGGATCTTAACATGCTATATAATCTACTTGCCTGAACGCCAAGCCAAGGTAGGTCCGAAGTGTGCTATCAACTTAGCCTGGTCCTGCACCCTAAGTACGCCACTCTACCTACACCCCGGCAAGCCTAAGTAGGGTGAGTACTAAAAAAAGCATACGGATCTCAGAAGATTACACCAATATGCTTGTTACCATACGAGTTCCTTTGGATTTAAAACTAAAATAAGAACGATAAATCACAAAAATTTATAGACAAGAGGACGAATTTTAATCTTTTCTTGTCCCCAATATGCAGGAAAAACAAAAACTCATAGCGATGGTGGACGACGTCGGAGCTACTAAGCTCCGACATCCTCCAAGGGGGCCCGCAGCTGACATTTTATATGTTGATAGTGGGTACCGTCGGAGCTATAAAGATCCGACAACCCCAAGGGGCATGCCGTCGACGATTCATGTGTTGAAATCAGGAGATACCGGACCTATCAAGCTCTGATAAATCCAAGAGGGCCGGCCATCGACATTTTATATGTTGACAGTGGGTGCCGTCGGAGCTACCAAGCTCCGACAGCCCTAGGGGGCTAGCCGTCGACGTATCGGAGATAAAGACTTCAGAACTAAAATCTACAAGTTCGAAGTGTTCAAGTCATCAACACACTATGATATCCTTTTGGTACATGTACACACCCGAAAGGTGCACATATACCAGGGGGACAACAAGACAGAGCATAGTATATTGATGACAAAGTGAAATTCATTGCAAAAAGAGTGGATTTCATTAATTCAAAGTACTGGGTTACAAAATCGGAATTACATCAAAGGGCAAAAGGAAAAAGTCCTAGCCACTGGAAGATCTATGTCCTGCGCAAGAATGAGTCAACTTCCTTGGCAACATCTTTGACGCTGGCCTTCGCGGCTTCCTCCTCTTCAGCAACGGGACCTTTGAGCACTGGGTCCACGGAGAATTGGGGATCTCAGCTCACATAACACGTCAGCACATACTCTGCGACATTCGTGGCCAGGGATTTCCCCTCTGTCTCCAGCTGGTCCACAATGACATCATCCATCACGTCGAGTTTGCACCAGCAGCATTGAGGGCCACCAGTGCTCGATGCAAGTCCACCTCCGGATTGTCCAGACGTACATGACTGAAGCCTAGTGGTGTCAGCGCATCATTGGCTCGCCCAAGAAGTCCCACACTTGAATGGACTCAGTCTCCCTCAAGCCCCGCAACTCCTCTAGTGACCTCCGGGCGGCCGCAAGCTCCGAACCTTTCCGAGCGAGGAGCTTGACCACTTTGGCATGTTGTTCCATATTCTCAGCAACTTGATTTTCGTGATCGGTTGGCTCCGTCTCCCGGAGTTGGATGCGGTTTTGCCGTTCCGCCAGGTCTTTTTCCCTGACTCTTACTTTCCCTTCTCTGGTGGCAACATCAGCTACTCTTTTTGAGAGCTTCGCCCCAGTTTCCAGTACTTTTACTCTTCCTCCTTACTCCACAGCTCAATATTCTTTGAGCGATCCGCCAAATTTTGGTCTCCCAGAGTCAGCTTCTGGGCGAGCTTCTTCTCTCTCTTCATAAGATCCTCCTGATGTTCCAGGAGCTTCGCTTCCCTCGCCTCAAGGTCCGCTCGACGCTTTAGGAGGACCTCATTTAATTCGTTGAGGTTTTCGTGACGCTCATCAGCAACATCACTCCTTTCCTTGGCTTGCTCGAGGATCTCCCGAGAGTTAGCATCGAGCGCCCTGATGGCGGCTTCCTTCTCTTCCAGCAGCTTGCCCCAATACTCCATCTGGGTTGTTTCCCTCTTAACCCACTCCTTTTGGTCAGCAAGCCTCGTCTGAGCAAGCCTGGTCTCAAAATGAAGCCTGTTGCACCAACGCCTTAAGGTGTGGCGCTCCTCTTCCAGGACCATTCTCTCATGATCAAAGGCGAGCTAAACTTGTGGGAGGCTTGAGCAGGCATTGTCTATGGACAATGCCAAGGGGATAGGCTCCAGACAAACTGGGGTCATCTCTGCCAATTCCAGAGGATTCTCCATAACAAAAATAGGATCCCACTCTACAAGTGAGGTCCCCTGAGCTACTGCGGCACTGGGGCCACTTTCTAGGAGATCTTCAGCAGCAGTAGCGGAAGAACCCAATGGGGGGACTTCCACCTCAAGAGCAGAAGTCAAAGGTGCTGCTTCCGAGTCTTTAGTTGCTGTCTTCGAGGGTGGAGAACCTGCAGCTACTTCTTCATGGTGCTTCGGCTCTAGCCCGGACACCTCCGAAGCAGCTACCTCCGGGGCGATAGTTGGGGATTCATCTGGTGCCTCTACTGCTGCTGGCTCAAGCGCCGGCACGCTAGCCACTTTCGGTTCAACAACAAGAGCTTCAAGCATTTCTGGCTCAACAGCCGGACCTTCAACAACTTCTGTCGCAAGGGCCAGAGCTTCAACCATCTCCAGCTCAATGGTCGGGGCTTCAATTGCCTCTGGCTCAGCAGGGCTTCAATGACTATCGGCTCAAGAGCAGGAGCTTCCGACATCTCTAGCTCCTGCACTGGAACCTCAGCCTCCGATGCTGTTGCCAGCGATGCGTCTTCAACTTCTCCCCTGTGGTCCGGTGCTACCACGGGAGCTTCTGATGAAGACTCTAAATCCAAATCCACGACAGATGGTGCCAGAGCTGCCGTGACTTCTGCCACCACTTGAGGAGGAGGCTCAATGGTTGAAACCATAGCTTCAGCATGCGAAGCCACAGTTGCTGCAACAGATGCCGAAGTCTTTGACTCCTTTCTTGGAACCCTAGAAATAAAGGGACAAGAAGATTAAAATATAATAAAACAATATTAGCATTTCAAGCTGAGCTTACAAAGCTTACCTAGGGATACTACCGCCCCAGTCGCCGCGGAACCTCTTCTTCTGAGGCCTGGAGTCAGAGCCCACCAAGTCTAGTGAGACAACAACTTTGGACCTCAGCGGGGGACCACTTGTGGCAGCTGGAGACTTCTTGGCCAGAACATCCCTCTGTCGGGAAGAACTTTCAGATGTAGAGCTCTTAGCCGGCACAAAGGCTGGAGTTGACTGTCCGGAGCTGGTGCCTCTCGAAGAGCCTGCGCCGGAGAAGGTGTGACCGCAGAAGATCTCCCTCATCGGGAGAAGGTAACGAGATCATGCACGTTATCATTACACCTAAAAACATGGTATAAAGTTTATTTGTTTGGGACTCTGGCTCAAGTGAAAGTGCACTCTTGTTTGGACAAGATCAAGATGGTGCACTATGTCATCCACCACTTTGGCCTCCTCCTTTCATGCATACATGAAGATTTGATGGCGTTGCACATATGGACCCACACATGAGAGAAGATGAACTTGAGTCGAGGACGACTCCAATTCAAGAAGGGGAGGATGATGAGGACATCACTCCTATGCATATACACAACACTCCATTCAACATACAAGATGAAATCAATAGGATTCACACACACCAAATAATTTTAGAGGTGAGCTCGTTCTTATATGTTTCCTTATATATTTTTGAGAATAGATTGCTACCTAATGACTTAATTATGACTAGGATCCATAGAGAAGTTAAAGGAGTAATTGGAGGAAGATCTAGGGGCGTGGAGGACCAGAGGATACGTTCAAAGAGGATGGAAACCGACCCCAACTCAAAATCGTGTCCAACTCGGAGTCCAGGAGCAGTACGCACTAAAACGGACGCCCAAGATGCATACGAACTCCGTTTTGGACGTTCCACATATGCACGAAAAGGGGAGAGGATAATCCTCCTAGAGGTAATGGATAAGTCGATTGAGGTGGAGATCTCTATGTTGATGATCCGAGGCTCTCGATAGAACACGAAAAACCCCTGCAATCACTACACCACCGCTCTGTTGGTTATCAACCGTGCTGCACACGATTGACCTCGCCAAGAAGGCTAATACCTGCAAGTGCAGCCGAAACACAAGCAAGAACAAGGTAGAAGCAATCTGAATTGCTAAGTTGTGGTCTCACAAACCGATGAACGGCGAAACTGTGTATAACAGATTAATCTAAGCAAAACCCAATTGTTTATGGAAGCTACTATGGAGTATATATAGGTGGGAGGACGTCCAAAGGGGTGTTGGGATCGTTACCTAATCCTAAGACACGAAAATATTGGACTTAGACTTGATACAAGGCCCAATGGCCCAATACGATGGTGCAGCACCCTAACAGATTCTGAACTCGATTTTGTTTTGATGATTCCTGTCGACTCCAAAAGAATTTTGATATGGGACCAGCGCCATTGGAAATTTTATTCTCTCCCCTCTCCGTGCATATGTGGAACGTCCAAAGCAGAGTTCGTATGCGTCCTGGACATCCGTTTTAGTGAGTACTGCTCCTGAACTCCGAGTTGGACACGATTATGAGTTGGGGTCGGTTTCCATCCTCTTTGAACGTATCCTCTGGTCCTCCACACCCCTAAATCTTCCTCCAATTACTCCATTAGCATCTCTATGGATCCTAGTCACAATTAAGTCAATAGGTAGCAATCTATTCTCAAAAATATATAAGAAAACATATAAGAACGAGCTCACCTCTAAAGTTAATTGGTGTGTGTGAATCCTATTGATTGCATCTTGTATGTTGAATGGTGTGTTGTGTATATGCATAGTAGTGATGTCCTCATCATCCTCCCCTTCTTGAATTGGAGTCGTCCTCGACTCATGTTCATCTTCTCTCATGTGTGGGTCCATATGTGCAACGCCATCAAATCTTCTTGTATGCATGAAAGGAGGAGGCCAAGGTGGTGGACGACATAGTGCACCACCTTGATCTTGTCCAAACAAGAGCGCACATTCACTTGAGCCAGGATCCCAAACAAATAAACTTTGTACCATGTTTGTAGGTGCAATGATAACGTGCATGATCTCGTCAGAAGGGGCCGTTGAAGAGGGAGCAGGCCTGACGGACCTCCCATCACTATGCTTCAGTTTTCTCTACTGGCTAGAAGGTTCGACTGGCTCCTTGCCCTTGCCTTGCCGATGTCTTCAATCCTCTGGCTCGGAGCATGGGCGGCCACCTCCTCAGAAGCTCCGAGGATGACAACCCTGGAGGTCCGGCGTTTTTCTACCTTGCCAAGGTCATCTAGCGCCGACATCTTCCTTCGGAGCTCCCTGCTGATCTCTGGAATCATATTTAAGGGTGGGAAAGCAGCTGGCGGAGCAAAGACGTCGCTATCAACAAGACCATGCTGAAATTTCTTGATATGAAGCTTCAAAGCTTCGTCATCCAAGTTGGACTTTAGATCGGTTTCAATGTGGTCGTCATCCATCACACTATTGAGAGCCCAGGCGAGCTTCTCCCTCTTCCACATCGGAGCCTACCTGTTTACCAAGAAATTTCCGAAGACAATCTGGGGGGTCACTCCACCCTCCACGCATTATTGGATCCTGGTCAAGACAGGGTTAAACGCATCCGACAACTCCGAAACTACATTCCAGGCCTCGATGTTGACGTTGAGGAGTCCTTGGGGCAGCTCCAACCTGTCGTGCTCCTCCACTGCAATGACAATCCAATCCTTCTTCTTGTTGTCCCATTTGCCGGAGGGGAACGACTTCAAGTACTTGAAGGGGCAGTTCTTGTGCTTCACAAAGTAATAGAATCCAACCAACTTTGTCCCGTTGCCGGTGGTATGAGCTGTGAAGAAGGTCCGGAACAATTCAACACAGGGAGCCATGCCCACCCACATCTCACAAAAGTGGACGAATGTGCCAACGAGCAGAAGGGAGTGCGGGCCGAGGTGATGCAGTTGGAGGCCGTAGAAGTCCATCAGCATTAAGATGAAGCTCGAGAATGGTGGGATCAGTCCCACCATGGCGTACGCTGAAAAGTACACCATCTCCCCACAGTGCTCCTTCTGGAAGGGAACTTACCAGCGCGAACTATGTGGTTGAAGGAGTCACTGGACCATCCAATGAAGGTCCGGACCTTCATCAGATTGTCCTTGCTCTTGATGCGGCTCTTGGGAAGACCTAACTCCATCGCGACAAAGTGGAGCAATGGAATGGAAAGCTAGGTGAAGTTTGGGAGGCTCTGAGTGCAAGTTTGATCGAAAGCATAAAGAGTCCTCAAACCATGCATACTTTCCTTCTTAAGTAAGCCTCCGCGATGCTTGGATGGAAATCACAAACGAGAGCAGGGTGACATTTCAAAAATCTACCCCGTCAATGACGAATGTGCCCGGGGACACCTTGACAAAGAGGTCGAGGTTATTACCCCGAGTGAACCGTTGTCATGATGGGCGGCGGGAAACTCAAAGGTGGCAGCCTGACAAGGCGCTCGAAATCAATATGATTTTCGTATTGGGAACTGGCGACCTTCAAATGCGTGAGATCCGCACTCAAAGATCTCATATGTCGTATTCAAGGCAAGCCACACGGTGAAGGTTAACCTCGAACCATCACCCCAACGGCATATCAGAAGACCATTGAAGTTATAGTGCGGGATCGAGGATGGCCCCACCTCTGGTAGAATAATAACCCAAAGGGTTTCTCCCAGAGGTGGGCCCAGGGGCCACTGTCGGTACCCTACGTACCGGGTAGCCCATAATACTGCAAGAAGTGCATGAGAATTCCACCTGTCCGAGTTGAAGGCTTCCTTAGGCCCCACGTGTCACACGACATTGGACCCACCTCCCTCATATGGGTAGCTCCGGAACTGCCACGTGTAATATAAGACTGGAGCTGAACTCCCGACATAGGGAAGCTCCGGCGTTGACACATGGATAATGACCCCGAACCTAACCCCCCGAAGAGGGAAGCTCCGGTGCCACCACGTGTATATCAGTTCTGGACCTATCTCCCCACAAGGGGAAGCTCCAGAACTGCCACGTGTGGGTTTTCTGGACCTACAACACCAATCGCACGAACATTCAAGGGACAATTAAAGTGGCAGTTACAAGACCAGATAACATGTCATTAATGCCATTTTAATGACACATGATCAGTGGACTATTAATAGGGGTAACGCATCAATTAAGGCACATTATCACATTATTAACCATGCTTAATACTCATAGACTATGTATTAGGTAATTGAACACGCCAAGACTACATGTCGGGCTAGGCAAATGTTGTAACAGTCAGTCCTTGGACTATAAAAGGACTAAGCCGCACGATACAGAGATAGACAATCTGATCGAAGCTCACACGCTTACTAGTGCTACAGATTTACTCAATACAAGAACACACACCCCATGGAGTAGGGTATTATGCTCAGGTGGCCTGAACCACGTAAATCAACTGTCCCACCATCTTGTTCCTGATTTCTGCGCGCCCAAACTAATACAAGAACCTTCGTGGGCTACATTTAGTAGTACCGGGGGAAGTATCATTCTCACACTTCGATAGATGCACTGGTGCCCCAAGATCTGGCTCTTGCCGTCCTCAGAGTGTGAGCTTTCTGGCCCCAGTACTCGGCTGTAGCGCTAGGAGGCAGGGTGTGTATGCTTAGGGTACAGGACCAGGCTAAGCAGTTTACACTCCTAGTACCTCCTTCTCGGCACAGGCCTTCCCTACGAAGCCTTCTGGCGCCATAGGACCCCAATGACGAGAGCAGCCAGAAGAACCCCTAACACATTGCAGGTACCTCAAGCGAACCCTCCTGCAGTAGGACTCCACGACTCCAGCATGGGTGAGTTACAGAGCGTACAATCGTACATATAAAGGTAATATATAATAAATGAGTCTAGCATGGCATGATCATTACATTAACGCATAATTAAATGAAAAATGTTTTTAAGAAAACATGAAGTAAGACAGTGATTCGTTTTTATCGGCATTCATAGGAGGAGACATACTTTTTGCAAAAGAGGGCAACAACTTGCTTCTAGATGATGATGAGGGAGGCAGGGTGTACAGGCTTAGGGATCGGGACCAAGCGAAGCGGACTACACACTCTGGACCTGACCCTCCCGGAGCTCATTTGTCCTTAATGCTGCTCCTAGGTCCTATGAAAACCTTTACACTGTCCTAGTAAGATAATATTCACAATAGGGGTGCCTATAGCTCCAAGGGTATATGTGATAGTTGTGGGGCAACCTCGTTGTCTACATCTACTAGAGTGGCGAAGAGCGAGCGTCCCTACTCCCTTCCTTGGCCTCCCGCCTTGCGAGTGGTCTGAGCAGGGCCGGGACTGAGCTCGACAGCTTTGACGGGGGCGTCGGTGCTGCTGTAGGGCTGAAGCCGGGGCACAACGGGTGCTCCGCGTTGATGCGGGCTCGATGGAGGCTGACTTGATCTAGCGCCTCCCGGGACAGATGATGGGTATGCTGTGAGGGTTTGAGATGCTCCAAGGCTAACACCATAGCAGTGCGGTCTCCACATATCCTGAGGACGCCGGAGAGGGTTCTCATCTTCAGGACAAGGTAGTCGTAGTGGGGTATGGCCATGAATCGGTACAGGTTGGGCCTGTCGATGATGGCATTGAAGGGGAGGTTGACATCCGCAACATCGTAGAGGATGCTCTCTGTCCTGTAGTTGTCGGTGGTCCCGAAGGTCACCCGGAGATGGATGCTGCCGTATGGGATGATGCTCCCTGGTCCCACCGCCGAGAATGGGCTCGAGGGGGTGAGATTGTAAACTGGGATCTGTAGCTATTCGAAGGCTGCACAGCTGATGAGGTTGAGGCCGACCCCTCCATCTAGCAAGACGTAGTGGAGCTTGATGTTGGGAATGGTGGGGGCGACCAAGAGAGGTAGAATCCCTGCCCCAACCATGTTTTTGGGGCAGTCGGAAGAGTCGAAGGTTATCGACGTCTCCTTCCACCAGTGGTGCATCACCGAAGTGGGGGCAGGGGCTAACGAAGCTATTGCACGAAAAAAGGTCTTGACCGTGTTCTAGGACACGGGATCCCAAGATACTCCGAAGATGATGTGGAGTGTCTTGCGACGCTCGTGGTTGCTGCTGGCATCGAAGTCCTCATCTTGGTGGACCACATTGACAGCACACTCCTGGTTCTAGTACTCCATCTCCTCGTCGTCGTCGACCTTACGATCGACCTTCTGGTTGCCCTCCCCCTGGTGGAAGGGGCATCATCCGGGCGCTACTGCGCCCACTCTCGGTAGAATTCGACGCATCTCTTGATCTCCCGGCACTCGCTCGTGGTGTGGTCACGAGTCTTGTGCACCGGGCAGGGCTCGACGCTGTCTTCAACGGTAAGTGGCTGACGTAGGCACTTCTCGGGGTGTACGGGTTTGCCGCCACTAGTCGCGGCTGCTACCGCAACGGGGGACCCATGTAGCGGCTTGTTTTGGCTGCAACCCTAGTTCTTGTTCTTCTTTTTGTCGCTACCAGGGTAACGACACCTTCTCCAGTTTGGCCGGTCCCACCCGCCCCGGCGGCGGGCTGAGCATGCCAGTCGCGGCCTTCTGACGCCCTGGCGCATCGGTCAACGATGGAGATGAGCTCGGAGTTGTCTTGCACGTTGTGCATGGCTAACTTCTCGAGCATCTTGGGGTCACGTACTACTTGGCGGAATGCTACTATGACATAGGCACTCAGGATGATGGGGACGGAATTTCGTACTTGGGAGAGATGTTGGATGAATGATTTTAGCATCTTCTTGGATTGCTGTTGCACGGCGTGGTGGTTGAGCTCGGTGTCGGGGCGCGTGTAGGAGCTGCCAAAGTTTGTTGTGAACTATCGGCAGAGTTCATCCCAAGAGGTTATAGACCCCTCGGGCAGGTTCATCAGCCACGAGCGGGACAATCCGATCAGGGCAAACGGGAAGTAGTTCGCCGGGATGGGCTCATCCGCTCCTGCAGCAAGGAGCGTCGTGGTGTAGATCTGCAAGAACTCGGCCAGTTTGACGGTTCTGTCAAACTTCTCTAGCAGATGTGGCCAGAACTTGCGCGACCACGTCATGAGGCGGAGGTACGAAGCCAATGCCGCGGAACATCCGATGGGATTCGCCGGAGAGGCATAAGGATTTGCATACCCCAGTTGGTCTCCTGCACGATGTGCGGTTCCTACGGGACCTGCGTTTGTAGCACCGGTCGTGACATGTGTTGCTGCATCAGTACTGGTTGCGCCAAGTACTGCTGCTGCATGTCCTACTGCCGAATACTGCAGGGGGGCTGACGAGCCGACATACTCCTGGTTAGGTGGCGGAGGGTTTACCTACGGTGCACCTTGGATGGAGGAGTGGAGGATGCCTCATGAACAAGGCACTGGGGTCCATATTCGACGTCGAGGTTGCGCCGCCTCTCTCGCTAATGCTCGATGATGACTCAGCCGTCCATGTGAGCTTGACAAGGGTCAAGCTCAGGCCTCAGGTCCTCCGTTGGGCGCTCGTAAGCCTGGAGGAGTAGGAGTTGGTGGTGCGATGGTTGATGGACGGCGTGCGCAACAACGACATGTGACACCTTCTCCTGCTGGGGGAGTTGATGGCCGCGACGACGAAGTGGTCGATGTCTTGGACCCACTGTTGAGCCGCTTCTGGGAAGCTTTCAGCGATGGGGTGTAAAATCCAACATTTTCCTTCATATGAGGTTCCGTTGTAATTTGGTTATCAACCCTAATGGAGACCAATTATAGTTAGGCTTATGAATTTGATCTCATCAAATATTTTCTTCCACTCATGCTTAAATTTTATTAACATGAGGAATGGACATCACCAAATATCTTAAATAAATTCTTTTGACCTCCCTTCAAATTTTGGAATTATTTGAATGGAGGATCCTAGGTAAAATTAATATGCACTACTGTCGACTGTTGGAGTCGGCAGATCTCCGGACACTACTAAAGTGTTGAAGGAGTTTGTAGTTCGGTGTGGGCGCGCGGAGACTCAAGAAGGTGAATCACGATTGGACACGAGAGACACAGTGGTTTACGTGGTTCGGGCCGCCTGAGCGTAATACCCTACTCCACGGGTGTGTGGTGTTGTATTAGTTTATGTATGAAAGCTCACGTCAATGCGTGTGTACCTGAGAGCGTTCGAGAGCCTTCTTTTTTTTCCGTGTATCGTCGGTCTGTCCTTTTATAGTACAAGGACAAACCGTTACAAGTTAGCCTGGCCCGACATGTGGCCCCGGCGGTTACTAGTATTGATACACGATTAATTGTTGTTAATAACCCTGTAACGGGCTCCGACAGTGCCGTTACAGGTGTTAAGATTGTCCGATTAAGTGTCATTAACATGGAATTAATGACAATTAATCGGGTCTTGAAGTCCGCGGCTATCCTTTGAAGATCCGGAGTCGTTACAATGTCTTCCGGAGGTTTGAGGCGGCCAGCTCCGACGTTTGGACACGTGGCAGCTCCGGAGCTTGCTTGTGGGAAGCGGGAAGCTCCGGGGTGGCCTGGCACGTGTTAGGTCCGGAGCTTCTCTCGGTCAGGGGTTAAGTCCGGAGGTGCCGTTTCGGTACCTAGCCCGGAGCTTCACCCTTGTGGGTAGTAGCTCCGGTCTGGCAGTACACGTGGCAACCTAGGGGTTAACCATGTTGGAGAAGCAGGTCCGGTTATGTCTGACAAGTGGGCCTCCGAGGGTCTTCAATTTGAGTAGACGTCCTTCCCTTGAGATCTTTGTAACCTCAGGGGGTGTATGGTTTTTAGGGTACCGACAGTGGCCCCCTGGACCTACCTCCGGGGAAAGTCACCGGGGTGAAGTCATTCCGTCGGAGGTGGGTCCATACTTGCGACTCTTGAACTGGGTCTTCAAGGGTCTTCGGAGGTGCCGTTGGCGGGGCTTTACGGTTAAATCCCGACGCGTGGCGCACCTCAGGCGGCAGATAAGATCTTTGACGTGCGGATCTCTCGCAATTGAAGGTTGCCGGTTCCCGATACGAAAACCGTATCGGTTCCGCGCGCCTTGTCAGGTCGCCGCCTTTGGGTTTCCCGCCTCGTGATGACAACTGTTCGCCTGGGTAAGAGCCTCGACTTGATCGTCAGGGTGGTCCCGGGCCCTCTTGTCATCGGCAGGGTTGAATTCTTGAGTAGTATCCTTGACTCCTCTGCATTTTCCATCCAAGCGTTGCGAGGGCTTACTTAAGAAGGAAAGCGCACCGTCGGGAGTTCTTTACGCTTCCCATCTGTTCTTGCGCTCAAACTCCCAACTCGTACTTTGCTCCTCTTCTCTTGCCTAGCTGTGCTGCGATGGAGTTGGGTCTGCGTGAGAGTCGCTTGAAGACTGACAGCGATCTGAAGAAGGTCCGGGCCCTCATGGGGTGGTCTTCAGACTTCTTCAACCGCTCGGTCCGCGCCGGCGGAGAGCTCCCCTTTGAAAAGGAGCACGCTGGCGAGATGGTGTACTTTTCCTCGTACGCCATGGTGGGGCTGATCCCACCGTTTTCTTCTTTCTTCTTGATGCTGCTGGACTTCTATGGTCTGCAGCTGTACCACCTTGGCCCTCACTCCATTCTCCTTGTGTCCATCTTTGTCCACTTCTGCGAGATGTGGGTGGGCATCCCTCCCTGCATCGAGCTCTTCCAAACCTTCTTCACCGTCCACACCACCGGCCGAAGCAATGAGTATCTTGGCTTCTACTACTTCGTGAAGCGCAAGAAGTGCCCATTCAAGTACCTCCGGTCATTCCCTTCCGGGAAGTGGGATGACTGGAAGAAAGATTGGATAGTCGTCCGGGTGGAGGAGCATGAGCGGTTGGAGTTGCCAGACGGTCTGCCCGACATTGACACGTCGGTATGGAGCGAAGTTCCGGTGCTGGCGGAAGCTTTCGACCCTGTCCTGACCAGGATCCGCCAATGTGTGGAGGGAGGATTGACTCCCCAGGCGGTGTTCTGCAACTTCCTGTCCAACAGGTGGGCGCCGCTGAAGAGGAGGGAGAAGCTCGCCTGGGCCCTCAACAGCGTGATGGACGAGGACCGGGTTGAGACCGGGTTGAAGTCCAGCATGGTGGGGAAGACCTTGGAGTTTCACCTCAAGAAATTCCAGCACGGCATCGACGTTGACGGAGATTACTTGACTCCGCCGCCGGCCTTCCTCCCTCTGAACGTGGAAGTTGAGTTCAGCAGGGAGCTCCGGCAGACGATGCCCGCGCTTGACGACCTTGGTGTCGTCGAGAGAAGATCAACCACCCGGTTGGCGATCCCTGGGTTGTCCGAAGACGGCTCCGCCCCTGTCCCACAGCCAAGAGCTGAGGTCATCGGCAAGGGCAAGGAGCTGGCGGAGGAGCCGGAGAGCCGGAAGAGGAAGCTGCGACATGCTGACGGAAGGTCCATCGGGCCTGCCACTTCCCCCCCCGGTTCCCCCTCCTCAGGAAGGAAGATCCTCCGCCGCCGTGGCGACTGTCCCCGTGGTGGGGTCCTTCCGGAATGTTACTGTTCCGGCGGTGGGATCCTCCCGGAGTGCGACTGTCCCCGTGGTGGATCCCTCCTGTGGTGCTAGCTCCGGGCGCGCGACTCCGGCATCTGGAGCGGTGAGGGCCTCCAGGTGCAGGAGTTCCTCCCGATCAAGGAGAGCTCCGACCCGGGAAACGCCCGCGGCTGTGGCAAGTCCTGGGAGTCCTCCCGGAGCTCCTACGCCGACCGTGGCCAGCCCGGATCGTCCGGGAAAGAGGTTCCGCGCAAGCTGGTGCGAGAGCCTCCCAAGGTAATTTTTCTTTTTTACCTCGATTAACTTTTTAATTGTAGCATCTGTTTGCTCAATTTCTTCGTTCTTCATCTGCAGCGTTCCCAAGAAGGGGAGTGAAGCTCCACCCTCAGCCACAGTGTCTGAGGCTGCGAGGGCTTCTGCTCCAGTCCCGGTGCCGCCCCAAGCGGAGGCTGCGACAGCTCCGGCGCCGGCTGTCGTGGTCATGGACCTCGACTCGTCTCCAGAAGTTCCCGTGGTAGCGCCGGACCACGGGAATGAAGATGCGCCAGCGGCACCCGTCCCGGAAGTGGAAGCTCCGGGTCCTGGTGCTGCAGTAGTAGAAGCTCCGGCTGTTGAGTCGGAGGAAGTAGCAGTCCCGGCTTCGGAGCCGGAAAGTGCTGAAGCCCCGGCGCTTGAGCCGGAGGTGGCTGAAGCCCCGGCATGCGAGCCGGAAGTCGAAGTAGTTCCGGCAGTTGAGCCGGTTACTTCCGAAGCTCCGGCCGCAGAGCCGGTGATTGTTGGAGCGCCGGTCACAGAGCCGGCGGTTAAAGAGGCGAGGGAGCTTGAGCCTCCCTCAGAAGAGGTGTCCCGGCCGGAGCCAGTAGCGGCTCCTGCTCCGGAGGCGACGACGTCGATGGTACCTGTGGCAGAGCCAGAGTGCCTGAACGAAGTCGCCGGCCCCCCGACTGAGGGGGCGAATGAAGACTTGGTGGCGGGACCTCCTTCGATGGCGACTGAGGCCGTCCCGGAGGAAGGCCCTAGCGCTTTGGAAGCTCGGGGTTCCACTCTCGTAGAGTGGGACCCAATTTTTGTATGTGAAGACCCGCTAGAACCAGCGGAAGAGATCCCAGCAGGTCCGGAGCCCATCTCGCTGTCGATGTCCATCGACAACGCCTGCTCCAGTCTACGTCAGGTCCAACTGGCCTTCTTCCACGACAGCAAGGCTCTTGAAGAGGAGCGCCAAACCCTTAGGCGGTGGCGTAATCGGCTCCACTTCGAGACTAAGCTGGCGCAGTCGAGGCTTGCGGATGACAAGGAGTGGATCAAGCGGGAGAAGATCTGCCTGGAGCTTTGGGATAAGCTGCTGGACGAGAGGGAGAGCATGACTCACGCCCTCGATGCTCAATCCCGGGAGTTCCACGACCGAGCTAAGGCTGCTAACGACGCGGCCAATGCTCGGTTTGATCAGCTCGAGGCCATCAGCACCGCACTCATCAAGCGCCGAGAGGCACTTGAAGGGAGGGAAAGACGGCTCGAGGACGAGGAGCAAAAACTCCTAGAGCTACGGGATGACGTCTTGCGACGGGAAAAAGAGCTCGCCGAGAAAACAGCTCTGGCGGACAAGGGCCTCGAGGAGCGCACTAAGAAATTGGAAGAGTGCTGCCTCGAGGAAGAGGAGAAGACCTGGGTGCGGGGGCAGGAACTCTACGAATACGAGTGTGCCCTTGTCGCCCGGGAGAAGAAAGTGGAGGCTAGGGAGAAGGACCTGGTCGACCGCCGGAACAAGATCCACCTCCAGGAGGAGGAGCTCGGAAGACTTGAGAAGCGGGTTGCTGCGAAGATCCAGCAAAACGCCAAAGAAGTTGAGCGCCTCGCCCGCGAGAATTCGGAGCTGACGGCGGCCCGGAGATCCCTGGAAGAGATGAAGAACTTGAGGAAGGCGGACTCCCTGCAGATTTGGGAGTTCCTGGGCAAGGCCGACGACGCGCTGACGCCGATGGGTTTCAGCCCCGTGCACCCGGATGATCCGGAGCCGGAGCCGGACCTTGCGTTGCAAGCGTTGAGCGCCGCAGGCAGCAAGCTCTCCAAGGTGGGCGACGTCATCGCGGACCAGCTGGAGGTCGAGGGGCAATCCCTGGCTAGGAACGTCACAGAATATGTGTTGACGTGCTACACCAGCCGGAACCCTCGATTTCCTCTGGACCCGGTGCTTGAAGGCCCCGTCGAAGGAGAAGGCGAAGCTACCCGAGCCTGCGTGTCGGAGGTCGCCCAGAAGGTCGCCGAGTTCTTCCATAGGGTCTAGGACCGTCTCTTTTAGCCTTTACATGTATCTTCTCTTCTTCCTCAATTTTGTAATCCCTTGTCTCCAGATGTAATCTCCGGTCTTCAGATGAAATGAAATCCCCAATTTTTTGCGAATTTCATTTTTTTTTGTCTTCAACATCTTTATCTTCACTTGGCCCCCTGGTAGATGTGCACAATTTGATTGTGGACATGTACTAAAAGGATGTTGAGTTTTGTTGAAGACGAATTTGCTTCGAACTTGTGGAATTTAGGTCCAAAGTTTTTGATAGTGAAGGTCCCCTGAAGTTGTCGGAGCTTAGAAGCTCCGGCACTGTCCATCGCTGGAGCTTAGTAGCTCCGGCAATAGCCTCTATCAACACGTTGAGCGTCGGTAGTTAATACTCCAAGGTGTCGGAGCTTAGCAGCTCCGGCAATGACCTTTGCCACACTTGGTTTGTTGGCAACAGACTCCAGTGACGGGGTCTTCTCACCATCTTTTAGTCAACGCCGACGGTTGACGCCCTGGTGGGAGTCGGATCTTGGTTAGCTCCGGTTTTTCTCCATCAACGTAGGGTTCATTTTTCCTGCACACTTAAGCCAAGAAAAATAGTAAAATTCGTTCCTTGTCTATAACTTCGTCGCGGCTTACGGTTCTTAAGAAAATTTTAAGTTGAACATGATTTTTAATACGACGGGATGAATTGTCTTTTCTTTTAGATCCAATTGTCCATGGACCCACCTTACTTTGGCCTCCCGGGATGTAGGTAGAGTGGCGTACTTAGGGTGCTTGACCAGGCTAAGTCGATAGCGCACTCCGGCCCTAGAATGGCTTGGCGGCTTTCAGGCGAGTTGGCCACAAACGATATTTAAATCCAAAAAATCTGACAATTCAACTCGAATCGTATGTAAACCGGTCAAACTAGAACTTCTTAAGAATTGCACGGTTCTATTATAGACAAGAAAGAGAAAAATAAAAATGTCGAGCCTATGCAAAAATGAATGCACGTGGAGTCTATTTCACATGAAGATGTCTTTCATTATAGGTCCGGGGTACAGGGGAAACAAGTACACTCTTAGGGTACAGAACCATGCTAAGTGTGTTTGGTTTCTCGTTTGACCCAGGGTAGTTAGCCACACTTTTAGTCCGGAGACTGTGTCAAGTGTTGCATGAGCTTTTCAAACCTTTCGGGAAAGGTCCGGCTGCTCTCCCGGAGGAACTACCCGACTCTGTACAATGACTCTATAACATACATTTCAAGTTACTTAAGACTCACCTCCGTGGAATTAAGTGTAGAACTTACGGAGGTGCTCGATGTTCCAAGGATTTGGGAGAGGTGTCCCATCCTCGGTAGCCAAGCGAACGCTTCCGGGACTGGATACTTTGATCACTCGAAAGGGCCCTTCCCAGCCGGGGGAGAGTTTGTTTTGCCCTTCTCTGGATAGTATTCTCCGTAGCACCAGATCGCCTTCCTCGAGCTGTCGGTTGTGTACATGCCGCTGGTGATAGCACCGTAGAGCTTGGCGGTATCGGGCATTCCGAACAGCTGCTTGGCACCTTCCCTCCTCGAGGAGGTCTAGGTCTTCGCGCCGGAGCTGGTCCTGCGCGGCTTCGTCGAAGGTCCGGACTCGGAGGGAACCCAAGGTGATTTCCGGAGGAAGGATCGCTTCAGCTCCGTACACCAGAAAGAAGGGTGTTTCTCCGGTTGCCCGACTTGGAGAAGTCCTGTTGGCCCATAGAGTGGGCGGAAGCTCTTCGATCCAATTGGCTCCGTGCTTTTTCAAGCGCTCATAAGTGCGTGTTTTGAGTCCTTTAAGGATCTCTGCATTTGCTCTCTCGGCTTGTCCATTGCTGGCAGGATGAGCTACGGAAGCGTAACAAACTTGTATGTCGAGGTCTTCGCAATATCCTTGAAATGCGGAGCTTGTGAATTGAGTCCCATTATCAGTGATGATCTTATTTGGGACTCCGAATCTGCTCACGATGGATTGTAGAAAATTGATTGCAGATTGTTTGTTGATCGTCACAACGGGAGTTGCTTCCGGCCACTTGGTGAACTTGTCGATGGCGACGTATAGGAACTTGTAACCTCCGACGGCTCTAGGGAAGGGTCCCAAGATGTCCATCCCCCACACAGCGAAAGGCCATGTGGGAGGTATCATTTGTAAGGACTGAGCAGGTGTATGAATTTGCTTTGCATGAAATTGGCATGCTTTGCATTTCTTCACCAGCTTAGTGGCATCCTGGAGCGCTGTAGGCCAGTAGAAGCCGTGCCGAAAGGCTTTTCCGACCAGCGTGCGGGAAGATGCGTGGTTCCCACACTCGCCTCCATGGATTTCTGCGAGGAGCTCGCAGCCTTCTTCCCTTGTGATGCACCGCATTAGGATGCCGTTGGCACCGCGCCGGTAGAGATCCCCTTCTACCAACGTGTATCTTTTAGCCAATCTGACTACCCGATCAGCGGATACATCATCGTCAGGAAGGATGTTGTCTTTCAAGTAGCTCCGGATCTCCGAGATCCATGCATTGGAACTGACTTGAGCATTTGAGTCTTGCGTGCTGGGTTGCTCGGAGCTTCCGGCAGCACCTACGACCCTTGATGGCTGCCATGGTAACAGGGCCATCGGGACCGTCAGCTTCGGGATGCTGATCTCGCCCCCTTCGTTCAGTTCGGCAGGCTGAACTGTGGGTTTTGACAACCTCCGGACAAAGATTCCATCAGGAGCCGGAGCTCTAGTTGACGCCTTGGTCGAGAGTTCATCAGCTTCAGCGTTGTGAGCACGCTGAACATGGTGAAGGTCTAGGACTTCGAAGTCCTTCTGAAGCCTCTGGACTTCAAGGAGGTAAGCAGCCAGCTGGAGATTATTGCAAGAGCATTCACCCTTCACCTGCTTGATGACGAGTTGTGAATCTCCTTTGACCAGCAATTGCTTGACACCGTATGATAGTGCCACCTTTAATCCATAGATGAGTGCTTCATACTCCGCCATGTTGTTGGTTGCCTTGAAGTCAAGGTGTACCATGTATTTCACCTTCTCCCCAGTTGGTGCGAGGAGAAGGATTCCAGCTCCGGCTCCCTGCTTCTGCATGGAGCCGTCGAAGTAAAGGGTCCAGTGAGGCTTAGTGAAGGTTGGAACTTGAGGTTCCGTCTTCTGCTCGCTGGGGCCCCCAGGGTTTAATGGAGAGGGAGTCCATTCTGCCACAAAATCTGCCAACGCTTGACTCTTGATTGCTTGTCTCGGAATGAATTCAAGATCGAATTCAGCCAATTCCGCTGCCCACTTTGCAATATTCCCAGTTGAATTGGGATTATGCAGGATCGCTCGAAGTGGATATGAGGTCACCACCGAGACTTTGTGAGCTTGGAAATAGTGTCGAAGCTTCCTTGAGGCAATAAGAACTGCATAAAGCAGTTTATGCACCTCTAGGTATCGAGTCTTGGCATCATGTAACACTTCACTGATGAAGTATACCGGGCGTTGAATGGTCCGGACCCTCCCGGAGGGGTCCGGAGCTTCCTCTTCATTGATTCGGACCCTCTCGGAGGGGTCCAGACTCTCTTCGGGGACCTCTGGGTTCTGGGTGGAGGAACCCGGAGCTTCTTCAGAAATGACCTGGACCCTCTTAGAGGGGTCCGGGTCCTCTGAAGTGGCTTCTTGTGGGTTTGAGTCTGGGAGCTGGGACCCAGACCCGCTTTCGGGAACCTCCGGACCCTCCCGAAGGGGTCTGGATTCCTGAGTATTGGGTAGTTCCGGTCTCTCCGCAACCAGAACCATACTGACGACTTCGTCAGTAGCTGAAATGTAAAGCAACAAAGGCTCACCAGGGTTCGGAGCTACCAGGACTGGTAGGGTGGTGAGGAACTGTTTCAGCTCCTGGAATGCCTTCTCTGCTTCTTCAGACCATTGGAATGGTCCAGACTTCCTCAGTAACTTGAAGAAGGGAAGTGCTCTTTCCGCTAGTCTTGAAATGAACCGGCTGAGGGCTGCTAGACATCCAGTTAATTTTTGGACGTCTTTGATGCGGGTTGGTGGCCGCATGTCTTCAATGGCTTTTATCTTCGCCGGATTAGCCTCTATGCCCCGGTGACTTACCAGGAAACCAAGAAGCTTTCCGGAACTAACCCCGAAGACGCACTTGTCTGTGTTTAGCTTCGTGCGGGTGGCCCGCAGCTTGTCGAAGACAGCCTGCAAGGTGTCCAAGAGGGACTCCTTGTTCTTGACTTTGACCACGATGTCATCGACGTACACTTCCACTATGTCTCTGATGAGTTCTTCGAAAGTTTTGTACATAGCTCGTACAAAAGTTGAAGCTGCATTCTTGAGACCAAATGGCATGGCTGTGTAACAATACAATCCATCCACTGTGATGAATGAAGTATGCTCTTCATCCTCCCTAGACATCCTGATTTGATGATATCCAGAATATGCGTCTAGAAAACACAGTAACTCGCACCCGGAGGTGGAATCCACTATCTGATCTATTCTAGGTAGTGGGAATGGATCTTTTGTACATGCCTTATTCAGTGTGGTGTAGTCGATGCACATCCGAAGTTTCCCGCCGGCCTTGGGCACAACGACTGGGTTCGCCAGCCATTTTGGATGGAAGACTTCTCGGATAAATCCGGCTTCGAGCAACTTCTTCACTTCTTGTCGGATGAAGTTCTGTCGCTCTACAGATTGCTTCCGAGGTTTCTGATGCACAGGCCGAGCATCGGGGTAAATCTTCAGATTGTGCTCAATCACTTCCCTGGGGATCCCAGGCATTTGTGACGGTTGCCAAGCAAATACGTCAATGTTAGCCCGGAGGAAAGTGATGAGCGCGAGTTCCTATTTGTCATTCAACCCAACCGATATGCGGGTGGTTTGAGTGACATCGGAACCAATTTGGACGACTTTGACGGGGATGTCGGTGTTGCCGCTTGGCTGCACACGGGGAGCAGAGGTTGAGCCTTGTTGTCGAATGCTCGGAGGTTTTGGAGCTTGCCCCTGTCTGGAGTCCTCCTCTTGCGCAGTGGTGAGTGCATGGAGCTCCTCCAGAGCAGTTACTCCGGCGCTGCGATCTCCACGAATCCGGAGAACGCCTGCTGGTGTTGGCATCTTCAACACCAAGTATCCATAATGAGCAGCTGCCATAAATTTGTATAGGGCAGGTCTACCCAAGATGGCGTTGAATGGTAAGTTGATCTGAGCGACGTCGAAGACCAACTTCTCGGTGCGGTACTTCTCCCGTGTCCCGAAGGTAACGGGGAGAATTATAGCTCCGAGTGGGGTAATGGCCCCCGGACCTACTCCGGAGAATGGTCGAGAGGGCTGAAGATCCGAAGGTCGAAGCTGAAGTCTGGTAAAAGCTTCAAAGCTTATAAGGTTCAGCCCCGAACCTCCATCCACCATAACATGATGGAGCTGGATGTTGTTGATGGTGGGAGATACCATCAATGGTAATTGGCCAGCTCCGACCATGCTTCGAGGACAGTCCGAAGCATCAAAAGTGATGGGTGTGTCCATCCACTTTCGATGTGGCTCCGGTCTAGCTGTAGGAGCTACAGCAGCCATATCCCGCCGCATAGTCTTGGTGACACGACGAGAAGTGATGTCCCATGATCCACCAAAGATGGTGTTCATGGTTTTCCGACGCTCGTTGTCGGAGACGTCGGAGTCATCGTCGACGGAGGTGTAGACGGCTTTCAGGACCTTTTTGGGGTCCTGAAACCCTAACTCCTCTTCAGCCGGAGCTTCGTCAACCTTCTGTTTTCCCTCCCTCTGTCGGAAAGGAGACCCTTCCCGGCGCTTGTTGTAGCGCTCAGCAAGGTTTTGGACCTCCCGGCAGTCTTCCAGCCTGTGGCTGCCCGTTTTGTGAATGGGGCACCACATTTTGGATTTGCTGCCGTCTTCGGAAGACGGTCGAGGTCGCTTCTCGGGGCGTGGCCCCCGGCCACCAGGAGTTGCAGTGGCTGCAACGTTGGATGTGCCGGCCGACGGCTTCTTCTTGCCGTTGGTCTTCTTTTTCTTCTTGCCACTCCCGGAGGTAGCGGCTTCTTCTTTGGAGGATTTTTTGTGATCCTCCAAGGCTGGTTTGGAGTGCATTTCATGGCCCTCCGCAGCTCTGGCACATTTGTCTGCCAAGCTGAAGAGCTCCGTGACGCTGGCGATCTCTTTGATCGCCAGCTTCTCCAACATCTTCTTGTCTCGTACACCCTGTCTGAATGCCACAATGACAGAAGCGCTTGAGATAGAAGGGATTGTGTTGCGTACCTGAGAGAACCTCTGGATGAATGACCACAAAGATTCTCCCCCTTTTTGCACGACCGCAAAAAGGTCTAGTTCAGTGCCCGGTCGGGTGTATGAACTCCCGAAGTTGGCAGTGAACTGACGGCACAGCTCCTCCCAACTGTCGATAGAGTTGGGTGGAAGGCTCATAAACCAGGACCTGGCGGTCCCAGTTAAGGCCACTGGAAAGTAGTTGGCCATTACGGCCTCGTTTCCTCCAGCTGCTAAGATTGCAGTGGAGTATATCTACAGAAATTCTACGGGGTTGACAGTCCCGTCGATTTTCCGGCAAGTGTGGCCGGAACTTCTGTGGCCATCTAACCATGCGCAGGTGCATGGCTAGGGCGGAACAGCCTCCTCCTACTCCTTCCAGAGTAGAAAGGTCTTGAGCATCCCGTCTTTCTCGAGCTCGCTCGATATGGACACGGCCATCCTGTTGGCGGTATCGGCGATCAAGCTCCGCCCGGAGGTCATGTGTCGAAAGCCGAGATACCGTATGGGTGCGTCGTGCCCCAGAGGGCAACGACGTCACTTGCTGTGACGCAGCTCATCTTCGGTTGTTGGAGACATGCGGACCAAGTCTTCCAGACAACGTCCGTCGCTGCGACGGGGCTCGCCCTGAAGGAGGAGGACCCTGGTTGTTGAGGCGTTCGGCCGCTGCTGCGACCAAATGCTCAACATCAGCCCTCCATTGCTCCATGGCATCTCGAGATGCATCCGGAGGTGGTGGTCGCTGGAGAAGAGCACGCGCTGCATGGAGCGCGTGTTCTGGGTTGTCATGACTTGCCAGCGCAGTATGTGACGCCGGCGCACCATCATGTTGCCCGACACGTTTTGCCGGAGAAGATGGTGGTGGTGGGAGTGTGACTCCTGCTGGTGCTGAGGCTCCTGCTGGTGGCTGCATGTTGGAGGGATTGCCCCCGACAGCCTGAGCAGCAGGTTGCCCGTTGGATGATCCAGCCGCAGAATTCACCATTCTTGAAAATCTCAGGCACCCCCTACCTGGCGCGCCAACTGTTGACTGTTGGAGTCGGCAGATCTCCGGACACTACTAAAGTGTTGAAGGAGTTTGTAGTTCGGTGTGGGCGCGCGGAGACTCAAGAAGGTGAATCACGATTGGACACGAGAGACACAGTGGTTTACGTGGTTCGGGCCGCCTGAGCGTAATACCCTACTCCACGGGTGTGTGGTGTTGTATTAGTTTATGTATGAAAGCTCACGTCAGTGCGTGTGTACCTGAGAGCGTTCGAGAGCCTTCTTTTTTTTCCGTGTATCGTCGGTCTGTCCTTTTATAGTACAAGGACAAACCGTTACAAGTTAGCCTGGCCCGACATGTGGCCCCGACGGTTACTAGTATTGATACACGATTAATTGTTGTTAATAACCCTGTAATGGGCTCCGACAGTGCCGTTACAGGTGTTAAGATTGTCCGATTAAGTGTCATTAACATGGAATTAATGACAATTAATCGGGTCTTGAAGTTCGCGGCTATCCTTTGAAGATCCGGAGTCGTTACAATGTCTTCCGGAGGTTTGAGGCGGCCAGCTCCGACGTTTGGACACGTGGCAGCTCCGGAGCTTGCTTGTGGGAAGCGGGAAGCTCTGGGGTGGCCTGGCACGTGTCAGGTCCGGAGCTTCTCTCGGTCAGGGGTTAAGTCCGGAGGTGCCGTTTCGGTACCTAGCCCGGAGCTTCACCCTTGTGGGTGGTAGCTCCGGTCTGGCAGTACACGTGGCAACCTAGGGGTTAACCATGTTGGAGAAGCAGGTCCGGTTATGTCTGACAAGTGGGCCTCCGAGGGTCTTCAATTTGAGTAGACGTCCTTCCCTTGAGATCTTTGTAACCTCAGGGGGTGTATGGTTTTTAGGGTACCGACAAGTACCCAATATATATTCAAATTAATTACAAATTGAATATGCTACTGTACATTTGGCCCTGTCAAAATTATTCATATCTGAGGCCATAAATTTTTCTAGGGTTTCCTCATTTTCCAAATAGACTTCATGCGAAGTTTCATAAATTTTGAACTCCATTTGCTATTTTAATTGAGACGCTTAAGAAATTCAAACCATATTATGAATTCAAATTTTGAATTCTGTTCAACCTTATTCAACAACAAGAATTGAACACACCATCATGGTCAGCATGACTTGCTTGACTTATCCTCAAAGCTTCACAATTTTTGGAACTCGGTTGCTATTTAATTCAGTGACACCATTGAATTTCATCCAATTTCAAATTCAAATTTGAAATTCACTTGAAACTTGCTCCAAATCAAAATCCAATGACAGAATCAAATTCCATATATTTACTTTGGCCTCCAAAAAAAATCTTGAATTTTTTGATCAAGTTTGGTAGGAGAATCGAAGTTGCAGAGAGGGAAAGAGGATAAGAGGAGGTGGGACCCACTGTCAGCCTAACCCACTCGAGTGCAATCACGGGGTGCTCTGTATCCAGCTCTCCCCGCCGATCGACGCAGGCAGCGTGTGACACCGCGATGTGGCATGCATCCACCGAGCTGCTTGCTTGCTTGCGCCGTGGCGCGCTCCCCTCATCCCTCCGTCCCTATAAATACCCTCCCTTGGCCGTCGCTGTTGAACTCCACCTCGGTTCACGTCATTTCTGCCGCCTCTCTTCGATCGAGTTTTCGCCGACGATTGAAGCCGTTTCTCCCCGAGCTGTAAGTAGATAAAAGGCTTGTCATGACGTCCTCTACGTATTCTATTTGGTCATTGATCGTGACATAGCTTCTTCTTGGGATATTTTGAAGTTTTTCAGTCGCCGTCGAGGAAGCAGCTGAGAACCTTCACTGTCTCACCGTCGAGCTCCAGTTCTAGGCTGTATCCAGCCTCGATCCTTTGAGCAAAAAGGTTTGCAATCCTCTCTAGTTTATGCTCACAGAATCTAAGCCTATGACATGAAGTGTAGCTCGAGTTCTTACTCGATAACCGAATGATTTCTCAATAGAATAGCAAGGCTTCGCGCTTAAATTCATTTCATTCTTGCAATCATCCTTTAATCTGGTTAGCAGATAGCTTCTGTATGTCCTAACGAAGCTCCCTGCCCAAGGACCCTGAAAGTTATCATCCGAGACCCTTATATTTCGAGATTTCGCGGTCGCCGGTTGAAAAACCGTACTTCGTCGTCGTACTCAGCTTTGCTGGCGATGTCACCCCATTCTAACCCCCAAATCATCATCCTGGTGCTTCCAGGAACATTCCTGACCTTTTCCTGAGCCTATTACGCCATTTCCGAGCATTTCCAGTGAACGCTGAAACCCTAGTTCCGCCGTCACCGTCGCACTGTTGTCTCCGGCCATCGCCGACTTGATTGGACACCACCATCGGCTTGCGTGGTCGATTTCATGGTTGAGCGGTCAAGGCGAGGCCGGCAGGAGGTCGACGCAACTAGGTCCGGCGAAGCGCCACCGCGGCTCCGGCGAGAGACGCCGCCGCGTCGGGAGGTAGACGAAGGGTGCGGGTCCCACCTGTCAACGACGCCCTCCCGCGTGGGATCAGCTGTGAACGCGGATCTGGTGTGGCTGTGCGGGTTAACCCTTTGGCTCCCGGTGTGGCTCAGTTCTGATTGGCCCAATTCAAATGAAGTGGGACCGGCTCCTTTATTTGAAATTTCCAATAGGAAAATAAATCCAGATTCAATCCAAACTTGAAAAATCCATAGCTTCCAGTATAATTATCCAAAAATTCCCAAATAAATTTTGTTAGAACCAGCATAAAGTATAATTTCCAGTGGTGCACTTGGATTGGTATGAAAATCCATAGGAATATCTCTATAATTCAGATAAGCAAAAGGCTTAAAGAATTCATTTATACGGTTCTGTTAATTGGAAAATTCCCAATTATGGTCACACCACTACTATTAATACCCTTGATCTCCAGTAAAAATTTCAAGTTCTTTGGACTTAAAATACTTGGTTGATCAATATTCCAAATCTCTATGTAGTTATAAATTGAGAAAAATGGAAAATCAATTTCCAGAATTTTACCCAAAGTTGAAAAATCAGTTTCTCCCTGTAGGAAAGATAGAAAATAGTGAAACAAATTTTCATAGAACCAGTAAGACCCCCTCTACATGATGCAACCCCTGTTAGCCATGATAGCTCTCCAAAATTTCAACCAAAATTTAGAGAAGGTTATTGCTTACCATAATTTTTAAGAACAACAAACTTCCTTGATCATCTCTTGTTATTTGCAAGAGTCTTCTATATAGTCACTAGTATCTACCATAAAAGTCACAAAGCCAATAAAGATAATTATCTTATGTTCATCCTAGGATATTCACCCCACCTCAAGCATATTAATTATTTTCAAAGTCATTCATACCTAGTATATGCATATCGTGTAGTAGCTGAAATCGAGGAGCAGCAGGAAGCTTTGGAGGTCCAGCTGCCAGAAACTAACATAGACTCAGACTCGCATTCAGGCAAGCCCCAGTTTGCATTTAAGTTCCTTACAATGTTCTACAGTTTTTATTTCACCTTATGTCTTCAGATGATTGTGCATTACGTTTAAGGTGTGTGACATCCACTTGCATGGAACACAAATCCTATGGAGTCTTGGGTAGGTCTACGGCCCGTTGAGTAGACACTGCTATGCTTATGCTCATAGGAATTCGGTAGAAGTCGAGTAGTTGGAATCTACTCGCGAGATAGGAATTTTATCACACGGGAGGATCTGGAATAAGAAAATGGTTTATGAATATGAAATTGAGACCGAGCAGTGGGTAGGATGCAACAAGACGTGGTCTCACGTGCGTAACCCTTGTTGTGTCGATTGAGGACTGTTTTGTGTGCGGCCCTACTGGACAAGCTTGAATTGTACCGGCGACATACTGGAGGAATGGGCTCTAGTAAACTGACATAGCTTGATACTAGTTTGTCGAGGCATTCCATTCTATTTTATAGGCGTGGGTTGAAGGCAGCGATGTGTAAATCATCTGGTGGGAACGTCAGAGTACGCCCCACGCAGTGACCTCCTGCTCGTGACGGATCGACCGGTTTGACATTTAAGTGTTTAGTGAAAGGTGGCCATATACGACTAGTACTGAGGTGTTATGTAGGTACTGCTGTAAGTACTCGCTGAAATTTCCGAAAGTGCGTATGTGTCGTGTTGTTCTGGGTGTATCCTGCTTGCAATCACCGTCCCTCGCTGTAATAGAGTACCACTTGTTCACTGCGCTGTGACGTAGTAAATACTGAAGAAGTCAGGAGAATATGATATATGGCATTACAAATTGCTTGGACAACCTTGTTTGGCTTAGAAATAGTACAATTAAAAGTTTACAGTTTCCCCATACTTTACCTGTAAAAGCATTATGTGCTTTGTGCACGTCATATCATCGACAAAACGTTTCTTGTTTGATTGTGGAGTCTATGATGTGCCATGCCTAAAGAATGTCATGTGCAAGTTAAAACATGACTATAAGGATCCACTTTTAGGCGAGTCCTTTATGGTTTACATTACCTATGCTTAGTATTCACCCTTGCATATGTCTAGTGAGACGGGTTAGTCTTGCTGAGCCTTATGCTCACGTTTGCAGTTAACGAGTTTTTCTAGATTATACGACTAATGACGGGTTTGATGACGAGGCTGCACCCCCTCCAGGGTTTACAGCCGAGTGGGAACCCTGCACGCCACCGTGAGTTGTGTGTTGCTAGTGCGAAGTATCTAAGACATGGATGACTTTGCTTTTGCATAGCTAGTGCTGAGAGCGTAGCTATGATGTATAGTTCTCTTTCCTTTCGTTAGTATTTTAAAACTTCTGCTATGCTTTTTCAATAAAGACTTGGTATCATCCTTTTCTTGTATACTATTGGGTGTCGCATCGCACGACACCACCCAATGAGATACTTGGAGGTCGGGATTCCGGTCCCACAGACATGGTATCAGAGCATCATTGGGAATAATGTATTTGAAAAGAGCATATTTTCAAAAATTAGGATTTGAGTGAGGAATTAGTTATATGTACTTATAAGGAGTATTATTAGTATAAGATATAAAGGTGGTAAACTAACTTATATGTTATTAATTCTGTAACGATGCTCCAACGTCAGGTAAGAGGTAAGGTACGCCACCGTAAGTGGATCAATTGCGGTAAGCACCATGCGAGAGGTAGCATGGAAGTCTTTCCGTGGCATGGCACAGAAATGTTAATAGGAGTCTCTGAAGCTTTCTATGTTTCTGAGAACCTATGACACGCGGTACCCCAGTGTGCTTCAAAGTTAGTGGGAGCCCCCGTCAGGTGGTGTATAACCCGATAGTATGCAACTCTAGAACCATTCATGTTCTATGGGAGAATGCGAATCACATATGACCGAGCGTGTATAAGACGATTCGTGCGGGAGTCTTTGCTATAAAGACGTATTACAGCCATGTACCTCGAGACATGACATCGCTCTAGGGCGACTCACACCAGAGTCGTATGCATTTACTTTCATATATATTTGTGACTGTCTGTCGTGTTTCTCCGTGCCGCCCTTGAGGTGTGAAGGTGTGAAAGGGGATTGTTTGTTATCTGCAGCATTGACTATGGTAGCGACCCGTGTATGTAGAACACGTTTGCGAGTGAACGTTACTAGGGCCACCCATAAGAGTATCCGGAAATACCGGTTAGAATTTTCGTTGTTGGGGCACGTAGTACCGTCGGTATCAACTTTGATACTTGACAATCCCCAAACGACAAAAATGGATGCATTATATTTTGGAAAGTCTGACTATCAGGTGTTGGTAGGTTTGGGCTCCGCAAAATGAGTTTTGATTCGACATTGGGTTAGCACCAAGATTCTTGATTTTCTGGCCAAAGTTTGCTCAACTTCGCCAGATTGCAATCTTGGGTAATTAGGAATAAACATAGGGGTATGCTATCTGGATGAAAAGTTATCGAAGACCTCTACAACTTTTCTGTTGACCATCAAGGCAGGTAAGCTTGATAATCTGTTGAAATTTGGGGTATGCTTAAACTACTCCAGATGTCCCTACCAATGTACCAGTCTCTGTATTTTTGCAGTAACTCACTGTAGAAACATCTTCTGCATTATTGTGATATGTATATGAAAATTGTAGAAGAATATCTACAGTTTTGTTATTTAAAGTTTCTCTTGATTCGAATTTGAGGGAATTCAAATTTCGAGCTCAAAACAGTGAACTGCAGGACTGCTGTTGAACAACAGTCAGTTCATCTGTTAAGTTTAGATAGCTCTAGCTCTTGATCCAGAATAGTGACATGGTCATATATATACACTTATGGAAAGCTTAGCAAGTCCTATATCAACTTTGTGTTGCACTCATGGCCTAAATCTTGGCGTAGCTGTGTTAAATTCCTATGGTTGAACACTTGGTTCTGGCAGATCAGAACTTGAAACAGTTGGCACATAGTTTCGAATATGCGCACTATACCTATGTAACAAATGTTTCATGGCAGAAATATTTTACCTCTCGATTGTTAACTTGATGTTATACAATGTTTATTTTGTCATTACCTCAATATATTGTCATTATATACCTGTATAAATTGCGAAAATCACCACATATACAGGAGAGGTTCTGTCAAAATTTCCAGAAACTTTGGGTCAACTTTAGACCTGTATAGATTCTATTTCCTAGCTCACCTGGAGTTGTATGAGGAAAATCTGGAAAGTTTGTAAAGTGTAATACAACTTTTGTGTTCAACCCCACATCTGGTTCTGACATTTCCTGTATGAAAATTTTCGATTTATACAGGAAGGTCAGCTGGAACAGACTGTGATTACAACCCCTATTTTAAAATTTTCTTAAACTGTTGGCAGTTGGAAACCATCTCATTGTTCCAGTATCTTTTTCCACAGATGTCCGATTCTATAGTATACTTACCAAACGGATGGGTGTTCACAAAGTGTACTCTTCTGAAGGGTTTTCCGGATTTGTTGATAGCAATGCTTCAACGGTTCGGGTATCGTGAAATACCGGACTATTGGGGCAAGGAGATCGATGACGGAGGTGTGACAAGATGCACCATTTATGTCGATGTGCTTGCTTATCCATTGAATATTGGATGTGCTCCTTTCTCCATCCAAGTGCAAGGAATTCAATTGGAAGACAGGTGGTGTTATGCCGCAAGTGTTGCCATAATGAGGTTTTGCAAACATCATTACCGTGCTATGGCTGACACTCCATTTGCGCTCTTTCCGGTCGACGGTAGAGCCGGTGATGAGTGGGCAAGTCAGATGGTTGCAGCATATGGGCATAATGAAGAAGTACCTAAGATGATTTTAGCGTCATATGCAGCATCAGCGTGTCATGAGAGCTCTGATCAGCATGCTAGCCTTGGAAAAATGATGAGTGACCTGAAGTAGGCTCTGATTCGAGGGGATCATTTTGAAGGGGCCAATGACTCACTTAGGGCCACAGTTGCTCCCCTAAATCGCCGTCTAAACTTAAGGGAGAATCAGTGGCACTGGGCTGTTAAAGCTCGATCGGAGGCTCGCATAAAAATGCAACACGCGGAAAGCGCGTTGGAAGTGAGTCAACTCGAGGTGCAACTGTTGGATGAACAGCTGAGTGAGGTGACTTGAGAAAGGGATAAATCCAGAGGGGAGACTCAGGATTGGAAGGCCAGTTGCAAAAATGCACAGAAAGAACTGGAAGACTTGAGGATGTTTCTTCTGAAGGCTGATGTGAAATCTTTAGTTGTCGTGACATCATCAATGGTGGGTGAGGTAGCATCTCTTTCTTCCGCAACCACACCTGTGGCACCAATTTCGAACGATGACGAAGAAGAAGAAGATCCCGAGGAACTCGAAATGGTGCGTACGCGCTCAACGCCTGAAATGGGAGGATCAAGTCATGGTCGTGAGGACGAATCTCTAACCCAGGAGATAGCTGCGACACCGCAGCAACGAGTTCCTCAACCACCACCTCCTGAACTTCCAAGGAGTCTAGCAGAGGTTCTCGCCGCAATGCTTGGCTCACGCGACGAGCAAACAGAGTTACTGTGGACTTTGGTCCAGCATTTGTCCTGACAACAAGGGCAACCCCATGCGGGTCCACGATAGCTTTCTCCGAGTTCATACTCGGACTTTATGTCAACGCAGCCGCCGGTCTTCGTGAAGGCCGGAGAACCGTTGGAGGCGGACAACTGGCTCAGCTCCATTGAAGGGAAGTTCGGTTTGCTATGAGTAACTGAACATCAGAAGACCCTGTTCGTGGCCCAACAATTACAAGGGTCTGCTGGTGCGTGGTGGGCAAATTATCTTGCCGCACGACCAGCCGTCTATGCCGCGAGCTGGGAGGAATTCCGGGAGGCATTTCGCGCCTATCACATACCTCCCGGTTTTATGAGGAGTAAGCTTCAAGAGTTCTTGGAGCTGAAGCAATGCTTATGAGTACTCCAAGATATTGAACCACTTGTCCCAATATCGGAAGCGGGAATGCTTCTATCGGGGTTTGAACCCCAAGATGAAGGACAAGCTTGCCTTGTTCAACAGCGGCAACTTCAACAACATGGTCAATGCTGCGATCGTGCAGGAGGACGCTACTAGGGAGCTATTCTCTGACAAGAAGAAAAGTAGTGCTCCGCAAAGAATCGGAATGGGTACTCCTCAGAAGTACCGCATGGTGTATCGATCACCATCCGACTGGAGGTGGCAGCCGCCATCGCGACCACCGATGTTCTGTGGTCGCCCATTCAACAATGTCGTCTTTCGCCCACAACATCAGCAGGGGATGATTCCGTGTGCATGGGGATTCCGTCCTCCATTCCGTGCCTATCACACCCCATACACGTGTTACACGTGTGGATGTACGGGGCACTTCGCCATGGACTGCCCGCAGAGCGAAGGACGGTCATCATACCAGGGGGCAAACCAACCTCGCAACTAGCCTAAGAAGCCAGCCACCAAAACCGGCAACGTCCACCACCTCGCCCTCGAGGACGTTCCGAAAGGCACACCCGTACTCACGGGTATGTTCTCTCTCATTGGTCATCCCGTAGTCATTCTTTTGACTCCGGTGCTTCCCACAACTTTATTAAATGTCAGTCAATACAAGTTGCCTATCTTTTCGACAAAAACCCCATATATGATCTGTTCTTCGGGAGGAAAAGTAGTCGCAAATAAGATGGTCCATAGGGTACCTCTTAATCTGGGTGGGAACATATACCCTATCTCTCTCATTATACTAGAGCATCAGAAGTTAGATATCATCTTAGGAATGGCATGGTTGCAATACAATTGTGTTATTATTGACATTGTTCCTCGAAGGATATATCTAAATTCTCCGCTCCACTCTCCCCAAACTCTCACTCCTGAGAGTAATATCCACGTGACTCCAACTGCTTATAACACCGAAGCCTGTAAACTCGAAGACATTCCAGTAGTATGTGAGTATCCGGACGTTTTTCCCAAAGATCTTCCTCTCATGCCACCAGAAAGAGATGTCGAGTTTAAGATTGAACTTGTACCGGGAAAAGTGCCAATCTCGAGAAAGCCGTATAAGATGGCACCTAAGGAACTTGTAGAACTGAAAGAGCAGCTGCAGGAACTTTTGGACAAGGGTTTCATTCGCCCAAGTTTGTCACCTTGGGGCTGTTCTGCATTGTTCGTGGAAAAGAAGGATAAAACATTGAGACTATGTGTGGACTATCGTCCACTCAATGCTGTCACAATCAAGAACAAGTATCCACTACCCCATATCAGTATTCTGTTCGATCAATTGGTGGGTGCTTAGAGATTTTCAAAAACGGATCTTTGCTCAGGGTATCATAAAATCAGGATTCGACCAGAGGATATACCTAAGACAGCAATCTCAACGAGGTATGGATTATATGAGTACCTTGTCATGTCCTTCGTATTGACCAATGCACTGGCCCATTTCATGTATCTCATGAATTCGGTGTTCATGCCGGATTTGGACAAGTTTGTCGTGGTCTTCATCGATGACATCCTTGTGTACTAAAAATCGAAAGAAGAACATGCACAACATTTGCACATCGTGCTTCAGCGATTGCGGTACCACAAGTTGTACGCTAAGTTCAGCAAATGTGAGTTCTGGATCAACCAAGTGCCATTTCTAGGGCACATCATCTCTGTCGAAGGGATTGCAGTTGATCCAAGCAAGATTAAGCAAATACTCAAATGGGAGTCTCCTAAGTCTTTGCATGAAGTTCGAAGTTTCCTGGGTTTAGCGGGATATTACTGGATGTTCATCCCAAGCTTTTCCATGATAGCTAAACCAGTGGCAAAACTTCTGAAGAAAGGAATGAAATATACATGGACAAAGGAATGTGAGGAAGGTTTTCAAGCATTAGTAAAACACCTCAGAACAGCGCCAGTATTAGCCCAACCAGACACAACTAGATCCTTTGATGTTTATTGTGATGCATCTAGAATTGGTTTGGGTTGCGTATTAATGCAAGACAGAAGGGTGATAGCTTATGGATCACGGCAGCTTTGGAACCATGAGCAGCATTATCCGACTCATGATCTTGAGCTCGCTGCCGTGGTACTAGCATTAAAGATGTGGAGACACTATCTATGGGGCAACCTAGTACATCTCTACACCGATCACAAAAGCTTGAAGTACATCTTCACCTAGAAAGATTTGAATATGCTACAACAAAGATGGTTGGAGTTAATCAAAGACTATGAGATTGAGATCCACTACCATCCCGGAAAGGCAAATGTAGTCGCAAATGCGCTAAGTCGCAAGTCCCATATCAATAACCATTCTATCACCTTGATAGAGGATGAAGAACCGAGTCTCTACTTGGTTCCGTATGGGTCGCTCTACAATCTAGCCCTCATTCCTACCATAAGGGAGGAAATTGTGGAGGCTCAGAAGGAGGACAAGGGCATATCGCATATTCGCCAACAAATGAAAAGGGGGGAAATGAAGTGTTTATGAGGTGATGATGACGGTAAGATCTGGTTCAAAGTGTAAAACCCCACTTTTATGGCATGTTAAGTTCATATGGGTTTTGTGATCAACTATTTTGGATCTCCAATATAATGGTACACATGAACTATGCCATCCAAAACTTATCTTGCACTCTTTGTTAGATTCTTTTATCATAGGTATTAGACTTCACCATGAATCCAAATTATATTCTATTCACCTTTTAAGAATAAGAATTTTTGGATAAGGATTAGTAAGCAATGCACAATGAAGCCCTAATAAGCTCTAAACCAAATATTCAAATTAAGGGCTCTAAATTTTTCCATGAGGTCCTAAATTCCTCAATAGCATGCTTACAAAGTTTCAAGATTTTAGAAACTCATCTACTATTTTTATTGAGGTGCTTAGCAAATTTGAATCAAATTCAAATCTGAATTTTTAATTCTTCTCCAACTTCTTTAAACATAAGAATTGAGTTCACCATTGTGTTCAGAATAATTCATTTGCCATCTCCACAAAATTTCATGATTTTTGGAGTTGATCTTCTATTTTTAAATGAATTAGTAACTGAGCTGTGGGGAGAATCACTGGACAGTGGGCCCCACATGTCAGCTCCCCTTTTAAACGGATCAGCTCAACCCCGACACCTCTGCACCGCCGCGCCCCCGCTCGACACCGCGCGCGCGCATGCAGCTCCAGCGAGCTGCCTGCCTGCTCGCCGCGGCCCTATAAAAGGCCGGCCGAAGCCCCCTTTAATCCTCATCCCCGATCACAGCTCCATTGCCTCGCCACAATTCTTCCGCCGCGCGCCATCGCCGCCGCTCGCCACTGCTCCGCGGCGTGCCGCCGTTCCGCGCCGTTTCAAGCCTAGCTCCAAAGAGCAAAAAGGTGCGCCTGATCAAACTCTAGCTCATGGTACAAACCGTTTCCCTTATCGTTGAAGCCTGAGCAAGATATTGTTCGTTTCCTCTACGGCCGAGGGTAGATAGCTAGCTATGATTTCATGTCAAATTCCTTTTCGACAAGCAATCATCCTTTGCAATTACTTAGAGATAGTTTCTATAGGCCCTAGCGATCCCGTCTGAGCAAAAACCTTTAAGGATCATCAAGCAACGGCTCTGAATTTCGAGTTTTGCTCGCCGCCGGTGAGAAAACCTCGGTTCACCGTCGAACTCATGATTCCCGGCAACTCACTCCCCTTCTGCGCCCATATCCTTGAACTCCATCATCCCAGGAAGGTTTTGGAGCAATTCCCAAGTGATTTGAGCTACTCTATAGAGAGTTCTATGATGCCCGAGCGCTCATCGCCGCCACCGCCGTCGCACGACCTTTTCCGGCGAGCTTCAAGACCCACTGACCTCACCATCGTGCTCAGCGAACCCAAAAACCCCCAGGCGGCAAGTTTCCGCGAATCTGGTGCGTTGGATTGGCCAGCGGCGAGGCTCGCCGGAGAGCACCGCCGCGGGAGCCCCGCGCGCCGCCCGCGTCGGGAGGTAGAAGACGACGCGGCGGGTCCCGCGTGTCAGCGGCGGTAAATCCCGTCGGATCAGGTGTGGCCACGGGATTTGCTGTGGCTACGCGGTGGGAATCTGTGGCCCCCGTGTGGCTTAAATACTATTGGTTCATTTTAAAACAGTGGGGCCCACGAGTTAAATCAAATTAGGAAATTATTCCAGATTAGACTCCAACTTAGAAAAATCCATAACTTTCTGTAGGATACTCCAAAAATCTTCAAACAAATTTTGTTCGAAAGCTCTTGAGCTCTAGATTCTGTCAATACCAATTAGGTTCTGTGGAACTCAGAGTTAAATTCTGTAGAAAATGATCTTTCATAATGCAAATGCAATTTTTCCAGACAAGATATCCATGGGAAAATTCCCCAAAATTCACATTAAATTTATTGTCCTATTCTTGATTATCAGGCAAAGTTTGGGAGCCATAACACCTGTTTAACTCTATGGATAATTCAATTTCCTTTTTCAGTTATTGAATTTTCACAGCTATTAGGTTGCTTTATTAGGTCCCAAAATTTTACTGAGTCTTCCATTAGTCATACCCTAGCTCCTGTTAAAGTCTTGGATTTAATTAACCTACTATACTAGTCCTAAATCAGTTACAAACCAAATATTGATTTAATGTCTCGAAACTCAATTATAAAGTAAATCCAGAAATTCTTGCCGAATTAGAAATACAATAACTCCTTCCCCACAGCTTAGAAAATTATGAAACAAATTTTGCTAAGACCAGAACCACTCCCTCCATCTTGATTATCAACTGTTAGCTAGGTTCAAGCTACAGTTTCCTCTCGGAAATTTTTGGAAGTTGGTTTGCTTGCCATACTTTCGGAGACCACAATCTGCTATGATCATCTCCTGTTCTTTGCAAGAGCTTTGATCATATTCCCTAGTATCTACCATCGAAATTCCAAAGCCAATTAAGGTCCCTGTCATATAGTGATCACCATGAATTAATTTATGGTCTTAAAATAAATAAATTTCAAAGTCATTTATATATCCATGTTATCTGCATATCGTATAGTGACCGAAGTCGAGGAGGAGCCAGAAGCCTTGGAAGAGAACCTTCCAATTTTTAACTCAGAACCTGACCTGCAACAAGGCAAGCCCCGGTTTGCATTTAAGCCGTTTATGAGCTTTTGCTTTATCACTATGATGAATAGTATATGAATTGTGCATTACGTTTAGGGTGAATGATACTCCACTTGCATGACCAAAAATCCCAGGGGTTTATTTGGCACGAGTTACAGTTTGACCTATAGTAACTGCTTTGCTAATGCATAGGAAATCCGGTAGAAGTCGAGTAGTTGGAATCTACTCGCGAGAGATGTATCTCACAGGATTGGTTGAATAGAAAATGGCTTAATATAATGAAACTGAGACCGGGTAGGGAATGGATAGGAAGCGGCGAGAATTGAGTCTCGGTCGCATAGCCCTGCCTGTGTTGATTAAGGCCCGTCCGTATGCGGCCCCGCTGGACAAGCTTGAATTGTACCGGCAATATAATGGACATATGGAATCCAATAAACTGACGTAGCTTGGTCACTTGGGTGTCGAGGCATACCGTTCCGTTTTATAGGTGTGGGTTGAGGGTAGCAAGGTGTAAATCCGCTGGTGGGCACGTCAGAGTACGCCCCACGCAGGGACCTCCTGCCCGTGACGGATCGACCGGTTCGGCATTTGAGTGTCTTGCGAAAGGTTGCCATATACGCCTAGTACTGAAGTGTTATGTAGGTACGGGTGTGCTCGCTGACACCTCCGAACGACGTATGTGTCGTGTTGTCCGGGTGAGTCCTGATTGCAATCACTGTCCCTCGCAGTAATAGAGTACCACTTGTTCACTGTGTCGTGACGTAGTAAATACTAAAGAAGTCGGGAAAGTCATATGATATTGAATTATAATTACTTTGCAACTTTGTTTGGTTTAGAGATAGTATAACTAAAGATTTACAATTTCCCCATACTTTAGATGTAATAGCATTATGTGCTTTGGGCATGTCATATCATCGGTAAAGCGTTTCTTGTTTGATTGTGGAGCCCATGATGTGCCGTGCTCAGAGAATGTCATTTGCTACTTAAAACTTGGTTATAAGGATCCACTTGTAGGCGAGTTATTTTTGCTATTCCTTACCTATGTTTAGTGTCCCCGTGCATCTGTCTAGTGAGACGGTTAAGCCTTGCTGAGCCTTAAGCTCACGTTTGCAGTTAACGAGTTTTTGCAGGTTACCCTATTGAGGATGGGTTTGACGATGAGGCAACACCCCCTCCAGGGTGTACAGCCGAGTGGGAACCCTGCACGCCGCCATAGTTTGAGTGTTGCTAGTGCAAAGTATCCCTGGCATGGAAAACTTTGCTTTTTGCATAGCTAGTGCTGAGAGCGTAGCTATGGTATGTATATATTTCTTTACATCCGCTAGTATTGTGAAAACTTCCGCTGTGTAGTAAATAAAAGACTTGGTATTGTACTTTATTCTGGTTCTATTCTTGTAAACTGTTGGGTGTCGCATCGCACGACACCACCCAATGAGATCCTCGGATGTGTGGACTCCGGTCCCCACAGACATGGTATCAGAGCTTCGTTGGGAACAGTGTACCGGAAAAGAACATATTTTCAAAAATTAGGAACTTGAGTGAGGAATTAGTTATATGCCGTTATAAGGAGTATTATTAGTATAAGATATAAAGGTGGTAAACTAACTATGTGTTATTATATTCTGTAACGACGCTCCGACATCAGGTAAGAGGTAAGGTACGCCACCGAGAGCGGATCAATCTCGGTAAGCTCAGCATACGAGAGGTGGTATGTGAAATTTCCGTGGCTTGGCACGGAAAGTCAATATGAGTCTTTGAAACTTTCCATGTTTCTAAGAACATATGACACGCGGTACCCCAGCGTGACACAAAGTTAGAGGGAAACCCTGTCGGGTGGTATGTAAACCGATAGTATGTTCTCATATCTATGAGAACATGCGAACACGTATGCCCGAGCGTGTATAAACCGGATCGTACGGGAGTCTTTGCTGTACAGACGTATTTACATCCATGTACCTCGAGACATGGCCTCGCTCGAGGACGACTCACGCCAGAGTCGTATGTATTTACTTTTAGTTATATATTATTGTGACTGCCTGCCGTGTTTCCCCGTGCCGCCCTTGAGGTGCGAAGGTGTGAAAGGGGATTGTTTGTCTTCTGCAGGTAACCTAACTCCGGTAGCAACCCGTGTAGAAGCCGTTTGCGAGGGAACGATATAGGAACCACCTATAGACGTAACCGGATGTACCGGATAGAATTTCCTTTCGTGAGGCACGTAGCACCGTCAGTATCAAACATGATACTAGACCCTCCCCAACGACAGAATGGTTGCATTGTGTTTTGAGAAAGTCCGACTATCAGATACTGATAATTTCGGGCTCGACTTGATAAGGTGGATAGAACCAAGATTCTTGTTTTCTGGTAGAAGTAGCTCAACTTCGCCAGGTTGTAATCTTGGTTAGCAATTAGATATCATGAGAGTATCCTACATGGATGGAAAGCTCGTGAAGGTCTCTCCAACTTTTCCGTTGACCATAAAGACAGAAAAGCTTGTTAATCTGTTGAAAACTGGGGTTTACTGCAATTACTCCATATGAACCCACCTTTGTACCGTTTCTGTATTCTTGCCATAACTCACTGTAGAAAAATCCACTACCTTATTGCGATATATGTTTGAGAAGGGTAGGTGGAGATTCACGAGTTTGTTTTGGGGAGTCCTTCCTGATTTTAATTGGAGTTTAACCAAATTGGGAAGTCAGCACAGTAAACTGCATGGCTGCTGATGCAAACCAGTCAGCTTTACTGTTGAGTTTGGATAATTATAACCCCTAATCCAGAACAGTGATATGGTTACGCATGTACATTTCTGGAAAGCTTAGGAAGTCATCTATCAACTTTATTTATCACTCCTGACCTGAATCTAGGTGTAGCTATGCCTAATTCCATTTGTCGCAAATTTGGTTCCTGCAGTCCAGAACTTGGAACAGTTTGCACCTAATTGTGAATTGATGCATAATACCTTCATGACAAGGTTGTCGTGGTGGAACTTCTTTAGTTCTGGATTGTTGACACGATGTTACTCAATGTTTATTTTGACACTACCTCAATATCTTATCATGATGAACCTGTATAGAATGTGGAGATAAGCCCATATACAGGGGAGGTTCTGTCAAAATTTTCAGAACCCTTGAGTCAACTTAAAACTGGTATAGATTGTTCATACTAGTTCAACAGTGGCTGTATGAGTACAATCTGGAAAGGTTTTGAAGTGTACTACAATTTTTGTATTCAACATAAAGTTTAGTTCTGACTTCTTCTGTATGAAACTTACGGGTTACTGCAGATAGGTCAGATAAACCAGAACTGTACTCATTTTCAGATTGCAGCTTTGACTGAACCAATTGATTATGGATATTTCTTTTTGTCCCACATCACCAGTGATTGGGTCGAATACTTAAACGGTGTATTGACATTCGGGTATATTTGTCCACAGATGGCAGCACCAAGAATTCAGTTGCCTAATGGATGGGTGTTCTCAACATGCACCGGGCACGCCGGTTTTCCGGACGTGTTTGCACGGTTGCTCGGCCAGTTTGGCTATTTGGTGTTACCTAGCTATTGGGGCAAGAAGTTCCAGGAGGGCGGTATGTGGAGTTGCACCATCTACGTCGATGTGCCTGCCGGTCCACCGCACCTCAGATGGGCTCCATACTCCATCAAGACCAAAGGATTGATATTAGAAGAAACATGGAGCTACGCCGCAAGTGTTGCCATAGGGAGGTTTTGCAAACTCCATTACCGTCATCTGGTGGGTACTCCGTATGAGTTCTTTCCAGTCAACGGCAGAGCTTCTGAAGCCTGGGCAACCCGCTTGCTTGCGGAGGTGGGAGAGCATGGCGAAACATCCGCAACAGCCTTAGCGATGTATGCAGCAGCCTCACATCGCGAAAAGGGTAATCAGAGGACATGCATAAAAGAATTGACAAACAATCTGAAGCAAGCCATGAAGCGAGCAAATCACTTTGAGTGGGCAAATGACGGACTTAGGGATATGATGGCTCCTCTTAATCATCGTTTGAACCTTAGGGAGAATCAATGGCATGACGCTGTTATGGATTTGGCCGCGTCTCGCCAGGAGACTCTAGAGAAAGATATTGATCTGGAGGCAAGCCTACTTTATGGGCACCAACGGGACACACAGTTGAACGTGGTGACTGCAGACAGGGATCAGTCCAGAGTAGAAGCTCAGAGCTGGAAGACCAGCTGTGAACAGGCTCAGCAAGAGAATGAGGCCTGGGGGATGTTTATGATACAGGCAGATTGGCAAGCTATGGCTGCCAAGAAGACGTTGATGTTGAACGATGTATCAACTTCTACTCCAGCACCCGTATCAGAGGTGCCTAGCCCTGAAGATGAAGAAGAAGAAGAAGACCCAGAGGAACTTGAATACGTCGAGTAGAGCGTATTGAAGTTAGATGTGGTAGCACTTCCGCCAACACCGGGCGGCATATAGTTACATGGTTGCTAGTGTTTCTCTTTTGTGACCATGTTTGTGTCATATTAAGAGTAATGGTTGTGGTGTCTAGCTAACTAGATGAGTATGACATGTCAGGAAGGCCAAGTATGGTAGAGATGTGTTTCCATAAAGGGAGTCCATCATTTTGGGTTTACTACTGTAAACTTGGTCTTGAGATGATATATTTTGTATAAAGTTTGTGCTTTATCAATATATGTAAATGTCATGCATCGTCTATTATTGTCTACCGCATTTCTAAGGGAGGATAAACTTGAGGCAATGGGACTTACCGTGTTATTCATTATATTGCAGTATGGTGCGTACTCGTACAGCCTCAGAGGTGGGAGGATCTAGTGGAGGACAGGGGGATGACACACCACCCCCGGGGCAGAATACGCCTCAGACGCAACCACCTCCACCACCTCCAACCACACTCCCCAGGAGTCTCGCGGAGGTTCTCGCTGCAGTGCTCGGCTCGCGCGACGAGCAAACCGAGTTACTGCGGACGTTGGTGCAGCACTCGTCCCGTCAAGGGGGACGACAGGATGATGGACCGCGTCAGCAATTTCAGAGTTCCTACTCTGATTTCTCATCGACACACCCACCGGTATTCAGAGAAGCCGATGAACCGTTGGACGCGGATAACTGGCTCCGCACCATTGAAGGAAAGTTCGGTTTACTCGCGGTAACCGAATAGCAGAAGACATTGTTTGCAGCGCAACAACTGCAGGGGTCTGCCGGTGCGTGGTGGGCCAATTACCTTGCCGCACGCCCCGCAGGCCATGTTGTAAGTTGGACCGAATTCCGGGAGGCATTTCGCGCCTACCACATCCCTCCCGGGATTATGAGGAGGAAGCTTCAAGAGTTCTTGGAGCTAAGACAAGGAGGAAGGAGTGCATACGAATACTCCAAATCATTCAACCACTTGGCCCAATATGCTCAGGACCAAGTGAATACCGAAGATCGGAAGCGGGAATGTTTCTACCGGGGTTTGAACCCCAAGTTGAAGGACAAGCTTGTCCTGTTCAACCGCGGCAACTTCAACGACATAGTCAATGCCGCTATCATGCAGGAGGACGCTACGCGCGAGCTGTCCTCCGATAAAAAGAAGAGGGGTGCTCCACAGAGCAGCGGAGGTGGTACTCCTCAGAAGTACCGTATGGTGTATCGATCACCATCCGGCCAGAGGTGGCAGCCGCCATCGCGACCACCAATGTTCCGTGGTCGTCAGTTCAACAACGGCGGATTTCGGCCGCAGCAACAACAGGGGGTGGTTCCACGTGCACTTCCACCTCCACCACGTGCACCGGGATTCCGTCCTCCCCTTCGTATTGGCCAAACCCCGTACACGTGTTTCACGTGTGGACGTACGGGGCACTTCGCCAAGGATTGTCCGCAGAATCGACAAAGCGGAGGGCAATCATCTTACCAGGGGGCCAACCAGCCCCGCAATCAGTTCAAGAAGCCAGCCACCAGACCCGGCAACATCCACCACCTCGCCATCGAGGGCGTTCCGGAAGGCGCACCCGTGCTCACGGGTACGTTCTCTGTCTTAAATCATTCCGTAGTCATACTTTTTGACTCCGGAGCTTCACACAATGTCATTAGTAAATCTTTGGTCGTTAAAAGTCAATTGCCTGTTATCTCCACAAAAACTCCATATATGATTTGCACCCCAGCAGGGAGGGTAGTAACATATGAGGTAGCCCATAAAGTGCCTCTTGACCTAGATGGGAACGTCTATCCTACCTCTTTCATTATCCTAGAAACTCAAAAGCTAGATATCATCTTAGGAATGGCATGGTTGCAATACCATGGTGCTATCCTTGATATCGTTCCTCGAAAAATTTATCTAAACTCTCCACTCCATCAGCCCCAGGTTCTCAATCTTGAGAACATCATTCCATTAGACCCATCCACTCACAACACCGAGGTTATGGAACTTAAGAATATTCCGGTAGTATGTGAATACCCCGACGTGTTTCCTGAAGATCTCCCTGGGATGCCACCAGAAAGGGATATAGAGTTCAAGATTGAACTTGCGCCCGGAACAGTGCCAGTTTCAAGACCACCCTACAAGATGGCACCCAAGGAACTTGCAGAACTGAAGGAACAATTAACTGAACTTGAGAGCAAAGGTTTTATTCGTCCAAGTTCATCACCATGGGGTTGTTCTGCACTGTTTGTAGAAAAGAAAGATAAGACCTTGAGGCTATGTGTAGACTATCGTCCACTTAATGCTGTCACCATCAAGAACAAGTATCCACTACCGCGCATTGATATTCTTTTCGATCAATTAGTGGGTGCTAAAGTGTTTTCGAAGATGGATCTTCGTTCTGGTTATCATCAAATTAGAATCCGACCAGAAGATATATCCAAGACAGCATTCTCAACAAGGTATGGACTGTATGAGTATCTGGTTATGTCCTTCGGAATAACCAACGCCCCGGCTCATTTCATGTATCTCATGAACTCAGTGTTCATGCCGGAATTGGACAAGTTCGTCGTGGTCTTCATTGACGACATACTTGTGTATTCAAAATCCGAAGAAGAACATGCTCAACACTTGCATATTGTGCTTCAGCGATTACGGGACCATCAGTTGTATGCTAAGTTCAGCAAGTGTGAATTCTGGATCAACCAGGTGCCATTTTTAGGGCACATCATTTCAGCAGAAGGTATTGCAGTTGATCCAAGCAAGATCAGGCAAGTCCTCAAATGGGAGTCTCCAAAGTCTGTACATGAAGTCCGAAGTTTCCTGGGTTTAGCAGGATATTACCGGAGGTTTATACCCAGTTTCTCCAAAATAGCTAAACCAATGACAGAACTTCTGAAGAAAGGACAAAAGTATGTATGGACTGAGGCATGTGAGGCAGGTTTCAAAGCATTGGTGAAACACCTTACAACGGCACCAGTTTTAGCCCAACCAGACACTACCAAAGCATTTGATGTCTATTGCGATGCATCTGGGATTGGTTTAGGTTGTGTGTTAATGCAAGAGCGAAGAGTGATCGCGTATGGATCACGACAGCTTCGGAACCACGAGCAGCACTACCCGACTCATGATCTTGAACTGGCTGCTGTGGTGCTAGCATTGAAGATGTGGAGGCATTATCTACTGGGTAATTTAGTACACCTCTACACTGATCACAAAAGCTTGAAATACATCTTCACCCAGAAGGATTTGAATATGCGACAAAGGCGATGGTTAGAATTGATCAAGGATTATGAGATTGAGATCCACTACCATCCAGGCAAGGCGAATGTAGTCGCCGATGCACTGAGCCGCAAGTCCCATATCAACAATCTTTCCATTACCTCGATGGAGGGAAAAGAAGAACTGAGTCTTTACTTGGTTCCATATGGGGCGCTCTACAATCTCGCTCTCATTCCTACCATCAGAGAGGATATTATGGCAGCTCAGAGGGCGGACAAGGGGATGTCACATATTCAGCAAAGAATAAAGAAGGGGGAGATGAAATGCTTCCGAAGTGACGATGAAGGTACCCTCTGGTTTAACGACAGTATAGTGGTACCCCGAAACATGGAACTTCGGAGGAAGATACTGGATGAAGCTCATTTATCCATGTATTCCATTCATCCGGAAAGTAACAAAATGTACCAAGATTTAAGAAAGAAGTTCTGGTGGACTCGGATGAAGCGGGAAGTAGCTAAATATGTATCCGAGTGTGATACGTGCCGGCGAGTGAAGGCCGACCATATGAAAGCAGCAGGACAGCTTCAACCTTTAAGCATACCAGCTTGGAAATGGGAGGATATCAGCATGGATTTCATTGTTGGGTTGCCTCCCACTCTCCATAAGCACGACTCAATTTGGGTGATAGTTGACCGACTGACTAAGACGGCGCATTTCATTCCCGTCAATACCAACTATCATTCCTCTAGATACGCGGAGTTATATATTGCCAGAATCGTATGCCTCCACGGAATACCCCGCACCATCATCTCAGATCGTGGGGCTGTATTTGTTTCGCGATTCTGGGAGCATCTCCACGCTGCACTGGGGACCAAGTTAATTAGGAGCTCGGCCTATCATCCTCAGACTGATGGACAAACTGAACGGGTGAATCAAGTGCTTGAGGACATGCTTCGTGCCTGTGCCATCCACCATGGTAAGAATTGGGATGACCATCTACCATTGGCAGAATTCTCGTACAACAACGGTTACCAGGCTAGCATCCAGATGGCGCCATATGAAGCTCTTTATGGCCGCAAGTGTCGCACACCCTTGAACTGGTGCGAATCAGGTGAACGGGTAGTGTACGGCATCGACTTAGTAAATGAAGCCGAGGATCGAGTTCGCACTATTCAGGCGAATCTCAAAGCTGCTCAGTCTCGTCAGAAGAGCTACGCGGACAAACGACGTCGACCACTTCACTTCGAAGTTGGAGATCAAGTTTATCTCCGAGTATCCCCTATGAAGGGTATCCATCGCTTCGGGGTAAAAGGGAAGCTAGCCCCCCGCTTTATTGGGCCTTTCGCAATAATCGAAAGATGCGGACCTGTGGCATATCAATTGGAGTTACCAACGTCACTTTTCGGAGTCCACAATGTGTTCCACATTTCCCAATTGCGGAAATGCCTTAAGACTCCAGCTGATATCCGCATAGAGGATTTGGAAGCTCTCCAACCAGATCTCACCTATTCCGAGCATCCAACTCAGATCATCGATGAAAAGACTCGCACCACAAGAAGCGGCACCTTGCGTTTCTACAAGATCTTGTGGAGCCACCACAGTGCCGAAGAGGCCACGTGGGAAAGCGAGGAGTATCTTAGAACGAACTATCCGGACTTGTTAGCGGCATATGTTCGATAGATCCTTTTTCCTTTGCCTTCTTTTGTAATCTCGGGACGAGATTCTTTTAAGGGGGGAGGAATGTAAAACCCCACTTTTATGGCATGTTAAGTTCATATGGGTTTTGTGATCAACTATTTTGGATCTCCAATATAATGGTACACATGAACTATGCCATCCAAAACTTATCTTGCACTCTTTGTTAGATTCTTTTATCATAGGTATTAGACTTCACCATGAATCCAAATTATATTCTATTCACCTTTTAAGAATAAGAATTTTTGGATAAGGATTAGTAAGCAATGCACAATGAAGCCCTAATAAGCTCTAAACCAAATATTCAAATTAAGGGCTCTAAATTTTTCCATGAGGTCCTAACTTCCTCAATAGCATGCTTACAAAGTTTCAAGATTTTAGAAACTCATCTACTATTTTTATTGAGGTGCTTAGCAAATTTGAATCAAATTCAAATCTGAATTTTTAATTCTTCTCCAACTTCTTTAAACATAAGAATTGAGTTCACCATTGTGTTCAGAATAATTCATTTGCCATCTCCACAAAATTTCATGATTTTTGGAGTTGATCTTCTATTTTTAAATGAATTAGTAACTGAGTTGTGGGGAGAATCACTGGACAGTGGGCCCCACATGTCAGCTCCCCTTTTAAACGGATCAGCTCAACCCCGACACCTCTGCACCGCCGCGCCCCCGCTCGACACCGCGCGCGCGCATGCAGCTCCAGCGAGCTGCCTGCCTGCTCGCCGCGGCCCTATAAAAGGCCGGCCGAAGCCCCCTTTAATCCTCATCCCCGATCACAGCTCCATTGCCTCGCCACAATTCTTCCGCCGCGCGCCATCGCCGCCGCTCGCCACTGCTCCGCGGCGTGCCGCCGTTCCGCGCCGTTTCAAGCCTAGCTCCAAAGAGCAAAAAGGTGCGCCTGATCAAACTCTAGCTCATGGTACAAACCGTTTCCCTTATCGTTGAAGCCTGAGCAAGATATTGTTCGTTTCCTCTACGGCCGAGGGTAGATAGCTAGCTATGATTTCATGTCAAATTCCTTTTCGACAAGCAATCATCCTTTGCAATTACTTAGAGATAGTTTCTATAGGCCCTAGCGATCCTGTCTGAGCAAAAACCTTTAAGGATCATCAAGCAACGGCTCTGAATTTCGAGTTTTGCTCGCCGCCGGTGAGAAAACCTCGGTTCACCGTCGAACTCATGATTCCCGGCAACTCACTCCCCTTCTGCGCCCATATCCTTGAACTCCATCATCCCAGGAAGGTTTTGGAGCAATTCCCAAGTGATTTGAGCTACTCTATAGAGAGTTCTATGATGCCCGAGCGCTCATCGCCGCCACCGCCGTCGCACGACCTTTTCCGGCGAGCTTCAAGACCCACTGACCTCACCATCGTGCTCAGCGACCCCAAAAACCGCCAGGCGGCAAGTTTCCGCGAATCTGGTGAGTTGGATTGGCCGGCGGCGAGGCTCGCCGGAGAGCACCGCCGCGGGAGCCCCGCGCGCCGCCCGCGTCGGGAGGTAGAAGACGACGCGGCGGGTCCCGCGTGTCAGCGGCGGTAAATCCCGTCGGATCAGGTGTGGCCACGGGATTTGCTGTGGCTACGCGGTGGGAATCTGTGGCCCCCGTGTGGCTTAAATACTATTGGTTCATTTTAAAACAGTGGGGCCCACGAGTTAAATCAAATTAGGAAATTATTCCAGATTAGACTCCAACTTAGAAAAATCCATAACTTTCTGTAGGATACTCCAAAAATCTTTAAACAAATTTTGTTCGAAAGCTCTTGAGCTCTAGTTTCTGTCAATACCAATTAGGATCTGTGGAACTCAGAGTTAAATTCTGTAGAAAATGATCTTTCTTAATGCAAATGCAATTTTTCCAGACAAGATATCCATGGGAAAATTCCCCAAAATTCACATTAAATTTATTGTCCTATTCTTGATTATCAGGCAAAGTTTGGGAGCCATAACACCTGTTTAACTCTCTGGATAATTCAATTTCCTTTTTCAGTTATTGAATTTTCACAGCTATTAGGTTGCTTTATTAGGTCCCAAAATTTTACTGAGTCTTCCATTAGTCATACCCTAGCTCCTGTTAAAGTCTTGGATTTAATTAACCTACTATACTAGTCCTAAATCAGTTACAAACCAAATATTGATTTAATGTCTCGAAACTCAATTATAAAGTAAATCCAGAAATTCTTGCCGAATTAGAAATACAATAACTCCTTCCCCACAGCTTAGAAAATTATGAAACAAATTTTGCTAAGACCAGAACCACTCCCTCCATCTTGATTATCAACTGTTAGCTAGGTTCAAGCTACAGTTTCCTCTCGGAAATTTTTGGAAGTTGGTTTGCTTGCCATACTTTCGGAGACCACAATCTGCTATGATCATCTCCTGTTCTTTGCAAGAGCTTTGATCATATTCCCTAGTATCTACCATCGAAATTCCAAAGCCAATTAAGGTCCCTGTCATATAGTGATCACCATGAATTAATTTATGGTCTTAAAATAAATAAATTTCAAAGTCATTTATATATCCATGTTATCTGCATATCGTATAGTGACCGAAGTCGAGGAGGAGCCAGAAGCCTTGGAAGAGAACCTTCCAATTTTTAACTCAGAACTTGACCTGCAACAAGGCAAGCCCCGGTTTGCATTTAAGCCGTTTATGAGCTTTTGCTTTATCACTATGATGAATAGTATATGAATTGTGCATTACGTTTAGGGTGAATGATACTCCACTTGCATGACCAAAAATCCCAGGGGTTTATTTGGCACGAGTTACAGTTTGACCTATAGTAACTGCTTTGCTAATGCATAGGAAATCCGGTAGAAGTCGAGTAGTTGGAATCTACTCGCGAGAGATGTATCTCACAGGATTGGTTGAATAGAAAATGGCTTAATATAATGAAACTGAGACCGGGTAGGGAATGGATAGGAAGCGGCGAGAATTGAGTCTCGGTCGCATAGCCCTGCCTGTGTTGATTAAGGCCCGTCCGTATGCGGCCCCGCTGGACAAGCTTGAATTGTACCGGCAATATAATGGACATATGGAATCCAATAAACTGACGTAGCTTGGTCACTTGGGTGTCGAGGCATACCGTTCCGTTTTATAGGTGTGGGTTGAGGGTAGCAAGGTGTAAATCCGCTGGTGGGCACGTCAGAGTACGCCCCACGCAGGGACCTCCTGCCCGTGACGGATCGACCGGTTCGGCATTTGAGTGTCTTGCGAAAGGTTGCCATATACGCCTAGTACTGAAGTGTTATGTAGGTACGGGTGTGCTCGCTGACACCTCCGAACGACGTATGTGTCGTGTTGTCCGGGTGAGTCCTGATTGCAATCACTGTCCCTCGCAGTAATAGAGTACCACTTGTTCACTGTGTCGTGACGTAGTAAATACTAAAGAAGTCGGGAAAGTCATATGATATTGAATTATAATTACTTTGCAACTTTGTTTGGTTTAGAGATAGTATAACTAAAGATTTACAATTTCCCCATACTTTAGCTGTAATAGCATTATGTGCTTTGGGCATGTCATATCATCGGTAAAGCGTTTCTTGTTTGATTGTGGAGCCCATGATGTGCCGTGCTCAGAGAATGTCATTTGCTACTTAAAACTTGGTTATAAGGATCCACTTGTAGGCGAGTTATTTTTTGCTATTCCTTACCTATGTTTAGTGTCCCCGTGCATCTGTCTAGTGAGACGGTTAAGCCTTGCTGAGCCTTAAGCTCACGTTTGCAGTTAACGAGTTTTTGCAGGTTACCCTATTGAGGATGGGTTTGACGATGAGGCAACACCCCCTCCAGGGTGTACAGCCGAGTGGGAACCCTGCACGCCGCCATAGTTTGAGTGTTGCTAGTGCAAAGTATCCCTGGCATGGAAAACTTTGCTTTTTGCATAGCTAGTGCTGAGAGCGTAGCTATGGTATGTATATATTTCTTTACATCCGCTAGTATTGTGAAAACTTCCGCTGTGTAGTAAATAAAAGACTTGGTATTGTACTTTATTCTGGTTCTATTCTTGTAAACTGTTGGGTGTCGCATCGCACGACACCACCCAATGAGATCCTCGGATGTGTGGACTCCGGTCCCCACACAAAGACCGCATAGTGGTACCCCGCAATGTGGGACTTCAAAAGAAAATACTTGACGAAGCTCATTTGTCCAAATATTCTATTCATCCGAGGAGTAACAAATTGTACCGAGACTTGAAGAAGAAATTTTTGTGGACTCGGATGAAGAGGGAAAAAGAGAAGTATGTATCCGAATGTGATACGTGTCAATGAGTAAAAGCTGACCATCTAAAGGCAGCCGGACAACTACAACCTTTAAGCATACCAACCTGGAAATGGGAGGACATCAGCATTGATTTCATAGTTGGATTACCTCTCACCTTTCGCAAGCATGATTCGATTTGGGTGATAGTCGACCGACTCACCAAGTCGGCTCACTTTATTCCAGTCAATGTCAAGTATGTGGCACGACAATATGCAGAGTTGTATATTGCCAGGATCTTATGCTTACACAGAGTACCCCGCACTATAATATCAGATCGTTGAACCTTGTTTGTTGCTCGATTTTGGGAGCAGCTCCACGCATCTTTGGGTACCAAATTGATTCGAAGCTCAGCTTATCATCCACAGACTGATGGTCAAACAGAACTAGTAAGCCAATTGCTAGAGGATATGCTCCACGCCTGTGCCATCCACCATGGTAAGAATTGGGATGATCATCTACTATTGGCGGAGTTTTCATACAACAATGGTTATCAGACTAGCATCCAAATGGCACCATATGAAGCTCTTTATGGCTGGAGGTTCCGCACACCATTGAACTTGTGTGAATCTGGTGAACGGGTAACATATGGTATAGACTTGGTAAAGGAAGCCGAAGATCGAGTACGAGTTATTCAATCCAACCTCAAGGCTGCTCAGTCTCGCTAGAAAAGCTATGCAGACAAACGACGTCGACCGCTTCACTTTGTTATCGGGGATCACGTTTACCTTCGAGTATCCTCAATGAAAGGGATTCATTGCTTCGGAGTAAAAGGGAAGCTAGCTTCGCGTTTCATCGGACGATTCACAATAAGTGAGCAAAGCGGACCTGTAGCCTATCAGCTAGAGCTGCCAGCATTGCTTTCAGGGGTCCGCAATGTGTTTCACATTTCACAATTGTGAAAATGTCTCAAGGCCCCAGCGGAAGTCCGTATGGAGGATTTGGAAGCTCTCCAACCAGACCTTACTTACTCTGAGCATCTAACTCAGATAGTCGTTGAGAAGACTCGTACCACAAGAAACCGCACCTTGCATTTCTACAAGGTCTTGTGGGGAAACCACACCGCTGATGAAGCAACGTGGGAAAGTGAGGAATATCTGAGAACCAACTATCCGTACTTGTTAACGTCATATGTTCATTAGATCTTTTCCTTTTATCCTTCCTTTTGTAATCTCGGGACGAGATTTTTTTAAGGGGGGAGGAATGTAAAATCCCACATTTTCCATCATATGAGGTTCAGTTGTAAGTTGGTTATCAACCCTAATGGAGACCAATTATAGCTAGGCTTATGAGCATGCTCTCATCAAGTATTTTCTTCCACTCATGCTTAAATTTTATTAACATGAGGAATGGACTTCACCAAATATCTTAGATAAATTCTTTTGACCTCTCTTCAAAGTTTGGAATTATTTGAATGGAGGATCCTAGGTAAAATTAATATGCAGTAGCCAATATATATTCAAATTAATTACAAATTGAATATGCTACTGTACATTTGGCCCTGTCAAAATTATTCAAATCTGAGGCCATAAATTTTTCTATGGTTTCCTCATATTCCAAATAGACTTCCTACAGAGTTTCATAAATTTTGAGCTCCATTTGCTATTTTATTTGAGATGCTTACCAAATTCAGACCATATTATGAATTCAAATTTTGAATTCTGTTCAATCTTATTGAACATCAAGAATTGAACACACCATCATGGTCAGCATGACTTGCTTGACTTATCCTCAAAGTTTCACAATTTTTTGAACTCAGTTGCTATTTAATTAAGTGACACCATTGAATTTCTTCCAATTTCAAATTAAAATTTGAAATTCACTTGATCTTGCTCCAAATCGAAATCCAATGACAGAATCAAATTCCAGATATTTACTTTGGCCTCCCCACAAAAATCTAGAATTTTTGGATCAAGTTTGGTAGGAGAATTGAAGTTGCAGAGAGGGGAAGAGGATAAGAGGAAGTGGGACCCACTGTCAGCCTAACCCACTCGAGTGCAACCCACGGGGTGCTCTGTATCCAGCTATCCCCGCCAATCGACGCCGGCAGTACGCGACATCGCGACGCGTCATGCATCCACAGAGCTGCCTGTTTGCTTGCGCCGTGGCGCGCTCCCCTCATCCCTCCGTCCCTATAAATACCCCCCTTGGTCGTCGCCGTTGAACTCCACCTCGGTTCACGCCATATCCGCCGCCTCTGTTCAATCGAGTTTTCACCGTTGATTGAAGCCATTTCTCCCCGAGCTGTAAGTAGATAAAAGGCTTGTCACAACCTCCTCTACGTATTCTATTTGGTCATTGATCGTGACATAGCTTCTGCTTGGGACATTTTGAAGTTTTCCGGTCGCCGTCGAGGAAGCCGCCAAGAACCTTCACTGTCTCACCGTCGAGCTCCAGTTCTAGACCGTCTCCATCCTTGATCCTATAAGCAAAAAGGTTTGCAATCCTCTCTAGTTTATGCTCACATAATCTAAGCCTACGACATGAATTGTAGCTCAAGTTCTTACTCGATAACCGAACGATTTCTCAATAGAACAACAAGGCTTCACGCTTAAATTCGTTTCATTCTTGCAATCATCCTTTGATCTGGTTAGCAGATAGCTTCTGTATGTCCTAAGGAAGCTCCCTGCCCAAGTACCCTGAAAGTTATCAACCGAGCACCTTAGATTTCGAGTTTTCGTGGCCGCTGGTTGAAAAACTGTACTTCGCCGTCGAACTCAGCTTTGCCGGTGATGTCACCCTATTCTAACCCCCCAAATCATCATCTTGGTGCTTCCAGGAACATTCCCGACCTTTTCATGAGCCTATTACGCCATTGTCGAGCGTTTCCGGCGAACGCCGAAACCCTAGCTCCGCCATCACAGTCGCACCACCGTCTCCGGCCATCGCCGACTTGATTTGACACCTCCATCGGCTTGCGTGGTCGATTTTATGGTTGAGCGGTCAAGGCAATACTGGCATGAGGTCGATGCAACTAGGTCCGGCGAAGCGCCACCGCGGTTCCAGCGAGAGACGTCGCCGCGTCGGGAGGTAGACGAAGGGTGCGGGTCCCACCTGTCAACGACGCCCTCTCGCGTGGGATCAGCTGTGAACGCGGATCCGGTGTGACTGCGCGGGTTAACCCCGTGGCTCCTGGTGTGGCTCAGTTCTGATTGGCCCGATTCAAATGAAGTGGGACCAGGCCCTTTATTTGAAATTTCCAATAGGAAAATAAATCTAGATTATATCCAAACTTGGAAAATCCATAACTTCCAGTAGAATTATCCAAAAAAAAATTTGTTAGAACCAGCATGAAGAATACTGTCCAGTGGTGCACTTGAATTTATATTAAAAGCCATAGAAATTTCTCTATAGTTCAAATAAGCAAAAGGCTTAAAGAATTCATTCCTACAGTTCTGTTAATTGGAAAATTCCCAATTTTGGTCAGACCAATATTGTTAATACCCTTGATTTCCAGTAAAAGTTTCAAGTTCTTTGGACTTAAAATACTAGGTTAATCAACATTCCAAATCTCTATGTAGTTATAAATTGAGAAAAATGGAACATCAATTTCCAGATATTTACCCAAACTTGAAATATCAGTTTCTCCATGTAGGAAAGTTAGAAAAGAGTGAAACAAATTTTCCTAGAACCACTGAGACCCCTTCTACATGATGCAACCCCTGGTAGCCATGATAGGTCTTCGAAATTTCAACCAAAATTTAGAGAAGGTTATTGCTTACCATAATTTTTAATAACAACAAACTTCCTTGATCATCTCCTGTTCTTTGCAGGAGTCTTCTCTATAGTCACTAGTATCTACCATAAAAGTCCCAAAGCCAATTAAGATAATTATCTTATGTTCATCCTAGGATATTCACACCACCTCAAGCATATTAATTATTTTCAGAGTCATTCATACCTAGCATATGCATATCGTGTAGTAGCTGAAATCGAGGAGCAGCCGAAAGCATTGGAGGTCCAGCTGCCAGAAACTAACATAGGCTCAGACTCGCATTCAGGCAAGCCCCGGTTTGCATTTAAGTTCCTTACATTGTTTTGCAGTTTTTATTTCACCTTATGTCTTCAGATGATTGTGCATTACGTTTAAGGTTTGTGGCATCCACTTGCATGGCCCACAAATCCTATGGAGTCTTGGGTAGGTCTACGGCCTGTTGAGTAGACACTGCTATGCTTATGCTCATAGGAATTCGGTAGAAGTCGAGTAGTTGGAATCTACTCGCGAGTTAGGAATTTTATCACACGGGAGGATCTGGAATCAGAAAATGGTTTATGAATATTAAATTGAGATCGAGCAGTGGGTAGGATGCAGCGAGACGCGGTCTCACGTGCGTAGCCCTGCTTGTGTCGATTGAGGACCGTTTCTTGTGCTGCAGAGCTGGACATGCTTGAATTGTACCGGTGACATACTGGAGGAGTGGGCTCCAGTAAACTGACGTAGCTTGATACTAGTTTGTTGAGGCATTCCGTTCCATTTTATAGGCATGGGTTGAGGGCAACAAGGTGTAAATCAGCTAGTGGGCACGTCAGAGTATGCCCCACGCAGTGACCTCCTGCTCGTGACGGATCGACCGGTTCGACATTCAAGTGTTTAGTGAAAGGTGGCCATATACGACTAGTACTGATGTGTTATGTAGGTACTCCTGTAAGTACTCGCTGACATTTCCGAAAGTGCGTATGTGTCGTGTTGCTCCGGGTGTATCCTGATTGCAATCTCCGTCCCTCACGGTAATAGAGTACCACTTGTTCAATGCGCTGTGACGTAGTAAATACTGAAGAAGTCAGGAGAATATGATATATGGTATTACAAATTGCTTGGACAACCTTGTTTGGCTTAGAAATAGTACAATTAAAAGTTTACATTTTCCCCATACTTTACCTGTAAAAGCATTATGTGCTTTGTGCACGTCATATCATCAGCAAAACGTTTCTTGTTTGATTGTGGAGTCTATGATGTGCCGTACATGAAGAATGTCATGTGCAAGTTAAAACATGACTATAAGGATCCACTTGTAGGCAAGTCCTTTATGCTTTACCTTACCTATGCTTAGTATTCACCCTTGCATATGTCTAGTGAGACGGGTTAGTCTTGCTGAGCCTTATGCTCATATTTGCAGTTAACGAGTTTTTGCAGATTATACGACTGATGACGGGTTTGATGACGATGCTGCACCCCCTCCAGGGTTTACAGCTGAGTGGGAACCCTACACGCCGTCGTGAGTTGTGTGTTGCTAGTGCGAAGTATCCAAGGCATGGATGACCTTGCTTTTGCATAGCTAGTGTTGAGAGCGTAGCTATGATGTATAGTTCTCTTTCGTTTCGTTAGTATTTTAAAACTTCCGCTGCGCTTTTTTAATAAAGACTTGGTATTGTAAATTGTTCTCGTCCTTTTCTTGTATACTATTGGGTGTCGCATCGCACGACACCACCAATTGAGATCCTTGGAGGTCGGGATTCCAGTCCCCACATGGGGGTGGTGGAGAAGAGCCCTGGTCACTGCCAGAGTGCTCTCCGGGCTTGCTGCCGGCGGCGTCGGGGAGCCGACTTGGCCGGGATGTGTCCAGATGAACCGTCGTGGCCAGCTGCACCAGCACGGGGGCATGACGGACCATAGAGCACCGCTCAAGCGACGCATTTGGTCACCAGACGATGACCCCGGAAACCGCCTTCCACAAGCCTGATGAACACCATGGCGGTGAAAGCGCTACCACTTTTTTGAGGGAAAACCCCCCTACCTGGCGCGCCAAATGTCGAAGTGTTAATGTGACACTTCCATCCGATCTGCTAAGGAGCGGTCCGCATATTTTCTTATTCGATGGGGCTTAGGCCTCAATCGAGTGTTCACCCGTATGAGAGTGTATGAGACGATGGTTTTTACGTGGTTCGGGCCGCAGGGAGCGTAACACTCTACTCCATGATGGATTGTATTGCTAGTGTGTGTGAATGCGTGTGTGTATCGGGATTGGATCATGGGTCCTTTGTAACGGTTGCGGTATGGTCCTTTTATAGACAAGGCCAGAGCCTTACAAGTGGGGTCCGGGGCCTGATAGGTGGTCCTGGGGCAATCTTATCCTAAAGAACTAAGGCTTCTCGCAAAAGCTTCCTCTGACCATGGCTTTGAAGACTCGCCGTCTTGCCGCGTGAGTCGCTAGTGGCCCATGCGCCATTGCTATCAATGGCACAGGATGTCCCGTCCATCTGTCCCTGTCACCATAAGCTACCCACTTGGCGGAGTGGGATAGGCCTGCGGCATCTTCATTGCGATGCGATTTGTTGTAGCGGTACTTGATATTAGGCGTGCGCCGCTCCATGCACCTGGGGAAGCAACGTGTCTTCAATGCTTGATAGGGACAAGGCGTACCGCCCTCTTAACTCCTGCAACTCTCCGTCTAGGGCAAGTGGCTGGACTACATGGCACCTCAGGACCTCAATTCCGCGGAGGAGGTCGGGTCCCGTCTTACGGACCACGTGGCAGCTCGAGAGCTCACCTCCGCGAAGGAGGTCAGGTCCCATCTTACGGACCACGTGGCAGCCCCGGAGCCCGTTCCTGAGTAGAGCGGGGACTCTAAGGCTGCGGGACACATGGCAACGCCGGAGCCCGCCTATACGGGAGGTGGCCTGTCTGATGCCTCAGACCACGTGGCAGCACCAGAGTTCTATCTCACGGGGGAGTGGATCCTTACCTGCTGAACTCGAGGTTGTTTGGGATCTCATCTCTAAGGAGGAGCCAAACTCTTCTTCGGGGTCTCTTGCGGGTACCCCGGACGTCGCATCTGAGGAAGATTGGTCCGGGCTTTATGAACATGTGGCACACTCAGGCCCTGCCTCTGCTGGAAGCCGGGGCACATAGGTGGCTCTACTTGTGCACGAGGGTACCCGGTAATACCATGTCTGTGGGTACCGGGATCCCGACATCCGAGGATCTCATTGTGTGGTGTCGTGCGATGCGACACCCAACAGTATACAAGAACAGAACGAGAATAAAATACAAGACGAAGTCTTTTATTTATCTTATAGTGGAAGTTTTACAATACTAGTGGAAGGAAAGAAATATATATATATATATATATATATATATATATATATATATATCATAGCTACGCTCTCAGCACTAGCTATGCAAAAGCAAAGTCACCCATGCCCTGGATGCTTCGCACTAGCAACACGCAAGTCACGGCGGCGTGCAGGGTTCCCACTCGGCTGTACACCCTGGAGGGGGTGCAGCCTCATCATCAAACCCTTCCTCAATTGTATAACCTGCAAAAACTCATTAACTGCAAACGTGAGCATAAGGCTCAGCAAGACTAACCCGTCTCACTAAACATATGCAAGGGGGACACTAAACATAGGTAAGGTGAAGCATAAACGACTCGCCTACAATTGAATCCTTATAATCAAGTTTTAAGTAGCAAATGACATTCTCCAAGCACGGCACATCATGGGCTCCACAATCAAACAAGAAACGCTTTGCCGATGATATGACATGCCCAGGGCACATAATGCTATTACAGCTAAAGTATGGAGAAACTGTAAACTTTTAATTGCACTATCTCTAAATCATACAAGGTTGCAAAGCAATTATAATTCAATACAATATATTTCTCTTACTTCTTTAGTATTTACTACGTCATGGCGCAGTGAACAAGTGGTACTCTAATACCGCGAGGGACGGTGATTGCAATCAGGACACACCCGGACAACATGACACATACGTCGTTCGGAAATGTCAGCGAGTACACATGTACCTACATAACACTTTAGTACTAGGCCTATATGGCCACCTTTCACAAGAAACCCGAACGCCGAGCCCGTCTCACCTCCGCAAACAGAAGGTCTCCGCACGGAACACCTCATATGTCTACCGACTGATTTACACCTTACTGTCCTCAACCCACCCCTATCGATGCTGAGTTAATGGGCCTTGACACCCCAGTTATCGAGTTACATCATTTTACTGGATTCCATATGTCCATTATGTCACCGGTACAATTCAAGCTTGTCCAAAGGGGCCACATACAGACGGGCCTCAATCGACACAGGCAGGGCTATGCGACCGACACTCAATTCTCGCCGCTTCCTATCCATCCCCTGCCCAGTCTCAGTTTTATTATATTAAGCCATTAACCAAGCCTGTGAGATATGTCCTACATTTCTCTCAAGTAGATGCCAACTACTCAACTTCTACCGGATTCCCTATATATTAGCAAAGCAGTTACTACAGGTCAAACTGTAACCCGTTCCAACCAATCCCTGGGATTTTTGGTCATGTAAGTGGAGTATCAATCATCCTAAACGTAATGCAATCCATTTCACTTAGGTTGATTTAATTTAGGCCGGAGGCAGACCTAAGTCAAGGTAATCCTCCTTTGAAACACTTTGGTATTGCTCCTAGATAGATCATAATAAAAATAAATCAATTCATATACTACTCATCATAGTGATAAAGCAAAATTTAATAAACGACTTAAATGCAAACCGGGGCTTGCCTGGTTGCAGGATAGAGTCGGGGTTAATCTCTGGAAGGTGCTCTTCCAAGGCTTCTGGTTCCTCCTCGACTTCGGTCACTATACGATATGCATATAACATGTATATGAATGACTTTGAAAAATAATTATTACCAAGACCATAATTTAATCCATGGTGATCATTATATGATAGGGACCTTAATTGGCTTTGGAACTTTGATGGTAGATACTAGGGAATATGATAGAAGCTCTTGCAAAGAACAGGACATGATCAAAGTATATTGTTGTCTCTAAAATTATGGCAAGTATAAAACTCCCAAGAATTTTAAAGAAGAAACTGTAGCTTGAACATAGCTGCCAGTTGAAAATAATGATAGAGGAAGTTGTCCTAGTTCTAGCAAAATTTGTTTCATAAATTTCTAAGCTTTGGTGAAGGAGTTATTGAATTTCTATGTTGGCAAGAAATTCTGGAATTATTTATATTTGAATTTTAGCTTTTAAATAAATATTCAGTTTGTAACTGAATTAGGCCTACGATATTAGGTCAATTAAACCCAAGATTTTTATAGGGACTATTATATGATAAAAGGAAGGTTCAGTCCAAATTTGGGACATAATAAAGCAACTGAACATCTGTAAAAATTCAATAACTGAAAAAGGTAATTGAACTATACATAGGGTTAAACAGGTGCAATAGCTTCCAAACTGTTTCTGCTAGTCTATAATAAGACAGTGCATTTTATGTGAATTTTGGGGATTTTTCCAGTGGCAATTTCATCTGGAAAAATTGCATTTGCATTTGGGAAGATTGTTCTATACGGAATTTAACTGTGAGTTTCACAGAATCTAATTGGTACTGACAGAAATTAGAGCTCAAGGGCTTTCAAACAAAATTTGTTTGAATATTTTTGGAGAATTCTACAGAAAGTAATGGATTTTCTAAGTTGGAGCCAAATCTGGAATTAATTTCTAATTTGAATTAAACCGTGGGCTCCACCGTTTTAAAATGGACCAATGGTATTTAAACCACACGGGTACCACAGAGATACAGCGCGTAGACACAGTAGATCTCGTGGCCACACCAGATCTGACGGGTTAAAAGGACGCTGACACGCGGGACCCGCCACATCGTCTTCAAGATCCCGGAGCGGGCGGCGAGCGGGGCTCCTGCAGCGGCGCTCTCCGGCGAGCCTCGCCGGATCTGCGTTCCCGATCACCGTAGCACCTAAACTTTGGCACCCAACCTTAATTTCACGCGCTGATCATGATGGTAGGGTTGGGGGGGGGGGCTTGCCGATGATCGGAAACAGTGGCGCATGGGCGGCGGCGGAAGCTAGGGTTCCGACCATGTCGGAACCTTCGCTCCGTGGCTAAAATCTTCCAAAAACGTTGGGTAAAGACTCCTGGAACCACTTGGAAGGTGATGGGAAGGTGAGATGGTCGTGCAACAGTCGGCAAAACCATCATCGATGGTGACCGAAGCAACTTCTTAACGGCGGAGGGGAGAACTCGTGATTCTCGAGCTACGGTTGATTATTTTTGGTGATTCCAGTTCGAGAGGGTGCGAAAAGAAGTGTAGAAGCTATTTTCTAGCAATTGTGGAGAGTGATCAAGTGTGGAACTCAAATTGAAAGAATAACCGAGCGAGTTCATAAGCTTCGGCCGAAAGTAAAACTTAGCTAACTTGCTCAATACTCATGTAAACAAGGAGCGGCTTTCACCGACGTGTAGAGCGTGTCCCGGCGCACCAGTTTGCTATAGGAGTCGAAGCGCGAAACTGCGTGTAGTGGCCTGGCACCGTGGAGCAGTGACGGCGCGCGGTGAACACGACGGCGAGCTTCGGTGTAGCTCCAAAATATCGGCCAAACCGTCAACTAAGCAACGAAAGGATTGATCTAGAGGACAGAGGAGGGAGAGGGGAACAACATAGCTGTTGGAGGCTTGGCGCGAGAGGCCTCCGGTTGGCCGGCAACGGGCGCGCGGCGCCGGCGGTCGGAAACTTGCGCGCGGGACAAAAATGGCATAGCTCTTCGGCTCAGCGTGAGGGAAGGCGATAAGGGCGATCGTGGAGCGATAAGGAGGAGCCAGGGCGCTATTTATAGAGCTCAAACGGCGGTGGCTTGCTGCTGTCTCGCTGGGCATGCACGCCGTCGCTGTGTCACCCCGGGGAAAGAAAACAGAGGCGGTGAATCGGTTTTTACCGTCTGACCTTTGGGCCCCACCTCTCTCCCTTATCCCCTCCTCTAAATTCCAGCTAAAAATATTGTCCAAAAATTCCCAAAATTTACAGGTAGGCTAAGAAAAATAAGGGGAATCCAATTCTGCACTCAGATTTCAATTTGGACATAGTTTGCATCAAGTGCAAATTCAAATTTGAATTCAAATAGGGGTATAAACCTTATTGAATTAAATAGTATCTGAGGTCCAAAAATCTCGAAACTTTTAAACCAAGTTCCCTGAACCATAAAAGGTGTTAGGAAAAATTAGGAGATTATTTGGGCAAAATTTAGTGCAAAGCTCAATTTGTGGTTGACGCGAAATGAATCCCTTGTAGGTGTCCAAACAAATGGAGGATGTACTTCAAAAATCTTGAAAATTTTCTGAGAATCTATTTAGATATTTAAGAGTCCAAGGAAAAATTTGGAGCCTTGGATTTGAATCTTTTTTGCAGGGCCTAATATTCAAAGCAACATAATCAAATTACATTTGTTTTGATTTTTATATTGCTGCCATATAATTTGCCCTAGCCGTTGCAATCAATAACTTCCCAACTTTGTAGAAAGGTTTATTTAAAATGTTCTAGGGTTAGGGTGAAGTCCACTCCTCATGTTGATAAGATTAAAACATGAGTAGAAAGAAAACTTTTTAGTGAGGTCAAGTTTATGTGCACAATTATGTTGACCTCCATTATGTTTGATAAACCCCTTGTAGTTGAACTTCACATAAGAGGAAAAAGTGGGATTTTACATTCCTCACCCCTTAAAAGAATCTTGTCCCGAGATTACAAAGGAAGGACAAAAGATAAAGATCTACTGAACATGTGCCGCTAACAAGTCCGGATAGTTTGTTTTAAGATATTCCTCGGTTTCCCACGTGGCTTCTTCAGCACTTTGGTTGCTCCATCAGACTTTGTAGAAACGCAAAGTGCGCCTTCTTGTGGTGCGAGTTTTCTCATCAACGATCTGGATTGGATGTTCGGAATACGTAAGATCTGGTTGGAGAGTTTCTAAATCCTCAATACGTATATTCGCTGGGGCTTTGAGACATTTCCGCAACTGAGAAATGTGAAACACATTGTGGACCCCTGCCAGCGACGGCAATAACTCCAATTGATATGCCACAGGTCCGCATCTTTTGATTATTGCGAACGGCCCAATGAAACGTGTAGCTAGCTTCCCTCTTACTCTGAATCGATGAATTCCTTTCATCGGGGATACCCGGAGATAAACTTGATCCCCAACCTCGAAGTGAAGAGGTCGACATTGTTTGTCCGCATAGTTCATCTGACGAGACTAAGCGGCTTTGAGATTGTCTTGAATAAGACGTACTTGCTCTTCGGCTTCATATATTAAGTCGATGCCATATACCACTCGTTCACCAGATTCGCACCAGTTCAAGGGTGTGCGACACTTCCGGCCATAAAGAGCTTCATATGGCGCCATCTGGATGCTAGCCTGGTAAACATTGTTGTACGAAAATTCTGCCAATGGTAGATGATCATCCCAATTCCTACCATGGTGGATGGCACAGGAACGAAGCATATCCTCTAGCACTTAATTCACCCGTTCGGTTTGTCCATCAATCTGAGGATGATAAGCCAAGCTTTGAATCAGTTTGGTACCCAATGCATCGTGGAGATGCTCCCAAAAGCGAGCAACAAAAATAGATCCACGATCTGAAATGATAGTGCGGGTTACTCCATGTAGACACAATATTCAGGAGCTATAACGTTTTGCATACCTCTTTACATCATACTTGACACTGACCGCTATGAAATGAGCTGATTTAGTCAACCGATCAATGACCACCCAAATTGAGTCGTGCTTATGGAAAGTGGGAGGCAACCCAACAATGAAATACATGCTGGTATCCTCCCATTTCCAAGCCGGTATGCTTAAAGGTTGAAGCTACCCAACTGCCTACATATGGTCGGCCTTAACTCGTCGACACGTATCACATTCGGATACGTATTTTGCTACTTCTCTCTTCATCCGAGTCCACCAGAACTTCTTTCTCAAGTCTTGGTACATTTTGTTACTCTCCGGATGAATGGAATACTTGGATAAATGAGCTTCATCCAGTATCTTCTTCCGAAGTTCCATGTTTCGGGGTACCACTATGCGGTTTTTAAACCAGAGGGTACCTTCATCGTCACATCGAAAACATTTCATCTACCCCTTCTCCATTATTTGTCGAATGTGCGACATCCCTTTGTCCTCCTTCTGGGCTGCCATAATATCCTCCCTGATAGTGGGAATGAGAGCTAGGTTGTAGAGTGCCCCATATGGAACCAAGTAGAGACTTGGTTCTTCTTCTCCCATTGAGGTATTGGAAAGATTGTTGACATGGGACTTGCGGCTTAGAGCATCTGCGACTACATTCGCCTTGCCGGGATGGTAGTGGATCTCAATCTCGTAATCCTTAATTAATTCCAACCATCTACGTCGTCGCATATTCAAGTCTTTTTGTGTGAAGATGTACTTCAGGCTCTTGTGATCGGTGTAGAGATGTACTAGATTACCCAGTAGATAATGTCTCCACATCTTCAATGCTAGTACCACAACAACAAGTTCTAGATCATGAGTCGGATAGTGTTGCTCATGATTCCGAAGCTGCCGTGATCCATAAGCGATCACTCATCTGCCCTGCATCAACACACAACCCAAACCAATTACTGATGAATCACAATACACATCAAATGATTTGGTTGTGTCCGGTTGAGCCAATACTGGTGCCGTTGTGAGGTGTTTTACCAATGCCTGAAAACCTCCCTCACATGCCTCGGTCCATACATACTTCGTCCCCTTCTTCAGAAGTTATGTCATTGGTTTAGCTATCTTGGAGAAAATGGAATGAACCTCCGGTAATACACAGCCAAACCTAGGAAACTTCGAACTTCATGTACAGACTTTGGAGACTCCCATTTGAGTACTTGCTTTATCTTGCTTGGATCAACTGCAATCCCTTCTGCTGATATGATGTGCCCTAAAAATGGCACTTGGCTGATCCAGAATTCACACTTGCTGAACTTAGCATATAGCTGGTGGTCCCGTAATCGTTGAAGCACGATATGCAAGTGTTGAGCATGTTCTTCTTCAGATTTTGAATACACAAGTATGTCGTCAATGAAGACCACGACAGACTTGTCCAATTCCGGCATGAACACCGAGTTCATGAGATACATGAAATGGGCCGGTGCATTGGTCAGTCCGAAGGACATAACAAGGTATTCATACAGTCCATACCTCGTCGAGAATGGTGTCTTTGGTATGTCTTCTGGTCGTATTCTAATCTGATGATAACCAGAGCGAAGATCCATCTTCAAAAATACTTTAGCACCCCCCAATTGATTGAAAACAATATCAATGCGTGGTAGTGGATATTTGTTCTTGATAGTTACAACATTGAGTGGACGATAGTCCACACACAGTCTCAAGGTCTTATCTTTCTTCTTTACGAACAGTGCAGAACAACCCCATGGTGATGAACTTGTACGAATGAAACCCTTGTTATCAAGTTCTGTTAACTGCTCCTTAAGTTCTGCAAGTTCCTTGGGTGCCATCTTGTAGGGTTGTCTTGAGATTGGCACTGTTCCCGGTACGAGTTCAATCTTGAACTCTATATCTCTTTCTGGGGGCATACCAGGAAGATCTTCAGGAAATACATCTGGGTATTCACATACTACCGGAATATCCTTAAGTTCCATAACCTAAGTATTGTGAGTATATGAATTCACTACAATGGCTCTCTCAGGATTGAGGAATTGAGAGGGGTGAAGTGGAGAATTTAGATATATTTTTCGAGGAACGAGATCTAGAATAGCACCACGGTATTGTAACCATGCCATTCCCAAGATGACATCTAACTTTTGATTCTTTAATATCAGGAGTGAAGTAAGATATATGGTTCCATCTAGGTTAAGTGGTATCACAGGAACCAACTCATTTGTTATTGTTTTCCCTGCCAGAGTGCTAATCACATACGGAGTTTTTGTGGAGATTATAGGCAATTGACTTTTAATGACAAAAGACTTTCTAATGACATTGTGTGAAGCTCCGGAGTCAAAGAGTATGACTATGGGATGATCAAAGATAGAGAACGTACCCGTGAGTACGGGTGCGCCTTCTGGAACGTCCTCAATGGCGAGGTGGTGGACGTTGCCGAGTCTGGGAACTGGCTTCTTGGGCTGGTTGCGGGGTTGGTTGGTGCCCTGGTATGATTACTGTCCTCCACCCTGCCTACTCTGCGGGCAGTCCTTGGCGAAGTGCCCCGTGCGTCCACACGTGAAACACGTGTACGGGGTTTGGCCGGTACGAATGGGAGGACAGAACCCCAGTGCACACGATGGTTGTGGAAGTGCACGTGGGATCATACCCTACTGTTGTTGCGGTCGGAAACTGGAGTTGTCGAACTGGCGACCATTGAACATTGGTCGTCGTGATGGCGGTTGCCACCTCTGGCCGGATGGTGATCGATACACCATTCGGTACTTCTGAGGAGCACCACCTCTGCTGCCCTGCAGAGCACTCCTCTTCTTCTTGTCTGAGGATAGTTCTTGAGTAGCGTCCTCTTGCATGATCGCGGCATGCAGTGAGGTAGTTTGCCCACCACGCACCAGCAGAACCCTGTAGTTGTTGAGCTGCAAATAGAGCCTTCTATTGTTCGGTTATCTCGAGTAATCCGAACTTCCCTTCAATGGTGCGGAGACAGTTGTCCGCCTCCAAAGGTTCGTCGGCCTCTCTGAAGACTGGCGGATGTGTCGATGCGAAATCCGAGTAGGAACTCGGATATGACTGACGTGGCCCATCAGCATGTCTCCCCCCTTGACGGGACGAGTGCTGTACAAGGGTCCGCAACAACTCGGTTTGCTCATCGCGCGAGTCGAGTACTGCTGCGGGAACCTCCGCAAGACTTCTGGGAAGTGTAGGTGGAGGTGGTGGAGGTTGTTGCGTTCGGGGCATGTTCTGTCCCGGGGGTGGTGTGTCATCCCCCTGCCCTCCACTTGAGCCTCCCACTTCCGAGGCTGTTCGTGTACGCACCATGTTGCAATACAACGATTTACCCCATAAGTCTCATTGCCCCATGTTCATCCTTCCATATAAATAGTAATGCGGTAGACCACGATAGATAATATACAACATCAACATATATTAATAAAGTACAAGATTTATACAAGATATATTATCTCTGACCAAGTTTACAGTAGTAAACTCCAAAATGATGGACATCCACTATGGAAATACATCTCTACTATACTTGGTCCCCCTGAGATGTCGTACATATCTTGTCATTGTAGACATAAACACCACTACTCTTAATATGACACAAACATGGTCACAAAAGAAAAACACGAGCAACTATTAAACTATATGCTTCCCCATGTCGGCAGAAGTGCTGCCACATCCCACTTCAATACGTCTTACTCGACGTATTCAAGTTGCTTGGGATCCTCTTCTTCTTCTTTGTCCTCTGAAGGCAATTGTTCACCCATAATTAGTGGTATGTTATGGGCCGGTGGATACACCATTGGTTGTAATTGTGCCTCGGCCTCAATTACATTATCCTACAGTTCTCCTGCCTCATACTCCCAATTTTGAGATGTCTCAATGGCGGTGTCCCGCTCCTCAGTGACTACTAACAGCTTCTCTTGCTGTTGTTGCACCTCCAATTAACTTGCTTGCAGCTCACCAAGAGCTTGCTGCAGTTCAGTGCGAGTATGTCGTTGTGCGGCACGAGCTTTCCGTAGCCTAATGCGAGCATAATGCAATTGACTCTCGCACTTATCTAGCCGGTGATTTGCTGGGACTATGAGTGAACGTAGACCCTCGTTGATATAATCAAGGGCATCACCCCGCTCTGTTGCTTCCCGCAAGGCTTCGACTTGTTCCAAAATAATGGTGCCTTGCGTAGCAACTACCATATTGGAAGCAGCCGCATATGTCCCAAGTGTCGTCGAGGTTGTGTCGCCAAGTGGTGTATAGCACTACTACAAAAAGCATTTTTACAGGCGCCTCAAATTTTCAAACACAGGCGGTCCTTAAAAATATGCGACTGTGATGACGAATGATATAATAACCGCCTGTGATGACAGAACAACACAGACGGATTTTAAAGACCAACCGTCTGGGTAAATATGTGATCTTCACAGACAGTTCTTAATTAAGAACCGTCTGTAATGCAATGAACTTCACAAACGTATTTTAAGAAACAACCGCCTGGGTAAATACATGATCTTCATAGACGGTTCTTAATTAAGAACCGTCTGTAATGCAATGAACTTCACAGACGGATTTTAAAAAACAACCATCTGGGTAAATACATTATCTTCATAGGCGGTTCTTAATTAAAAACCGTCTGTAATGCAATGAAATTCACAGACGGATTTTAAAAAACAACCGCCTGGGTAAATACATGATCTTCGTTGATGGTTCTTAATTAATAACCGGCTATAATGCAATGAACTTCAGAGACGGTTCTTGGTTAACAACGGCCTGAGAAGATCATGTATTTTCTGTGGCGATCATTGTTTAAGAACCGTATGTAGTTGTTCAATTATCACAACGGTTTTCATTGAAATTACAAGGATGTAGTCGTTGCAATTATCACAACCGTATGTAGTCGTTGCAGGGAAAATTGTATCAGGAAAAAAACACAGATGAGCGGATACTAGTACAGTAATGCATTATAGGAAATGCTTGATCACTAGTGAGGCTGGCTTAATTGTGATAATACACCATTAGAGGCTTTACAATTGTTTAAAGATAATTTCTTTACACACTGAACAAAAATCATGCTACATTCATTGTAGATCGACGATGAAGCTCCCATCGATCAATCTAAATTGTACTGTCCTGCTTGCTCCCGAACACGTCTCTTATATTCCGCTGGATCCTGAAAATATTGACATTATTTAAATTAACAAATATCGAAGGAGGAATGAATAACCTACATTGGTCACTAAGTCAAAGTGTCATCTAACCTTGATAAGTAGATTATAGCAATCATTTTCAACATCAGGCACATTTGGCTGATGCAGCAAACGCTGAACTTCAAATAGTATAGTTTTGATTGTAAAAGCACTGCACCACCCCTACGAAATATAATTTAAGCAATATAAGAAACCAGTTCAAATAAGTTAGACAACAATTATCAGTAATAATTACATGAACAAAATAGGTCTATCTTACAATCTCTTGATCGAGAATCCCGATGCACAGTGCTCCCGAACGATTGACATTTGGGTGGAAGAACCCAATTGGAAAGTCGCATCTTGGAGGCACCAAGGGATAGTCCTCAGAGAAGGAGATTGTCAGGGGGTAGTAACCATCTTCCCATTCAGTCTGCAAAAGAAATTTATTAATAGGAGGATGATGGTTAAACTCATATTGTGCTTGTTCTTCATGACTTACCCCTTCTGTACCAGGGATGATGCACTGCCACTTCAATAAATCTCCCGATTCAGGCTTCGCAGAGAAACTCTACGCGGAGAAATTGAAAATACCAAAAACAAACAAGACGGAAAAACAAACTACAGTTAAGTTCATCAGTCCATTACAGATACATATGTATATACAACCATGCGACCGGTGTGCCATATGTACATACATGGGGATGGTTCTTGCGCCACGCCAAGCGCTCCTCCTTCAATCGGCTACACGCCAGAGATATCATTATCTGAAAGACCAAACTTCCAAACTTCCAAATTATTGAGTCCAAACGCACATGTACACAAATGCAAAAGGACACAATCCATATACCAACATTGTTCTAAGTTGATTTCAGAAGATACAAATATATACAATATATATCATCTCGCATTGCTATATACATTTTTTCCAGCATTGACATCTTCTCGCATATAGGGTTTCAAATTCTTTTTAATGCTTCTCTCTACGCGCTTGATGTTTTCTGGTTCGGTGAGAAGGTACATCTCTTCATACTGATTATATTCCTCTTCATTATCTCCCACATTCTCAACCCCAACAATATTTTGCTTTCCAGAAACAACTACGTGCAACTTCTCAGTTTCTGGATCTTGAACATAAGAAACTTGTACAACATTATCGGCGAGAACCCACAAGTTATCTTTGTAACCCACTTTATTCAAGTCTACCAGTGTCAGCCCGTAATTGTCCACTTTCAAACCATCAGGATGTTTGACCCATTGGCACTTAAATACGGGCATTACCATTCTTTCGCCATAATCGAGTTCTCATAATTCCTCTATGAACCCGAAGTATGTGGTCTTCTGCCCTTGTGAATCATAAGACTCAATACGAACACTATTTTGTGCAACACTCTTACCGTCTTTTTCTTTAGTGTTGTCGACTGTTGGAGTCGGCGGATCTCCTGACACTACTAAAGTGTTGAAGGAGTTTGTAGTTCGGTGTGGGCGCGCGGAGACTCAAGAAGGTGAATCACGATTGGACACGAGAGACACAGTGGTTTACGTGGTTCGGGCCGCCTGAGCGTAATACCCTACTCCACGGGTGTGTGGTGTTGTATTAGTTTATGTATGAAAGCTCACGTCAATGCGTGTGTGCCTGAGAGCGTTCGAGAGCCTTCTTTTTTCTCCGTGTATCGTCGGTCTGTCCTTTTATAGTACAAGGACAAACCGTTACAAGTTAGCCTGGCCCGACATGTGGCCCCGGCGGTTACTAGTATTGATACACGATTAATTGTTGTTAATAACCCTGTAACGGGCTCCGATAGTGCCGTTACAGGTGTTAAGATTGTCCGATTAAGTGTCATTAACATGGAATTAATGACAATTAATCTGGTCTTGAAGTCCGCGGCTATCCTTTGAAGATCCGGAGTCGTTACAATGTCTTCCGGAGGTTTGAGGCGGCCAGCTCCGACGTTTGGACACGTGGCAGCTCCGGAGCTTGCTTGTGGGAAGCGGGAAGCTCCGGGGTGGCCTGGCACGTGTCAGGTCCGGAGCTTCTCTCGGTCAGGGGTTAAGTCCGGAGGTGCCGTTTCGGTACCTAGCCCGGAGCTTCACCCTTGTGGCTAGTAGCTCCGGTCTGGCAGTACACGTGGCAACCTAGGGGTTAACCATGTTGGAGAAGCAGGTCCGGTTATGTCTGACAAGTGGGCCTCCGAGGGTCTTCAATTTGAGTAGACGTCCTTCCCTTGAGATCTTTGTAACTTTAGGGGGTGTATGGTTTTTAGGGTACCGACAGTGGCCCCCTGGACCTACCTCCGGGGAAAGTCACCGGGGTGAAGTCATTCCGTCGGAGGTGGGTCCATACTCGCGACTCTTGAACTGGGTCTTCAAGGGTCTTCGGAGGTGCCGTTGGCGGGGCTTTACGGTTAAATCCCGACGCGTGGCGCACCTCAGGCGGCAGATAAGATCTTTGACGTGCGGATCTCTCGCAATTGAAGGTCGCCGGTTCCCGATACGAAAACCGTATCGGTTCCGCGCGCCTTGTCAGGTCGCCGCCTTTGGGTTTCCCGCCTCGTGATGACAACTGTTCGTCTGGGTAAGAGCCTCGACTTGATCATCAGGGTGGTCCCGGGCCCTCTTGTCATCGGCAGGGTTGAATTCTTGAGTAGTATCCTTGACTCCCCTGCAGTTTCCATCCAAGCGTTGCGAGGGCTTACTTAAGAAGGAAAGCGCACCGTCGGGAGTTCTTTACGCTTCCCATCTGTTCTTGCGCTCAAACTCCCAACTCGTACTTTGCTCCTCTTCTCTTGCCTAGCTGTGCTGCGATGGAGTTGGGTCTGCGTGAGAGTCGCTTGAAGACTGACAGCGATCTGAAGAAGGTCCGGGCCCTCATGGGGTGGTCTTCGGACTTCTTCAACCGCTCGGTCCGCGCCGGTGGAGAGCTCCCCTTTGAAAAGGAGCACGCTGGCGAGATGGTGTACTTTTCCTCGTACTTTTCCTCGTACGCCACCGTTTTCTTCTTTCTTCTTGATGCTGCTGGACTTCTATGGTCTGCAGCTGTACCACCTTGGCCCTCACTCCATTCTCCTTGTGTCCATCTTTGTCCACTTCTGCGAGATGTGGGTGGGCATCCCTCCCTGCATCGAGCTCTTCCGAACCTTCTTCACCGTCCACACCACCGGCCGAAGCAATGAGTATCTTGGCTTCTACTACTTCGTGAAGCGCAAGAAGTGCCCATTCAAGTACCTCCGGTCATTCCCTTCCGGGAAGTGGGATGACTGGAAGAAAGATTGGATAGTCGTCCGGGTGGAGGAGCATGAGCGGTTGGAGTTGCCAGACGGTCTGCCCGGCATTGACACGTCGGTATGGAGCGAAGTTCCGGTGCTGGCGGAAGCTTTCGACCCTGTCCTGACCAAGATCCGCCAATGTGTGGAGGGAGGATTGACTCCCCAGGCGGTGTTCTGCAACTTCCTGTCCAACAGGTGGGCGCCGCTGAAGAGGAGGGAGAAGCTCGCCTGGGCCCTCAACAGCGTGATGGACGAGGACCGGGTTGAGACCGGGTTGAAGTCCAGCATGGTGGGGAAGACCTTGGAGTTTCACCTCAAGAAATTCCAGCACGGCATCGACGTTGATGGAGATTACTTGACTCCACCGCCGGCCTTCCTCCCTCTGGACGTGGAAGTTGAGTTCAGCAGGGAGCTCCGGCGGACGATGCCCGCGCTTGACGACCTTGGTGTCGTCGAGAGAAGATCAACCACCCGGTTGGCGATCCCCGGGTTGTCCGAAGACGGCTCCGCCCCTGTCCCACAGCCAAGAGCTGAGGTCATCGACAAGGGCAAGGAGCTGGCGGAGGAGCCGGAGAGCCGGAAGAGGAAGCTGCGACATGCTGACGGAAGGTCCATCGGGCCTGCCACTTCCCCCCCGGTTCCCCCTCCTCAGGAAGGAAGATCCTCCGCCGCCGTGGCGACTGTCCCCGTGGTGGGGTCCTTCCGGAACGTTACTGTTCCGGCGGTGGGATCCTCCCGGAGTGCGACTGTCCCCGTGGTGGATCCCTCCTGTGGTGCTAGCTCTGGGCGCGTGACTCCGGCATCTAGAGCGGTGAGGGCCTCCAGGTGCAGGAGTTCCTCCCGATCAAGGAGAGCTCCGACCTGGGAAACGCCTGCGGCTGTGGCAAGTCCTGGGAGTCCTCCCGGAGCTCCTACGCCGACCGTGGCCAGCCCGGATTGTCCGGGAAAGAGGTTCCGCGCAAGCTGGTGCGGGAGCCTCCCAAGGTAATTTTTCTTTTTTACCTCGATTAACTTTTTAATTGTAGCATCTGTTTGCTCAATTTCTTCGTTCTTCATCTGCAGCGTTCCCAAGAAGGGGAGTGAAGCTCCACCCTCAGCCACAGTGTCTGAGGCTGCGAGGGCTTCTGCTCCAGTCCCGGTGCCGCCCCAAGCGGAGGCTGCGACAGCTCCGGCGCCGGTTGTCGTGGTCATGGACCTCGACTCGTCTCCAGAAGTTCCCGTGGTAGCGCCGGACCACGGGAATGAAGATGCGCCAGCGGCACCCGTCCCGGAAGTGGAAGCTCCGGGTCCTGGTGCTGCAGTAGTAGAAGCTCCAGCTGTTGAGTCGGAGGAAGTAGCAGTCCCGGCTTCGGAGCCGGAAAGTGCTGAAGCCCCGGCGATTGAGCCGGAGGTGGCTGAAGCCCTGGCATGCGAGCCGGAAGTCGAAGTAGTTCCGGCAGTTGAGCCGATTACTTCCGAAGCTCCGGCCGCAGAGCCGGTGATTGTTGGAGCGCCGGTCACAGAGCCGGCGGTTAAAGAGGCGAGGGAGCTTGAGTCTCCCTCAGAAGAGGTGTCCCGGCCGGAGCCAGTAGCGGCTCCTGCTCCGGAGGCGACGACGTCGATGGTACCTGTGGCAGAGCCAGAGTGCCTAAACGAAGTCGTCGGCCCCCCGCCTGAGGGGGCGAATGAAGACTTGGTGGCGGGACCTCCTTCGATGGCGACTGAGGCCGTCCCGGAGGAAGGCCTTAGCGCTTTGGAAGCTCAAGGTTCCACTCTCGTAGAGTGGGACCCAATTTTTGTATGTGAAGACCCGCTGGAACCAGCGGAAGAGATCCCAGCAGGTCCGGAGCCCATCTCGCTGTCGATGTCCATCGACAACGCCTGCTCCAGTCTACGTCAGGTCCAACTGGCCTTCTTCCACGACAGCAAGGCTCTTGAAGAGGAGCGCCAAACCCTTAGGCGGTGGAGTAATCGGCTCCACTTCGAGACTAAGCTGGCGCATTCCAGGCTTGCGGATGACAAGGAGTGGATCAAGCGGGAGAAGATCCGCCTGGAGCTCTGGGATAAGCTGCTGGACGAGAGGGGGAGCATGACTCACGCCCTCGATGCTCAATCCCGGGAGTTCCACGACCGAGATAAGGCTGCTAACGACGCGGCCAATGCTCGGTTTGATGAGCTCGAGGCCATCAGCACCACACTCATCAAGCGCCGAGAGGCACTTGAAGGGAGGGAAAGACGGCTCGAGGACGAGGAGCAAAAACTCCTAGAGCTACGGGATGACGTCTTGCGATGGGAAGAAGAGCTCGCCGAGAAAACAGCTCTGGCGGACAAGGGCCTCGAGGAGCGCACTAAGAAATTGGAAGAGCGCTGCCTCGAGGAAGAGGAGAAGACCTGGGTGCGGGGGCAGGAACTCTACGAATACGAGTGTGCCCTTGTCGCCCGGGAGAAGAAAGTGGAGGCTAGGGAGAAGGACCTGGTCGACCGCCGGAACAAGATCCATCTCCGGGAGGAGGAGCTCGGAAGACTTGAGAAGCGGGTTGCTGCGAAGATCCAGCAAAACGCCAAAGAAGTTGAGCGCCTCGCCCGCGAGAATTCGAAGGTGACGGCGGCCCGGAGATCCCTGGAATAGATGAAGAACTTGAGGAAGGCGGACTCCCTACAGATTTGGGAGTTCCTGGGCAAGGCCGATGACGCGCTGACGCCGATGGGTTTCAGCCCCGTGCACCCGGATGATCCGGAGCCGGAGCCGGACCTTGCGTTGCAAGCGTTGAGCGCCGCAGGCAGCAAGCTCTCCAAGGTGGGCGACGTCATCGCGGACCAGCTGGAGGTCGAGGGGCAATCCCTGGCTAGGAACGTCACAAAATATGTGTTGACGTGCTACACCAGCCGGAACCCTCGATTTCCTCTGGACCCGGTGCTTGAAGGCCCCGTCGAAGGAGAAGACGAAGCTACCCGAGCCTGCGTGTCGGAGGTCGCCCAGAAGGTCGCCGAGTTCTTCCATAGGGTCTAGGACCGTCTCTTTTAGCCTTTACTTGTATCTTCTCTTCTTCCTCAATTTTGTAATCCCTTGTCTCCAGATGTAATCTCCGATCTTCAGATGAAATGAAATCCCCAATTTTTTGCGAATTTCATTTTTTTTTTTGTCTTCAACATCTTTATCTTCACTTGGCCCCCTGGTAGATGTGCACAATTTGATTGTGGACATGTACCAAAAGGATGTTGAGTTTTGTTGAAGACGAATTTGCTTCGAACTTGTGGAATTTAGGTCCGAAGTTTTTGATAGTGAAGGTCCCCTGAAGTTGTCGGAGCTTAGAAGCTCCGGCACTGTCCATCGCTGGAGCTTAGTAGCTCCGGCAATAGCCTCTATCAACACGTTGAGCGTCGGTAGTTAATACTCCAAGGTGTCGGAGCTTAGCAGCTCCGGCAATGACCTTTGCCACACTTGGTTTGTTGGCAACAGACTCCAGTGACGGGGTGTTCTCACCATCTTTTAGTCAACGCCGACGGTTGACGCCCTGGTGGGAGTCGGAGCTTGGTTAGCTCCGGTTTTTCTCCATCAACGTAGGGTTCATTTTTCCTGCACACTTAAGCCAAGAAAAATAGTAAAATTTGTTCCTTGTCTATAACTTCATCGCGGCTTACGGTTCTCAAGAAAATTTTAAGTTGAACACGATTTTTAATACGATTGGATGAATTGTCTTTTCTTTTAGATCCAATTGTCCATGGACCCACCTTACTTTGGCCTGCCGGGATGTAGGTAGAGTGGCGTACTTAGGGTGCTTGACCAGGCTAAGTCGATAGCGCACTCCGGCCCTAGAATGGCTTGGCGGCTTTCAGGCGAGTTGGCCACAGACGATATTTAAATCCAAAAAATCTGACAATTCAACTCGAATCGTATGTAAACCGGTCAAACTAGAACTTCTTAAGAATTGCACGTTTCTGTTATAGACAAGAAAGAGAAAAATAAAAATGTCGAGCCTATGCAAAAATGAATGCACGTGGAGTCTATTTCACATGAAGGTGTCTTTCATTATAGGTCCGGGGTACAGGGGAAACAAGTACACTCTTAGGGTACGGAACCAGGCTAAGTGTGTTTGGTTTCTCGTTTGACCCAGGGTAGTTAGCCACACTTTTAGTCCGGAGACTGTGTCAAGTGTTGCATGAGTTTTTCAAACCTTTCGGGAAAGGTCCGGCTACTCTCCCGGAGGAACTACCCGACTCTGTACAATGACTCTATAACATACATTTCAAGTTACTTAAGACTCACCTCCCTGGAATTAAGTGTAGAACTTACGGAGGTGCTCGATGTTCCAAGGATTTGGGAGAGGTGTCCCATCCTCGGTAGCCAAGCGAACGCTTCCGGGACGGGATACTTTGATCACTCGAAAGGGCCCTTCCCAGCCGGGGGAGAGTTTGTTTTGCCCTTCTCTGGATAGTATTCTCCGTAGCAACAGATCGCCTTCCTCGAGCTGTCGGTTGTGTACATGCCGCTGGTGATAGCGCCGTAGAGCTTGGCGGTATCGGGCATTCCGAACAGCTGCTTGGCACCTTCCCTCCTCGAGGAGGTCTAGGTCTTCGCGCCGGAGCTGGTCCTGCGCGGCTTCGTCGAAGGTCCGGACTCGGAGGGAACCCAAGATGATTTCCGGAGGAAGGATCGCTTCAGCTCCGTACACCAGAAAGAAGGGTGTTTCTCCGGTTGCCCGACTTGGAGAAGTCCTGTTGGCCCATAGAGTGGGCGGAAGCTCTTCGATCCAATTGGCTCCGTGCTTTTTCAAGCGCTCATAAGTGCGTGTTTTGAGTCCTTTGAGGATCTCTGCATTTGCTCTCTCGGCTTGTCCATTGCTGGCAGGATGAGCTACGGAAGCGTAGCAAACTTGTATGCCGAGGTCTTCGCAATATCCTTGAAATGCGGAGCTTGTGAATTGAGTCCCATTATCAGTGATGATCTTATTTGGGACTCCGAATCTGCTCACGATGGATTGTAGAAAAATTGATTGCAGATTGTTTGTTGATCGTCACAACGGGAGTTGCTTCCGGCCACTTGGTGAACTTGTCGATGGCGACGTACAGGAACTTGTAACCTCCGACGGCTCTAGGGAAGGGTCCCAAGATGTCCATCCCCCACACAGCGAAAGGCCATGTCGGAGGTATCATTTGTAAGGACAGAGCAGGTGTATGAATTTGCTTTGCATGAAATTGGCATGCTTTGCATTTCTTCACCAGCTCAGTGGCATCCTGGAGCGCTGTAGGCCAGTAGAAGCCGTGCCGAAAGGCTTTTCCGACCAGTGTGCGGGAAGATGCGTGGTTCCCACACTCACCTCCATGGATTTTTGCGAGGAGCTCGCAGCCTTCTTCCCTTGTGATGCACCGCATTAGGATGCCGTTGGCACCACGCCGGTAGAGATCCCCTTCTACCAACGTGTATCTTTTAGCCAATCTGACTACCCGATCAGCAGATACATCATCGTGAGGAAGGATGTTGTCTTTCAAGTAGCTCCGGATCTCCGAGATCCATGCATCGGAACTGACTTGAGCATTTGAGTCTTGCGTGCTGGGTTGCTCGGAGCTTCCGGCAGCACCTACGACCTTGATGGCTGCCATGGTAACAGGGCCATCGGGACCGTCATCTTCGGGATGCTGATCTCGCCCCCTTCGTTCAGTTCGGCAGGCTGAACTGTGGGTTTTGACAACCTCCGGACAAAGGTTCCATCAGGAGCCGGAGCTCCAGTTGACGCCTTGGTCGAGAGTTCGTCAGCTTCAGCGTCGTGAGCACGCTGAACATGGTGAAGGTCTAGGACTTCGAAGTCCTTCTGAAGCCTCTGGACTTCAAGGAGGTAAGCAGCCAGCTGGAGATTATTGCAGGAGCATTCACCCTTCACCTGCTTGATGACGAGTTGTGAATCTCCTTTGACCAGCAATTGCTTGACACCGTATGATAGTGCCACCTTTAATCCATAGATGAGTGCTTCATACTCCGCCATGTTGTTGGTTGCCTTGAAGTCAAGGTGTACCATGTATTTCACCTTCTCCCCAGTTGGTGCGAGGAGAAGGATTCCAGCTCCAGCTCCCTGCTTCTGCATGGAGCCGTCGAAGTAAAGGGTCCAGTGAGGCTTAGTGAAGGTTGGAACTTGAGGTTCCGTCTTCTGCTCGCTGGGGCCCCCAGGGTTTAATGGAGAGGGAGTCCATTCTGCCACGAAATCTGCCAACGCTTGACTCTTGATTGCTTGTCTCGGAATGAATTCAAGATCGAATTCAGCCAATTCCGCTGCCCACTTTGCAATATTCCCAGTTGAATTGGGATTATGCAGGATCGCTCGAAGTGGATATGAGGTCACCACCGAGACTTTGTGAGCTTGGAAATAGTGTCGAAGCTTCCTTGAGGCAATAAGAACTGCATAAAGCAGTTTATGCACCTCTAGGTATCGAGTCTTGGCATCATGTAACACTTCACTGATGAAGTATACCGGGCGTTGAATGGTCCGGACCCTCCCGGAGGGGTCCAGAGCTTCCTCTTCATTGATCCGGACCCTCTCGGAGGGGTCCAGACTCTCTTCAGGGACCTCCGGGTTCTGGGTGGAGGAACCCGGAGCTTCTTCAGAAATGACCTGGACCCTCTTAGAGGGGTCCGGGTCCTCTGAAGTGGCTTCTTGTGGGTTTGAGTCTGGGAGCTGGGACCCAGACCCGCTTTCAGGAACCTCCGGACCCTCCCGAAGGGGTCTGGATTCCTGAGTATTGGGTAGTTCCGGTCTCTCTGCAACCAGAACCATACTGACGACTTCGTCAGTAGCTGAAATGTAAAGCAACAAAGGCTCACCAGGGTTCGGAGCTACCAGGACTGGTAGGGTGGTGAGGAACTGTTTCAGCTCCTGGAATGCCTTCTCTGCTTCTTCAGACCATTGGAATGGTCCGGACTTCCTCAGTAACTTGAAGAAGGGAAGTGCTCTTTCCGCCAGTCTTGAAATGAACCGGCTGAGGGCTGCTAGACATCCAGTTAATTTTTGGACGTCTTTGATGCGGGTTGGTGGCCGCATGTCTTCAATGGCTTTTATCTTCGCCGGATTAGCCTCTATGCCCCAGTGACTTACCAGGAAACCAAGAAGCTTTCCGGAACTAACCCCGAAGACGCACTTGTCTGGGTTTAGCTTCGTGCGGGTGGCCCGCAGCTTGTCGAAGACAGGCTGCAAGGTGTCCAAGAGGGACTCCTTGTTCTTGACTTTGACCACGATGTCATCGACGTACACTTCCACTATGTCTCTGATGAGTTCTTCGAAAGTTTTGTACATAGCTCGTACAAAAGTTGAAGCTGCATTCTTGAGACCAAACGGCATGGCTGTGTAACAATACAATCCATCCACTGTGATGAATGAAGTATGCTCTTCATCCTCCCTAGACATCGTGATTTGATGATATCCAGAATATGCGTCTAGAAAACACAGTAACTCGCACCCGGAGGTGGAATCCACTATCTGATCTATTCTAGGTAGTGGGAATGGATCTTTTGGACATGCCTTATTCAGTGTGGTGTAGTCGATGCACATCCGAAGTTTCTCGCCGGCCTTGGGCACAACGACTGGGTTCGCCAGCCATTTTGGATGGAAGACTTCTCGGATAAATCCGGCTTCGAGCAACTTCTTCACTTCTTGTCGGATGAAGTTCTGTCGCTCTACAGATTGCTTCCGAGGTTTCTGATGCACAGGCCGAGCATCGGGGTAAATCTTCAGATTGTGCTCAATCACTTCCCTGGGGATCCCAGGCATTTGTGACGGTTGCCAAGCAAATACGTCAACGTTAGCCCGGAGGAAAGTGATGAGCGCGAGTTCCTATTTGTCATTCAACCCACCCGATATGCGGGTGGTTTGAGTGACATCGGAACCAATTTGGACGACTTTGACGGGGATGTCGGTGTCGCCGCTTGGCTGCACACGGGGAGCAGAGGTTGAGCCTCGTTGCCGAATGCTCTGAGGTTTTGGAGCTTGCCCCTGTCTGGAGTCCTCCTCTTGAGCAGTGGTGAGTGCATGGAGCTCCCCCAGAGCAGTTACTCCGGCGGTGCGATCTCCACGAATCCGGAGAACGCCTGCTGGTGTTGGCATCTTCAACACCAAGTATCCATAATGAGCAGCTGCCACAAATTTGTATAGGGCAGGTCTACCCAAGATGGCGTTGAATGGTAAGTTGATCTGAGCGACGTCGAAGACCAACTTCTCGGTGCGGTACTTCTACCGTGTCCCGAAGGTAACGGGGAGAATTATAGCTCCGAGTGGGGTAATGGCCCCCGGACCTACTCCGGAGAATGGTCGAGAGGGCTGAAGATCCAAAGGTCGAAGCTGAAGTCTGGTAAAAGCTTCAAAGCTTATAAGGTTCAGCCCCGAGCCTCCATCCACCATAACATGATGGAGCTGGATGTTGTTGATGGTGGGAGATACCATCAAGGGTAATTGGCCAGCTCCGACCATGCTTCGAGGACAGTCCGAAGCATCAAAAGTGATGGGTGTGTCCATCCACTTTCGATGTGGCTCCGGTCTAGCTGTAGGAGCTACAGCAGCCATATCCCGCCGCATAGTCTTGATGACACGACGAGAAGTGATGTCCCATGATCCACCAAAGATGGTGTTCATGGTTTTCCGACGCTCGTTGTCGGAGACGTCGGAGTCATCGTCGACGGAGGTGTAGACGGCTTTCAGGACCTTTTTGGGGTCCTGAAACCCTAACTCCTCTTCAGCCAGAGCTTCGTCAACCTTCTGTTTTCCCTCCCTCTGTCGGAAAGGAGACCCTTCCCGACGCTTGTTGTAGCGCTCGGCAAGGTTTTGGACCTCCCGGCAGTCTTCCAGCCTGTGGCTGCCCATTTTGTGAATGGGGCACCACATTTTGGATTTGCCGCCGTCTTCGGAAGACGGACGAGGTCGCTTCTCGGGGCATGGCCCCCGGCCACCAGGAGTTGCAGTGGCTGCAACGTTGGATGTGCCGGCCGACGGCTTCTTCTTGCCGTTGGTCTTCTTTTTCTTCTTGCCACTCCCGGAGGTAGCGGCTTCTTCTTTGGAGGATTTTTTGTGATCCTCCAAGGCTGGTTTGGAGTGCATTTCACGGCCCTCCGCAGCTCTGGCACATTTGTCTGCCAAGCTGAAGAGCTCCGTGACGCTGGTGATCTCTTTGATCGCCAGCTTCTCCAACATCTTCTTGTCTCGTACACCCTGTCTGAATGCCACAATGACAGAAGCGCTTGAGATAGAAGGGATTGTGTTGCGTACCTGAGAGAACCTCTGGATGAATGACCGCAAAGATTCTCCCCCTTTTTGCACGACCGCAAAAAGGTCTAGTTCAGTGCTCGGTCGGGTGTATGAACTCCCGAAGTTGGCAGTGAACTGACGGCACAGCTCCTCCCAACTGTCGATAGAGTTGGGTGGAAGGCTCATAAACCAGGACCTGGCGGTGCCAGTTAAGGCCACTGGAAAGTAGTTGGCCATTACGGCCTCGTTTCCTCCAGCTGCTAAGATTGCAGTGGAGTATATCTGCAGAAATTCTACGGAGTTGACAGTCCCGTCGAATTTTTCCGGCAAGTGTGGCCGGAACTTCTGTGGCCATCTAACCATGCGCAGGTGCATGGCTAGGGCGGAACAGCCTCCTCCTACCCCTTCCAGAGTAGAAAGGTCTTGAGCATCCCGTCTTTCTCGAGCTCGCTCGATATAGACACGGCCATCCTGTTGGCGGTATCGGCGATCAAGCTCCGCCCGGAGGTCATGTGTCGAAAGCCGAGATACCGTATGGGTGCGTCGTGCCCCAGAGGGCAATGACGTCACTTATTGTGACGCAGCTCGTCTTCGGTTGTTGGAGACATGCGGACCAAGTCTTCCAGACAACGTCCGTCGCTGCGACGGGGCTCGCCCTGAAGGAGGAGGACCCTGGTTGTTGAGGCGTTCGGCCGCTGCTGCGACCAAATGCTCAACATCAGCCCTCCATTGCTCCATGGCATCTCGAGATGCATCCGGAGGTGGTGGTCGCTGGAGAAGAGCACGCGCTGCATGGAGCGCGTGTTCTGGGTTGTCATGACTTGCCGGCGCAGTATGTGACGCCGGCGCACCATCATGTTGCCCGGCACGTTTTGCCGGAGAAGATGGTGGTGGTGGGAGTGTGACTCCTGCTGGTGCTGAGGCTCTTGCTGGTGGCTGCATGTTGGAGGGATTGCCCCCGACAGCCTGAGCAGCAGGTTGCCCGTTGGATGATCCAGCCGCAGAATTCACCATTCTTGAAAATCTCAGGCACCCCTTCCTGGCGCGCCAACTGTCGACTGTTGGAGTCGGCAGATCTCCTGACACTACTAAAGTGTTGAAGGAGTTTGTAGTTCGGTGTGGGCGCGCGGAGACTCAAGAAGGTGAATCACGATTGGACACGAGAGACACAGTGGTTTACGTGGTTCGGGCCGCCTGAGCGTAATACCCTACTCCACGGGTGTGTGGTGTTGTATTAGTTTATGTATGAAAGCTCACGTCAATGCGTGTGTGCCTGAGAGCGTTGGAGAGCCTTCTTTTTTCTCCGTGTATCATCGGTCTGTCCTTTTATAGTACAAGGACAAACCGTTACAAGTTAGCCTGGCCCGACATGTGGCCCCGGCGGTTACTAGTATTGATACACGATTAATTGTTGTTAATAACCCTGTATCGGGCTCCGACAGTGCCGTTACAGGTGTTAAGATTGTCCGATTAAGTGTCATTGACATGGAATTAATGACAATTAATCGGGTCTTGAAGTCCGCGGCTATCCTTTGAAGATCCGGAGTCGTTACAATGTCTTTCGGAGGTTTGAGGCGGCCAGATCCGACGTTTGGACACGTGGCAGCTCCGGAGCTTGCTTGTGGGAAGCGGGAAGCTCCGGGGTGGCCTGGCACGTGTCAGGTCCGGAGCTTCTCTCGGTTAGGGGTTAAGTCCGGAGGTGCCGTTTCGGTACCTAGCCCGGAGCTTCACCCTTGTGGGTAGTAGCTCCGGTCTGGCAGTACACGTGGCAACCTAGGGGTTAACCATGTTGGAGAAGCAGGTCCGGTTATGTCTGACAAGTGGGCCTCCGAGGGTCTTCAATTTGAGTAGACGTCCTTCCCTTGAGATCTTTGTAACCTCAGGGGGTGTATGGTTTTTAGGGTACCGACAAGTGTAAAATGTGTAACCATTGATGTCATATGCTTGCCATGATGTTACCAAAGCAAATGGGCCAGAAGCTAACTTCTTCATTGTTGCCTCTTCTATAGTGTTTCCGTATGATATATTTTTGTCCATTAACCATTCAGTGAAACATCTTTTGTGCTCTTTCATGATCCAGTCCTCTGTGCGGTCTTGGTTTTTATCAATAAGCTCAATTTGGTGTTCCTCGATGTACGGCTCAGCTATTGCGAGCTGTTGTAGTACACCAAAATGTGCACGGTGTACATTCTTGTAATCTTGAACAATAAAAGTTTTCTTACGCAGTTTGCCTCTCCCACGTAGTCTACCCTCATGTACCAGTATAGGCACACCTATCGACTTTCCATCTTTGATGTAATCAGCGCAACCCTCAATCACTTCTTCAATGGTGTATCCTTCCATAATTGAACCCTCTGGGTGAGCACGGTTCCGCACATAACCTTTTAATACTCCTAAATATCTCTCCAAAAAAAACATATGATGTAAATATAGTGGCCCCAATGCTTTTATCTAATCAACAAGATGTATGATTAGGTGTACTTGCATATCAAAAAAGGATGGTGGGAAACACATCTCAAGCTTGCACATTGTCTCGACGATGTATGTTTTCAGATAGTCTAAATCTTCACGTGCTATCACCTTTTGCGATACTACATTGAAGGAGTAACACAAACGTGTGATGACAACTTTTATATGCTCAGGTTTGATTACTCTTATTGCAATGGCAAGGAAAACTATCATCATCATGTGACAGTCGTGAGAATTATAACCGAATAAAGACAAGTCTTTCATCTAGACTAGTTTGCGGATATTGGATGAGAAACTTGTGGGCACTTTGATCCCACGCAAGCATTCGCAAATTGCTTTTTTCTCTTCTAGCGTCAAGTTGTAGCTGGCTGGGGGAAGGTAATGTTTCCCGTTCGCCTTTTCTACTGGATGAAGCTCTGGTCTCAAATCAAGATTTACTAGGTCCATACGTGAATTTAATCCGTCCTTTATTTTCCTCGACATGTACAGCAAGGTCCCAATGATGCTGTCAAATACATTCTTTGTAACGTGCATCAAATCAATACTATGGCAAAATTCTAGATTCTTCCAATACGGAAGATACTTGAAAAAAATTGATTGTTTCTTGAAAGCCATGTCAGTTGTATCATCCGAAGATGTACTTTTCTTTCTCTTAATTGCTTTACTATTTTTTCCCTTACCGAAAGCAATATGAATGTTCTTGACCATTTCAAACACAAGTTTTCCACTGTAAGGTTTCAGTGCAATATCTTTTTCGATTTTGTTATCAAATTGTTCTTTCATCTTCCTATACTTGTGTGTATCTGTCAAGAACCATCGATGTCTCATGTACACCGTCTTTCTGGATGAAGTGAAGTATAGAAATCCAGTTCTATCCACGCACCTAACGCAACCTTTCTTCCCTTTCATTTGTCCCGATAATGTAAACAGTCCGGGATAATCATGCACGGTAATGAATATCATTGCTCTTAGCGTGAAATACTCCCGCATGTACTCATCCCATGTACGTACCCTTTCATTCCACAATTTTGCCATATCTTCCATTAAAGGTTCCAAGAACACATCAATTTTGATGCCGGGTTGTTTCGGACCTTGGATAAGAACAGATAATAAGATATATTTCCTTTTGTGACACAACCACGTCGTAGGTTGTACATAGTTAAGACCACGGGCCATGTGCTGTGTATGCTCCTTTTTTCACCAAACGGATTCATTCCATCTGTACCACTGGCAAACCTCACATTTCTGATTTCCTTCGCAAATTCTGGATACTGAATATCAAAATTTTTCCACTGCGTTGCATCACCAGGGTGTCATATATGTTTTTCATTCTTCTTGCGTTGCTCGGAATGCCAACGCATAAGTCCAGCCTCCCTAGGGTTTGAGAACAAACGCTTCAGGCGATCAATTACCGGAAGGTACCACATCACCAATGCAGGAATTTTTCTCTTATTCTTCCCGTCTGCATCGCCAGAAGTATCGTCGTCATCACCTTCAGGACCAATAATAAACTTCTTATTCTTCTGAGTCTTTTTCATGTTGTTAACATACTAGTGATTGTAGTCTTTCTTGTATCTACTGACACCACAAATGGGGCATCTAGTTGCGAGCTCATGCTCTTTGCGATACAGAATACAATGGTTCACACAAGCGTGTATTTTTGTCACACCTAGTGCCATCGGGCAAAGAAGTTTCTTCGCTTTATAAGTGCTTTTGGGCAGTTTATTTGGATTTGGAAGAATTTTTGCCAGAAGATTCAAAAGATCAGAGAAACTACAATCGGACCATCCGTGTGTAGCTTTCAACTTTAGTAGTTCTAAGACTGCACGCAATGTAGTAAACTATTTATCACAACCGTTTGATTCATCACATAAAAGCTCTGTCGCCGCATTCTGCAATGTCTCCATTTTACTTAAACCTTTGTTTGCTCCCATAGAAGTCAGTACATATGGTTCAATGTGACGCAACATATCCTCACAATCGAACTCATCATCATCATCACCAACTTGATTGTCACTACCATCATCGATATGAACATTATCATCATCTGGATCCTCTATCATCATCTTTATCCACATCATGTGTATCTAACTCACCATGCTCTGTCCATATTGTGTAGTTATTTTTGAAACCTCTTTTCACCAAATGAGATTGGATTACTATAGTATCCGTCCAAGCAATCTTATTTTCGCAGTCGATACATGGACATAATATGTCATCTATCTTTTGCAACTTCGCATGTCTCTTGGATGCTTCAATAAAATTTGCAACATTATGAATGTACATAGGATCGGGTCTTGGCATGTTATACATCCATGCTCGACGGTCCATGCTTCAATAATAGAATTTTTGTCAGATTTACAAAATTTGGCCACAAATATTCTCTAAAGGTCTTCTATGAAATGAATTTACAGAGACATAACAAGTATGATTAGGGCGACTAATGTAGGAGACGGGCGATGTCTTGAGGCGGACGGAGTCAAAAGGGGAAATAGGCCTAGCAGCATGGGCTAGGTCTGGGTGGGATCCGGTCTGTTATATCGGGAAACAGGCCCAGATGCCATCTGTTAATTAAACATCATATTCATGTCACATAATAGGTACAAAAAGGAAACAATCCATATAGTCCATACATCAATATACCAGAACACAATCCATACAGTCCTTACGCATGCAAAAGGACAGAATCCATATACCAGAACACACAAAACTAATAGCTTATCAGTTAATGAAAATATACAAAGAAAAAGTAAGGAAACTACATTTACCTTGCAGAGGCGTCAGCACGGTGGGCCGGCTGGGTGGAGAAGTGGTGGTGCGGGGTTGAGCGGCGGCGCGACAGTATGTGCTGGGCGGCGGAGCGGCGGCGCGGCGCAGGGGAAATTCAACAGCCTTGCGGCGTCAATATAAATTCTCCAGGATTGCATTTTGACTGTGGTGAGGGGTCCTTATATAGACGTCGGTTTTTCACAGGCGGTTTTTAACTTTATCTCAGACGGGTTTTACTTACCAACCGCCTAAAAAGATATTTAATCAAGAATATTAATTAAGAAGTAAATATCTTCACAGACTGTTGGTACTTAATAACCGTCTGAGAAGATGATTATCTCAGGCGGGTATTACTTACAAACCGCCTGAGATAATACCACATGAACAAAATATTTTTAAAACTTGAATAGCTGACATTGTAATGTTTTGGTAAATAACAAATTAATTTCTACTCACATATTATTCACATTTGTGTATCTCATAAAAAAAGTTCCTTCACTCAAAATTGTTGGTATGAACATATTTGTATAATTTATACATGTATGAATTTTTTTTAATTTTTTAAAAGCATTCCAACATGTCAAACTTCAAATTATCCACCATTCTAACTAAATTCTCATATACATATGAGCATTTAGAGCACATTCACTTCGTTGAAATCTAGAAATTCTAACACACCAGTATTCATTGACACGAATGAACACATATATATTACAAAACACAAGAACTCCTAAAACTACAAAAGAAATATGTACAAGAACTCCTAAAACTACACTACGGCCCCGCCCAATCCCTCCTCTCCGCCAACTTCTCAAACCACGCCAAGCGGTCCTCCTCTGACTCGTCGTCGTCGTAGTCGTCACCATGGTGGTGGTCGCCGTCGTCGAAGGATGACTCGTCGTCATCATCTTCATCATCGTCGTCGTCGTCGTCATCCTCCTCCTCCTCCTCCTCCTCCTCCTCCTCCTCCGGCGATGATGCAGCAGGAGAGTGGGTCGGCTGCTCCGGCTGAGCCGATTGCTCCGGCTGTACCGGTGGCTCCGGCTGCACCGGCGGTGGAACGCGCTGGTCGTCATTCACCCTCTCGGGGGAGCTGCAGCGTATCCGCTTGCAGGGTGGCTGCCTCGGCGGGCTAGGAGGCGGAAGGTTGGACATGGCTGTGGTGGTTCGTCGGCGCCGGGCTAGGAGGTGGAACGATGGAAGAAGAAGAAAGGAGTGCAAAAGTTCTGTGCCTATACATAACCAACGACGCGCCTTATATATGGTCTGTGCGGAGTAGACGAGGGAGCGGTTCGTTTCCCGCGCATTGAACTCTTTGCCGACCTCGTGCGGCGCACAATTAAACCACTGTGGAAGACGATCTTCAGAGATCCTTCCGTCTCTCTGGTATCCATGTGGAACGTCGCGTCCCTGCACCATGGCTTCTCAACTTCTCCGCAGACCTCGTGCGGCGCATCAGTTAATTAACATCTTCTCAGGCCGTTAATTAACATCTTGTAGTTTCAAAAATGTTTATCTCAGGCGGTTATTACTTACCAACCGCCTGAGGTAATTCTCGATACTATTCTTCAGTTTCCTTATCCCTTGCTTCTTTTTTATTTAGATTCCAATATAAATACTCAAACATGTTTAGATTCTGCAAATTGTGTTCAAATTCGATGATTCTTCCTTCTACATTTGTATAAAATTAACATCTACCACCTGAACAAAATATTCTGTTCATTGCGCATTGAACTCTTTGCAGACCTCGTGTGGCACACAATTAAACCACTGTGGAAGACGATCTTCAGAGATCCTTCCGTCTCTCTGGTATCCATGTGGAACGTCGCACACGCGTCCTTGCACCACGGCTTCCTAACTTCTCCGCAGACCTCGTGCGGCGCGTTAGTTAATTAACATCTTCTTAGGCCGTTAATTAACATCTTGTAGTTTCAAAAATGTTTATCTCAGGCGGGTATTACTTACCAACCACCTGAGAATATATTTATCTCAGGCGGGTATTACTTACCAACCGCCTGAGATAAGCCCATGGAGTTCCCCTTGCCGCACGATATTGCAGTCCTGATCGCGAAGTGGGTCGCCGCAACCTCCACCCAGCCCATGGACGACTTCTCCAGTCTGCGCGCCACCTGCAAGGCCATGCACGCGACGTGCTGTGATCCCACCGTGGGCAGGCACGTGGCGCTGGAGCGGGAGAGCAGCTGGGAGTGGTTCCAAAGGCATGGGAACGGGAGCTACGACGCCCTCGTGGAGCGCCTGGCCAACGTGGGCAACCCTCATGCGTGCTACGTCACCGGGATCGACCTCATCTTCAACTACGGCCTTGCGCAGGCGCAGCGGGGCACCCAATTCTTTGCCCGGGCGGCCGCGAACGGCCACAAGGTGGCGGCCTACGTCCTCGCCATGCTCCGCTACGACGCCGACCGCGGGGACCGCGACACCCTCGAGTATATCCGATAGGTCGAAGGCGAGGCCCATATTGGCGACAACGCGGTCCGGTCCGTCGCGACGAAGAGGACCAACAAGGAGTGTTGCCGGTGTCGGAATCAAGCCATGCAGAGGCTCGACGTTTTCGTGAGCTGGAGGTTACTGCGTAGGCCTCCTCCCGGACCGCCGCCGGTGGCGCTGCCCGACATTGACGATGGTGTTTGCCGCTGCCCAATAAGGGGGGAAACAGGGGCCTTCCCGCTGCGGCAGGCGAGGGTGGTCCGAGTGGACCGTCTTCTGTACTGAGAACTGTAGGATTGAGCGCGAGTATGACCTGTTCTCCCATAATGTGTTGTACTCTATGGGTTATATTCCCTCCATTCCCTTTTGGATGCGCTACCCCCTAGTTCTCCCAACGCCAATGAAAAAGTATTCATTTATACATGTATGAATTTTGTTAATTTTTTTTAAAAGCATTCCAACATGTCAAACTTCAAATTATCCATCATCCTAACTAAATGCTCATATACATATGAGGCATTCATCAAATTATGAACACACATTGATTCAAAAAAATTTAAAAAATTCTGAAAAAATTCATAGAGATTGGTATGATGAGTAAAAATGTCCACTGAAAAAATAAATGAAAAAGGCATTATATTCATCAAGATAGAAAAATAGAAAAATAGCATTTGTTGTATGTTTTTTATGTTCTGACCAATTTCAAAGGATTTATGAAGTGAAATTTAATGGTAACCTTTACTTATCAATAATATTACAAGAAAGTGGATTTTTGCCTTTTTAAAGGACCACATTTAATCAAGAATATTCATTAAGAAGAAGTAAATATTTTCACAGGCGGTTGGTACTTACCAACCGCCTGAGAATAAATTTATCTCAGGTGGGTATTACTTACCAACCGTCTGAGATAATGCCCGATACTGTTCTTCAGTTTCCTTATACCTTGCTTCTTTTTTATTTAGGTTCCAATATAAATACTCAAACATGTTTAGATTCTGCAAATTGTGTCCAAATTCGATGATTCTTTCTTCTACATTTGTATAAAATTAACATCTACCACCCGAACAAAATATTTTTAAAACTTGTATAGCTGACATTGTAATGTTTTGGTAAATATCAAATTAATTTCTACTCACATATTATTCACATTTGTGTATCTCATAAAAAAAAGTTCCATCACTCAAAATTGTTGGTATGAACATATTTGTATAATTTATACATGTATGCATTTTTTTAATTTTTTTAAAAGCATTCCAACATGTCAAACATCAAATTATCCACCATTCTATCTAAATGCTCATATACATATGAGGCATTCATCAAATTATGAACACACATTGATTCAAAAAAATTTAAAAAAATCTGAAAAAATTCATAGAGGTTGGTATGATGAGTAAAAATGTCCACTGAAAAAATACATGAAAAAAGCATTATATTCATCAAGATAGAAAAATGAAAATTAGCATTTGTTGTATGTTTTTATGTTCTGACCAATATCAAAGGATTTATAAAGTGAAATTTAATGGTAACCTTTACTTATCAATAATATTAAAAGAAAGTGGATTTTTGCCTTTTTAAAGGACCACATTTAATCAATAATATTAATTAAGAAGAAGTAAATATCTTCACAGGTGGTTGATACTTACCAATCGCCTGAGAATATACTTACCAACCGCCTGAGATAATCTTCTTCTCAGACGTGAAATTTTAATTAACGATGAACACACTACACATTCATTCATTCACACAGTTGAAGAACACACAAGATACTCATTCATTAACAATATTCAATCACACATCTCACAAAAGAACACACAAGATGCACAATATTTACACAAGAACACACAAGATACACAAGTAATATTCAATCACATAGATGAAAAAAGATAGATTTCATTCATTAACAATATTTACAAAACAGAAGCAACTAAAAACAACAAAAAGAAAAACTAATTAAATCCTACTCCTACTCCTCTTCTTCTTCCTCCTCCTCCTCCTCCTCCTCCTCCTCCGGCGGCGACTCCGGCACTGGTGCAACAGGAGACAGGGCCGGCTGCACCGGCTGCACCGGCGGTGCAACCCCGAGGTTGCTAGCCGTCGCCTCCACCAGCATTCTACGGCCCTCGGGGCCAAGAACCTGGGCCATCGTCGCGAACAGAATGTCAAGACGATCAGCCACTCCCATGAGGGCGTATAGGTAGTGGCCCATGGTACCCATTCCAGTATATTCTGGAAGGGTACCCAGCCCCAAGGCACTCATGGCGCGAGACGTATTGTTGTATGCCTCTCGCGCCATGAGTAGGCGCTGCTCGGTGTTGATCTTCTCGAGGGAGCTGTAACATAGTTTCTTGCAAGTTGGCTCCCTCGGAGGGCTTGGCGGCGGAAGGTCGGCCATAGTGGTGTTGGGTCGTCGGAGCGGAGGAAGATGAAGAAAATAAGAGGATTCAAAGTGAGCGATGCGCTTGTGAGCAATAGCGCGTCTTTAAGGCCGCGCGAAGTGGAAGATGGAGCAGCTGGTTTACCGCGCATTAAAGGTCGCGCCTTGGGGAAAAGAAAGGCCGCACGGTCGTCGACACGTCTTCATGGGCAGTTGGTGAGGGGTCTTTATGTAGGCGTTCATCAAATTATAATGAACACATATTAATTAAGAAGAAGTAAATATCTTCATAGGCCCATGTTTATCTCAGGCGGGTGTTACTAACCAACCGTCTGAGATAATTGTATCTTCTCAGGCGGTTGGTAAGTAAAACCCGTCTGAGGTAACAATCTTCTCAGGCGGTCGGTACTTAAAATCTGCCTGAGAAAATGTGAGTCTATATATACCCATCGGCAGCATTGGAAAAACCTAACCCGGACGAAACACTTAGACACCGTTAGGCTGCCAAAATTTCGTTTGCCGCCAAGTGTTCACCCTCGTCACTTCCAGGTACGCCGCCGAGCTTCGCCGTCGCCTCCGAGCTTCGCCCTCGTCACTTCCAGGTACTCCGAGCGAAGCCATTGTCGTCACCGCCGAGCTTCAAGGTAAACCCTAAACCCTTCGACCTTCCATCCTCCTTCGCCGTGCCGCCTCCGTCCCCGCCCTCGCTGCCGCCTTGCATATCCTTGGTTAGTGTTTGGGAATTGGAAAATGGTAGGCATCCTTGGTTAGGGTTCAGTGTAATTCAAAAAACTGTCAAGTTCGGTGGCATCTTTGGTTAGGGTTCGGTGGGGCAAGATTTATGTGGATGGTTATATCACGATAAATTGGTAGTTGGTTTTGTGTGTCTAAAACTGTGAAATCAGTAGCATTTCATCTTCTGGTAGTTTGTAGAGATAATACTGTCAAGTTCGAATGAATAGGAGTTACTCCCTTCGTCATGGATGGTTATATCACGATAAATTGGTAGTTGGTTCTGTGTGTCTGAAACTGTGAAATCAGTAGCATTTCATCTTCTGGTAGTTTGCAGAGATAATATTCTGAATAGTAGTTGTTTTTCTTCTCCTAGGATCATTAGGTTTACCAAATATATGCTGAAGAAGTTCCACTTCGTTATATTCATTGGAGCAAAGCCTGTAGGATCATGTAGCAAAACTGTCAGTCTGCGCGTTCTGTCATCGCATTGTGCATGATCCTATTCTGTTCTGACACATTAGTGGTAAACATGATTCTAGACTTTAGTAACAGCAGTATATTCCCTATTTCTGTCATCGCCCTTGCATATGCCACATAATTCTCTATTAGGGGCAAGATTTAGCTATATTTGGTTAAGTTGAGCAAATTTGGCTAATTTTGGCTAAGTTACATTAGAATACTTGACTAATTTTGACTAAGTTATGCTATATTTAGCTATATTTGGCTACTTTTGCTTAGAGTTAGCTATGCTAGACTAAGTTTGGCTAAGTTTGCTTTTATTTCTCTAAGTTAGCTTCATTTGAGCAATTGTAGCTAATCTGTGCTACCAAAGATGTCTGTACTTGTGGCTCCATCAGCTTCATTTGAGCAATTGTACCTAATCTGAGCTACCAAAGTTATGCTATATTTAGCTCTGAAGCCAAACAAGTTGCTGGCCAACTCATTTGTAATGCCAGGAGCATCCTCACGCCCATATCTAGGTACCACTAGGTGTGGCGATGGAGTCTGAGCATAGGCTGCCGATCTCTATGATACAAGAATTTAGTTAGACCTATATAACTTCAAAAAATGTGTTTTGGCTAAATTTACTTAATTGAGGTTTTTTGCTTTTTGTCCCTTGCTTGATCACTTATAGGTCCGAAGCATATGCTGTGCGGGGATTTGCTTTTTGTCCCTTGCTTGATCAGTTATAGGTCCGGAGCTAGGCGCCGCCTAGTAAACCTCAAGAATGTGGTCGCCACTCTGAACGAAGCTAGCCTATTTAGAATAAAAAGATAAAATTGCCATTGCTGGTGAGCAACTTTAACATGCTTGTCACCCTCGCAATGTATAGGAACCTTTTGGTCAGTCGCCTTAAACCCTAGAATGCCTTGTCAAATCCTAGAATGTTTCCATCTTTTTCTTCATGCAACACTTCATGTAGAGTTAATATGCCATTTATTAGATTTTTTGTCTTATTAGATCTAGCATGGAAAGCCCTAAGAAGACTGGTCCTGATAGTAACAACAAAGAAGACAATATGGAGTTTACTGACTCCAGCAGTTCAGGCTCCTATCACAGTCCTTCGGATCCTTTTCTGAATATAAAAATTAAAAAGATTTCAGTGGATCTAGACCCAGAATATGATCCTGCCGACGAGGTATGGATCACGAATCTTAACTTCAGCAGTTCAAGTTAATGTTGGTTGTCAAGTATACGAAGTCTTATAATTTTTTTCTACCTAGATTAATCGCGAAGACAATGAGGTGACATCAGCTCCTAAAACCACAGAAGGTTCTCCAATGGATGAATCCTCAGCTTCACTCAAGCGGAAACGAGGGCAACGAGGTCCCAATAAGGGTCCATTGGACCGCATCATGTACATAACAAGGGTCCGTCCAGGTGGGCTTCCCCAAGAACCACTGGTTTCAGTTACCAAGTACTGTAATGCATGCGGTTTTCTTGTTAGGGAGGTTGTGCCGATCACAACCGAGAATTGGATGAAATTACCCGAGCAGACCAAGAATGAGTTGTGGGAAAAGATAAAGAAACAATTCAAGTTCCCGAAAGGCACAAAAGAAGCTGTAAAGAAAGCAACATTGGTCTCTTGCGGCAAGAAGTTTCGATGCTGGAAGAGTGAAATGAATGCTTATGTTAAGGCCGATAAGGACCCTAGCCCGAGGAAGATGGGAAAAATCACACAAGCTCAGTGGCAAGAGTTTGTTCGTCAAAAGAGCACACCTGATGCTAAAGCTCTAAGTGCAACTAGGTCAGAGCTTGCAAAAAAGAACAAATACCATCATCGCTTGGGGTCTGCCGGATATGGCCCCAAAGTCCAGAAATGGAATAAGATATTAGATGAAATTACCAGTAAGGGCAATCCTCACCCATTAGAAGGGTGCGATGAGCGAACTCAACGCTGGGTCTTTGCTCGGTCAGGTTTGACCAGCGAGGGCAAACTTGAAAAGCCCGACTCTCTGAATGAAGTAGAGGATAAAATGAAAGAAGTAATTGAAAAGCAACAGAAGGGTCTCTTCAAGCCGAAGAGGGAGAATGACCAACTTACCTCTATCTTAGGAAACCCTGAACACAGCGGATGGGTTCGAGCGGTCTCTTCTCAAATGTCTTGGCTAAATGGTTTCCCAAAAGATAAAGACACATATAGAAGACGTGAGAAGTTTAAGAAAACACATGATGAAACGATTGCTCAAAATGTCAAAGAAAATATGCAAGAAATAATGGAACAACTTAGACAATCAGGACAATTAGTGGCACCAAGTACAATGATGGTTCCGGTGCAAAAGGAGCAATTAGTATCTCCAACTGCCTACCCTAGCAGCGTTGGTTCTGTGCCAGGCTCAGGGTCAGCCCATAAGTTCCCTGTCGATGATATTGCTAACGACAAATCTTGTCGTCTTCTTGTCCCGATAGGCAGAGCAGGGAACAAAACCAAACAGGTTGCCACTGCTATGGCAAAGCCTGATCGTGACTTCAACGGGAATCCACTTCCGTTGTATTATGCTGTGGTGCAAGTTCTTCAAATCATTGATAATGATTATGAAGATTATGAAATAGACCACGTCACACCTTAGGGGATCGCGACTCTGGGGCAGGCTATCAACCACTTAATCCTTTGGCACCGACGCGATATCGTGTTGGACGATGAGCCAATTTCTAGCCCCGTTGCATCTCCAAATACTGCAACCCCATCTTCTAAGGCGAAAGTGCATGAAGATCCACTCCCAGTCTGGGAAGATCCACTCCCCCTATGTCTCAGCAAGGATGATATCCAAGAGCAATAAGTTGGACAACAGCTTCAAGCAGTACCAGAGCAAGCTGTTGCTAGTAAAGAGCAACCAGTTGAGCAACAACTTGAAGTAGTACTAGAGCCAACTGCTGGGTGTAAAGAGCAATCAGTTGAACAACAGGTTCAACAACAAGCCAGTGTCCAACTTCCGATGACTACTCCTCGATCATCAGTGCCTATCAAAGTTATCTCATACGAAATTAATAAACCTTCATCAGAAGTGTCAAAGTATTTGGAAGCTATGAAGGAAAATATTAGAAAATCGAGTGCATCTCGTTCTTCTCATGAGCCAGCATTAGAAGATATCGAGGAGTGGGAAGGAGACGGTGTCATGTATAATCGGCTGGCGGCTTTAGTTAAACCAGGAGTTCCAATATACAAGCTTGAGGATGTTCCTCCTGAATTTAAGAATGGAAAGCCGTTCATGACATTTGTACAACTTAGCAAACAACCTGTCCAGCTCAGAAGAATGCATGAGTGGTACATCATTGCCAGCACAAAATATGGTCTTAATTGCGTCACATTTCGTATTCCAAAAGAAGCATTCTGGAGCACTGGAGTAGATAGAGGAGTCATTTTATTTCAAGAGCTGCATTCCCTTTTCCATCGGGGCTGCTCGATATCAACCTGCTGCTCGTCTGGTGCTTGTAAGTGCTCTAATATTTTGTATTTGCTTTTCTTACTACACGCATACGCATTTCATGAGATTATAACAATTCTGGACTTCTTCAATAGGATGCAATACATGGATAATGTAAAGTTGGAGTGCAAGACAGGTATCCTTGACCCTACTAGGATTGCAAAGTCGCTATTCGACGTCCAGGCAAATTGAGAATCAGGACAGTACAAACACATGAAAAAAGGGATTTTGAAAAAGCAATGGCAAAACTTAAGAAGGATAGAAAGACAGAAGTTGCAGCTTACATAGGACAGGCGATGTTTAACTTTGTCAGAGACGGCAATGACCTCGTAAAGGCTCCGTACCACTTCGAGTAAGTTCGACACATGACATTGAAATAGCAATTATTGGTAATTGTTAACACGCGTGTTTGTATGTTTGCAGTAATCACTACATAATGATCTTCATCAAGCCAACGCAGGGAATGGCAACAGTATTGGACTCGGCCGATTACCCACCAGATCGTTACAAAGATTTCTTTTCCATTTTGAAATTGTACGTTTATTCAATAATTTTAATTTACGCACATTTAGAATGTGTTGACAAGTTTTATATGACATTTCTTGTATTACAGCGCTTGGCGGTTTTACGCGGAACAGCTTGGCGGTCAGAGACCTCCTAATACGAATGCATTGGACATTAAAACGTATTATGCTTGTCCGAAGCAGCCTGCTGGGAGTGTCTTATGCGGGTATTATGTATGCGAGCATCTTCGGACCGCCGGCGTATATAGAGTGAATCGTGAGGATGTAAGTTATCTTTAATGTCGATACCTTATTTTCTTACTTTTGTGTTTCATTTTCATTGTAACTAGCATAGTTTAATGCTTATATTCTCTGCTGTTCAATATTACCAGAAACATTATTTTCATATTTTGATTCCAACTTCAAAATTCAATTGCTCATAGTACAACTGCTCCAAAAATACCAACTAAATTCCTGTATACTCTCACTTTGATCTATACTGTGAGATTGTTCAAACCAACACATTCTAACCTTGTTATGTGTTATATTGCAGCACACAAAGAATCTGAATGAAGAATGGCCGGTTTGTAGAAGTATTCCTGATGGGGGAGCCGACAAGATTGCCTCTGAACTCTGTCAGTTCATTCGTCGCGAAATTTTGCACAAAAAAGGGAAGTTCTTTGATGAGAATTGTGCAGCAGCTGATGTGCCAGAACTTTGCGACTATGCCAATAGAAACAATTTTTAGTGAAAACTTGTAAACTTTGAGATGAATTGTTTCTGTAACTTCTACATATGTATATTGTTTTAGTGAAATTGACTTCTGTGATGATAATATTGTTGACTTTTGTTCTGTGATGATATTGTTGTTTTTTGTTCTGTGATTGTATTGAATTGACCTGGAAATTAGAAATAACAGTAGTAGTACTGCATAGGTTATACCTTATCACAGGAGGTTATTAAACAACGGCTAGGCATGACTGTGAAAAACAGTTATCACAGGCGGCTAGATACAAGTAAAGAAACATCTGTGATAACCTAATTTTCAAAGGCGGTACTGTTATGGTAGAAACCGGCTGCGTTAAAGGGTCTTCACAGACGACTGATGTAGGTAAACGTCCGTCTGTGATAACAGCATTATCATAGACGGTTAGTTATGCTTCAATACCCGCCTGTGAAGACACATTATCATAGGCGGTTAGTTATGCTTTAATACCCGTCTGTGAAGACATATTATCATAGGCGGTTAGTTATGCCTCAATACCCGTCTGTGAAGACACGTTATCATAGGCGGTTAGTTATGCTTCAGTACCCATCTATGAAGACACATTATCATAGACGGTTAGTTATGCTTCAATACCCGTCTGTGAAGACACATTATCATAGGTGGTTAGTTATGCTTCAATACCCGTCTGTGATAAGAGATTTATCACAGGCGGTTATATATGTTGCACGACCCGCCTGTGATAAAGTATCTTCATAGGCGGCTAGCCTAAGTAAAGAACCGCCTATGATAATATGTCTTCACAGGCGGTATCACTTCTCCGCCTGTGAAATTGCGGATTATAACAGACTCTTCGTTTCAGGCGGTTTTAAAAGCCGTTTGTGATAATAGGTTTGGAGCTGCCTGTGATGAGGCTTATTGTAGCAGTTTAGGCAGCAATCATATAACGTTGCCACTCAAATCCTGCCATACCACGGACTGGAATAAGGGCAAATTGAGTCTCTGCCATAGCATCCTGATGAAGCTCACAAAGCTTCATAAGTGCTTCACATGTAGCGATTGCCCAAGTGTCCTCTAACTGAGCCCCCTCGATGGTAACCGAGAAAGGAGCCCATCCATATCGACGTGGACTAGCCGAGATGTCTACCAAGATGGTGCATGACCAAACACCTCTCTCGATCGTTTCTCTACCCCAATAGCATGGCATCTTGATGAAGCCAAACTGTTGGAGCACTTCCCGTAGCATACATGGGAAACCCGGATGGCTAGCGCAAATGGAAAATACCCATCCATCTGGTAGTAGCATCCTCACATCCGTCATCTATAAAAAGAATACTGGAACAATGAGAAGGTTCCCAACTCTCAACAGTTTTAAGAAAATTCAAAACTGGAGCTGTAATCACAGTCTGTTCCAGCTGACCTCCCTTTATAAATCCCACAGTTTCATACAGGAAACGTCAGAATCAAAGGTGGAGTTGAATACCAATGTTTTAGTATACTTTCCAAGCTTTCCAGATCGTACTCATACAGCTACATGTGAGCTAGGATATAGAATCTATACAGGTTTTAAGTTGACCCATATTTTCTGGAAATTTTGACAGAACCTCCACTGTATATGTAGTGATGTCCACAATTTATACAGGGCTATGACAATATTTTGAGGTAATGACAAAAGAAACTTTGTATAACATCAAGTTAAAAATCCAGAAGTATAAGAGTTACCCCCTGAAAAGTTTGTTATACAGGTATTGCGCGCGAATTCACAAATAGGTGCAAACATTTTTAAGTTCTGGACTGCCAGAACCAAGTTTGCGACAAATGGAATTAGACACCGCTATACCCAGATTCAGATCATGAATGCCAAATAAAGTTGATAGAGGACTTCCTAATATTTCCATAAATTTATATATGTGACTATGTCACTATTCTGGATTAAATGTTCTAACTATCCAAACCAAACAGTTGAACTGACTGGTTTGCACCAGCAGTCCTGCAGTCCACTGTTTTGACTTCCAAATTTGATTTGACTCAAATTCGAATTTGGAAAAACTCTAAACATCAAACCTGTATATCTGCCTCTTCCGTTTCCAGAAACGTATCACAATAAGCCAGAAGATGTTTCTACAGTGAGTAAGAGCAATATTTCTGGAACTGGTACAATGGTTGGGTCATCTGGAGCAGTTTTTGTATACTCCGAATTTCAATGGATTATCAAACTTTTCTCCCCTGATGGTCAACAGAAACGTTGTAGAGGTCTTCACGAACTTTCCATACATATATGATACCCTTTTGCTATCTATCAGATAACCAAGATTAAAACCCGGCGAAGTCGAGCCAACTCCTGCCAGAAATCATGAATCTTGATTCTATCTACCTTATCGAGTCGGAGTCCCTTTTTACGGAGTCCAAACCTACCAGCATCTGATATTTGGACTTTACACAACATTATGCATCCATTGTGTCGTTGGGGGTGGTCTAGTATCATGTTTGATACTGACGGTACTACGTATCTCACCAAAGAAAATTCTATCCGGTATACCCGGTTACGTCTATAGGTGGTTCCTATATCGTTCTCTCACAAACGGCTTCTACACGGTCTTCTACCATAGTTAATGCTGCAAAAGACAAACAATCCACTTTCACACTTTCACACCTCAAGGGTGGTACAGGGAAGCACGACATGCAGTCACAATAATAGATATGGAAATAAATGCATACGACTCTGGTGTGAGTCGCCCTCGAGCGAGGTCATGTCTCGAGGTACATGGCTGTAAATACGTCTGTACAACAAAGACCCCAGTACGATCTGGCTTATACACGCTCGGGCATACGTGTTTCGCATGCTCCCATAGAACATGAATGGTTCTAGAGAGGCATACTATCGGGTTATACACCACCCGATGGGGACTCCCACTAACTTTGAAGCACACTGGAGTACCGCGTGTCCTAGGTTCTCAGAAACATTGAAAGCTTCAGAGACTCCTATTAACTTCCCATGCCAAGCCACGGAAATTTCACATACCACTCCTCGTATGCTGAGCTTACTGAGATTGATCCGCTCTCGGTGGCGTACCTTACCTCTTACCTGACGTCGGGGCGTCGTTACAGAATATAATAACACATAGTTAGTTTACCACCTTTATATCTTATACTAATACTACTACTTATAAGGGCATATAGCTAATTCCTCACTCATATCCTAATTTTTTTTGAGAATATGTTCTTTTCAAGTACACTGTTCCCAATGATGCTCTGATACCATGTCTGTGGGGACCGGGATCCCGACATCCGAGGATCTCATTGGGTGGTGTCATGCTATGCGACACCCAACAGTATACAAGAACAGAACAAGAATAAAATACAAGACAAAGTCTTTTATTTATCTTACATCGGAAGTTTTACAATACTAGCGGAAGGAAAGAAATATATATATCATAGCTACGCTTTCAGCACTAGCTATGCAAAAGCAAAGTCACCCATGTCTTGGATGCTTCGCACTAGCAACACGTAAGTCACGGTGGCGTGCAGGGTTCCCACTCGGCTGTACACCCTGGAGGGGGTGCTGCCTCATCATAAAACCCTTCCTCAATTGTATAACCTGCAAAAACTCGTTAACTGCAAACATGAGCATAAGACTCAACATGACTAACCCGTCTCACTAGACATATGCAAGGGGGACACTTAACATATGTAAGGTGAAGCATAAACGACTCGCCTACAATTGGATCCTTATAATAAAGTTTTAAGTAGAAAATGACATTCTCCAAGCACGGCACATCATGGGCTCCACAATCAAACAAGAAACGCTTTGTCGATGATATGACATGCCCAGGGCACATAATGCTATTACAGCTAAAGTATGGAGAAACTGTAAACTTTTAATTGCACTATCTCTAAATCATACAAGGTTGCAAAGCAATTATAATTCAATACAAGCGTTGGGTTGAATTCTGGCCGCCTCCTTTGGGTTTCCCGCCTCGTGATGACTACTGTTCGCCTGGGTAAGAGCCTCGACTTGATCGTCGGGGTGGTCTCGGGCCCTCTTGTCATCGGTTGGGTTGAATTCTTGAGTGGTATCTTCGACTTCCCTGCGGTTTCCATCCAAGCGTTGTGAGGGCTTACTTAAGAAGGAAAATGCGCACCATCAGGAGTTCTTTACGCCTCTCATCTGATCTTGCGCTCAAACTCCCAACTCGTGCTTCGCTCTTCTTCTCTTGCCTAGCTGTGCTGCGATGGAGTTGGGTCTGCGCGAGAGTCGCTTAAAGACCGACAACGATTTGAAGAAGGTCCGGGCCCTCATGGGGTGGTCCTCAGACTTCTTCAACCACTTGGTCCGTGCCGGCAGAGAGCTCCCCTTCGAGAAGGAGCGCGCCGGCGAAATGGTGTACTTTTCTTCGTACGCCATGGTGGGGTTGATCCCACCTTTTTCTTCCTTCTTCTTGATGCTGCTAGACTTTTATGGTCTTCAGCTATACCACCTTGTCCCTCACTCCATTCTCCTTGTGTCTATATTTGTCCACTTCTGTGAGATGTGGGTGGGCACCCCCCCCTGCATCGAACTCTTCCGGACCTTCTTCACCGTCCACACCACCGGCCGGAGCAATGAGTACCTTGGCTTCTACTACTTTGTGAAGCGCAAGAAGTGCCCATTCAAGTTTCTCTGGTCGTTCCCTTCCGGGAAGTGGGATGACTGGAAGAAAGATTGGATAGTCGTCAGGGTGGAGGAGCACGAAAGGTTGGAGCTGCCCGACGGTCTGCCCGGCATCGACACGACGATCTGGAGTGAGGTTCCGGTGTTGGCAGAAGCTTTCAACCCCGCCTTGACCAGGATCCGCCAATGCGTGGAGGGAGGATTGACCCCTCAGGCGGTATTTTGCAACTTCCTGGCCAACAGGTGGGCGCCGCTGAAGAGGAGGGAGAAGCTCGCTTGGGCCCTCAACAGCATGATAGACGAGGACCGGGTTGAGACCAGGTTGAAGTCCAACATGGTGGGGAAAATCTTGGAGTTCCACCTCAAGAAATTCCAGCACGTCATCGACGTCGATGGTGATGACTTTACCCCGCCATCGGCCTTTCTCCCTTTGAACATGGAAGTGGAGTTCAGCAGGGAGCTCCGGCAGACGATGCCCGCACTTAACGACCTTGGTGTCGTCGAGAGAAGATCAACCACCCGGGTGGCGATCCCCGGAATGCTCGAAGATGGCTCCGTCCCTGCCCCACAGCCGAGGGTCGAGGTCGTCGGCAAGGGCAAGGAACTGGCAGATGAGTCGGAGAGTCGGAGAAGGTCCGTCAGGCCTGCTACTTCCACCTCGGTTCCTTCTCCCCGGAGGGGAAGATCTTCTACCACCGTGGCGACTGTCCCCGTAGTGGGGTCCTTCCGGAACAATACCGTTCCTGCAGTGGGATCCTCCTGGAGCGCGTCTGTCCCCGTGGTGGGATCCTCCTGGGGTGCTAGCTCCGGGCGCACGACTCCGCCACCTGGGACGGTGGGAGCCTCCAGGTCCAGGGGTTCCTCCCGATCGAGGAGAGCCTCGACCCGGGAAACGCCCGTGGCTGCGACAAGTTCCGGGAGGCCTTCAGGAGCTTCTACGCCGACTGTGGCCAGCCCGGAATGTCCAGGAAAAAGGTTCCGCGCAAGCTGGTGCATAAGCCTTCCAAGGTAATTTTTAATCTTTACCTTGGTTAACTATTTAATTGTAGCAACTGTTTGTTAATTTTCTTCGTTCATCATCTGCAGCGTCTCCAAGAAGGGGAGTGAAGCTCCACCCTCAGCCACAGTGTCTGAGGCCGTGGGAGCTTCTGCTCCTGTCCCGGTGCCGCCCCAGGTATTGGCTGAGGCTGCGACAGCTCCGGCACCGGCTGTCGTGGTCATGGACCTCGACTCGTCCCCAGAAGTTCCCGTGGTAGCGCCGGACCACGGGAGTGAAGACACGCCAGCGGCACCTGTCTTGGAGGTTGAAGCTCCGGGTCCTGGTGCTGCAATGATGGAAGCTCTGGCTGTTGAGCCGGAGGAAGAAGTGATCCCGACTTCAGAGCCGGAAATTGTTGAAGCCCCGGCGGTTGAGCCGGAGGTGACTGAAGCCCCGGCGTGCGAGCCGGAAGATGAGGTAGTTCCGGCAGTTGAGCCGGTTACCTCCGAAGCACCGGCCACTGAGCCGGTTATTGTTGGAGCTCCGGCCTCAGGGCCGGTCGAAGTTGAAGATCCTCCGGCTCTTGAGCCGGTGGTCGAAGAGGCGATGGAGCTTGAGCCTCCTTCGGAAGAGGTGTCCAGACCGGAGCCAGTAGCAGCTCCTGCTCTGGAAGCGACGATGTCAGAGGTACCTGTAGCAGAGCTGGAGTGCCCAAGCGAAGTCGCTGGCCCCCTGCCCGAGGAGGTGAATGAAGACTTGGCGGCGGGGCCTTCTTCGATGGCGACTGAGGCCATCCCGGAGGATGGCCCTGGTGCCTTGGAAGCTCAGGGATCCACTCTCGTAGAGTGGGACCCAATTTTTGTATGTGAAGACCCGCTAGAACCAGCGGAGGAGACCCCAGCAGGTCCGGAGCCCATCCCACTGTTGATATCTATCGACAACGCCTGCTCTAGTCTGCGTCAAGTCCAACTGTCCTTCTTCCACGACAGCAAGGCTCTTGAAGAGGAGCGCCAAACCCTTAGGCGGTGGCGTAACCGGCTCTACTTCGAGACCAAGCTGGCGCAGTCGAGGCTAGCGGATGACAAGGAGTGGATCAAGCGGGAGAACATCCGCCTGGAGTATTGGGGCAAGCTGCTGGATGACAGGGAGAGCATGACTCATGCCCTCGACGCTCAATCCCGGGAGATCTACGATCAGGCCAAAGCTACCAATAACGCGGCCGATGCTCGGCACGAACAACTTGAGGCCATTAACACCGCACTCATCAAGCGCCGAGAGGCACTTGAAGAGAGGGAGAGACGGCTCGAGGACGAAGAGCAGAAACTCCTGGAGCTGCGGGATGACGTCCTGAGAAGGGAAGAGGAGCTCACCGAGAAAGTAGCTCTGGCTGACAAGGGCCTCTAGGAGCGCGCCAAGAAATTGGAAGAGCGCTGCCAAGAGGAAGAGGAGAAGACCTGGGTGCGGGGGCAGGAACTCTACGAATACGAGTGTGCCCTTGTTGCCCAAGAGAAAGAAGTGCAGGCTAGGGAGAAGGACCTGGTCGATCGCCGGAACAAGATCCACCTCCGAGAGGAGGAGCTCGGAAGACTTGAGAGACGGGTTGCTGAAAAGATTCAGCAAAACGCCAAAGAAGTTGAGCGCCTCGCCCGTGAGAATTCCGAACTGACGGCGGCCAGGAGATCCCTGGAAGAGATGAAGAGCTTAAGAACAGCGGACTCCCTACAGATTTGGGAGTTCCTGGGCAAGGCCAACGACGCACTGATGCCGATGGGTTTCAGCCCCGTGCGCCCGGATGATCCGGAGCCGGACCTTGCGCTGCAGGCGTTGAGCGAAGCAGGTAGCAAGCTCTCCAAGGTGGGCGATGTCATCGCGAACCAACTGGAGGTTGAGGGGCAATCCCTAACGAGGAACGTCACAGAGTATGTGCTGACGTGCTACACCAGCCGCAACTCCCAATTTCCTCTGGACCCGGTGCTTGAAGGCCCCGTCGAAGGAGAAGGCGAAGCTACCCGAGCCAGCGTATCGGAGGTCGCCCAGAAAGTCGCCGAGATCTTCCATAGGGTCTAGGACCATCTCTTTAGCTCTCACTTGTATTTTCTCTTCTTCTTCCTCAATTTTGTAATCCCTTGTGTCCAGATGTAATCTCTTGTCTCCAGATAAACGAAATCCCCAAATTTTGCGAATTTCACTTTTTGTCTTCAACACCTTTATCTTCACTTGGCCCCCTGGTAGATGTACACAATTTGATTGTGAACATGTACCAAAAGGATATTGTGTTTTGTTGAAGACTCATTTGCTCCGAACTTGTAGCATTTAGGTCCGAAGTCTTCGATAGTGAAGGTCCCCTGAGGTTGTCGGAGCTTAGAAGCTCCGGCATTGTCCATCGCTGGAAATTGGTAGCTCCGACAATAGCCTCTATCAACACGTAGAGCGTCCATAGTTAGTCCTCCGGGGTGTCGGAACTAAGTAGCTCCGGCAGTGACCTTTGCCAACACTTGGCTTGTTGGCAGCAGACTCCATTTACGGGGTCTTCTCACCATCTTTTTTTCAGCGCCGACGGTTGGCCCCCTTTGGGGAGTCGGAGCTTAGTTAGCTCCGGCTTTTCTCCATCAACGTATACTTTATTTTTCCTGCGCACTTAAGTCAAGAAAAATAGTAAAATTCGTTCCTTGTCTATAATTTCGTCGCGGCTTACGATTCTCAAGAAAACTTTAAATTGAACGCGATTTTAAATACAACCGGATGCGTTGCCTTTTCTCTTAGATTCAACAGTTCATGGACCCGCCTTACTTTGGCCTGCCGGGGTGTAGGTAGAGTGGCATACTTAGGGTGCTTGACCAGGCTAAGTCGATAGCGCACTCCAGCCCTAGATTGGCTTGGCGGCTTTCAGGCGAGTTGGCCATGAACGATATTTGAATCCAAAAGAACTGACAATACAACTCAAATCGTATATAAACCGATCGAACTAAAATTTCTGAAGAATTGCACGTCTTAGTTATAGACAAGAAAGAGAAAAATAAAAATGTTGAGCCTGTACAAAATAAATGCACGTGGAGTCTATTTCACATGAAGATGTCTTTCATTATAGGTCCGGGGTACAGGGGAAACAAGTACACTCTTAGGGTACGGAACCAAGCTAAGTGTGTTTCATTTCTCGTTTGACCCAGGGTAATTAGCCGCACTTTTAGTCCTGAGACTGTGACAAGTGCTGCATGAGCTTTGCGGACCTTTCAGGAAAGGTCCGGCTGCTCTCCCGGAGGAACTACCCGACTCTGTACAATGACTCTATAACATACACCCCAAGTTACTCAAGACTCACCTCCGTGGTATTAAGTGTAGAACTTACGGAGGTGCTCGATGTTCCAAGGATTTGGGAGAGGTGTCCCATCCTCGATAGCCAAGCGAACGCTTCCGGGACGGGATACTTTGATCACTCGGAAGGGCCCCTCCCAGCCGGGGGAGAGTTTGTTTAACCCTTCTCTGGATAGTATTCTCCGTAGCACCAGATTGCCTTCCTCGAGCTGTCGGTTGTGTACATGCCGCTGGTGATAACGCCGTAGAGCTTGGCGATATCGGGCATTCCGAACAGCTGCTTGGCACCTTCCCTCCTCGAGGAGGTCTAGGTCTTCACGCCGGAGCTGGTCCTGCGCGGCTTCGTCGAAGGTCCGGACCCGGAGTGAACCCAAAGTGATTTCTGGAGGAAGGATTGCTTCAGCTCCGTACACCAGGAAGAAGGGTGTCTCTCCAGTTGACCAGTTTTGAGATGTCCTGTTGGCCCAGAAAGTCGGCGGAAGCTCTTCGATCCAGTTGGCTCCATGTTTTTTCAAACGCTCATAGGTGCGCGTTTTGAGTCCTTTAAGGATTTCAGCATTTGCTCTCTCGGCTTGGCCATTGCTGGCTGGGTGAGCTACGGAGGCGTAACAAACTTGTATGCCGAGGTGTTCGCAATATCCTTGGAATGCGGAGCTTGTGAATTGAGTCCTATTATCAGTGATGATTTTGTTTGGGACTCCAAATCTGCATACAATGGACTGCAAAATGTTGATAGCAGATTGCTTGTTGATCGTCACAACTGGAGTTGCTTCCGGCCACTTGGTGAACTTGTCAATGGCGATGTACAGGAACTTGTAACCTCCAACGGCTCTTGAGAAGGGTCCCAAGATGTCCATCCCCCACACAGCGAAAGGCCATGTAGGAGGTATCATTTGTAAGGGCTGAGCTGGTGTATGAATTTGCTTTGCATGAAATTGGCATGCTTCACATTTCTTCACCAGCTCAGTGGCATCCTGGAGCGCTGTAGGCCAGTAGAAGCCATGCCGAAAGGCTTTTCCGACCAGCGTGCGGGAAGATGCGTGGTTCCCACACTCGCCTCCATGGATTTCTGTGAGGAGCTCGCAGCCTTCTTCCCTTGTGATGCACCGCATTAGGATGCCGTTGGCACCGCGCCGGTAAAGATCCCCTTCTACCAGCGTGTATCTTTTAGCCAATCTGACTACCCGGTCAGCGGATACATCGTCGTCAGGAAGGATGTTGTCTTTCAAGTAGTTCCGGATCTCCGAGATCCATGCATCGGAACTTACTTGAGCATTTGAGTCTTGCGTGCTGGGTTGCTCGGAGCTTCCGGCAGCACCTACGACCCTTGATGGCTGCCATGGTAACAGGGCCATCGGGACCGTCAGCTTCGGGATGCTGATCTCGCCCCCTTCGCTCAGTTCGGCAAGCTGAGCTGTGAGTTTCGACAATCTCCGGACAAAAGTTCCGTCAGGAGCCGGAGCTCCGGTTGACGCTTTCGTCGAGAGTTCGTCGGCTTCAGCGTTGTGGGCACGCTGAACATGGTGGATGTCTAGGACTTCAAAGTCCTTCTGAAGCCTCTGGACTTCTAGGAGGTAAGCAGCTAGCTGGAGATTGTTGCAGGAGCATTCACCCTTCACCTGCTTGATGATGAGCTGTGAATCTCCTTTGACCAGCAATTGCTTGACACCATATGACAGTGCCATCTTTAGTCCGTAGATGAGTGCTTCATACTCCGCCATGTTGTTGGTTGCCTTGAAGTCAAGGTGTACCATGTATTTCACCTTCTCCCCAGTCGGTGCAAGGAGAAGGATTCCAGCTCCGGCCCCCTGCTTCTGCATGGAGCCGTCGAAGTAGAGGGTCCAGTGAGGCTCGGTGAAGGTTGGAGCTTGATGCTCCATCTTCTGCTCACCGGGGCCTTTAGGGTTTGATGGAGAGGGAGTCCATTCCGCCACAAAATCTGCCAATGCTTGACTCTTGACTGCTTGTCTTGAAATAAATTCAAGATCAAATTCAGCCAATTCCGCTGCCCACTTTGCAATATTCCCAGTTGAATTGGGATTATGCAAGATTGCTCGTAGTGGGTAGGAGGTCACCACCAAGACTTTGTGAGCTTGGAAGTAATGTCGAAGCTTCCTGGAGGCAATAAGAACTACATAGAGCAGCTTATGCACCTCTAGGTATCGAGTCTTGGCATCATGTAATACTTCACTGATGAAGTATACAGGGCGTTGAATGGTCCGGACCCTCCCGTAGGGGTCCGGAGCTTCCTCTTCACTGATCCGGACCCTCTCAGAGGGGTCTAGATTCTCTTCAAGGACCTCCGGGTTCTGGCTAGAGGAACCCGGAGCTTCTTCAGAAATGACCTGGACCCTTTCGGAGGGGTCTAGGTCTCCTGAAGTGACTTCTTGTGGGTTCGAATCTGGGAGCTGGGACCCAGACTCGCTTTCAGGAACTTCCGGACCTTCCCGAAGGGGTCTGGATTCCTGAGTGTGGGATAGTTCCAGTCTCTCCGCAACCAGAACCATACTGACGACTTCGTCAGTAGCTGAAATGTAAAGCAATAATGGCTCACCAGGGGTCGCAGCTACCAGAATTGGTAGGGTGGTGAGGAACTGTTTCAGCTCCTGGAATGCCTTCTCTGCTTCTTCGGACCATTGGAATGGTCCGGACTTCCTCAATAACTTGAAGAAGGGGAGTGCCCGTTCCGCCAGTCTTGATATGAACCGGCTGAGGGCTGCTAGACATCCAGTTAACTTTTGGACTTCTTTGATGCGGGTTGGTGGCCGCATGTCTTCAATGGCTTTTATCTTCGCTGGATTAGCTTCTATGCCCCGGTGGCTTACCAGGAAACCAAGAAGTTTTTCGGAGCTAACCCCAAAGACACACTTGTCTGGGTTTAGCTTCGTGCGGGTAGCCCGCAGCTTGTCGAAGACAGCCTATAAGGTGTCAAGGAGTGACTCCTTGTTCCTGACCTTGACCACGATGTCCTCGACGTACACTTCCACTATGTCTCTGATGAGTTCTTCAAAAGTTTTGTACATAGCTCGTACAAAAGTTGAAGCTGCATTCTTGAGACCAAAGGGCATGGCTGTGTAACAGTACAATCCATCTACTGTGATGAATGAAGTATGCTCTTCATCTTCCCCAGACATCCTGATTTGATGATACCCAGAATATGCGTCTAGGAAACAGAGTAATTCACACTCGGAGGTGGAATCCACTATCTGATCTATTCTAGGTAGTGGGAATGGATCTTTTGGACATGCCTTATTTAGTGTGGTGTAGTCAATGCACATCCGAAGCTTCCCGCCGGCCTTGGGCACAACGACTGGGTTCGCCAGCCATTTTGGATGGAAGACTTCTCGGATGAATCCGGCTTCGAGTAGCTTCTTCACTTCTTGTCAGATAAAGTTCTGCCGCTATACGGATTGCTTCCAAGGCTTCTGATGCACAGGCCGGGCATCGGGGTAGATCTTCAGATTGTGCTCAATCACTTCCCTGGGGATCCCAGGCATTTGTGACGGTTGCCAAGCAAACACGTCAACGTTAGCCCGGAGGAAAGTGATGAGCGCGAGTTCCTATTTGTCGTTCAATATTCCCGATATACGAGTGGTTTGAGCGGCATCGGAACCAATTTGGACGACTTTGACGGGAATGTCGGTGTCGCCGCTTGGCTGCACTCGAGGTGCAGAAGTCGAGCCTCGTTGGCGAATGCTCGGGGGTTTTGGAGCTTGCTCCTGCCTGGAGTCCTCCTCTTGTGCTGTGGTGAGCGCATGGAGCTCTTCCAGTGCAGTAACTCCGGCGGTACGATCTCCACGGATCCGGAGAACGCCTACTGGTGTTGGCATCTTCAACACCAGGTAGCCATAATGAGCAGCCGCCATGAATTTGTATAAGGCAGGTCTACCCAAGATGGCATTGAAGGGTAAGTTGATCTACGCGACGTCGAAGACCAACTTCTCGGTGCGATACTTCTCCCGTGTCCCGAAGGTCACAGGGAGAGTAATAGCTCCGAGTGGGGTGATGGCTCCCGGACCTACTCCGGAGAAAGGTCGAGAGGGGTGGAGATCCGAAGGTCGGAGCTGAAGCTTAGTGAAATCTACCATGACATGATGAAGATGGATGTTGTTGATGGTAGGAGATACCATCAGGGGTAACTGCCCTGCTCCAACCATGCTCCGGGGACAATCCAAAGCATCGAAAGTGATGGCTCTGTCCATCCACTTTCGATGAGGTTCCGGCCGAACTGTAGGAGCTACAGCGGCCATATCCCGTCGCATAGTCTTGATGACGCGACGGGAGGTGATATCCCATGATCCACCAAAAATGGTGTTCATGGTCTTCCGACGCTCGTTGTCAGAGACGTCAGAATCATTGTCGACGAAGGTGTAGACGGCTTTCAGGACCTTTTTAGGATCCTGGAACCCTAACTCCTCTTCAGTCGGAGCTTCGTCGACCTTTTGCTTCCCTTCCCACTGTCGGAAAGGAGATTCTTCCCGGCGCTTGCTGTAGCGCTCGACAAGGTTTTGGACCTCCCGGCAATCTTCCAAACTGTGGCTGCCCGTCTTGTGAATGGGACACCACACTTTGGGTTTGCCACCGTCTTTAGAAGGCGGTCGAGGTCGCTTCTCGGGGCGTGGCCCCCGGCCACCCGGAGCTGCAGCAGCTGCAACATTGGATGTGCCGGCCGACGGCTTCTTCTTGCCGTTGGTCTTCTTTTTCTTCTTGCCACTCCCGGAGGTAGCGGCTTCTTCTTTGGAGGGTTTCTTGTGATCCTCCGCGGCTGGTATGGAGTGCATTTCACGACCCTCCGCAGCTCTGGCACATTTATCTACCAGACTGAAGAGTTCCGTGACGTTGGTGATCTCCTTGATCGCCAGCTTCTCCAACATCTTCTTGTCCCGTACGCCCTGTCTAAATGCCACAATGACAGAGGTGCTAGAGATAGAAGGGATAGTGTTTCGTACCTGAGAGAACCTTTGAATGAATGACCGCAAAGATTCTCCCCCTTTTTGCACGACCGCAAAAAGGTCCAGTTCGGTGCCTGGTCGGGTGTATGAACTCCCAAAGTTGGCAATGAACTGATGGCACAGCTCCTCCCAACTGTTGATAGAGTTGGGTGGAAGGCTCATAAACCAGGACCTGGCGGTCCCAGTTAGGGCCACTGGAAAATAATTGGCCATCACGGCCTCGTTTCCTCCAGCTGCCAAGATTGCAGTGGAGTATATTTGAAGGAATTCGGCAGGGTTAACAGTCCTGTCGAATTTTTCCGGCAGGTGAGGCCGGAACTTCTGTGGCCATCTGACCATGCGCAGATGCATGGCTAGGGCTGAACAGCCTCCTCCTACTCCTTCAAGAGTAGAAAGGTCCTGAGCTTCCCGTCTTTCACGGGCACGCTCAATATGGACTCGGCCGTCCTGCTGACGGTAACGGCGATCAAGCTCCGCCCAGAGGTCGTGAGTCGAAAGCCTGGATACCGTGTGAGTGCGTCGAGCCCCGGAGGGCAATGACGTCACTTGTTGCGATGCAGCACGTCTCCTGCTATTGGAGACATGCGGACCAAGTCTTCCAAACAAAGTCCGCCGCTGCGACGGGGCTCTTCCTGAAGGAGGAGGACCCTGGTTGCTGAGGCGTTCGGCTGCTGCTGCAACCAAATGCTCCACATCGGCCCTCCACTGTTCCAGTGCATCCCGAGATGCATCCGGAGGTGGTGGACGTTGATGAAGAGCATGCGCTGCATGAAGCGCGTGTTCCGAATTGTCATGATTTGCCGATGCAGTAAGCGACGCCGGCGCACCATCACGTTGCCCAACACGATTTGCTGGAGGAGACGATGGTGGTGGAGGTGTGACTCTTGCTGGTGCTGAGGCTCCTGCTGGTGGCTGCCTGTTGGAGGGATTGCCTCCAACAGCCTAAGCAGCAGGTTGCCCATTGGATGATCCAGCAGCAGAGTTCACCATTCTCTAAATCTCAGGCGCCCCTTCCTGGCGCGCCAACTGTCGGAGGTTGAGAACCAGCAGATCTCCCTACCCTACTAAAGTGATAGGGGAGTTTGATGTTCGGTGTGGGCGCGCGGAGATTCAAGAAGGTGAGTAAGAATTGACACAGGAGACACAAGAATTTACGTGGTTCGGGCCGCCTGAGCGTAATACCCTACTCCACGAAGGTGTTGGTGTTGTATTAGCAGTAAGAGCTTATCACGAGTGTATGGGGTGCGTTAGTTCGTTCGTGAACGTCCCTGAGTGTATCGTCGGCCTGTCCTTTTATAGTACAAGGGTAGGCCGTTACAATTCAGCCTGGCCCGACATGTGGCCCCGGCGGTTACTAGTATTGATACACGCTTAATTGCTCTTAATAGCCCTGTAACAGGCTTTGAGAGCATCGTTACTGGTGTTAAGATCATCCGTTTAAGTGTCATTAATATGGCATTAATGACACTTAATCGGGTCTTGAAGTCCTTGGCTCTCCTTTGAAGATCCAGAGCCGTTACAAGGTCTTCCGGAGGTTAGAAGCTGGAGGTCCGATGATTGGACACGTGGCAGCTTCGGAGCCTGCTGTAGGAAACAGGTAGCTCCGGGGCTATCAGACACGTGTCAGGTCTGGAGCTTCTCTCAGTCTGGGGTTAAGTCCGGAGGTGCCGTTTCGGTACGTGGCCCGGAGCTTCCCCCTTGTGGGAGGTAGCTCCGGGTTAGTTGTACACATGGCGACCCAGGGATTAACCATGTTGGAGAAGCGGGTCCGGTCATGTCTGACAAGTGGGCCTCCGAGGGTCTGAAAACCAAGTAGATGGCTTTCCTTTGAGATCTTTGTAACCTCAAGGGGTGTACGGTTTCTAGGGTACCGACAGTGAGCAAGCACTAGCAACAGTTACATATTCAGAGTCAGCCGTGGATTGAGAAAGTGAGCTTTGTTTTCTAGAGGACCAAGCAACAAGTGAATTACTAAGAAAATGACAAGCACCGGAAGTACTTTTCCTATCAATCCTACAACCTCCAAATTCAGCATCGGAAAAAGCTTTCAAAGTATTGGTTGAGGAAGAAGGAAGAAAAATGCCAAATTCTTAAGTTCCATGTAAGTACCTGAGAATCGTTTTGACGGCTTGACGATGTAAAGCACGTTGGGAGTCTTGAAACCGTGCACGAAGACAAACGCTGAATTGTATGTCCGGTCTTGATGCCGTGAGGTACAAAAGTGATCCGGTCATGCTTCTATATTCTTTTTGATCCACGGGTTCACCATCTTCATCAAGTTCAAGTGTTGTTGTTGTTGTTCCCATTGGTGTCCGAAGAGTCTTGCTTTTGTCCATGTTGAAGCGCCTTAGGAGGTCTTTTGTATACTTCGTTTGATACACAAAGGTACCTCCTTGGTTTGCTTGATTTGCAGCCCCAAAAAGTACGTGAGTTCTCCCATCATACTCATCTCAAGTTCTGAACTCATCATAGCTGAAAACTTGGACACAAGATCATGAGAAGCACAACCAAAGATAATATCATCCACATACTTTTGAACGAATAATGGGTCATTGCCATGCTTAAGCACAAAAAGAGTTTTATCAACCTTTCCCATGGTAAACCCCTATTCAAGTAAGAATGTTTTAACCTATCATACCATGCTCTAGGGGCTTGTTTGAGACCATACAAGGCTTTGGACAGTTTGTAAACATGATTAAGAAAATCTGAATTTTCAAAACCCGGTGGTTGTTTGACATAAACCTCCTCATCTATGTAACCATTAAGAAAAGAACTTTTAACATCCATTTGATATAGCTTAAAACCTTTAGATGCAGCAAAAGCTAACAAAATTCTTATGGCTTCTAATCTAGCAACAGGAGCAAAAGTTTCATCAAAATCTAGACCTTCAACTTGAGTGAAACCTTGAGCAACGAACCAAGCCTTATTCCTAACCACAACCCCATCCCCACTTTGTTTATTTTTAAACACCCATTTAGTTCCAATTAAAGTGTGACCTTGAGGTGGAGGTACAAGTTTCCAAACATTATTTCTTTCAAAATTTTCTAACTCTTCTTCCATGGCAATAATTCAAGATTCATTAGTGAGTGCGTGTGATATATCTTTGGGTTCAAAAGAAGCAAAAAAAGTAGAATGAGCATGAGAGTTTGGATCGCAAAACCTGGACTGTGTAACTCGTTCATGCAAGCTTCCAATAATATGTTGTGGAGGATGAATTTTGAGAACCTGGAGGGGAGTGGACACTTTACAAGCTTCTTCCTCTTCATGTATATCACAAATCGATGGGCTTGTGACTTGAGGAGGATCTGGACCAGCAATGGTGGTCGTCGGTGCTGGCTGTGAATCAAAATCAGGAGCTCGAACAATGTCATTAGCTGCTGAATTTTCAGGCAGCAGTTCCACCTCTTCCTCATCTTCAACAAAAATGCTCTCCCCCTGCGTATATGGATCTGGACCTGCAATGTTTGAGCTAGTACCTGAGCTAGATTCATCAAAATACACTTCACAAGTTTCCACAATTTTGTTAGTGTCAAGTAAAAGCACACGGTAGCCTCTAGTATGAGATGGATAACCAAGAAACATGCCACCAATAGATCTAGGTTCAAATTTATCAAGATTACCATATTTCTTAACAAAGAATTTGCACCCAAACACCCGAAAGTGCGTAACACTAGGCCTATGTCCAAACCGGAGACTCATATGGTGTTTTACCTAGCTTAGCGCGCAAGAAAACACGATTTGAGACATAACAAGCGGTTGCAATCGCATCAGCCCAAAATTTCCTAGGAGTTTAATATTCATCAAGCATAGTCCTAGCCATCTCAACTAAGGTTATGTTCTTTCTTTCTACAACACCGTTTCGTTGAGGTACATATGGTGAAGAAAATTGATGATCCATTCCATTTTCAGCACAAAAGTGATCAAAAGATTGATTTTTAAATTCCGTTCCATTATCACTTCTAATTGCTTTTAAAGATCCTGGGTGATCAATTGATAATCTAAAAAATAAAGTTCTAAAGTGACTAAAAGCTTCATTATTAGATGCCATAAAGTAAAACCAAGAGTATCTAGAATAATCATCAACAATCATAAGAACATACCATTTACCTCCGAAGGATTGAACACGTGAAGGTCCTATGGTGTCAAGGTGCAAAAGTTGACCCGGTTCAGTTGTCATGATCATTGTGAGAGGAGTATGTGAACCTGCATCTTAGCATGTCTACAAGAAGAGCACACAATTTCTTTGTCCCCTTTAAGCTTAGGCAGCCCACGTATGCGATCAAGAGCACTAACACGCGTTAGGTGATCAAAGCCTACGTGACCAAGTCTACGATGCAAAAAATATAAGTCCTTTGAATCATTAGCAACTAGACACCTATGTTTAGAGGAAGACATATCAAAATAAGCTCTAAAAACTCTTCCAAACCGAGACATGTTAAAAATAAGCTCACTATTTGAACCTACAATTTTGCAGCAGTTTTTATTGAAAATAATTTCCAGATTTTCATCTAGCAATTGTGACACAAAAAGCAAGTTGTATTTCAAATTTTTGACAAGTGCCACATCCTTCAAAGTGTAATGATTATTTACTCTAACTGAACCCTTAGCAATTATAGGAGCTGAAGAATTATTGGCAAAAGTAACATTCTCTACACGTGACACAAAAGACAGAGAGGAGAACCATTCTTTGTTACTGATCATGTGGCGTGAGCAACCTGAATCCACAATCCAAATGTTCTCCTTCCTCAAGCATGTAACCTACATAGAATCATAATACGTTGATGACTCAATACTGGGGTTAGTCAAAAGGCATTTAGGTATCTAGTACTGAGTCACACGGCGTGCAGCAGGAAAAACACGCGAAAGCTGAGACAAAATAGCAGGTTTATGAGTCAAAAGTTGAGGTTTTCTGTTCTTAACAATTGATTTAGAAGTTGTTACTTGTTTAGAGCAAAAACTAGTAGCTCCAAATGTAAGGACATTTGTTTTGAAAGAAACGGCTGAAGCTCCGGATTCACAAACTGAAGGTCCAAAAACAAAAACTGAAGCTCCAGAGGAAACAACATAAGGTCCGGGAGCTTTCGGAGCTATCGGAACTACCGGAGCTATCTTTGCAAGTTTCTTACCAGAGGGTTCGGAAGCTACCTTTCAAATTTCTGGCTCATTAAAGGAGGTTGCATGTTTCTAGTTTTAGGTTTAGCATGTATGTTATGAGATCTAGCAGACATTTTATCCTTTTTAATTTTTTTAGCTAGTCCATAACAAAAATCTATGACATGACCATCTTTATCACAATAAGTACAATGAAATTGAATTTTATAATCATGTCTAGATGAGCACCCGGCATTAGAAACATAATTAGAAAGCACTCCTGCAGATTCAAAGATCACATCCTTTTGTTTAGGGACATTTTCGATTAAATATCTTCCAAATGATTCTACAATTTGAGGTGGATGTGTTTTAGAACAAACATGAGAATCAAAACCTAAACTAGTTTTATCATTACAAGATTTAGATGAACTCAGGAGCAAGTTTAGATTTTTGTTCCGAACACAAAACTGTTCTAGCGTCCTATTCATGTCACCAAGCTTTTTAGACAATTCTAGACAGTTTCCACAGGAAGTTTTTCCTTTTAATTTGCAATTAGAATAGTATTTAACTTCATGAGACCGTAAAGCATTGTTCCGAATGGAAATTTCATTCACTGTATCTTTTAGTTTCTTATCAAGATTATCACATGCGGAACAATGCAAATCATCTGTTGAACAAGAAGCATCTTTTAAGTTTTTATCATTAAATGCAGCAAGCTCTTTGTTCTTTTTAATTTCTTCATCAAGTCTATCTATAGTGGAGGAGTGTGCACCTCTTAATGTGGACAGTTGTTCATAGATTAAGTCACATGAGGGACATGTATCATCACTAGGAATCAAAGTTTTTAAATGGTTGATTTCAGATTCTAGTGATTCAATTTTAGCAGCATTATCCCTAAGCTTTTTGTCCTTTTTCTTGACAATAATAGTTGCACGAGAAATAGCATCACACATTTCATTACAGGTAGAACATACCTCATCGTCGTCACTGTTGTGTTCTGCATCCTCCTGACTTGATCTTGATCTTGTTTTGCCCGCCATGAAGCATATGTTGGCCAGATCGTCATCATCTTCATCACTTTCAAAGTCTACATCACTTGAACTGAGTTCTTGAAGTGCGGTGATGAAGCTGTTAATCGTCTTGTGTCCTATATGGTACCCTTCTTTTTCTTGTTGGAATTTCTAGAGGTGGTCTTGACCTTGTTCTGTTTTTCTTCACGGGTAATAGGACCTGAAAGGTTAGGGCATTCCGTACGAAAGTGTCCTGTCTTACCACATTCAGAATAGCGTTGAGGTCCGGAGCTTCCTCTCCTTCTAGTTCTCACAATTTGCAATGCTTTTGAGAATCTAGTAGAGATGAGTGCTAACTAATCTTCTGGAAATTCCTCGATCTGCTCCAGGGTTAGTGAAGACAACAAAGCAATAGTATTGCAAGATGATGATTGGCCAGAGCTAGGCATATCACATTGTGAGACAAATGCAATAGACTTATTTGGGTTTTTACGTGATAAGATGTCAATTTCATGAGTTTTTAGTTTGGAATAAAGCACATCTAATGTAAGAGAACTCATGACAGTTGATTCACGAATAGATGTTACTTTCATCTCCCAAATTGACATGTCTAATGCACTAAGAAGTTGCCTAGCATTTTCAGCATTAGAAAAATTAACGTTGACACTACGCAAGTTACTTAGAATTTTGTTAAAGCGAGCAAAGAGATCAGCAATGGACTCACCGGGTTGCATCTCGAAGCGCATGTATTCTTTCTTGAACACGTCTTGCCTTACCTCCTTGATCGTGTTGGATCCTTAGTGATAGTCACAAAGTGCTTTCCATACATCGTATGCCGATCGAAGATGTGCAACACGGTCGAAGTCGCTCTGAGTGAGTCCTTGGATGATCAAGTTTCGGGCTTTGTTGTTGTTGTCGACGTCCCGTAGGTTTGTAGCCATAACTTGATCGTTTGTTGGCACTTCGTAAGGCTTGTACACCTTCTCCCATATTGCGAAGGCGCTTCACCTGGATGAAAGCCTCCATGTGTGCCTTCCAAACCTGAAAATCAGTACCAGCAAACATACAAGGTTTGGCGGAGTATTTCTCCATGATGATTAGTCAAATACACATTCAAATCACAATGATTAGAGCACCGTGTCTCTGATACCAATTGTAGGATCGAAGAGCACGTGACAATCTACCAGAGGGGGGTGGATGGTAGATTTAAAAATCTTACGCAGCGGAAACAATTAAATCCCAACCCCTTCAGCAGAAAAATGATCTGTTAGAGAAATCGTGTGTGAAACTAATCTAAACGTGTTTCACCATGACAAATGTGATATATATCAGATAGAATCAAGTCACGAAGAAGACACAAAAAGAATCACTCAAATCCGTCAGGAGAAACTCAAGTTATGATCAAAAGATCAAACAAAGGTCAATCTGTCCTACCCGAGAAAAACAATTCTGGAACGCTGCAAAGAAACTCGTGTAGATCAGAAACCACAAATCCAATGACCGTGAAATTTTAAAAGATGATAGATAATCAAGTTTTGAAGACAACCCAAAAAGAATCACGTCCATTAGATCTTTAAAACTCGAGTTATGATAAAACCACCGACGAAAGGTAGTGCTGTCCAGAAACTCGATGAGTAAAACTTGTCTGGAACAAGTCGGACAAAAAAGGCACAAAAGTTCCTTCAAACTATGAATTTTATTCAATAGAACACAGGAGGAACAGCCCCAAAGTCGTCTTCCACGAGCTTTGGCCTCCCTTGCTTATATAACCAGCTCGAAAGTGAAAGTGCATCTAGGACTCTCTTGTGGGTTTTGGATGATTTATGACAAGCAATTGTGATCCTAACCTATTTGTTGAGATGAGTGCAGGCCTATGATAGGAAAATGAGCAAAATACCAAAAAGAAGGAAGGATGAGGAGAAAAGTGTAGATGCGCTCAAGGAAGAAGAGTAATAGATTATTGTGTATGGAGTGTGTTAAGGAAACACACCCCAAGAGCTCAATCACATTTATACACACACATTGCACAAAGTTACACAGGACCGGACTAGTTCGATCACAAGCGGACTAGTCCGATAACCTTTCTGCACCAGATCGGACAAGTCCGATATCTGTCGGACTAGTCCGATATTCTTCTGACTAGAATCGGACTAGTCCTCCCCAGTACGGACTAGTCCTCAAAACACTTAACATGTCACACAGAATCGGACAAGTTCGATCGTATCCGGACTAGTCCGATATTCTTTCTGATCCAATTCGGACAAGTCCGATGTCTACACGGACTAGTCTGAAAACCCTCTGATCTACATCGGACAAGTCCTCCAAGTGCGTACTTGTCATCTAACTCAATTAGGGTTTCACATGTCCGGGCAGGTCCAATGGATATCGGAATAGTCCAAAGATTTCCATTAGCGAAATTGGACAAGTCCGTTTTTAGCCGGACTAGTCCGATATTTCGGGGTACATAGGGTTTGCTACACACAGCACACCGGACTAGTCCGGTGACCACCACAGACTAGTCCGAACTTTCTGAACCCTAACGGTCACTTTTAGAAACCCCATATAAATATAGGTGCACGGCCTTCTTTTGAACTCTCTCGAACCCTAGCGCCGTCACACCTCCCAAGAGCCTCAAAAACTACATCTCTCCACGAAATCAAGTGCAACAATGAATCAATCCTTTGAGGATTCACTCTAGATCATTGGAGAGACACTTGGAACATCACATTGAGCTCTTGGTTTGATTCTCTAACACACTCCTGCGTTTTAATTGTAATCTTTTGAGTGTGTTTTCCGTGGAAATTTGTTTTGTAATCTAAGGGAGCTCTCAATGTGCGAGAAGGCCCCTTGAATTCGGTTATTCACCCCTTGTGGTTAGTGGAAGAGGATTGGCCTTCTTGGCGATCCGATGAGGGTAGGGTTGGAGAAGACCCGGTCCTTTGTGGACTCCTCAACGTGGATGTAGGTTTCCTTGTGTGGTAGCCGAACCACGGGATAAATCCTTGTGTTTTGTTTTGGTGCTCATCATTCTCATTCATCAATATAATCTAGGGTTTCAACAATCATTGCTCATCTTACGTTGAATTGTCAAACATAAGAGTTAACTGTGATATAATCCAATATATAATTGTGAAACCTTTATTTGGTTCTATTTTCCCGCTGCACACATAAAAGAATCAACCTAATCGAATTAACTTAATCAACTTAGTCTGTGAACATCGGACTAGTCCGCACTTTACCGGACTAGTCCGATATCTCTGTATTGAGCTTGTTGTTGAGTGTTGCAGGATCTCACAATTTTCGAGAAGGCCTATTCCCCCCCTCTAGGCCCATATTCAATTGGTATCAGAGCAAGGTTCTTCAAGAAAGAGTCTAACCACTCGAAGAGATCATGTTGGACATGAAGGACGCCCACAAATTCAACAACCAAGAGGAGGTTAACAACGATAAGACCCAAAAAGTGGAGAAGTACCTCGAAGCCATTCAAGACTTCGAGGACGACGATGAGGAGACGCTGGAGCTAAAGGCGCTCCTCAGAAAGAAGGCACTTTCCAAAGGGAAAGTGAAAGTTTAAGAGAAGAAGAAGGGGAGTAGTCACACCGACTACTCCCGATATCCTTTTAACTATGATCGTCTAAATTCAAATAACAATCATTACTTATCTATCCCACTTGGAAAAGCCCCACACTTCGATGGAAGTGATTACTCAATGTGGAGGCATAATATGAAAATGTATTTGATTTCCCTCAACCCATGTCTATGGCATGTTGTATGCACAGGGATAGATATTCTGGACGACGACGAAGAGCTCACCCCAAGGCCATTCATAGAAATGCACAAGCCGCAGCTGTAATCACCTCCTCACTCAGTCGGGACGAGTTCACCAAGGTGGATGGACTCGAAATTGCTAAGGACATATGGGATACACTACAAACTGCACATGAAGGTGACCGACATGTGCGTGAAGCAAAGATTGAGATGATCAAGGCAAACTAGGAAGATTCACAATTGAGGAAGACGAGTCACCCCAAGATATGTACAATTGATTGAAGACACTTGTCAACAAAGTTCGATCATACGGGAGCAAGAAGTGGAATGACCACGAGGTGGTAAAGCTCATCCTTAGAGTCTTTATGCCTCGCAATGTCACGCTATGCTCCATGATTAGAGAAAGCCCCGAATACAAAAGGATGACTCCGGATTAATTGCTTGGAAAAATCATCAACTTTGAGATGATGGAAAGACAAGCAAAGCACCTCAAGGAAATTGCCGATCTCACCTCGGCTAAGAAGAAAGGGGTTGCTCTAAAGTCCACCCTCAAGCCTCTATTCAAAGAAGAAAGGGAAGCACAACTAGAGGAAGACAGTGACGACGAGAGCAGTGAGCTAGATGAAGAGGACATGATATTATTCATGAAAAATTTCAAGAGAATAATGAAGAAAAGACAAGGGACAAAATCAAGTGAAGGAAAGAATGAAGCCAAAGTTGAGGCGGGCATGCTATAATTGTGGTGAGTATAACCACTTTATAGTTGATTGCCCATATGAGGACAACAAGAAGAAGACCAAAGAATCCAAGCCTCAACCTAAGAAATTCTTCAATAAGAAGAAGCAAGACGAACAAGCGCACATTGGGAAGGAGTGGGACTCAAACGATGAGTCCTCATCATCCGAAGAAGAAGAGATGGCTAGCGTAGCCATCGAGAGCACGTCCAAGAAATCTACACTCTTCTCCACACTCGGCGCAAGGAAGGGAAATGACACTTGCCTTATGGCAAAGGAAGGTAAACTGAAGGTAATCATCAAAACCCCTTCCGTTCATTCCTACTCTAGTGATGATGAAATAATTAGTGATGATGAACACATGCTTAGTGGACTAGATAGGAAAGCTGCAACAAAAATGAAATTTTTACTTGATACCTTTGTTGAGAAGGAGAGGTTGATTCATCTTCAAGAGGACATGATATCTCCCAAAAAGAGGAGTATGTCGAACTTGACAAACTTCTAGAACTTGAAAAGGAGAAAAACAGTTCACTAGAGCTGCTTCAAGCAAGAAAGCTTGCTTGGAGTTAACTGACTCAAATGTTGCAATTAAGGACCAACTTGCTGACCTGATCAAGGATAACAAGATCCTTGAAGTGCAAGTTGAGTCACTCAAGTTGAGTGAACCTTCCTCCTCTTCAAGTTCACCTTCTCAGTCCACTAAAACTGACTTTGCTCATATGTGCACATGTAGTAAAATAGACACCAGTTTGAAGGAGATGTCAACCTCCACAAAGGATAAAAATCCTACCCAATGTGACATATTTGACAAGGAGAACATCAACTATGCACGCAGTGCATACTTGGTCCAAAGACCTCCAAATGTCAAGTATGGCATTGGTTACTCTTATGATGAAAAGCAGCATGCTGGAAGTCATAAGAATAACAAGCGGAGGATTTCCTTTGTAAAGGAAAGACCCTCTCAAACTCATAAGTCGAAGGGTATAAATATGAACTCACACAAACACCGGACTAGTCCGATGAGTGTCCGGACAAGTCCGGTCCTCCGGACAAGTCCGGCCTCCCAGACTAGCCCTATATACAAACAACAACAATTACTCTTTAGAACCTTTGATGCCTCCTATGTGTTAATGAGAAATAATCTTGGCAAGGTTTATGCTAATTATGTTGGGCCACACCATGGGAACACCAAATCTCATGTGTGGGTGCCCAAATGTATTGTAACTAACCTTCAAGGACCCAAGCAAGCTTTGGTACCTAAAACCAAAGCATAATTTGTTTTTGCCGGCCTATTCCTCCGGTGGATCCAAATGGGTGCTAGACAGTGGCTGCACCAACCATATTACCGGAGAAAGAAGGATGTTCGTGGAGTATGAAGAGAATGAGGACCCAAACAAAGGCATCTACTTTGGAGATAATTGTCAAGGAAGGGTGCTCGGTACCGGTAAAATTGCAATATCTTCTACATACACACTTTCTCATGTTTTACATGTTGAATCCTTAGATTATAACCTGCTGTCCATATCTCAGCTATGTGACAAAGGTTATAATTGCTTGTTCACTAACGAGGGTGTGACCGTCTCTAGGAGGAGTGATGGTTCCATTGCATTCAAGGGTATGTTGAAGGGAAAGCTTTACCTCGTTGACTTCAACAAGGATAAAGCCGAACTTGACACATGCTTGATTGCAAAGACCAACATGGGCTGGCTGTCGCATACACGGCTAGCGCCCGTTGGTATGAGGAATCTTCGAAAATTCCTCAAGCGCGATCACATCCGTGGTTTGAAGGATGTTGTTTTTGATAAAGACCGGCCTTGTAGCGCGTGCCAAGCCGAGAAGCAAGTTAGAGCACCTCATCCTGCAAAGAACGTCATGACTACAACAAGACCGCTCGAACTACTTCACATGGACTTATTTGGTCCAATTGCTTACATAAGCATCGGCGGTAACAAATATGGTTTAGTTATTATTTATGACTTTTCTCGCTTCACTTGGGTTTTCTTTTTGCACGATAAGTCAGAAACACAAGGAACACTCAAGAAATTCTTCAAGCAAGCTCAAAACGAATTCTCATTGACAATCAAGAGTATTTGAAGCGACAACAGCACGGAGTTCAAGAACACACAAGTGGAGGAGTACCTTGATGAAGAGGGTATCAAGCACGAATTTTCAGCACCATACTCGCCACAACAAAACGGAGTTGCCGAAAGAAAGAACCGAACACTCATAGAGATGGCAAGAACAATGCTCGATGAGTACAAGACCTCGGATCGATTTTGGGCGGAAGCGATTAACACCGCTTGCCATGCCGTAAATCGACTCTATCTTCATCGACTACTCAAAAAGACATCCTATGAGCTACTCACCGGTAACAAAGCAAATATCTCATATTTTTGAGTTTTCAGTTCTCCATGTTATATCCTGAACAAGAAGCCTAGGACTTCAAAGTTTGCTTCGAAGTCCGATGAAGGTTTCTTGCTTGGTTATGATTCGAACACTTATGCCTATAGTGTTTTCAACAAGGCCTCTGGACTCGTTGAAATAGCACGTGACGTGATGAGAACATCACTTCTATGGATACAAACAACACTCCATTGAACATACAAGATGCAATCAATAGGGTTCATACACAACAATTAATTTCAGAGGTGAACTCGTTCTTATATATTTCCTTATATGTTTTTGAGCATATATTGCTACTTAATGATTTATTTGTGATTAGGATCCATGGAGAGGTTCAAGGAGTACTTGGAGGGAGTTTTAGGGACGTGGAAGACCAGAGAATTCGTTCAAAGAAGATGGAAACCGAATCAAACTCCAAATCGTAACCAACTCGGAGTCCAGGAGCAGTACGCACTAAAACGGACACCTAGGAAGCATACGAACTCCGTTTTGGACGTTCTACATATGCACGGAAAGGGGAGAGGATAACCTTTCCAATGGCGCCGTTCCCATGTCAAAATACCTTCGGAGTCGACGGGAATCGTCGAAACAAAATCAAGTACAGAATCTGTCAGGGTGCTGTGCCACCGTATTGGGCCATTGGGCCTTGTATCAAGTCTAAGTCCATTATTTTTGTGTCTTAGGGTTAGGTCACGACCCTAACAACCCCTTGGACGTCCTCCCACCTATATATACTCCATGGTAGCCTCCATAGACAATTAGGTTTTGCTTAGATCAATAATATCGCCGTTTATCAGTTTGTGAAACCCCAATTCAGCAATTTCAGATTGCTTCTTCTACGTTATTGCTTGTGTTCTCGGTTGCACTTGCAGGGATTAGCCTTCTTGGCGAGGTCAAGCGTGTGCAGCACGGTTGATAACCAACGGAGCGGTGGTGTAGTGATTGCAGGGGTTGTTCGTGTTCCACTCGAGAGCCTCGGATCATCAACGTTGAGATCTCCACATCAATCGACCTATCCATTACCTTTTGGAAGATCGGGTCTCATCCTTTTTACTTATCAATTGGTATCAGATTTCCAGGTTGCCCATTAGGTAATTCATCTATCCATTACATTAGTTTTGTTTTTCATACCTAGAGTCCACAAAAAAGCCACAAAAGAACTTGCAGTTTAGTAGATCTATTCATTACTTTGTCCAAACCACGTTTGAGCCTTTGCAACTTTGTTATTCAGTTTGGTTTTGTTGAGTTTGTGTCCGTGGTTGAGTCATATTGCTGGTTTAGAACATGTTTTTAGTCTTAGTTTGAGTTTTGCATTGTGTTGATTCATCCTTTTGAATCATGTTATCATGTCTAGATTAGATTCATCTCTGTCCAGTTCAGTATTTTCATCATATCTAGCTCATACGACTCGGATTTTAGAGTTCTTGTACTTTCTGGAAAGCTTAAGAAGTTCTCTATAACTTTCTTATTTATCATTTTCCCAGAAAATATAGTTATCGATGTCGAAATTGCATTAGATCCGAATCTGTTATTGATCTAAAAATTCTGAACAGTCTGTATTTCGGGGGCAGTATCTCCTATTGTTCTTTTCCAAAATAGGTCTTCCATATATTGAAATTAAATAGGAGAGATACATATACAATCTTGCTGTTCTAAGTTTTCCAATTTAGAGCCTATAAGTGTGCCTATTCCTCCCTGGAAGATTGAGCAGAAAATCAGCAACAGACACACGAGATATCTTGGATTGATTTTCATTGTGTTCTTCCCTTGCAGCACATTCTGAAAAAAAAGGAAGAAAAAAGAAAAAGGCAAGTGCAAAACAAGAAACAAAAGCCGCACAAAAAAAAGAGGAAAAAACAACAAAAAAACAAAAGTGCTTGCATTCTTTGTGTCATCTAGTTTTGTCTCATGTCTTGCTAGCTTGAACTACTAGGAACACATTTAGGCCAGCAACTTTGAAAAATACTTTGGACACTTATTCAACTTTACCATCTGATTTCATTGTTACTAATCCTTGCTACATAGAAAGTGCCATCCAAGCTACACCTTAATCTTGAGCAGAATCGATACACCTTTGCAATCATCCCACGCTTCATTGGTTTCTTCATACCGGCCACCGTTTGCCACCTGCAGTGTCGGTAAGAACACTTGTAAGAGCATGGTAAGATGCTTGAGAGTGTGTGATTCCGCTTCCACTTTGCCATTATCCTTTGTAGTTGATAGGGATAACATATTTTTTTGTTGTCTTCTGTTTGCTACTAACAATGTCAGGTAAAAGCAAGAATCATGCATTATATGCTGAGAAGATGGACATGATGAAGACGGCGATGGAGTTGCTCACTAAAAATCAAACATCAACCCAAGGTTTCACATGACATTTAGACCACCTTTACAACACCTTCCATAAGAAGTAATTACATTCTCCCATCTCTTCCTTCTTATGATGGTTTTTGTTATGATGAATATATTACTTGGGAAATAGAGGTGGATAAATTTTTTGGACAATGTCATATGTGTGAGAGGATAAAGATTAGAAATGTTGCAAGTGCATTAGTAGATTGTGCATTAACTTGGTGGAACAATTTAAATGAATTAGAAAAACCTCGAACATGGAAAGAAACGAAAATTCTTATGCGAGAAACTTTAGCTAATGTATCTATGTGCAAAGAAGAAATTCAGCAATTTGAGGAAAAAAGTCTTTTTGTACCTCCTTTTGTGTCTAACATTTTGTAGGACAATATAGAAAATAATATAGATGATGCAAAAGAGAATGAGGCTTCCGACAACACTTGTGAAATTTTAGATGGATCAACTCATAATGCACTCGAAATCACTTCTGAAAATGGTAAGGCAAAACATTCTACAAATACAGAAAGTAAGAAGTTTTTGGATGTTCTGAATTTTTCCACCAATCATGCTATTTTTGAGGAGCAACTATTAGAATCGTTTATTTATACACCATTGTCACATGTTGATTTTCCTGCTGATCGTTGCGCTAAGAAAGTGTTGTGTGCTGATAACTCTATTATACCTATGCAAAAACAAGTTAATGTACAAGATGATTGTGTTTTGAATTCACCTACTTGTGCTGAAATTCATAATTTGATCACCGCTACTACTGAAAATGATGAGCTGAAATTTTTGTCTTCTCTAAATACTTTGGGTTATATTGAATTTGACACTCTTTGTGATCTAAATATTGTAGAGAGGAGAATCTTTTCACAATATAAATTGCCTTTATTAAGTAGAAATATTTTTCATGCTATAGGCACCTATGAAGATAGTGGTGAATTTATGGTGCATAAAGTATACATATGTTCAAATGTGCAAGCTCCTTTTGTGCTGCAACAACATGGTGAAATGAATGGATGCACTAACACTAATAATGTATTGTCAAGTTTTTCTAGCATTTTTTTATTGCATCAAGGAGAACAAATAAAAAAGAAGCATTGTTCATTGCGGTTGTGCAATATGGACAGTGTTCTTCTACTCCCAAAGCAAACCTTTTTCCTCGACATACGAGCAAGCCGAGGACGGCTTGTCGTAAAGAAGGGGAGAATGATGAGATCATGCACATTATTATTGCACCTACAAATATGACACAATGTTTATTTATTTGGGATCCTGGCTCAAGTGAATATGCACTCTTATTTGATGGGCAAGATCAAGATGGCGCACTATGTCGGCCACCACCTTGGCCTCCTCCATTCATGCATACAAGAAGATTTGATGGCGTTGCACATTTGGACCAACACATGAGAGGAGATGAACTTGAGTCGAGGACGACTCCAATTCAAGAAGGGGAGGATGATGAGGACATCACTTCTATGGATACAAACAACACTCCATTGAACATACAAGATGCAATTAATAGGGTTCATACACAACAATTAATTTCAGAGGTGAACTCGTTCTTATATATTTCCTTATATGTTTTTGAGCATAGATTGCTACTTAATAATTTATTTGTGATTAGGATCCATGGAGAGGTTCAAGGAGTACTTGGAGGGAGTATTACGGACGTGGAAGACCAGAGAATTCGTTCAAAGAAGATGGAAACCGAACCAAACTCCAAATCGTAACCAACTCGGAGTCCAGGAGCAGTACGCACTAAAACGGACACCCAGGACGCATACGAACTCCGTTTTGGACGTTCTACATATGCACGGAAAGGGGAGAGGATAGCCTTTCCAATGGATCCGGTCCCATGTCAAAATACCTTCGGAGTCGACGGGAATCGTCAAAACAAAATCAAGTACAGAATCTGTCAGGGTGCTGCGCCACCGTATTGGGCCATTGGGCCTTGTATCAAGTCTAAGTCCATTATTTTCGTGTCTTAGGGTTAGGTCACGACCCTAACAACCCCTTGGACGTCCTCCCACCTATATATACTCTATGGTAGCCGGCATAGACAATTGGGTTTTGCTTAGATCAATAATATCGCCGTTTATCGGTTTGTGAAACCCCAATTCTGCAATTTCAGATTGCTTCTTCCACGTTCTTGCTTGTGTTCTCGGTTGCACTTGCAGGGATTAGCCTTCTTGGCGAGGTCAAGCGTGTGCAGCACGGTTGATAACCAACGGAGCGGTGGTGTAGTTATTGCAGGGGTTGTTCGTGTTCCACTCGAGAGCCTCGGATCATCAACGTCGAGATCTCCACATCAATCGACCTATCAATTACCTTTCGGAAGATCGGGTCTCATCCTTTTTACTTATCATGACGTAGTGTTCGATGAGACTAATGGCTCCCAAAAGGAGCAAGTTGATCCATGTGAACTAGGTAAAGAAGAAGCTCCCTGTCAAGCATTGAAAAGAATGGCTCTAGGTGAAGTTCGACCACAAGAGCCACCTCCACACGTACATGAGGAAGATGAACCACAGGAGGAGATCAACGATCAAGGGGGAGCTTTAGCGCAAGATCAACCACAAGAATACAAAGATGATCAACAAGTCAACAAAGGCAACTACTTAGGGGGAGAAGCAGATGATCATGAAGACACACCTCCTCAAGTACCACACCCAAGAGTACACCAATGCGTCCAAAGGGATCACCCAATCGACAACATCATCGGTGACATCCAAAAGGGAGTAACCATCAGATCTCGCTTAGCTAAATTTTGTGAACACTATTCGTTTGTATCCTTTTTGGAACCACGCAGGGTTGAAGATGCATTGAAAGATCCGGACTGGGTGGTGGCAATGCAAGAAGAATTGAACAACTTCAAGCGAAACAAAGTCTGGGAACTTGTGGCAAGACCCAATGCAAACATCGTCGGCACAAAGTGTGTCTTCCGCAAGAAACAAGACGAACACGGGGTGGTGACAAGGAACAAGGCACGACTTGTGGCCAAAGGCTATTCACAAGTCGAAGGTTTGGATTTCGATGAGACTTTTGCTTCAGTAGCTAGGCTTGAATCTATTAGAATATTACTTGCATATGCTACTCACCATGACTTCAAGCTGCATCAAATGGATGTAAAAAGCGCCTTCCTCAACGGACCAATCAAGGAGGAGGTGTACGTGGAGCAACCACCCGGGTTTGAAGACGAAGAGTTCCCCAACCACGTATTCAAATTGCGTAAGGCTATCTACGGCCTCAAACAAGCTCCTAGAGCTTTGTATGAGTGTCTTAGAGATTTCTTAATTGAGAATGGTTTTCAAATTGGCAAAGTAGACTATACTCTATTTACAAAGAATTTAGACAATGATCTTTTCATTTGTCAAATTTATGTTGATGATATAATTTTTGGGTCAACTAATCAATCGTTTTGTGAGGAATTTAGCAAAATCATGACAGACAGATTTGAAATGTCAATGATGGGAGAACTAAAGTACTTCTTGGGATTCCAAGTGCGGCAACAAAAGGAAGGGACATTCATAAGCCAAACCAAGTACACGCAGGACATACTAAAGAAGTTTTGCATGGACAAGGCGAAGCCCATAAAGACCCCCATGGCAACAAACGGCCACTTGTGATGCTTTAGCATTGCCATGTCCACATAAGCTAGTATAGGTAGTTGCTTAGTTTCATATTCCTAGATGCATATAGTTGGGGATTTTTTCTAAATTCTTCTCCTTTGCTTTTCTTCAGATGGTTAGGACTCGCAATCAGAGGGATGACAATGATGAGGAGGAGAACAATGGAGCACCTCAGAATAACAATGGACAAGGACCTGCTAGAGAGCTATTAACCTTGAGCAGCTATTGGCTATGCAAAACCAGGTCATGCAGACAATGATGTAGGCTATGGGACAGCTACAGGTTGTTAACAACAACAATCAGCCTCACATGCCTCCACCGCCACCGCCACCGCCTCATAACCGATTGGGAGAGTCCATGAGAACCAGGCCACCGACTTTTGCTCAAGCTGCTGACCCTATGGATGCCGATGATTGGCTCATGTCCATGGAGAAGAAACTCGCAATAGTCCAATGCAGTGACCGGGAGAAGGTTCTATTTGCTTCCCATGAACCAGTTGGAGCAGCTGCGGATTGGTGGGATTGGCTATCCAACACCCATGAGAACCATGAGAGGATCATTTGGGCTGAATTCAAGGAGAACTTCCGTTCTCACTATGTGTCGAAGGGTGTTATGATTTTGAAGAGGCAAGAATTTGAGAACTCGAGGCAAGGAAGATCGAGTGTGAGTGAATACCTCAACAAATTCACTCAACTCTCAAGATATGCGCCTGAGGATGTGAGCCGGGACAGCCGGAAGCAATACTTGTTCAGGGCTTGAACAATGAGATCCAGGTGCAATTGCTGAATTGTGATTATGCTAACTTCCAAAAGCTTGTGGACAAAGCAATTGTGGTTGAGAAAAAGGTCCGTCTTATGGAGCAAGACACCAACAGAGAGGTGCCATAACAAGGACAACAACAAGGAAGTAATGTCCACCCTTGCTTTGCACTACTCAATGCACCATATTACAGCTCTTCTGCTCCTATATAGCACCCTGGATATGCACCGCTCCTAGCTCAGTTTGTGCAGCAGCGCCCTGTCATGCAAGCACCTTGGCCTCCAATGGCTTTTGCACCTCGTGCCAACTTTCCTGGTGCAAATGTTCAGAATCAAGTTCGTCCCAATAATTCTGGTGCGGTTAGGAATTGCTATACTTGTGGAGAAGTAGGACATTTTGCACATCAATGTCCTAAGCAAGGGCTTGGTCAAAGAAGCAATGCTCAAAGACAGAACCCAAGGACCAATGGAGGACAGCCGCAAGGGAACCACAGACAACATAATTTTGCACGTGGCAACTTGAACCATGTCTCTACGGAGGATGCTCAACAAGCGGATGACGTGGTCATTATTATGTTCCTCGCAAACTCCAACCCGGTGAATATGTTATTTGATTCTGGAGCATCGCATTCGTTCATTGCATCAAAATATGTTGCCTAGTATAGTTTGCCTATCTCTCATATGAAGTTTACTCTATTGGTTAAGTCTCCTGGAGGAGAGATGAGGACAAATATAGTATGTCCAAAGGTAAGCCTTAGAATAAGGGGTAGACTTCTTTGTCAACCTCATTGTCTTGGATTCTCAAGGATTGGACATTATACTTGGTATGGACTGGTTGACGAAGCACAATGGAGTCATTGAATGTGCCACGAAGATGGTGAAGTAGACCAATGAGGAAGGGATCACCATAGAGTTTGAAGCATCTCAACGTGCATAGAAGTCGTTGGAGCTGAATCACATGGACGGTGCCACAATTGAGGAGATTCCAATAGTGTACAAATTTTTGTATGTGTTTCCAGATGAGTTGCCAGGTATGCCACCTGATCGCGACATTGAGTTTGTTATTGAATTAATACCTGAAACTGCACCTATAGCTAAGAGGCCATATAGGATGCCTCCTAGAGAGTTAGCAGAGATCAAGAAGCAGATTCAAAAGTAACTAGAGAAGGGTTTCATTCGCCCAAGTTCTTCACCTTGGGGAGCGCTCGTAATTTTCGTGGATAAAAAGGATGGATCACAAAAGATGTGTGTGGATTATGGAGCTCTCAACGAGGTGACAATCAAGAACAAGTATACTTTGCCCTACATAGAGGATTTGTTTGATCAGATGAAGGGTGCTTGTGTTTTCTCCAAGATTGATTTCAGGTAGGCATACTTCCAAATGAAGATTAGACCATCGGACATACCCAAGACAACTTTTTGGACACGGTACGAATCCTATGAGTACACCATGATGTCCTTTGGATTGACAAATGCACCTGCGTATTTTATGTACCTCATGAATAAGGTCTTCATAGAGTACTTGGATAAGTTTGTAGTGGTGTTCATTGATGATATTATGATCTACTCGAGATGCGAAGAGGAGCATGAGAACCACTTGAGGCTTACGTTGCAGAAATTGAGGGAGCATCAATTGTACGCCAAATTCAACAAGTGCCAGTTTTGGTTGAAAGAAGTGTCATTTTTGGGTCATATCATCTCGGGGGGGGGGGGGGGGGGGGGAGTATCGGTTGACCTCGGAAAGGTGAGGGACGTGCTAAAATGGGAACCCCTGCAGAATGTCAAGGAAATAAGGAGCTTTATTAGAATGGCTGGATATTACCGTCGATTCATCAAGGACTTTTCTAAAATAGCCAAGCCTATGATGGAGTTGCTAATGAAGGGGAAGGCTTTACAACAGACACAAGCTTGTCAGGACAGTTTTGAGGAGCTCAAGAAACGGTTAACCACGGCCCCAGTTTTGATATTGCCAGATGTGGGAAAAAGTTTTGACATATATTGTGATGCATCAAGGCAGGGACTTGGATGCGTGCTCATGCAAGAAGGTCAAGTGGTTGCATATGCATCGAGGCATGAGAAGAATTATCCAACACATGATCTCGAACTTGCAGCCATAGTGCATGCCTTGAAGATTTGTCTCAACTACATATTCACATAAACGGATTTGAATTTGAGGCAACGAAGATGGTTGTAGCTTATCAAGGATTATGATGTGGGAATAAACTATCACCCGGGGAAGGCCAATGTAGTGGCCGATGCTTTGAGCCGATATGGAGTAAGCCACCAAATCACGGTTTGAGAGCTGCCATCCGAGTTATGTAAGGAGTTTGAACGGTTGAACCTTGGGTCTGAGAATGAGATGTGGATTGTCGGTACCCTGCGTACCGTATACCCCTTGGGACTACAAAAAGAGCAAAGGAACTTCACCTATCTGAGTTGAAGACCTGCAAAGGCCCCATGTGTCATACGGGACCGGACCTGCCTCCCTTATATGGTTAGTCCCGGTGCTGCCACGTGTATGCTGCAACTAGAGCTACATCCCAAACATGGGAAAGCTCCAGGCTAAATACCTGCGCAGCACCACCGGACGTAACCCCCGACAGAGGGAAGCTCCAGTACCGACACATGTCCAACCACCGGACCTTCAGCCTTAACAATCAGACTGGTGGACCCCCAATGACTCGGACCTTCAAGGGACAATCAAAGACTTCAAGACCTGATTAAGTGTCATTAATACCATATTAATGACACACGACCGGAAGGCCCTTAATACCAGTAACGGCACTGTCAAGGCCCGTTACCATGCTATTAAGGATAATTAACCTCATTAATTGTTTATTAAGCATCAGTAACTGCCAGGGCCACATGTTAGGCCAGGCTAACAGTGTCACGACCAGTCCTTGTACTATAAAAGGACTGGTCGAGCGATACACAGGGAGGGTTCTTCCAGACCTCTTCCATACTCGGCTATGACACACACTCACATGTGCTCATACGCTCAATACAACAACTACACACCCCATGGAGTAGGGTATTATGCTTAGGCGGCCCGAACCACGTAAATCTTCGTGTCTATTTGCCATCGTGTTCTGAATCTCTGCGCGCCCAATACCGAACTACAAACTCTGTGGGCTACCAACAATAGTATCGGGAGAATTGCCGGAATAAGACTCCGACAATTGGCACGCCAGGTAGGGGGGCGCCCGAGATTCAAGGATGGTGAACTCCGCTGCTGGGTCGTCAAACGGCAACCCTGCTGCACAACCTGCTGGAGGCAATCCCTTCAACATGCAGCCGCCAGCAGGTGTTGTGGCTACAGCAGGAGTCATGCCACTACCGCCACCGTCTGGACCGGCAAATCAAGCTGGACAGCGAGATGGGGCGTATGCATCGGTCACGCCATCGGCGAACGACAATCCTGAACACGCGCTCCATGCCGCGCGTGCACTTCTCCAACGTACACCACCTCCAGGAGCATCACAGGGTGCAATGGAGTAGTGGAGGGCTGATGTAGAACACTTGGTTGCAGCAGCAGCTGATCGCATCACCAACCAAGGTCCTCCCCCGTCGGGGCGGGCCCCATTGTAGTATCGGACCGTGTCAGGTAGACTTAGTCCACATGCTTACCAACACAGGAGGCGTGTTGCGTCTCAACAAGCGACGTCACTGCCTTCCGGGGCACGACATGCCCACACGGTAACCCGACTTTCAACTCACGACCTATGGGCAGAGCTTGATCGCCGTTATCGTCAACAGTATGGCCGCGTCCATATCGAGCGCGCTCGCGAAAGGCGAGAGGCTCGGGACAGTCCTGCTCCCGAGGGAGTAGGAGAGGCTGTTCTGCCCTGGCCATGCACCTATGCATGGTCAGATTGCCGCAGAAGTTCTGGCCTCACCTTCCGGAGAAATTTGACGGGACTGTCAATCCCGCTAAGTTTCTCCAAATCTACTCCACCGCAATCCTTGCGGCTGGAGGCAATGAGGCTGTGATGGCCAACTACTTCCCTGTGGCTTTAACTGGGACCGCCAGGTCCTGGTTTATGAGCCTTCCACCCGACTCCATCAAAAGTTGGGCGGAACTGTGCCAACAGTTCACCACCAATTTCGGGAGTTCATAAACCTGACCAGGCACCGAACTGGACCTTTTTGTTGTCAAGCAGAATGGGGGAGAGTCCCTGCGATCCTTCATCCATTGATTCTCCCAGGTACGAAACACTATACCTTCTATCTCAAGCGCTTTTGTCATTGTGGCATTTAGACAGGGCGTACGAGATAAGAAGATGTTGGAGAAGCTGGCGACCAAGGAGGTCACAAGTGTCATGGAACTCTTGAGCTTGGCGGACAAGTGCGCCAAAGCTGCAGAGGGCCGAGAAATGCACTCCCAACCACCTCTGGAGGACAAAAAAAAAGTCCTCCAAGGGTGAACCACTACCTCCGGTAGTGGCAAAGAAAAAGTCCAATGGTAAAAAGAAGCCGTTGGCCAGCACACCTACAACCACAGCTGTTGTAGCTCCGGGTGGCCTGGGGCCACGCCCCGAGAAACGACCTCAGCCGTCGTTTGAAGACAAAGGCAGCTCCAAGATGTGGTGTCCAATACACAAGATGAATAGCCACAACCTGGAAGACTGCCAAGAGGTCCAGAACCTTGCCGAGCGCTACAACAAGTGTCGGGAAGAAGTTCCTTTCCGTCAAAGGGAAGGGAAACAGAAAGTCAACGAAGCTCCGGCTGAAGAGGAGTTAGGCTTTCAGGACCCTAAAAAGGTCTTGAAGGCTGTTTACACCTCTGTCGACGATGGCTCCGCTGTCTCCGACAACTAACGTCGGAAAACCATGAACACCATATTTGGTGGTTCGTGGGACATCACCTCCCGCCGTGTCCTCAAGACCATGCGGTGGGACATGGCCTCAGTAGCTCCTACTGCTAGGGCAGAGCCGCACCAGAAGTGGATGGACAGTGCCATCACCTTCGATGCTTCGGACTACCCTCGGAACATAATCGGAGTTGGCCAACTTCCACGGATGGTATCTCCTACCATCAACAACATCCAACTCCACCATGTGATGGTGGACGGAAGTTTGGGGTTGAACCTCATAAGCTTCAAATCTTTTGTCAAGCTTCAGCTCCGACCTTCGGATCATCGCCCCTCCCGACCTTTCTCCGGAGTAGGTCCGGGGGCCATAACCCCACTCGGAGCCATTACTCTTCCGGTGACCTTCGGGACCCGGGAGAATTACCGCACTGAGAAGTTGGTCTTCGACGTGGCACAGATCAACTTACCGTTCGACGCCATTTTGGGCAGGCCAGCCTTGTACAAATTCATGGCTGCCGCCCATTATGGCTACTTGGTGTTGAAGATGCCAACACCAGCTGGTGTTCTCCGGATCCGTGGAGATCGCACCATCGGAGTGACTGCTCTAGAAGAACTCCATGCACTTGCTACAGCGCAGGAGGCAGAATCCGGAAAGGAGCAAGCTCCAAAACCCCCGAGCATTCGTCATCGAGGATCAACATCTGCAAATCGTGTGCAACCAAGCGGTGACATTGACATCCCCATCAAAGTTGTCCAAATCGGTTCCGACGCTGCTCAGACCACCCGTATATCGGGAGGTCTGAACGACAAATAGGAACTCGCGCTCGTCACTTTCCTCTGGGCTAATTTCGACGTGTTTGCGTGGCAATCGTCGCAAATGCCTGGGATCCCTAGGTAAGTGATCGAGCACAATCTGAAGATCTATCCCGATGCTCGACTTGTACATCAGAAGACTCAGAAGCAATCAGTAGAGCGACAAAACTTCATACGTCAAGAAGTGAAGAAGTTGCTTGAAGCTGGATTCATCCGAGAAGTCTTCCATCCAAAATGGCTGGCAAACCCAGTCGTTGTACCCAAGGCCGGCGGGAAGCATCGGATGTGTATTGACTACACTACATTGAATAAGGCATGCCCAAAAGATCCATTCCCACTACCTAGAATAGATCAGATAGTAGATTCCACCTCAGGGTGTGAATTAATGTGTTTCCTAGACGCATATTCTTGGTATCATCAAATCAGAATGTCTAGGGAAGATGAAGAGCATACTTCCTTCATCACAGTAGATGGATTATATTGTTACACTGCCATGCCATTCGGTCTCAAAGATGCCGCTTCAACATTTGTATGAGCTATGTACAAAATTTTTGGAGAGCTTATCAAAGACGTAGTGGAAGTGTACGTTGATGACATCGTCATCAAGATCAAGAACAAGGAGTCATTCCTTGACACCTTGCAAGCTGTCTTCGACAAGTTGTGGGTCACACGCACGAAACTGAACCCGGACAAGTGCGTCTTTGGGGTTAGCTCCGGAAAGCTTCTTGGATTCCTGGTGAACCACCAAGGAATAGAAGCAAACCCGGCGAAGATAAAAGCTATTGAAGACATGCGGCCACCAGCCCGCATCAAGGACGTCCAGAAGCTGACTGGATGTCTAGCTGCCCTCAGCCGGTTCTTCTCAAGACTGGCGAAATGGGCGCTACCCTTCTTCAACTTATTAAGGAAGTTCAGACCATTCCAATGGTCTGAACAAGCAGAACAGGCATTCCAGGAGCTGAAGAAGCTCCTCACCACTCTACCAACCTTGGTAGCTTCGAATCCTGGTGAGCCATTACTGCTTTACATTTTCGCAATTGATGAAGTTGTAAGCATGGTCCAGGTTGCGGTAAGACCAGAATCATCTCCAGTTCAGGAATCCAGACCCCTTCGGGAGGGTCCGGAGCTACCTGAAGTCAAGTCTGGGTCCCAGCTCCCAGACCCGGATCCTCAAGGCGAGATGCCAGAGGAGCCACCTCCTTCAAGTGGAGAAGTCATTGTTGCTGAGCAACAAGATCCGGACCTCTCCGGGAAGGTCCGGGTCGCTGCAGAAGAAGCTTCGGGTTCCTCCAGCAGGAACCCGGAGGTCCCTGAACAAGGTCCGGACCCCTCCGGGAGGGTCCAGGTTGATGAGGAAGAAGCTCCGGGCCCCTTCGGGAGAGTCCGGACAGTCCAATGCCCGATGCACTTCATCAGCAAAGTACTTCATGAGGCCAAGATTCGGTACCTGGAGGTGCATAAGCTCCTTTATGCAGTTCTTATTGCTTCTAGGAAGCTCCAACACTACTTCCAAGCTCACAAGATTTCAGTGGTAACCTCTTATCCACTGCGTGCAATCTTGCATCATCCCAACTCTACTGGGAACATTGCAAAGTGGGCAGCGGAACTTGCCGAGTTCGATCTTGAATTCGTCCCTAGACAAGCGATCAAGAGTCAAGCATTGGCGGATTTCATGGCGGAATGGACCCCTTCTCCATCAAATCCTGGGGGCCCCAGAGAGTAGAAGCTGGAACCCAAGGTTCCGGTCTTCACCAAGCCCCACTAGACTCTTTACTTCGACGGCTCTGTGCAAAAGCAGGAGGCCGGAGCTGAAGTCCTTCTCCTCGCTCCGACCGGGGAGAAAGTTAAATACATGGTTCACCTTGACTTCAAGGCGACCAACAACATGGCGGAGTATGAAGCACTAATCTATGGGCTCAAGGTGGCACTATCGTATGGTGTCAAGCAGCTGCTGGTAAAGGGTGATTCATAGCTTCTTGTAAAACAAGTCAAGGGTGAATGTTGCTGCAATAACCCTCAACTAGCTGCATACCTACTTGAAGTCCAGAAGCTTCAGAAGGACTTCGACGTCCTAGATCTTTGCCATGTCTAGCGTCTCAACAACGATGAAGTCGATGAACTCTCGATGAAAGCTTCAACTGGAGCTTTGGCTCCCAACGGAACCTTCGTCTGGAGGTTGTCTAAACCTATAGCTCAGACCGCCGAACTGAGCGAAAGGGGGCGAGACCAGCACCTCAAAGCTGGCGGCACCGATGGCCCTGTTACCATGGCGTCCATCAAGGGTCGTAGGTGCTGCCGGAAGCTCCGAGACACCCAGCACGCAAGACTCCAATCCTCAAGTTAGCTCCGATGCATGGATCTCGGAGATCCGGAGCTACTTGAAAGACAATTTCCTTCCTGAAGATAATGTATCCACTAACCAGATAGTCAGACTGGCTAAAAGATACACACTGGTAGAAGGGGATATCTACCGGCTTGGTGCCAACAGTGTCCTAATGCGGTGCACTACAAGGGAAGAAGGCTGCGAGCTCCTCGCAGAAATCCATGGAGGTGAGTATGGGAACCACGCGTCTTCCCGCACGCTGGTCGGTAAATCCTTCCGGCATGGCTTCTACAGACCTTTAGCGCTCCAGGACGGAACTAAGCTAGTGAAGAAATGCGAAGCATGCAAGTTCCATGCAAAGCAAATTCACACACCAGCTCAGCCTCTACAAATGATACCTCCTACATGGCCATTCGCTGTGTGGGGGATGGATATCTTGGGACCTTTCCCAAGAGCCATCGGAGGTTACAAGTTCCTTTACATTGCCATTGACAAATTCACCAAATGGCCGAAAGTAACTTCAGTTGTGACAATAAACAAGCAATCAGCTATCAACTTCTTGCAGTCCATCGTATGCAGATTTAGAGTCCCAAACAAGATCATAACTGATAATGGGACCCAGTTCGCAAGCTCTGCATTCCAAGGATATTGCAAAGACCTCGACATTTAGGTCAGCTACGCTTCTGTAGCTCACCCGACAAGCGATGGCCAAGCTGAGAGAGCAAATGCAGAAATCCTAAAAGGACTCAAGACGCGCACATATGAGCCCCTCAAAAAACATGGAGCCAACTGGGTCGAAGAGCTTCCACCCACACTGTGGGCCAATAGGACAACTCCAAACTGATCAAATGGAGAGACACCCTTCTTCCTGGTGTACGGAGCTGAAGCAGTCCTACCTCCAAAAATCACCTTGGGGTCGCTCCGGGTCCGGACTTTCGACGATGCCACGCAGGACCAGCTCCAGCGTGAAGACCTTGACCTCCTTGAAGAGGGAAGGTGCCGAGCAGCTATTCGGAATGCCCGATACCACCAAGCTCTTCGGGCTATCACCAATGGCATGTTCGCAGTCGACAGCTCGAGGAAGGCGATCTGGTGCTACGGAGAATACAAACTCGAGAAGGGTTAAACAAACTATCCCCCAGCTGGGAAGGACCTATCCGAGTGATCAAAGTATCCCGTCCTGGATGCGTTCGCTTGGCAACCGAGGATGGGACACCGCTCCCTAATCCTTAGAACATTGAGAACCTTCTTAAGTTCTACTCTTAATATCACGGAGGTGAGTCTGTAGTTACATGTGATGAAGTTATAGAGTCATTGTACAAAGCCGGGTAGCTCCTTCGGGAGAATAGCCGGACCTTCCCCGGAAGGTCCAAAAAGTTCAAGCAACACTTGTCACAGTCTCAAAACTAATAGTGTAGCTAGCTACCTTGGATCAAACGAGAAATACAACACACTTAGCCTGGTTCCGTACCCTAAGAGTGTACTTGTTTCCCTTGAACTCCAAACCTCTAATGAAAGACGTCATTATGTGAAAACAGACTCCACGTGCATTTACTTTGTACAGGCTCAATATTTTTTATTTTTCTCTTTCTTGTCTATAACAAAGTTGTGCAATTCTTAAGAAACTTTAGCTCGACCAATTCATGTATAATTCGAGTGGCATTGTCAATTCTTTAGGGTCTAAACATTGTTAATGGTCTACTCATCTGAATGCTACCAAGCCAATCTAGGTCCGGAGTGTGCTATCGACTTAGCCTGGTCCGGCACCCTAAGTACGCCACTCTACCTACACCTCGGCAGGCCGAAGTAAGGCGATTCCATAAAAGATCGGACCTGGAGGAAACAAGCCAGTGCACTTGATTGTATGTAGAATTGTGTTCGACCTAAAATTCCTCGAGAATAGAAAGTCGCAATTGAGTTATAGATAGGAAATAGATTTTATTGTTTTTTCTTGACTTCAGTGTGCAGGAAAAAATAAAGATCTCATGATGATGGTGAATGAAGCCGGAGCTACCAAAGCTGCGACATGCCCTAAGGTGGCTTGTTGTCGATGTTTCAAACTTTGATAGCGAGCGTCGCTGGAGCTACTAAGTTCCAGTAAAGCCAGGGGGCCAGCCGTCAACGTGAAGAAAAGATGGTGGGAAGACTCCCCGGTGGGGTTTGCTGTCGATGCACCGCATGTTGACAGTGGTCACTGCCGGAGCTACCAAGCTCCAACGCCCTAGAGGATTAACCGTCGATGCTCTACGCGTTGACAAGGGTCACTACCGGAGCTACTAAGCTCTGACAACCTCAGGGGCCCCCTACTATCGGCGACTTCAGACCTACAAATTACATGTTCGAAGCGCACAAGTCTTCAACAAAGTGCTACATCCTCTTGGTACATGTTCACAATCAAATTGTGTACATATACCAGGGGGCCAAGTGAGACAAAGGTGTTGAAGACAAAAAATGAGATTCATAAAAAACATGGATTCCATTTATCTGGAGACAAGAGATTACAAAATTGGAGAAAAAGAAGAGAGAATACAAGCGGGAGCTACAAAGAGAGAATCCTAGACCCTATGGAAGAAAGAGGCGACCTTCTGGGCAACCTCTAACACGCTGGCTTTGGCGGCTTCCCCCTCTCCGTCGATGGGGCCTTCAAGTACCGAGTCCTGTGGGAAGTGAGGGTCCCAGCTTGTGTAGCACGTCAGCATGAACTCTGCGACGTTCTTCGCCAGGGATTGTCCCTCGGTTTCCAGCTGGTCCGCCATGACATCACCCATCTTGGTGTGCTTGTTGCATGCCGAACTCAACGCTTGCAAGCATGGTCCAGCTACGGCTTCGGATCATCCGGACGCACGATACTAAAACCCATCGGCGTCAGTGCATCGTTGGCTTTGTCCAAGAAGACCCAAACTTGTTGGGACTCTGCAGCCCTCGAGCCTCGCATCTCCTCCAAGGATCTTCTGGTTGCCGCAAGCTCAGAATTCTCCTGGGCAAGGCGCTAAACCTCTTTGGCGTTCTGCTGAATCTTTTCAGCAACCTGCCTTTCGAGCATACTGAGCTCCTCCTCCTGGAGGTGGATCTTGTTCTGTCTGTCGACCAGGTCCTTCTCCCTGCCCTGCACCTTCTTCTCCCTGGCAGCAATTTCATCCTCCCTCTTGTGGAGGTCCTGTCCTCGCTGCCAAGCCTTCTTCTCCTCCTTCTCGTAGCGCTCCTCCAGCTTCTTGGTGCGCTCCGCGAGACTCTTGTCACCCAGAGTCAGCCTCTGAGTAAGCTCTTCCTCCCACTTCATGAGGTCATCCCGCAGCTCCAGGAGTTTTTGCTCTTCATCTTTGAGTTTTCTCTCCCGCTCCTCAAGAGCCTCCCGGCCTTTGATGAGGCTGCTGTGGACGGCGTCGAGCTTCTCTTGCTGATCACTCACTGCATTATTAGGAGCTACATCCTGTTCGTAGATGGCCCGGGACTAGTTGTCAAGGGATCGTGTCATGCTCTCCCTCTCATCCAGCAATTGGCCCCAGTACTCCATCCGGGCCTTCTCCTTCTTCACCCACTCCCTATCGTCAGCCAGCCTGGTTTGCGCCAGCTTGGTCTCAAATTGGAGCCGGTTGCGTCACCTCCTAAGGGTTTGGCGCTCCTCCTCGAGGGCCTTGCTGTCGTGGTAGAAAGCCTGCTGCACTTGACGAAGACTGGAGCAGGCGTTGTCGATAGACAATGATAGAGGGATCGGCTCCGGACCTACATGGGTCCTCTCTGCTGGCTCCAGCAGGTTCTCTACAACAAAAATCAGGTCCCACTCTACAAGAGTGGTCCCCTGAGCCTCCACGGCATTAGGGCTGCCCTTCGGGATAGCCTCAGCCGCCACCAAGGAAGGTCCTGTAATAGAAGTTTTGACCTCTGGAGTTGGCTCTGAAGGTCCGCTGCCGAGTCATCAATAATTGGTCCCTCAAGCGGGGGGGGGGGGGGGGGGGGCGGAAACTTCATCTTGGCACCCTCGCTCAAGCGCGGGCACCTCCGGGACCACCACCTTCGGGGCAAGCGTTGAAGGTTTAGCCGGAGCTGAAGCCACTTTCGGCTCCAACGCTGGCGCCTCTTCCACCACCGGCTCAGGCGCTGGCGCTTCGACCATCATGGGCTCGGGCGCCCGACACCTCTACAGCAACCGGCTCAGGCGCCGAGACTTCTTCAATGACCGGCTCTACCGCCGGAAATTCATCAGCCACTAGCTCTACCGTCGAGGCTTCATCAACATCTGACTCTACCGCCGGGGCTTCATCAACCACCGGCTCCACTGTCGGGGCTTCCAGCTCTAGGGCCGAGACTGCAGCCACCTTCGGCTCCGAGGCTGGAGCGTCCATCATCTCAGCATCCGAACCCGGAGCTTCAACCTCCAGGACTGTTGCCGCTGGTACATCTTCATTCCTGTGGTCCGGCGCTACCACGGGAGCTTCAGGGGATGAGTCAAGGTCCAGGACCATGACAGCCGGCGCCGGGGCTGCCGCGACCTCAGCCACCAAGTGGGTCGGCGCTGGGATTGGAGTCGGAGCCTCCGCCTGCACAGCCTCAGCTGCTGTAGGAACCAAATTTACCTCGGAAGGCTTCCGCTCCAGCTAGCGCGGAACCTCTTCCCCGATCGCTCGGGGATGGACCCTATCGCCACTGCCGTGGTAGCTCCGGAAGGTTACTTGGAACTTGCTGCTGCCGTTTGCGTCTGCTTGGTTGAGGCCCCCCTCGACTGAAAAGGACCCCCGGGCCTGGAGCCCTCAGTAGGCCCTGGTACTGGTGCCACATGGCCGGAGCTAGCACCCCGGGGTGATGCCGATGCTGGGGTAGTTGCCACTATTGAAGACCTTCCCCTCCGGGGAGAAGGAGCTGCTGCGGAAGGAGCAGGTCTGACAGACCTCCCGTCAGAGTGCTTTAACTTCCTCTTACGGCTCGAGGGCTCAGCAAATTATTTTCCCTTGCCCACGACTTCAACTTTCTGTCTCAGGGCGGAAGGGGGATCGCCAACCCGGTGGTCGAATGCCTCTCAACTTCACCGAGGTCGTCAAGCACCAGCACCTTCCACCGGAGCTCCCTGCTGAACTCCGCCTCCATGTTAAGAGGGAGGGAAGCCGCTGGCGGAGTCAAGTCGTCACCCTCGATGTCGATGCCGTGCTGGAACTTCTTGACGTGAAACTCCAAAGCTGCGCCTTCCATGTTGGACTTCAAACCGGTCTCGATCCGGTCGTCGTCCATCATGCTGTTGAGGGCCCATGCAAGCATCTCCCTCTTATTCAGCAGAGCCCACCTGTTGACCAGGAAGTTACAGAATACCATCTGGGGAGTCACCCCTCCCTCCACACATTGGCGGATCCTGGTCAGAGCAGGGTTGAAGGCATCCGATAGTACCGGAACTTCGCTCCAAGCTTCAGTGTCGACGTTGGGGAGGCCTTCGGGCAGCTCCAGCTTCTCATGCTCCTCTGCCGTGATGACAATCCAATCCTTCTTCCAATCGTCCCACTTGCCAGAAGGGAACGACCTCAAGTACTTGTACGGGCACTTCTTGCACTTCACAAAATAATAGAAGCCACGATACTCATCACTTTTGTCGGTGGTGTGGATGGTGAAGAAGGTGCAGAAGAGCTTGACGCAGGGGGGAATACGCACACACATCTCGCGGAAGTGGACAAAGATCGACACCAGAAGAATGGAGTGGGGGCAAGGTGGTACAGCTGCAGACCATAGAAGTCTAGCAGCATCAAGAGAAAAGTGGAGAAGGGTGGGATCAGTCCCACCAGGGCGTACGTGGAGAAGTACACCATGTCGCCAGCGTGCTCCTTCTTGAACGGAAGCTTACCGGCGTGGATCAGGTGAGTGAAGGAGTCATTGGACCACCCCATGAGGGCCCGGACCTTCTTGAGATCACCGTCGGTCTTAAGGTGGCTCTTGCAGAGTCCCAACTCCATCACAGCACAGCTGGGCGAGAGGTGAAAAGCTGGCTAAAGTTTGGAGGATTGGAGCGCAAGTTCAAAAGAAAGCGTAAAGGATCCCCAAACGGTGCGCGCTTTCCTTCTTAAGTAAGCCTCCGCAACGCTTGGATGGAAACCGCAAAGGAGCCGACGATACAGTTCAATAACTTCACACTGCCAATGACAAGGGGGCCCGGGGCCACCCCAACGATCAAGTTGAGGTCCTCACCCCAGGCGAACAGTTGTCATCATGAAAGGCGAGAAGCCCAAGGGCGGCGGCCTGACAAGGCACGCGGAACCTATATGGTTTTTGTTTCGAGAACCGGCGACCTTCAATTGCGTGAGATCCGCACGCTCAGATCTCACCTGCTGCATCTTGGATGTGCCACACGGCATTGGTTAAACTGTGAAATACCGCCAACGACACATCCGAAGACCCTTGAAGACACTGCTCAAAAATTGAAGGATGGACCCACCTCCGGTAGAACGACTTCATCCAAAAGGTCCGTCCTAGAGGTGGGCCTAGGGGGCCACTGTCAGTACCCTGTGTACCGCATACCCCTTGGGACTACAAAAGACCAAAGGAACTTCACCTGTCTGAGTTGAAGACCTGCAAATGCCCCACGTGTCATACGGGACCGGACCTGCCTCCCTTCTATGGTTAGTCCCGGTGCTGCCACGTGTATACATCAACCGGAGCTACGTCCTACACATGGGAAAGCTCTGGGCTAAAAACGTGCGAGGCACCTCCGGACCTAACCCACGACAGAGGGAAGCTTCGGTACCGACACGTGTCCAACCAGCGGACCTTCAGCCTCAACAATTAGACTGGTGGACCCCAAATGGCTCGGACCTTCAAGGGACAATCAAAGACTTCAAGACCCGATTAAGTGTCATTAATACCATATGGCACTGTCAAGGCCCATTACCACACTATTAAGGGTAATTAACCTCATTAATTGTGTATTAAGCATCAGTAACCGCCAGGGCCACATGTCGGGCCAGGCTAATGGTGTAACGACTAGTCCTTGTACTATAAAAGGACTGGTCGAGCGATACACAGAGAGGGTTCTTCTAGAGATCTTCCATACTCGGCTCTGACACACACTCACAAGTGCTCAAACGCTCAATACAACAACTACACACCCCGTGGAGTAGGGTATTACGCTTAGGCGGACCGAACCACGTAAATCTTTGTGTCTATTTGCCATCGTGTTCTGATTCTCTGCGCGCCCAATACCGAACTACAAACTCTGCGGGCTACCAACGATAGTACCGAGAGAATTGCCAGAATAAGACTCCGACAGGGGTAATGGATTTAGATCGGACCTTGGAGCAAGAATTCGAGAGGGTCAAACAAAAGATGAGGAAATTCAGGAGATCAAGGTAAGGACCCAAGAGGGAAGAGAATTCAGATTTTATGAGGATGAACACAATACTTAATGGCTTGGAAAGAGGATTGTTGTGCCCAATGACAAGCAAATTCGGGAGATGATATTGAAGGATCCACATGACTCACCGTACTCAATTTATCCCGGTTGTACGAAGATGTACAAGGACTTGAAGACATGTTATTGGTGGGCTAGCATGAAAAAAGACATAGCTGAATATGTAGCTTTGTGCGATGTGTGGCAGCGAGTCAAAGTTGAACACCAAAGGCCAACTGGATTATTGCAGCCATTGAAGATTCTGGAATGAAAGTGGGAATAAATTGGTACAGACTTTATAGTTGGTTTACCATGAACTTAGTCCGGTTATGACTCAATTTAGGTTATTGTGGATTGGTTAACCAAGTTAGCTCACCTTATTCCTGTCAAGACCACCTTTAATGGGGGGAAGTTGGTTGAACTATATATGGGAATAATAGTATGTTTGCATGGAGTTCCAAAGAGGATAGTGTCGGATAGAGGTTCTCAATTTACCTCCAGGTTCTGTCAAAAATTACATGAAGCATTGGGAACAAGGTTAAATTTCAGCTCAGCGTATCACCCTCAAACGGATGGACAAACTATGAGGATCAATCAGATTTTGGAGGATATGTTAAGAGCTTGTGCTCTGAAGCATGGGAAAAGTTGGGACAAGAGCTTTCCGTATGCGGAATTCTCATATAACAATAGTTACCAAGCAAGTTTGAAGGTGGCACCATATGGAGCACTATATGGAAGGAAGTGTAGGATACATTTGTTCTGGAATTAGGGCAGAATCAAGTATTTGGACCGGATATGTTGCAAGAAGTTGAGAAACAAGTTCAGATTATTCGTGAAAACTTGAGGGCTGCTCAACTAGGCCAAAAAGGCTATGCGGACAATAGGAGAAGGAAACTAGCTTTTGAAGTGGGATATTTTGTTTACCTCAAGGTGTCACCAATGATAGGTTATAAGAGGTTTAACATAAGAGGCAAGCTAGCACCTCGATACATTGGACCACTCAAAATTGTGGACAAAAGAGGGGAATTTGCATATAAGTTGGAGATGCCAGCACATCTATCGGATGTTCATGATGTGTTTCATGTTTCCCAGCTCAAGAAGTGTTTATGGGTGCCGGAAGAACAAGTGCCAATTAGAGGCATATTTGACTTATGCCGAGCAACCGGTCAAAATCTTGGAAACCAAGGAGAGAGTCACAAGGAACAAGGTTATTCGATGGTTCAAAGTTCAATGGAAGCATCACACAGAATCGGAGGCAACTTGGGAGTTGGAGGATGATCTCAAGAAGGAATTTCTCTATCTCTTCTCTTCCGCGTTGAATCTCGAGGGAGAGATTCATATTAAGGGGGTGGGTTTGTAACACCCTCATTTTCATGAATCGTGCATTGCATAAGTTCATATACATGTTTAACATTAACCCACATAAAAAGGAACAAGTTTGAAATGAATTTAAAGCAAATTCGCACTTAAGAATTCTGGAAAGTGCGGACTAGTCCGTTTTCGGTGCGGACTAGTCCGATTTCTCTCTGACCTCGCTCGGACATGTCCGTTTTCGTGCGGACTATTCCAGTTTTCCCTCTGCACTATTTCGGACTTGTCCGGTCCATTGCGGACTAGTCTGGTATCCCAATTCCTTAAAAATTTCTCCAATTCTCTGGACTTGTCCGGACTTGTCTAAAGTCCAGAGGACTTGTCCGTTTCCCCTCTAACTAAAATTTGACTTGTCCGCTTTGGGTCAGACCTGTTTGATTTTCCTCTAACCAAGTTCGGACTTGTCCGATATAGTCCAGACTTGTCCGTTTTCGCATCTGTCAATCTTCGGACTTGTCCGGCCATTTTCAAACTTGTACGTTAAATCATGATTCCGAGTTGATCTTTTATTCCACGACGTGTTTTTGGATTCTACATTAAGTGGGCCTAAGGATGTCGTGTCTAACTCTTTTTGGAGCCCATGTGGGACCCCACACCGGCCTCAACTCAGCCCAAACTCAAAATCCATCAAACCCTAGCCCTCCACCCTTATATAAACAACCCCACCTCTTGACTTTACATCCTTTTGCCTCAATTGAAGTCCACAAAACCCTAGTTCATGGAGATCCGTCATCAAGGAGGAAGAGGGATATCCCAAGCAAGAAGAAGAAGATGAGGAAACGAAAGAGGATCAACATCTCCATCATGTTTCGTTCTTCATCACCAATTCACTATCAAGTTCTTCATCAACCCTAGATTGTCAAGATCCAAGTGTTGCCTCCAAAACCCTTGATTCATTGGAGTTCTAAACACGTGGTACACTTCTATTTCCTCTTTCTCATGTGAATCCAACCACGTTTCTCCAAATTCACGTCGATCTAGAAAACCCTAGTTTGTTGTTTCTGTGAAGGGCGAACTAGTCCGACCCTATAGCAGACTAGTCTGATTTTGCTGACTATTTTCTGCTGAATTAATTCTAAATTGATTCGAATCAACTCCAAACATGTTAAACACTATTACAACTAGTTAGTAAACATCATTAACAACTCATTGACTAGTTTTGCTTCGCATTTCCATCAATCATGCATGTCATGACATATTGAGTAATATATGTGCACTTATTGATTGTAATTCTTGTGTTGTATGTTTATTGCATGGTTTAGACAGATTTGCGCTAGACAGTGTTGCGGAGGACCTCCAATACCAGAATTTTGAATACTTTGATACCAATCAAGCCATAGAGCAAGGCAAGTGTCCTTGAACACATTGGTCCTGTTCTAAAATAAATGTTTTGTTTTCATAATTGCATGCTTGAGTCAATTTGATGGGAATTCTTCTGATAGGAAGTTTACTAGCTTTGTTTGACAACCCTTGTCACCTGGAATACATGGTAGAGAATCGGGATGGGCTTTTTACCTTTTTGCTTCGCTTAATTAATTGGGATGGGAAAACAACTATACCACTTAACTATGCATTAATGAGATTATGGTTAATGTAAACTGGTTAATGTGATATGGTAGTGGGTGATCTAAGCAAGCATGATATGTGGATGGTTGGATGTTATGGTGGTTTCGCTTGCTTTAGATCTAAGGACCGGTTCGTGGAGTGACCATCCAGGATTTACAGTGCCACCACGAGGCCAAGTATGGGTGCGGTGTATCTGATTAATTAGGGTATTGCTAGTATTGCTAGGATCATTTGGTGCACCGAGGAAGGGGAGTCGGATTGGATTTGGATATGGTTGGCGGGACTCCCTGGGATCTGAATGGCTCAAGAGGGGGCCCTTGGTTGAAGATGTGCTCAGTTGGAGACATCGCCACCGGTGAGACCTCAGTGGGTCCGTACATGCTAGTAGTCCCTTTGTAAAGGCTATTTTGTGATCTCTTGTCAACACACCAATGGAAGTGTGAGATGGAATAATTGAGATTCCTTAGTCACCGCAAGGTGATGAAATCACAAACACGTGGGTAAAGCGGTACAACCTCTGTAGAGTGTGTTATAAAACTATCATGATAGTCGTCCTCCTGGTTATGAGCAACATGGACCCTCACATGATTAGAGGTGTTTTGGTATTGGGATGGTTTGGTAATGGTTAAGATGGTATTGTGGTTTATGATAATGGATATGATTAATGGTATTGAGAAATCTGGAATATGGATGATGGTAATGAAATATGGACTGGTATTATGATAACTACATCGTTTATGATGGGTTTACTTCACTTACATATAATATATTGCTTTTCAAATGTTTTAATGTACTTTTCAACACTTGGCCTTTATTATTGTCGTCATTTGTATCAGACACATGTCATACTTTCCACACTTGTTGAGTACGACATGTACTCACCCTTGCAATTTCCCCACCAATAGTTGCAGGTCAAGAATGGGAGTATAACGTTGATAATGCGGAGCTCTAGGCCATGTCTGCCATCAGCTTGCTTGTGGATTGATTGGAGCTGCGCCATATACCCTTTTTGCTTAGCTGCTTAGTTTGCTTTATTTAGTTTATTTCTGCTGCTTTAGTTCAAACTTGTCATAATATTCATTAGAGCTTGTATTCGAGGATATTATGAATCGCGTAATAAAAGTGGTTAACTAATCTTGTTCTGTTGAAATTTTTTGTATGTACTTTTGTGAATGCACTCTTGTTTGTGTGTTGAACGTCCTGGCCACACATATGTGTTCACTTGGTTCATTTTTGGAACTGGGTGTCACATTCATGAAGACCAGGCCGCCTACCTTTCCTCAAGCCATGGACCCTATGGAAGCTGATGATTGGTTGAAGTCTGTTGAGAAGAAACTTGCTATAGTCTAGTGCAGTGATAGAGAAAATGTTCTTTTTTGCTCACACTAGTTGGTTGGAGCTGCTGCTGATTGGTGGGAATCCCTTTGCAATGCCCATGAAAATCAGGAGAGAATTACCTGGGATGAATTAAAGGAGAAGTTCAATTCTCACTATGTGCCATAGGGAGTTATGATACTGAGAAGGTAAGTATTTGATGACCTCATGTAAGGAAGGATGAGTGTGAGTGAGTATCTCAATAAATTCACTCAACTGTCTCGATATGCTCCAGAGGACATCAACACGGATAGCAGGAAGCAGTATCTGTTCATGAGAGGTCTCAACAAAGAAATTCAAGTTTTGATGCTCAATGCTGACTATGCAAATTTTTAGAAGCTGGTTGACAAAGCCATTGTGGTTGATTACAAGATTCGCGAGATGGAGCTAGATCACAGAAGCAAGATGCCATATCATGGACAGCCACAAGGAAGCAATGTCCGTCCTCGCTGTGCACCGCTTGTTGCACCATATTACAACTCGTCCGTTGCAGCATACCGCCCTGTTTCTCCACCGCGACCCCGACAACCAATGCAGCAATGCCTGTCCATGCAAGCACCTCGCTTACCTTTGCAGCCTACGCCACGCCCAAATATGCTTGCCTATGCTCAAAACTAGCCTCGCCCTAACTTTGCTGGTGCCACTGGTGGAAAGACTTGCTATATTTGTGGTCAAGCGAGACATTTTGCTAATCAATGCCCAAGAACTGTTCAAGGTCAGATGAACAATGCTCCAAGGCAGAATCCTAGGTCCAATGGACGAGCAACTCAAGGCAACCGAGGACTGCATAATTCCGCTCGTGGCAAGGTGAACCATGTATCTGCAGTAGAGGCTCAGCAACCTGAAGATGTTATGATTGGTATGTTTCTCGAAAACTCCTACCCCGCTACTATATTATTTGATTCTGGAGCATCCCATTAATTCATCTCATTAAAGTATGTTGCAAAGTATAGCATGCCTATATCATACTTGAAGTATACCTTGTTGGTTAAGTCTCTTGTAGGACAGATGAGGACGAATACAGTATGTCCAAAAGTAAGTATTTCCATAAGGGGGTAGCTCGCCATCCTCATAGTCCTGAATTCACAAGGCTTGGACATCATACATGGAATGGACTGGTTAAGGAAGCATAATGGAGTAATTCTATGTGCCACTCGGATAGTGCAATTGACAAACGAGGAAGGAGTCAGTATAGAATTCAAGGCAGTTTAGCCGACAACCGAGGAGGCAATGGTAAATCATGCAACAGGAGTAACTTTGGAGGAAATTCCGATTGTTCGTGAGTACCCAGAATTGTTTCCTGAGGAATTGCCAGGTATGCCACATGATCCTGACATCGCGTTCGTCATGGATTTAGTACCTGGAACTACACCTATAACAAAGAGGCCATATAGGATGCCTCCTAAGGAATTAGCAGAGCTCAAGAAGCAGATTCAAGAGCAGATAGAAAAGGGTTTTATACACCAAAGCTCGTCGCCATGGGTAGCCCCAGTGCTTTTCATAGATAAGAAAGATGGATCCCAAAGAATGTGTGTGGATTACCAGTCTCTCAACAAGGTGACGATCAAGAATAAGTACACACTGCCCCGCATAGAGGATCTGTTCAACCAAATGAAGGGAGCCAGAATATTCTCTAAGATTGATCTTCATTCGGGATATTTCCAAATGTAGACTAGACCGTCAGACATACCCAAAACGGCTTTCAAGACACGGTATGAATCCTATGAGTATACGGTCATGTCATTCAGATTGACTAATGCATCCGCATACTTCATGTATCTTATGAACAAGGTTTTCATGGAGTATTTGGATCAGTTTGTGGTAGTTTTCATCGATGACATCATGATCTACTCGAAAAGCGAAGAGGAGCATGAGGAGCATCTAAGGCTGACATTGCAGAAACTGCGAGAGCACCAGTTGTATGCCAAGTTCAACAAGTGTCAATTCTGGTTGAGGGAGATATCATTCCTAGGCAATGTTATCTCTGGAGGAGGAGTGTCAGTTGACCCAGGGAAGGTTAAAGATGTGCTAAAGTGGGAACCACCGCAAAACATGAAGGATATAAGGAGTTTTCTTGGAATGGCTGGGTACTACCGTCAATTCACCAAGGACTTTTCCAAGATAGCGAAGCCCATAACTGAACTGTTAATGAAGGAGAAGCCTTTCAAATGGACTCAAGCTTGTCAAGATAGTTTTGAGGAATTAAAGAAGAGGTTAACAACAACACCTGTGTTGGTATTGCCAGATGTGAGCAAGAGCTTTGATATCTATTGCGATGCTTCAAGGCAAGGACTTGGTTGTGTATTGATGCAAGAAGGTCGAGTAGTAGCTTATGCAACTAGACAACTGAAGAAACACGAGCAGAATTATCCTATGCATGATCTCAAACTTGCAGCCGTAGTACATGCATTGATGATTTGGAGACATTTTGTTCTTGGCCATAGATGTGAGACTTACACGGATAGAGTCTCAAGTACATTTCATGCAAACGGATCTGAATTTGAGACAACAACAATGGCTGGAACTCATTAAGGATTATGATGTGGGAATCAACTATCACCCAGGAAAGGCTAATTTAGTGGCTGATGCTTTGATTCAGAAAGGAGTAAGCCACCAACTCATGGTTCGAGAGTTGCAATCCGAGCTATGCAAGGAGTTTGAACGGTTGAATCTTGGATTTGTGAATGAGATGGGAATAATGGAGTTGAAATCAACTCTGGAGAAAGAAATATGAAAAGGTCAGACACGGGATAAGGAGATCCAGGAAATAAAAGAAAGAAACCAAGAAGGAAGAGAATTCATATTTGATGAGGACGACCATGATACTCTATAGCTTGGAAAGCGGATTGTTGTCCCTAATGAGAAGTGTCTCCGATAGTTGATCTTAATGGAGGCACATGACTCACTTTATTTTATCCATCCCGACTGTATGAAAATGTATAAGGACCTAAAGACACGCTATTGGTGGGATGGTATAAAGAGGGATGTAGCTAAATATGTCGCATTGTGTGATGTATGCCAACGAGTCAAAGCTGGACATCAAAGGCCAGCTGGATTATTACAGCTGTTCAAGATTTCAGAATGGAAGTGGGAAAAGGTTGGTATGGATTTCATAGTTGGTTTGCCTCACACTATAGCGGGATATGATTCTATATGAGTTATTGTGGATCGGTTGACAAAATCAGTGCATTTCATCCCTGTCAAGACTACCTATAGTGGAGCGAAGTTGGCAGAATTGTATATGGTAGGAATAGTGTGTTTAGACGAAGTACCCAAGAAGATAGTGTCTGATAGAGGTTCTCAATTCACCTCAAGGTTCCGGCAAAAGCTGCACGAGTCATTGGGAACTCAATTGAATTTCAGTTTTGCCTATCACCCTCAAACAGATGGACAGACCGAGAGAACAAACCAGATATTGTAGGACATGCTAATGTAAAAGCCCGCATTTGAGAAACACAAGAAGCAAAAATATGAACTTAAAGTTTTTAAGTTAGTTATAAATTCAAACTCATATTGTTGGAATGCATAGTTCAAAATCACCACTACCGGTGTTTTGGTCCAAATAGTTGACATGTCCAAGTTTAACAATTGTAAACTCTAGATATCCAATTAAATCAAGGAAATCTATGCATTAACATTCAAATTTAGATAAAAATTTTGAATTCAAACCAAACTTTGCTCAATATACACATTGGACTCCACCATGTAGTTCCTCCTAATTGGAAATGTAGCCCTGCAAATTCACAGCAATTTAAGGATTCCTTTATTATTTTAGTTCAAATTTTGCAAACAGCAGTAAGGAGATAATAGCAAAGGTGGGACCCACCTATCAGTATGCCCCACATGTTAGCACAGCACATTGGAAGAATTTTCTTCCTTCTCGGGTGCGTGCGCCACACACGAGAGCCACCCACTCCACGTTTCCTTCCCGCTGAGTGTTGACGGCTGTTATATACCTGTCGGTGATTTGGAACCGGCAGATCTCCCTACACTGCTAAAGTGATAGGGGAGTTTGATGTTCGGTATGGGCGTGCGGAGATTCAAGAAGGTGAGTTGGAATGGACACAGGAGACACAAGAGTTTACGTGGTTCGGGCCGCCTGAGCGTAATACCCTACTCCACGGATGTGATGGTGTTGTATTAGCTGTTTGAGCTTGTGTTCAGCGTCAATGGCGTGTATGTCTCTGGCGTATGTGTGTGTGTAGCCCCCAGAACGTGTCGTCGGCCTGTCCTTTTATAGTACAAGGGCAGGCCGTTACAAGTTAGCCTGGCCCGACATGTGGCCCCGGCGGTTACTAGTATTGACACTTATTTAACACATTTAATTACTCTTAATGACCCTGTAAAGGGATTTGACAGCACCGTTACTGGTGTTAAGATCGTCCGTTAAGTGTCATTAATATGGCATTAATGACACTCAATCGGGTCTTGAAGTCCTTGATTCCCCTTTGAAGATCCGGAGCCATTGCAAGGTCTTCCGGAGGTTAGGGGCTGAAGATCCGACGGTTGGACACGTGGCAGCTCCGGAGCATACTGTGGGAGACAGGTAGCTCCGGGGCTACCCAACACGTGTCAGGTCTGGAGCTTCTCCCGGTCTGGGGTTAAGTCCAGAGGTGCCATTTCGGTACATGGCCTGGAGCTTCACCATTGTGGGCGGTAGCTTCGGTTTGGTAGTACACGTGGCGACCCAGGGATTAACCATGATGGAGAAGCGGGTCCGGTTATGTCTGACATGTGGGCCTTCGAGGGTCTTCAAACCAAGTAGATGATTTTCCTTTGAGATCTTTATAACCTCAAGGGTTGTACGGTTTCTAGGGTACCGACAGTGGCCCCCTGGACCTACCTCCGGGGAAGTCATTCCGCTGGAGGTGGGTCCATCCTCGTGACCTTTGAACTGAGTCTTCAAGGGTCTTTGAGGGTGCCGTTGGCAAGGACATGGAATTAAATCCTTGCCGCGTGGCATATCCCGCGTGTGGCAGATGAGATCTTTGGCGTGCGGATCTCACGCAATTGAAGGTCGCCGGTTCCCGATACGAAAACTGTATCGATTCCGAGCGCCTTGTCAGGCCGCCGCCTTTGGGCTTCCCGCCTCTTGATGACAACCGTTCACCTGGGTAAGAACCTCGACTTGATCGTCGGGGCGGTCCCGAGCCCGCTTGTCATCGGCTGGGTGGAATTTTTGGGTGGTACCTTCGACTTCCTTGCGGTTTCCATCCAAGCGTTGCGAGGGCTTACTTAAGAAGGAAAGTGAGCACCGTCGGGAGTTCTTTACGCCTCTCATCTGTTCCTGCGATCAAACTCCCAACTTGTGCTTCGCTTTTCTTCTCTTGCCTAGCTGTGCCGTGATGGAGTTGGGTCTCCGCGAGAGTCGCTTGAAAATCGACGGCGACCTGAAGAAGGTCCGGGCCCTCATGTGGTGGTCCTTGGACTTCTTCAACCGTTCGGCCCGCGTCGGTGGAGAGCTCCCATTCGAGAAGGAGCATGCCAGCGAAATGGTGTACTTCTCCTCGTACGCCATGGTGGGGTTGATCCCACCTTTTTCTTCCTTTTTCTTGATGCTGCTAGACTTCTACGGTCTGCAGTTATACCACCTTGGCCCTCACTCCATTCTCCTCGTGTCCATCTTCGTCCACTTCTGTGAGATGTGGGTGGGCATCCCCCTTGCATTGAACTCTTTCGAACCTTCTTCACCGTCCACACCACTGGCCGAAGCAATGAGTACCTTGGCTTCTACTACTTCGTGAAGCGCAAGAAGTGCCCATTCAAGTACCTCCGGTCATTTCCCTCTGGGAAGTGGGATGACTGGAAGAAAGACTGGATAGTCGTTAGGGTGGAGGAGCACGAGAGGTTGGAGCTGCCCGATGGTCTTCCTGGCATCGACGCGACGATCTGGAGTGAAGCTCCGGTGCTGGTGGAAGCTTTCGACCCTGCTTTGACCAGGATCCGGCAATGCGTGGAGGGAGGATTGACTGCTCAGGCAGTATTTTGCAATTTCTTGGTCAACAGGTGGGCGCCGCTGAAGAGGAGGGAGAAACTCGCTTGGGCCCTCAACAGCATGATGGACGACGACCGGGTTGAGACCGGGTTGAAGTCCAACATGGTGGGGAAAACCTTGGAGTTCCACCTCAAGAAGTTCCAGCACGGCATCGACGTCGACGGCGACGACTTGACTCCGCCGTCTGCTTTTCTGTGACGCCCGGCTCCAAAAACTGAACCAAGCTAACGTATATGTGTGCCCAGGATGTTCATCACACATACACGAGTGCAATCACAAAAGAGTATACAGAAAATTTCCACAGAACAAGATTAATTATCAGATTTATTACACAAATCATATCATCCTCGAATACAAGCTCTAATGAATATTAATGACAAGTTCAACTAATGCAGCGGAAATAACTAATTAAGCAAACTAAGCAAAAGGGATAGTGCAGCTCCATGCAACAACACAGGCAAAGCTGACGGTAGACACGGCCTAGATATCCGCATTATCGCCATTAAACTCACAATTCTGACCTGCAACTGTTGGGGGGGATTGCAAGAGTGAGTACATATCGTACTCAGCAAGTGTGGAAAGTATGACATGTGGCTGATTCAAATGACGAATGTAATAATGACTACGTGCTGAAAAGTACAGTAAAACATTTGAAAAGCAATATATTATATGTATGTGAAGTAATCCCATCATAAACCATGTAACCATAATAATACCAGTCCATAATTCACCATTACCAATAACCATAATCAATGTCATAAACCATAATCCCATCCATAACCATAACCATAATCATAATATCGACCATAACCATCACCAAACCATAACCATCCCAAATTCCAATTTCCCTCTAATCATGGAAGTTGTCCAGGTGCTCATAACCGGGAGCACGGCTATCATGATAGTTTTAATTAACTCTGCAGAGTTTGTACCTCTTTACCCACGTGTTCGTGATTTCATCACCTTTCGGCGACTAAGAATCTCCCTTATGCCCATGACCCGTCGGTCACATTACACACTTCCGTTGGTGTGTGGCCAAGAGATCACAAAATAGCCTTTACAAAGGGATTACTAGCCTATTTAGACCCCACTGAGGTTTCACCGGTGGTGATGCCTCCAACTGAGCACATCTTCAACCAAGGGCCCCCTCTTGAGCCATTCGGATCCCAGGGTAGTCCAACCATTCATCAACAAACCCAATCCGACTACCCCTTCCCCGAGCGTCCACAATGGTCCAAACAGCACTAGCAAAGCCCTAATTAATCAGCTATGCCGCACCCATACTTGGCCTCGTGGTGGCACTGTAGTCCTGGCTTATTCTCGCATGAACCGGTCCTTAGATCTAAAGCAAGCAAACCACCATAACATCCAACCCATCCACATACCAGGCTTGCTTAGATCACCCATTACCTTACCATATTAACCAGTTCATGTTAACCATAATCTCATCTATGCATAATTAAATTGAATGATATAGTTGTTCCCATCCCAATTAATTGAGCGAAGCAAAAAGGTAAAAACCCTTCCCGACTCTCTACCATAAATTCCAGGTGACAAGGGTGGTTTAGCAAATCTAGTAAACTTCCTACCATAGGATTCCCATCAAATTGACACAGAATGCAGTTTTGCAAACAAAACATTTATTTTAAAACAGGATCAATATGCTTCAAGGACACTTGCCTTGCTCCGGCGGATAGGGTTGCTCAAGCGCTTCGAAGTCTTGATTCTGGAAATCCTCGTACACGATCTCTTGAGCACTTCCCTCATAGATGCGATAGCTTCGATGATCGCGGGATGGGGACAATGCGTAGACGAAGTAGATGGCGCAGCAGTCCCTCGGCGGCACGACGACGGCGACGATCTCCGGCGAACGGCGGCACCCTCCTCCTTTTTTTCTTCCTCTTCCTCCTCTTTTTTCCTCTCTTTTCTTCCCTGGCGGCGGCTCTGTTCTCTGGAGTTTTTTTCTGGTGTCTTGGCGGCAGCGGTGATTTCTGGCGGCGGCTGTTTTTCTGGGATCGAGAAACCTACGGAGGCTTTTTATAGGCGCGGACTAGGGCCGGCGCTGGGAGGCGGGATTCGCGCAGGCGTGCGGCGTGGGGTCGCTTCGGCGCGGGAATCGGGAGGCGGGGGTTTCGGCAGGGCGCGTGCGGGTGGGGGGATGGGCGCTGGGGCCGGGACGGGTCGTGGGAGGCGGCGTCCGTGCGGATGGGCGCGTGCGCGCTGCGCTGGGGCAGGAGTGCGGGGCCCAGGCGCGGGGAGGCAGCGGGCGAGCAGGGCGGTGCCGATGGGGCCACGCGGCGCGGGAGGCGGGGCGGGAATCGCGCTACGCGCGGGAAATCGGCGGGTGGCGGGAGAGCCGGGAGGCGCGGCGCGCGGTTCGGCGGGGCCAGGCGGGTGGGGTCCAGCGCAGGCGGCTGGGCACGCGGCCGGTCCGGGCGAGCCGGCGGGGCGCGCTGCGGGGTGTCGGTGCTGGCTGGGCCGGTCGGCGGCCTGGCCGGCGGGGGTTTTCTTTTTTTTCTCTTTTTTTTTCTTTCTCTTCTTTTCTTTTTTTTCTTTATATTATTATTATATTTTATTATTTATATTTTATTTATTTTATTTATCTTATTTATTTTATTTATTATTATTTTATATATGTATATATTTATTATTATATAATTTATTTATATATTTCTTTTTATATATATTATTATTATTTTATATTTATTCCCTATTACAAGTTTTACGCTATTATTTTATTTTTCTTTTTATTCTTTTGCTACATACATTTGTATATTTTATCATTTTTCTTTTATTCTATTAATATTTAATGCATGAACATGTATGCAATGCATGATGCGAAAATTTAGGGTGTTACATTTTCTTCCTCTGAACGTACAAGTGGAGTTCAGCAGGGAGCTCCGGCAGAAGATGCCCATGCTTGATGACCTTGGTGTCGTCGAGAGAAGACCAACCTCCGGGGTAGCAATCCCCGGAGTACCCAAGGATGGCTCCGGCTCTACTCCTAAGCCGAGGGGAGAAGTCGTCGGCAAGGGCAAGGAGTTGGCGGATGAACCAGTGAGCCGGAAGAGGATGTTGCAGTACGCCGACGGAAGGTCCGTCGGGTCCGCTACTTCTGCGTCGGCTCCTTCTCCCCGTAGGGGAAGGTCCTCTGCAGCTGCAGCGACTGTTCTCGTAGTGGGGTCATCCCGGAACGCGACTGTTCCCGCGGTGGGGTCCTCTCGGAGCGCGGCTGTCCCCGCAGTAGGGTCCTCCCGGGGTGTTAGCTCCGGGCGTGCAACTCCAGCTCCTGGGCCGGGGGAGGCCTCCAGGTCCGGGGGTTCTTCCCGATCGAGGGGAGCCTCGACCTGGGAAACACCCATGGCCGCGACGAGTTCCGGGGGGGCCTTTCGGAGCTTCTGCGCCGGCTATGGCTAGCCCAGAACGCCCGGGAAAAAGGTTCCACGCAAGCTGGTGCGGAAGCCTCCCAAGGTAATTTTTGATTTCTACCTTGGATAGTTGTTTCTATTGTAGCAACTATTTTTTAATTTTCTTCGTTCATCATCTGCAGCGTCTCCAAGAAGGGGAGTGAGGCTCCACCCTCGGCCACAGTGGCTGAAACCGTAAGAGTGGGAGCTTCTGCTCCTGTCTCGGTGCCGCCCCAAGTGGTGGCTGAAGCTACGAAAGCTCCGGCGCCGGCTGTCGTGGTCATGGACCTCGACTCATCCCCAAAAGTTCCCGTGGTAGCGCCGGACCGCGGGAGTGAAGATGCGCCAGCGACACATGTCCCGGAGGTTGAAGCCCCGGGTTCTGGTGCTGCGATGATGGAAGCTCCAGCTGTTGAGCCGGAGGATGCAATAATCCTGGCCTCTGAGCTGGAAATTGTTGAAGCCCCGGCGGTTGAGCCGGAGGTCATTGAAACTCCGGCGTGCGCGCCGGAAACTGAGGTAGTTTCGGCAGTTGGGCTGACTACCTCCGAAGCACCGGCCGCTGAGCCGGTTATTGTTGGAGCTCCGGCCACAGGGCCGGTCGATGTTGAAGATCTTCCGGCTCCTGAGCCGGTTGTTGAAGAGGTGACGGAGCTTGAGTCCTCATCGGAAGAGGTGCCCAGACCGGAGCCAGTAGCGGCTCCTGCTCCGGAAGCGACAACGTTGGAGGTACCTGCGGTAGAGCCGGAGTGCCCCAGTGAAGTCGCTAGCCCCCAGCCTGAGGGGGTGAACGAAGATTTGGCAGCGGGGCCTTCCTCGATGGCGACTGAGGCCATCCCGGAGGATGGCCCTAGTGCCATGGAGACCCAGGGGACCACTCTTTTAGAGTAGGACCCAATTTCTGTATCCGAAGACCCGCTGGAACCAGCGGAGGAGACCCTAGCAGGTCCGGAACCCATCCCGTTGTCGTTGTCCATTGACAACGCATGTTCCAGTCTGCGTCAAGTCCAACTGGCCTTCTTCCACGACAGCAAGGCTCTTGAAGAGGAGCGCCAAACCCTTAGGCGGTGGCGTAATCGGCTCTACTTCGAGACCAAGCTGGTGCAGTCGAGGCTAGTGGATGACAAGGAATGGATTAAGCGAGAGAAGATCCGCCTGGAGTACTGGGGCAAGTTACTGGATGACAGGGAGAGTATGACTCGTGCCCTCGACGCTCAATCCCGGGAGATCTACGATCAGGCCAAAGCTGCCAATAATGCGGCCGATGCACGCCACGAGCAGCTTGAGGCCATTAACACCGCACTCATCAAGCGCCGAGAGGCACTTGAAGAGAGGGAGAAACGGATCGAGGATGAAGAGCAGAAACTCCTAGAGCTACGGGATGACGTCCTGAGGAGGGAGGAGGAGCTCACCGAGAAGGTGGCTCTGGCTAACAAGGGTCTCGAGGAGCGCGCCAATAAATTGGAAGAGCGCTGCCAAGAGGAAGAGGAGAAGACCTGGGTGCGAGGGCAGGAACTCTACGAACAAGAGTGTGCCCTTACTGCCAGGGAGAAGAAAGTGAGGGGTAGAGAGAAGGACCTGGTTGACCACCGGAACAAGATCCACCTCCAGGAGGAGGAGCTCGGAAAACTCGAAAGGCGAGTTGCTGAAAAGATTCAGCAAAACGCCAAAGAAGTTGAGCACCTTGCCCGCGAGAATTCTGAACTGGTGGCGGCCAGAAGATCCCTGGAAGAGATGAAGGGCTTGGGGGCTGAGGACTCCCTACAGATTTGGGAGTTCTGGAGCAAGGCCAATGATGCACTGACGCTGATGGGTTTCAGCCCCGTGCGCCCGGATGATCCGGAGTCGGAGCCGGACCTAGCGTTGCAGGCGTTGAGCGCAGCAGGTAGCAAGCTCTCCAAGGTGGGCGATGTCATCGCGGACCAACTGGAGGTTGAGGGGCAATCCCTGGTGAAGAACGTCACAGAGTATGTGCTGACGTGCTACACCAGCCGGAACTCCCAATTTCCTCTGGACCCGGTGCTTGAAGGCCCCGTCGAAGGAGAAGGCGAAGCTACCCGAGCCAGCGTATCGGAGGTTGCCCAGAAGGTCTCCCAATTCTTCCATAGGGTCTAGGACCATCTCTATAGTTCTCACTTGTATTTTCTCTTCTTCTTCCTCAATTTTGTAATCCCTTATCTCCATATGTAATCCCTTGTCTCCAGATGAATGAAATCCCCAAATTTTGTGAATTTCACTTTTTGTCTTCAACACTTTTACTTCACTTGGCCCCCTGGTATATGTACACAATTTGATTGTGAACATGTACCAAGAGGATATTGCGTTTTGTTGAAGACTCTTTCGCTCCGAACTTGTAGAATTTAGGTTCGAAGTCTTCGATAGTGAAGGCCCCCTGAGGTTGTCGGAGCTTAGAAGCTCCGGCATTGTCTATCGCTGGAGCTTAGTAGCTCTGGCAATAGTCTCTATCAACGCGTGGAGCATCGATAGTTATTCCTCTGGGGTGTCGGAGCTTAGTAGCTCCGGTAGTTACCTTTGCCAACACTCAGTTGGTTGGCAACAGACTCCATTTACAGGGTCTTCTCACCATCTTTTATTCAGCGTCGACGGCTGGCTCCCTTAGGGGAGTCGGAGCTTAGTTAGCTCCGGCTTTTCTCCATCAACGTAGATTTTATTTTTCCTGCACACTTAAGCCAAGAAAAATAGTAAAATTTGTTTCTTGTCTATAATTTCGTCGCGGCTTACGATTCTTTAGAAGACTTTAAGTTTAACAAGATTTTAAATACCACCGAATGTGCTGTCTTTTCTTCTAGATCCAACTGTCCATGGACCCGCCTTACTTCGGCCTGCCGGGGTGTAGGTAGAGTTGCTTACTTAGGGTGCTTGACCAGGCTAAGTCGATAGCACACTCCAGCCCTAGATTGGCTTGGCGGCTTCCAGGCGAGTTGGCCATGAACAATATTTGAATCCAAAAGAATTGACAATACAACTCGAATCATATATAAACCGGTCGAACTAAAATTTTCTTATGAATTGCACATCTTTGTTATAGACAAGAAAGAGAAAAATAAAAATATTGAGGCCGTACAAAATAAATGCACGTGGAGTCTATTTCACATGAAGATGTCTTTCATTATAGGTCCGGGGTACAGGGGAAACAAGTACACTCTTAGGGTACGGAACCAGGCTAAGCGTGTTTCATTTCTCGTTTGACCCAGGGTAGTTAGCCACACTTTTAGTCCGGAGAGTGTGACAAGTGTTGCATGAACTTTGCGGACCTTTCGGGAAAGGTCCGGCTGCTCTCCCGGAGGAACTACCCGACTCTGTACAATGACTCTATAACATACATCTCAAGTTACTCAAGACTCACCTCCGTGGTATTAAGTGTAGAACTTACGGAGGTGCTCAATGTTCCAAGGATTTGGGAGAGGTGTCCCATCCTCAGTAGCCAAGCGAACGCTTCCGGGACGGGATACTTTAATCACTCGGAAGGGCCCCTCCCAGCCGGGGGAGAGTTTGTTTAACCCTTCTCTGGACTGTATTCTCCGTAGCACCAGATCGCCTTCCTCGAGCTGTCGGTTGTGTACATGCCGCTGGTGATAACGCCGTAGGGCTTGACGATATCGGGCATTCCGAACAGCTGCTTGGCACCTTCCCTCCTCAAGGAGGTCTAGGTCTTCACGCCGGAGCTGGTCCCACGCGGCTTCGTCGAAGGTCCGGACCCGGAGTGAACCCAAGGTTATTTCCGAAGGAAGGATTGCTTCAGCTCCGTACACCAGAAAGAAGGGTGTCTCTCCGGTTGACCGGTTTGGAGATGTCCTGTTGGCCCATAGAGTGGGCGGAAGCTCTTCGATCCAGTTGGCTCCATGTTTTTTCAAGCGCTCATAAGTGCGCGTTTTAAGTCCTTTAAGGATTTCAGCATTTGCTCTCTCGACTTGGCCATTGCTGGCTGGGTGAGCTACGGAGGCGTAGCAAACCTGTATGCTGAGGTCTTCGCAATATCCTTGGAATGCGGAGCTTGTGAATTGGGTCCCATTATCAGTGATGATTTTGTTTGGGACTCCAAATCTGCATACAATGGACTGTAAAAAATTGATAGCAGATTGCTTGTTGATTGTCACAACTGGAGTTGCTTCCGGCCACTTGGTGAACTTGTCAATGGCGACGTACAGGAACTTGTAACCTCCGACGGCTCTTGGGAAAGGTCCCAAGATGTCCATCCCCCACACAGCGAAGGGCCATGTAGGAGGTATCATTTGTAAGGGCTGAGCTGGTGTGTGAATTTGCTTTGCATGAAATTGGCATGCTTTGCATTTTTTCACCAGCTCAGTTGCATCCTGGAGTGCTGTAGGCCAGTAGAAGCCATGCCAAAAGGATTTACCAACCAGCGTGCGGGAAGACGCGTGGTTCCCACACTCGCCTCCATGGATTTCTCCGAGGAGCTCGCAGCCTTCTTCCCTTGTGATGCACCGCATTAGGATGCCGTTGGCACCGCGCCGATAGAGATCCCCTTCTACGAACGTGTATCTTTTAGCCAATCTGACTACCTGGTCAGCGGATACGTCATCATCAGGAAGGATATTGTCTTTCAAGTAGTTCCGGATCTCCGAGATCCATGCATCGGAACTAACTTGAGCATTTGAGTCTTGCGTGTTGGGTTGCTCGGAGCTTCCGGCAGCACCTACGACCCTTGATGGCTGCCATGGTAACAGGGCCATCGGGACCGTCAGCTTCGGGATGCTGATCTCGCCCCCTTCGCTCAGTTCGGCAGGCTGAGCTGTGGGTTTCGACAATCTCCGGACAAAAGTTCCGTCAGGAGCCGGAGCTCCGGTTGACACTTTCATCGAGAGTTCGTCGGCTTTAGCGTTGTGAGCACGCTGAACATGGTGGAGATCTAGAACTTCAAAGTCCTTCTGAAGCCTCTGGACTTCAAGGAGGTAAGCAGCTAACTGGAGATTATTGCAGGAGCATTCACCCTTCACCTGCTTAATGATGAGCTGTGAATCTCCCTTGACCAGCAATTGCTTGACACCATATGACAGTGCCACCTTTAGTCTGTAGATGAGTGCTTCATACTCTGCCATGTTGTTGGTTGCCTTGAAGTCAAGGTGTACCATGTATTTCACCTTCTCCCCAGTCGGTGCAAGGAGAAGGATTCCAGCTCCGGCCCCCTGCTTTTGCATGGAGCCGTCGAAGTAGAGAGTCCAGTGAGGCATGGTGAAGGTTGGAGCTTGATGCTCCATCTTCTGCTCACTGGGGCCCCCAGGGTTTGATGGAGAGGGAGTCCATTCTGACACAAAATCTGTCAATGCTTGACTCTTGAGTGCTTGCCTTGAAATAAATTCAAGATCAAATTTAGCCAATTCCGCTGCCCATTTTGCAATATTCCCAGTTGAACTGGGATTATGCAAAATTGCTCGAAGTGGGTAAGAGGTCACCACTGAGACTTTGTGAGCTTGGAAGTAATGGCAAAGCTTCCTGGAGGCAATAAGAACTGCATAGAGCAGCTTATGCACCTCTAGGTATCGAGTTTTGGCATCATGTAGTACTTCACTAATGAAGTACACTGGGCGCTGAATGGCCCGGACCCTCCCGGAGGGGTCCGGAGCTTCCTCTTCACTGACCCGGATCCTCTCAGAGGAGACCGAATTTTCTTTGGGGACCTCCAGGTTCTGATCGGAGGAACCCGTAGCTTCTTCAGAAATGACCTGGACCCTCCTAGAGGGGTCTAGGTCTCCTGAAGCGACTTCTTGTGGATTCGGGTCTGGGAGCTAGGACCCAGACTCAGCTTTCAGGAACCTCCGGACCCTCCCGAAGGGACCTGGATTCCTGAGTATGGGGTAGTTCTGGTCTCTCCGCAACCAGAACCATACTGACGACTTCGTCAGTAGCTGAAATATAAAGCAACAAAGGCTCACCAGGGTTCGGAGCTACCAGAATTGGTAGGGTGGTGAGGAACTGTTTCAGCTCTTAGAATGCCTTTTCTGCTTCTTCGGACCATTGGAATGGTCCGGACTTCCTCAATAACTTGAAGAAGGGGAGTGCCCGTTCCGCCAGTCTTGAGAAGAACCAGCTGAGGGCTGCTAGACATCCAGTTAATTTTTGGACGTCCTTGATGTGGGTCGGTGGCCGCATGTCTTCAATGGCCTTAATCTTCGTCGGATTAGCTTCTATGCCCCGGTGACTTACCAGAAAACCAAGAAGTTTTCCGGAGCTAACCCCGAAGACACACTTGTTTGGGTTTAGCTTTGTGCGGGTGGCCCGCAGCTTGTCGAAGACAGCCTGCAAGGTGTCAAGGAGTGACTCCTTGTTCCTGACTTTGACCACGATGTCATCGACGTACACTTCCACTATGTTTCTAATAAGTTCTTCGAAAGTTTTGTACACAGCTCGTACAAAAGTTGAAGCTGCATTCTTGAGACCAAAGGGCATGGCTGTGTAACAATACAATCCATCTACTGTGATGAATGAAGTATGCTCTTCATCTTCCCTAGACATCCTGATTTGGTGATATCCGGAATATGCATCTAGGAAACACAGTAATTCACACCCGGAGGTGGAATCCACTATCTGATCTATTCTAGGTAGTGGGAATGGATCTTTTGGACATGCCTTATTTAGTGTGGTGTAGTCGATACACATCCGAAGCTTCCCACCGGCCTTGGGCACAACGACTGGGTTTGCCAGCCATTTTGGATGGAAGACTTCTCGGATGAATCCGGCCTCGAGTAACTTTTTCACTTCTTGTCAGATGAAGTTATGTCGTTCTACGGATTGCTTCTGAGGCTTCTGATGCACAGGCCAGGCATCGGGGTAGATCTTTAGATTGTGCTCAATCACTTCCCTGGGGATCCCAGGAATTTGTGACGGTTGCCAGGCAAACACGTCGACGTTAGCGCGGAGGAAAGTGATGAGCGAGTTCCTATTTGTCGTTCAATCCTCCCGATATACGGGTGGTTTGAGCGGCATCGGAACCAATTTGGACGACTTTGACGGGAATGTCGGTGTCGCCGCTTGGCTGCACTCGAGGTGCAGAAGTCGAGCCTCGTTGGCGAATGCTCGGGGGTTTTGGAGCTTGCTCCTGCCTGGAGTCCTCCTCTTGCGCTGTGGTGAGCGCATGGAGTTCTTCCAGTGCAGTTACTCCGGCAGTGCGATCTCTGCGGATCCGGAGAACGCCTACTGGTGTTGGCATCTTCAACACCAGATAACCATAATGAGAAGCTGCCATGAATTTATATAGGGCAGGTCTACCCAATATGGCATTGAAGGGTAAGTTGATCTGAGCGACGTCGAAGACCAACTTCTCGGTGCGGTACTTCTCCCGTGTCCCGAAGGTAACAGGGAGAGTAATAGCTCCGAGTGGGGTGATGGCCCCCGGATCTACTCCGGAGAAAGGTCGAGAGGGGTGGAGATTCGAAGGTCGGAGCTGGAGCTTAGTGAAAGCTTCGAAGCTAATGAGGTTTAGCCCTGAACCTCCGTCTACCATGACATGGTGGAGCTGGATGTTATTGATGGTAGGAGATACCATCAAAGCTAACTGACCTGCTCCAACCATGCTCCGGGGACAATCCGAAGCATCAAAAGTGATGGTTGTGTCCATCCACTTTCGATGGGGTTCCGGCCTGACTGTAGGAGCTACAGCGGCCATATCCCGACGCATAGTCTTGATGACGCGACGGGAGGTGATATCCCATGATCCACCAAAAATGGTGTTCATGGTCTTCCGACGCTCGTTGTCAGAGACGTCAGAATCATCGTCGACGGAGGTGTAGACGGCCTTCAGGACCTTTTTGGGATCCTGAAACCCCAACTCCTCTTCAGCCGGAGCTTCGTCGACTTTTTGCTTTCCTTCCCTCTATCGGAAAGGAGATTCTTCCCGGCGCTTGTTGTAGCGCTTGGCAAGGTTTTGGACCTCCCGATAGTCTTCCAAACTGTGGCTGCCCGTTTTGTGAATGGGACACCACACATTGGGTTTGCCACCGTCTTCAGAAGATGGTCGAGGTTGCTTCTCAGGGCGTGGCCCCCGGCCACCCGGAGCTGCAGCAGCTGCAATGTTGGATGTGCCGGCCGACGGCTTCTTCTTGCTGTTGGTCTTCTTTTTCTTCTTGCCACCCCCAGAGGTAGCGGCTTCTTCTTTGGAGGATTTCTTGTGACCCTCCGAGGTTGGTTTGGAGTGCATCTCACGGCCCTCCGCAGCTCTGGCACATTTGTCAGCCAAGCTGAAGAGTTCCGTGACACTGGTGATCTCCTTGATCGCCAGTTTCTCCAACATCATCTTGTCCCGTACACCCTGTCTAAATGCCACAATGACAGAGGCGCTAGAGATAGAAGGGATAGTGTTTCGTACCTGAGAGAACCTTTGGATGAATGATCGCAAGGATTGTCCCCCTTTTTGCACGACCGCAAAAAGGTCTAGTTCAGTGCCTGGTCGGGTGTATGAACTCCCGAAGTTGGCAGTGAACTGACGGCACAGCTCCTCCCAACTGTTGATAGAGTTGGGTGGAAGGCTCATAAACCAGGACCTGGCAGTCCCAGTTAAGGCCACTGGAAAGTAATTGGCCATCACGGCCTCGTTTCCTCCGGCTGCTAAGATTGCAGTGGAGTAGATCTAAAGAAATTCGGCGGGATTGACAGTCCCATCGAATTTTTCCGGCAGGTGAGGCCGGAACTTCTGTGGCCACCTAACCATGCGCAGATGCATGGCTAGGGCTGAACAACCTCCTCCCACTCCTTCAGGAGCAGAAAGGTCCTGAGCTTCCCGTCTTTCACGGGCACGCTCAATATGGACTCGGCCGTCCTGCTGGCGGTATCGGCGATCAAGCTCCGCCCGGAGGTCGTGAGTCGAAAGCCTGGATACCGTGTGAGTGTGTCGTGCCCCGAAGGGCAATGACATCACTTGTTGTGACGCAGCACGTCTCCTGCTATTGGAAACATGCGGAACAAGTCTTCCAAACAAAGTCCGCCGCTGCGACAGGGCTCTTCCTGAAGGAGGAGGACCCTGGTTGCTGAGGCGTTCGGTTGCTGCTGCAACCAAATGCTCCACATCGGCCCTCCACTGCTCCAGTGCATCCCGGGATGCATCCGGAGGTGGTGGGCGTTGGAGAAGAGCGCGCGCTGCATGGAGCGCGTCTTCCGGGTTGACGTTATTTGCCAACGCAGTAATTGACGCCGGCGCACCATCACGTTGCCCAGCACGATTTGCTGGAGGAGACGGTGGTGGTGGGAGTGTGACTCCTGCTGGTGCTGAGGCTCCTGCTGGTGGCTGCCTATTGGAGGGATTGCCCCCAACAGCATGAGCAGCAGGTTGGCCGTTGGATGATCTAGCAGCAGAGTTCACCATTCTCAAAATCTCAGGCGCCCCCCTACCTCGCGCGCCAACTGTCGGTGATTTGGAACTGGCAGATCTCCCTACACTGCTAAAGTGATAGGGGAGTTTGATGTTCAGTATGGGCGCGCGGAGATTCAAGAAGGTGAGTAGGAATTGACACAGGAGACACAAGAGTTTACATGGTTCGGGCAGCCTGAGCGTAATACCCTACTCCACGGATGTGATGGTGTTGTATTAGCTGTTTGAGCTTGTGTTCAGCGTCAATGGCATGTATGTCTCTGTCGTATTTGTGTGTAGCCCCCAGAACGTGTCGTCGGCCTGTCCTTTTATAGTACAAGGGCAGGCCGTTACAAGTTAGCCTGGCCCGACATGTGGCCCTGGCGGTTACTAGTATTGACACTTATTTAACACATTTAATTGCTCTTAATGACCCTGTAACGGGCTTTGACAGCACCGTTACTGGTGTTAAGATCGTCCGTTTAAGTGTCATTAATATGGCATTAATGACACTTAATCGGGTCTTGAAGTCCTTGATTCCCCTTTGAAGATCCGGAGCCGTTGCAAGGTCTTCCGGAGGTTAGGGGCTGAAGATCTGACGGTTGGACACGTGGCAGCTCCGAAGCATACTGTGGGAGACAGGTAGCTCCGGGCTACCCGACACGTGTCAGGTCCGGAGCTTCTACCGGTTTGGGGTTAAGTACGGAGGTGCCATTTCGGTACATGGCCCAAAGCATCCCCTTTGTGGGCGGTAGCTCCGGTTTGGTAGTACACGTGGCGACCCAGGGATTAACCATGTTGGAGAAGCGGGTCCGGTTATGTCTGACATGTGGGCCTTTGAGGGTCTTCAAACCAAGTAGATGATTTTCCTTTGAGAAGTTTATAACCTCAAGGGGTGTACGGTTTCTAGGGTACCGACAATACCAATTTCATCCGTCAATTTAACTCAATTATGTGAAGGATTTGTCACTTCTTGCACACATCACCTTTCTACCTAACCCAATTCCACTTGGACTGGGAGAAATATGTGTATGCAGCATTTTATGCAGGAAATGAGGAAGTGTAGAGGGACCAATCCTATAAAATATCATTCCTGCCAATCAGGCGACAACATGTGGCATCCCATGGATCAAATGGCCCACAAACAGGAGTATCCGAGGAGATCCAACGGTGTATCACCCAGATACATCAAGGGGGCCCACCTGGCAGCCACTAGGAGGAAGCACTCTACGTTTGGAGTGCTGATCAGGTCGGCCGAACTAGGGGTTCGGCCGACCCATTCCTGGCGCCAAACGCGATCAAACGACGCGTATTGGCTCCTCCTGGCTTGAAGGAGTCAATGGTGACGGATTCGCGCGCTTTTGGTGGCTGGAACTGACCACAACACTAGTATAAATAGGACCCCCTACCCCTCACTTCAACACACGCCACTTTAGCTTCATCTCTATTGTATACACTATCATCCATAGTCTTAGAGGAGTTAGGTTGTAGAGAGCAGAGTCTCTAGTCCCAATTCCAAATTGGGAAAGGAGTAGGGAGTCTCTCTCTTCCCAATCCTACATTGGGAAAGGTATGGCTCATGTATTCTTTCTTGTATTTGTGACTTTATTCATAATAAAGATTGTATCTTTAGTCTCTACTTATACATATACTTGGGCAAAGCATTTCTTGTTTGATTGTGGAGTCCATGTATGTGGAAGGTATAGCTTCTATGATGGTTTCATCATGAACATATCTCATTATCATAGAACCTATAGACCCCCACTATAGTCTAGTTAATTATAACATAACTAGGTTAGTATGGATAATTATGTTGTGTATCAACATTCATTCAATGATGATTCAATTCATTTCCTTAGGATGTATTGTGCCTAGGCTCTTAAGGTAATTACTTAATATGCTAGCATGGTGCTAGGATAGCTAAGTAGCATTGGATGTCTCGTAGACCCACGAATTGAAGAGGTTGGCAGTAGGTGGTGATAGCCCTATCTGTCCTTTGTAATCCACTACAGGAATATCGATCACTTACGTCGGCCAGGGCAACTTACGTCGGCCAGCCGACGTAAGTTAAATAAATTACGTCGGTCGACTGACGTAAGTAAAGGGACCGACAGTAATAAAAATTACCCACGTCGGCCTCGGCCCAGAGCCGACGTAATTAAGGAGACCGACGTAATTTAGACCTAACTTACTTCGGCCGCGAAGTGGGCCGACGTAAGTTAAATAAGCCGACGTAAGTTATTGTTTAACCTAAACGTGCGAGTGGTGCGCGCCTTCATTTCAAGCGCGTTGAGTGACCCAACCACCGCCGCCTGCCCCCCTAGCCGCCGCCCCGCCGCCGCTCCCCGTCTCCGCCCCGCCGCCGGCACGCCGCCCCGCCGTTGCCGCCCGGCCGCCCCCCGCCTCCCGCCCGCGGCCCTGCCCCCGCGGCGCCGCCCCGACCCGTGCGGCCCCGACCCCGAGCCGGCGCCCCGCCGCCTGCTCCCCCTCGCCGCCCCGCCGTCGCAGCCCGGCGGCCAGCTGCCTCCCGGCCGCGGCCCCGCCCCCGCGGCGCCGCCCCGACCCGCGCGGCCCCGACCCCGAGCCGGCTCCCCGCCGCCTGCTCCCCCTCGCCGCCCCGCCGTCACCGCCCGGCCGCCACTCGCCCCCCGGCCGTGGCCCCGCACCTCCGGCGCCGCCCCGACCCGCACGGCCCCGACCCCGAGCTGCCGCCCCGCCGCCTGCTCCCCCTCGCCGCCCCGCCATCGCCGCCCGGCCGCCACCCGCCTCCCGCCCGCTGCCCCGCCCCCGCGGCGCCGCCCCGACCCGCGCGGCCCCGAGCCTGAGACGCCGCCGCCACGACCCCGAGCCACCGCCGCCCCGGCTGCCCCCGCGCCGTCGCCCCGACCCCGAGCCACTCCGACCGCCCCGCTGCCGGCTCGCCGTCGCCGCCCCTGCGCCCCCGACTCCGCCGCCGATCTTCACTGCAAGTATTTCCTCGCCTCATGCATTTACATGAATTAAATTGCTCTCATTTGAATTAAATTTCTCTCATTTGAGTTATGGTTATGTTTAGGTTTATTGAATTTCTCTTATGGTTATGTTTAGGTTTATTGAATTGCTCTCATTTGAATTATGGTTATGTTTAGGTTTTGAATTGCTCTCATTTGAATTATGGTTATGTTTAGGTTTATTGAATTGCTCTCATTTGAATTATGGTTATGTTTAGGTTTATTGAATTGCTCTCATTTGAATTGAATTGCTTATGTTAGAATTGAGTTGATAAATTGATGAATTACAATGGATAATTGTTATGTTTAGGTTTATTTGAATTGCTTAGTTTTTTGAATTATGGTTACAATTTTAATTTTGATTGCTTGAGTGTTCAAGTACTATATATACATAAATGGGCTTTGGACAGGCTTGACAAGGCCTGACAAGGCCCATTTAGTGGTAAGGTAAAGTATGCGTGTAGACGGGCACGAAGGCGGACGATGACGGTGAGGATGGCAAGCACCTGCGCCAGCGTTGTCCAGGCGTCGCCTAGGCGTCAAGTCGCTCCGGACCGGACGCCATGGCCGGTCGACTCGCCTGGACCAGGCTCCTGCCGCCTGGTTGCCGCCGGCACTCTTCATTGCCTCTGTTCGCCCCTCGAGGCCTCGTTGCTGCTAGGTTGCCACCATCGTAGCCGAATCTCCACCGCCATCGTTGGATTGCCGCGGCCGCCGTCGCTGGAGTAGGGGTATCGAGGAGAGGAGAAGGGGATCGTCGCGGCCGCCGTATCTGGACTCTGGAGCGATGGAATCGTGGAGAAGAGAAAGGAAAATGAGTAGGGTTAGGTCAGGGAGGACTTTTATGTGGCCGATCTGAAGTGTGGACCATCAGATATGATCCGACGGCTCACAATAACTGGGCCGATTTTACTCCTCAGGCCCACTCGCCTCAGTCCTCCGCCTCCCCCGATGGCTTAGTCTTCGCCTCCTTCTCTAAGACCAACTTTCCTCTCAGTCTTTCTCTAGTTCTTTCCTCTCTCTTAAATGACCTCAAAATGAAAATGAGTAACGTAACATATAGCAATGTATTACCCGTTTCGGATCGGCACGTCTCACATGCCATTGGCATGTGAGACGTGCAGGTTCGGAATTGTCTCTTTTTGGACAGCCTCGGAGTGACCGAGGGGGCGTGGCTTGTGACGAGACGCGAGTCCGGATTTGGACGAGATTTCGGTGGCGTAACCCTGTTGTTCTCTGCTGCACCATTTTTGGGCGTGCAGTGGAGAACAGCGGGGTTATGCTGCCGAAATTTCGTTCGAATCCGGATCACGTGTCTCGTCATGAGCACGCTCCGCTCGGTCACTCTTGGGTGGGTTTAGGATCTATCTACCTAGGTTGTAGGGCCGTGACACATAACATAACAATACATTAACGACAATTTCTTTCGCATTAAACTGCAGAGTCAAACATGGGCGAAGACCGTAGTTGGATGTACACTGGTTGGAAGAGCAGAACTGGTGGTCACTCAGATGAGTGGTACGCCAAGACAGAAGCTTTTGTGGAATGAGCTTTTTCGTTGTCAAATAGCGATAAGGCGCGGTGCCCATGTACGAAATGCCGAAACGGAACATTTTTGGACAAAGTGGAACTTACGTTGCACTTGTGTCGAAACGGTTACGTGTCACATTATGACTTGTGGAACTTCCACGGTGAGACAGCTTCTCAAGATGTACAAGAAGTGGAAGTGGACAATGATGATGCTCAAGAGGTTGATATGATGGATGAGATGCTGGAAGCTATACGACCAGAGCTTACAGAAAATACTCAAACAGCAGAGGTTAAAGAGTTCTTCAAACATCTCACAGATTCATAAGAGGCTCTGCATGAACACACTAAAATGTCAATCCTCAATTTTGTGACTAGACTTATCGCAATTAAGTCGAAGTTCTTCTTTTCTAACAATTGTTACAACATGCTCATCGATTTGTTCAAAGATGCCCTTCCACAACCCAACAAATTGCCTAAGGATATGTACAACTCGAAGAAAATTCTTTCTGGTCTCGGGATGAAGCACGAAAAGATTGATGTGTGTCCGGACAACTGCATGCTTTTCTGGAGAGAGCATGCCAATGAGAACAAATGTTTGAAATGTGGTCAACCGAGGTTTGTCGAAGTTGTTAATAACGATGGTAATACAGTGACGACGGAAGTCGCACGTAAGAAGCTTCGTTACTTACCTGTGACACCGAGGTTGAAGCGGCTGTTCCTTTCAAAAAAAAAACGGCCAGACACATGAGATGGCACAAAGAAGGTGAGCGTGAGAACAATGGAGTCATGACGCACCGGTCCAATGGTGAGGCATGGAAGGCTCTGGACCGGTTCGACCCAGAATTCGCTCGTGAAGTGAGAAATGTTCGCATCGGGTTGGCGACAGATGGGTTCACGCCGTTCAGCACAAACGCCGCACCATACTCCTATTGGCCCGTCTTTATCATTTCGTACAATCTTCCGCCGACCTTTTGCATGAAGAATGAGTTTATGTTTCATAGCCTCATTGTACCTGGGCCAGATCATCCTGGGTCACGTCTCAACGTGATGTTGAAACCGTTGATCGAAGAGTTGAAAATGTTGTGGACAGGAGTCGAAGCGTACGACTGTTACAAGAAACAGAAATTCAACCTCCGAGTTGCTTATTTGTGGCCCGTTCATGATTTTCCGGCATACGGCATGTTTTCTGGATGGAGCACTCATGGTCGGTTGACGTGTCCGATATGTGCCTCGGACACCGATTGCTTTCGACTTACCCATGGAGGCAAGATATCTTACTTCGATTGTCATAGACGTTGGCTACCTCTGAATCACTTGTTTAGACAACATAGGAATGTCTTCAGAAAGAACACCGTTGTCACTAAAGGACCACCGAAACATCTTGATGGGTTAGAAATATCTGATATGTTGGACAAATTGGTGCCAGATGAAGGTCGTCCTGGATATTTCGAAGGTTACGGAGACAAACACAATTGGACTCACATATGTGGACTTTGGGAGTTACCATATGTGAAGTCGTTGATTCTAAGGCACAACATTGATGTTATGCATCAAGAGCGTAACATGGCCGAATGTATCATAAACACATGCATGGACATGACGGGCAAAACAAAAGACAATTTAAAGGCTCGAAAGGATCTTGCCGAGCTTTGTAACCGTCAAACTCTTGAGCTCTCCGAAAATGGTGGTAAACCACGCGCTCCTTTCTGTCTTCAACCTAAAGAGAAAAAAGAAGTTCTCGAATGGTTGCAAAGGTTGAAATTCCCAGATGGTTATGCAGCTAGTCTGAGACGAGCCGTGAATGTGAAAACGGGAAAGCTCATTGGGTTGAAGAGTCGTGATTATCACATAATCATGGAAAGACTTCTGCCTGTTATGTTTCGAGGTTATTTTGACGATGCAGTGTGGAAGGTGTTAGTCGAGCTTAGCCACTTCTATAGGCAACTCTGTGCTAAAGAAATCACGCCAGAGATGATGACTAAATTGGAAAAGGAGGTTCCGGTACTTTTGTGTAAGATGGAAAAATTTTTTCCTCCGGGATTTTTCAACCCAATGCAACATCTCTTAATTCATCTTCCATTTGAAGCGAAAGTGGGCGGTCCCGTGCAATATAGGTGGATGTATCGTATTGAAAGATCACTTAGATATCTGAAACCAATGGTTGGTAACAGGGCAAGGGTTGAAGGTTGCATCGCCGAAGCTTTTACTCTTAAGGAAGTGGGATACTTCTCAAGTGTTTACTTTGCAGAGGAAAACAATGTTAATACTTCGGTAATGCGATACAATATAGATGAGCAACCTCCTTGTAGCGATCTCTCTATTTTTGCAACAAGAGGCACTACTGTTGGTAGTTACACTTCATATGATGTTAGCGAAAAAGAAAGGCGTGCTGCATTCTTCTACATGTACGCTAATATGGAAGAAATGAATGAATATTTCAAGTAAGTGTTTCTCCTACACTTATGCTTTTCACCATCTTTTCCGACACATGTATTTTAAGAGGTTCTCTTTGTCGTGTAATATGTTCGACAAGCAAAATTGGAGACATACACATCAACCCACGAGCAAGCAAATAGAACATATTCGACGGGAAGGAATAAACGGGGGATCTAATTTTCTCTCCTGGTTTCGAGATCATGTAACCTTTTCTCGATAACTAATTAATGTTAACAATGTTTTCTTATAACTTAAGAATGCTTACGTTTTCTAATAACTCCATATCTTGGACAGTGCCAAAAAGATGCCAACGTCCATGAAGATTTGCGACAACTATCCCATGGAGTGGTTAATGTTAGAAGCTATGGTCGATATGACATCAACGGCTTTCGATTCCGTACAACTCAATTTGAATCTATTCATCCTCTCGCGGCAACATGTAATACCGGAGTTGTGATGAGGGCAATCGATTCGCAAGATCATGAAACGCAGTACTACGGGATTATTAAAAAAATCCTTGAATTCACCTTTGTCGCAAACAAGCTAATTCGAGCGGTATTCTTTGACTGCGAATGGTTTGATTCCATTTGTGGAATTCGAGTAAACGAATTTGGCATGGTCGAAGTAAAACACAAGGAACGGTTGAAAGGATTCGATTCATTAGTTCTTGCACACCAAGTAGAGCAAGTGTACTATCTACCTTATCCATGCAATAAATTCAAAGCTTAGTGGGTGGTACATAAGGTGAATCCTCGTGAGCGGTTATACGCTCCAGGAGATGATGATTATCACGACGAAGCTGAGGTTGATTGTGTCTACCAAGAGGAAGAGTTGCCAGACTCCTTCTTAGTCGAGCCCGTTGTAGGACTCGATAACTTAGTTGGAGACGCTCAAGATATCGAGGCTGGCACGGAAGCAGAAACTGAATCAGAACCAGAAACTGAAGATATCGATGACATAGTCGAACCTGCTGATTTGCGCAAACGAAAACGATATGCGCAAGAAGAAGATCGATGGGCTGGTTTAAGGAGTAGGGTGCATGATCGTGATGTTGATGAATTTTGAAGTAACGTTTTATTCACTAATTTAACATTAATTTTGTATATTATCTTTGCATATTAATCATTTATTCCTTGCAATAGGATGTCGTCAGAGGGGAAGGGGAAGGGGAAGCCAGTGAGAGGGTTTGAGCCGCCAGCAGACCCTTGCTCAGGGAGCTCGTTCCTTTCTAGCCGACGTGAGCTCTTTCTGGCACACGCTCCACCCTCAGCTGTCGTGTGCTTTCAGTGGACAGAGGTAAACTTTAGTTACAATAAAGTTATTTTTGAAATTGCAATTGTTATTAATTATAAATAAAGTCATTCCTTTTGTGCAGTCTGACTCAGAGACTTCTGAGTCAGAGTCAGAGTCAGAGGCTAGGGGGCCGCTACAGGAGCCCGACTCAGAGGCTAGGGGGCCCTCTAGCGCTAGCCTTCCTTCGGAGCCGGCTAGCGCTAGCCTCCCTGGGCAGCCCTCTACCACTAGCCTTCCTGGAGGCTCTGGGGGGGTCCGCAGAGCCTTCAGGGTCACAGGACGAGGCAGCGTCGCAGCAGAGGCGACGCACGAGGAGGACCCACTTTGTGGCTCCTCCTCCGGTTACTACTCAGCGGACCACGATCCGTCCCGTTGGAGACAGGTATAAATACTGTATATAGTGTATTAAATATTAGATGTTGTTTTCCTTTACTTAATGATTTATATATTTTGTAGATGTTGGTACGACTTCTTGTTCACGGCGGCCGAGAAGCACCACAGGCAGGTTAACAGTGTCCTCGGTGCTATCGTCAAGTTGCACTACCCCGGTGTAATTGACGGTTTTCCTGCCCTGTCGTGGGATGACAACGCTCGGGTCTCTCACCCGGTGCATGGCACGGTTCAGGGAGCCGTGTGGCACGATTTTATGGTAAGTTTAACTGTTTCGTTTTTTCAACTCATTTGAATTCTTAATTGCATATCACTTAAATATTTGTTTTCTTAAAGCTGAGGTACCAAGTAGAGGAACCGGGCATGGAGGACCACGCGAGACGCGTGTTCCATTACAACGCTCGGAAGCTCACGACGGCGGCGTTGTCGTATGCCCGGATTCAGTCCGTCAACGCGTACTACAAGCGGCACCCCCGGGAACAGGAGCAGGAGCAGGAAAGGGGTGTCTTTAGGAAGGACTCGGACTCCTACATGACAGAGGAGCTGTACGCGGAGGTAAGTTTTTAATATTGTTAAATATTTACAATATCTACGTATGTTAACCGCGTTGATGAAAATGAAATATGTGCAGGTTAGTATTTCCTGGTTACAGGGTAACATCGAGGCGTACTTAGCTCTCTGTCGGTACTGGGCTAGCAATGCTTTTATCAACAAGTCCACGAAGGCTAGACAGTGCCGCATGGGGTCCGAGGGCAAGCACATCTATGGCGGCGACGGCTACTTGCGTTTGGCTAAACGCATGGTAAGTACCTTTTTATTTTATTTATGTGTTCCTAATATATTATTTATCTCACTAACACGGATGTACAGGAGCGAGAGATGGGTCATGAGCCGACCCCGACCAAGGTTTGGAAGAGAGGTCACAAGGGAAGTGACCCTTCTCAGCCAGGGCAGTGTAGTCAGGTCGCAGCTGACCGACTGGTAAGTTTTCAGAATTCATCAATTTCATTATAACTAATACTATTATTGACATGCTTACAAGATTTATTTGTTTTGTAGACAAAGTACGCGCAGGAGGTCGCGAAGATACATGGTGCGGATTACGATTGGGAAAGCGCGCAGATCGACCCCCAAGCCGCGTACGCAAGCGGAGGCGGGAAGGCCCACGGACGGTGAGTTCTTCGTGTGTTTCATTTCTTTTTCAATTAATCTTCTTCTACTTAGTGTTTTCATTCTTTTGCAGGTTTGCCATTTTCGATGGAGTTGTCGACTCGAGGTCGACGCGACCTTTGAGAGACGCTTCATCATCGCAGGCTTCGACCGTTGGGACCAGTGGTCGTCTCTCGCAGACCCAGCTAGAGCTCCAGGCCATGAGGGAGTCGCTGACGCAAACTCAGGCAGAGCTGGAGAGGACGAGAGCGGAGGCAAGGGAGGAGCAGCAGAGGACGGCCTTAATAATGGCCCAGATGCAAGCAACCGTGGTGGTAAGTAATTTAAAGTACCGTAGTTAAATTTCACAGCACTTAATAACATATATCTACTAATATCTTGCAATGGCAGGCTCTTGCTCGACAAAGCGGTCAGGACATCGAGATTCCTACGCTTCCGCCGCAGCAGACACCGGAGCAGGTAATATTGTCTATACCTAGGAGTTTGATTCCCTTTTCATTATGTTAAAGAAGTTACTTGCATCACATTTAATTTAGCAAATGTGTTACTCACACTATTGACTAGTTGTTTTATGGACTTCTAATTTATCCTAATTAGGATTCTTTTGCAGGGTTCCGGAACGCGTCGAGATCCCGGAGGCAGTGGAGCGGCTAGCGTGTAGACACCAGAGCAGGTGATAAACTCTCTTTAATATTGTTGTATCCATTTTAGTATTTTACATAGAGAGATAAGGAGGTACAACATAGAGGTAGATCTTGATGACTTGTCAGATATTGATTCCTATAGTGGTGAGGAAGTTAAGTGTATCTAATCAAGCTTTAGTAGTTTTTGACCATGGTAGAAATGATTAGTATATAGTGAATAAGTTGTCAGTGCTTCTATTTAACAAAAGGGCTAGTGATTATCACTGATGTTTCCTTCTTATGTCGAAACTGATGTTCACTGAGTTAACAAAGGGCTAGTGCTTCCATTTAACTAGTGATATAGTACATTACTTCATTTGAAACTACATCATGCTTCCTTCTTTTGTCACTGATGTTCTTGGCCTCTTATGTTATCACTGAGTTGGCATTGATGCTTACTAGTGATTATGTTTCTTTTGCAGGGATCCGGAACGCGCCGAGAAGATCCCAGAAGTAATGGAGGGGCTAGCGTGTAGCCCGGTGGAATTTATTTTGCAAATTGTGTTGTTGTTGATGTTTTGAACTATATATTGAAACTGTTATGCTGTGTATATCTTATTTGTTTGTTCTGTGTTCTCGCCATCGAGCGAGGTAGTCAGTTTCTGTTTTTAAAAAAAAAAATTCGAAAACATAACTTACGTCGGCTATGGGAATGCCGACGTAAGTTAGCCCAGGTTAACTTACGTCGGTCAGGCCATACCGACGTAAGTTAAACCACTTAACTTACATCAGTTTGCCCTGGCCGACGTAAGTTACAGCACTTTACTTACGTCGGCTTGCCCAAGCCGACGTAAGTCCTCCGGCCCAGCCCAAGGCCCATCTCGACACTTAACTTACGTCGGCTTCAGCAGACCGATGTAAGTCACCTTAATTACGTCCAAATGCCTACGTCGGCTGAAAGCTGATGTAATTAAGGGAAAACCAACGTAATTAAGTTACTTACGTCGGTTTAAGCCTTACTTACGTCGGCTTTGGCCGACGTAAGTGACCGATATTCCTGTAGTGATCCTCCACGTTCAGCTATGCCAAAGGCTCTTGGCGGGAGTCGCCCTAGTATTGCTAGGGGTAAGCCCGTGCCCAATGTGTTGAACCACATAGCATAAGTATTCAATATTGATCTAGCTTATGAATAATTAGTTTAGACTATGTATATGTACAATAGAGCATAGTAGGAGTACCCCCATAACTCTCAACCTTAACTAACCTCTAGGATCCTCTTACCCCCCCTTAGGCTTGAAAGCTTTTGTGTATGTCACACTACCTCCACTATTATTTTATCTATCCTTACTAGATTCTTACCTAGATCTTTCTACCCTTTCCACTTGATGATTGTTATATCTCTTCCCTGCCTTCCTTTGGGATCAAATAAATGACACCCATGGGAATACTCTTAAGGGGAAATGCTACAATGATACCTCTGTGCGCTTGCGGAACTCACTCTGTGATCCAATAGAACCATTAACAAGCATTTTTGGTGCCGTTGCCGAGGATGATTTGTTAGTATATCTTAGGAGTCGTCAACAAGCATTTCTGGTGCCGTTGTCGGGGAAGGAAAATAGATATATAACATAACTAAGTGAATAGGACAGAACCCTTGGTAGGACAGTAGTAGGATAACCATTCTTTGGTTTCGCATTTATTTTAAATGTGAAAATAGGGTAGTGTATGTCTGGTTTTTGCCTGCCGGAAAACTTTGTTGAAGATCCCGAATCTCTTCTGAGAGACCGACCCCGTGTCATCACTCCTCAGAAGATTCGAGCAGAAAAGCAAGCCAGCATTTTTGCACCAACAATCCAAACGCCAATGGCTCAGAAGACCCTTCGTGAGTTCTCAGCTCCCTCTGCTAACAATGTGCCTATTGGGCCCACTGTTAACACGGGAGATGTGAACTTCGAGTATATATATCTGAATTGTTAAAGATTTACTTACTTCTCGCCAATAGGACGAATAACGATCCGATCGTTTGGGTTTGCAGGAGCCGGAGGAGGAGCCACGTAGTGGCTCCTCCTAGTCCGTCGCTGTGCAGCTGGCTCCACATCAGGTGACCCAGAAGTGGGGTCACCCGACTGTAGTGGCTCTGAACAAGGTGGCACCGAAGAAGAAGGCTCCGAAGTAGGCCCCAAAGAAGAAGGCTCTGAAGCAGGCACCGAAGGAGGCTCCAAAGCAGGCACCGAAAGAGGCATCCTAGCCTCTGAGTCCTCGGACATAGAGTCGTCCTGACAATTTCAAAGATTCATATTAGAGAATAAAGAATTAATTATATAATTTATGTAATTAAATGTTCTTTACCTGGCCACGTGAAGACTGCGGCAGATGGCTCACCAACTGAGCCCGTCTACCTCCGCTAAGCTGACTGCCCTGGAAGACCTCATCTCCTCTTATGGCTCTCGGTGACAGAAAGCTCCGTGCCTCTGTCCCTCGTCGTCTGCTGCTCCTCGACGACATCCTGTTTAATAAAAAATTGTTAAAGAATGTAATGGAAAATATAGAAGAAGAAAGAAGAGATGAAGCAAATGTTACTTGTACTCAATTTTAAAATTCATCAGCATTGCGCTCATAAACTCTACTCTGTAAACCCACCCAAGAGTGACCGAGCGGAGCGTGCTCATGACAGGACGCGCGGTCTGGATCCGGACGAAATTTCGGCAGCATAACCCGGCTTTTCTCCACTGCATGCCCGAAAATGGTGCAGCAGAGAACAACAGGGTTATGCCGTCGAAATCTCGTCCAGATCCAGACCCGCGTCTCGTCACAAGCCACGCCCCCTCGGTCACTCTCAGGCTGTCCAAAAAGGGACAATTCCGAACCTTCACGTCTCACATGCCAATAGCATGTGAGACGTGCCGATCCAAAATGGGTGACGCATTGATATAGGTTACGTTCCTCATTTTCAATGTTAAGTCATTTACAAGAGGAAAGAACGAGAGAAAGAGGAGGAAACTTGGTCTTAGATGACAATTCCACGTCCGGATCCACCGTCTGCGCAATCGCGGGTGATTGACTTCCTCACCATCGTCGTTCGCTTCCGTGTCGTCTCGACGCATACATTACGACTACAACTGTCTATACGGCACAGACGTATTTATTCCGTGTCGGGTCGGGCCGGGCCAGCCCAAAACCCTTATATTTACATATTAATAAACAAACCAACTAATAAACAATTACACGTTCAGTACAACTGAAAAGAGCAGAACTGTCATGCCTAATGACATCAAAAACAAAACCGCGGGACAATAGTTAAAAGTAAGTGGTGTTTAGTCACTAAGAATAGCAAATTATTTTTAGGATTATGATCCGAATGATTTTCCGTTTACAATATCATGTAGGCTTAGCAATTTCAAAATTAACTACTTCCATGATTAACTAAGACCATGATTAACTGGAACCCGTTCCTGTCACTGGCGTTTCGTCCCAGCAGTTAGATGGGCTACATGTCAGCCGGCTGTTGCGATTGACTTGATATCAGGTGAGTCATGTCCCTTGGATCAGTACGAGATTTGTTATTGTTCTCTACCTTCTCTCTCTCCAAGTATATCGGTCCTGTTACTCTGGAAATGTGTGTTCTTAGGAAGTAGCAGTGCTTTGGGCTAGGTTAATGCGTCAAAAGGCAATTAATACCCAAATACTGTTCAGTAGTTAAAAGGTACGTACTAGTATCGGTTGATGTGGAGATGGATGACCTGTATGAATGTTTTGTTATGGTTTGTCTTCCTGTTTTAATAACCTAAATAGTATATGTTTCTGTCGTGATGATAGACCTGCAGGTGTTTTGCTGTGCTTTATATTGCTTTTTTAATTTGTAAAATAGTATTGGTGTCTGTGGAGATGGTAGACCTGTAGGGATATTTTGTTGTGTTTTTTGTTACTCTTTAATGAGTGAAACAATATCTATTTCTGTGGAGATGACCTACCTGTAGGATTGTTTGCTTCTCTACTCAGCAGAATGAGGTCTAAAGGGACAAGCTCCAAGATTCTAGAGCTAATGAAGGTGATGGGCGCAGTTTTACGCTGGCCATGGCTGCCCTGCACCTTAGAGAATTACTCACTCATCTCGTATTCTATCTGATCTTCTTTTTTATCAGCTAGTTTAGATTATAATTTTCAAAAATTACATAATAATCTTTGTTGTTATAGGCTCATTGGTCAAGTCCAAGGTTCGAGCAATCTGTTACTACCCGTAAGAATGCTACTATAAACACCAGCAAGCGCAGGGAAGACAACTATTAGAACCGAATACTTTTACCTCTCTTCGCTCTATTTGGGTAAAGACAATGTTTTTTATATTGATGAAGTGTTGAGAGTGATGGAATCTGATCCTAGCAGAATGAGGTCCAATGGGACAAGCTCCAGTATTCTAGAGCCAATGAAGTTGATGCATGCAGTTTTACGATTGTCATGGCTGCCCTGCACCCAGGGAATTACACACTCATCCCGTATTCTATCTGATATTTTTTCTCAGCTAGTTTAGATTTATGATTTTGAAACTTACATAATAATCTTTGTTGGTTATATCATGGCTCATGACAAGCAACATGTTAAACCAAATCATTCCCCATAGAACCTACTTGCAAACATACTCTTAGGTTAGTTCAAATCTATCAAAACATGGAGTTAAAAGTGGACTAATTCTTATCCCACATTACAGAGAAGATAACATTACAGAGAAGATAACATTACAGTTAAAAGTGGACCAATTCTTAGCTAACAACAATTCGTCAAGGGACTACAACATTACAGAGAAGATAAAAGAGGCTAAAATAGCCTAACATGGGGGGAGAGGTCGGTGAGGAGGTGGCGGGGGAGGGGGGGGGTGTCCCACGGTGGAGGGCGGTGGGGACGGGGTTGCCAATAGGGGGCGATGGGGAGGACTCGGGGCTGCCGATAGGGCTGACGAGAATGGGGCGGCGGCGCACGGTGGGGAGGAGGCGACTGCGAGGGGGGCGGCGCGTGGTGGGAAGAGGCGGCGCGCACGGGGGGAGAAGGCGGCGCGTGGTGGGAAGAGTCGGCGCGAGGTGGGGAGAAGGCGGATGGGAGGGGCGGCGTACCTCGGCGGTGGCTCGGCGAGAGTGGAACACCAGCGGCGGCGGCCTCGAGCGCGAACGATGGAGGAAGCCAAATGAGGACTTAGTCGCGCGTGTGCTGGAAATAGACCCTAATAGACGACGGTAAAAGGTCACCGTCATATGTTACACCTTATAGACGACGGCTTGTGGTCACCATCGTCTATAACGACATAGAGCGGGCCCTATTCAGCATGTTATTGATGACGGACATTAATAGACGACGGCCCATCGTTGTATTTAAGTAATTGACGATGGGTCTAGGTCAACTGTCGTCAATTAATGGCTTATTGACGACGGCTAGAAAGTACCGTCGTCTATTAATTTAAAGACGACAGGACCATCGTTTATTAACATGGCCATCGTCTATTGTCGCGATTCCTGTAGTGCATGAATACTAAGAGGAAGAGAACCCGACGGGTTGCGCGCCCGGATGGACTCAACCTCCGACGTATGAGACTGGGGGATCATCTTGGCAAGAATGACAAAGGGATCCACCCTTATCCACTTCAAGCTCTAGCAGCTTGCCCCAACGTCCATGAGAGGACGTCGTTCCTTTTCGGCCAGAAGTCATCATGACTATAGCCAAGGAATGACGGACCTCACTGGACGTATGGGAAAACTTGAAGTGAGAACGGGTGACATCTACAGCACACTCCAAGAGCATGTTCAAGGTACCCAGGATTGGCAACAACACATGGATGCTCAATTCACCAACTTCAACACGGCGCTACAACAACAAGCCGATCTCGCAGCGTACTTCCGTCATCAAGGGTTCAACACTTATCACGGAGATAGTTGAAGAACAAGCTTGGGGGAGGACCCCCACTTGAGATAACATGTATCACATTCCTTGCATATTTATTTTCCATCCATCCATCATCCACCTTGCATTTAAAAAAAAAATAGGTTAGATTTGCTTTAATCAAATAAAGATGTGCGGTAAGAATGATTTAGAATTCACATAGATGAAATGACGAACAATTGCTCTGTTTTATTTTCCTAAGTATCTAGTTTACAACTTGCTACTCTCCGAATATTACTTTCATAGGTTTAAATTACTTTTACCTTAATTTGGAAATTATGGGTAGCAAAAGCTTAATCTAGTTCTAGGTTGTTGCAAGATTAGAATTAGTAATAGGGCTGCTAGTCCTAGTTTGAAAGTAAAACTTAGATTTCCGGAGAAATTCTAAAAAGATTTAAGTTTCCCTCAATTGATTGGAAATACCTACCAACGCCATATGATATTCATACATAGACAAAACCTTATGCATATGCTATTTGCTTTCACATTGAGCCTAGTCAAACTAGTATAGGCCTATGTGAGAAATCATTCAACTCTTTTTGAATTCAAGACTTCACTTGCACATGATATACTTCTACACTAGAAGTAAGCAAAACGTCCATCATATACACCATACCACAACAAAAAGAGAAACTCCGTGTTATTCATGTTTAGGACTCTCTTCAAAATTCATTGCAAAGAAAGGGAGTAGAAGACAAAAAGAAAATGAAAAAAAAGGCATGCTTACATCATAAGCATGGGGAAAAAAGAGAGAGAAAAGAAAAGTAGCCATGTTTCATCCCTGCAAAAGAAAGATAGATTATACCAAAAAGGAGTTATCTCAAGTATCCACAACCACTTCCACTCCATCACATATGCACTAGTCTTGAATCAAAAAGTTTTGATTTGAATTCTCCTAAGGCTTACTCTTTTGACTTAGCAATATATGTGATGCAAATATGCCTACTTACTTTCCTTACCAAGCTCCACATACAAGCCATATTCAATGAGTAGGAATAGTAGAGGCACAATGCTTTGGTGAGGAAATATTTCCACTATCCACAAAGGGGTGATTGAGAGAATCAAATTGAGGTACTTAATATCTAAACTGAATTCTCCGGGATTTAAGTGGAACTTTATTTCTAGGCTATGTTTGCTCCATTTGCTATTCTACCTATCAACTACTCATGAATATGAAAAAGCATAAGCCCCATGATAACTTAAGAAAGGTAGAGTATCATAGCCAATTTCTGCAATACTAGGTAGAGTACCTTGTTGTGCATTAGATACTTTTGAAAATAATACATTGTAGCAACTCCTGATCATCAACCTAAAGTCTTGAATTTGCTCGGGACGAGCAAAGGATAAGCTTGGGGGAGTTTGTTGACGGCTGTCATATACCAATTTCATCCGTCAATTTAACTCAATTATGTGAAGGATTTGTCATTTCTTGCACACATCACCTTTCTACCTAACCCAATTCCACTTGGACTTGGAGAAATATGTGTATGCAGCATTTTATGCAGGAAATGAGGAAATGTAGAGGGACCAATCCTATAAAATATCATCCCAACCAATCAGGCAACGACACGTGGCATCCCATGGATCAAATGGCCCACAAACAGAAGTATACAAGGAGATCCAACGGTGTATCATCCAGATACATGAAGGGGGCCCACCTGGCAGCCACTTGGAGGAAGCACTCCACGTTTGGAGTGCTGACCAGGTCGGCCGAACCAGGGGTTCGGCCGACCCCTTCCTGGCGCCAAATGCGGTCAAACGACGCGTGTTGGCTCCTCCTGGCTTAAAGGAGTCAATGGTGACTGATTCACACACTTTTGGTGGCAGGAACTGACCTCAACACTAGTATAAATAGGACCCCCTACCCCTCACTTCAACACACAGCACTTGAGCTTCATCTCTATTGTATAAACTATCATCCATAGTCTTAGAGGAGTTAGGTTGTAGAGAGGAGAGTCTCTAGTCCCAAGTCCAAATTGGGAAAGGAGTAAGGAGTCTCTCTCTTTCCAATCCTACATTGGGAAAGGTATGACTCATGTATTCTTTCTTGTATTTGTGACTTTATGCATAATAAAGATAATATCTTTAGTCTCTACTTATACATATACTTGGGCAAAGCGTTTCTTGTTTGATTGTGGAGTCCATGTATGTGGAAGGTATAGCTTCTATGAATATTTCATCATGAACATATCTCATTATCATAGAACCTATAGACCCACGCTATAGTCTAGTTAATTATAACATAATTAGGTTAGTATGGATAATTATGTTGTGTATCAACATTTGTTCAATGATGATTCAATTCATTGCCTTAGGATGGATTGTGCCTAGGCTCTTAAGGTAATTACTTAATATGCTAGCATGGTGCTAGGATAGCTAAGTAGCATTGAATGTCTCGTAGACCCACGGATGGAAGAGGTTGGCAGTAGGTGGTTATAGCCCTATCTATCCTTTGTAATCCTCTGCGTTCGGCTATGCCACAGGCTCTTAGTGGGAGTCGCCCTAGTATTGCTAGGGGTAAGCCCATGCCCGATGTGTTGAACCACATTGCATAAGTATTCAATATTGATCTAGCTTATGAATAATTAGTTTAGACTATGTATATTTACAATAGAGCATAGTAGGAGTACCTCCATAACTCTCAACCTTAACTAACCTCTAGGATCCTCTTACCCCCCTTAGGCTTGAAAGCTTTTGTGTGTGTCACACTACCTCCACTATTATTTTATCCATCCTTACTAGATTCTTACCTAGACCTGTCTACCCATTCCACTTGATGATTGTTATATCTCTTCCCTGCCTTCCTTTGGGATCAAATAAATGACACCCTTAGGAATACTCTTAAGAGGAAATGCTACAATGATACATCCGTGTGCTTGCGTAACTCACTCTGTGATCCAATAGAACCATTAACAAGCATTTCTAGTACATCAGTTGGAGATGTTTAGTTAATAGTGCATAAGAAATACGAACAAGCATTTCTGGCACCGTTGCTGGGGATGATTTGTTAGTATATCTCAGGAGCCGTAAACAATGAGCCCCCCCCCCCTGGTCGCGCCTCCTCCCAGCCCCTGTCCAAGGCACCTCTGACCGAGCGCCCGGCCGCACCTCCTTCGCGCGCCCCCACCTGCAACCTTGTCGCGCACCATTCGCCCGGCGCCCGCCTCCAGTTCGTGCCGCTGTCCTGCGCAGTTCCCCGCCGCCAGATGCTCGCACGCACCATCGCCTAGCTAGTGTCGTACACTTCCCCGACACCGACCCACCACGGTCCTCCGCCTCCCTCCTGTGCCCCGCACCTGCGCGCGTCGCCCTGGCCGCGCCCCTCGCCTCTTGCCAACCACACTCGCCGTCTTCCGCCGCAGTGTGACCAATCCTCAACCACGCCGCCGACTCGCGTTCCGCCCGTTGCGCGCCGCCTACAAGGCTCCCCCATGCCGCGCCTCCTCATTGCACCGCGCGCGCCCCAGCTCACTGCCGCCTCATCAAGCCCCGACGGCGCCCACACACCATGCCCTGGCTGAGCTCGTGTTGCCCTCTTCCACCGCACCCTGGCCCGCCCGCGCGCCACTGCAACGGTCGCTGCGTCGGCTGCTTGCTCCTTGCCACTGCTCACCGCGCGCTTGGTGCTGCTGCTCGCCGGTTGCTCGCACCGTGCTGACCCCAACATGGCCCTAGCCGCTGCTGGCTGCGCCTCACCATGCACCTTGCTCGCCCTGACATGCGTCTCGCCGCGCCCGGCGGCCCATGCTCCCACGCCAAGCCCATTGCCGTGCATGCTGCCTTGGTGTTTTTCTCACCACGGAGACAATCGCCCACGCAGCGCCGCATTGTCCTGCCATTTTGCTCGCGCCTGCTCTCGCCATGTCGATGCTCCTTGCTATCCACGCCGTTCCCTCCGCGGCGCCGGTTGTTCTCGCCGTCGCGACACATCTCCAACTCACTGCCTTCGTTGCAGCACGTACCCATGCAACCTCCATCCTCCGCGCGTGGCTCAAATGCTTGGCGTGCAGTGCTGTGCACACGCTGTGGCATTTCGCATTGTGCTGCCCCAACACTGTCGCTTTCCTCGCATCATCGGGGCGTTCCGCGCCATTGCTGCACCCAACCAGCGAGGCGAGTGATGTGTGTGATGGATGAAATGCAGGAACACATCGTTGACAAAACAGCGATGACAATTAGGCCAAGGTTACTCTGATTTGTGATGAATTGGTCGAGACAGTGCTGCAGCCAAGGTGTTCGATGAAATGTTTACAACGCCAAATCGAGTATGTTGATGTTCAGTGCTGGTCTGTGATGCAGGGACATTGTGACGTGGCAACCGGCATGCAACTTAGGCAATGGCGACCTATAAATTGTACAAGACTAACCAAGTCGAGAGCGCATCCAAATTGTTCGGTGAAATGCCTACAAGGTAAGCATGCTTATAAGGATAGAAAGGTAGTGCGACTAGTGTTCCGTATTCCTGCATATATTGCTTAGTGACGGGGGTGACTACTTGGTCATTCGTTCCTGTTACTACCTCTGTCTTATGATGTCTCTTCCTTGACCTTAAGCTCCTTATCGAGGGTCCATCTAATTCTTGTAGATTGGTTAATAGTCATTCTCATCATAGGAACCCAAAGAAGTAGAGATGATCCCGTCTTCTATAGTTACTATGAACCTTAGAATTGATTCCTTACGACACACAGGTAATGTAGAGTAAGAATGTTAGAACACTTGAGGAAAACCCATCGTAAGTTCCTCCTAAGTCCTTAGAAGCTTTGTAGATCGTCTCTTAGTCCTTAGATGACTTCAATTCTTTAGTTATAAGATTTACTCTGGAGTGTCAATCTTATGCTTTGCATAGTCATCTCATACCTTAATCGTGCTATGTGTCACCTTGATCCCTTAGTCATCCTTACACTATTCAGTCAAACACTTCTTCACCAATCAGTCTTATCAATATTATGTGGCATAGCTCCAAGTGTTAATTGCTAAGTTGCAATGTGTGCTGACATTGCACCTTTCAATTCATACCTCGACACTATTATGTCGACCTTGACTCATCCTCTGTTTCTCCTTATAACAGAGACGTGTTTGTCCCCCCTAGTCAAGCTTCTCCTTCTTAAGGTGTATAGAACCACGTTAAGTCTATTATTATATTACAGTATTTCCTTATATGCATACTCATGTCAATAGGAAACGTGATGGAGATGATCGATGAGGAGCTTCACTTGGAGGAGGAGCCGAGGAGTCACCATCTTGAAGTCCTTGGAGGAGTCCCGGAAGAAGACCACTGACCATTGACATTTAATCGAGTCACAAACTAAGGCAAGCACCGGTTTGCATTTAATTGCTATTTCAAAGTTTCTATTTGTGTCACTTATGTCTAGGATGAAATTTGTGCATTAAGGCTAAGGTGCTTGTTACTCCACTTGCATGACACAAAAATCACATAGAGTATTGGGTAGGTCTACAGCCCAACGAGTAGAAAATGCCATGCTTAAGTTTTTAGGAGTCCGATAGAAGTCCAAAAGTTGGAATCTACTCGCGAGATAGGATTTTATCACACGGGATAGATTTTATCAAAGAATGGTTTATGAATATGAATTGGAGACTGAGAAGCGGAATAGGATGCAATGAGACGTGGTCTCACGTGTGTAGCCCTGCTTGTGTCGATTGAGGACTGATCCGTGTGCGGCCCTGCTGGACAAGTTTGAACTGTAACAGATGCATACTGGGCATGTGGAACCCAAGAAACCGATGTAACTTGATAACATGGGTGTCGAGGCATAGCCCATTGTCGATAGGGGTGGGTTGAGGGTAGCAAGGTGTAAATCTGCCGGCGGGTGCAGACACGCTCCATGCGGGGACCTTGTGCCTGGGTCTGTGGGACAGGTTCGGCATTTGAGTTTCTTGTGAAAGATTGTTATGTATGATGTGGTGAGGAGCACCGCACACTTCTTACGCACGGGTGTGTGTGACGTGTTCTCCGGGTGTCTACTGATTGCAATCACCATCCCTCGCGGTTATTTGAGTACCGCTTGTTCACTGCGTTGTGATGTAGTAATAAAGAGTAGTTGAATTATTATGAACTGTTGACATGAATATTATTGTATTGCAACTTTTTTGACTTAGAGATAGCACAATTAAAGTTTATAGTTTCCAAACACTTAACCTGTAATAGCATTATGTGCTTTGGGCATGTCATATCATCAATAAAGCGTTTCTTGTTTGATTGTGGAGTCCATGATGCGCCGTGCTTGAGGAATGTCATTTGCTACTTAAAACATGACTATAAGGATCCACGTGTAGGCGAGTCTACTTATGTTATTTCCTACCTATGTTTAGTCTTTACCTTGCATATGTCAAGTGAGACGCGTCAGTCTTGCTGAGCCTTATGCTCTCGTTTGCAGTTAACGAGTTTTTGCAGGTTATACTGTTGATGAAGGGCCTGCCGACGACGCCTTACCCTCATCAGGGTTCACGGTTGAGTGGGAGCCCTGCACGTCGTCATGATCAGGAAAGTGAGTGTTGCAAGTGCGAAGCGTCCTAAGGGCAGAGACGACTTTGCTTTTGCATAGCTAGAACTCATAGCGTAGCTATGATGTATAGACTATTTCCTTCGTTTAGTATTGTAAAAAAACTTCCGCTGTGTTTATAAATAAAAGACTTGATTTGTATTTTATTTTGATGCTTTTCATGTATACTGTTGGGTGTCGCATCGCACGACACCACCCATTGAGATCCTTGGATGTCGGGACCCCGGTCCCCACAGCTAAGGGCTTGTGCGCTAAAGTATGGAGGAAGTTGGGACAATAGTCTACCATGTGCTGAATTCTCTTACAACAACAATTATCAAGCATTTTTGAAGATGTCGCCATATGAAGCATTGTACGAGAGAAGGTGTAGAACACACTTGTTCTGGAATGAGACAGGGGCAACTCATACGTTTGTACCTGATGTGATCCAGGATGCCGAAAAGCAAGTCCCGACAATCCGCAAAAATTTGAGAGATGCTCAGTCGAGACAAAAGGGTTACACGGATAATAGATGAAGAAGCTTGTCTTTTGCGGTGGGGTACTTCGTATATCTCAAAGTGTCACTTATGAGAGGTCACAAGCGATTTAATGTCAAAGGCAAGTTGGCACCTCGCTATATTGGACCATTCAAGATTTTGGACAAACGGGTAGACGTAGCATATAAATTGGAGATGCCTGCACATCTTTCCGATGTTCATGATGTGTTTCATGTTTCTCAGTTTATGAAGTGATTGAGGGTTCCGGAAGATCAGGTACCAATGGAAGAATTGGAGCTTGAGGAAGATTTAACCTATGCTGAACAACCTGTAAAAATTTTTGAAACCAAAGAAAGGGTCACAAGGAACAAAGTGATTAGATGGTGCAAAGTGCAATGGAAGCATCATACAGAATCAGAAGCAACTTGGGAGCGAGAAGATGATCTCAAGAAGGAATTTCCCTATCTCTTTCTTTCCACGTCGAATCTCAGGGGCGAGATTCATTTGAAGGAAGGTAGGTTTGTAACGCTCTCATTTTCATGCATAATGAATTGCATACATCCTCATACATGTTTAACATAAAGCAACCTTAAAAGGACCAAGATTAAATTATTTTAAGTCTAATCAGGAATTTAAGTCTGTCAGGGTGCGGACTTGTCCGACCTCAAACTCGGACTAGTTTGGTAACCCTCTCTGTTTCGGAAATTCAGTTTCTTCAGGACTACGGACTTGTCCGGCCAATTGCACGGACTAGTCCGGATTGAGTTTCTGATGTTTTCCCGGACTTGTTCGATTTCGAGTGGACTAGTCCGATCTTGTCCAATTTTCAGTCCGAAAGACAGTTGTTTTGTAACACTGGACTTGTCTGGCCCATACAACTGGAATTGTCCAAAATAGACTTGTCCGGTCCCTATTGCGGACTAGTCCGGTCTGCTGAATTCCACTCAGATTCTATTATTTTTCCACGATTGGTTATTTGGTAATTGCCTTAATTGGGCCCAAGAACTTCATGCCCAACCTCATACGAGCCCATGTGGACCCCACCTCGGCCCCTACTCGACTCCCACTGAAATCCACTTGGCATTCACCCCAAAACCCTACCTCTCCACCCCCATGTAAACGACCCAATACCCCACACCTCTCCACATGTTGGAAAACCCCCTTGCTGCCAACTTTGATCCTGTGCCGCCGTCAAAAGGAAGTCCAGAAGCAAGGAGTGGGGGAGAAGAGGGAGAAGGATCAATCAAGATTGATCTTCATCAACTTTTTGACAATTGACATTCTTCACCACAAAATCTTCATCAACCCATCTCTACCAACTCTAGATCGTCATGACTCAAGTTTCACACTCAATTCTTGATCCATGGATATCTAAATATGTGGTACACCATCTACATTCACTTTACCACATGAATTCAAACAAGAAAATCGATGATCATAAAACCCTAATTCGCAGTCCTGATCAGGGCGGACTAGTCCAACCCTGATACCTACCGGACTTGTCCGGTGTCTGAACATGTTTCAGGCTGAATTGAAGCCAAATTGACTCAAATCAATTCCAAACTTGTTCAAACTTGTTAAAAACCATTGTAACTAGTTAGTAAACATTAATTGCAACTCAATAACAAGTTTTACCTCACAATTGCATTAATCATGCATTTCATGGCATATTGAGTAATATATGAGCATTTATTGATTGTACTGTTTCTTTTGCATGATTGGCACGCGGAATAAATGATCTCACTGTAGAGAGTGCTTTTGAGGACCTGCAGAACCGGAATTTTGAAGCCTTTGATCCAAAACAAGCTCAAGAGCAAGGCAAGTATCCTTGATCATTTTGATCCAAGTTTTTGAATGATTTGGTTGCAAAGCCGTATGCTTGTGTCAATTGATAGGAAAACCCAATGATAGGAGTTTACTAGTTTTGTATGACCGCCCTTGTCGCTTGAAAACAATGCAGAGAGTCGGGAAGGGTATTTTACGCTTTTGCTTTGCATTACTCAATTGGGTTTGAGAAACAATCATATACTTAATTATGAACTATTGAACACATGAATGGTGGAATTTGATAATAATGACCCTTTAGCAACATGGTGCCCAGGGATCTAAGCAAGTTGGTTATGTGGTGAATGTGGCCTAGCGGGGGTGGGGGGTGGGTGAATAGGCCTTTTTGATTTTTGTCGGAACCTGCTGATGAGGACATCACAATAGCGGAGACGCACATTGAATACAAGGACCAATCACAAGAGCACGAGCATGGTTACTAAATGAGCAGGTGAATTCGTTCCTAACTTCTTTTGCATGTGAGTTTGAGAATAGATTGCTATGTGATGATTTAATTGTTATTAGGAATAATGGAGAAGATCAACAAGTGAAGGAAGGAGGCCTTGGGAGCATGGAGAACCAGCTGGGACGTCCACAAGTTGTTGGAAACAGTTTACAATTCGGACTCGAGTTCAACTCGGAGTCCAGAAGCAGTCCACCTTAAAATAGACGCCCAGGAGGCATACGGACTCCGTTTTCGACGTTCTATATATGCACAGAAAGAGGAGAAGATAAACTTTCCAATGGTTCTGGTACCACCTCGAAATTCCTCCTGAGTAATTGGGAATCGTCGAAACAATTCGAGTCCGGATTTCTGTCCGGTGCTGCGCCACCAAATCGGGCCTTTGGGCCTTGTATCCCGTAAGAGTCCATTAGGGACGCGTCTAATCGTGTTTTCGTCGAACCCTAGCCTATAAATACTGCATCCGCCGGTCATATTTGGTTGGTTTTGCTTAGATCAATAATATTGCTGTTCTACGGTTTGTGAGACCCCAACTTCGCGATTTCAGATTGTGTCTTCTACGTTCTTGCTCGTGTTCTCGGTTGCACATGCAGGGATTAGCCTTCTTGGCGAGGTCAAGCGTGTGCAGCATGGTTGATAACCAATGGAGTCGTGGTGTAGTGATTGCAGGGGTACTTGTACCGCTTGAGTGCTGCGGATCATCAACGTCGAGTTCTCCACCCCAATCGACATACCTTTCGGAAGATCGGGCCTAAACCTACTCATCAATTGGTATTAGATCGTTTTTACCGCTTCCTAGACTATAGTGCCTGCAGTTTCGTTTTTCAGTTTGCATTGTTGAGTTTGCATTCGTGTGGTTGAGTCTTGTTGCTGTTTTAGCTTTGTGTTTTGGGTCCAGTTATCATGTTTTGTCCTTGTTTTCTTGCTGTTCGACACCTATTCCACAATCCCTAAATAACAAACCGATCCACCACGTTCATCGGTTAGCCCTAGCTAGCCGCCTTGCGTGAACTCCCGCATCGCCAGCCCTAGATTAGGTGACAAACCTTTGTGCCACTCATCCTTGAATCATCACACACCACCCCATTAGTTGCTGTGCAAATTCCCGAACATTTTTATATCCGATTGCGAGTTCTGTTCTCAAACCGAGTTGAAATCAACATCCAAAAAAACGTAACTCGGACAACCTACCTTAAAACGGCCATAACTTTTGCATACAAACTCGAAATCGGGCGATTTTTTTTTTCAAATTTGTCTACGCGAAATTTCGCATCCGATTTTCCGCCGCGTAGCCGCGTTCGGCGAAATTAGATTGCCCAAATTCGCCTTGGAAGATAGGCTATCCGGGCTCCAAGGTTTTTCGACGAATTTTAAAGAATCTTCTTGATTTTCTATAGACTGCATATTACATCTAATTGAGCTACAAATTTGTGTGCTTCCTATATTTGTGCTCCTGAGTAAATAAAAAATACCAAAAAAATATTACAAAAAAGAAAAAAAATAGTGAAGAGCATGCATATTAAAACAATTGGTCTATACCACTTGGTGCTGTTTTGTTGGCTATATCATTCTGTCTTTCTTTTGCCTTGATACTTCCATGTGTTGTGCTAGGCTCTAGGGCACTCGGTTGACCAGCAACAGTTTCCTACATTGAATACTTATTCAACTTTGTTTAGGTGTTAACGATTTTCTGCTTATTAGCCACCATATTGTGCCATCCAAGCTCCACCTTTCTCTTGAGCATAACAGGTACCTTTGCAATCACCCCACGCTTCATTGGTTCATCTCACCGTCCACACCACCTGCTGTGTTGGTAAGAACACTTGTAAGAGCGTGCTAAGACGCTTGAGCGAGAGAGATTGTTTTCTTCTACCTTCCACATTGTCACTGTAGTTGATAGGGATAACATTTTTTTCGTTGTCTTTTGTTTCCTACTAACAATGGCAGGAGCAGACAATGATGACAAATGTGTTCAACAAGCTGAGTTACGTGATATGATGAAGACCATGACGGATATGTTCGCCAAATACAACGCAGCAACGGAGGAGTCATTGGCGAACTTGACTCGCCAACTGGATGACCTTGCTCTTTCGATGAATACTTTTGAGGCTCGGTTGCCTCTCGCTGGAAGACAAGAAGACAATACTTAAGATGAACTGGAAGATCACAATAATCAGCCAAGACTGCCACTTTATCGTCGAGGTTTGGGAGGTAATAATCATAACAATTATAATCGTCCTCCTAATGATCCTTTTGCTAAAGTGAAATTTACTATACCCTCTTTTTCTGGTGCTTATGATGCTGAGGCTTATCTTGATTGGGAGATGACAGTAGAGCATAAATTTAATTCCCATCTTGTTCTTGAACAACATAGAGTTCGTCAAGCCACTAGTGAGTTTAAGGACTTTGCTATCATATGGTGGAATGAACTTGTTAAAACTAGAACTGATCCTCCAACATGGGATAGATTAAAGGAAGCTATGCGTGTTCGATTTGTTCCTCCATCTTTTCATCGGGACCTTCACAAAAAATTGCAGCGTTTAGACCAAGGTAACATGTCCGTAGAGGAGTATTATCAAGAGTTACAAAAGGGTATGCTGCGTTGTGGGGTAGTAGAGGACATGGATGATAAAATAGCTCGTTTTTATGGGGGGTTGAGGCGTGAAATACAGGACATTGTTGATTAAAAGGAATATGATACTGTTAACAGATTGTTTCAGCTTGCTATGTTGGCAGAAAAAGAATTGCAGGGCCGACAACAACAGCAACAACGCACGAGGAGCAACTTCACGCCGCGTGCAGAGACTACACCATCCAAAACAGCACCATCTTCGACCCCCCGTGCAGCGACTACACCACCCAATGGCGGCCAAAACTATACCTGCTGCTCCACCTTCAAGCATGCCGGAAAGCAGCAAGGCGACATCATTCAAGCCTTCATCGTCCACTCCTTCTACGGGTCGTACTTCCGACATTAAGTGTCACCGCTGCCAGGGACTTGGTCATATGATGAGAGATTGCCCGAGCAAACGAGCATACATAGCACGCGAAGGTGGCGGGTATGATAGTACTTCAGATGTTGAAGATGAATATTCTCTTGCTACTGACTTTACAGATCCAAATGACGAACACACCAAAGAAGAGGTACTTGGTACAGCGGCAACGAAGAACTATAGGAGCATCATTGTGCAGCGTGCCTTGAGCTCCAAAGTGGAGACCGACGACAAGCTACAACGACACAACCTCTTCCACATGTTTCTCGTCGTCAAGGACTGCCGTGTACACACTATAATTGATGGAGGTAGCTGCAATAACTTGGTAAACACGACGTCATAAAGAAACTCGGTTTGACAACAAGAGCACACCCTCATTCGTACCACATTCAATGGTTCAACAACAGCGGTAAGGTTCGGGTAACACAAACAACGAGAATACATTTTTCAATTGGTTCATACCATGATTTTGCTGATTTTGATGTTGTTCCTATGGATTCTTGTTCTCTTTTATTGGGTCGTCCTTGGGAATTTGATACAGATGCTATTTATCATGGTAGAACCAATAAATATACTCTCATGCATAAGGGAAAGAAAATCACTTTGCTCCCCGTGACTCCTTCTGAAATTGTGCATTTTGAGAAGAGTAAAATTCGTGAGGGCAAAGCAACAAAATTAGAATCTGAAAAACAACAAGTTATTAAGTTAAAATCACCATCGTTGCTCGCAACTAAATCTGAACTTGCTGATTTATTTGATGCTAAGGGGATGTGCTATGATTTAGTTTGCAAAGAAGCCATGTTTTCACTTCATGAATTGTCTATTGCATTACCCCCTGCTGTTGCTAACCTTTTGCCGGAGTTTGAGGATGTGTTTCCCTCCGAGATACCCCCTGGTTTACCACCGAGGAGAGGTATTGAACACAAGATCGATTTGATTCCAGGAGCAAGTTTGCCAAATCGTGCAGCATACAGGGCGAATCCACAAGAAACTAAGGAAATTCAGCGACAAGTCCAAGATCTTTTGGACCGCGGGTATATTCGTGAAAGCCTTAGCCCTTGTTCTATTCCTGTTCTTTTGGTTCCTAAGAAAGATGGTAGTTGGCGCATGTGTGTTCATTGTCGAACGATTAATAACATCACCATTCGATATCGTTATCCTATTCCTCGATTAGATGACATGCTTGATGAATTGAGTGGTGCTATCATCTTCACAAAAATTGACTTGTGTAGTGGTTACCACCAAATTAGAATGGCACTAGGAGATGAATGGAAAACTGCATTTAAAACCAAGTTTGGACTTTATAAGTGGTTAGTCATGCCTTTTGGTTTAACTAATGCACGCAGCACCTTTATGCGAATAATGAACGAGGTTTTACGTGCTTTCATTGGACAATTTGTGGTGGTTTACTTCGATGATATCCTTATTTACAGCAAGTCATATGATGAACATCTTGATCATTTACGTGCTGTTCTTACTGTTTTGAGAGATGCACGTTTGTTTGGTAACCTCAAAAAGTGCGTCTTTTGCATCAATCAAGTCTCGTTTCTTGGCTATGTCGTTTCCTCACAGGGAATTGAGATGGATGAGCCAAAAATTGAAGCAATCACCAGCTGGCCAGCCCAAACAACCATCACACAGGTTCGTAGTTTTCTTGGTCTTGCAGGTTTTTATCGGCGCTTTGTGCGGGATTTCAGCACCATTGCAGCACCTCTACATGAGCTAACAAAGAAGGGAGTGCCATTTCGATGGAGAGAACAGCAGCAACACGCTTTTGATGCTCTCAAATCGAAGCTTACACAAGCACCATTGCTACAACTTCCTGATTTTGACAAGACCTTTGAGCTAGAATGTGATGCAAGCGTCATTGGTATTGGAGGCGTTCTCATACAAGGAGGTAAACCCATTGCTTTCTTTAGTGAAAAACTTCATGGTCCTTCTCTGAATTATTCTACTCATGATAAGGAATTGTATGCCTTAGTGCTTGTATTACAAACTTGGCAACATTATCTTTGGTCTAAGGAGTTTGTCATACATTCCGATCATGAATCATTGAAGTATCTTAAGTGTCAAACCAATCTGAATAAACGACATGCTAAATGGATTGAGTTCATAGAGTCGTTTCCATACATCATTAAGCATAAGAAAGGGAAGGAAAATACCATTGCCGATGCATTATCTATTCGTTATACCATGTTGTCCCAACTTGATTATAAAATCTTTGGTTTGGAAACCATAAAAGCATTATATCCTACTGATTTGGACTTCAAAGATGCTTTTGAAAATTGTAGAGAAGGAAGAACATGGAATAAATATGTGATGCGAGAGGGTCTCCTCTATCGTGCTAACAAGCTATGTGTTCCAGCTAGCTCCGTTCGTCTATTACTTTTGCAGGAAGCACATGGAGGAGGTTTGATGGGACATTTTGGAGTGAAGAAAACTGAATACGTGCTGTCCACACACTTCTTTTGGCCAAAGATGAGGCGTGATGTCGAGCGCTACGTGTCATGATGCACTACTTGCAACAAAGCTAAGTCTCGCCTTAACCCACATGGTCTTTATATGCCTCTTCTTGTTCCTAGTGCACCTTGGGAGGATATTTTTATGGACTTTGTTTTGGGATTGCCTAGGACTAAGAGGGGGAGGGATAGTATTTTTGTAGTTGTTGATCGTTTTTCCAAAATGGCACACTTTATACCTTGTCATAAGAATGATAATGCCTCACACATTGCTGATTTATTTATGACGGAAATTGTTCATTTGCATGGTGTGCCAAATACCGTTGTTTCTGATCGTGATGCAAAATTGTTAAGTCATTTTTGGAGAACTTTGTGGTATAAATTGGGAACCAAGTTGCTGTTTTCAACTACATGTCACCCACAAACGGATGGACAGACCGAGGTAATTAATCGTACTTTATCCACTATGTTGCGGGCTGTCATGAAAACAAATTTGAGGTTGTGGGAGGAGTTTTTACCACATATAGAATTTGTTTACAACAGATCCGTTCACTCCACGACAAAGGTAAGTCCATTCCAGGTAGTGTATGGTTTCAACCCCCGTGCTCCTATTGATTTACTACCTTTCCCTCCTTCTGAAACTATAAATTTGGATGCTACACAACGATCTGAATTCATTCTTAAGATGCATGAAACTACATAGAAAAATATTGAAATGATGAATGAGAAGTATAGAATTGCATGTAGTAAAGGTAGAAAAGAAGTAAAACTTCAATAGGGTGATTTGGTGTGGTTACATTTGAGAAAAGAGCGATTTCCCGACTTGAGAAAATCTAAACTTATGCCACGAACTGCTGGTCCTTTTAAGATCGTTGAAAAGATTAATGATAATGCATATAAGCTTGAATTGCCTCCCGATTTTGGGGTTAGTCCTACATTTAACATTTCAGATTTGCGACCGTACATGGGAGAAGAAGATGAACTTGAGTCGAGGACGACTCCAATTCAAGAGGGGGAGGATGATGAGGACATCACAACAGTGGAGACGCACATTGAACTGCAAGGACCAATCACAAGAGCACGAGCACGGTTATTAAATCAGTAGGTGAATTTGTTCCTAACTTCTTTTGCATGTGAGTTTGAGAATAGATTGCTATGTGATGATTTAATTGTTATTAGGAATAATGGAGAAGATCAACAAGTGAAGGAAGGAGGCCTTGGGAGCATGGAGAACCAGCTGAGACATCCACAAGTTGATTGAAACATTTTACAATTCGGACTCGAGTTCAACTCGGAGTCCAGAAGCAGTCCACCTTAAAACAGGCGCCCAGGAGGCATAAGGACTCCATTTTCGACGTTCTACATATGCACGGAAAAGGAGAATATAAAATTTCCAATGGTTCTGCTCCCACCTCAAAATTCCTCCGGAGTCATTGGGAATCGTCGAAACAAGTCGAGTCAAGATTTCTGTCCGGTGCTGCGCCACCGAATGAGGCCTTTGGGCCTTGTATCCCGTAGGAGTCCATTAGGGACACGTATAATGTTGTTTTGGTTGAACCCTAGCCTATAAATACTTCAGACGCCGGTCATATTCGGTGGGTTTTGCTTAGATCAATAATATCGCCGTTCTACGGTTTGTGAGACCCCAACTTCGCGATTTCAGATCGTGTCTTCTACGTTCTTGCTCGTGTTCTCGGTTGCACTTGCAGGGATTAGCCTTCTTGGCGAGGTCAAGTGTGTGCAGCACGGTTGATGACCAAAGGAGCCGTGGTGTAGTGATTGCAGGGTTACTCGTACCACTCGAGTGCCGTGGATCATCAACGTCGAGTTCTCCACCCCAATCGACATACCTTTCGGAAGATCGGGCCTAAACCTACTCATCACCTGCAACACTTAACAACCAGATCAAATCTCGAGATATCAAACTAGTCCGGTCAAGAGCGGACTAGTCCGGTGTGTACCGACTAGGTTAATCAAATTTTATCAATTAACTTGATCCTAGAATGTAAGCTGCAGAATTATACTTGTAATTTAAGTGTGCACAACTATAAACTAGGATGTATCAAACTTAAACTCAATGTTTCAACGTAAAGTGAGCACGATTGATCGAAAACCTATATATATATATATATATATGTATGTATATATATATGTATATATATATATATATATATATATATATATATATATATATATGAAATGTAAGAACAATGGGCGCAAAGAAAGAACACAAGCACATTATCCCGTGGTTCGGTTCCCACAAAGGCAACCTACATCCACGTTGAGGAGTCCACAAAAGGATCGGGTCTTCTCCAACCCTACCCTCATCGGATCGTCACGGAGGCCAATCCTCTTCACTTATCACAAAGGGCAAATAACCAAATTCAAGGGGTCTTCTCACACGTTGAGGGCTCCCCAATATTACAACAAGAACACCACCAAGGAAACACACTTAAAAGATCACAATAAAAACCACAGGAGTGTGTTAGGGAATTAGACCAAGAGCTCAATGAGTGATGAACCGTGTCTCTCCAATGATCCAAAGTGTATCCTCAAGGGATTGATCTTTGTTGCGTTTGATTTCGTGGAGAGAGGTGTTTTCTAGGATCTTGGGAGGTGTGACGGCGCAGGTGGTCGAGAGTTATTGGAAGATGGGCCGTGTACACCTATTTATATGGGGTTCCCAAAAGTAACTATTAGGGTTTAGAAAGATCGGAATAGTCTGTGGTGTACACCGGACTAGTCAGTGTGCTGTATGTAGCAAACCCTAGGTGTCCCGAAATATCGGACTAGTCTGGCTGAGAGCAACCTTGTCCGAATTTGGTTCTGGAAATCTTCGGACTAGTCTCATGGATATTGGACTTGTCCGGAAAAGTGAAACCCTAAGTGAATTGGGGACAAGTCCACACTTGGAGGACTTGTCCGATTTAGGTCAGAGGGTTTATCGGACTAGTCCGTGCTAATATCGGACTTGTCTAATTTTGTGCAACTTGTGAAGTGTTTGGAGGACTAGTCCGCACTGGGGAGGACTAGTCCGATTCTAGTCAGAGAGATATCGGACTAGTCCGTGGTGATATCGGACTTGTCCAATCTTGTGCAGAGAGAAATTGGACTACTCTGGGGTCAGTCGGACTAGTCCAGTCCTGTATGAATATGTGCAATGTGTGTTATTATTTGTGCTTGAGCTCTAGGGGTGTGTTTCCTTAACACACTCCATATACAATGATCTACTACACTTGTTCTTTGAGCTCTTTTCCACGCTGCTCCTCATTCTCCTTTCTTTTTGGCACTTTGCTCATTTTCTCATTAGAACTTGTGCTTATCTCAACAAAGTGGTTAGGATCTCATTTGCTTGTCATAAATCATCCAAAACCCACAAGGGATTCCTAGATGCACTTTCAATCTCTCCCTTTTTGGTGATTGATTACAACCACTTGAGATTTCACAAAATATGATAAAAAGTAGAGATTTTCATAAAGTGTGCACATATGAGTTTAAAACACATTAAGCAATGAAAACATGATCCATATGTGCACTATTTATGGTGGGATGCAGAACTAAGTGTATAGAAGCAATAATCATGATGAGAATGACATAATTGACATCAACACATCAACAACAAGCATATATGACATTCTTATAGCAAAAACCCAGATTTCATCAATTTCTTCATAAGTAGTTCAAAATATTTCATCACAGGACCAAAAATACCATAAGAGGATATTAAGAGCTTTACAACCCACAAAATAGAAAAATGCATAAAAAGAAGCTCTCCTCGCATCCTACAGCCAAAACCTAAGACTCTGCCTCAATCTCTCCCCCTTTGGCATCAAGACACCAAAAAGAATGAGAGGAGGGACCTAAAGTCTTCAAGCCTCGCTATCGGTCCTCTCATCGTCTTCATCTTCATCTTCTGGCTGATGATGATGAGGAGGAGGAACGGATGCACTCGAGTCCCCGATGCCAAAATAGGCAAGCTCGGAGGGAGTCAAGGGCCCGAGCTCAGTGTAATCAGAGTCGGAGTCATCAGAAATTACTGGAGATCCAATGGGCTCGATCTCCAGCTTTTGGCAAATCTTCTTCACATTCTCCTTGACATATCTCATCTCAGCCTTTCTTCTCTAGTTGAGCTTGTGGGCCTTCACCTCGGCCTTTTTGCAGGAGGCAAAAATAGCAGACAGGTACTTCAAGATGCCACTTGGGGACCCCTTTTGAGGAGGGGCCCTAGTGGCGGGAGAAGCCCTAGCACCGATGCTGGCTCTCGCTGAAGCCTCAGGTTTGGAGACTGGAGATGGAGCAGCTTGAACACTTGGCTTTTGAGGCATCTGGGGCCTCAAGGGAAGGTGCTCCACATCCTTGACAAACTCTATGCTTGTGACCTTCTCAATCATGAACATGAGGTAAGGTGTGTAGCCACAGGACATGTTTTGCGTGCAGGAGATGTTGATCGTGTCGTTCCAAATATAATCAAAGACATCAAACTTCCTATCTTTGCTTATGACCTTCATCAAGGTCCTGAGGTATCCCTGCACGCTTCCTGCATCCCCATACTTGGGGGCAATTGTCTTCCTTAGAACCCTGTTCAACACCACAAAGAAGGGCTTCATGTTCTTCGTAAAGGAGGGTTAAACTTGGAGTTGGGTTCATAGAGAATCTTTATCCTATCCTTCTCAATGACACCAATGTTGTGGATGATCAAATTGTCATTGCTCGAGGTGTCAAGATGCAGCAATCTTGCAAACTCTTCATAGGTGATGGTGTACTTGGATCCGTGAGTCATCCAAGTCACCCGCTCTTCCTCGTCACTAGAAAAGTGACACGTCGCATAGAACTGCGCGATGACCTCATCATTCCAATTGTTCCTAAAGGAGAAGAGATCCTTCAGGCCATGAATTTCCATTGCCTCCACCACCTCAACAAATGGTGAGCAGCCCTTCTTCTCATAGTGCGCCCAACATGTCCATTGGCTGCGCACCACGGTCGTCTTCATTTGGAGATATACAAAATTGTAGAAGTCTACATGGAAGTTGCTCCAAAACCTCCCATCGGCAGCTTGCTTCGGACGGCTGTAAAAATCAACATTCCTTAATTTTGAAACCATGTCACTGCCCTTTCCATTGAATCTCTCCTCTAAGGAATCCCTGGCCCCTTCCCTTGGAGCTGACAGCTTTAGGGGGCCAATCGGGCCCGTTGCAATTCCTTTGCCCTTGCCCTTGGCTTGGCGATGGCCACCTCCAGCAGAAGCCTTGGATGCTGGATTCTTCGCAAGCACCTTCCTTTGATCCTGTGGAGGAGAAGGTGTCGGCTCGGAAGGGTGCTCTTGGCGCTTCTTGCTTAGGCTCGTCGAGGACCGAAGGATCGCTTCGCGGTCCATCTCGGCTTCGAAGTCAGAGATTTTTTCGTTGGTGCTCAACATTGTCCTAAGAATAGATTTCACAAGGCATTGATGAGAAGAGATGGCAAGGAGTTGCATTGAGGAATTGAGAAGTTAGGGTTTAGTCCAGAAAAATTGGACTAGACCGGTGTACAAGCACGGACTAGTCCGGTTGACCAGACTTGTTTGTGCATGGGCCGGACTAGTCTGATGTTCAACCTCTAGAACCCTAACTATGAGACAAATGGTAATTCCTAATGCACAACTAGTTTAGCATCAATGAAATACATCAAGGAAGCATGTATATGGTGATAGGAACCAAGCTAGTTGATCAACATTGAAGGAAATAACAATTTCTAGGGTTAGGGAGGAAAATTTATCAAAATTGCTTGATTTGCGGAGATGTAGGTGTTGAAGGATCGGAAAAGTCTGTGGTCTTCAATCCCTACGCGAAGAAGATCAATTTCCACCCAAACTTGCGATGTTTTGATGGAGGAATCGAAGAATCGCCTTGGGGAGCTCAAGCTTGGAGAGAGAAAGCTTGAGGCAAGTGTGGGGTGAGGAAGATTAGGGTTTGGCGACGGCTAGGGTTAAGGACACGAAAATCGGACAAGTCCGAAAAAGATCGGACTAGTCCGAACTTTTCCAGAGACTATATCGGACTAGTCTGTGGTCCGTCGGACTAGTCAGGCCTAACCGTCACACTATGGACTAGTCAACACGGATGGACTAGTCCGGGCAACCACGGACTAGTCCGTGGTTACCAGGGAAGAAATGCTTAGCCCATTTGTATATATTCGAAGGTACTTATTTAGAAAATAGGGAGGCAAATCAAATCAAATAATCTTGATGAATATGATCAGTAAGCATACAACAACAAGCGATGACTATAATTGACCAAGATCTAGTAATTGACATAGTTTTTTGGAAAAATTGAGAGAGATGATTTTCACAACACGATCAATGAATTTTGAAGATAGCATTCGGGTATACGAGATTTCAAGCCACACTCCGAGCATCGAGGATATTTAGTTCATTTCAGAGTTTGCAAAAGCGTTTTTCATCAAGTGGCTCGGTGAATATATCGGCTAATTGCTTTACGGTATTGACATGTGAAATGGCTATATCTCCCTTCATTGAATGGTCTCTCAAAAAGTGATGTCGGATGTCTATGTGTTTGGTCCTAGAGTGCTCAACGGGATTATGGGCAATTTTAATGGTACTCTCATTATCACAAAGAAGTGGAATACGGTTCATATTGTAACCGTAATCCCTTAGAGTTTGTCGCATCCAAAGGAGTTGTGCACAACAACTCCCGGCTGCAACATACTCCGCTTCGGCTGTGGATAAGGCAATGGAGTTTTGTTTCTTGGAGGACCAAGAAACAAGGGATCTTCCTAGGAATTGGCATGTATCGGAGGTACTTTTTCTATCAACCTTGCATCCGGCATAATCTGCATTGGAGTAACCAATGAGATTGAATTTGGAACCTTTGGGGTACCAAAGGCCTAGGTTGGGTGTATGAACTAAATAGCGCAATATTCCCTTAACGGCTGTCAAATGACACTCTTTTGGGTTGTCTTTAAACCTTGCACACAAGCATACACTCAACATAATGTCTGGCCTGGATGCACATAAGTAGAGTAAAGATCCAATCATGGAGCGATATACCTTTTGATCGACGTTTGGTCCATCTTCATTGAGATCCAAGTGGCCATTCATTGCCATGGGAGTCTTTATGGGCTTCGCCTTGCCCATTCCAAACTTCTTGAGTATGTCTTGAGTGTACTTTGTTTGTCTTATGAACGTCCCTTCCTTTTGTTGCCTCACTTGGAATCCCAAGAAGTACTTAAGCTCTCCCAACATAGACATCTGTTGACGGCTGTTATATACCAATTTCATCCGTCAATTTAACTCAATTATATGAAGGATTTGTCATTTCTTGCACACATCACCTTTCTATCTAACCCAATTCCACATGGACTTGGAGAAATATGTGTATGCAGCATTTTATGCAGGAAATTAGGAAATGTAGAGGGACCAATCCTATAAAATATCATCGCAGCCAATCAAGCGACGACACATGGCATCCCATGGATCAAATGGCCCACAAACAGAAATATTCGAGGAGATCCAACGGTGTATCACCGATATACATAAATGGGACCCACCTGGCAGCCACCTAGAGGAAGCACACGATAATTGGTTAAATTCGGTCAGTCTCCACGTGTTGGCTCCTCCCATCTTTCTGGAGTCAATGGTGACTGATTCACGCGCTATTGGTGGCAGGAACCGACCTCAACACTAGTATAAATAGGACCCCCTACCCCTCACTTCAACACACACCACTTGAGCTTCATCTCTATTGTATACACTATCATCCATAGTCTTAGAGGAGTTAGGTTGTAGAGAGGAGAGTGTCTAGTCCCAAGTCCAAATTGGGAAAGGAGTAAGGAGTCTCTCTCTTCCCAATCCTACATTGGGAAAGGTATGGCTCATGTATTATTTATTTTATTTGTGACTTTATGCATGATAAAGATAGTATCCTTAGTCTCTACTTATACATATACTTGGGCAAAGCGTTTCTTGTTTGATTGTGGAGTCCATGTACGTGGAAGGTATAGCTTCTATGACTGTTTCATCATGAACATATCTCATTATCATAGAACCTATAGACCCCCACTATAGTCTAGTTAATTATAACATAACTAGGTTAGTATGGATAATTATGTTGTGTATCAACATTGGTTCAATGATGATTCAATTCATTGCCTTAGGATGGATTGTTCCTAGGCTCTTAAGGTAATTACTTAATATGCTAGCATGGTGCTAGGATAGCTAAGTAGCATTGGATGTCTCGTAGACCCACGAATTGAAGAGGTAGGCAGTAGGTGGTGACAGCCCTATCTGTCCTTTGAAATCCTCCACATTCGGCTATGCCACAGGCTCTTGGTGGGAGTCGCCCTAGTATTGCTAGGGGTAAGCCCGTGCCTGATGTTTTGAACCATATAGCATAAGTATTCACTATTGATCTAGCTTATGAATAATTAGTTTAGACTATGTATATGTACAATAGAGCATAGTAGGAGTACCTCCATCACTCTCAACCTTAACTAACCTCTAGGATCCTGTTACCTCCCTTAGACTTGAAAGCTTTTGTGTGTGTCACACTACCTCCACTATTATTTTATCCATCCTTACTAGATTCTTACCTAGACCTTTCTACCCTATCCACTCGATGATTGTTATATCTCTTCCCTGCCTTCCTTTGGGATCAAATAAATGACACCCTTGGGAATACTCTTAAGGGGAAATGCTACAATGATACCTTCGTGCGCTTGCGAAACTCACTATGTCATCCAATAGAACCATTAACAAGCATTTCTGGCACATCAGTTGGAGATATTTAGTTAACAGTGCATATGAAATACCAACAAGCATTTATGGCGCCGTTGTCGGGGATGATTTGTTAGTATATATTAGGAGCCGTCAACAAGCATTTCTGGCGCTGTTGCCGGGGAAGGCAAATAGATATATAACATGACTAAGTGAATAGGATAGAACCCTGGGTAGGATTTTAGTAGGATTACCATTCTTTGTTTTCGCATTCTAAATGTGGAAACAGGGTAGTGTATGTCTGGTTTCCGACTGCCGGTAAACTTTATTGAAGATCCCGAATCTCTTCTGAGAGACTGACCCCGTGTCGTTACTCCTCAGAAGATTCATGCGGCAAGGCAAGCCATCATTTTTGCACCAACAATCCAAATGCCAATGGCTCAGAAGACCCTTCTTGAGTTCTCAGCTCCCTCTGCTAACAATGTGCCCATTGGGCCCACTTTTAACACGGGATATGTGAACTTCGAGATCAAAACTAGCCTTATCACTATGGTGCAAGCCAATCCATTCTGTGGGAAGGCTAACGAGGATGCAAGTGCTCACCTTCAACAATTCCTCGAGATCTGCAGCACTTTTAAGATCAAGGACATGTCTTCGGATGCGGTCCGTCTGAGACTGTTCCCATTCTCTCTCCTTGGCAGAGCGAAACAGTGGTTCTACGTGAACCGAAGTGCTGTAGACACTTGGGAGAAGTGTTCTACAACATTCCTCGCCAAATTCTTCTCGTTGGGCAAAACCAATGCCCTACGTGGAAGGATTTCCAGCTTTCAGCAAGAGCCCAAGGAATCTATTCCCGAGGCATGGGAAAGGCTTCAGGAGTACATCCTAGCCTGCCCCATCATGGGATGGATAACTGGCTTCGTATTCAAAACTTCTATAACAAGCTGATCCCATCAGCTCGTGACCATTTGGATGCTGCTGCTGGAGGAGCCTTCTTCTCATTGGCGGTGCCAAAAGCTAAAGATTTTATTGAGAAGATGGTGTCCAACAAGGGATGGAATGATAAGCGTCTCCATACCCGACAATGAGGCATGCACACCTTGAAGGAGGTGGACATGATCGCTGCAAAATTGGACCTCCTAATGAAGAAAATTGATGGACAAGCCAGTGGTGAAGTGTCTGGCAATGCCTATGCCCTAGACTCTCACATCACGTGTGAAGTCTGTGGCGATGCGAGTCATATGGGCAATGATTGCCCAGAAACTTGTGAGGATGCCCTACACCTCACCAACAATGGAAATTTCAACAACAACAATGGTATCATCCAGGAGGTCAAGGGTGGTGTCAACAACGCCCATTCTTTCAAGGAGGGTACAACAACAATGGCAACCCTGGAAATCAGCCCAACTTGAGAGAACTTGCCATTAGCCAGCACAAGATCAACGATGCCCTATCCAAGAAGCTGTCAGCTAATGACAAGACCCTAGAGAATATCAATGCAAGGATTGAAGGACTATCCTCAGCATTCAAGAATCAACTAATCTTCAACAAGATGTTGGAGACTCAGTTGGCACACCTTGCTGCAATTGTCCCTCCATTAGAAAACAACAAAATTTTGGGGCAGCCAGAAGCCCCAGTGGAGAACGTCAGTGCAGTGGTTACGAGAAGAGGAAAGACCACTCGTGACCCACCATATCCCACACAAGAAAAGAGGACAACTGAGCTATAGAAGGAGGATGTCCCAAGTGAATTACATGGTGAGAGAATGGCCAAACAGTTTGAAGACACCAACTTATTGCCATTCCCTCACAGACAAAGGAAGCCAACAGTGGATGAGAAATTCAACCGTTTTGTTGAGATCATCCAAAATATCCACATCAATGTGCCCTCGATTGATGCGATGCAAGTACCCATTTATGCTCGCTATCTCAAGGACATATTGAACAACAAACAGCCATTGCCCACCACTGAGGTCGTCAAGCTTACGGAAGACTGCAGTGCAGCCATCCTCAATAGGCTTCCTGAAAAGAAGGACCCTGGATGTCCTACCATTTCATGCCCAATTGGGGCTCACTACTTTGACAAGGAACTTTGTGATTTGGGAGCAAGTGTTAGTGTGATGCTCAAGGTTCTGTTCGACTAGCTAAACTTCACAGAGCTGACTCCAACACCAATGCAGCTACAGTTGGCTGACTCTTCAGTTCGTTATCCAGCGGGTATTGCTGAAGACGTCCCGGTGAAGATCCGGAATTGCTTCATACCCGTGGATTTTGTTGTTCTAGACATGGACACCGGGAAGGATACACCACTCATTCTTGGGTGCCCAGTCTTAAGCACTGTAAAAGCTCGCAAAGATGTGGGAGCTGGAGAAATCCACTTCCATATCAATGGCAAGGAGGAAAGGTTGAACTTTCGACCAAAATCAAAACAATGCTCCATGATTCGAATCAAGTATGGGACGAATGATAAACACATCAGAGATGTCGAAGTCACACCTCCAAAGGTGGACTCACTCCTTGCATTCATGAGAAGATTAATCTACGAGGAGAATCCGTCGTTTCAACCACGCCGATATCCAAAGACGGCGGAATCATCTGGACCTTCCCGAAGGCCCAAGTCCACCAAGCCGCCAAAGAAGGAATGGCGGAAGAAGCAAGACAAGCCGTCCAAGCCCATCCCTCCGGGCTCGGATGTGAAATGAAGACGGAGGAATGTCCATCTCATCGGACGGTGGTGAGACCTACGCCAATAGGTCAAATTGGTAGTTATCCCACTTTATTTTTCTTTCTTTCTTTTTCCACCCCATTTGGGTTTTTCCCATTGCATATTTGATTTTTCCTAGCAATTTGAGAATCTAATATTCTCAACTATCATTTTTTTCTTTCTTTCTTTTCAAAAGAAAATTTTTATTGGATTTGAGAAAAGGGTTTTTATTTGAAAACATTTTTTCTGAGCGGCATATGTGGCATTTCACCAACATGCTAACTTTATAGCTGTTGGGGAGCCATTTGCCAAAAGGGGAACCAGGGGGGCCACCTGTCAGGTCGGCCGAACCCCCTGGTCGGCCGAACAGGGAGTGGAGCCAATTTGGCCCCCCTTCCTCCAACGACTACATTTTCAACCCCAAGTGACCGTTGGAAGGTGCGCCCTATAAATTGTGGCCGTGAGGAGCACCTCTCTTCACACACCACATCATTTTACACCTCCCCAATTCACTCTATAGCTCACCTTGTTTTTCTTGCTCTTCATTGCAACACTCTTGCTAAAATCCATCCCCAAAAAGATTTTCTTTTGTTTGCATTTGCATTTTACACTCAAGCTTTCAAGAGGAGAAATTCGTTGAGAGTTTTGTTTTCCAAACATCGCTTATTTTCAGATTTTTCTCGCCTTTTTTTGTTCTTGCTTGTTGAACTCAAAAAGACATGAAGAGATTGTTTGGAAAGAGGAAGGAGGTTGTAAGCTCAAGCCATAGTGAAGGTTCTAGTGCACGCCTATCTTCCATGGGTACAAGCCCAAGGAGGATAAGTGTGTGTGAGGACACTCCCATGGAAGAGAGAAGCAACCCACACCAACTTCTTCATGACAACGACCTCGACATACGAAGCGAAGTTGAAGATTAAGCACACAGGCTTCTCCAAGATCATGAGTTTTGCCACACCAAGGCTTATGATCCATATTTGATCTCCGAAATAGGTATGGACTCCGAATTTATTTCCATTTGGCATGAAATTGGATTTGATGACTTTGCTCACATAGAGGAGAAAGGTTCAGGCCTTCTCACTATCCAATTCCTTTGCACGCTAAAGATAGGATTTGATGGTATTACTTGTAGATTATTTCAGAAAGAATACAACATCTTATGGAAAGAATTAGGTAGCATCCTAGGCTTCCATAAACAGTGTTTGCTAGATTTAGACAATTTGCCTAAGTTTAACAAACAAAGTTTTTGGCATGAGCTAACTAGTGAGGTCACATGTAGGGCTCCTAGGAATAGCCACATACAAAACCCTACCTTACGCTTCATGCATAGATGGGTGGCTATGACTATGTTACCTATGGGAGATGTTAGGGTTGTGCGATATGATGAATTGAAAATTTTGTTTGCCCTGACTAAAAAGATAAAAGTTGCTCCAGTCAAAACCATGATGACACAATGGTTAGATTACATTTCAAAATCAGGACCAATTGACTTCATTGATTACTCATATTGCTGGTAGGGTAGGAGCACTTAAATTCTCTTCATTTGAATATATTGAAACTGAAAGAGAATTAATTGATGAAGACTATTTAGTGCAAAGACATACCCTTAAGCATGATCAAGATGGGTCCTTGATATTTTTCTATCCCGGCTTTGTCAATGAAATTCGGTTACCTAACCCGGATTGTCATTTGTACAAATGTTGGAGGCTAACCATTAATATTCTTCCCCTTGAGGAAGCAAGAAGAAGTAATGTCTCTGGCTGGGTAACAAGGAATCGTGCGAGGGCTGCAGCCACAGGCATGCCACCGATAATCTCTCCGGTCCATGAATACCAAGAGGAAGTGAACCCGACGTATGAGACTGGGGGATCATCATGGCAAGAATGGAAAAGGGATCCACCCTTATCCACTTCAAGCTCTAGAAGCTTGCCCCCAACGTCCATGATAGGACGTCGTTCCTTTTCGGCCAGAAGTCATCATGACTATAGCCAAGGAATGACGGACCTCACTAGACGTATGGGAGAACTTGAAGTGAGAACGGTTGACATCTACAGCACACTCCAGGAGCATGTTCAAGGTACCCAGGATTGGCAACAACAAATGGATGCTCAATTCACCAACTTCAACACGGCGCTACAACAACAACAAGCCAATCTTGCAGCATACTTCCTCATCAAGAGTTCAACCCTTATCACGGAGGTAGTTGAAGAACAAGCTTGGGGGAGGACCCCCACTTGAGGTAACATGTATCACATTCCTTGCATATTTATTTTCCATCCATCCATCATTCACCTTGCATTTAAATATATATATATATATATATATATATATATATATGTGTGTGTGTGTGTGTGTTAGATTTACTTTCATCAAATAAAGATGTGTGGTAAGAATGATTTAGAATTCAAATAGATGAAATGATGAATAGTTGCTCTGTTTTATTTTCCTAAGTCCCTAGTTTAAAACTTGCTGCTCTCTGAATATTGCTTTCATTGGTTTGAAATACTTTTACCTTAATTTGGAAGTTGTGGGTAGCAAAAGCTTGTTCTAATACTAGGTTGTTGTAAGAATAGAATTGGTAATAGGGCTGCTAGTCCTAGTTTGGAAGTAAAACTTAGATTTTTGGAGAAATTCTAAAAAGATTTAAGTTTCCCTCAATTGATTGGAAATACCTACAAAAGCCATATGATATTCATACATAGACAAAACCTTATGCATATGCTATTTGCTTTCACATTGAGCCTAGTCAAACTAGTATAGACCTATGTGAGAAATCATTCAACTCTTTTTGAATTCAAGACTTCACTTGCACATGCTATACTTCTACACTAGAAGCAAGCAAAACGTCCATCATATCCACCATACCACAACAAAAAGAGAAACTCCGTGTTATTCATGTTTAGCACTCTCTTCAAAATTCATTGCAAAGAAAGGGAGTAGAAGACAAAAAGAAAATGAAAAAAAAGGCATGCTTACATCATAAGCATGGGGAAAAAAAGAGAGAGAAAAGAAAAGTAGCCATGTTTCATCCCTGCAAAAGAAAGAGAGATTATACCAAAAAGGAGTTATCTCAAGTATCCACATCCACATCCACTCCATCACAAATGCACTAGTCTTGAATCAAAAAGTTTTGATTTGAATTATCCTAAGGCTTACTCTTTTGACTTAGCAATATATGTGATGCAAATATGCCTACTTACTTTCCTTACCAAGCTCCACATACAAGCCATATTTATTGAGTAGGAATAGTAGAGGCACAATGCTTTGGTAAGGAAATATTTCCACTATCCACAAAGGAGTGATTGAGAGAATCAAATTGAGGTACTTAATATCTAAATTGAATTCTCCGGGATTTATGTGGAACTTGATTTCTAGGCTATGTTTGCTCCATTTGCTATTCTAACTTTCAACTACTCATGAATATGAGAAAGCATAAGCCCCATGATAACTTAAGAAAGGTAGGGTATCATAGCCAATTTCTGCAATACTAGGTAGAGTATCTTGTTGTTCATTAGATACTTTTGAAAATAAGATATTGTAGCAACTCCTGATCATCAACGTAAAGTCTTGACTTTGCTCGGGACGAGCAAAGGATAAGCTTGGGGGAGTTTGTTGACGGCTGTTATATACCAATTTCATCCATCAATTTAACTCGATTATGTGAAGGATTTGTCATTTCTTGCACACATCACCTTTCTATCTAACCCAATTCCACTTGGACTTGGAGAAATATGTGTATGCAGCATTTTATGTAGGAAATGTAGAGGGAACAATCCTATAAAATATCATCCCAGCAAATCAGGCGACGACACATGGCATCCCATGGATCAAATGGCCCACAAACAGAAGTATTTGAGGAGATCCAATGGTGTATCACCCATATACATCAATGGGACCCACCTGGCAGCCATCTGGAGAAAGCACACAAGAATTGGTGCAATGACCAGGTCGGCCGAACCAGGGAGTCGGCCGACCTTGTCTCTACACCAAGCTTGGTCAGCCTCCACGTGTTGGCTCCTCCCGGCTTCCTTGATTCAATGGTGACTGATTCGCGCGCTTTTGGTGGTGGGAATCGACCTTAACACTAGAATAAATAGGACCCCCTACCCTTCGCTTCAACACACACCACTTGACCTTCATCTCTATTGTATACACTATCATCCATAGTCTTAGAGGAGTTAGGTTGTAGAGAGGAGAGTCTCTAGTCCCAAATCCAAATTGGGAAAGGAGTAAGGAGTCTCTCTCTTCCCAATCCTAAATTGGGTAAGGTATGGCAAATGTATTCTTTCTTGTATTTGTGACTTTATGCATAATAAAGATAGTATCCTTAGTCTCTACTTATACATATACTTGGGCAAAGTGTTTCTTGTTTGATTGTGGAGTCCATGTATGTGGAAGGTATAGCTTCTATGACTGTTTCATCATGAACATATCTCATTATCATAGAACCTATAGACCCCCACTATAGTCTAGTTAAATATAACATAACTAGGTTAGTTTGGATAATTATTTGTGTATCAACATTGGTTCAATGATGATTCAGTTCATTGCCTTAGGATGAATTGTGCCTAGGCTCTTAAGGTAATTACTTAATATGCTAGCATAGTGCTAGGATAGCTAAGTAGCATTGGATGTCTCGTAGACCCACGGATTGAAGAGGTTGGTAGTATGTTGTGACAGCCCTATCTGTCCTTTGTAATCCTCCACGTTCGGCTATGCCACAGGCTCTTGGCGGGAGTTGCCCTAGTATTGCTAGGGGTAAGCCCGTGCCCGATGTGTTGATCCACATAGCATAAGTATTCACTATTGATATAGCTTATGAATAATTAGTTTAGACTATGTATATGTACAATAGAGCATAGTAGGAGTACCTCCATAACTCTCAACCTTAACTAACCTCTAGGATCCTCTTACCCCCCTTAGACTTGAAAGCTTTTGTGTGTATCACACTACCTCCACTATTATTTTTTCCATCCTTACTAGATTCTTACCTAGACCTTTCTACCCTGTCCACTCGATGATTGTTATATCTCTTCCCTGCCTTCCTCTGGGATCAAATAAATGACACCCTTGGGAATATTCTTAAGGGGAGATGCTACAATGATACCTCTGTGCGCTTGCGGAACTCACTCTGTGATCCAATAGAACCATTAACAAGAATTTTTGACACATCAGTTGGACATGTTTAGTTAATGGTGCATGAGAAATACCAACAAGCATTTCTGGCGCCGTTGCCGTGGATGATTTGTTAGTATATCTTAGTAGCCATCAACAACATCTCAAACCTATCTGTCATAATTTACTAAATTCCTAACAAAAAGATTTGTTACTTGAACCAAAGATTATATCATCAACATAAATTTGACAACAAAGAGAACATTGTCAAAATTCTTTGTAAACAATGTATATTCTATTTTGCCAATCTTAAAACCATTTTCAATTAAGAAATCTCTAAGACACTCATACCAAGCTTTAGGAGCTTGTTTGAGGCCGTAGAGAGCCTTACACAATTTAAATACGTGGCCGGGGAACTCTTCATCTTCAAATCTGGGGGGTTGCTCCACATATACCTCCTCCTTGATTGGTCTCCTGAGGAAGGTGCTTTTCACATCCATTTGATAGAGCTTGAAATCATGGTGAGTAGCATATGCATGTAATATTCTAATAGACTCAAGTCTAGCTAGGGGGGCAAAGGTTTCATCGAAATCCAAACCTTCGACTTGAGAATACCCTTTGGCCACAAGTCGTGCCTTGTTCCTTGTCACCACCCCATGTGACTTGGGTCTTTCGACTAGTTCCCACACCTCATTCCGTTTGAAATTGTTGAGTTCTTCTTGCGTGGCCACAACCCAATCGGGATCCTTTAATGCATCCCCAATCCTGCATGGTTCCATAAAGGATAAAAACGAATAGTGCTCACAAAAATTAGCTATGTGTGATCTAGTAGTTACTGCCTTTTGGATGTGACCGATGATGTTGTCGATTGGGTGATCCCTTTGGACGCATTGGTGCACTCTTGGGTGTGGTACTTGATGTCTTGAATCTTCATGATCATCTTCTTCTCCCCCTAAATGGTTGCCCTCATTGACTTGTAGGTCATTTTCGTCTTCTTGAGGTTGATCTTGTACGGAAGCTCCCCATTGATCATTGGCTTCCTCTTGTGATTCATTTTCCTCATGCATATGTAGAGGTGGCTCTTGTGGTCGAACTTCGCCTAATGCCATTCTTCTCAATGCTTGACAAGGAGCTTCTTCTCTATCTAGCACACATGGATCAACTTGCTCCTTTTGGGAGCCATTAGTTTCATCGAACACTACGTCACGTGCTACTTCAACAAGTCCAGAGGTCTTGTTGAAGACACGATAGGCGTAAGTGTTCGAATCATAACCAAACAAGAAACCTTCATCGTACTTTGAAGCGAACTTTGAAGTCCTAGGCTTCTTGTTCAAAATATAACATTTGGAACCGAAAACTCAAAAATATGAAATATTAGTCTTGTTACCGGTGAGTAGCTCATAGGATGTCTTCTTGAGTAGTCGATGAAGATAAAGTCGATTTATGGCGTGGCAAGCGGTGTTGACCGCTTCCGCACAAAATCGATCTGAGGTCTTGTACTCATCGAGCATTGTTCTAGCCATCTCTATGAGGGTTCAGTTCTTCCTTTCGGCAACTCCATTTTGTTGAGGGGAGTAAGGAGCTGAAAACTCATGCTTTATGCCTTCTTCATCTAGGTACTCCTCAACTTGTGTGTTCTTGAACTCTGTGCGGTTGTCGCTTCGAATGTTCTTGATCGTCAATGAAAACTCATTTTGAGCACGCTTGAAAAATTTCTTCAAGATCCCTTGTGTTTCTGCCTTATCATGTAAAAAGAAAACCCAAGTGAAGCGAGAAAAATCATCGACAATTACTAAACCATATTTGTTACCGCCGATGCTTATGTAAGCAATTGGACCAAATAAGTCCATGTGAAGTAGCTCGAGCGGTCTTGTTGTAGTCATGATGTTCTTAGCGAGATGAGGTGCTCCAACTTGCTTCCCGGCTTGGCACGCGCTACAAGGTCTATCTTTTTCAAAAACAACATCCTTCAAACCTCGGATGTGATCGCCCTTGAGGAGTTTTTTAAGGTTCCTCATACCAACATGTGCTAGCCATCTATGCCACAGCCAACCCATGTTGGTCTTTGCAATCAAGCATGTGTCAAGTTCGGCTTTATCTTTGTTGAAGTCAACAAGGTAAAGATTTCCCTTTAACATACCCTTGAATGCAATGGAACCATCACTCCTTCTAGAGACGGTCACACCCTCGTTAGTGAACAAACAATTATAACCTTTGTTGCATAATTGAGATTTGGACAGTAGGTTATAATCTAAGGTATCAACATGTAACACATGAGAAAGAGTATGTTGTGATGATATGGCAATTTTACCGGTACCGAGCACCTTTCCTTGACTATTTTCTCCAAAATAGATGCCCTCGCTTGGATCTTCATTTGCTTCATACTCCATGAACATCCTTCTTTCTCAGGTCATATGGTTGGTGCACCCACTGTCTAGCAACCATTTAGATCCACCGGAAGAATAGGCCTACAAAAACAAATCAAGCCTTGGTTTTAGGTACCCAAGCTTGCTTGGTTCCTTTTAGGTTAGTCACAAGGGATTTAGGCACCCACACATGAGATTTGGTGTTCTCATGGCCTAGCCCAACATAATGAGCATAAATCTTACCAGTATTACTTCTCATTAACACATAAGTTGCATCAAAAGTTCTAAATAGCAACTGTTGTTGTTTATAAACAGGACTAGTCTGGGAGATCGGACTTGTCCGGAGGACCGGACTTGTCCGGACCCCGACCGGACTAGTCCGGTGTCCATGTGTGTTTGATGTGTCAACATTGGACTTTCCAGTTTGAGAGGGTCTTCCCTTTACAAAGGCAATTCTCTCCTTGTTATTCTTATGGCTTCTAGCATGTTGCTTTTCACCACAAGAGTAACCAATGCCATATTTGACATTTGGAGGTCTTGTGACCAAGTATGCACTATGTGCATATTTGATCTTCTCCTTGTCAAACATGCCATTTTGTGAAGGATGCTTGTCCTTGGTAGAGGTTGACTTGTCTTTCAAGCTGGGGTCAACATTACCACATGTACAAGTAGAAGCAGTTTCGGTTTTAAGGGGTTGAGAAGGTGAGCTTGAAGAGGATGAAGGGTCACTTTGCTTGAGTGACTCAACTTGCACTTCAAGGATTTTGTTAACCTTGGTTAGGTTAGCAAGTTCGTCCTTGATTGTAGCATTTGAGTCGCTTAACTCCAAACAAGATCTCTTGCTTGAAGCTAACTCAAGCTCTAGTGACTTGCTTCGCTCCTTTTCAAGTTCTAGAAGCTTGTCAGGATCAACATGTTCCTCCTTTTGGGAGATAATCATGTCTCCTTGACGATGTATCAACTTCTCCTTCTCAACAAGTTGATCAAGTAAAAATTTCATTTTTGTGGCTGTTTTCTTGTCTAATCCAGTGAGCATATCTTCATTATCACTATGAATTTCACTATCACTAGAATAGGAATGCACGGAAGAGGATTTGGTAGTTACCTTGTGTTTACCTTCCTTTGCCATTAGGCAAGTGCCGTTCCCCTTTCGTGCGCCAAGAGTGGAAAAGAGAGTGGACTTCATGGATGGCTTTTCGATGGCTATGCTAGCCATCTCCTTTTCTTCTTCGGATGAGGACTCATCATTTGAGTCCCATTCTTTTCCAACATGAGCCTGTTCAGCTTGCTTCTTCTTCTTGAAGAACTTCTTGGGTTGAGGCTTCGCTTCTTTGGTCTTCTTCTTATTCTCTTCATATGGGCAGTCAACTATAAAATGGCTATACTCACCACAATTATAGCATGCCTGCCTCAACTTCGGTCTTGAGTTATCCATGTACTTCCCTTCACTCGATTTAGCCCCTTGGCTCTTCTTCATCATTCTCTTGAATTTCTTCATGATTAGTATCATGTCATTTTCATCCAAGTCACTGCTCTCGTCATCATTGTCTTCTTCTAGTTGAGTTTCTCGAGCTTCTTTAGACAAGGGCTTAAGGGTGGACTTTAGAGCGACCCCTTTCTTCTTTGCCGAGGTGAGATCGGCAATTTCATTAACATGTTTGGCTTGTTTTTCCATCATCTCAAAGTTGATGATTTTCCCAAGTAGCTCATCCGGGGTCATCTTCTTGTACCTGGGGCTTTCTCGTATCCTCGAGCACAAGGTAACATTGCGAGGCATGAAGGCTTTTAGAATGAGCTTCACCACCTCGTGGTCGTTCTACTTCTTGCTTCTGTATGCTCGCACCTTGTTGATGAGCGTCTTTAGTTGGTTGTACATATCTTGTGGCGACTCATCTTCTTCGACGGCGAATCTTCCCAGCTCGCCTTCAATCATTTCAATTTTTGCTTCTCGCACATGACGATCGCCTTCATGTGCGGTTTGCAATGTATCCCATATCTCTTTTGCTATCTCAAGTCCATCCACCTTTATAAACTAATCACGACTGAGTGATGAAGTAATAACTGCAGCAGCTTGGGAATTTCGATGGATTGTTTGCTCTTGGCTCGTTGTGAGCTCCTCATCATCATCCGGGATGTCTATTCCTGTGGATACTATGTGCCACGAAATTGGATTGAGAGAAATCAAATGCATTTTCATGTTTTGCCACCACATTGAGTAGTCATTGCCATCAAAGTGTGGGGCTTTTCCAAGTGGAATAGATAGATAATGATTGTTGTTAGTACTTAGGCGATCATAATTAAACGGATATCGGGAGTAGTCGGTGTGATTACTCCCCTTCTTCTTCTTCTCATCTTCAATCTTTACTTTTCCCTTGGAAATAGTTTTCTTCCTTAGGAGCGCCTTTAGTTCCAGCGTCTCCTCATCGTCATCCTCGAAGTCTTGAATGGCCTCGAGGAGCCTCTCCAATTTTTGGTTCTTGTCTTCATCAACCTTCTCTTGGTTGTTTCTCTTGTGTACGTCCTTCATGTCCGACATGATCTCTTCGAGCGATTAGTCTCCTTTTGATGAACCTTGCTCTGATACCAATTGAATGTGTCCTAGAGGGGGGTGAATAGGCCTTTTTGATTTTTGTTGGAACCTTCAACACTTAACAACCAGATCAAATCTCGAGATATCGGACTAGTCCGGTCAAGAGCAGACTAGTCCGGTGTGTACCGACTAGGTTAATCAAATTTGATCAATTAACATGATCCTAGGATGTAAGCAGTGGAATTATACTTGTAATTTAAGTGTTGCACAACATAAACTAGGATGTATCACAATTTAATATTAAACTCAATGTTTCAATGTAAAGTGAGCACGATTGATCGAAACCCTAGATATATATATGAAATGTAAGAACAATGGGCGCAAAGAAAGAACACGAGCACTTTATCCGGTGGTTCGGTTCCCACAGAGGCAACTTACATCCACGTTGAAGAGTCCACAAAAGGATCAGGTCTTCTCCAACCCTACCTTCGTCAGATCGCCACGAAGGCCAATCCTCTTCACTTATCACAAAGGGCAAATAACAAAATTCAAGGGGCCTTCTCACACGTTAAGGGCTCCCCAAGATTACAACAAGAACACCACCAAGAACACACTCAAAAAATCACAATGAAAACCAAAGGAGTGTGTTAGGGAATCAAACCAAGAGCTCAATGAGTGATGAACCGTGTCTCTCCAATGATCCAAAGTGTATCCTCAAGGGATTGATCTTTGTTTTGTTTGATTTCATGGAGAGAGGTGTTTTCCAGGCTCTTGGGAGGTGTGACGGCGCAGGGGGTCAAGAGTTATTGGAATATGGGCCGTGTACACCTATTTATATGGGGTTCCCAAAAGTAACCGTTAGGGTTTAGAAAGATCGGACTAGTCCGTGGTGGACACTAGACTATTCAGGTGTGCTGTGTGTAGAAAACCCTAAGTGTCCCGAAATATCGCACTAGTCCGGCTGAGAGCGGACTTGTCTGAATTTGGTTCTGGAAATCTTCGGACTAGTACGATGGATATCGGACTTGTCCGGAAAAGTGAAACCCTAAGTGAATTGGGGACAAGTACGCACTTGGAGGACTTGTCCGATTTAGGTCAGAGGGTTTATTAGACTAGTTCGTGCTAAAATCGGACTTGTCCGATTTTGTGGAACTTGTGAAGTGTTTGGAGGACTAGTCCGCACTGGGGAGGACTAGCCCAATTCTAGTGAGAGAGATATCAGACTAGTCCGTGGTGACATCAGACTTGTCCGATCTTGTGCAGAAAGAAATTGGACTAGTCCGGGGTCAGTCGGACTAGTCCGGTCCTGTATGAATATGTGCAATGTGTGTGATTATTTGTGCTTGAGCTCTTGGTTCGTGTTTCCTTAACACACTCCATACACAATGATATACTATACTTGTTCTTTGAGCTCTTTTCCACATTTCTCCTCATTCTCCTTTCTTTTTGGCACCTTGCTCATTTTCTCATTAGAACCTGTGCTTATCTCAACAAAGTGGTTAGGATCTCATTTGCTTGTCATAAATCATCCAAAACCCACAAGGGATTCCTAGATGCACTTTCATGTGGAATGGGTTAAATTTTTTTTGTGGTTTTGCTTGGTTTAGATCTAAGGACCGGTTCGTGGAGCAACCATCCAGGATTTACAATGCCACCACAGGACCAAGTATGGGTGCGGCTTAGCTGACTAATTAGTGTATTGCCGGTACTATTTGGACCATTAAGAATGCTCGGGGAATGGGTAGTCGGATGGGTTTGTACAGATTGGTGGGACTACCCTGGGATCCGAATGGCTCAAGAGGGGGCCCTTGGTTGGATGTGCTTAGTTGGAGACATCACCACCGGTGAAACCTCAGTGGGGTCTAAATATGCTAGTAATCACTTTGTAAAGGCTATTTTGTGATCTCTTGGCCACACACCTAAGGAAGTGTGAGACGGCACAATTGAGATTTCATAGTCATCGAAAGGTGATGAAATCACGAACTTGTGGGTAAAGTGGTACAACCTCTATAGAGTGTGTTTAAAAACTATCATGATAGTCGTGCTCCCGGTCATGAGCAACTTGGAACCTCACATGATTAGAGTTAGGGACCTTGAAAATGGTTTAATGGATGGAAATGAATTGGGAATTGGTAATGGTTTATTAATTGGCTTTGGTATATGGAATTGATGAAATTGAGACAGATGAGCAGTTATGAGTTGATTATGGATTATTAATGATGGTATTGATTGTTTAGATGAAATAAATGGTATTTGAGTTATTTTTAGAAGGACCACACTAAATGATAATATAATTGCATTTTTAACTGTTTTGAATGTACTTTTATGCAATTAGCCCATTTTATTATCATTCATTGTTTATGCTAAATGTCATACTTTCCCACACTTGCTGAGTACGACATGTTCTCACCCTTGCTATTTCCCCAACAAATTCAGACGCAACTGATATCGTGGAGTACCAGCAGGTCTTTGAGGTGTACTAGCTGTGCGTGTTACCGTCAAGCTTGCCTGTGGAGTTTGGAGTCTTCAGAGTTTAGTGTTTTCCGCTGAAGTTTCTTAGATCTTGTATTCAACACCATTTGTTTTGTAATAATGTACTATTATTAGTGTTATTACTCGAGACATGGTTTTATCTGTTTATCATTTGTTAATCACTTGTGTATGTGTGTTAAACATCCTGGGCACACATATGCATTACACTTGGTTCATTTTCAAATCGGGTGTCACAAGTTGGCTCCTCCTTCTTCGGTACCTGTGTTGTTGATAGCCCGCACACCAGGTATCCCTTAGTACCAGAAGAAGACGTGTTGAGTTCCACCTTCCAGTATTGGGGACTTCCGGAGGCAACGTGTCCCGCAGCGCCGGATCTGCCTCCCTCTTTATTGTGGCTCCGGCACTGCCACATCTTCAGCCGTGCCGCATCTGCCTCCCTCTTTAGAATGGCTCCAGCGCTGCCACGTGTCCCGAGGTGCCAGACCAGCCTCCCCACAAGGGAAGCTCCGGAGTTGTCACATGTCTAGTAGCACCGGTCCAACCTCCCTGCAGAGGGAAGCTCTGGAGCCACGTGTCGCACATCTGGATATATGTCTACAACAGGAAGATTCTGGGACCTCCAACGGCCCAAACATTCAAGTCCTATCAATTGGCCGTTACAAGACCTGGTTAACGCATCATTGATGCCATATTAATGACGCACGATCAGAGAACTATCAAGACCGATAATGTTGCTATTAAGGCACGTTATCATACTATTAACCCCCCTTTAACACCCGTAGATTATGTATAGGGCAGTTATTACAGTCGGGGCCATCTCTCGGGCCATGTCACATACTGTAACAGTCAGTCCTTGGCATATAAAAGGATTGCGCTGCACGGTAGATGACTAGCTATACTAAGCCATCCAAGGACGAATCACTAGCATACTCACACAAAGCAATACAACACACAAAGACCCCGTGGAGTAGGGTATTACGCTCAAGCGGCCCAAACCACGTAAAACTCCCTTGCTTCACCTTGCTCTTGGATCTTGGTTAGCACCCCACCTAAATACGAACCTCCGCGGACTACTTCTTAGTAGTACCGGGGGAAGTGTCGTTGGAACACTTCGACATCTCAACACTTCCCTTCTTTTAAACTATTGAGGAAGTCCGAACCATTCCATTGATTTGAAGAAGCAGATAAGGCATTCCAAGAGCTCAAGCAGCTCCTCACCACACTACAAATCATGGTAGCTCCAGAACCTGGTAAGCCTCTTCTGCTTTACATCGCTGGAGCTACTGAGGTGGTTAGCATGGTCCTGGTTGCAGAAAGACCAGAGAAATCTTCAACTCAGGAGCTCAATTGCATTTCTCGGGAAGAGGGCTGCGAACTTCTCGCAGAGATCCATGGAGGCGAGTGTGGGAATCACGTGTTATCCCGCGCACTGGTCGATAAGGCCTTCTAGCATGGTTTTTACTGGCCTACAACACTTATGGATGCAATCGAGCTGGTTAAGAAGTGTGAGGCGTGCCAGTTCCATGCGAAGCAAATTCATACACCGGCGCAGTCACTGCAAATGATTCCTCCCTCATGGCCGTTCGCTATGTGGGGGATGGATATTTTTGGACTTTTCCCAAAAGCCATCGGAGGGTACCGGTTCTTATATGTTTCCAAGGAAAAGCTCACAAAGTGGCCGGAAGCAACACCAGTTGTGACAATCAATAAGCAATCTGCCATCAAGTTCTTAAAGTCCATTGTCCGCATATTTGGAGTTCTAAAAAGGGTCATCACTGAAAATGGAACCCAATTCACAAGTGCGGCGTCCCAAGAGTATTGTGAAGACCTCAGCATAACTATCAAGTATGCATCAGTAGCTCATTCGGCAAGCAATGGCCAAGCGGAGAAAGCAAACGCGGAAATTCTCAAAGGACACAAGACGCGCACTTATGAGTGCTTGAAAAAGGATGGTGCCAACTAGATAGAAGAGCTTCCATTTCCATTGTGGGCAAGCCGGACAACACCCAGCCAGGCAACAGGAGAAACACCTTTCTTCATGGTGTTCGAAGCCGAAGCTATCATTCCTCCAGAAATTGCCATGGGGTCTCTCTGAGTCCGTACGGAGGTGAGTCTGTATTTGTATAAAATGTATCTCATAGAGTCTATGAACAGAGTCGGGTTGGTCCAAGATGAATAGCACACTTACCTTGGTCCTTTACTTTAAGTGTGTCCTTGCCTTCCCCTGTTATTCGCACCTACAATGAAATGCATTTATATGAAAATAGATTCTACGTGCATCTACTTTGCGCATGCTCATTATTTTTTCTTCTTTTACTCTCTTGTCAATAGTGTTGTTGTGCAATCCACTTGAAAGTTAGTCCTAAAGATTCATGTTATGTATAAATAAGTTTTATTGATAATCATCTATTGATCTTAGTATCGCTGGATGGCCTACTCGCTTGAAAACCAATGCCAACGATAGGTTCGAAGTGCGCTATCAACTTAGCCTGCTCTAGCACCCGAAGGGCGCCACTCTACCTATTCTGCTGGGTCTCAGTAAGACGGGTCCAGAAAGCACACGAACCTAGGAAAGTTTAGTCAGTATACTTATATTGTCATAATGAGTATTTTAGGATCTAAAATTTAAAGAAGGATAATAAGCCACAAATAATCTATAGGCAAGAGGACAAATTTTAAAGCTTTTTTTGTCTCTCATGTGCAGGAAAAAAGAATAATTGACGGCAACCTACACATTGATGGTGGATGCCGCCAGAGCACCTATCTCCGACATCACTCAGGGGGCCCACCGTTGACGTTTCATATGTTGACAGTGGGCACCGTCGAAGCAAATAAGCTCTGACAACATCCAGGGGGACCGCCGTCGATGATTCATACGGTTATAGTGGGCATCGTCGAAGCAACTAAGCTCTGACAACACCTAGAGCCCGCCGTCGAAGTTTCATATGTTGATAGTGGGCGTCATCGAAGCAACTAAACTTTGAGAACTCCTAGCGAGCCCACCGTCGATGTCAAGTACGTGGCGAAGGGTCCTTTGAGATTTCGGATGCAGGACTTGGACCTCGGAGCTATCACAGTAGCTACGAGTTCGGGGCAATAAAAAATTCAAGACATTGCAGAATTCCTTATGGTAGATGTCCTCAATCAATTGAGCACATCTACCAGGGGCAACAAGATAAGGGCAATTGAACATTGAAGACAAAAAATTGAATTCAAAAGGATTTCATCCTTTCAAAATTTTGGAATTCAAAAGGATTTCGTTCATTCAAAATTTGGAGATTTACAAGATGAAGGTACAAAAGGGAAAGATTCTAGCTACTGGAGTTCTAATGGAAGTACCCAGCAACCTTCTGGGCGGCTTCTTGGATGCTTGCCTTGGCAGCTTCTTCCTCCTCGACGATGGGTCCATCAAGTACCGGAGCTAGAGACATAGAGGGATCCCGGCTTTCGAATCATGTCAACACATACTCTGTGACATTCTTTGCCAAAGATCTTCCCTCAGCCTCAAGCTGGTCGCTGATCACATATTCCAGCGCATCCATCTTAGCTCCGGCAGAGTTGAGCGCCACCAAAGCTTTGCCCATCCCTGGCTTCGGGTCAACCAGTCGGACCGGACTGAACCCCAGTGGCATCAGAGCATCTTTCGCTCGCCCAAGGAAGTCCCAGACCTGCAGGTAATCAATTGCCCTCGTACTCCTGAGCTCTTCCAGTGACTTTCTTGTAGATGATAGCTCCGTCGAGCCCTCCTTCTGGAACCGCTTGACCTGTTTAGCATGTTGCTGAATCCGGTTAGCCAACTGCCTCTATTGGTCAGCGATTTGATTCTCCCGTAGGTTCAAGCGGTCTTGCTTCTCCGCAAGGTCCCTCTCTTTGGCCTTCACCTTGTTTTCCCTGGTAGAGACAACACTTTCTCACTTGCTGACTCCTTCTCCTACCAGCCATACTTGGTGCTTTTCTCAATCGCACAAGGCCTTGAATTTCTCAATGCGATCAGCCAAATCATGCTCACAGCGCCCTAACTTCTGAAAAATCTCAGCATCTCTCATTTGGAGCTCTTGCTCTTTATTGTTCATAGCTACCTATCGCTTGAAGAGCTCATCCCTGAGCTTCTCTAGGGTCTCAAAGCGAGAATCCGCCAAATTGTTGTCTTCAGTCACCTTGTCATAGATCTCGCGGGTCTTCTCGCTCAGTGCTTCTATGGCAGCCCGCCTATCATCTAGCAGCTCGTCCATCCATCTTAGCCTCGTGTTTTCAGCTGTGAGTTGGTCCCTCAAGTCGGTCAGACGAGTCTGCATCAACTTCGTCTTAATGTAGAGTAGCTTGCGCCAGCGCCTTAGAGTGTGACGCTCATCTTCCAGGGCCTTCCGCTCGTAGTTGAAGGCAAGCCGAACTTGGCGGAGGCTCGAGCAGGTGTTCTCAATCGACATGTCCAGGGGATTGGCTCAGGACCTGCCTGAGTTTCCACTGATCCCCCAAATATTCTGGAATAGTTGTCAGAGCCCATGGCACAAACATGGACTCCAACAGCTCAACATCTGTGGCGCTGAGTTCTGGGTGCTCATCGATCCCCGACGTAGAAGCAGAAGGTAATGCAGTTGGATCTTCATGTACCAACTCAGGCGCCAAAGTGGCATCAATCGGCTGCTCCAATGAAGCATCTGCTACAGCTTCTGAGGTAGGTGCTTGCACAGGCATGTTAACCTCTGGCATAGCAACATCAGCCAATGGCGCCATTACCTCCAAAGCTTGTGCTGGAACTTCCGCAGCAGGTTTCAAAATCTCCGACACTGATGTTGGTACCTCCGATGCTACCTCCAGAGCAGCTGAAGCTTGCTCCAACGTTTCTCCTTCGTGGTCCAGCGCAACCATGACTTCTTCGGCCACTGGCACCGAGGTCATCTCAACGCCAATTGGCACTGGAACTATCGTGCGGTCTGCCACAACCATAGGAGAAGCCGTACCATCAGCGGTGGTTCTGGTCGATGCGGTCTCTATGGTTGCAGCCCTGGCAGGTGCCGGGGTAGTAGCTCATCCTCTTGGTAATCTGGAAATTGAGGAATAGAGAATTCAAGGAAAAGCAAAAAAACAAAAAAAAACACAAGTTCAAGTGCCGGTCATTACCTGGGGATGCTGCCGCTCCAGTCGGCACGAAATTTCTTCCTTGGACGGTCGGAGTCAGAACCCATCATCGCCGGTGAGACAGAAGCTCCAGACTTCATCCCAGAAGTCATGGCAGCCACCAGCATCGCTACAGCCGAGATCTCGGTCACTCCAGACCCGGAGCCCGCTGCTGGCACCAAGACTATAATAGACTTGCCAGACCTAGTGTCCGCCATAGGAACTGGATTCGAAGATGATTTCCTGGGCCCAAAGCTCACCTTGGTCGTCGGAGCAGGGGTTGCCATTGCTGGAGGCACGACTAGCACTGACTTGAGGGTCGGCGAGGCAGTGGCACCGCTTGCATCGGAGCTGCTCTCACAAAGCTGTCATCACTTCGCGTCAACTTCCTCTTCCAACTAGAGGCGTCGACGGCCTCTTTGCCTCTGCCCCGACTTGAATCAGACTTCTTCTGGCTTGATTTTTGCAGGAGCTTTGCCCTTTCCACTGACAGGTATAGAGTCAGACCCTTCATGTGGGCAGTGGCCTGAAGCTCCGGGGATTACAACCCATTCTATTGGAGTGCACCTTTGTCGGACCGCAAGATCTGTACTGTAAAGGAGCAGCATCACCTTCTGTAGCTCCCTCGTGACCTCCAAAAGTACACACAGAAGCAAGAACTCTATCGGAGGTACAGGCTCATCTCTCGATAGATTTCCACTGTTCAACTTCTGCAAATGGAGCTTCAATCCATGCTCATCTAAGTTGGTTCCCCGACCAACATCAATCCGGAGGAAATCCATTTCTTCAAAGTATGACCTAGCTGCGAATTCTCGCTCCTTGAGTGGAGCCCAGTGGTTGGTCGGGAAGTTGCCGAGGACCATTAGAGACGTCAATCCTCCGTCAACCAAGTTCCTAATTCTTGATAGAACAGGGTTGTACTCTTCAGTCAGCTTCAGAAGCTCCTCCCAGCAGTGAGACTCTATCTTCGGGAACCCTTCTAGCAGCTCCAGCCGATCGTGACGGTCCACCCAGATAACTACCTAGTTAGTCTTCCAAGTCTCCCATTTTTCGAAAGGAAAGGACTTGATGTACTTGTATGGAGGATTCCTACACCTTACAAAGTAGTAGAATCCCAACAAGTTGTTACCTTTGCCTGTCGCCCCAAGTGTGAAGAAGGTCTGGAACAGCGGCACGCAAGGTGGCACGCTCACCCACATCTTGCAGAAGTGCATGAAGATCACCACCAGCAAGATCGAATGTGGTATGTGATGTTTCAGTTGGAGCCCGTATGACTCCAGCAGCATCAGCAAGAAGTTGGATACTAGTGGAACCAGCTCAACCATGGCGTACGCCAGGAAGTAGAAAATGTCGTCGGAGAACTCCTTCCTAAACGGGAGCGTCCAACAGCAAATAGCATTGTTGAAGGAGTTGCTCTGCCAGCCCATCAGCTTCCAGACTCTTGTAAGATCCCTCTCACTCACAATCTTGTTGGGGGGGAGTTCGAGTTCGATCACCACAAAGTGGAGCAAAAGTGGGAGCGTGATGCAAGGGTTCAAGCAGAGAACTCTATGAGCAAGAATAGATTGGTGCATAAGATTTTTCTCCCCTTGCAATGCCTCTCCCTTTATTAAGCCTCTGCAACACATGGATGGCAATTGCATTCGGACCTTGATCACGCTCAACAAAGTTACCTCATCAATGACAAGGTGGCTCAGGTCCACTTCATCAAAAAAGTCACACTAGGTGAACCGTTGTCATGATGAGAAGTTGGAAGCCCGAGGGCAGCGGCCTGACAGGGCTATAAAGATTGAGTTGGGAACCAATACGAAAACCGTATTGGGAACCAGCGTCCTTCAATTGCGTGAGATATGCACTTCATGTATCTCACCTACCAAATAAAGAAGGGTTGCATGTCTCAAAACGAAAACTGAAGCAGCAGCGCGGGGGATATAATGCCCCCACCTCCGCATTGAAACCTCACAATCTCACCAGAGGTGGGCTCGGGGACCGCAGTCGATAGCATGCATACCAGGTATCCTTAGTACCTGAAGAAGACGCATCGAGTTCCATCTTCCAATATTGTGGACTTCCGGAGGCAACACATATCCCGCATTGCCTGATCTGCCTCCCTCCTTAGGGTGGCTCCGGTATTGCCACGTATCTCGTAGTGCCGGATGTGCCTCCCTCCTTAGGGTGGCTTCAGCCCTGCCACGTGGTCTGCAGTGCCGGACCTGCCTCCCTCCTTACGGTGGATCCAGTGCTGCCACGTATCCCGGGGTGCCAGACCTACCTCCCCAACTAGGGGAGCTCCAGAGCTGCAACATGTCCAGTAGCTCCAGTCCTACCTCCCTGCAGAGGGAAGCTCCGAAGCTACCACGTGTCACACATCCAGATCCATATCTACAACAGGAAGACTCTAGGATCCGCTAAGGCGCAGACATTCAAGGGCTATCAATTGGCTGTTACAAGACCGGGTTAACGCGTCATTGATGCCATATTAATATCGCACGATCAGAGGACAATCAAGACCGATAACGCTGCTATTAAGGCACGATATCACACTGTTAATCCCCCTTTTACACCCGTAGATTGTGTATAGGATGGTTATTACAGCCAGGGCCACCTGTCGAGCCACAGCACATTCTGTAACAATCAGAGCTTGGCATAGAAAATGATTGCGTTGCACGGTAGATGACACGCTATCCTAAGCCATCCAAGACCGAATCACTAGCATACTCACACAAAGCAATACAATACACAAACATCTGTGGAGTAGGGTATTACGCTCAGGCAGACCGAACCACGTAAAACTCCCTTGCACCACCTTGCTCTTGGATCTTGATTAGCGCCCCGCCTAAATACAAACATCCGCGGAGAACTTCTTAGTAGTACCAGGGGAAGTGTCGTTGGAACACTTCGACAAGTGTGATCAGCTCTCCGTTGAGGAGCTACAACGGACCTGCGGTCACGTGATAAAAGGACATGGTTGCTGCCATAAGGTCGTCTCTAGTTATCTCCTAGCATATTTTGTAAAAATCCATGGAGAAACCGTCCAGCCCCAGTGATTTTTCTGCTGGCATTTGCGCTATTACTCACTTCACCTCTTCCTCCGAAAATGGGTAATGTAATTGGTTGTCCTGTAATCTAGGCAGATTCAGTAAGTCACAATTGAGGGTCGCCGCGCGTTGAACTTTGGTACCAATGATACTCTAAAAATGGTTGGTAAGAATCTCGCTCTTCTCCTGGTCCATTACCTTCAGCGAACCGCCCGGTGCTAAGAGCTGATATATATATGTTTTGCGCCTCCTTGCATTGAACTTGAGGTGAAAAATTTAGTACAAGCATCACCTAATTTCAGCCATAGTTGTCTCGACGATTGTCTCTTGCGCATGCACTCAACTACGGCCAGACCAAAAACTTTCATTTTTAATTCCCCACTTATGAGTGGCCGCATCTCCTAAGCAATTTCTAAGCACTGGATGATCTCATACACCATGTTTAGTTGCTGATAGAAACTTAGATCCAAAAGAACATACCTAGTCGCTAATAAATCATTCGGGTGCAAAATAATCCAAATAAAAGGAACACACCGAGTGCTAATCATTTTGATTAGCACATGAACAAGTCGATGGCACACCTTCTTCCTCTCTTTTCTTCGTGTTGGACGTCGAAGCGGCCATCAAGCCTATAGAGGCGAGGTTGTAGGAAGATCACGAATGGGATGCTTTTCCCCTTGTTTCCCCTTGCTATTTGATCGACTCTTAGAGGATTTGAGTGTTTGTATATCTATTGTAAACAATAAACACCCTCATACTTATATGTGATCGAGAGGCACAAGAGGGGGTCTCCCAACTGCGACAATTGTGTCCCCCGATCAGGAACACATCCATTTGGTTGGGTGTGTCCCTTCATTAGGACACATACTAATTAAAAATAATCACATGATTAATTATCTTAATACAAGTTCATAACTAACATTCTCTCCCTTGAACTCGGATTCATAACTTACCCACTTACTTAATACTAAACTTAGTGTCACTCTCCTTATGCTTGACATATAGGACATGATGCATCAAAACAGTCATTTATGTATTGTTTGACACGAAGATCACAATACATCTCACATTCAAAAAATAAGCTTACTCTTAATTTGGCCCCTAAGTATCAAGTGATCATATGTTCTCCCTTAAACCCAGGCTAGCCACGTGTTCACTGAACACATTGGGTGGAAGACCTTTTGTTAGCGGATACGCAAGCATTCGCATTGTACCAATGTGCTCAAGACTTATGGCATGATTATGGATTCTGTCTTTCACAACATAAAACTTAGTCTCAATGTCTTTGGCAGCACCACACATCTTATTGATGTGAGAATAAAATACTACGGGCTCATTATCGCAGTATAACTTAAGTGGTTTTTCAATGTTGTCGACCACTTTATGGTTGGGTAAAAATTTCTTAAGCCAAACTGCCTGCCAGGTGGCCTCATAACAGGCAAAAAAACTCGGCATATATCTTGTATGATGTTGTAACGGTTTGTTTGGAGCTTTTCCATGATATAGCTCCATTCGTGAGGGTGAATATATAACCTGACATGGATTTCTTAGTATCCACACAACCCGCGAAATCTACATCTGAATATCCCACTACTTCAAGTGGATCTGACTTACTCTACATTAACATGAGGCCTTTTGTGCCTTGCACATATCTTAATGCTTTCTTAACTGCCTTCCAGTGATCAATCCTTGGATCGGCCCGATATCTGCCAAGCATTCTGATCACAAATGCTAAGTTGGTACGAGTAAAACTTGAGCATACATAAGGCTTCCGACAGCAGATTCATATGGAACTGACTTCATTTAATCGATCTCATATTGGTTCCTGGGACACTGAAAGTTCCCAAACTTATCACCCTTGAAAATCGGAGCAGGCAAAGGCTTGCTCTTATGCATATTGTACTTTCTCAGTACATTTTCTAAGTATGCCTTTTGTGATAAGCCTAATACACCCTTATGTCTATCTCGGTGAATTTCTATGCCCAGCACATTGGATGCTTCACCAAGATCTTACATATCAAAATTAGAGGATAAAAACTTCTTAGTTTATGAAAGTAGATTGACATCACTACTTGCAAGTAGTATGTCATCCACATAGAGCACAAGGAAAATAAATTTACCGTTCTTAAACTTTGCATAAATGCAATTACCCTCCTCATTCTCTTTAAACCCAAACTTTCTTATTGTCTCATTGAACATGAGATACCACTGTCTTGATGCTTGTTTCAGTCCATAAATAGACTTCTTTAAAAGGCATCCCATATGTTCCTTGGTTGTGTCATATAGACGTTCTCATAAAGATCCCCATTGAGAAATGTTGTTTTTACATCCATCTGATGTAATTATAAATCATAATATGTTACTAAGGCCATAATGATTCTATAAGAATCTTCACATGATAAGGGTGAGCATGTTTCATTGTAATCTATGCCTTCTCTTTGAGTAAAGCCTTTTTCCACAAGTCTGGCTTTAAACTTATCAATATTCCCTTTGGAATCACGTTTGATTTTGTAGACCCACTTACAGCATATCATTTTGGCTCCATTGGGAATCTCAACTAAATCTCAGACTTTATTAGCATCCATAGACCTCATTTCATCCTCCATTGCTTTAAGCCATTCAAATGATTGAGAACTTCTCATAGCTTCTTCAAATGTGGTGGGATCACCCTCCATTTGAATTGCTTCACTCATATAGATCTCATAGTCGTCCATAATGGCCGATCTTCTTTCTCTTTGAGATCTTTTTAATTGCACCTTATCATCATTTTGGGGTTGTTGTTGCTCTTCATTATTAATGGCAACAAGTTCATAATCTTGAACCTCTCTTACTAATTATGTTGCCAATGGAGAACTAACAACGGGTGCTGAATTTTCAGCAACAGTAGGTAATGAGAAATATGGTTCTTCAATTATAGGAGTGGGTACACAAACCCGCTTCTCTTCAAGTTCAATTTCTCATCTTACTGTACTCCCCCTGATTATGGCATCCTCTAAAAAGATAGCATGCCTCATTTCTATAAACTTAGTAAATCTTTCTGGATAGTAGAAATGATATCCCTTACTATTTTCTGCATAGCCAATAAAATGACAACTTATTGTCTTGGCATCCAACTTACCAATGTTTGGATTAAATATTTTTGCCTCAGCGGGACAGCCCCACACATGCATATAACTTAATGAGGGCTTACATCCCGTCCATAACTCATACGGTGTTTTTGGCACCGACTTAGTGAGAACCCAATTTAGCACGTGAATGGCGGTTTTTAATGCCTCCATCCTTAAACTAACCAAAAATTCCGATTGACTTAACATAGATCTAACCATATCAATTAGTGTACGGTTTTGCCATTCCGCTACTCCATTTTCTGAGGCTCGCCCGATGTAGAATATTGGGCGACTATGCCATTTTCCTGTAGGAACCGTGCAAATGGTCTAGGAACTTGGCCATATGGGTTATGGCAACCGTAGTGCTCACCACCACGATCGGATCTTGCCACTTTTATCTTAATATTATGCCAATTTTCATCCTCAACCTTGAATATCATAAATTTATCTAATGCTTCGGAGCGTTCTTTAATTGGATAATTATAGCCATAGCGAGAATAGCCATCCGTGAAGGTCATGAATGAATCAAAACCATCAATGGATACCACAGGAAATGGACCACAAATATCTGTGGGGATTAAATCCAAAATTCCCGTGTTGCATATGGCACCTTTCTTAATTTTCTTAACAAATTTGCCTTTAATGCAATCTTTGCATTCTTCTGAATCCGAAAAATCCAGTTGAGGAAGAATCAATTATGAAATCAATTGTTCAATTCACCCTCTCGAAATTTGGCCTAAGCGACAATGCCATAATTTCAAAGACATTTCGAAGTCGATTCTTTTGCGCTTATTCTTATGAGAGGAACTCAACATTATCATGTATTGGCAATAGGTATAGCATGCCTTGTCTCATAGCAATACCAACAATCTTATTATCATACTGTAACACCCTCATTTTCATGCATCATGCATTGCATACATCATTAAATATGTTTAACATCAATCCACATAAAAAGGAACAAGTTTAAAATAAATTAGAAGAAAATCGCGCTAAAAAAGTCTAAGAAGTGTGGACTTGTCCGATTTGCCCTGGACTAGTCCAAATTTCTCTTTGAACCCGTTTCTCACATGTCTGTTTTCTTGCGGACTAGTCCATTTTTTCTCTCTGTACCAGTTTCGCACTTGTCCGGTCCATTATGGACTAGTACGGTAATCCCATCCTTGAAAATTTTGTTAAGTCCTCAGACTTGTCCATTTTCCGTCGGACTTGTCCGTTTTGCTCTCTGACTAAGTTTGGACTTGTCCGATTTCATTCCAGACTTGTCTGTTTTCGCCTCTGTCTAATATCAGACTAGTCTGGTCTAGTGCGGACTTATCCGGTGTTCGCGACTCCAATTCAATCTTTTCTCCCACGACTTGTTATTGGGTTTTTACCTTAAGTGGGCCCAAGGACGACGTGTCTAACCTTTTTGGAGCCCATGTGGGACACCAACACAGTGTCCACCGCCTTGAACACGAAATCCACCCAACCCTACACCTCCACCCCTATATAAACAACCCAATATCCCACTTTTGCATCTCTTTGCCAAAATTGAAAGACCACCAAACCCTAGTTTGTTGGAGCTGCCACCAAGGGGAGATCCAGTAGCAAGGAGGAGGAGGAGATAACGAAGAAGGATCAAGCAATCAAGATCTTCATCGACTTTGCGTTCCACATCACCAATTCACTCTCAACTCTTCATCACCAACCCTAGATCGTCAAAATCCAAGTGTTGCCTCCAAACTCTTGTTCTTGGGAGTTCTAGACATGTGGTATACCTTCTACTTTCTCTTTCCCACATGAATTCAATCCCAATTCTCCAAATTCTCGTAGATCAAGAAAACCCTAACTTGCTAGTTCTACATAGGGCGGACTAGTCCGGCCACTAGCGGACTTGTCCGACCTCTAGATTCTTTTAATGTTTAATTAATTGCAAATTGATGTAAATTAACTTGAAACCTATATAAACTTGTTAAGAACCATTGTAATTGATTAGTAAACATTAAAAGCAACTCATTAACAAGTTGCACTTAGCATTTGCATTAATCATGCATGTCATGTCATATTGAGTAATATATGAGCATTTATTTATTGTAATTACTGTTTTGTATGTTCGTTGCATGGAATAGAAGGTGCTACGCTAGAGGGTGTTACCGAGGACCTCCAGTACCATAATTTTGAAGTATTTAACCCTAACCAAGCTTAGGAGCAAGGCAAGTGTCCTTGATCATGTTGATCCTAGTTTTTAAATGTATTGTTTTCAAACTTGCATGCCTGTGTCAAATTGATGGACTCCTATGATAGTAAGTTTACTAGACTTGTTTAACCACCCTTGTCGCTTGGAACACAGAGTAAAGAGTCGGGAAGGGCTTTTTACCTTTTGGCTTCGCTCAAATTAATTGGGATGGGAAAACAACCAAGTTACTTAATTACAAATTATTGAGATTATGGATAATGTACATTGATGAACATGGTTAATGGTAACATGGTAATGGGTGATCTAAGCAAGCATGGTATGTAGATGGGTTGGATGTTATGGTGGTTTGCTTGCATTGGATCTAAGGACCGGTTCATGCGAGAATAGGCCAGGACTACAGTGCCACCACGAGGCCAAGTATGAGTGTGGCGTAATTGATTAATTAGGGTATTGCTGGTATTGTGCGGACCATTTGGAAGAGCGGGGAGGGGAGTTGGATTGAGTTTGTGTGAGTGGCGGGACTCCCTGGGATCCAAACGGCACAAGAGGGGGCCCTTGGTTTAGGATGTGCTCAGTTGGAGGAATCACCACCAGTGAAACCTCAGTGGGTCCATACATGCTAGTAGTCCCTTCGTAAAGGCTATTTTGTGATCTCTTGGCCATACACCAATGGAGGTGTGTAATGTGATCGACGGGTCACGGGCATAAGGGAGGTTCTTAGTCACCGAAAGGTGATGAAATCACGAACATGTGGGTAAAGTGGTACAACCTTTGTAAAGTGTTAAAAACTATCATGATAGTCGTGCTCCCGGTTGAGAGCACCTGGATGACCTACATGATTAGAGGGAACTCGAGATTTGGGATGGTTATGGTTGGTTTTGGTTATGGTCATGGTCATGAATTGAGTCATGATAAATGGACATGGATGATGATGATGGTTATAATCTGGTATATGGATGAATAATTAATTATGGTTTCGTATTATGTTAATTATGTGGGATGTGATGGGTTTACATCACATAGACATAGTATAATGCTTTTTGCACGTTTTAATTGTACTTTATTCAGCAATTAGCCATTGTTTATTAGCATGCCTTGTTTAAGCTGTGTGTCATACTTTCCACACTTGTCGAGTACGACATGTACTCACCCTTGCAGTCCCCCCCCCCCCCCCCACCAACTGTTTCAGGTCAGGATTGGGAGTATCACGACGTTAATAAGGAGTTATAGGTTGTGTGCTGCCGTTAGCTTTGCCTGTGGTGTTGCGCTCCCTCATTTCTCAGTTTGCTTAGTTTTCTTAGTTGCTTAATTAGATTATTTCCGCTGTAGTAGTATTATCATTAAATATCAAAAGAGTTTTAATTTGAGGATTGCTTGAATTTGTAATAAAGGTACTTATTTAACTTGTGTTGTGGTAGTTATATGTTTATTCTTTGTGAATCACTTGTGTATGTGTGTTAAACATCCTGGGCACACATATACTACAGTTGGTTTATTTTTCGTAATCGAGTGTCACACGTACTTAATTATACCCTTATCTTTGCCAAATTGGCATACATAACCATCATTGTCTAAATATGAAACTGAAATTAGATTTCTACTTAATGAGGGTACATATAATACATTATGAAGTGTAAGTACAAAGTCATTTCTTAATTCTAATGGATAATCTCCTATGGCTTCAACTTCTGCTTCATAACCCTTGGCAACTTTAATTGCCCTTTCCCCTCTTTTAGGGTTCTCCTCGTATTTAACATCTGCAAGTAATTATAAACATGCACAGCGGCACCTGAGTCAATCCACCAAGTGGATGAATTATAATCTGAATACAAGGATTCATCAATAAATGTAACAAAATCATTACCATTTCTGCAACACCATTTAAGAAAACCAATACAATTCTTTTGATGGTGGCCTTTGACTAAACAAAAGCGGCACTGATCTTTCTCCACTTTCACATCCTTTCTGTAAGGATGTTGTTGTGGAGCCTTACACTTATCTTTATTATGGTGAAAAGGACCATGCTTCTTAGAATATTACTTAGAAGAATAATTCTTCTTAGCCTTACCTTTTTCCTTCACATAATTAATGCCATCATTACCATGAAGGGCCTTAATTCTCTCTTCCTCCAGAACACACATAGCGATGAGTTTTTCTATGTTCCATAGTTCAAGTTGATAGTTGTAGTTGATGACAAATGTATCAAATTCCTTAGGAAGTAAGGCAATGATGAGATGCACAATGAACTCATCTTTGATCCCCAAATCCATAGGCTTAGCTTTGTCGCCATATTTGTCATCCTTAAGATGTGCTCTCACACACCACCTCTATAATACTTTACAGTTACAAGCCTCTTGATAACAGTGCTTGTTGGGGCCTCAGAAGAACTAGTGAACTAATTATCTATCCTTTGGATGTACTCAACGACAGTGTCACATTCAGGGATTGCTCCCCGAATGGCCTCAGTGATAGTGCCCTTAATTACTATCAAACACTTTCTGTTTGATTTCTTCCACTTATAATAATCAATGTCATAAGCCAATAGCTCATTAGGACAGTCTTTGTCCTCTCAGCAAAGGACTCCCGAGTTTCAACAGCTTCTTGCAATGGCTCCACGAGTGCAACAAGATATGGAGTGGTGAGAGCCAAGTCTATGTCGGAGACGGCCAACGCAATCTCCAAGTTCTCTCTCCATCTCCCATAATTGCTTCCATTGAGTCGCTCAATGGAACCGATGAAAGTCAGTGCAGCATTAGCATTGGAGGAACCTTCATTACAAAAAAATACAAAAGAATCATAAGTGGATGCATAGGATAATTATATAAGAACAACTGAAAGTATAGTAATTTATAGTTCGCTTTGTTTACTCGACCAAATTACTATGAACTTAGTTCTTCAAAAGAAGAATAATGTCACTAATGCCTTTCGCTTTGGTTACTCAGCTAATAATGACATAAAAAATACTAAATAACATATAATTTTATTTTTCACTTTGGTTACTTAATTAAAATTGCATGCAACTTCAAAAATTGCAAATCACAGCAATTTATCTTTCGTTTTGGTTACTTGACCAAATTGCTATGACATTTTAATATCAGCAGAAGCATAAAATGGGCATAAAATATCATAATTACTTAATATTCCGCAGCATAATTAAATTATTTTGATGAGAATTTACTAAATTTCGGAAAAAAGAAAAAATCCAACAATGCAAGAAAACATGCAATGTTATGTCCAACAAAAAATACTTATTTTTCTCAGCAAAAATTATTTAATCACTGAGGCTCACTTAATTACTTTGCCCATATCTTAATTTCTGAAAAAAAAACAGAAATTCTAAAATAGCCCAATGCTAAAACTGAAATTTTAGGTCCAAAACCTATACTTAATAATTCTATTAAAATGGAAAAAATCTTGCCTGCGCAGCTCAAAATCGTAACCCACAGCCCACCATTTGTTTTTCTTAACTTACTACTCAGTGGGCTTTGGCTACTTAAACAAAATAAAAAATAGCAAAGTAACCCAAAGGGCCATTGTTGCCTCCGCATGGACCAAATAGGTTCTCAGCCATGCGTCTGGGCCAGCAACTAATGCAAACAAAATTGGAAAAACTTTGATGTGCAGCCCAATAAACTTACAGAACCGGCCCACCAAACAAAAAGGAGAAAACACTAAAATTAAAAGGGCAGCCCACCGGCCCAAAATGCCCTTCCACCTGGGCCAACGGCCCACACCGCGTGTGGCTAACGGTTGCCGTCAGATCGCGATCCGACGGTCGCGACACTTGCCCTCGGGTATATATACCCTGGCCGGCTATAGGAAGAAACCTAGGCTCATTTTATTTTCTCCTGGCTGCCGCACCAGGCAATGTAGCTTTCTCCATCACTTCCAGAAAACATCAAAGGGAGGTTCCATGGAGGCCAACATGCCTTACCTTCCTTACTCCCTCTCCAAATGCCCCAGAGAGACCAGAGAGAGGAGAGGCAGTGGAGGCTCAGCGCCCCACGCCGTTCTTGTTGTTTGCATCGCCGCCACATTCCTCGCCGGCGTGCACTTTTCGCCTGTAGATGAGCGCGGCACCGTCGAGGTTGGCGTCCGCGTTTCTTATTTTCTTACTACGGCGACTAGATCCACAAAAAAGATTTGATTTCCTTCTTAATATCTACGTGCTGACACAGGTAGATTCTTAATGAATAGAAATCGTTTCAATTTCCTTTGTTCTAATATGCTGCGGATTGCTTACTAAAAAAGAAAACTGTTCTTACCAAGAACGAAATCCCGAAAAGATTTAATGACTAAGTTGGCTCAAGATACCATTGATAGAAACGTAAATCCAAAAGAACATACTTAGTCACTGATAAATCATTTGAGTACAAAAGAATCCAAATAAAAGGAACACAATGAGTGCTAATCGATTTGATTAGCACATGAACACGTCGATGACGCACCTTCTTCCTCTCTTTTCTCTGTGTTGGACGTCGAAGCGGCCATCAAGCCTATAGAGGCGAGGCTATAGGAAGATCACGAATGGGAATATTTTCCCCTTGTTTGCTCTTGCTTTTTGATCGGTTCTTAGAGGATTAGAGTGTCTGTATATCTATTGTAAACAATAAACACCCTCATACTTATTGTGATCAAAAGGCACAAGAGGGGGCCTCCCAACAGCCACAATAGTGTCCCCCGATCAGGGACGCGTCCATTTGGTTGGGTATGTCCCTTCATTAGAACACATGCTAATTAAAATTAATCACATGATTAATTATCTTGATATGAGTTCATAACTAACAGTTCCAACCTTGCTCCTCCAAATAGATCATTGCTCCATTTATTTAATGCCTTGGCAGTCCTCTGCAGCTTCCTATGGAATATCATCATTGTTGAAATTTCATCCGTATTAGCATTCCAGGCTTGCGTTACAATGTCCGAGAATCCCGGGACCGATGGCCAGAAGGACTCAAATCTACCTGTTTCTGCGACATCTCCTCTACATGGACATAACAACAGTAGGCAATGGTCTGAGAGGGATGATGAGAACGGTTGTAGACTGACGCCTAAGTAGAATTCATCCCATTCGGTGTTGCAGAAAAAACGGTCGAGGCGCATCATTGTAGGTTCTGATCTTCTATTGCTCCACGTATATTTCCTTCCACAAAGGTTTAATTCCAGCAGCTCACATCGATCAAGCGTACGCCTAAAGTCCCCATTAGCCTTCGGTTGTAGTTTGAGTTATTCTTGTCTTCTGCCTGTAGGATCAAATTAAAATCCCCAAAACAAAGTCATGGCATGTTAGTTTCTGGCTTCAAGTTCTGCATTTCCTGATGTTAGAGGTGTAGGGGTGTGTTTTATATTTCCCTTTTGCATAAGGACTTTTATGTTTATTGACCATCCCTGTACATCTATTTATAGAGGCATCCTACCTCCTGATCAATACAAGCACTATTCATAACATGGTATACAGAGCCAGGTTCTAGTGTTAGATTTTTTTTTACCCTACCAACACCGTCGGCTCATCTTGCCAATTTTTCCTATCTTCGCTATCGACTCTTCCCGTCGATCTACCGATCTAGAGTCTCTGATCCGCTGGCTCTTCATCGCCATGTCGGATCCGACGTTCGACTTGCCGTGGAGGCGTTCTGCTTCCTCGGATTCAAGCACGTCCGGCGTCGACGACCTCCTGACCCGCGCGCTCGTCGTCTCTGATTCGGCCTCGCGCCCGACCCACGGTGCCCGTCGACCGCGCGTTTGTCGTCTCTTCAGCAGTGCTCGAAGGTGTGGTCTGGCGACCAGATCGACGCCGGCTTGAGCTGGGTGCTACATCGGACGACTTGGTCGCCGACCGCGCGGCTGTTTGACCAAGCCGCCGACGCTTGGCCTCTGGATTCCGTGTTTCGGCCGCCGGCCACTCGGTTGTTTGACCGGGTCAAGGAACAAGGCGGCTAGGGTTAAGAAAAAGAATCAAAAGAAAAAATCAAAAAAAAAAGAAATCAGAAAAAATAAAAATATTTGCAGCTTGCGCCGCTTCTCTTTTGCACTCTTGTCGTCGCCCGCCGCTGCTTACTTTGCGCTCTAGCCATCGTCTGTCATCTCGTTACGATGATTTCTTCATTGGGTGGGGTTCCAGTTGTGCGGTGTCTGGTGCTTTTCAATGGCACCAATTACCGCGACTGGGTTCCCCGCATGCGCCTGCACATTCGTGGTCTACGACTCTGGGAGTATCTCACGGGTGATCTTTAATGCCCGTCTTGCCATGCGGTTCCTTCTTAGATTGTTATTTCAAATAAGGCTACTGATGATGATAAGATAAAGCTGGAGGAGGATTATCAGACTCGTCTATCTACATATCAGACTCAAAATAGCTTATACATGACTTGGCTGGATGATGATGCTCGAGTTGTTGCTATTCTTGCTTCTAGTATGGATGCCCGTATTGCTGCAGACGTAGTTGAGTTTGAGCAAGCACATCAGATGTGGGATTTCCTGTGTTCTCGTTACGAGCCCACTGGACAGTCTACCTACCTTGCTGCTATTCGTCAGGAGCAGCTGTTACAGCAGGGGGATGCCACAGTGGAGGAGTTCTTCGGTCAGATGTCTGCTATCTAGCGTCAGCTTGATGCTCTTGGTCCTCGATTGTCTACAGATACTTGTCAGTCCTGTCAGAGTCAGAAGGCCGCACTTGAGCTTTGACGCACTTATGACTTTGTGACACGTCTTCGTGACGAGTTTGAGCCTCTTCGTGCTCAACTACTTCCTCATCACCCTTGTGTCTCTCTTATGGAATCTCTGACGAGTGTTCGTAATGAGGAGACTCGTCTTCAGGCTGTCGGGTTGTTGTGTGCTACTTCAGTAATGGCAGCCTGCTCTTCGACACCGGTTCATACTGTCTCTCTATCGATAGTGACGACTTTGGCTTCTTCTTCTACGCTAGGGGGGTGTGGTGCTCGTCATTGTGATTACTGTGGTAAAGATGGTCATGAGGAGACGTCTTGTTACAAAAAGAGGAAGGCTCGGGCTTTTCAGTCTTAACAGGGTGCTGGTGGTGCTAGTACTGGAGGATCTTAGGTGAGTTCTGCTACTACGGATGCCCAGATACTCATGCTTCTTCGTCGCCTTGCTACTTCTGCACCAACGGGAGCTGCTGGTTCTGTGACTCAGTCTTTTGCGCCTTCGAGTACTGCTGCTGCTTCTTCGTCTTCCACTAAGGGACCACCTTCTACTTCTTCTCCAGGTAATTGTCCATAGATTCTTGACTCTGGTGCTTCATTCCATATGACTCCTTATCATACCAGTTTGTCTTCCTTGAGTTCTTCGTACCGTCCTTCTATTTTTCATACTGCCGATGGTTCTCCTCTTTCAGTTATTGGATAGGGCACTCTTCTGTCTGACTCTTTTGCTGTTCCTGCTGTTTCTTTTGTTCCTAGACTTACAATGCAACTTATATCTGTTGGTCAACTCATTGATAATGATTGTCGAGTGATTCTTGATCATGATTGTTGCTATGTTCAGGATTGTCGCACGGGTCGCCTGCTTGGTACGTGCCCTCGTCGTCGTGACTCACAGCGTCTTTGGGAGCTTGACTCGCTTTGTCTTCCTTCCGATGCGCCTGCTTGGTACGTGCTCCACTCTTGCTGCTTCGTCCACTTTGACGTTTGCTCAGTGGAACCACCGTTTGGGTCATCTTTGTTGCTCTCGCCTCTCCACTCTAGTTCGTCGAATTGTTTTAGGATCAGTTTCTAGTTCCGAGTCTTTAGCTCATTGTTAGCATTGTCGGCTAGGGAAGCAGATTCAGCTTCCTTATCCTTCTAGCGAGTCAGTGTCTAAGTGTCCTTTTGATCTTGTTCATTCTGATGTATGGGGCCCTGTTCCTTTTGCTTCGAAAGGAGGACATCGATATTATATTATTTTTATAGATGATTTTTCTCGTCACACATGGGTCTACTTTATGAAGCATCGCGGTGAGGCGTTATCTATCTACAAATCATTCTTGACTATGGTCCGTACTCAGTTTGACACCTCTATTCGTATTTTTCGAGCTGACCTTGCTGGTAAGTATCTATCTGATGCTCTTTGCCATATTCTTTCTAAGCAAAGAACACTTGCACAATTCTCTTGTCCAGGTGCTCATGCTCAGAATGGCATTGCAGAGCGCAAGCATCGACATATCCTTGGGACAGCTCGCACTCTTCTGATTGCCTCTTCTGTTCCACATCTTTATTGGGTTGAGGCTGTTTCTACGGCCACTTTCTTAATTAACATTCAACCATTGTCTACCCTTAGAGGTGGAATTCCCTTTGAGCGCCTTACAGGCAAGATGCCTGATTACACCTGTCTTCGTCTCTTTGGCTGTGTGTGCTACGTGTTGCTTGCACCACGTGAGCGCACTAAGTTGACTGCTCAGTCTGTTGAGTGTGTTTTCTTAGGCTATAGCTTGGAGCATAAGGGATATAGTTGTTGGGATCTGGTTGGTCGACGGATGAGAATTTCATGGGATGTTGTTTTTAATGAGACACATCCTTTCTATCCCCCACCATCTTCTGATACTTCTTCTGTATCGGTGATTGATCCTATTTTGTTCCTTTTCCTTCCTGATGCTCCAGTTGTGAGTGTTTCTCATTCACACTCAGTACCTCCATCCATGACCTCCTCTTCTTCGTAACCTTCTTTGATGGTTCCTGATTATGCTTTGAAGGCTCCGGTGACGCGAGTCTATACTCGACGAGTTGTGCCTCCTACAGATGTGCCATCTTCTTCTGATGAGCCGTCTACTCCAGTTGAGTCATCTGATGTCTCAGCTTCTCCAGCTCAGTCTGACTCTCTGGATACGCCTTCTTCTCCTGAGGAATCATCTCCTTCTGATGATTCTTCTCCTGAGCAGCCCCTTCGATGAGGTCATCGTTCTCGCCAGCCTCCTAATCGGTACTCTCCTTCTAACTTTGCTGCTACTACTCTTCCTGAGTCGGCTATGTATCGTAATGTTGTTCCTCATCAGGAATGGTAGCATGCGATGGCTAAGGAGATTGCTGCTCTCGAGTGCACCGGGACATGGGAACTTGTGCCCTGTCACCCACGTGTTCGACCCATCACCTGTAATTGGGTTTATAAGGTTAAGACCCGCACAGATGGTTCACTTGAGCGATATAAGGCTCAACTAGTGGCCCATGGCTTCCAGCAGGAACATGGTTGTGACTATGATGAGACCATTGCTCCTGTCGCTCACATGACCACAGTTCGTACTCTGCTTGTTGTGGCCTCAGTTCGTGATTGGTCCATCTCTCAGCTTGATGTAAAGAATGCTTTTCTTAATGGAGAGCTGCGTGAGTAGTTCTATATGCAGCCACCACCTGGGTATTCTGGTCCTGAGGGTATGGTTTCTCGCCTTCGGCGTTCTCTTTATGGCCTTAAGCAGGCTCCTCGTGCTTGGTTTCAGCACTTTGCGTCTGTGGTCACTGCTGTTGGTTTCTCTGCCAGTGCTCATGATCCGGCGCTTTTTGTGCATGCTTCGTCACGTTGTCACACTCTTCTTCTTCTCTATTTTGATGACATGATCATCACTGGAGATGATTCAGAGTACATAGCCTTTGTGAAGGACCATCTCAGTGAACAGTTTCTTTTGTCCGATCTTGGTCCTCTTCGCTATTTTCTTAGGATTGAGGTTTCCTCTTCTTCTGAGGGAATTTATCTGTCTCAAGAAAAGTACATTCAGGATCTTCTTGATCGGGCTTCTCTTACTGGTCACGAGACTGTCGAGACTCCCATGGAACTCAATGTCCATCTTCGGGCCACTGATGGTGAGCCTCTTGATGATCCTACTCGTTACCGTCATATTGTAGGGAGTCTCGTGTACCTTGGTGTCACTCGTCCTGATATCTCGTACTATGTTCACATTCTAAGTCAGTTTGTTTCTGCTCCCACCCAGGATCACCATAGTCATTTGCTTCGTGTCTTGCGTTATCTTCGTGGAACTATCTCTAGACGCCTGTTCTTTTCACGCTCTAGCTCTCTACAGCTCAAAGCATATTCTGATGCTACTTGGGCTAGTGATCCCTCTGACCGTTGATCTCTTTCCGCCTATTGTGTTTTTCTTGGTGGTTCCCTCATTGCTTGGAAGATTAAGAAACAGGTAGCAGTTTCTCATTCGTGTGCAGAGGCTGAGTTGCGTGCTATGGTTCTTGTGAGTGCAGAGGTGACTTGGTTATGGTGGTTGCTTGAGGACTTTGATGTTTCTGTTTGTATGCTGACCCCCCTTTTATCTGACAGTACAGGTGCTATCAGCATTGCTCGTGATCCGGTCAAGCATGATCTTACCAAGCATATTGGTGTTGATTCTTCTTATACACGAGCGCATGTACAAGATGGTGTTGTTGATCTTCAGTATGTGCCTTCAGAGCTTCAGCTAGCTGATTTCTTCACGAAGGCACAGACCAGAGCTGAACATTGTTTTTATCTCTCCAAACTCAGTGTTCGTGACACACCTTGAGTTTGAGGGGGGGTGGGGGCTGGTTAGAGGTGTAGGGGTGTGTTTTATATTTCCCTTTTGCATAAGGGTTTTTATATTTATTGACCATTCCTGTACATTTATTTATAGATGCCTCCTGCCTCCTGATCAATACAAGTGCTATTCATAACACCTGAAGGAAAGATGGTTTTGCGCTTTCGTCCGTTGGTCCATAGACTCCTGTAAGCGGGAAAGTATGTTGGGTCTGCACAATCTTTGAGAGGTTACAGAAAATTCAGAAATGGTAGTAGAGTTGATCTCCACGAACTCCTTCTGCCATCCGACAACAATACCACCTCGAGTACCATTCACTGCCTTATAGATAAAAGCATCAATCAAAGGACCAAATCCTTCAGCTCGGATGGCTTCAGTGAAATTAGAAATCTTAGTTTCCTGGATGCAAGCTATCCAAGGATTTATACTGCTAATCGTAGCTTTCACTGCATGTCTTCTAGCCGGCAGATTTAAGCCTCTTACATTCCAACTTAATATGGTCATGTTCACTGGAATGTAATCTATCATTTTACCAGTAAGGGGCAACTTCGCTGACCTCCATCCCTGTCCTGACACGGATTATGGTTGCTTAGGCATGGAACCAACCATCTCATGAATTTAAACCTGCACTTCCTTATTTCTTGGCAACAGACTGACAGGGTGCAATGTAACAGAAACTGCCCATTCTGATAGTGAAGGAAAAGCAAACGAACACACCCAAAAGATGTCACATCCTTGCAGACTCTTACTCTAGCAAACACTAGTAACAAACATAAAATGGTAAACAGATAAGACGACTATTAAAACACCCAGCTATACAAGCTTGATGTTCAAGCTTCTCCGCGAGCCATCGCCTAGGATGGGGCCAGTGCGGCCACTGCTTCTGAAATAGCTTTGTCATCCAGCTTTGTTGCCACCCTAATAGCTTCAATTGCTTCATTTGTCAGAAGAGTGTTGAACATTGCCAAGTAGCGCTCCATTGCAGCATCACCAGTTACCTCTGTTAGAAATATAAGGGTTATTTGTATTTCCCCTTTGCATAGGGGATTTTCCGCATATTTGTAATCCCTTGTACCTCTATTTATAGTGGCCTCTGGCCCTCATAATAATACAAGCATCATTAATAACATAGTATCACAGCCAGATTATTAGGGTTAGTTTTTCCACCCACGCCGCGCCGCCGTTAGTTTTTTTTTCTGACTCTACCCTTCGGTCGTCCGACTGACTCTTCCGGCTACCTCCAGCGCATCACCCATCCCCAAATGTGGTGCTTCCTTCATCTACGTGGCTTCCTGGGAGTCCGCTGTCTTCATCTGCGCAGTTTCGAGGGGAATCGTCCGCCGGCTGCTTTTGGATCCAGGTGCACTTGCCCCCGCAGTTTCCAGAGAATCAGATTGCAGGCTGCTAGCGGCTTTAGACCATCCGCAGTGGCACACTGTAAAGCACACTGTATACACTGTATTGCAGTGTAATTTAAAGTACATGCTGTAAAAGTAGAAGGAAAATAGTGTATAGAGTATGCTTTAAAGTATGCTGGTTCGGATAGCCTTACTGCCGCGAACTGGGGCGTACGAACCTTGGGGCGTATGAACCTGCTTGTCACGTGGTCTCCTGGTCTTGTTGATCTGCCGCCACTTGGTTCAACAAGCCACCAGCAGTCACGTGGGATTGCTAGGGTTGAGCCACAACCCTAAAAAAAAGAGTAAAAAAAAAAGAGAAAAAAAAAAGAGAGAAAAAAAGAAGAAGAAAAAAGAGAAAAAAAATTGCAGCTTGCGCCGCCTATTCTATTGCTTCTCGCTGTCTCCCGCCGCTGCATATTTTGCACTCTAGCCGTCGCCGGTCATCTTCCTCATGATGACTTCTTTTTCGGTTGGGGTTCCGGTTGTGCGGTGTCCGGTGCTTTTCAATAGCACCAATTACCATGACTGAGTTCCTCGCATGCGTCTGCACATGCGTGGTCTACGACTCTGATAGTATCTCACGGGTGATCATAATTGCCCATCTTATCTTGCTAGTTCTTCACAGACTTGATTGGATGATGATGCTCGAGATGGTGCTATTCTTTCTGCTAGTATGGAGGATCATTTGGATATTGTTGAGTTTGAGTACTCACACCAGATGTGGGCTTTTCTTCGTCGTCGTTACGAGCATACTGGTCAGTCTACCTCTCATGCTGCTTTTTGTCACGAGCAGCTTGATCAGATGGAGGAGGCTCGCCTTCGTGATGGTGGCTTGTTGCGGACCCCTACCGCTTTGCCTGCTCGTTCTTCGACTTCTCGACCCACTGCTAGTGTTCAGGCTTGCCGTTATTCACAGGATGCTCGTGGTGCTGGTACTGGAGGATGTGTGGGGATTTCTACTGCCACAGTTGTCCGGTTTCTTATGCTTCTTTGTTGCCTTGTTGCCTCTACACCTTCAGGAGCTGTTGGTATTGTGACACGACCTTCTGCACCTTCAGGTTCTGCTGCTGCTTCGCCATCTTCCTCTGAGGGACCACCTTCCACTTTTGGTTCAGGTACTCGCCCCTGGATTCTTGATTCAGGGGCTTCGTTTCATATGAATCCTTACTCCACATGTTTTTCATCTCTGAGTCATTCGTCTCATTCTCTCACTATTCATACTGCTGATGGTTCTTCACTTCCAGTTCTTGGATAGGGCACCTTTTTATTTGATTCTTTTAATGTTCCTGATGTCCCCTATGTTCCTAACCTGACCATGTAGCTTATGTCTGCTGCTCAACTCACTAACCATGGTCGTCAAGTGATTCTTGATTTTGATTCTTGTTCTGTTGTGGATCGTCGTGCAAGTCAGCTTGTTGGCTCTGGTACATGTCGTTGCGATTCCCAGCGGCTCTAGGAGCTTGATTGGCTTCGTCTTCCTTCCGCTGCGCCTGCTAGTCATGTTAGCAGCTTTTGTTGCTCCGTCTACCACGTCTTTTGCTCAGTGGCACCATCATCTAGGACATATTTGTGGCTCTCGTCTATCTGCCTTGATTCGTTGTGGTGTCTTAGGATCGGTTTCAGTAACCCAATAGTTAGCTCAGTGTCAGGGTTGTCGATTTGGAAAGCATATTCAACTTCCCTATCCTTCTAGTGAGTCATTATCTCAGCGTCCTTTTGACCTTGTTCATTCAGATGTCTGGGGTCCTGCTCCTTTTGTTTCCAAAGGAGGGCATTGGTACTTTATCATTTTTATAGATGATTTTTCTCGCCAAACATGGCTTTACTTCATGAAACGTCGTAGTGAGGCGTTGTCTATCTATAAATCCTTTTCAGCTATGGTCCGCACTCATTTTGACACTCCTATCCATGTTTTTCGTGCTGACTCTACTGGTGAGTACCTCTCTGGTGCTCTCCGGGACTTTCTTTCTAAGCAAAGTACCCTTGCTCAATATTCTTGTCCTGGTGCTCATGCTCAGAATGGCGATGCTGAGAGGAAACATCGTCATCTACTTGAGACAACACATACACTTCTCATTGCTTCCTCTGTCCCGCCTCATTTTTGGGCTGAGGTTGTCTCCACTACCACTTACTTGATTAATATTTAGCCCTCGTCTGCTCTTAAAGGTGGGATTCCTTTTGAGCGTCTTACGGGCAAGATGTCTGATTACACCAGCCTTCGTCTTTTTGGTTGTGTGTGCTACGTGCTGCTCGCACCTCGTGAGCGTACTAAGCTGACTGCTCAGTCGGTTGAGTGTGTTTCCTTAGGGTATAGTTCGGAGCATAAGGGTTATCGTTGTTGGGTCCGGTTGGTCGACGGATGAGGATTTCACGGGATGTTGTTTTTGATGAAACACGTGCTTTCTATCCTTGTCCTTCCTCTCATGCTTCTTCTGCATCTGTAGTTGATCCTATTTTGTTTTTGTTCTTTTCAGATGCTCCTATTTCTAGTGTACCCCTTTCACACTCTGTACCACGTTCGACAGTCTCACCTTCTTCTTCGAAGCCTTATTCTTTGGTTCCCGATTACAGTTTGAAGGCTCCTGTCATGCGGGTTTATACTCGACGAGTTGAGCCCCCTTCAAATGTGCCATCTTCTTCTGATGAGGCATCTACTCCAGTTGAGTCATGTTCTGATGTCTCAGCTTCTCCAGCTCAGTCTGCCTCTCCAGATACGCCTTCTTTTTCTGAGGGATCATCTCCTTCTGATGATTCTTCTCCTGAGCATCCTCTTAGACGTGGTCATCGTCCTCACCAGCCTCCTGCTCGGTACTCTCCTTCTAGCTTTGCTGCTACTGCTATACCTGAACCGGCTACGTATCATGATGTCGTTCCTCATCCGGAATGGCAGCATGCGATGGCCGAGGAGATTGCTGCTCTCGAGCGTACTAGCACGTGGGAACTTGTGCCCTGTCCCCCACATGTTCGCCCGATCACCTGTAAGTGGGTCTATAAGGTTAAGACCCACTCTGATGGTTCACTTGAGCGATATAAGGCTCGATTAGTTGCTCGTGGCTTCCAGCGGGAACATGGCCACTATTCGCACTCTGCTTGTTGTGGCCTCTGTTAATGATTGGTCCATCTCTCAGCTTGATGTGAAGAATGTTGTCGGTACCCAGTGAACTGGGTACCCTCAGATAAAAGAAAGGAGGCACGCTGGGTCCCAGCACCCGTGGGGGCAGGACCCGACGTGGTCCCTGGGTGCCGCGTGGCATGCGGCATAGCCATGCCTCTCCACTGGGGGGAGACCCAACGCAGCCACATGTCCTGCAGCTCCAGGTGTATCTCCCTCACGGAAGGGAGGTCCGGCGTTGCCACGTGTCCTGCAGGTCTGGGTCCACCTCGCCGCCAAGGAGGGGTCCGGCATGCTCATAAGGTCGGGAGCCCCGGACCTGCCTCCCTCCAGGAAGAAGGCCCGGTGCAGCCACGTGTCCGGAAGCTCCGGGCCTGACCGCACGGCGGAGGAAAGGTCCGGACTCGCCACATGGCAAGCAGCGCTGCACCTAGCTCATCCTACGATGGTGGCAATAAAGTGGGACAAGTCCAGTGCACCTAAACGGGAAAGATGCGCATGTTCCCAAGGCAAGCAGGAGCTCACACTCATAAGTCAAAAGTCATGTACCAAGTCCGTCGGTAACAGGCTGGCGCTGAATGACTACGTACGACGGGGGAATGAGAGGCCGCGATAGGACGGACGAGACATCACCTGCCATGATGAGGGACTATGTGTAGCCCTACAGCACGGCATGGCAAGGCGGCACATTGAAGCCATTGTCAGGGGATAGCATTTACTCCCAAATCTTAGGAGGGATTTGGTACACCCAGGGCCACATGTCAAGCCCAAGGTCCCACTTGTAAGTCGCTCGGCCTTAGACTATAAAAGGACTGAGTGGCAACCGACTAGGACACATTCACACAAACCCAGAGTTCTCGGAGACTGAAGCAATACAACACACAAACCACCGTGGAGTCGGGTATTACGCTCAGGCGACCCGAACCACGTAAATCCCTCGCGTTCATCATTCTTTGAGCCTGATCTTGCTAGGACTAGCCCCCCGAAAACACATTGAACCTCCGCGTACCGCTCCCAAGTAGATCCGGGGGAGGTGTCAGTTTAGACACCTTGACATTTGGCACGCCAGGTAGGGGGGCTTTCTCCTACAAGAATCTTCACCAACAGTATGGTGAACACCCATTCCAACGCTAGTTCCTCTAGGCCACAGCCCCGTCAGCAGGTGCCGCGTGAGGACCAAGCTTCATCCCACCCCAGAGATGGGTCCTGCTCCAGGGCGGGAAGATCTAGGCCGTCACATCGTCGAACAACCACTCCACCGGCTGCAGGTCAGCACAACGTGGCACGACGGACCCCTACCGTGGCAGCCGTTACGGCACCACCGGCGGCAAGCCTAGAAAGTGCGCTTCTTGCTGCGCGTGAGTTGATCTGCAATGCACCGATGGCAGGAGCCCCCCCAGGGGGCAACCCAGTAGTGGGTAAATGATGTTGACCATCTGGTCGTCGCTACACTCCAGGCAACTCTGCAAGGCGGAAGGCGAGCGGCAGCAACATTTGTTTCGCTATCGCATACGCCTACTGTCGACCGGTGGACCGCCGATAGCCACTCAACTAGGCTCTCGTTGGCTGACCTGCGGACGAGGTTGCAGCGCCGCCGCAGGGCCGGCGAGGACTGTCGGGTCGTCATCGAACAACAACGGGAGCGGAGCCGCAACCTTGAAGCTGACTACAGCTTGCCAGGCGCTGGGCCCCAGGTGCACGACACTCTCCCGCCGCGCCAGGCGTATGAGGCACCTCCCACGCAGCACCAGGCGTACATGATGCCCCCTCCGCACCAGGTGTACGTTGCACCTCCCCCACCGCAGGCATATGATGGGCCTCCACCGCACCAAGTGTCGGTTGCAATACCCCAACACTGGGCGTACACGGTGCAGCCAACTCATCACGGCCATGCAGCACTGAACCTGCCACCCGCAAGCACGGGTGGAGGGTGTGCAGCCTTATCTCCCCACCAGCAAAGGGTGGTGTGGCCCCACAAGTTCCGTCTGCACATGCCGGAGAAGTATGATGGAAGCGTCAACCCGAGTGAGTTCCTGCAGATCTACTCCACTTCGATCCTAGCTACAGGGGGTGACGAGGTCATCATGGCCAATTACTTCCTGGTGGTCCTGGCCGGTCCAGCCCGGTCATGGCTCATGAACCTTCCCCAGGGGTCTATCACCTCCTGGGAAGAACTGTGCCGATAGTTCGTGGCGAACTTCGGAAGTTCGTACGAGCGCCCTGGCACGGAGCTTGACTTCCACGCTGTTAGACAGCGCTCCGGGGAACCGCTGCGAACATTCATCCAGCGATTCTCCCAGGTACGGAACACCACCCCGCACATCTCAAATGCATCCGTCATAGTTGAATTTAGGCAGGGTGTGAGGGACAAGAAGATGCTCGAGAAGCTCACCACGCATGACGTGTGTGATGTCTCTGAGCTGTTCGCCTTGGCAGACAGGTGTGCCAAGGCTGCCGAGGGGCATAATTCGCATGCCCGACCTTCCTCGAGAAGTGGGGAACCCTCACATTGTGAAGCAGAGGCCACCACCAAGTGTGGTGGAAGGAAGAAGAAGAGCGGCAGCCGCGGTAGGAGTAAGCCAAGGCCCAAAGCTCCCATGGTGGCAACTGTGGCACCTGGTAGAGCCCAGAACTCGCGTTAGGATAAGCGTCCGCGCCCGTCGGCTGAAAGAGATGATGCTGACTTCAGATGCCCGGTGCACCAGACCAATGGTCATAGTGCAACCGAGTGTCGGGAAGTCAAGAAGCTCGCGGAGCGCTTCAGCGAGCGGCGGGAGAAGCAGCAGTGTTAGGAGAGCGAGCCCTCCCGCCAGAGGGAGGGTAAGCAGAAGCTTGGCCCTGCGGAGGACAATGACGAGGACATGGGGTATCAGAAGCCCCATAGAGTAGTGAAATCTGTGTTCACGGGTGCTGACTCGGACACTAGCAGTGACCAGGAGTGGCGGAAGCTCCTCTATGACATCTACGGGGGGGCCTCGAACCCTTTGTCTCGAAACGTAGTAAAAGTCCTGCGACGGGCTGTGGCGGCAGTGGCCCCGGTGCCAAGCCCGGCTCCCCACAGAAAGTGGATGAACACAGCTATCATATTCAACGCTTTGGACTGCCCGAAGAACATGACAGGAGCTGGAGTGCTCACACTGCTCGTGCCCCAACTATCGCCAACGTGAAGCTCCATTATGTGTTGATCGATGGCGGAGCAGGCCTCAACCTCATCTCCACTGCGACCTTCTGAAAGCTGCAGATACCTATGTCTCGGCTCATGCCTTCGAGCCCGTTCTCAGGCGTGGGTCCAGGGCGGATTGTGCCCAGTGGTAGCATCCACCTCCCAGTTACCTTTGGTACCCCGGAGAACTACCGCACAGAGAATATCCTATTCGACGTGGTGGATGTTGAGCTTCCCTTCAACGCCATCATTGGAAGGCCGGCGCTATACCAGTTCATGGCCATAGCTCACTATGGCTATCTGGTCCTGAAGATCCCAACCCCATCCGGGGTCCTCAGGGTCCAGGGGGATCGCACCGTGGCGGTGTCAGCCTTGGAGCAGCTGCACTCACTACGGGGTGGGCCCCTAACCTGGATGATGCAAGGGAAGGCCAACCAAGTCAAGGCCCGTCCCAAAGGACCTCCACCTCAGCTCCGCGCATGCTGCCGGCCAAAGATGACGTCCCAGCAAAAGTCATCAGGATCGGCTCCGAGGCTGCCCAGACGACCCGCATAGCGGGTAACCCTGATAGCAAATAGGAATTTGCGCTCGTCACCTTCCTCCGTGACAATGTCGATGTGTTTGTCTGGCAACCATCGCAGATGCCTGGGATCCCCAAGGAGGTGATTGAGCACCATTTGAAGATCTACCCCGATGCCCGCCCGGTACAACAGAAGCCCCAGAAGCAGTCCGTTGAGCGCGAAAACTTCATCCGAGACGAGGTTAAGAAGTTGATCGATGCCGTCTTCATCCGGGACAATGTCTATGTGTTTGCCTGGCAACCATCACAGATGCCCGGGATCCCCAGGGAGGTGATTGAGCACCATATGAAGATCTACCCCGATGCCCACCCGGTTCAACAGAAGCCCCGAAAGCAGTCCGTTGAGCGCCAAAACTTCATCTAAGACGAGGTTAAGAAGTTGCTCAATGCCAGCTTCATCCGGGAGGTCCGGCACCCTCGGTGGTTGGCTAATCCTGTTGTCGTCCCAAAGGCTGGCGGGAAGCTTCGGATGTGCATCGACTACACCAACCTAAACAAGGCATGTCCAAAAGATCCATTCCCACTCCCTAGGATAGATCAAATTGTAGCCTCTACGTCAGGTTGTGATCTGTTGTGTTTCCTAGACGCGTATTCTGGTTTCCACCAAATACCCATGTCTAGAGGTGGTGAAGAACATACTGCTTTTGTAACAGTAGATGGCTTGTATTGTTATGTCTCCATGCCTTATGGTCTTAAGAATGCTCTCCCTACATTTGTACGTGCGATGCATAAAACACTTGGGGACCTCATTAGAGACCTAGTATAGGTGTATGTCGATGACATCGTGGTCAAAATCAAAGACCTCGCGTCCTTCGTGAACAACTTAGCGCAAGTCTTCAGCATGCTACGCCTTACGCGCACGATGCTAAACCCCGAAAAGTGTGTCTTCGGGGTCTCTTCTGTGAAGCTGATTGGATTCCTGGTTTCTCACTGTGGGATTGAAGCCAATCCAGAGAAGATCAAGGCGATAGAGCTGATGCAGCCCCAGGCGCGTATCAAGGATGTACAGAAGCTTGCAGGTTGCCTAGCGGCCCTCAGCCACTTCATCTCAAGGCTAGCGGAACGAGCGCTTCTCTTCTTCAAGATTCTGCAGAAGGCAGGTCCCTTTGCTTGGACAGAAGAAGCGAAAGCGGCGTTTCAGAAGCTCAAGAGGCACCTGACGTCCCTCCCAGTTATGGTGGCGCCGGAGCCCTGCGAGCCCCTGCTGCTGTATTTTACTGCAACAACCGAAGTGGTTATTATGGTCTTGGTCACAGAGCGATCGGAACCACATCAGAAAAATACACGAGAAGGAGCCCATAACGCAAGCAACGAGCCTCTGGTCACAGACCAAGCCATGGATCTCTCCCAGGGGGCCTCCGGGAACCAAGAAGTCGCCGGCTCCCAGAGCCCGGAGTATGATGCGGTCCCGAGAGCTAGGAACTCCAGGACCTGGATCCGACGCAGGGAGCATCGGGCCTCTCGGATAGAGTCAGGACCACTCAAAGGCCAGTCTACTACGTCAGCGAAGTCCTCCATGAGGCAAAACAAGGTATTAGGAGATCCATAAGCTGTTTTACGCCGTGTCGATAGCATCGAGGAAGCTCGAACACTACTTTCAGGGCCATAAGATCTCAGTGGTCACCTCCTTTCCGCTGAGAACGGTGCTCCACAGCCCTAACGCTACCGGCAACATCGCCAAGTGGGCAGCCGAGCTAGCGGAATTTGAGATCGAGTTCCTCCCTCGGCATGTAGTCAAAAGTCAGGTCCTGGCGGATTTCTTGGCCGAGTGGACCCCATCGCCTAGCAATCCTGAAGGCCCAGTCATTGGGGACACAGTGTCCGGAGCACCGGTTTTCACTGAAACCCCGTGGACACTTTACTTCGATAGTTCCGCCCGGAAACAGTGGCCCGGGGCTGGAGTGGTGCTCATAGCTCCGACGGAGGAGCAGTTCAAGTATATGGTACACCTTGACTTCAAAGCCACCAACAACATGGCAGAGTACGAGGCCCTTATCTACGGGGTGAAGATAGAATTGACCCTCAACGTCCGCCAGCTCCTTGCCAGGTGATTCCCAGCTAATTGTCAAGCAGGTCAAAGGGGAGTGCAGTTGCAACGACCCCCAGCTGGCAGCATACTTGTTGCACGTAAGGAAGCTGGAGAAAGATTTCGAAGTTCTGGATCTGTGCCATGTGCCCCGAGCTAACAACTCAATCGCAGACGACCTGTCAACGAAGGCCTCCGCAGAGGCACCAGTGCCCGAAGGAGTCTTTGCAAGGACGTTATCGCGACCAATCGCCCGAGCTGCCGAACCGGGTGAAGGAGGTGAAGTTAGCACCTCGAAGCTAGCAACCCCGACGGCCCTACAGCCATGGTGCCCGCCAAGGTTCCTATGCGCCTCCAGCGGCTCCGAGCAGCTTGGCGCCCAAGAACCAGAAGCTCAAGGTGGTCCCGATGCATGGATCAGAGAGGTTCGGGGCTACTTGAAAGACAATTACCTTCCCGAAGAACATGCCCTGGCAGAACGGATTGTGTGGATGGCTAAAAGATACACGCTGGTATAGGGGGATCTCTAACGGCGTGGCGCCAAAGGCATCCTACTGCGATGCATTACCCGAGAGGTGGGCTGCAACTTGCTCGTAGAAATCCATGGAGGTAAGTGTGGGAACCATGCATTGGCCCGCACGCTGGTCAGCAAAGCCTTTCGGCACGGCTTCCACTAGCCCACAGCACTCCAGGATGCCGCTGACATGGTTAAGAGATGCAAGGCATGCCAGTTCCATGCCAAGGAGGTCCACACACTGGCTCAAGCGCTGCAGATGATCCCTCCCTCGTGGCCATTCGCCGTGTGGGGACTGGACATCCTGGGACCTTTCCCAAGAGTCGTCGGAGGATTTCGGCACCTCTATGTTGCTGTAGATAAGTTCACCAAATGGCCAGAAGCCACCCCAGTCGTCACCATTAACAAGCAGTCAGTAGTGAAGTTCATCAAGTCGATCATCTGCAGGTTCGGGGTCTCGAATAGAATCATCACTGATAACGGGACCCATCTCACGAGTGCGGCGTTCCATGAATATTGTGAGGACCTTGGAATCCAAGTTTGTTATGCCTCTGTCGCCCATCTCGAGATCAATGGGCAGGTAGAGAGGGCAAACGCCGAGATTCTCAAGGGCCTCCAGACTCGTGCATACTCAAGCCTCGAGAAGCATGGTGCAAACTGGGTGGATGAGCTTCCATATGCGATGTGGGCTAGCTGGACATCAACAAGCCAGGCTACGGGAGAAACGCTCTACTTCCTGGTGTACAGGGCGGAGGCCGTCCTTCCCCTAAAGATCACCATGGGCTCCCCTCGTGTCCGTATGTACGATTAAGCCACGCAGGACCAGTTCTGGTGTGAAGATATGGACCTCGTCGACGAGGGACGCATACGAGCTGCCCTCCGAAACACACGGTACAGGAAAGTGCTCCGACGCTACCATCAGCAAACCATGCGTAGTAGGGAGCTTAAGGTGAACGACCTGGTCCTGTGACATCTGCTTTCTCGTGAAGGGACAAACAAACTCTCCCCCAAGTGGGAGGATCCCTTCTGGGTTACAGAAGTTTGTCGACCAGGGTGTGTTCACCTAGCTACAGAGGATGGGCAACCAGTGCCCAACCCATGGAATATCGAACACCTACATAAGTTTTATCCATAACCAGTGGAAGGTCATTTTATTTTCTTTTTTTATAAAGTTAGCATAGTGTATAGAGAAAGCACTCGGGTTAACTACGGTCGGGGAAATGAGATTCGAGTGTCTGCCTTGCTCGGCACAGTCTGGTACCCAGAGAAGGTACACTCAGCTCCCTGCTACCCAGGTCGGGTTGTTCCTCCTGTAAAGTATGTTCTCTCCTATGAACGTTATAATGAAAAAGATGTTTGCCCTACCTTGAAATGCCTTGTTCATTTGAAATTATCTTTAGTTCTTATGAATGATGTCACACATTTGCCATTATCTCATCACCTAGCGTGGGTGCGGTCAGTTTTTCCTTCGTCTCTACAATAGTGGGAGCGTTGTTGTCCGTTTGCTGGCGGGTCACTCGGGTACCTGCTAAGTGTCCGAAACCTCTGAGCCCACCCCTCACGGGTTGCGAGAAACAGGTTTTGGGTGCGGGGGCCCGGAGTTAGTCAAGCCCCCCACAACGGCAATGGGTCGTAAGACAAGCAACACTAATAGAGCGTAGGTAAAAGACTAACTAGAGAGCGGAATTACCTTTTATCTGTCATGTGCGCAGGTTCCTAAGGTACAACACTAAGTAAAGCCACTACAGTAATTCTGATGGTGAATGGACACTCTGCCTAGAGTAGGCTCGGGTGCCCACCGTCGGCACCCTCTACATCAACAACGGGCGATGTCGGAGCTCCTGAGCTCCAGCAATGACAGGGGGCATGTCATCAACGTCCTACCATGATCATGGGTGTTTCCGGAGCTCCTAAGCTCCGACAACCCCAGGGGGCATGGCGGTGGTGTCTCCTACGTAGATCGTGGGAGTTGCCGGAGCTCATAAGCCCAGACAACCCCAGGGGGCCGGCAGTAGCGCCTCCCGCATAGACGGTGGGTGCCGTCGGAGCTCCTAAGACCGACAATCCCATGGGCCCGATGTTCCCGGAGCAAGTGTTAGATCCTTTTGGTACATGTACACAATCAAAATTATGTACATCTATCGGGGGGCAGGACACAAAAACATCAGAGCCAAAGATCAGGAAGACTTCATTAATTAAAAGATTATCTCAAAAAATCAGGAGCATACAGGCAGGAGCAAGAAAAGGAAGGCCTAAGACCTATGGATAACTAAAGCAACAGCTTGAGCGGCCTCCTGAACGCTCTCCCGGGCAGCATCCAGTTCTTCCTCGATCGGCCCTTCGACTGCTGGACTCACGGGGAAGTGGAGGTCCCAACTCCGGTAGCATGTTAACACATACTCGGCGACGGTCTTGGTCAAGGACCTTCCCTCCGTCTCCAGCTGGTCCGCAACGACGCTGACCACTGTGTCAAGCTTGCTGCCAGCGGAGGTAAGAGCCACCCGCGCTTCATTTAGCTCTGCCAGTGGGTTGGTCGGATGTACAGTACTGAAGCCGAACTGTGTCAGTGCTCTGTCGGCCCGTCCCAGGAAGTCCCACACCCGCTGGGACTTGGCCGCTCTCAAGCCCTGCAGCTCCTCCAGAGCCCTCCTGGTGGCCGCCAGTTCTGCACCCTCCTTTGCGAGGCGTTCGACCTCCTTGCCACTGAAAGTGCATCTAGGAATCTCTTGTGGGTTTTGGATGATTTATAACAAGCAAATGAGATCCTAACCTATTTGTTGAGATGAGCACAGGTTTTAATGGGAAAATAAGCAAAATGCCAAAAAGAAGGGAGAATGAGGAGCAAGGTGGAGATGAGCTCAAGGAAGAAGAATAGTAGATCTTTATGTATGGAGTGTGTTAAGGAAACAAACCCTAGTCTGAATGTCATCGGACTAGTGCGATATCCTCTATGCACAAAATCGGACAAGTCCGATATCCATTGGACTAGTCTGATATCTCTCTAACTAGAATCGGACTAGTCCTCCCCAGTGCGGACTAGTCCTCAAAACATTTCACAAGTCACACAAAATCAGACAAGTCCCATCACCACCGAACTAGTCTGATATTCGTTCTGATCTAAATCGTACAAGTCTGATATTAGCACGGACTAGTCCAAAAAACTCTGACCTAAATTGGACAAGTCCTGCAAGTGCGAACTTGTCCCCATAAACACTTAGGGTTTCACTGTCCGGACAAGTCCGATGTCTATCGGACTAGTCCGAAGATTTCCAGAAGCGAAACCGGACAAGCCCGCTCCTAGACAGACTAGTCCGATATTTCGGGACACTTAGGGTTTGCTACACACAGCACACCGGGCTAGTCCGGTGTCCACATGAACTAGTCCAATCTTCCTAAACCCTAACGGTCACTTTTAGAAACCCCATATAAATAGAGGTGCACGGCCCACCTTTAAACTCTCTCGAACCCTAGCGTCGTTGCACCTCCAAAGAGCCTCAAAAAACACATCTCTCCATGAAACTAAGTACAACAAAGATCAATCCTTTGAGGATACACTCCAGATCATTGGATAGACACGTTCAACACTCATTGAGCTCTTGGTTTGATTCTCTAACACACTCCTGTGATTTCATTGTAATCTTTTGAGTGTGTTCTTGGTGGTATTTCGTGTTGTAATCTAGGGTAGCCCTCAACGTGTGAGAAGGCCCCTTTGAATTCGGTTATTCACCCCTTTGTGATAAGTGGAAGAGGATTAGCCTTCGTGGCGATCCGACGAGGGTAGGGTTGGAGAAGACCCGGTCCTTTAATGGACTCCTCAACATGGACATAGGTTGCCTTTGTGGGAGCCGAACCACTGTATGAATCCTTGTGTCTTTATTTGTGTTCATCGTTCTTATTCATCACAACAATCTAGGGTTTCAATCATTATTGCATACTTTACATTGAATCATTAAATATAAGATTGAATTGTGATATACCCTAGTCCATAACCTTTCAACACTTCATTTGACTATATATTTCTGCTGCATACATTGAAGAATCAAATTAATCGATCAAACTTAATCAAACTAGTCGGTACACACCGGACTAGTCCGCACTTTACCGGACTAGTTCGATATCTCTGGTTTTAAACTGGTTGTTAAGTGTTGCAGGTTCTGACAAATTTCAAAAAGGCCTATTCACCCCCCCCCCCTCTAGGCCACATTCAATTGGTATCAGAGCCAGGTTCTTGAAAAAACATACTAATCGCTCGAAGAAGATCATGTCGGACATGAAGGACATCCACAAGAGCAACAACCAAGAAAAGGTTCATGATGACAAGAACCTAAAGGTGGAGAAGCTCCTCGAAGCCATTCAAGACTTCGAGGACGACGATGAGGAGACGCTAGAACTAAAGGCGCTACTAAGAAAGAAGATACTTTCCAAAGATAAAGTGAAGATTGAAGAAAAGAAGAAGGGGAGTAGTCACACCGACTACTCCCGATATTCTTTTAACTATGATCGTCTCAATTCCAATAATAATCATTATTTTTCTATCCCACTTGGAAAAGCCCCACACTCAGATGGAAGTGATTACTCAATGTGGAGGCAAAATATGAAAATGCATCTAATCTCTCTCAATCCAAGTCTATGGCATATTGTGTGCACAGGAATAGATATCCCGGACGACGACGAAGAACTCACACCAAGCCAAGAGCAGGCAATTCACCGAAGTGCTCAAGCCGCAACCGTAATTACCTCTTCGCTCAGTCGGGACGAGTTCACCAAGGTGGATGGACTCGAGATTGCTAAGGAGATATGGGACACACTACAAACTACACATGAAGATGATCAACATGTGCGTGAAGCAAAGATCAAAATGATCAAAGGCGAATTAGGAAGATTCGCAATTGAAGAAGACGAGTCACCTTAGACATGTACAACCGATTAAAGACACTCATCAACAAGGTCAGATCATACGGAAGTAAGAAGTGGAATGACCACGAGGTGGTAAAGCTCATCCTTAGAGCTTTCATGCCACGCAACGTCACCCTATGCTCCATGATCAGAGAAAGCCCCGAATACAAAAGGATGACTCGGGATGAATTGCTTGGAAAGATCATCAACTTCGAAATGATGGAAAAACAAGCAAAGCATGTCAAGGAGATTGCCGACCTCACCTTGGCAAAGAAGAAAGGGGTTTCTTTGAAGTCCACCCTCAAGCCCCTATCTAAAGAAGCTAGAGAAGCACAACTAGAAGAAGACAGTGACGACGAGAGCAGTGAATTACATGAAGAAGACATGATATTGTTCATGAAGAAATTCAAGAGAATAATGAAAAAGAGACAAGGTACAAAGTCAAGCGAAGGAAAGTACAAGGAAAGAACAAAGCCAAAGTTGAGGCGGGCATGCTATAATTGTGGTGAGTATAGCCACTTTATAGTTGATTGCGCATATGAAGAGAACAAGAAGAGGACCAAAGAAGCCAAGCCTCAACCCAAGGAATTCTTCAAGAAGAAGAAACAAGCCGAACAAGCGCACATTGGGAAAGAGTGGGACTCAAATGATGAGTCCTCATCATCCGAAGAAGAAGAGATGGCTAGCATAGCCATCGAGAAGACATACAAGAAGTCTACTCTCTTCCCTACACTCGGCGCATGGAAGGGAGATGGCACTTGCCTTATGGCAAAGGAAGTTAAACGCAAGGTAACCATTAAACCCCCTTCCGTGCATTCTTATTCTAGTGATGATGAAATCAATAGTGATAATGAGGATATGCTTATTGGACTAGATAGGAAAACAGCCACAAAAAATGAAATTTTTGCTTGATAAACTTGTTGAGAAGGAGAGGTTAATACATCATCAAGAGGACATGATCATCTCCCAAAAGGAGGAATATGTCGAACTTGACAAGCTTCTAGAACTTGAAAAGGAACGAAGCAAATCACTAGAGCTTGAGTTAGCTTCAAGCAAGGAAACTTGCTTGGAGTTAACCGACTCAAATGCTACAATCAAGGACCAACTTGCTGACCTAATCAAGGTTAACAAGATCCCTGAAGTGCAAGTTGAGTCACTCAAGCAAGGTGAACCTTTGTCCTCTTCAAGTTCACCTTCTCAACTCACTAAAACTGAGGTTGCTTCTACTTGTACATGCAATAAAATTGACATCAATTTGAAAGACAAGCCAACCTCTACAAAGGATAAGCATCCTACCCAAAGTGGCATATTTGACAAGGAGAAGATCAAATATGCACGCAGTGCATACTTGGTCGAAAGAACTCCAAATGTTAAATACGGCATTGGTTATTCTTATGGTGAAAAGCAACATGCTAAAAGCCATAAGAATAACAAGGAGAGGATTGCCTTTGTAAAGGGAAGACCATCTCAAACTGAAAAAGTTCGGACTAGTTCAGTCGGGGTCCGGACAAGTCCGGTCTGCCAGACAAGTCCGACCTCCCAGACTAGTCCTGTACATAAACAAAAACAGTTATTGTTTAGAACCTTCGATGCCTCGTATGTCTTAATGAGAAATAATTTTGGCAAAGTTTATGCTCATCATGTTGGGCCACACCATGAGAACACCAAGTCTCATGTGTGGGTGCCCAAATGTCTTGTAACTAACCTCCAAGGACCCAAGCAAGCTTGGGTACCTAAAACCAAAGCATAATTTGTTTTTGCAGCCTTATTCCTCCGGTGGATCTAAATGGGTGCTAGAAAGTGGCTGCACCAACCATATGACCGGAGAAAGAAGAATGGTCATGGAATATGAAGAAAATGAGGATCCAAACAAGGGCATCTATTTTGGAGATAATAGCCAAGGAAAGGTGCTCGGTACCGATAAAATTACCATATCATGTAAACACACACTTTCTCATGTATTACATGTTGAATCCTTAGATTATAACATGCTGTCCATATCTCAATTATGTGACAAAGGTTATAATTGCTTGTTCACTAACGAGGGTGTGACCGTCTCTAGGAGGAGTGATGGTTCCATTGCATTCAAGGGTATGATAAAGGGAAAGCTCTATCTTGTTGACTTCAACAAGGATAAAGCTGAACTTGACACATGCTTGATTGCAAAAACCAACATGGGTTGGCTATGGCATAGACGACTAGCGCATGTTGGTATGAGGAACCTTCAAAAACTCCTCAAGGGCGATCACATCCGAGGTTTAAAGGATGTTGTGTTTGAGAAAGACAGGCCCTGTACCGCGTGCCAAGCCGGGAAGCAAGTTGGAGCACCTCACCTCGCCAAGAACATCATGACTACAACAAGACCGCTCGAGCTACTTCACATGGACTTGTTTGGTCCAATTGCCTACATAAGCATCGGCAGTAACAAATATGGTTTAGTAGTTGTTGATGATTTTTCTCGCTTCACTTGGGTCTTCTTTTTGCATGATAAGTCAGAAACACAAGGAACACTCAAGAAGTTCTTCAAGCGAGCTCAAAACGAATTCTCATTGACGATCAAGAACATTCAAAGCGACAACAGAACAGAGTTCAAGAACACACAAGTGGAGGAGTACCTTGATGAAGCAGGCATACAGCATGAGTTTTGTGACGCCCGGTTCCGAAAAATGAATCAAGCTAACGCATATGTGTGCCCAGGATGTTCAACACACATACACGAGTGCAATCACAAAAGAGTATACAGAAAATTACCACAGAACAAGATTAATTAACCAAATTTTATTACACAAACCATATTATCATCGAATACAACCTCTAATGAATATTAACGACGAGTTCAACTAATGCAGCGAAAATAAACTAACTAAGCAACTAAGCATAAGCAATAGGGTATAGCACAGCTCCAATAACACCACAGGCAAGCTGACAATAGACACGGCCTAGCACTCCGCATATCGCCATTAAACTCACAATCCTGACCTGCAACTGTTGGGGGGGGATTGCAAGAGTGAGTACATGTCGTACTCAGCAAGTGTGGAAAGTATGACATGTGGCTAATCCAAATGTCGACAATAATAATGGAAAAGTGCTGAAAAGTACATTAAAACGTTTGAAAAGCAATATATTACATGTATGTGAAGTAAACTCATCATAATCATAAGTAATACCATAATACCAGTCCATAATTAACCATCCTTATCAATAATTCCAGATTTCACCATTTGCCAATAACCATATTCAATACCAGAAATAAATCCACAACCATCCATAACCATTACCAAACCATAACCATTACCAAACCATAACCATCCATAACCATTACCAAACCATAACCATCCCAAATTCCAATTTCCCTCTAATCATGGAAGTTGTCCAGGTGCTCATAATCGGGAGCACGGCTATCATGATAGTTTTATTTAACTCTACAGAGTATGTACCTCTTTACCCACGTGTTCGTGATTTCATCACCTTTCGATGACTAGAACCTCTATTATGCCGTCTCACACTTCCATCGGTGTGTGGCCAAGAGATCACAAAATAGCCTTTACAAAGGGATTACTAGCCTATTTAGACCCCACTGAGGTTTCACCGGTGGCGATGTCTCCAACTGAGCACATCTTCAACCAAGGGCCCCCTCTTGAGCCATTCGGATCCCAGGGTAGTCCCACCAATCATCAACAAACCCAAATTCGACTACCCCTTCCCCGAGCATCCACTGGTCCAAACAGCACTAGCAAAGCCCTAATTAATCAGCTACGCTGCACCCATACTTGGCCTCGTGGTGGCACTGTAGTCCTGGCTTATTCTCGCATGAACCGGTCCTTCGATCTAAAGCAAGCAAACCACCATGACATACAATCCATCCACATACCAGGCTTGCTTATATCACCCATTACCATACTATATTGACCAGTTCATATTAACCAGAACATCATTAATGCATAATTAAATTGAGTGGTATAGTTGTTTCCCATCCCAGTTGATTAAGCGAAGCAAAAAGGTAAAAAGCCCTTCCCGACTCTCTACCATATATTCCAGGTGACAAGGGTGGTTTAACAAAACTAGTAAACTTCCTACTATAGGATTCCCATCAAATTGACACAAGCATGCAGTTTGCAAGAAAAACATTTATTTTAAAACAGGATCAATATGCTTCAAGGACACTTGCCTTGCTCTTGCTGTTGATTAGGGTCAAAGCCTTCAAACTCTTGGTGCTGAAGATCCTCCGCGGCACTTTCTAGCGCAAATCCGTCTAATCCACACAATAAACATACAAGACAAGAAACACAATCAAAGAGTGCACAAATATTACTCAATATGACATGACATGCATGATTGATGCAAATGCAAGGTAGAACTTGTTACTAGATTGCTTTAAATGATCACTAACTAGTTCTAATAGCTTTTAACAAGTTTATGCAGGTTTGGAGTTGATTGGATCAAACTTTAGAATCAATTCGATGCAATTTTAACCAGGAAGACCGGACTAGTCCGCTAGGGACCGGACAAGTTTGCACTCTGCGAGATCAGCAGATTAGGGTTTTCTAGATCGACGTAAATTCATAGATTAGGGGTTGAATTCTCGTAAGGAAAAGAGAATAGAAGGTATACCAGGTGTTTAGGACTCCAATGAATCAAGAAACTTGGAGGTAACACTTGGATCTTGATGATCTAGGGTTGGTGATGAACTTGGAGATGAATTGGTGGTGAAGAACGAAACTTGGTGGAGATCTTGATCCTCTTTCGTTTCCTCCTCTTCTTCTTCTTGCTTGGGATCTTCTCCTCCCTCCTTGATGGTGGCTCCCCACGAACTAGGGTTTGGGTGGGTAGAAAAGTGACAAATGTCAATCCAAGCGATGGGGCTATTTATATAGAGGTGGAGGCTAGGGTTAGATGGATTTCGAGTTTGGGATGAGTAGAGGCCAGTTTAAAGTCCCACATGGGCTCTAAAAGAGTTAGGCACGATGTCCCTAGGCCAACTTAACGTGAAACCCAAGAAACAAGTCGTAAAACAAAAGATCAACTCGGAGTCGCGAAATATCGGACAAGTCCGGAAAGGATCGGACTAGTCCGAAGTTGTCCAGAGAGAAAATCGGACAAGTCTGGCCAAACATCGGACAAGTCCGACATTAAATAGAGAGGAAATCGGACAAGTCTGCTGGAACACCGGACTAGTCCAGAAAAGTCCAAGGACTTAGCAAATTTTCAAGGATTCTTGGAATATCGGACTAGTCCGCACAAAATCGGACAAGTCCGAAAGTTTCCAGAGCCAAAATTGGACTAGTCCGCAGCAAAAACGGACAAGTCCGTTTTTATTCAAAGAGAAATCGGACTAGTACTCAGTAAAATCGTACTAGTCCGCACTTTCCTGCGTTTTAAGTGCGGTTTTGTTCCAAATCAATTTTAAATGCTCCGAATCAATTTTAAACTCATTCCTCTTTATGTGGATCAATGTTTAACATGTATATCAATGTATGAAAGGCATGATGCATGAAAATTAGGGTGTTACAAACCAACCCCCCTTAAAATGAATCTCGCCCTCGAGATTCGACGCAGAAGAGAAGAGATAGGGAATGTCCTTCTTGATATCATCCTCCAATTCCCACGTTGCTTCTTTTCTGTGTGGTGCTTCCATTGAACCTTACACCATATAATAAACTTGTTCCTTGTGACTCTCTCCTTAGTTTCCAAGATTTTTATCGGTTGCACGGCATAAGTCAAATCTTCCTCTAATTCCAATCCTTCCATTGGCACTTGTTCTTCCGGTACTCTCAAGCACTTCTTGAGCTGGGAAACATGAAACACATCATGTACGTCTAAAAGATGAGCTGGCATCTCCAACTTATACGCTACTTCTCCTCTTTTGTCCAAAATCTTGAATGGTCCAATATAACGAGGTGCTAGCTTTCCTCTTATGTTATACCTCTTATGACCCCTCATTGGTGACACCTTGAGGTAAACAAAATCTCCCACTTCAAAGGCTAGTTTCCTTCTTCTATTATCCGCATAGCCTTTTTGTCTTGATTTGGCAGCCCTCAAGCTTTCACGAATTATTAGGACTTGCTTTTCGGATTCTTGCAACACATCCGAACCAAATACTTGAGTTTCTCCTGCCTCATTCCAGAATAAAGGTGTCCTACACTTCCTCCCATAAAGCGCTTCATATGGTGACATTTTCAAGCTTGCTTGGTAACTGTTATTGCATGAAAATTCTGTGTATGGCAAGCTCTTGTCCCAACTTTTCGCATGCTTTAAAGCACAAGCTCTTAACATGTCCTCCAAAATCTGATTGGTCCTCTCGGTTTGCCCATCCGTTTGTGGGTGATAAGCTGAACTAAAATTCAACCTCGTTCCCAAAGCTTCATGCAATTTTTGCCAAAATCTGGAGGTAAATTGAGAACCTCTATCCGAGACTATCTTCTTCGGTACTCCGTGTCGACACACAATATGCTCCATATATATTTCGGCCAATCGTGCTGCTGTATATTTGGTCTTCACAGGGACAAAATGAGCTGACTTGGTTAAGCGATCCACAATTACACAAATTGAGTCATACCCGGACTGAGTACGTGGTAACCCAACTATGAAGTCCATACCGATTTCTTCCCACTTTGATTCTGGGATCTTCAATGGTTGCAATAATCCGGCTGGCCTTTGATGTTCCGCCTTGACTCGTTGGCACACATCACACAATGCTACGTATTCAGCTATGTCCTTTTTCATGCTATCCCACTAATAGCAAGTCTTCAAGTCTTGGTACATCTTCGTACAACCAGGATGAGTTGAGTAAGGTGAGTCATGTGCCTCCTTTAATATTGTCTCCCGGATGTGCTTTACATTAGGCACAACGATCCTCTTCCAAGCCATAAGGTACCATGTTCATCCTCGTCAAATCTGAATTCTCTCCCTTCTTCGGTCCTGTCCTTGATTTCCTTGATCTCTTCATTTGCGGTTTGGGCCTCTCGAATTTCTTGCTCCAAGGTTGGGTTTAACTCCATCATCTCCATCTCATTTACAAACCCGAAGTTCAACCGTTCAAACTCCTTGCATAACTCGGATGGTAACTCTCGAACTGTGAGTTAGTGACTTACTCCCTTCCTACTCAATGCATCGGCCACTACATTGGCTTTTCCCGGATGATAGTTGACCCCCAAATCATAATCTTTGATGTGCTCCAACCATCTTCGTTGCCTCAAGTTCAGATCCGTTTGTGTGAAAACATACTTCAAACTCTTATGATCCGTATGAATTTCACACCTATGTCCAAGGATGTAGTGTCTCCAAAATTTCAATGCATGTACCACGGCTGCAAGTTCCAAATCATGCGTTGGGTAATTCTGCTCATGTTTCTTCAATTTTCTTGATGCATAGGCGACCACTCGACCTTCTTGCATCAATACACATCCAAGTCCTTGTCTCGATGCGTCGCAATAAATATCAAAACTCTTGCTCACGTCTGGCAATACCAAAACTGGGGCTGTTGTCAACCTCTTCTTCAACTCCTCAAAACTATTTTGACAAGCTTGAGTCCATTGGAAAGCCTTTTCCTTCATTAGCAACTCCGTCATAGGCTTGGCTATCTTGGAAAAGTCCTTGATGAATCTACGGTAATATCCAGCCATTCCAAGAAAACTCCTTATTTCCTTTACATTTTGCGGCGGTTCCCATTTCAACACGTCTCTCACTTTTCCGGGGTCAACCGATACTCCTCCTCCTGAGATTATATGACCCAAAAATGGCACCTCTTTCAACCAAAACTGACACTTGTTGAACTTGGCATACAATTGATGCTCCCTCAATTTCTGTAGCGTAGGCCTCAAGTGTTCCTCATGTTCCTTCTCGTCCTTCGAGTAGATCATAATGTCATCAATAAACACCACAACGAACTTATCCAAGTACTCCATGAAGATCTTATTCATGAGGTACATAAAGTAGGCAGGCGCATTTGTCAATCCAAAGGACATCACGGTGTACTCATAAGATCCATACCGCATCCTAAAAGCTGTCTTGGGTATGTCTGATGGTCTAATCTTCATTTGAAAGTATCCCGACCTCAAATCAATCTTAGAGAAGACACAAGCACCCTTCATCTGATCAAATAAGTCTTCTATGCGTGGCAAGGTGTACTTGTTCTTGATTGTTACCTCGTTGAGAGCTCGGTAATCCACGCATATCCTTTGGGATCCATCCTTCTTGTCCACAGATAGAACGGGCACTCCCCAAGGTGAAGAGCTAGGGCGAATGAAACCCTTCTTTAATTGCTCTTGAATTTGCTTCTTGAGCTCCGCTAATTCCAAAGGAGGCATCCTATACGGCCTCTTAGCTATAGGTGCAGTTCCAGGTATTAAATCAATAACAAACTCAATGTCTCGATCATGTGGCATACCTGGCAACTCGTCCGGAAAAAAATCCAAAAATTGACACACCACCGGAATCTCCTCAATGGCGGCACTGTCCATATGATTCAACTCCAATTGCTTCGATGCGGTTTGAGATGCTTCAAATTCTACGATGATCCCTTCTTCGTTGGTCAACTTCACCGTCTTCGTGGCACACTCAATAACTGCATTGTGCTTCCTCAACCAGTCCATATCAAGTATAATATCCAACCCTTGAGAATCCAAAACAATGAGGTTGGTGGATAAGTCTACCCCCCTTATTCTAAGGCTTACTTTTGGACATACTATATTTGTCCTCATCTCTCCTCCAGGAGACTTAACCAATAGAGTAAACTTCATATGAGAGATAGGCAAACTATACTTGGAAACGTACTTCGGTGCAATGAATGAATGTGATGCTCCAGAATCAAATAACATAGTCGCGTGGTTGGAGTTGGCGAGAAACATACCAATGACCACATCATCCGCTTGTTGAGCATCCTCCATAGAGACATGGTTCACGTTGCCACGAGCAAAATTCTGCTGTCCACGGTTCCCTTGTGGTTGTCCTCCATTGGGTCTTGGGTTTTGCCTCGGTGCATTGCTTCCTTGACCAAGGCCTGACTTAGGACATTGATGCGCAAAGTGTCCAGCTTCTCCACAAGTATAGCACTTCTTAACTCCACCGGAATTATTGGGACGAGCTTGGTTTTGAACATTTGCAGCAGAAAAATTAGCACGAGGTGCATAAGGCATTGGAGGCCTAGGTGCTTGTATAACAGGGCGCTGCTGCACAAACTGAGTTGGGTGTGGTGCATAACCATGGCGCTGAGCAGGAATAGAGGAGCTGTAATAGGGCGCATTGGGCGGTGCAAGGCGAGGGCGCACATTACTTCCTTGTTGCTGTCCTTGATATGGCGCCTTCCTCTTGATTTCTTGCTCCATCTCATGGATCTTGTTCTCAACCACAATTGCTTTGTCCACAAACTTCTGAAAATTGGCATAATCGCAGTTGAGTAGTTGCACTTGGATCTCATTGTTCAAGCCCCTCATGAACAAGTATTGCTTCCGGCTGTCCCGAATAACATCCTCAGGCGCATACCTTGAGAGTTGAGTGAATTTATTGAGATATTCACTCACGCTTGATCTTCCTTGCCTTAAATTCTCAAATTCTTGCCTCCTCAAGATCATAACTCCCTCTGGCACATAATGAGAACGGAAATTCTCCTTGAATTCGGCCCAAGTAATTCTCTCTTGGTTCTCATGAGCATTGCAATAAGAATCCCACCAATCCGCAGCTGCTCCAACTAGTTGATGAGAAGCAAACAAGACCTTCTCCCGGTCACTGCATTGGACAATATCTAGCTTCTTCTCCACGGACTTGAGCCAATCATCCGCATCCATAGGGTCAGCGGCTTGAGCAAAGGTTGGCAGCCTAGTCCTCATAAACTCTCCAAATCGAGGCGGGGGTGGCAGTGGAGGCATGTGGGGCTAATTGTTGATATTGCCAGCCTACAGCTGTCCCATTGTTTGTATCATGGTCTGCATGAGCTTGTTTTGCATAGCCAATAGCTGCTCAATGTTGATAGCTCCCTGAGTAGATCCTTGTTCGATGTTGTTCTGAGGCACTCCATTGTTCTCCTCCTCATCATTTCCATCCCTCTGGTTGCGAGTCCTAACCATCTGAAGAAAAGCAATAGGTAAGAATTAGAGAACGTCCCCAACTATATGCATCAAGGGATATGAAACTAAACAACTAGCTAGCCTACTTGGACATGGCAATGCTAAAGCATCCCAAAATCCTCTATTAAGCACACAAGCAATCAATATATACAACAAACAGCACTCCAAGCAAAAACACATCGATTCCTGAGTGCTCCTATGTGCTCTAAAGTGTCCATTCTATCTAGACTGCATCCTACGGTCAACCTGTGGCTCTGATACCAATCTGTGATGCCCGGTTCTGAAAAATGAACCAAGCTAACGCATATGTGTGCCCAGGATGTTCAACACACATACACGAGTGCAATCACAAAATAGTATACAGAAAATTACCACAGAACAAGATTAATTAACCAATATTTATTACACAAACCATATTATCCTCGAATACAACCTCTAATGAATATTAACAATGATTTCAACTAATGCGGCAGAAATAAACTAACTAAGCAACCAAGCAAACTAAGCATAAGGGATAGGGTATAGCGCAGCTCCAATGACACCACAGCCAAGCTGACGGTAGACATGGCCCAGAACTCCGCATTATCGCCATTAAACTCACAATCCTGACCTGCAACTCTTGGGGGGTGGGAATTGCAAGAGTGAGTACATGTCGTACTCAGCAAGTGTGGAAAGTATGACATGTGGCTGATCCAAATGTCGACAATAATAATGGCAAAGTGCTGAAAAGTACATTAAAATGTTTGAAAAGCAATATATTATATGTATGTGAAGTAAACTCATCATAATCATAAGTAATACCATAATACTAGTCCATAATTCACCATCCTTATCAATAATTCCAGATTTGACCATTTGCCAATAACCATATTCAATACCAGAAATAAATCCACAACCATCCATAACCATTACCAAACCATAACCATTACCAAACCATAACCATCCATAACCATTACCAAACCATAACCATCCCAAATTCCAATTTCCCTCTAATCATGGAAGATGTCCAGGTGCTCATAACCGGGAGCACGGCTATCATGATAGTTTTATTTAACTCTACAGAGTTTGTACTTCTTCACCCACGTGTTCGTGATTTCATCACCTTTCGATGACTAGAACCTCTATTATGCCGTCTCACACTTCCATCGGTGTGTGGCCAAGAGATCACAAAATAGCCTTTACAAAGGGATTACTAGCCTATTTAGACCCCACTGAGGTTTCACCGGTGGCGATGTCTCCAAATAAGCACATCTTCAACCAAGGGCCCCCTCTTGAGCCATTCGGATCCCAGGGTAGTCCCACCAATCATCAACAAACCCAATCCGACTACCCCTTCCCTGAGCATCCCTAATGGTTCAAATAGCACTGGTAAAGCCCTAATTAATCAGCTATGCCGCATCCATACTTGGCCTCGTGGTGGCACTGTAGTCCTGGCTTATTCTCGCATGAACCGGTCCTTAGATCTAAAGCAAGCAAACCACCATGACATCCAATCCATCCACATACCAGGCTTCCTTAGATCACCCATTAACATACCATATTGACCAGTTCATATTAACTAGAACATCATTAATGCATAATTAAATTGAGTGGTATAGTTGTTTCCCATCCTAGTTGATTAAGCGAAGCAAAAAGGTAAAAAGCCCTTCCCGACTCTCTACCATATATTCCAGGTGACAAGGGTGGTTTAACAAAACTAGTAAACTTCCTACTATAGAATTCCCATCAAATTGACACAAGCATGCAGTTTGCAAGCAAAACATTTATTTTAAAACAAGATCAATATGCTTCAAGGACACTTGCCTTGCTCTTGCTGTTTATTAGGGTGAAAGCCTTCAAACTCTTGGTGCTGAAGATCCTCTGCGGCACTTTCTAGCACAAATCCGTCTAATCCACACAATAAACATACAAGACAAAAAACACAATCAAAGAGTGCGCAAATATTACTCAATATGACATGGCATGCATATTGATGCAAATGCAAGGTAGAACTTGTTACTAGATTGCTTTTAATGATCACTAACTAGTTCTAATAGCTTTTAACAAGTTTATGCAGGTTTGTAGTTGATTGGATCAAACTTTAGAATCAATTCGATGCAATTTTAACCAGGAAGACTGGTCCGCTAGGGACCGGACAAGTCCGCATTCTGCGAGATCAGCAGATTAGGGTTTTCTAGATCGACGTAAATTTGGAGATTAGGGGTTGAATTCTCGTAAGGAAAAGAGAATAGAAGGTATACCAGGTGTTTAGGACTCCAATGAATCAAGAAACTTGGAGCTAACACTTGGATCTTGATGATCAAGGGTTGGTGATGAACTTGGAGATGAATTGGTGGTGAAGAATGAAACTTGGTGGAGATCTTGATCCTCTTTCGTTTCCTCCTCTTCTTCTTCTTGCTTGGGATCTTCTCCTCCCTCCTTGATGGTGGCTCCCCACGAACTAGGGTTTGGGTGGGTGGAAAAGTGACAAATAGATGTCAATCCAAGCGATGGGGCTGTTTATATAGAGGTGGAGGCTAGAGTTAGATGGATTTCTTGTTTGGGATGAGTAGAGGCCGGTTTAGAGTCCCACGTGGGCTCTAAAAGAGTTAGGCACGATGTCCCTAGGCCCACTTAACGGGAAACCCAAGAAACAAGTTGTAAAACAAAAGATCAACTCGGAGTCGCGAAATATCAGACAAGTCCGGAAAGGATCGGACTAGTCCGAAGTCGTCCAGAGAGAAAATCGGACAAGTCTGGCCAAACATCGGACAAGTCCGACATTAAACAGAGAGGAAATTGGACAAGTCCGCTGGAACACCGGACTAGTCTGGAAAAGTCCAAGGACTTAGCAAATTTTCAAGGATTCTTTGAATATCAGACTAGTCCACATAAAATCGGACAAGTCCGAAAGTTTCCAGAGCCAAAATCAGACTAGTACGCAGCAAAAACGGACAAGTCCATTTTTAGTCAGAGAGAAATTGGACTATTCCTCAGTAAAATCGAACTAGTCCGCACTTTCCTGCGTTTTAAGTGCGATTTTGTTGCAAATCAATTTTAAATGCTCCGAATAAATTTTAAACTCATTCCTCTTTATGTGGATCAATGTTTAACTTGTATATGAATGTATGCAAGGCATGATGCATGAAAATGAGGGTGTTACAAATTTTCCGCTCCGTACTCCCCACAACAAAACGGAGTTGCCGAAAGAAAGAACCGAACACTCATAGAGATGGCAAGAACAATGCTCGATGAGTACAAGACCTCGGATTGATTTTGGGCAGAAGCGATTAACACCGCTTGCCATGCCATAAAGAAGAAGCTCCTTGTCAAGCATTGAAAAGAATGGCCTTAGGTGAAGTTCGACCACAAGAGTCACCTCTACACGTGTATGAGGAAGATGAGCCACAAGAGGAGGTCAACGATCAAGGGGGAGCTTCCACACAAGATCAACCACAAGAATACGAAGGTAATCAACAAGTCAATGAAGGCAACCATCTAGGGGGAGAAGAAGATGATCATGAAGATACAACGCCTCAAGTGCCACACCCAAGAGTACACCAATGCATCCAAAGGGATCACCCAATCGACAATATCATCGGTGATATCGAAAAGGGAGTAACCACTAGATCTCGCATAGCTAACTTTTGTGAGCACTATTCCTTTGTATCCTTTTTGTAACCACGCATGGTTGAGGATGCATTGAAGGACTCAGACTGGGTGGTGGCAATGCAAGAAGAATTGAACAACTTCAAGCGGAACGAGGTGTGGGAACTCGTGGCAAGACCCAATCCGAACATCGTCGGCACCAAGTGGGTCTTCCGGAACAAGCAAGATGAACACGGGGTGGTGACAAGGAACAAGGCACGACTTGTGGCCAAAGGGTATTCACAAGTCGAAGGTTTGGATTTCGATGAGACCTTTGCTCCCGTAGCTAGACTTGAATGTAAAACCCCACTTTTATGGCATGTTAAGTTCATATGGGTTTTGTGATCAACTATTTTGGATCTCCAATATAATAGTACACATGAACTATGCCATCCAAAACTTTTCTTGCACTCTTTGTTAGATTCTTTTATCATGGGTATTAGACTTCACCATGAATCCAAATTATATTCTATTCACCTTTTAAGAATAAGAATTTTTGGATAAGGATTAGTAAGCAATGCACAATGAAGCCCTAATAAGCTCTAAATCAAATATTCAAATTAAGGGCTCTAAATTTTTCCATGAGCTCCTAAATTCCTCAATAGCATGCTTACAAAGTTTCAAGATTTTAGAAACTCATCTACTATTTTTATTGAGGTGCTTGGCAAATTTGAATCAAATTCAAATCTGAATTTTAATTCTTCTCCAACTTCTTTAAACATAAGAATTGAGTTCACCATTGTGTTCAGAATAATTCATGGGCCATCTCCACAAAATTTCATGATTTTTGGAGTTGATCTTCTATTTTTAAATGAATTAGTAACTGAACTGTGGGGAGAATCACTGGACAGTGGGCCCCACATGTCAGCCCCCTTTTAAACGGATCAGCTCAACCCCGCCACCTCTGCACCGACGCGCCCCCGCTCGACACCGCGCGCGCGCATGCAGCTCCAGCGAGCTGCCTGCTTGCTCGCCGCGGCCCTATAAAAGGCCGGCCGAAGCCCCCTTCACTTCTCATCCCCGATCACAGCTCCTCTGCCTCGCAACTATTCTTCCGCCGCGCGCCATCGCCGCCGCTCGCCACTGCTCCGCAGCGTGCCGCCGTTCCGCGCCGTTTCAAGCCTAGCTCCAAAGAGCAAAAAGGTGCGCCTGATCAAACTCTGACTCGTGGTACAAACCGTTTCCCTTATCGTTGAAGCCTGAGCGAGTTATTGTTCGTTTCCTCTACGGCCGAGGGTAGATAGCTAGCTATGATTTCATGTCAAATTCCTTTTCGGCAAGCAATCATCCTTTGCAATTACTTAGAGATAGTTTCTATAGGCCCTAGCGCTCCTGTCTGAGCAAAAACCTTTAAGGATCATCAAGCAACGGCTCTGAATTTCGAGTTTTGCTCGCCGCCGGTGAGAAAACCTCGGTTCACCGTCGAACTCATGATTCCCGGCGACTCACCCCCCTTCTGCGCCCATATCCTTGAACTCCATCATCCCAGAAAGGTTTTGGAGCAATTCCCAAGTAATTTGAGCTACTCTATAGAGAGTTCTATGTTGTCCGAGCGCTCATCGCCGCCACCGCCGTCGCACGACCTTTTTCGGCGAGCTTCAAGACCCACTGACCTCACCAGCGTGCTCAGCGACCCCAAAAACCCCCAGGCGGCAAGTTTCCGCGAATCTGGTGCGTTGGATTAGCCGGCGGCGAGCTCGCCGGCGAGCCACCGTCGCGGGTGCTGCTCCGCGCAAGCACCGACCCGAGGTAGACGATGACCCCATCGGGTCCCACCTGCCATTCACTGCGGGATCACGGTGCGGCTGAGATCTAGTGTGGCTGCGCGCTTTAAATCTGTGGCCCCCGTGTGGTTTAAATACTATTGGTTCATTTTAAAACAGTGGGGCCCACGAGTTAAATCAAATTAGGAAATTATTCCAGATTAGGCTCCAACTTAGAAAATCCATAACTTTCTGTAGGATACTCCAAAATTCTTCAAACAAATTTTGTTCGAAATCTCTTGAGCTCTAGTTTCTGTCAATACCAATTAGGTTCTGTGAAACTCAGAGTTAAATTCTGTAGAAAATAATCTTTCCTAATGCAAATGCAATTTTTCCAGACAAGATATCCACGGGAAAAATCCCCAAAATTCACAAAAAATTTATTGTCCTATTCTCGATTTTCAGGCAAAGTTTGGGAGCCATAGCACCTGTTTAAAGCTCTGTATAATTCAATTTCCTTTCTCAGTTATTGAATTTTCACAGATGTTAGGTTGCTTTATTAGGTCCCAAAATTTTACTGAGTCTTCCTTTAGTCAAACCCTAGCTCCTGTTAAAATCTTGGATTTAATTAACCTACTATACTAGTCCTAAATCAGTTACAAACCAAATATTGATTTAATGTCTAGAAACTCAATTATAAAGTAAATCCAGAAATTCTTGCCGAATTAGAAATACAATAACTCCTTCCCCACCAGCTTAGAAAATTATGAAACAAATTTTGCTAAGGCCAGAACCACTCCCTCTATCTTGATTTTCAACTGTTAGCTAGGTTCAAGCTACAGTTTCCTCTCGGAAATTTTTTTTTTGAAAATGATTGCTTGCCATACTTTCAGAGGCCACAATCTGCTATGATCATCTCCTGTTCTTTGCAAGAGCCTTGATCATCTTCCATAGTATCTACCATCGAAGTTCCAAAGCCAATTAAGGTCTCTGTCTTATAGTGATCACCATGAATTACCTTATGGTCTTAAAATAAATAAACTTCATAGTCATTTATATATCCATGTTATCTGCATATCGTATAGTGACCAAAGTCGAGGAGGAGCCAGAAGCCTTGGAAGAGAACCTTCCAATTTTTAACTCAGAACCTGACCTGCAACAAGGCAAGCCCCGGTTTGCATTTAAAAGCTTTACAGAATTTTTACAGTCTTTGTCACCTTACGTCATAAGTATTGATATGTGCATTACGTATAGGGTGATTGATACTCCACATGCATGACCAAAAATCCCAAGGTTTATTTGGCACGAGTCACAGTTGACCTGTAGTAACTGCTTTGCTAATGCGTAGGAAATCCGGTAGAAGTCGAGTAGTTGGAATCTACTCGCGAGAGATGTATCTCACAGGATTGGTTAAATAGCAAATGGCTTAATATAATGAAATTGAGACCGGGCAGGGAATGGATAGGAAGCGGCGAGAATTGAGTCTCGGTCGCATAGCCCTGCCTGTGTCGATTAAGGCCCGTCCGTATGCAGCCCCTTCGAACAAGCTTGAATTGTACCGGCAACATAATGGACATATGGAATCCAATAAACTGACGTAGCTTGGTCACTTGGGTGTCGAGGCATACCGTTCCGTTTTATAGGTGTGGGTTGAGGGTAGCAAGGTGTAAACCCGCTGGTGGGCACGTCAGAGTACGCCCCACGCAGGGACCTCCTGCCCGTGACGGATCGACCGGTTCGGCATTTGAGTGTCTCGCGAAAGGTTGCCATATACGACTAGTACTGAAGTGCTACGTAGGTACTGCGCGAAGTGCTCACTGGCATTTCCGAAAGTGCGTATGTGTCGTGTTGTCCGGGTGTGTCCTGATTGCAATCACCGCCCCTCGCAGTAATAGAGTACCACTTGTTCACTGAGCGGTGACGTAGTAAATACTAAAGAAATCAGGAATTCATATTGTATTGATTTATAATTATTTTGCAACCTTGTATGATTTAGAGATAGTATAATTAAAAGTTTACAATTTCCCCATACTTTAGCTGTAATAGCATTATGTGCTTTGGGCATGTCATATCATCGGTAAAGCATTTCTTGTTTGATTGTGGAGCCCATGATGTGCCGTGCTCGGAGAATGTCATTTGCTACTTAAAACTTGATTATAAGGATCCACTTGTAGGCGAGTCTATTTATGCTATTCCTTACCTATGTTTAGTGTCCCCGTGCATCTGTCTAGTGAGACGGTTAAGTCTTGCTGAGCCTTAAGCTCACGTTTGCAGTTAACGAGTTTTTGCAGGTTACCCTATTGAGGATGGGTTTGACGATGAGGCAACACCCCCTCCAGGGTGTACAGCCGAGTGGGAACCCTGCACGCCGCCATAGTTTGAGTGTTGCTAGTGCAAAGTATCCCTGGCATGGAAAACTTTGCTTTTTGCATAGCTAGTGCTGAGAGCGTAGCTATGGTATGTATATATTTCTTTACATCCGCTAGTATTGTGAAAACTTCCGCTGTGTATTAAATAAAAGACTTGGTCTTGTACTTTATTCTGGTTCTATTCTTGTAAACTGTTGGGTGTCGCATCGCACGACACCACCCAATGAGATCCTCGGATGTGTGGATTCCGGTCCCCACAGACATGGTATCAGAGCTTCGTTGGGAACAGTGTACCGGAGAAGAACATATTTTCAAAAATTAGAAACTTGAGTGAGGAATTAGTTATATGCCGTTATAAGGAGTATTATTAGTATAAGATATAAAGGTGGTAAACTAACTATGTGTTATTATATTCTGTAACGACGCTCCGACATCAGGTAAGAGGTAAGGTACGCCACCGAGAGCGGATCAATCTCGGTAAGCTCAGCATACGAGAGGTGGTATGTGAAATTTCCGTGGCTTGGCACGGAAAGTCAATATGAGTCTTTGAAACTTTCCATGTTTCTAAGAACATATGACACGCGGTACCCCAGCGTGACACAAAGTTAGAGGGAAACCCCGTCGGGTGGTATGTAACCCGATAGTGTGTTCTCATATCTATGAGAACATGCGAACACGTATGCCCGAGCGTGTATAAGCCGGATTGTACGGGAGTCTTTGCTGTACAGACGTATTTACAGCCATGTACCTCGAGACATGGCCTCGCTCGAGGACGACTCACGCCAGAGTCGTATGCATTTACTTTTAGTTATATATTATTGTGACTGCCTGCCGTGTTTTCCCCGTGCCGCCCTTGAGGTGCGAAGGTGTGAAAGGGGATTGTTTGTCTTCTGCAGGTAACCTAACTCCGGTAGCAACCCGTGTAGAAGCCGTTTGCGAGGGAACGATATAGGAACCACCTATAGACGTAACCGGATGTACCGGATAGAATTTCCTTTCGTGAGGCACGTAGTACCGTCAGTATCAAACATGATACTAGACCCTCCCCACCGACAGAATGGTTGCATTGTGTTTTAAGAAAGTCCGACTATCAGATACTGATAATTTCGGGCTCGACTTGATAAAATGGATAGGACCAAGATTCTTGCTTTCTGGTAGAAGTAGCTCAACTTCGCCAGGTTGTAATCTTGGTTAGCAATTAGATAACATAAGCATATCCTACATGAATGGAAAGCTCGTGAAGGTCTCTCCAACTTTTCCGTTGACCATAAAGACAGAAAAGCTTGTTAATCTGTTGAAAACTGGGGTTTACTGTAATTACTCCATATGAACCCACCTTTGTACCGTTTCTGTATTCTTGCCATAACTCACTGTAGAAAAAAATCCACTACCTTATTGGGATATATGTTTGAGAAGGGTAGGTGGAGATTCACGAGTTTGTTTTGGGGAGTCCTTCCTGATTTTAATTAGAGTTTAACCAAATCAGGAAGTCAGCACAGTAAACTGCATGACTGCTGATGCAAACCAGTCAGCTTTACTGTTGAGTTTGGATAATTATAACCCCTAATCCAGAACAGTGATATGGTTACGCATATACATTTCTGGAAAGCTTAGGAAGCCATCTATCAACTTTATTTATCACTCCTGACCTGAATCTAGGTGTAGCTATGCCTAATTCCATTTGTCGCAAATTTGGTTCCTGCAGTCCAGAACTTGGAACAGTTTGCACATAATTGTGAATTGATGCATAATACCTTCATGACAAGGTTGTCGTGGTGGAACTTCTTTAGTTCTGGATTGTTAACACGATGTTACTCAATGTTTATTTTGACACTACCTCAATATCTTATCATGATGAACCTGTATAGAATGTGGAGATAAGCCCATATACAGGGGAGGTTCTGTCGAAATTTTCAGAACCCTTGAGTCAACTTAAAACTGGTATAGATTGTTCATACTAGTTCAACAGTGGCTGTATGAGTACAATCTGGAAAGGTTTTGAAGTGTACTACAATTTTTGTATTCAACATAAAGTTTAGTTCTGACTTCTTCTGTATGAAACTTACGGGTTAATGCAGACAGGTCAGATAAACCAGAACTGTACTCATTTCCAGATTGCAGCTTTGACTGAACCAATTGATTATGGATATTTCTTTTTGTCCCACATCATCAGTGATTGGGTCGAATACTTAAACGGTGTACTGACATTCGGGTATATTTGTCCACAGATGGCAGCACCAAGAATTCAGTTGCCTAATGGATGGGTGTTCTCAACATGCACCGGGCACGCCGGTTTTCCGGACGTGTTTGCACGGTTGCTCGGCCAGTTTGGCTATTTGGTGTTACCTAGCTATTGGGGCAAGAAGTTCCAGGAGGGCGGTATGTGGAGTTGCACCATCTACGTCGATGTGCCTGCCGGTCCACCGCACCTCGGATGGGCTCCATACTCCATCAAGATCAAAGGATTAATATTAGAAGAAACATGGAGCTACGCCGCAAGTGTTGCCATAGGGAGGTTTTGCAAACTCCATTACCGTCATATGGTGGGTACTCCGTATGAGTTCTTTCCAGTCAACGGCAGGGCTTCTGAAGCCTGGGCAACCCGCTTGCTTGCGGAGGTGGGAGAGCATGGCGAAACATCCGCAACAGCCTTAGCGATGTATGCAGCAGCCTCACATCGCGAGAAGGGTAATCAAAGGACATGCATAAAAGAATTGACAAACAATCTGAAGCAAGCCATGAAGCGAGCAAATCACTTTGAGTGGGCAAATGACGGACTTAGGGATATGATGGCTCCTCTTAATCATCGTTTGAACCTTAGGGAGAATCAATGGCATGACGCTGTTATGGATTTGGCCGCGTCTCGCCAGGAGACTCTAGAGAGAGATATTGATCTGGAGGCAAGCCTACTTTATGGGCACCAACGGGACACACAGTTGAACGTGGTGACTGCAGACAGGGATCAGTCCAGAGTAGAGACTCAGAGCTGGAAGACCAGCTGTGAACAGGCTCAGCAAGAGAATGAGGCCTGGGGGATGTTTATGATACAGGCAGATTGGCAAGCTATGGCTGCCAAGAAGACGTTGATGTTGAACGATGTATCAACTTCTACTCCAGCACCCATATCAGAGGTTCCTAGCCCTGAAGATGAAGAAGAAGAAGAAGACCCAGAGGAACTTGAATACGTCGAGTAGAGCGTATTGAATTTAGATGTGGTAGCACTTCCGCCAACACCGGGCGGCATATAGTTAAATGGTTGCTAGTGTTTCTCTTTTGTGACCATGTTTGTGTCATATTAAGAGTAATGGTTGTGGTGTCTAGCTAATTAGATGAGTATGACATGTCAGGAAGGCCAAGTATGGTAGAGATGTATTTCCTTAAAGGGAGTCCATCATTTTGGGTTTACTACTGTAAGCTTGGTCTTGAGATGATATATTTTGTATAAAGTTTGTGCTTTATCAATATATGTAAATGTTATGCATCGTCTATTATTGTCTACCGCATTTCTAAGGGAGGATGAACTTGAGGCAATGGGACTTACCGTGTTATTCATTATATTGCAGTATGGTGCGTACTCGTACAGCCTCAGAGGTGGGAGGATCTAGTGGAGGACAGGGGGATGACACACCACCCCCGGGGCAGAATACGCCTCAGACGCAACCACCTCCACCACCTCCAACCACACTCCCCAGGAGTCTCGCGGAGGTTCTCGCTGCAGTGCTCGGCTCGCGCGACGAGCAAACCGAGTTACTGCGGACGTTGGTGCAGCACTCGTCCCGTCAAGGGGGACGACAGGATGATGGACCGCGTCAGCAATTTCAAAGTTCCTACTCTGATTTCTCATCGACACACCCACCGGTATTCAGAGAAGCCGATGAACCGTTGGACGCGGATAACTGGCTCCGCACCATTGAAGGAAAGTTCGGTTTACTCGCGGTAACCGAACAGCAGAAGACGTTGTTTGCAGCGCAACAACTGCAGGGGTCTGCCGGTGCGTGGTGGGCCAATTACCTTGCCGCACGCCCCGCAGGCCATGTTGTAAGCTGGACCGAATTCCGGGAGGCATTTCGCGCCTACCACATCCCTCCGGGATTATGAGGAGGAAGCTTCAAGAGTTCTTGGAGCTAAGGCAAGGAGGAAGGAGTGCTTACGAATACTCCAAATCATTCAACCACTTGGCCCAATATGCTCAGGACCAAGTGAATACCGAAGATTGGAAGCGGGAATGTTTCTACCGGGGTTTGAACCCCAAGTTGAAGGACAAGCTTGTCCTGTTCAACCGCGGCAGCTTCAACGACATAGTCAATGCCGCTATCATGCAGGAGGACGCTACGCGCGAGCTGTCCTCCGATAAAAAGAAGAGGGGTGCTCCACAGAGCAGCGGAGGTGGTACTCCTCAGAAGTACCGTATGGTGTATCGATCACCATCCGGCCAGAGGTGGCAGCCGCCATCGCGACCACCAATGTTCCGTGGTCGTCAGTTCAATAACGGCGGATTTCGGCCGCAGCAACAACAGGGGATGGTTCCACGTGCACTTCCACCTCCACCACGTGCACCGGGATTCCGTCCTCCCCTTCGTATTGGCCAAACCCCGTACACGTGTTTCACGTGTGGACGTACGGGGCACTTCGCCAAGGATTGTCCACAGAATCGACAAGGCGGAGGGCAATCATCCTACCAGGGGGCCAACCCCCCCCCCCCCCCCCCCCCCCGCAATCAGTTCAAGAAGCCAGCCACCAGACCCGGCAACATCCACCACCTCGCCATCGAGGACGTTCCAGAAGGCGCACCCGTGCTCACGGGTACGTTCTCTGTCTTAAATCATTCCGTAGTCATACTCTTTGACTCCGGAGCTTCACACAATGTCATTAGTAAATCTTTGGTCATTACAAGTCAATTACCTGTTACCTCCACAAAAACTCCATATATGATTTGCACTCCAGCAGGGAGGGTAGTAACATATGAAGTAGCCCATAAAGTGCCTCTTGATCTAGATGGGAACGTCTATCCTACCTCCTTCAATATTCTAGAAACTCAAAAGCTAGATATCATCTTAGGAGTGGCATGGTTGCAATACCATGGTGCTATCCTTGATATCGTTCCTCGAAAGATTTATCTAAACTCTCCACTCCATCAGCCCCAGGTTCTCAATCTTGAGAACATCATTCCATTAGACCCATCCACTCACAACACCGAGGTTATGGAACTTAAGGATATTCCGGTAGTATGTGAATACCCGGACGTGTTTCCTGAAGATCTTCCTGGTATGCCTCCAGAGAGAGATATAGAGTTCAAGATTGAACTTGCACCAGGAACAGTGCCAATTTCAAGACCACCCTACAAGATGGCACCCAAGGAACTTGCAGAACTTAAAGAACAATTAACCGAACTTGAGAACAAAGGTTTCATACGTCCAAGTTCATCACCTTGGGGTTGTTCTGCACTGTTTGTAGAAAAGAAAGATAAGACCTTGAGGCTGTGTGTAGACTATCGTCCACTTAATGCTGTCACCATCAAGAACAAGTATCCACTACCGCGCATTGATATTCTTTTCGATCAATTGGTGGGTGCTAAAGTGTTTTCGAAGATGGATCTTCGTTCTGGTTATCATCAAATTAGAATCCGACCAGAAGATATATCCAAGACAGCATTCTCAACAAGGTATGGACTGTATGAGTACCTGGTTATGTCCTTCGGATTAACCAACGCCCCGGCTCATTTCATGTATCTCATGAACTCAGTATTCATGCCGGAATTGGACAAGTTTGTCGTGGTCTTCATTGACGACATACTTGTGTATTCAAAATCCGAAGAAGAACATGCTCAACACTTGCATATTGTGCTTCAGCGATTACGGGACCATCAGTTGTATGCTAAATTCAGCAAGTGTGAATTCTGGATCAACCAGGTGCCATTTTTAGGGCACATCATATCAGCAGAAGGTATTGCAGTTGATCCAAGCAAGATCAAGCAAGTCCTCCAATGGGAGTCTCCAAAGTCTGTACATGAAGTCCGAAGTTTCCTGGGTTTAGCAGGATATTACCGGAGGTTTATACCCAGTTTCTCCAAAATAGCTAAACCAATGACAGAACTTCTGAAGAAAGGACAAAAGTATGTATGGACTGAGGCATGTGAGGCAGGTTTCAAAGCATTGGTGAAACACCTTACAACGGCACCAGTTTTAGCCCAACCAGACACAACCAAAGCATTTGATGTCTATTGCGATGCATCTGGGATTGGTTTAGGTTGTGTGTTAATGCAAGAGCGAAGAGTGATCGCGTATGGATCGCGACAGCTTCGGAACCACGAGCAGCACTACCCGACTCATGATCTTGAGCTGGCTGTTGTGGTGCTAGCATTGAAGATGTGGAGGCATTATCTATTGGGTAATTTAGTACACCTCTACACTGATCACAAAAGCTTGAAATACATCTTCACCCAGAAGGATTTGAATATGCGACAAAGGCGATGGTTAGAATTGATCAAGGATTACGAAATTGAGATCCACTACCATCCAGGCAAGGCGAATGTAGTCGCCGATGCACTGAGCCGCAAGTCCCATGTCAACAATCTTTCCCTCACCACAATGGAAGGTAAAGAAGGACAGAGTCTTTACCTGGTTCCATATGCAGCACTCTACAACCTAGCTCTCATTCCTACCATCAGGGAGGATATTGTAGCAGCTCAGAAGGAAGACAAGGGGATGTCGCATATTCGACAAAGAATGATAAAGGGGGAAATGAAATGTTTCCACAGTGACAAAGAGGGTTCCATCTGGTTTAACGACCGTATAGTGGTACCCCGAAACATGGAACTTAGAAAGAAGATACTGGACGAAGCTCATTTATCCAAGTATTCCATTCATCCGGGAAGCAACAAGATGTACCAAGATTTGAAGAAGAAATTCTGGTGGACTCGGATGAAGAGAGAAGTAGCTAAATACGTGTCCGAGTGTGATACGTGCCGGCGAGTGAAGGCCGACCATATGAAGGCAGCTGGACAGCTTCAACCTTTAAGCATACCGGCTTGGAAATGGGAGGATATCAGTATGGATTTCATTGTTGGGTTGCCTCCCACTCTCCATAAACACGACTCCATTTGGGTGATCGTTGACCGATTGACCAAGTCGGCTCATTTCATACCGGTCAGCGTGGCATACGATGCGAGGCGATATGCGGAAATTTATATCTCCAGAATAATATGTCTACATGGTGTACCCTGTACCATCATCTCAGATCGTGGGGCTGTATTTGTTTCGCGATTCTGGGAACATCTTCACGATGCACTGGGGACAAAACTGATTCGGAGCTCGGCTTATCATCCTCAGACCGATGGTCAGACCGAACGGGTGGATCAAGTGCTAGAGGACATGCTCCGTGCCTGTGCCATCCACCAGGGCAAGAACTGGGATGATCACCTACCTTTGGCGGAGTTTTCATACAACAACGGTTACCAGGCTAGCATCCAGATGGCACCATATGAAGCTCTCTATAGCCGAAAGTGTCGCACACCCTTGAACTGGTGCGAATCAGGTGAACGGGCAGTGTACGGCATCGACTTAGTAAATGAAGCCGAGGATCGAGTTCGCACTATTCAGGCAAATCTCAAAGCTGCTCAGTCTCGTCAGAAGAGCTACGCGGACAAACGACGTCGACCTCTTCATTTCGAAGTTGGAGATCAAGTTTATCTCCGGGTATCCCCTATGAAGGGTATCCATCGCTTCGGGGTAAAAGGGAAGCTAGCTCCCCGCTTTATTGGGCCATTCGCAATAATCGAAAGATACGGACCTGTGGCATATCAATTGGAGTTACCAACGTCACTTTCAGGAGTCCACAATGTATTCCACATTTCCCAATTACGGAAATGCCTTAAGACTCCAGCTGATATCCGCATAGAGGATTTGGAAGCTCTCCAACCAGATCTCACCTATTCCGAGCATCCAACTCAGATCATCGATGAAAAGACTCGCACCACAAGAAGCCGCACCTTACGTTTCTACAAGATCTTGTGGAGCAACCACAGTGCCGAAGAGGCCACGTGGGAAAGCGAGGAGTATCTTAGAACGAACTATCCGGACTTGTTAGCGGCATATATTCGATAGATCCTTTTTCCTTTGCCTTCTTTTGTAATCTCGGGACGAGATTCTTTTAAGGGGGGAGGAATGTAAAACCCCACTTTTATGGCATGTTAAGTTCATATGGGTTTTGTGATCAACTATTTTGGATCTCCAATATAATAGTACACATGAACTATGCCATCCAAAACTTTTCTTGCACTCTTTGTTAGATTCTTTTATCATGGGTATTAGACTTCACCATGAATCCAAATTATATTCTATTCACCTTTTAGGAATAAGAATTTTTGGATAAGGATTAGTAAGCAATGCACAATGAAGCCCTAATAAGCTCTAAATCAAATATTCAAATTAAGGGCTCTAAATTTTTCCATGAGCTCCTAAATTCCTCAATAGCATGCTTACAAAGTTTCAAGATTTTAGAAACTCATCTACTATTTTTATTGAGGTGCTTGGCAAATTTGAATCAAATTCAATTCTGAATTTTAATTCTTCTCCAACTTCTTTAAACATAAGAATTGAGTTCACCATTGTGTTCAGAATAATTCATGGGCCATCTCCACAAAATTTCATGATTTTTGGAGTTGATCTTCTATTTTTAAATGAATTAGTAACTGAACTGTGGGGAGAATCACTGGACAGTGGGCCCCACATGTCAGCCCCCTTTTAAACGGATCAGCTCAACCCCGCCACCTCTGCACCGACGCGCCCCCGCTCGACACCGCGCGCGCGCATGCAGCTCCAGCGAGCTGCCTGCTTGCTCGCCGCGGCCCTATAAAAGGCCGGCCGAAGCCCCCTTCACTTCTCATCCCCGATCACAGCTCCTCTGCCTCGCAACTATTCTTCCGCCGCGCGCCATCGCTGCCGCTCGCCACTGCTCCGCGGCGTGCCGCCGTTCCGCGCCGTTTCAAGCCTAGCTCCAAAGAGCAAAAAGGTGCGCCTGATCAAACTCTAACTCGTGGTACAAACCGTTTCCCTTATCGTTGAAGCCTGAGCGAGTTATTGTTCGTTTCCTCTACGGCCGAGGGTAGATAGCTAGCTATGATTTCATTTAAAATTCCTTTTCGGCAAGCAATCATCCTTTGCAATTACTTAGAGATAGTTTCTATAGGCCCTAGCGCTCCTGTCTGAGCAAAAACCTTTAAGGATCATCAAGCAACGGCTCTGAATTTCGAGTTTTGCTCACCGCCGGTGAGAAAACCTCGGTTCACCGTCGAACTCATGATTCCCGGCGACTCACCCCCTTCTGCGCCCATATCCTTGAACTCCATCATCCCAGAAAGGTTTTGGAGCAATTCCCAAGTAATTTGAGCTACTCTATAGAGAGTTCTATGTTGTCCGAGCGCTCATCGCCGCCACCCGCCGTCGCACGACCTTTTCCGGCGAGCTTCAAGACCCACTGACCTCACCAGCGTGCTCAGCGACCCCAAAAACCCCCAGGCGGCAAGTTTCCGCGAATCTGGTGCGTTGGATTAGCCGGCGGCGAGCTCGCCGGCGAGCCACCGTTGCGGGTGCTGCTCCGCGCGAGCACCGGCCCGAGGTAGACGATGACCCCATCGGGTCCCACCTGCCATTCACTGTGGGATCACGGTGCGGCTGAGATCTAGTGTGGCTGCGCGCTTTAAATCTGTGGCCCCCGTGTGGTTTAAATACTATTGGTTCATTTTAAAACAGTGGGGCCCACGAGTTAAATCAAATTAGGAAATTATTCCAGATTAGGCTCCAACTTAGAAAATCCATAACTTTCCGTAGGATACTCCAAAATTCTTCAAACAAATTTTGTTCGAAATCTCTTGAGCTCTAGTTTCTTTCAATACCAATTAGGTTCTGTGAAACTCAGAGTTAAAGTCTGTAGAAAATAATCTTTCCTAATGCAAATGCAATTTTTCCAGACAAGATATCCACGGGAAAAATCCCCAAAATTCACAAAAAATTTATTGTCCTATTCTCGATTTTCAGGGAAAGTTTGGGAGCCATAGCTCCTGTTTAACGCTCTGTATAATTCAATTTCCTTTCTCAGTTATTGAATTTTCACAGATATTAGGTTGCTTTATTAGGTCCCAAAATTTTACTGAGTCTTCCTTTAGTCAAACCCTAGCTCCTGTTAAAATCTTGGATTTAATTAACCTACTATACTAGTCCTAAATCAGTTACAAACCAAATATTGATTTAATGTCTAGAAACTCAATTATAAAGTAAATCCAGAAATTCTTGCCGAATTAGAAATACAATAACTCCTTCCCCACCAGCTTAGAAAATTATGAAACAAATTTTGCTAAGGCCAGAACCACTCCCTCTATCTTGATTTTCAACTGTTAGCTAGGTTCAAGCTACAGTTTCCTCTCGGAAAATTTTTTTTTTGAAAATGATTGCTTGCCATACTTTCAGAGGCCACAATCTGCTATGATCATCTCCTGTTCTTTGCAAGAGCCTTGATCATCTTCCATAGTATCTACCATCGAAGTTCCAAAGCCAATTAAGGTCTCTGTCTTATAGTGATCACCATGAATTACCTTATGGTCTTAAAATAAATAAACTTCATAGTCATTTATATATCCATGTTATCTGCATATCGTATAGTGACCGAAGTCGAGGAGGAGCCAGAAGCCTTGGAAGAGAACCTTCCAATTTTTAACTCAGAACCTGACCTGCAACAAGGCAAGCCCCGGTTTGCATTTAAAAGCTTTACAGAATTTTTACAGTCTTTGTCACCTTACGTCATAAGTATTGATATGTGCATTACGTATAGGGTGATTGATACTCCACATGCATGACCAAAAATCCCAGGGTTTATTTGGCACGAGTCACAGTTGACCTGTAGTAACTGCTTTGCTAATGCGTAGGAAATCCGGTAGAAGTCGAGTAGTTGGAATCTACTCGCGAGGGATGTATCTCACAGGATTGGTTAAATAGCAAATGGCTTAATATAATGAAATTGAGACCGGGCAGGGAATGGATAGGAAGCGGCGAGAATTGAGTCTCGGTCGCATAGCCCTGCCTGTGTCGATTAAGGCCCGTCCGTATGCAGCCCCTTCGGACAAGCTTGAATTGTACCGGCAACATAATGGACATATGGAATCCAATAAACTGACGTAGCTTGGTCACTTGGGTGTCGAGGCATACCGTTCCGTTTTATAGGTGTGGGTTGAGGGTAGCAAGGTGTAAACCCGCTGGTGGGCACGTCAGAGTACGCCCCACGCAGGGACCTCCTGCCCGTGACGGATCGACCGGTTCGGCATTTGAGTGTCTCGCGAAAGGTTGCCATATACGACTAGTACTGAACTGCTACGTAGGTACTGCGCGAAGTGCTCCCTGGCATTTCCGAAAGTGCGTATGTGTCGTGTTGTCCGGGTGTGTCCTGATTGCAATCACTGTCCCTCGCAGTAATAGAGTACCACTTGTTCACTGAGCGGTGACGTAGTAAATACTAAAGAAATCAGGAATTCATATTGTATTGATTTATAATTATTTTGCAACCTTGTATGATTTAGAGATAGTATAATTAAAAGTTTACAATTTCCCCATACTTTAGCTGTAATAGCATTATGTGCTTTGGGCATGTCATATCATCGGTAAAGCATTTCTTGTTTGATTGTGGAGCCCATGATGTGCCGTGCTCGGAGAATGTCATTTGCTACTTAAAACTTGATTATAAGGATCCACTTGTAGGCGAGTCTATTTATGCTATTCCTTACCTATGTTTAGTGTCCCCGTGCATCTGTCTAGTGAGACGGTTAAGTCTTGCTGAGCCTTAAGCTCACGTTTGCAGTTAACGAGTTTTTGCAGGTTACCCTATTGAGGATGGGTTTGACAATGAGGCAACACCCCCTCCAGGGTGTACAGCCGAGTGGGAACCCTGCACGCCGCCATAGTTTGAGTGTTGCTAGTGCAAAGTATCCCTGGCAAGGAAAACTTTGCTTTTTGCATAGCTAGTGCTGAGAGCGTAGCTATGGTATGTATATATTTCTTTACATCCGCTAGTATTGTGAAAACTTCCGCTGTGTATTAAATAAAAGACTTGGTCTTGTACTTTATTCTGGTTCTATTCTTGTAAACTGTTGGGTGTCGCATCGCACGACACCACCCAATGAGATCCTCGGATGTGTGGATTCCGGTCCCCACATTGAATCCATTAGAATATTACTTGCATATGCTACTCACCATGATTTCAAGTTGTATCAAATGGATGTGAAAAGCACCTTCCTCAACAGACCAATCAAGGAGGAGGTGTTTGTGGAGCAACCCCCCGGGTTTGAAGATGAAGAGTTCCCCAACCATGTATTTAAATTGCGTAAGGCTCTCTACGGCCTCAAACAAGCTCCTAGAGCTTGGTATGAGTGTCTTAGAGATTTCTTAATTGAAAATGGTTTTAAGATTGGCAAAGCAGATTATACATTATTTACAAAGAACTTTGACAATGATCTTTTTATTTGTCAAATTTATGTTGATGATATAATCGTTGGGTCAACTAATCAATATTTTTTTGAGGAATTTAGTAAAATCATGACAGATAGGTTTGAAATGTCAATGATGGGAGAACTAAAGTACTTCTTGGGATTCCAAGTGTGGCAACAAAAGGAAGGGACATTCATAAGCCAAACCAAGTACATGCAAGACATACTCAAGAATTTTGGTATGGACAAGGCGAAGCCTATAAAGACTCCCATGGCAACAAATGGCCACTTGGATCTCAATAAAGATGGACCTAGCGTCGACCAAAAGGTATATCGCTCCATGATTGGATCTCTACTCTATTTATGTGCATCTAGACTAGATATTATGTTGAGTGTATGTTTGTGTGCAAGATTTCCAGCCAGTCCTAAGGAGTGTCATTTGACAGCCGTAAAAAGGATCTTGAGATATTTAGTTCATACACCCAACATTGGTCTTTGGTACCCAAAAGGCTCAAAATTCAATCTCATTGGTTACTCTGATGCAGATTATGCCGGATGCAAAGTTTATAGAAAAAGTACCTCCAGTACATGCCAATTCCTTGGGAGATCTTTTGTTTCTTGGTCCTCCAAGAAACAAAATTCCATTGCCTTATCCACAGCCAAAGCGGAGTATGTTGCAGCCGGGAGTTGTTGTGCACAACTCCTTTGGATGCGACAAACTCTAAGGGATTATGGTTACAATATGAACCGTATTCCACTCCTTTGTGATAATGGGAGTGCCATTAAAATTGCCCTTAATCCCGTTGAGCACTCTAGAACCAAACACATATACATAAGGCATCACTTCTTTAGAGACCACTCCATGAAAGGAGATATAGCCATTTCACATGTCAATACCCAAAAGCAATTGGCCGACATATTCACCATGCCATTTGATGAAAAATGCTTTTGTGAACTCCGAAATGAACTAAATATCCTTGATTCTCGGAGTGTGGCTTGAAATGTTGCATACTTGTATGAATTTTTCAAAATATGTTGATTGGATTGTGAAAATCATCTCTCTCAAGTTTCTCCAGAAAACTATGTCAATTATTAGATCTTGGTGAGTTATGATCAATGCTTGATTGTTGTATGCTTACTGATCATATTGATGAAGATTATTGGATTTGATTTGCCTCTCTATTTTCTAAATATGTACCTTCAAATATATATGAATGGGCTAAGCAATTCTTGCCTAGTGACCACGGACTAGTCCATGGTTACCCGGACTAGTCCACCCATGCAGACTAGTCTGCGGAGTGCCGGTTAGGCCGGACTAGTCCGGTAGGTAACAGACTAGTCCGATATAGTCCTCTGGAAAAGTTCGGACTAGTCCGGTCATCTCCGGACTTGTCCAAATTTTCGTGTCCATAACCCTAGCCGCCACCAAACCCTAATTTCTTCACCTCCACTCTTGCCTCACGCGTTCTCTCTCTTCCACTCGAGCCCCCAAGGCGATTTTGCATCCCCTCCACCAAAAAGCTTCACATTTGGTGGAAAATAAGCTTCCTCCCTCGAATATTGAAGTTCTCGGACAAGTACGGACTTCAACACCTTCTTCTTCGAGAATCAATAGATTTCTTCGGTAATTTTCAACCTAACCCCAGAAACCTCGATTTTCTTCATTGTTGATCGAATAGCCTAGCATATTTCACTATATGCATGCCTCCTTGATGTATTACGTATATGCTAAGCTAGCTCTACATTAGGAATCAACATTTGTTCAGTTTCTTAGATTTTTGAGGATGAATACCGAACTAGTCCGGTCCATGCACGGACAAGTCCGATCACCCCGGACTAGTCCGTGCCTGTACAGCGGACAAGTCCGATTTTTCTAAACTCAAAACCTAACTTTTCAATTCCTCAATGAAATTCCTTGCTATCCTTTCACACCTATGCTTTGTACCATTCATTATCATTCATGCCACTCATTCTCAGGTCATGTGGAGCTCGAACAATGAAGTTTCTGACTTTGATGGCAAGATGGACCACGAGGTGGCACCTCGGACCTCGACGAGTCTTGGAAAGAAGCACCAAGAGAGACCTTCTGAGCCAGCTCCATCTCTTCCACAGGCTTGGAGCAAAGTGCTAGCGAAGAAGTCGTCCTCCAAGGTGTTAGCTTCTAGGGCTACCACCGGTGGTGGCCCTAGCTCGGCAAGTGCCCGCCTAGCCAAAGGCAAGGGCAAAGGGATAGCAACAGGTCCAGTTGGCCCGTTGAAGCTGCATGCTCCAAGGGAAGGGGTCCGGGACCCCACTGAAGAGAAGTTCAACGGGAAAGCCAGTGATTCGGCAGCAAAGTTCAGAAGCATTGATTGGTATGGCCGACTAAAGCAAGCTGCCGATGGAAGATTTTGGTGCAACTTCCATGCAGATTTCTACAAATCTGTGTATCTCCCAATGAAGACACTGGTTGTGCGCAATCAATGGATTGATTGGACACACTTTGAGAAGAAGGGTTGCTACCCGTTCACTGAAGTGGTGGAAGATATTGAGGGGCATGGCCTGAAGGATCTCTTTGCCATCAGGAACAACTTGAATGATGAGGTCATAGTGCAATTCTTTGCATCATGCCATTTCTCAAGTGAAGATGAGGAAAGTGTTACTTGGATGACTCATGGATCCAAGTACAGTATCACCCAAGAAGACTTTGCAAGCCTGATTCACCTTGACACCTCAAGATCTGACTGCTTGATCATACACAACATAGGTGTCATTGAGAAGGATAGGATGAAGTTCCTATATGAGCCAAACTCAAAGTTCGTCCCTCCCTCCACAAAGAACATGAAGCCTTTCTTTGTGGTTCTGAACAAAGTCTTGAGGAAGACTATTGCTCCCAAGGATGGAGATGCTAGGAGTGTGCAGGGTTATCTCCGGACCCTGATGAGGTTCATAAGCAAGGACCGTCAGTTTGATGTGGCGGATTATATTTGGAATGACATGGTCAACATATCCTGCACACCGAACAGGTCATGTGGGTATGCCCCATATCAGATGTTTGTGATCGAGAAGGTCACCGAGATTGAATTCGTCAAGGATGTGGAGCACCTACCCTTGAGGCCTCAGATGCCTCAGAAGCCAAGTGTCCAGGCTGCTCACTCACCGACCTCCAGTCCTGAGGCTCCGGCGAGAAGTGAAGATGCAAGAGATGCTCCTGCCAATAGAGCAGCACCTCAAAGGGGATCCGCCAGTGGGATCTTCAAATACTTGGCTGCCATCTTCGCTTCCTGCAAAAAGGCTAAAGTGAAGGCCCATAAGCTTAACAAGAAAAGAAAGGAAGATATGAAGTATGTGAAGGCAAATGTGAAGAAAATATTCCAGAAACTGGAGATCGAACCCATTGGGTCTCTGGTAATCTCTGAAGATTCTTATTCAGACTTCACCGAGCTCGGGCCCTTGACCCCCTCTGAGCTTGCCTAATGTGGCATTGGGGGCTCGAGTGGCTCCGCACCTCCTCCTCATCCTCCTCCTCAGCCTGAAGACGACAATGAAGATGATGAGAGGACCGACAGCGAGGAGTGAAGACCTTAGGACCCTCCTCTCCTTCTTTTTGGTGTCTTGATGCTAAAGGGGGAGAGATTGAGGGGGAGTCTTAGCCTTAGCTGTAGGATGCGAGGAGAGAGCTCTCTTGTATGCTTTTTGACTATTTTTTGGGTTGTAAATCTTTAACTATGTTCTTAAGTTAATTATGGTTCTTTGATGCAATGTTATGATCTTTTGAGAAGCAATTGTTGAGTTATGTGATTTTGCTCCTACAATGACATATATGTTTGCTTTTGGTTGATTAATGTCAATTTATGTCATTCTCATTGTTTCACTGTACTTTGTTATGCATCACACCATAAAGAACGCACATATGGATTATGTTTTCATTGCTTGATGTATTTTAGACTCATATGTGCATACTTTATGAAAATCTCAATTTTTATCATATTTTGTGAAATCTCAATTGGTTGTCACCAATCACCAAAAAGGGGGAGATTGAAAGTGCATCTAGGAATCCCTTGTGGGTTTTGGATGATTTATGACAAGCAAATGAGATCCTAACCTATTTGTTGAGATGAGCACAAATTTTAATGGGAAAATAAGCAAAGTGCCAAAAAGAAGAGAGAATGAGGAGCAAAGTGGAAATGAGCTCAAGGAAGAAGAATAGTAGATCTTTGTGTATGGAGTGTGTTAAGGAAACACACTCCAGGAGCTCAATCAAAATTAAACACACACATTGCACAAAGTTATACAGGACCGGACTAGTTCGAATGTCACCAGACTAGTCCGATATCCTCTCTGCACAAAATCGAACAAGTCTGATATCCATTGGACTAGTCCAATATCTCTCTGACTAAAATTTTACTAGTCCTCCCCAGTTCGGACTAGTCCTCAAAACACTTCACAAGTCACACAAAATCGGACAAGTCCGCTCACCACCGGACTAGTCCGATATTCATTCTGATCTAAATCGGACAAGTCCGATATTAGCATGGACTAGTCCGAAAAACTCTCTGACCTAAATCGGACAAGTCCTCCAAGTGCGTACTTGTCCCCATAACCACTTAGGGTTTCACTGTCCGGACAAGTCCGATGTCTATGGGACTAGTCCGAAGATTTCCATAAGTGAAATCGGACAAGTCCGCTCCTAGACGGACTAGTCTGATATTTCGGGACACTTAGGATTTGCTACACACAGCACACTGGACTAGTCCGGTGCCCACCATGGACTAGTCCGATCTTCCTAAACCCTAATGGACACTTTTATAAACCCCATATAAATAGAGGTGCACGGCCCAACTTTAAACTCTCTCGAACCCTAGCACCGTCACACCTCCCAAGAGCCTCAAAAAACACATCTCTCCACGAAACTAAGTGCAACAAAGATCAATCCTTTGAGGATACACTCTAGATCATTGGAGAGACACGTTCAACACTCATTGAGCTCTTGGTTTGATTCTCTAACACACTCCTGTGATTTCATTGTAATCTTTTGAGTGTTTTCTTGGTGGTATTTTGTGTTGTAATCTAGGGGAGCCCTCAACGTGTGAGAAGACCCCTTTAAATTTGGTTATTCACCCCTTTGTGATAAGTGGAAGAGGATTGGAATTTGTGGCAATCCGATGAGGGTAGAGTTGGAGAAGACCCGGTCCTTTTGTGGACTCCTCAACGTGGATGTAGGTTGCCTTTGTGGGAGCCGAACCACGGGATAAATCCTTATGTCTTTCTTGGTGCTCATCGTTCTTATTCATCACAACAATCTAGGGTTTCAATCATTATTGCATACTTTACGTTGAATCATTAAATATAAGATTGAATTGTGATAGACCCTAGTCCATAATCTTGCAACACTTCATTTGACTATATATTTCCACTGCATACATCGTAGAATCAAATTAATCGATCAAACATAATCAAACTAGTCGGTACACACCGGACTAGTCTGCACTTTACCGAACTAGTCCGATATCTCTGGTTTTGAACTAGTTGTTAAGTGTTGCAGGTTCCGACAAATTTCAAAAAGGCCTATTCACCCCCCCCCCCCTTCTAGGCCACATTCAGCCATGCTGCTGGATGCTCTTGGCTAGTTTCCACTCGTGATCAGTGAGCTCTGGCTCTTTGAGGAAGATACGGTTCTGACGATCCGCCAAGTCTTCCTCCCGGCCCCAAACTGTATCCTCTCTGTCGGAGACATGTGACGCCCGGTTCCGAAAATGAACCAAGCTAACGCATATGTGTGCCCAGGATGTTCATCACACATACACGAGTGCAATCACAAAGGAGTATACAGAAAATTACCACAGAACAAGATTAATGGACCAAATTTTATTACACAAACCATATTATCCACGAATACCAGCTCTAATAAATATTAATGACAAGTTCAACTAATGCAGTGGAAATAAACTAATTAAGCAACTAAGCAAACTAAGCATCAGCGATAGGGTATATATGCGCAGCTCCAATCAACACCACAGGCAAAGCTGACGGTAGACACGGCCTAGAACTCCGCATTATCACAATTAAACTCCCAATCCTGACCTGCAACTGTTGGGGGGGGATTGCAAGAGTGAGTACATGTCGTACTCAGCAAGTGTGGAAAGTATGACATGTGGCTGATTCAAATGACGACAATAATAATGGCAAAGTGCTGAAAAGTACATTAAAACATTTGAAAAGCAATATAGTATAAGTATGTGAAGTAATCCCATCATAATCATAAATAATATCATAATACCATCCATAATTCACCATCCTCATCAATAATTCCAGATTTCACCATTGCCAATAACCATATTCAATACCAGAAATAAATCCATAACCATCCATCACCATCACCATAACCATTACCATAATCATTACAATAACCATTACCAATACCAAATACCCTCTAATCATGGAAGTTGTCCAGGTGCTCATAACCGGGAGCACGGCTATCATGATAGTTTTAGTTAACACTCTGCAGAGTTTGTACCTCTTTACCCACGTGTTCGTGATTTCATCACCCTTCGGCGACTAAGAACCTCCCTTATGCCCATGACCCGTCGGTCACATTACACACTTCCGTTGGTGTGTGGCCAAGAGATCACAAAATAGCCTTTACAAAGGGATTACTAGCCTATTTAGACCCCACTGAGGTTTCACCGGTGGCGATGTCTCCCGCAGAGCACATCTTCAACCAAGGGCCCCCTCTTGAGCCATTCGGATACCAGGGTAGTCCCAGCAATCATCAACAAACCCAATCCGACTACCCCTTCCCCGAGCATCCACAACGGTCCAAACAGCACTAGCAAAGCCCTAATTAATCAGCTACGCCGCACCCATACTTGGCCTCGTGGTGGCACTGTAGTCCTGGCTTATTCTCGCATGAACCGGTCCTTAGATCTAAAGCAAGCAAACCACCATAACATCCAACCCATCCACATACCAGGCTTGCTTAGATCACCCATTACCATACCATGTTTAACCAGTTCATGTTAACCATAATCTCATCCATGCATAATTAAATTGAGTGATATAGTTGTTTCCCATCCCAGTTGATTAAGCGAAGCAAAAAGGTAAAAACCCTTCCCGACTCTCTCTACCATAAATTCCAGGTGACAAGGGTGGTTTAGCAAATCTAGTAAACTTCCTGCCATAGGATTTCCATCAATTTGACACAAGCATGCAGTTTTGCAAACAAAACATTTATTTTAAAAACAGGATCAATATGCTTCAAGGACACTTGCCTTGCTCTTGCTGTTGATTAGGGTCAAAGCCTTCAAACTCTTGATGCTGTAGATCCTCCGCGACACTCTCTAGCGCAAATCCGTCTAATCCACACAATAAACATACAAGACAAGAAACACAATCAAAGAGTGCACGAATATTACTCAATATGACATGACATGCATGATTGATGCAAATGCAAGGTAGAACTTGTTACTAGATTGCTTTTAATGATAACTAACTAGTTCTAATAGCTTTTAACAAGTTTATACAGGTTTGGATTCGATTAGATCAAATTTTAGAATTAATTCAACACGATTTAATCAGAAAGATCGGACTAGTCCGCTAGGGACCGGACAAGTCCGCACTTGACGAGATCAGCAGATTAGGGTTTTCTAGATCGACGTAAATTTGGAGATTAGGGGTTGAATTCACGTAAGGAAAGGAGAATAGAAGGTATACCAGGTGTTTATAACTCCAATGAACCAAGAAACTTGGAGGTAACTTGGATCTTGATGATCTAGGGTTGGTGATGAACTTGGAGATGAATTGGTGGTGAAGGACGAAACTTGGTGGAGATCTTGATCCTCCTTCGTTTCCTCCTCTTCTTCCTCTTGCTTGGGATCTTCTCCTCCCTCCTTGATGGTGGTTCCCCACGAACTAGGGTTTGGGTGGGTGGAAAAGTGGCAAATAGATGTCCAACCAAGGGGTGGGGTTGTTTATATAGAGGTGGAGGCTAGGGTTAGATGGATTTCGAGTTTTGGGATGAGTAGAGGCCGGTTTATAGTCCCACATGGGCTCTCAAAGAGTTGGGCACAACGTCCCTAGGCCCACTTGACGTGAAACCCAAGAAACAAGTCGTAAAACAAAAGGTCAATCTCGGAGTCACGAAATATCGGACAAATCCGGACAGGACCGGACTAGTCCAAAGTCGTCCAGAGAGAAGATCGGACAAGTCTGGCCGAAAATCGGACAAGTCCGATCTTAGTTAGAAAGGAAAACGGACAAGTCCGCTAGAACACCGGACTAGTCCGAAAAAGTCCAGGGACTTAGCAAATTTTCAAGGATTCATGGAATACCGGACTAGTCCGCACAAAATCGGACAAGTCCGAAGTTGTCCAGAGGCAAATATCGGACTAATCCGCAGCAAAAACGGACAAGTCCGTTTTTAGACAGAGAGAAATTGGACTAGTCCTCAGCAAAACCGGACTAGTCCGCACTTTCCTACATTTTTAAGTGCGGTTTTGTTCCAAATCAATTTTAAACTTGTTCCTCTTGTTATGGGTTAATGTTAAACATGTATATGAGTGTATGCAAGGCATGATGCATGAAAATGAGGGTGTTACAAACCTACCCCCCTTAAAATGAATATCGCCCTCGAGATTCGACGCGGAAGAGAAGAGACTGGGAAATTCCTTCTTGAGATCATCTTCTAGCTCCCAAGTTGCTTCTTTTTCGGTATGGTGCTTCCATTGGACTTTACACCATCGAATCACCTTGTTCCTTGTGACTCTCTCCTTGGTTTCCAAGATTTTGACCGGTTGCTCGGCATACGTCAAATCTTCCTCTAGTTCCAATTCTTCCATTGGCACTTGATCTTCCGGTACCCTGAGACACTTCTTGAGTTGGGAAACATGAAACACATCATGTACGTCTGAAAGATGAGCTGGCATCTCCAACTTATATGCTACTTCTCCTCTTTTGTCCAAAATCTTGAATGGTCCAATATAACGAGGTGCGAGCTTGCCTCTTATGTTAAACCTCTTATGACCTCTCATTGGTGACACCTTGAGGTAAACAAAATCTCCTATTTCAAAGGCTAATTTCCTTCTCCTATTATCCGCATAGCCTTTTTGCCTTGATTGGGCAGCCCTCAAGTTTCCACGAATTATTTGGACTTGCTTTTCGGCTTCTTGCAACACGTCCGGACCAAATACTTGAGTTTCTCCTGCCTCATTCCAGAATAAAGGTGCCCTACACTTCCTCCCATAAAGAGCTTCATATGGTGACATTTTCAAGCTTGCTTGGTAACTATTGTTGTATGAAAATTCTGCGTATGGCAAGCTTTTGTCCCAACTTTTCCCATGCTTTAAAGCACAAGCTCTTAACATGTCCTCCAAAATCTGATTGGTCCTCTCGGTTTGTCCATCCGTTTGAGGATGATATGCTGAACTAAAATTCAACCTCGTTCCCAAAGCTTCATGCAATTTTTGCCAAAATCTGGAGGTAAATTGAGAACCTCTATCTGAGACTATCTTCTTAGGGACTCCATGTCGACACACAATATGCTCCATGTATATTCCGGCCAATCGTGCAGCTGTATACTTGGTCTTCACAGGGACAAAATGAGCTGACTTGGTTAAGCGATCCACAATTACCCAAATTGAGTCATACCCGGACTGAGTACGTGGTAACCCAACTATGAAGTCCATACCAATTTCTTCCCACTTCCATTCCGGAATCTTCAACGGTTGCAATAGTCCGGCTGGCCTTTGATGTTCCGCCTTGACTCGTTGGCACACATCACACAGTGCTACGTATTCAGCTATGTCCTTCTTCATGCTATTCCACCAATAGCAAGTCTTCAAATCTTTGTACATCTTCGTTCAACCAGGGTGAATTGAGTATGGCGAGTCATGTGCCTCCTTTAATATTGTCTCTCGAATATGTTTTACATTAGGCACAACGATTCTCTTTCCAAGCCATAAGGTACCATGTTCGTCTTCATCAAATCTGAATTCTCTCCCTTCTTTGATTCTTTCCTTGATTTCCTTGATCTCCTCATCTATGGTCTGTGCCTCTCGAATTTCTTGCTCCAAGGTTGGGTTTAACTCCATCATCTCCATCTCGTTTACAAACCCAAGGTTCAACCGTTCAAACTCCTTGCATAACTCAGACGGTAACTCTCGAACTGTAAGTTGATGGCTTACTCCCTTTCTACTCAAAGCATCGGCCACTACATTGGCTTTTCCCGGATGATAGTTGATCCCCAAATCATAATCTTTGATGAGCTCCAACCATCTTCGTTGCCTCAAGTTCAGATCCGTTTGTGTGAAAATATACTTCAAACTCTTATGATCCGTGTAAATTTCACACCTATGTCCAAGAATATAGTGTCTCCAAATCTTCAATGCATGTACCACGGCTGCTAGTTCAAGATCATGCGTGGGGTAATTCTGCTCATGTTTCTTCAATTGTCTCGACGCATAGGCGACCACTTGACCTTCTTGCATCAATACACATCCAAGCCCTTGACTTGATGCATCGCAATAAATGTCAAAACTCTTGCTTACATCCGGCAATACCAAAACCGGGGCTGTTGTCAACCTCTTCTTCAACTCCTCAAAACTATTTTGACAAGCTTCAGTCCATTGGAACGCCTTTCCCTTCGTTAGCAACTCCGTCATAGGCTTGGCTATATTGGAAAAGTCCTTGATGAATCGACGGTAATATCCAGCCATCCCAAGAAAACTCCGAATTTCCTTGACATTTTGCGGTCGTTCCCACTTCAACACGTCTCTCACTTTTCCGGGGTCAACCGATACTCCTCCTCCTGAGATGATATGACCCAAAAATGGCACCTCTTTCAACCAAAACTGGCACTTGTTGAACTTGGCATACAATCGATGCTCCCTCAATTTTTGCAACGTAAGCCTCAAGTGTTCCTCATGTTCCTTCTCATCCTTCGAGTAGATCATAATATCATCAATAAACACCACAACGAACTTATCTAAGTAATCCATGAAGACTTTATTCATGAGGTACATAAAGTAGGCAGGCGCATTTGTCAATCCAAAAGACATCACAGTGTACTCATAAGATCCATACCGTGTCCTAAAAGCTGTCTTGGGTATGTCCGATGGTCTAATCTTCATTTGAAAGTATCCCGACCTCAAGTCAATCTTAGAGAAGACACAAGCACCCTTCATCTGATCAAACAAGTCTTCTATGCGTGGCAAGGTGTACTTGTTCTTGATTATTACCTCGTTGAGAGCTCGGTAATCCACGCACATCCTTTGGGATCCGTCCTTCTTGTCCACAAATAGAACGGGCGCTCCCCAAGGTGAAGAGCTAGGGCGAATAAAACCCTTCTCTAATTGCTCTTGAATTTGTTTCTTGAGCTCCGCTAGTTCCATAGGAGGCATCTTATATGGCCTCTTAGCTATAGGTGCAGTTCTAGGTATTAAATCAATAACAAACTCAATGTCTCGATCGGGTGGCATACCTGGCAACTCGTCTGGAAAAACATCCAAAAATTCACACACCACCGGAATCTCCTCAATTGCGACACCGTCCATATGATTCAGCTCTAATTGCTTCGGTGCATGTTGGGTTGCTTCAAATTCTACGGTGATCCCTTCTTCATTAGTCAACTTCACCGTCTTTGTGGCACATTCAATAACTCCATTGTGCTTCCTCAACCATTCCATACCAAGTATAATATCCAACCCTTGAGAATCTAAAACAATGAGGTTGGCGGAGAAGTCTACCCCCTTATTCTAAGGCTTACTTTTGGACATGCTATATTTGTCCTCATTTCTCCTCCAGGAGACTTAACCAACAGAGTAAACTTCATATGAGAGATAGGCAAACTATACTTGGCAACATACTTCGATGCAATGAATGAATGCGATGCTCCAGAATCAAATAACATAGTCGCGGGGTTGGAGTTGGCGAGAAACATACCAATGACCACGTCATCCGCTTGTTGAGCATCCTCCGTAGAGACATGGTTCACGTTACCACGAGCAAAGTTCTGCTGTCCACGACTTCCTTGTGGTTGTCCTCCATTGGGTCTTGGGTTTTGCCTCGGCGCATTGCTTCCTTGACCAAGGCCTGACTTAGGACATTGATTCGCAAAGTGTCCAGCTTCTCCACAAGTATAGAACTTCTTAACTCCACCAGAATTATTGGGACGAGCTTGGTTTTGAACATTGGCTCCAGGAAAATCAGCACGAGGTGCATAAGGCATCGGAGGCCTAGGTGCTTGCATGACAGGGCGCTGCTGCACAAACTGAGATGGGCGCGGTGCATAACCAGGGCGCTGAGCAGGAATAGAGGAGCTGTAATGAGGCGCATTAGGCGGCGCAAAGCGAGGGCGCACATTACTTCCTTGTTGCTGTCCTTGATATGGCGCCTTCCTCTTGATTTCTTGCTCCATCTCACGGATCTTGTTCTCAACCAAAATTGCTTTGTCCACAAGCTTCTGGAAATTGACATAATCACAATTGAGCAATTGCACTTGGATCTCATTGTTGAGGCCTCTCATGAACAAATATTGCTTTCGGCTGTCCCGGCTAACATCCTCAGGCGCATATCTTGAGAGTTGAGTGAACTTATTGAGATATTCACTCACGCTTGATTTTCCTTGTCTCAAGTTCTCAAATTCTTGCCTCTTCAAGATCATAACACCTTCCGGCACATAATGAGAACGGAAACTCTCCTTGAATTCCGCCCAGGTAATTCTCTCTTGGTTCTCATGAGCATTGCAATAAGAATCCCACCAATCTGCAGCTGCTCCAACGAGTTGATGAGAAGCAAATAGCACCTTCTCCCGGTCACTGCATTGGACAATGGCTAGCTTCTTCTCCACGGACTTGAGCCAATCATCCGCATCCATAGGGTATGCGGCTTGAGCAAAGGTTGGTGGCCTAGTCCTCATAAACTCTCCCAATCGGTTATGAGGAGGTGGGGGTGGCGGTGGAGGCATGTGGGGCTGATTGTTGATATTGCCAGCCTGCAGCTGTCCCATAGTCTGTATCATGGTCTGCATGAGCTGGTTTTGCATAGCTAGTAGCTGCTCAATATTGATAGCTCCATGAGCAGGTCCTTGCCCATTGTTGTTCTGAGGCACTCCATTGTTCTCCTCTTCATCATTGCCATCCCTCTGGTTGCGAGTCCTTACCATCTGAAGAAAAGCAGTAGGTAAGAATTAGAAAACGCCCCAACTATATGCATCAAGGGATATGAAACTAAACAACTAGCTACACTAGACTAGGTGGACATGGCAATGCTAAAGCATCCCAAAATCCTCTATTAAGCACACAAGCAACCAATATATATAGCAAACAGCACACTAAGCAAAAACACATCGATTCCTGAGTGCTCCTATGTGCTCTAAAGTGTCCATTCTATCTAGGCTGCATCCTACGGTCAACCTGTGGCTCTGATACCAATCTGTGACGCCCGGTTCCGAAAATGAACCAAGCTAACGCATATATGTGCCCAGGATGTTCATCACACATACACGAGTGCAATCACAAAGGAGTATACAGAAAATTACCACAGAACAAGATTAATTGACCAAATTTTATTACACAAACCATATTATCCTCGAATACCAGCTCTAATAAATATTAATGACAAGTTCAACTAATGCAGCGGAAATAAACTAATTAAGCAACTAAGCAAACTAAGCATCAGCGATAGGGTATATATGCGCAGCTCCAATCAACACCACAGGCAAAGCTGACGGTAGACACGGCCTAGAACTCCGCATTATCACAATTAAACTCCCAATCCTGACCTGCAACTGTTGGGGGGGGGGGGGGATTGCAAGAGTGAGTACATGTCGTACTCAGCAAGTGTGGAAAGTATGACATGTGGCTGATTCAAATGACGACAATAATAATGGCAAAGTGCTGAAAAGTACATTAAAACATTTGAAAAGCAATATAGTATAAGTATGTGAAGTAATCCCATCATAATCATAAATAATATCATAATACCAGTCCATAATTCACCATCCTCATCAATAATTCCAGATTTCACCATTGTCAATAACCATATTCAATACCAGAAATAAATCCATAACCATCCATAACCATCACCATAACCATTACCAATACCAAATACCCTCTAATCATGGAAGTTGTCCAGGTGCTCATAACCGGGAGCACGGCTATCATGATAGTTTTAGTTAACACTCTGCAGAGTTTGTACCTCTTTACCCACGTGTTCGTGATTTCATCACCCTTCGGCGACTAAGAACCTCCCTTATGCCCATGACCCGTCGGTCACATTACACACTTCCGTTGGTGTGTGGCCAAGAGATCACAAAATAGCCTTTACAAAGGGATTACTAGCCTATTTAGACCCCACTGAGGTTTCACCGGTGGCGATGTCTCCCGCAGAGCACATCTTCAACCAAGGGCCCCCTCTTGAGCCATTCGGATCCCAGGGTAGTCCCACCAATCATCAACAAACCCAATCCGACTACCCCTTCCCCGAGCATCCACAATGGTCCAAACAGCACTAGCAAAGCCCTAATTAATCAGCTATGCCGCACCCATACTTGGCCTCGTGGTGGCACTGTAGTCCTGGCTTATTCTCGCATGAACCGGTCCTTAGATCTAAAGCAAGCAAACCACCATAACATCCAACCCATCCACATACCAGGCTTGCTTAGATCACCCATTACCATACCATGTTTAACCAGTTCATGTTAACCATAATCTCATCCATGCATAATTAAATTGATTGATATAGTTGTTTCCCATCCCAGTTGATTAAGCGAAGCAAAAAGGTAAAAACCCTTCCCGACTCTCTCTACCTTAAATTCCAGGTGACAAGGGTGGTTTAGCAAATCTAGTAAACTTCCTACCATAGGATTTCCATCAATTTGACACAAGCATGCAGTTTTGCAAACAAAACATTTATTTTAAAAACAGGATCAATATGCTTCAAGGACACTTGCCTTGCTCTTGCTGTTGATTAGGGTCAAAGCCTTCAAACTCTTGATGCTGTAGATCCTCCGCGGCACTCTCTAGCGCAAATCCGTCTAATCCACACAATAAACATACAAGACAAGAAACACAATCAAAGAGTGCACGAATATTACTCAATATGACATGACATGCATGATTGATGCAAATGCAAGGTAGAACTTGTTACTAGATTGCTTTTAATGATAACTAACTAGTTCTAATAGCTTTTAACAAGTTTATACAGGTTTGGATTCGATTAGATCAAATTTTAGAATTAATTCAACACAATTTAATCAGAAAGATCGGACTAGTCCGCTAGGGACCGGACAAGTCCGCACTTGACGAGATCAGCAGATTAGGGTTTTCTAGATCGACGTAAATTTGGAGATTAGGGGTTGAATTCACGTAAGGAAAGGAGAATAGAAGGTATACCAGGTGTTTAGAACTCCAATGAACCAAGAAACTTGGAGGTAACTTGGATCTTGATGATCTAGGGTTGGTGATGAACTTGGAGATGAATTGGTGGTGAAGGACGAAACTTGGTGGAGATCTTGATCCTCCTTCGTTTCCTCCTCTTCTTCCTCTTGCTTGGGATCTTCTCCTCCCTCCTTGATGGTGGCTCCCCACGAACTAGGGTTTGGGTGGGTGGAAAAGTGGCAAATAGATGTCCAACCAAGGGGTGGGGTTGTTTATATAGAGGTGGAGGCTAGGGTTAGATGGATTTCGAGTTTTGGGATGAGTAGAGGCCGGTTTAGAGTCCCACATGGGCTCTCAAAGAGTTGGGCACGACGTCCCTAGGCCCACTTGACGTGAAACCCAAGAAACAAGTCGTAAAACAAAAGGTCAATCTCGGAGTCACGAAATATCGGACAAATCCGGACAGGACCGGACTAGTCCGAAGTCGTCCAGAGAGAAGATCGGACAAGTCTGGCCAAAAATCGGACAAGTCTGATCTTAGTCAGAAAGGAAAACGGACAAGTCCGCTGGAACACCGGACTAGTCCGGAAAAGTCCAGGGACTTAGCAAATTTTCAAGGATTCATGGAATACCGGACTAGTCCGCACAAAATCGGACAAGTCCGAAGTTGTCCAGAGGCAAATATCGGACTAATCCGCAACAAAAACGGACAAGTCCGTTTTTAGACAGAGAGAAATCGGACTAGTCCTCAGCAAAACCGGACTAGTCCGCACTTTCCTACATTTTTAAGTGCAGTTTTGTTCCAAATCAATTTTAAACTTGTTCCTCTTGTTATGGGTTAATGTTAAACATGTATATGAGTGTATGCAAGGCATGATGCATGAAAATGAGGGTGTTACAAGACATCAACCTCTCGCTTGTTGAGGCTTGGCCCCCGTTCCCAGAGCATGTCCTCCTCAAGCTTACACCGCGCTTCAAATCTCTTGTGGCGGTCAGCCAAGCTCTGCTCACCTGCCGACTGCTTCCGGGAGAGCTCCTCCTCTCTCTGACTCAGGTCCTCCAGCTTCTCGGCGAGTTTGAACTCGCCCAAGTCGATCTCCTGGCAGCGCTTCTGGAGGGTCTCATGCCAGGCGGATAAACCCCCTTGGTGCTGGTCTGCAGCTCTGTGGCATTCCACAGCTTCCTCATATATCTTCCACGCCTTCTCATCAAGAGTTTTGAGTGTAGCCTCTCTCATGTTGAGAAGCTCACCTTGCTCGACCAGCCGGGTTTGCTTGCCCTTGACCCATTCTTTGCGTTGGCAGAGCCTTCTACGCTCCTCCTCCAGAGCCTTGCGGTTGTGCTCGAAGGACACGGCAACATGTTGTAGGCTAGAGCGGGCGTTGTCGATGGCCAGCCCTAAGGGAATGGGAGCCAAACCAGATAGGAGCGCCCCTTCCCCCATCTCCACCGGAACGTCTGCCGTCACCAGGGAGGGGCTCCCCCACGAAGGCGGCGGCACCTGCGGGCTCAAGGCGCCAGGGGCTTCCGCTGAACCCTCCAGTGCGGCCATAGGCGCTCTCGGTTCAGCTCCCAACGCTCCCGGTTCAGCCTCCAACCTTGGGGAGGCAGGGTGTGTGCCCGGAACCTCCACGGCTTGGAGCACGGACGCAGGTGCACTTGACGCTGCTGAATGAAGCACCGGAGCCTCAACCACCCTCGCAGCAGGAGTGCGGACTTCGACGACCATCGGGTCGGCCACCCCAACCTCTAAAGTAGTTGGCATGGGGGCCGGATCTTCAACCACTCCCGGCTCACCGACCGGAGCCTCTTCCGCATCTGGCATGGGGGCTCGCCCCTCAGCTATGTCCGGTTGAAGCACCGGAATCTCCTTGGAAGATGGTGTGGGGGCCGATCCTTCAGTGGCCCCCGGCACCAGGGTGGAGCTTCCGACGACTCCGGAGTTGTGCCAGCGCTTGGCACCTCCGTTGGGGCCTTAGGGGCCACAGGCTCCGGCATCGGAGTCCCAGCCATCCCCGCGTCAGCAGCCAAGGCCCTCGGTTCAGGCACAACCGCACCTGAGGTCGGGGCTGCCCCCATGTCATCCGAAGCTTCCGCATTCGTCTAGGCGGGAGTAGGAGTTGAAGCCGAAGCGCCTGCCTGCTCAACCTCCTGTGCCGCTGAAGGTGGGGTGGTCGTATCCCCCTTCTTGGAAGCGCTGCCCGTCCAAGATAGAAATGTTTAAAGGTGACCTTGACCCAAATAGAAATTAAAGTAAGGGCTCAGTTGTTTACCTTGGGAAGCCCCAAGTACCACGGAGACAGAGCCGCTTCTAAGCAGGGCCGGAGCTAGAGCCCGAGGGACCCGACTTGGCTGGGGCCCCGAATCTCCCAGTAGCTTGGACCGGAGCCAGAGCAGGAACCTCCCTTGCTGGAGTGACCCTCGTTTGGGGGGTACCTATGGAGCTTGGTCTCGTACTTGGAGCCGAGGTGGGAGGTGGCCCCCCGGAACTGGAGCCTGCTGGAGGTCTCGGAACTGGATGAGATGGCCCCCCGGAGGTCCCGACGTGACTTCTGTTGCTTCGCACCAGCTTCCTCTTCCGACAGGAGGGTTTCGCCGAAGCTTCGCCCTTGTCAGAGCTAGCAACTTCGCCTCTCCGGCTCGAGGGAACTGGAGCTGACCACCTGGAGGTCCAAGGTGCGGTGGTTGTGGGGGGAGCCTGCCTCGTCGCGACTCCAATGTCATCCAACCTTGGCATTAGCTTCCGGAGCTCCCGGCAAAACTCAGGAGCCGGGTTCAGGGGTGGGAATGACTCTAGAGGTGCCAGAGAGTTGAGCGAGATGTTGGGTTTGCTCTGAAGTTTCATGAGTAGCTCCTTCAGTGCTTCGTCCTTCACGTGAATGTCCATGCAGTCTGTTCCCTGAACTTCAGTGGCGCCCATCTGTTCCTCGGGAAGTTCCCGAAGACCATCTGGGGGGTCACTCCGCCATTGACACAGCCTTCAATCCTTGCCAAAACGGGCTTGTACGTCACCGGCAGCTCTGGGAGCTCATTCCAGAGGTCGGTGTCCACGTTTGGGAGACTCTCTGGCAGGTCCAGCTTCTCGTGCCTGTCCACGGTGATGATCACCCACTCCTTATTCCAATCGTCCCACTTGCCGGAGGAGAAGGTGTCCAAGTACTTCAAGGGGCACCGCTTCTGCTTCACGAAGTAGTATAGCCCCACCATCTCGTTCCCCTTTCCGGTGGTCTGCAGGGTGAAGATATTCCTAAAGAGCTCTAAGCTGGGCCGCACTCCCACCCACATCTCGCAGAAGTGGACAAAGGTAGCGACGAGCAGAATTGAGTGGGGCCCGAGGAAGTGCAGTTGGATGCCATAGAACTCCAGCAATGTCATTAGGAAGGAAGAGAAGGGGGGAGCAGGCTGACCATGGCGTATCCTTGGAAGAAGACCATGTCACCGGTGTTCTTATTCTCGAAATGAAGCTCTCCAAAGCGGATCTTGTCATTGAAGGAGTCATGGGACCATCCCATGTATACTCGGACCTTCTTCAGCCCCTTCCCAGTCTTGATCTTCCTGGCAGGGAGACCCAACTCCATGGCAACAAGATGGAGTAGGGGAAGGTTGGTTGTGCGAGGAACTAGGGCTCAAAGCTGAAGGATACGAGACGGCAGTAAGGACTTAAGCGCGGGTGCGAGTGGAGGCGTGAAGAGCATGTGACCTGTGCTAGTCTCCTTCTTAAGTATACATCCGCGGCATTTGGGTGGAAACCACAGGCGCCATGATGCTGGAGCTACTCGCACTATGACTGGTGGGCCGGATTCTGATTCGGCGGGAATGCCGAGTAACTGCCTCGAGGCAGCCGCTCTTGTAGGCTGGAGTTAAAAAATAAAGGAAGCGACTTAATGGGCGCACAAAACCGAAATGAAATTTGTATCGGGAACCGACTATCGTTGATGGCACGATATCTGCAGACAGAGATTTTATCTGCCGCATTGAAGGGAAGTCCTTAAAGTCACGGAACGAGGTTTCGAAATGACTCCACCTCAGGTATACCCACTCAACCAAGGATATTCCTCCCTGAGATGGGCCCGGGGGACACTTTCAGTACCTGGTGAATCGGGTACCCTCAGATACAAGAAAGGAAGCATGTTGGGTCCCACCACCCATGGGGGCAGGACCCGACATGGTCCCAGGGTGCCGCGTGGCGTGCGGCATAGCCATGCCTCTCCACTGGGGGGAGACCCGACGCAGCCACGTGTCCTGCAGCTCCAGGTGCATCTCCCTCACAGAAGGGAGATCCGGTGCTGCCACGTGTCCCGCAGGTCTGGGTCCACCTCCCTGCCAAGGAGGAGTCCGGTGTGCTCATCCGGTCGGGAGCCCCGGACCTGCCTCCCTGCAGGAAGAAGGTCTGCTGCAGCCACGTGTCCGGAAGCTTCGGGCCCGACCGCATGGCAGGGGAAAGGTCTGGACTCACCACGTGGCAAGCAGCATTGCACCTAGCTCATCCTACGATGGTGGCAATAAAGTGGGACGAGCCCAGTGCACCTAAACGGGGAATACGTGTGTGTTCCCAAGGCAAGCAGGAGCTCGCACTCATAAGTCAAAAGTCATGTACCAAGCCTGTCAGTAACAGGCTGGCGCCGAACTACTACGCATGATGGGAAAATGAGAGGTCGCGACAGGACGGAAGGGACATCGCCTGCCATGATGAGGGGCTATGTGTAGCCCTGCAGCAGGGCATGGCAAGACGGCCCATTGAAGCCATTGTCAGAGGATAGCATTTACTCCCAAATCTTAGGTGGGATTTGGTACACCCAGGGCCACATGTCGGGCCCCGGGTCCCACTTGTAGTCGCTCGGCCTTAGACTATAAAAGGACCGAGCGGCAACCGACTAGGACACGTTCACTCAGACCTAGAGTTCTCGGAGATTAAAGCAATACAACACACAAACCACCGTGTAGTAGGGTATTACGCTTAGGCAGCCCGAACCACGTAAATCCCTCGCGTTCACCATTCTCTAAGCCTGATCTTGCTAGGACTAGCCCCCCGAAAACACATCGAACCTCTGCGGACCGCTCCCAAGTAGGTCTGGGGGAGGTGTCAGTTTAGACACCTCGACAAAAGCCTTTCTTAATGGTGAGATGCGTGAGGAAGTTTATATGCAGCCACCACCTAGGTATTCTGTTCCTAAGGGTATGGTTTGTCACCTTCGACGCTCTCTTTACGGCCTTAAGCAGGCTCCTCGTGCTTGGTTTCAGCGTTTTGCATCTGTGGTCACTTCTGCTTGTTTCTCTGCCAGTGCTCATGATCCCGCGCTTTTTGTGCACACTTCGTCTCATGGCTGCACTCTTCTTCTTCTCTATGTTGATGACATGATCATCACCGGAAATGATTCTGAATACATAGCCTTTGTAAAGGCCCATCTCATTGAGCAGTTTCTTATGTCCGATCTTGGTCCTCTTCGCTACTTTCTTGAGATTGAGGTTTCTTCCTCCCCAGAGGGAATTTATCTGTCTCAGAAGAAGTACATTCAGGATCTTATTGATCGGGTCTTACTGATCACCGGACCGTCGAGACTCCCATGGAACTCAATGTCCATCTTCGAGCCACTGATGGTGAGCCTGTTGATGATCCTACTCGTTATCGTCATATTGTAGGGAGTCTTTTGTACCTTGGTGTCTCTCGTCCTGATATCTCATACTCTGTTCACATTCTGAGTCAGTTTGTTTCTGCTCCCACTCAGGTCCACTATAGTTACTTGCTTCGTGTCTTGCGTTATCTACGTGGGAATATATCTAGACGCCTGTTCTTTCCACGCTCTAGATCTTTACAGCTCAAAGCATATTCTGATGCTACTTGGGCTAGTGATCCCTCTTATCGTTGATCTCTTTCTGCCTATTGTGTTTTTCTTGGTGGTTCCCTCATTGCTTGGAAGACTAAGAAGCAGGTAGCAGTTTCTCGTTCGAGTGCAGAGGCTGAGTTGCGTGCTATGGCTCTTGTGAGTGCAGAAGTTACTTAGTTGTGGTGGTTTCTTGAGGACTTTGGTGTTTCTGTTTGTATGCCGACTCCTCTTTTGTCTGATAGTACAGGTGCTATTAGTATTGCTCGTGATCTGGTTAAGCATGAACTTACCAAGCATATTGGTGTTGATGCTTCTTATACACGAGCACAGGTGCAGGACAGTGTTGTTGATCTTCAGTATGTGCCTTCAGAGCTTTAGCTGGCAGATTTCTTCACGAAGGCACCGACCCTAGCTCAGCATAGTTTTTATCTCTCCAAACTCAGTGTTCGTTGACGCACCTTGAGTTTGAGGGGGGTGTTAGATATATAAGAGTTATTTGTATTTCCCCCTTTGCATAGGGGCTTTTCCGCATATTTGTAATCTCTTGTACCTCTATTTATAGTGGTCTCTGGCCCTCATAATAATACAAGCATCATTCATAACAACCTCTTCCTCCCCTACCAAGTCCAGCTGCCTGATGAGGCGTTGTGTTGCTCTCTGCGTTATGGGTACAATGGATCTCCTAGCTGCCTGTCTGGCACTTCTACGCAGTGTACCCGTAGGGATTGGTTTCTGCTTCTTCCTTGTCTTAGGTGTTGGATCCCTGAGATCACAGTCGGCGGGGAAGGAAAAATATCCTTTATGAATTGATCTTGGGCATCGGTTGCAGCTGGTTGCGCCTGCACCCCAGTCTGCTCGTTTGGGCATCCATCACATCCTCCACCTGCTGATCCTGCATGACACTTAAATGTGGTGCAACCAATGAAATACCGTTCGACTGTGGTATGCCGTTGTCCATGCCAGCTGGGTAAGCCTCCACTTGGACCGTTGCGATTGCCTTTTCTTGTATGTGAGCTTCTTCTGTCATAGGATCCGAGTGCTCCCCCGGGAACTTCTCCACCTGCTCTTGTCTTTCCATCCAATAATAGGGTTTGTCGGCATTACAAAGTTGCACTTTTCTATCTTGTCTTCAAGTTCATTGAGGCCCTGCCGGTTACTTTGAGGTGCTGTGCGCGGCGATATTAGTGGTAGATCTTTACACAACTTAGGCCTCCACTATTTTTTCTGTGTTTTGCCATGTTTCATGTTCAATTACCCACTGGTGTCGCTCCGTTCTCCACTTATATTCATTTGCCTGTGATTTCTCCTCTCCAGATTACTGTTTCGATTGGCACTGTGATCTTCATATCTCCTGTGATGTCCTTGCCTTACCGAAGGGACTCTCGGACTTCCCCTAAAAAGAGCAATATGGCTCCTTCTGAACCCTGGCGGTGGATGATCATCGTCGTTCCGGTCCCTCCTTAGGTTCCCAAGAGGTTGAGACCTTTTGTAGTCCTCCCTTCGACGGGTCGATTCATTTTGCTCCCTAGGACCGTCCGGCACGCCAGGTACCCAAGTGAACCGACAATAGCGAGGGTAGTCTTCCTCAACAGAATTTGATGAAACCAAATGTGGGGACCGGAGTCCACACATCCGAGGATCTCATCGGGTGGTGCCGTACGATGCGGCACCTAACAGCACACACAAAAAGAATACCAAAATATACAAAGTTTTCATTTCATAAATATATTCAGAGTTTACAAAACAGTGTACATCAGAAGTACACACGCAGCGGAACTACATACTCATATTCTCACCTATCTAAGCATAAGAGAAGACGTCCATGCCCTAGGACGCTTCCCACTAGCAACATGATGATCATTCAGCAGCGGCGTGGTTCACCTGAGATTTATCTCGATACCTCGAGTCTCATGTACAACATGAACAGCAGAAATAAAACTAATACCTACAAAAATCGTCAAAGCGCAAACGTGAGCATAAGGCTCAGCAAGACTAACCCGTCTCACTAGACATATGCAGGGGTAAGTACTAAGCATAGGTAAGGAATACCATAAAGGACTCACCTACAAGTGGATCCTTGCATTCATATTTTAAGTAGCAAATAACATTCCTCAGGCATGGCACATCATAGACTCCACAACCAAACAAGAAACGCTTTGTCGATGATATGACATGCCCAAAGCACATAATGCTATTACAGCTAAAGTATGGGGAAACTGTAAACTTTTAATTGTACTATCACTAAGCCAAACAAGGTTGTTCAAGCAATTTGTAAATCAATATATCATATTCGTCTCACTTCTTTAGTATTTACTACGTCACAACTCAGTGAACAAGTGGTACTCTATTACCGTGAGGGGCGGTGATTGCAATCAGGACACACCCGGAATACACGACACATACGCCCGCTCGGAAGTACCTTTCACTGTACTACTCTCCCACGTCGTATGTAGCCACCTTTCACCCGTCATCCCGATGTTGAACCAGTTCTACCATCCCAAAAGTAAGGTCCCTAACTGAGCACATTGAAGTTGCTCCTTAGAGGTTCCCACCTTACGATCATCTTCCCCCAAAGGACGGCGGTATAAGTTTCGACACGAGGGTGCCCGAGCTACATCAGTTTAATGGACCCCATTAGTCCATTATGTAACCGGTACTCTTCAAACTTGCTCAACAGGGCCGCACACGAGACGGTCCTTAATCGACACGGACGGGGCTACAAACCAACCTCCACATTTGCCTTACCCTTACCGGCCCAGGCCCAAATGTGGTCACAAGCATTGTCCCCCTCATTCGGGATCAGACAACCTTGTGTGTCCCGTCCTACAGGAACATCCCCGTCCACATCTCCAATTATTAAGAGTGAACATTTTGGTAACATCTCGTGAGTATATTCCCCTACTCGACTCCTCTTGCAAGTAGAATTAACTACTTGACTTGTGGTCAATAAAATGTGACCCTCTCGCGAGTAGATTCCAACTACTCGACTTCTACCGGATTTCCTATACATTAGCAAAGCAGTTACTAAAGGTCAAATTGTAACCCGTTTCAACCAACCCCTGGGATTTGTGGTCAAGCAAGTGGAGTATCAATCACCCTATACGTAATGCACATATGAAACTTAAGACGCAAGTGAATAAACTGGAAAAATTCTAAAAGGCTCTTAAATGCAAACCGGGGCTTGCCTTGTTTGCGACTCTATAACAATGTCAGTTGTTAGGGCTTGGTCTGCCTTCGGAGAACCTGCCATGGAACTTCAGTGGAAACACCTTGGCATTCTCCTCCAAGCGAAGTTTCTTTTCGATCACCTATCAGCACGTTCCTATCGACATGATATGCATATAAATAATTAAGTAATTAAGTAATTTAATAATAGACTCCACGGGGTTGTGTAAACTTTAAGAATGACGAATTTGACTAGGAAAGACAGATATGCCTCTGTTGTGTGGGTAACTAGAGGATGAGTCAAGATGGACATAGTAGTGTCGGTATGAACTGAAAGGTACAACATAAGGCTACATTGCAACGTAGCATACCACACTTCAAGCTATGCCACGCGATATTGACAATGCTGAATGGTGAAGAAGTGTCAGGCGGAGAAGTGTAAGGACGACCCAAAAATTAACTTGGGACATCGAAAGCTTGAGTATGAGTGGAGTGTACAAGACGAAGGTCGCGATTTAGCAGTCGACCAATGAACTTGACTTAATTCATAAAGGAAGTATGTTTGTAAATCTAGAATGAATAAGGTGTACTGTTGGGTATTAAATTGGATTTGGGTAGGTTAATTTGATATTACTTCATATTATAAGAATGTACATAAGAAATTTCTATATAGTCATGGATATAAGGAAATTCTACAGAATTAAATTCCTATGCAGATGAGTTCTATTAGCTCTGATAATTTATCTCTAGTATTCAGATGTGATGAAGAATTTCTCACAAAAATTTCAGAGAATTTGATGGGAGAAAATGATCTACAAAATTCTACCAAGCTTTAATATTTTAGGAATTTGTAGATAAAACCTGAGGTTTTATCATGTCCATAAATGGCACAGCTAGATATTACTGATCAAAAGGAAGCTACCAAAATTGGTTTCACAATTTTTCAAGCTTCCTACAGGAAGATATTGAATTTACAAGTCCTTATGAATTTCTTGCTTTAATTTGTTATTTTCTGGAATTATAATTAACATATGCAAAGATTTTGAATTAAACCCTCTTAATCAACTTTGTTATGCTTGAAACTTTTACTGGAGCTTCTACATAACAAAATGATTTGTTTGGTAAATTTCCAGAATTATCTGAATAGAATCCTATTTTCTATATTTTCCACAATGCATTATACTAATTGATTTATAGAATATTCTCTAGGGCTTTTCATGAAGATTGGGATGGACCACTGGAAAGTACAGATCCTAAAAAGGACAACCCTTTAATCAACTGACATGTGGCCTCTAAATCTTCCCACCCAGCCGATGTCACACTGGGGCCACGGGGTTTAATGGCGTTGCCACAGAAAATCCCACGGAGGGGTCTTCTTCTTCCCCGACGGCCCGTGGCGGCGCCCTGGCCAGAGGCCGGCCGGAGACTCGCCGGAAATCGCCGTGCCCTCTTCCCCGTGGTGGAAACTTGCCACCTGGGGGGTTTCGACCCTCAGGAATTCACTTGTGGCCTCGGATTGGACTGAAATGCCCCTCAAAACTGCCTACACCGGCGACCGGCGGAACTCGACGATCGGCGACGGCGCTCTCAGTGTACAAGGCATGGGAAAGGCTGCTTCTTGCTCTGGAAGCTTCGTGGTGCTGCCCTGATCATTAGCCAACACTCCAATCACTCGAAAATTGGTCGGAGTATGGGGGCACCATGGAACTGATTCTAGGCTGCGGCGAGATTTGAAATTCTGGTTAGCCTGAGTGGGGATATGGCTAGATAACGCCTCAGGAAGGAGCGCACACAAGTGTAGAAGCTGGGGGTGGCTGGAATTGTGAAGATACTCACCATGGAGGAAGGGCTTCGGGTTGTATACGAAGAAGGTCGACGGGGTGCCGGAAAAAGAAACTGCGATTCCCTCCGGGATGCTAGGTCTGGCGGCAGCCTCGGTTCAGGGAGGTCGAGAGGGTATGAGCGCGCACCAAAACGTGGCTTTGCTTGAGCGGGGGCTGCTGTGATTTGGGCGTCCGAGTGGAGCGACGCGGAAGGAAGAAGGAGAGCCGAGCGCTCGGTCCCTTTTATATGCCGACCGACGGAGCCGAGCAGGTGGTGTCGTGGCCCTCCGTGGCGCGCATGCACGCAGCAAGCCATCGCGCTGGAGATCGCGCTGGAGAGCTGCTTGCCGCTGCTGCTCAGCGCTGGCGCGCGCGTGCAGCCGCGGGAGCAGAGGCGCTGCTGCAGAAGCAAAACAGAATACCTCTGCCTAGTGGGCCCCACTGACCCCACTCTGCTCTTATCCCCTTAATTTTATTTCTTTTTGTTACCCAAGCCTAGATGTGATAAGGACTCCATGTTAAGAAGAGGATTGGTCCTGTTATATTTGAATGTTTTGACAAATTTGAATATCCGAATTGGCCAATTTGAAATTTGAATTAGATTCAAATTCATATTTATATGTTTTATGTATGTATTTTAGTCTTCGTCAACATTTAAGTTTAAGTTGCCATGGGTTTTTGCAAGTTATCACATATAACATGTTTGGTTTCCTACAAATTTGAATTAGATTCAAATTCAATTTTTATAATCTATATGCATGTCATTTAATCCTTTCCCCCAATATTAATGTATATAATGTCCTATGCTTTTAATTGACTAACCTGATCAAATGGAGAATATGTTTTTGTACCTTGATCATTGATTTGAATATTTTGTACATTTCCATATATACTTTTATTCACACATGTTTGTTTTATTTCTTTTGATTTTCCCCTTGTGATCAAAGCACATAATTTCAGGTGTCTTAAATTTATGATTCAAGAATGTTTAGAATTTAGGCTTAACTGGTTCCAAAAATAATGATAGGTTTAAACTGGAGCTTCCAATAAAACTTTACACTTACATCTATATGACTTTATTTGCTCTCATTTTAACATGGTCCTTATTGTACGCACTTAAACTATTATTTCATGTGCCATACATAGGAGACAAAAGCTTCCAAAAGTTTGGGCTTTTACATTCCTCCCCCTTAAAAGAATCTTGTCCCGAGATTACAAAAGAAGAAGAAATGTCGAAGTGTATCACCGTTGATACGACGATAGCAACTCCGGGTAGTTGGAGCGAAGACAGTCTTCACTCTCCCATGTAGCTTCTTAGACGGTGTGGTTCTTCCATAACACTTTATAGAACCACAACGTTCGGTTTCTTGTCTCTCTCGTCTTCTCATCAATAATCCGGATCGGTTGTTCAACATAGGTTAGATCCGGCTTTAGTTCTTCCATGTCCTCAGATATGACTTCTGTTGGAGTTTTGAGACACTTCCTCAACTGTGAACGTGGAATACGTTGTGTACTCCGGACAAGGACGCGGTTAGCTCCAGCCAATAGGCTATGGGTCCACATCTTTCCGTGATAGGAAATGGCTCGATAAATCTTTGAGCTAACTTTACCTTTACTCCAAAGCGATGAATTCCTTTCATCGGAGAGACACGAAGATACATGTGGTCTCCGACGTTAAAGCTCAAGGGACGACGTCACTTGTCAGCATAACTCTTCTGCCGAGACTGAGCTGCTCTGAGGTTTGCCTAAATTAGCTTAACTCGTTCTTCAGCTTCATTAGTGAGATCCACTCCGAAGATTACCCTATCTCCAGACTCACACCAATTGAGTGGTGTGCGGCACTTCCGGCCGTAGAGAGCTTCAAAAGGTGCCATTTTGATACTGGACTCATAACTATTGTTGTATGAGAACTCTGCGAACAGTAAATGATCATCTCAGTTCTTTCCGTGATCTATGGCACATGCCCTTAGCATATCTTCTAGGATCTGGTTCACCCTTTCAGTTTGTCCATCAGTTTGAGGATGGTATGTCGAGCTTTGGATTAACTTATTCCCCATTGTTGTGTGTAGTTGCTCCTAGAAACGAGCAACAAACAACGTTCCTCTGTTAGAGACGATGGTGCGGGGAACTCCGTGTAAGCACATGATCCGTGACATATATAGCTCAGCATACTTCTTTGCATTGTAGGCCGTGTTCACTGGAATAAAGTGTGCTGACTTGGTTAATCGGTCTACGATTACCCAAATAGAATCGTGCTTGTGGAACGTGAGAGGCAACCGACAATGAAGTCCACACTAAGATCCTCCCATTTCCATGTAGGGACACTTAAAGGTTGTAGTGGTCCCGCTTTCCTCATATAGTCAGCCTTCACTCTTCTGCATGTATCACACTCGGACACGTACTTTGCAATATCTCTCTTCATTCGTGTCCACCAGAATTTCGTTCTAAGATCTTGATACATCTTATTGCTTCCTGGATGGATTGAATACTTTGACAGGTGAGCTTCATCCAAGATATTTTTCCTGAGTTTCATGTTTCGGGGTACCACTATACGATTGTTGAACCATAGAGTTCCTTGTTCATCTTCCTGGAAACATTTCACCTCTCCGTCTCTCATTCTCTTCCAAATGTGGGACATAGCCTTGTCTTTCTTCTGAGTTGCAATAATCTCCTCTCGGATTGTAGGTATGAGAGCAAGATTATATAGAGCTCCGTAGGGAACCAACCGTAGACTTGGTTCTTCCTCTTCATCCGGAATGATGGTTATGTTGTGAACATGAGATTTCCGACTCAAAGCATCGACAACTACATTTGCTTTGCCCGGATGGTAATGGATCTCAAGTTCATAGTCCTTTATAAGCTCTAACCATCTTCTTTGCCTCATATTCAAATCCTTTTGAGTGAATATGTACTTGAGGCTCTTGTGGTCTGTGTAGAGATGCACTAGATTTCCCATTATGTATTGTCTCCACATTTTCAATGCCATTACCACGGCAGCCAACTCCAAGTCATGAGTTGGATAATGCTGCTCATGAATCCGGAGTTGTCTTGATCCATATGCGATTACACGTCCTTCTTGCATCAAGACGCATCCCAGACCAGTGCCTGATGCATCGCAATAAATATCAAACGGCCTTGTCGTGTCTGGTTGAGCTAGAACTGGTGCCATTGTGAGATGTTTCTTCAATATCTGGAATGTTGCTTCACAGGCTTCACTCCATACATACTTGTTTCCTTTCTTTAGCAATTTTGTCATAGGCTTAGCCACTGTGGAGAAACTTGGAACAAATTTCCGGTAGTAGCCAGCTAAACCTAAGAAACTTCTGACCTCATGGGTGGAGGTCGAAGATTTCCATTTAAGTACCTGTACCACTTTGCTTGGATCCACAGCAATACCGTCTGCTGAGATAACATGACCCAAAAATGGTACCTTGTTAATCCAAAATTCACACTTGCTAAATTTGGCATATAGCTTATGGTCTCTCAAGCGTTGAGGCACGATATTCAGATGTTCGGCGTGTTCTTCCTCTGATTTGGAATAAACCAAGATGTCATCTATGAAGACCACCACGAACTTATCCAACTCCAGCATGAATACTGAATTCATTAGATACATGAAGTGAGCCGGTGCGTTGGTGAGACCAAAAGACATGACAAGATACTCATATAGCCCGTATCTTTGTCGAGAATGCCGTCTTAGGTATATCTTCAATCCGTATCTTGATTTTATGATAACCGGACCGAAGATCCATCTTCGAAAATACCTTAGCACCCACTAACTGATCGAATAGAATATCAATCCGTGGCAGTGGATACTTGTTCCTTATAGTCACAGCATTCAGCGGACGATAATCGACACATAACCTTAGTGTCTCATCCTTCTTCTTCACGAATATCGCTGAGCATCCCCAAGGTGATGAGCTGGGAAGTATGAATCCCTTCTCAAGTAACTCATTCAACTGTTCTTTCAGCTCCGCCAATTTCTTGGGTGCCATCTTGTAAGGTCTTCGAGATATGAGTGTGGTTCCTGGTATTAACTCAATCTTGAATTCCACATCTCGCTCAGGTGGCATGCCTCACAACTCGTCAGCAAACACATCTGGGTAATCCCGAACAACTGGAATGTCCTCTAGCTTTGTGGCTTCCGTGTTATACACCACTAGAGGTTGTGGTGTCACATTCTTCAGAACCAAAGTATGTTGTCCGTGCCTTTTTGAATTCAGTTGCACGGTACGAGCACTGATATTGAAGATTGCTTCATGATGTGTCAACCAGGACATTCCCAAGATAATGTCAATCTTTTGCCCGTCCAATATAATGAAGGTGGTAGGGTAAATCCTACCATCCAAACATAGAGGTGCTCGGGCAATAATCTGGTTGGCTGACATTTTTCCTCCATGTGAATTTATTGTATACGGTATTGATAGTGTTGTTGATGATAATTGACGCTTCAACACGAACTCCTTGCTGATGAAATCATGTGTTGCTCCAGAATCAAACAACACACATGTCAGTTGAGCATTTAAGCTGAACATACCCGCTAACACAGGTTCTCCTACTGGAATATCTATGACAGCTATAAAGTTGAGGCTGCCGACTTTCATCTTCTTCTGTTGTCTACGAGATTGAATATTTCTCAGAGGAGCAACTTTTAGACTGAGGTCTTGTTTAGCTGCAGGACCATCTAGAACTAACTGCTTTTTATCACCACCACTATGTATCGTCCTTTGCATTGTCTGCAGTGGAGTAACTTTTCGTGCCGCTCGTGGAGGTGGTGCACAAGAACTCACTTGCTGCTGCATCTCAGGCGCTTCAATCCACTGCAATGGTGGTGACCAACTCTGCATCGGTGGCTGTCTTGCAACTACCCGGACTTCCGGATCGGCTGGTAAATGATATACCAGTTGATATTTCCGAGGAGTACCACTAATATCATCCGTTGATGTGATGCTCTTCCTCATCTCCGCCTGACAACGAAGAGAAGCATCTTCCTGATATATAGCGTTACTGACAAATTCATTATAGTCTCCTTTGTTGAATAGGACTAATCTTTCATGAAGTTCGGCATTCAAGCCTCGGAGAAATCGGTCACATCTCGAAGCTTCTGTTCTCACATAGTCTGGTGCATATTGTGCCAACCGGTTGAATTCTCTAGAGTACTCAAGAGCACTCCTCCCCCCTTGGGTCAATTCTACAAACTCTTCAAGCTTCGACTTGATAATCCCCCTCGGAATATACCGAGCACAGAACGCATCACGGAATTCATTCCAATTCACGTGATGTCCTTCAATGGTCATGGCGATATACTCTGCCCACCAAGCTCCAGCAGATCCATGAAGCTCCTGAACTGCAAAGTCCACCCTCTGATACTCGTCACACTGGATCAAACTGAGTTTAGCTTCAATAACCCGGATCCAATGATGTGCCTCCAACAGATCTGTTGCTTCCGTGAAGACAGGTGGTTGAGTTGTCAGAAAATTCAAATAAGAACTTTCATTCAGATCCCGTTGTCATGATGCTTAAATAAAGCCTTGTTGCACCAATGTCTGAAGCAGCTGGTTGTTCTCACGATGGGACTCAACCATTTGTGCCATAACCTCCGTCAATCGGGTTGACGGCGGTTCTTGCGGTCGAGTCGAGTCATTTCCGCCGTGACTAGACTCTCCCGTTTCAGTGCCGGAACGAGTGCGAATCATACTGCAAGAATGACCAATTATGGTTACTTTCCAAGATTGAATGACAGTCGATGCTTGAAAAACATTAACCGTATGAATCATAAAACTTTGCAGCATATTCATACGCGTTCAAACGACACTCTGATTCTAAACTTCTTCTAGACCTCTTAACGAGCTTTTTCCAATACTCAAGTTTCATAAACTGAACATACATACATCTTGACATGTTGCACAACTTTGGCAAGTTTCAAACATGCCTATCCATAAACAAGTTTCCATTTCAATTGCATTGACCAATCTGCTGTCCAAAATTGACCAGTTTGCAAAGAACTCAGATTCTACTACAGTAAAGAGTAGAATAAATCCTGAACTTTAATACCAAAGATACAGCCAACTTCATTAGATTTCGAAAAATTCTTACTTTGCTTCCTGATCAGCTCTGGATCAAAAGTTATGATATTTCAAAGTTGACAGAATTCTGGAATAATTTCAACAGCACCTCCTTTGGAAGTGGCTGATTTGAACATCAATTTCCATACAGTTCTGCCCCAAATTTGGAAAAACTTTGGATTACAAAGTTATAATACGTATCATAAGCTTTCCAAAGGTGTAACTTAGGATCTATAGAAATTTTTCAACAGGAAGTTATGGTGGAAAAACAGAAAAATTCCAGAGAGGTTTTGACAGTTCTGTTTTCAGCAACAGTTTCTACCAATCTGGAATTTTCACCAATTTGAAGATTGATTCAGTTCGAGCAGTCTACATACAAGTTGTAGAGCACTTCAAGAACCTTCCAAAACTGTATTACACATCCACATTGGTTAGCTATAGCAAGAGTTATGCCCTGTACAATTCCAGCAAAAATTCTGCCAGAAAAACAGGGAACTCTGCTTTTGAATCTTTTTGAAAATCACTAAACTCCAATTGAAGCTTAGTTCAACATCAGAGTTCTGTAGTTAATATTAGATTCTAAAACTTGATTTTGGTTCTAAATTCAAGGTTTTACTTGTCTTCAACAGAAAAGATTTTTGGGGTGAAGTAACGTGTGAATGCATCACAACAATTATGTCGGTACTACGTTACCTCACAAACTGAAAATCTTTACCGGATTCTTAGCCGGCATAACGTGCTATAGGTGGCATTAAAACGATCACTCGCAAACGTATTCTACTCACAATACGTTCAACGTGGTTAGTGTACCTGTCACTACACTCAAACTACTGATCAATCATATGGTACCGTACGGTACAGTCTAGCCCGCACGGGCGATCAATTCACAAAAACATATATGAAAGTAAAAACATTCATCCCGTATCATTCCATACGGGACGCCTCGAGTTAAGCCACATCTTGAGGTACATGACCGGGTTTTCTACCACCCGACAGGGTCCCACGTCTTTGCATAATGCTGCACCAGTAGGAGGCGCATCGGGTTATGTCCCACCCGACGGGGGCTCCCACTAACTTTGTGTCACGCTGGGGTATCGCGTGTCATATGTTCTCGGAAACATGGAAAGTTTCAGAGACTCATATTGACATTTTCGTGCCAAGCCACGGAAATAATCACATGCTACCTCTCGCAAGGTGAACTTACCGCAATTTATCCACTTGCGGTGGCGTACCTTACCTCTTACCTGACGTTGGAGCGTCGTTACAGAATATAATAACACATATGTTAGCTTTGCCACCTTAAGTAACTAATACTATAATAGACCTTATGTGGGCATATAACTAATCCTCACTCGACTACTTTGTAGTTTTCAAAAATAGGCTCTTTTCGAGCGTGCTATTCCCAAAGAAGCTCTGATACCATGTCTGTGAGGACCGGAGTCCACACATCCGAGGATCTCATTGGGTGGTGCCGTGCGATGCGGCACCTAACAGCACACACGAAAAGAATACCAAAATATACGAAGTTTTCATTTCATAAATATATTCAGAGTTTACAAAACAGTGTACATCAGAAGTACACACGCAGCGGAACTACATACTCATAATCTCACCTATCTAAGCATAAGAAGACATCCATGCCCTAGGATGCTTCCCACTAGCAACATGACGATCATTCAGCAGCGGCGTGGTTCCCCGAGATTTATCTCGATACCTCGAGTCTCATGTACAACCTGAACAGCAGAAATAAAAACAATACCTGCAAAAATCGTTAAAGCGCAAACGTGAGCATAAGGCTCAGCAAGTCTCACTAGACATATGCAAGGGTAAGTACTAAGCATAGGTAAGGAATAGAATAAAGGACTCTCCTACAAGTGGATACTTATATTCATATTTTAAGTAGCAAATAACATTCTTCAGGCACGACACATCATAGACTCCACAATCAAACAAGAAACGCTTTGCCGATGATATGACATGCCCAAAGCACATAATGCTATTGCAGCTAAAGTCTGGGGAAACTATAAACTTTTAATTGTACTATCACTAAGCCAAACAAGGTTGTTCAAGCAATTTGTGAATCAATATATCATATTCGTCTGACTTCTTTAGTATTTACTAGGTCACAACTCAGTGAACAAGTGGTACTCTATTACCGCGAGGTACGGTGATTGCAATCAGGACACACCCGGAATACACGACACATACGCCCGCTCAGAAGTACCTTTCACTGTACTCCTCTCCCACGTCGTATGTGGCCACCTTTCACCCGTCATCTCAATGCCGAACCAGTTCTACCGTCCCAAAAGTAAGGTCCCTAACCGAGCACGTTGAAGTTGCTCCTTAGAGGTTCCCACCTTACAATCATCTTCCCCCGAAGGACAGCGGTATAAGTTTCGACACGAGGGTGCCCGAGCTACATCAGTTTATTGGACCCCATTAATCCATTATGTAACCGGTACTGTTCAAACTTGCTCAACAGGGCCGCACACGAGATGGTCCTTAACCGACACAGACGGGGCTACAAACCAACCTCCACATTTGCTTACCCTTACCGGCCCAGGCCCAAATGTGGTCACAAGAATTTTCCCCCTCATCTGGGATCAGACAACCTTGTGCGTCCCGTCCTACAGGAACATCCCCGTCCACATATCCAATTATTAAGAGTGAACATTTTGGTAACATCTCACGAGTAGATTCCCCTACTCGACTCCTCTCGCAAGTAGAATAAACTACTTGACTTGTGGTCAATAAAATGTGACCCTCTCGCGAGTAGATTCCAACTACTCGACTTCTACCGGATTTCCTATACATTAGCAAAGCAGTTACTACAGGTCAAATTGTAACCCGTTCCAACCAACCCCTGGGATTTGTGGTCATGCAAGTGGAGTATCAATCACCCTATACGTAATGCACATATGAAACTTAAGACGTAAGTGAATAAACTGGAAAAATTCTGAAAGGCTCTTAAATGCAAACCGGGGCTTGCCTTGTTTGCGACTCTATGACAATGTCAGTTGTTAGGGCTTGGCCTGCCTTCGGAGAACCTGCCATGGAACTTCAGTGGAAACACCTTGGCATTCTCCTCCAAGCGAAGTTTCTTTTCGATCACCTATCAGCCTGTTCCTATAGACATGATATGCATATAAGTAATTAAGTAATTTAATAATAGACTCCACGGGGTTGTGTAAACTTTAAGAACGAGGAGGTTGACTAGGAAAGACAGATATGCCTATGTTGTGTGGGTAACTAGAGGATGAGTCAAGGTGGACATAGTAGTGTCGGTATGAACTGAAAGGTACAACATAAGGCTACATTGCAACTTAGCATACCACACTTCAAGCCATGCCACGCGATATTGACAATGCTGAATGGCGAAGAAGTGTCGGGCGGAGAAGTGTAAGGACGACCCAAAAATTAAGGTGGGACATCGAAAGCTTGAGTATGAGTGGAGTGTACAAGACGAAGGTCGCGATTTAGCAATCGACCAATGAACTTGACTTAATTCATAAAGGAAGTATGTTTGTAAATCAAGAATGAATAAGGTGTACTGTTGTGTATTAAATTGGATTTGGGTAGGTTAATTTGATATTACTTCATATTATAGGAATGTGCATAAGAAATTTCTTTATAGTCATGGATATAAGGAAACTATACAGAATTAAATTCCTATGCAGATGAGTTCTATTGGCTCTGATAATTTATCTCTGGTACACAAATGTGATGAAGAATTTCTCATAAAAATTTCAGAGAATTTGATGGGAGAAAATGATCAACAAAATTCTATCAAGCTTTAATAATTTAGGAATTTGTAGATAAAACCTGAGGTTTTATCATGTCCATGGCACATCTATATAGTACTGATCAAAGGGAAGCTACCAAAATTGGTTTCACAATTTTTCAAGCTTCCTACAGGAAGATATTGAATTTACAAGTCCTTATGAATTTCTTGCTTTAATTTGTTATTTTCTGGAATTATAATTAACCTATGCAAATATTTTGAATTAAACCCTCTTAAACAACTTTTTTATGCTTGAAACTTTTACTGGAGCTTCTACATAACAAAATGATTGGTTGGATAAATTTCCAGAATTATCTGAATAGAATCCTATTTTCTATATTTTCCACAATGCATTATACTAATTGATTTAAAGAATATTCTCTAGGGCTTTTCATGAAGATTGGGATGGACCAATGGAAATTAAAGATCCTAGGGAGAATTACAAAATTTGTTTTCATCAAATTTGGAGCATCCTAGCCAAAGTTATAGCATTTCAAAGTTTAGGCTATTTTCTGGAATTCTTTTTGAATGGAAAAGGACAACCCTTTAATCAACTGACACGTGGCCTCTAAATCTTCCCACCCAACCGATGCCACACCGGGTCCACAGGGTTTAATGGTGTTGCCACAGAAAATCACACAGGGGGGGATCTTCTTCTTCCCCGACGGCCCGTGGCGGCGCCATGGCCGGAGGCCGGCCGGCGACTCCCCGGAAATCGCCATGTCCTCTTCCCCGTGGCGGAAACTTGCCACCCGGGGGTTTTCGACCCTCAGGAATTCACTTGTGGCCTCGGATTGGACTGAAATGCCCCGGAAAACTGCCTACACCGGCGACCGGCGGAACTCGACGATCGGCGACGGCGCTCTCGGTGTACAAGGCATGGGAAAGGCTGCTTCTTGCTCTGGAAGCTTCGTGGTGCTGCTCTGATCATTGGCCAACACTCCAATCGCTCGAAAATTGGTCGGAGTATGGGGGTGCCGTGGAACCGATTCTAGGCGGCGGCGAGATTTGAAATTCCCGTTAGCCTGAGTGGGGATATGGCTAGCTAACGCCTCAGGAAGGAGCGCACGCAAGTGTAGAAGCTGGGGGCGGATGGAATTGTGAAGATACTCACCATGGAGGAAGGGCTTCGGGTTGTAGACGAAGAAGGTCGACGGCGCGCAGAAAGAAGAAACCGTGATGCCCTCCGGGATGCTAGGTCCGGCGGCAGCCTCGGTTCAGGGAGGTCGAGAGGGTATGAGCGCGCACCAAAACGTGGCTTTGCTTGAGCAGGGGCTGCTGTGATTTGGGCGGCCGAGTGGAGCGACGTGGAAGGAAGAAGGAGAGCCGAGCGCTCGGTCCCTTTTATACGCCGACCGATGGAGCCGAGCAGGTGGTGTCATGGCCCTCCGTGGCGCGTATGCACGATGCAAGCCAACGCGCTGGAGATCGCGCTGGAGAGCTGCTTGCCGCTGCTGCTCAGCGCTGGTGCGCGCGCGTGCAGCCGCACGAGCAGAGGCGCTGCTGCAGAAGCAAAACCGAATACCTCTGCCTAGTGGGCCCCACTGACCCCACTCTGCTCTTATCCCCTTACTTTTATTTCTTTTTGTTACCCAAGCCCAGATGTGATAAGGACTCCAAGTTAAGAAGGGGATTGGTCCTTTTATATTTGAATTGTTTGACAAATTTGAATATCTGAATTGGCCAATTTGAAATCTGAATTAGATTCAAATTCATATTTATATGTTTTATGTATGTATTTTAATCTTCGTCAACATTTAATTTTAAGTTGCCATGGGTTTTTGCAAGTTATCACATATAACATGTTTGGTTTCCTGCAAATTTGAATTAGATTCAAAATCAATTTTTATAATCTATATGCATGTTATTTAATCCTTTCCCCCAATATTAATGTATATAATGTCCTATGCTTTTAATTGACTAACCTGATCAAATGGAGAATATGTTTTTGTACCTTGATCATTGATTTGAATATTTTGTACATTTCCATATATACCTTTATTCACACATGTTTGTTTTATTTCTTTTGATTTTCCCCTTTTGATCAAAGCACATAATTTCAGGTGTCTTAAATTTATGATTCAAGAATGTTTAGAATTTAGGCTTAACTAGTTCCAAAAATAATGATAGATTTAAACTAGAGCTTCCAATAAAACTTTACACTTACATCTATATGACTTTATTTGCTCTCATTTTAACATGGTCCTTATTGTACACACTTAAACTATTATTTCATGTGCCATACATAGGAGACAAAAGCTTCCTAAAGTTTGGGCTTTTACACCGACGAGAGGTGGCCACTTCCCTCCGATGAAGAGGGTGACACCGGGGGAATGGGCGTGTAATCATAGTAACGGTCCATATGTATGAGGACATCCTCATAGGAGCCCTCTGGTGGAATAGCCTGCTCCGCAGGTGCTGGTATTCCATCCTGCGCACCAGCTCGTCCCGCTGATCTAGAAAACATAGTCACTCTTTTGGAGCAGGGTAGCCGGTTTGGATTCTCCATCCACCCAATGAATCCAAATTACGTGATGTCATTCAGCTGAGTTGCAACACGGTCCATATGATCAAAAAGCACATCTTCTAGAAGATGTTGGATACCTTCAGCTGATCTTGCATGCAAAGGGAGGAATTCAACAACGATCTTCACTCGATAAAGCCATGTGGTGGCCCTACTGGTGGCCTCCAAGCTCCAAGGTGCGGCTCTGAAGTGAGTACCACCCAAGAACACACCACTTTTGCGCAGCATCATCAAACATTGCTCTTCATGATCAAAGCGGGCGATGAATTTGCTCGGAATATGGCGAGCCACCGAAATGTTATGCATGGGCACTCGAACTTGTTGCTGGATAGCGTGATGGACATCGCCAGGACCAGCCACATGGTGTCCTCCTATGGTGGAGAGAACTACAGCATTGCGACGGACTCGCGCCATCTCCGCAGTCATGGATCCACCGGTAAGAATTGAGACCTTGCCGCTGGTCGCCGCAGCCTTGACCTGCTCACAGTGCGGTGGTTGTGCCCGGCCATATCTTCCTTGACAGCAGCAGCACCCAACAAAACTTCCTATAAAAGTACCTTTGGCGACGTAGGGTTCGGCCCCCTTGGTATTGCAGTCAGGGAAGGGGAATGAAGTATGTTCTTTATGTCCGGCTTGTCTTCAAGGAGGCAAGGGTGTATCCTTCTGCAGCCACTGAAACTAGGATGGTGTGGACAGCGTTTAGTGAAATGGCCGCTCTGGAGGCAGGATATACAGCATGGTGGCTCATGGCATTTGGCAATGGAGTGATCTCGCCCAAGGTAACGAAAGCATCTCCCCCTCAGGGCTTTATGAAGCATCGCCAGCCAGTTAGCTTGGGATTCCGCCTTTGACCCTGGTTTGTGAAAACCTCTGGTTTGGTTTTCCTTTGACTTTCTCTCATGCCTGTCATGACGCTTCAATCTCACCAAAGTTCATTCCAAGATTTCTGCTGACTCATTACTGCCCTTCTTCACTTTCTTTGAGCCGACTAAGGCCTTGTGTTGAATGCTATCTGGTATTACCACCAGTGACTTGAGCCTTGGACCTGGATTAGTTTCTGCAGCCGTATCATTCAAAGGATATGTTTCCTTCAATTGTCCTCCAACAGTCTTTAAAAATGCCTCGATTCTGGGGAGCCTTCATTAACCTTCAGCAACAAAGACTTTACTTCTTCCTCCTTTCTATCCATTAGGGAAGGCACCTCGTGGCAAGGCCTGCTCCCCGAGACTAAAATTAATGTGGGCTTCCCTCCATTTTCAGTTTGAACGCCCGGAGGGTGACAGAAAAGTGCAGATAGGAGAGATGGAGCTGCTCGGGAATGCCAGAAGAGAGGCAGGGAAACCCAACGAGCTGGACGGTTTACGCCAAGAATTGCAAGGCGCAAGAGTGACATTAGTGACGAGGATGGAAGAATTTACTGGACACGATGAAGGCTGAGGACTGATCTTTGCAGCCAGGGTCAGCTTCGGGTCACTTGAGGACGGATGAGGAGTTGATGAATTCGCCAGCACCTTGGCTACGACCGCCAAAGGGGAGGCTGCTGAGGCATTGCAGAAGGTGGGTGTTGTCGAGGCTGGCGGAACAGGAGAACCTGGAGTTGCTGGAGAGAGGGAAGCGGCGAGTTTCACCGGATGATAAGCAGGGCCAGGGGTGGACGCGGGGATGGGCATCGCCAGTGGAGGGATGGTGGAAGGGCTAGGCTTCACCGGACGAAGGGATGTGGTGGTTTTCGCCGGCGGAGGGGTGCAGGTGGGTGTGCACTCGCTCCCTCTCATCACTCTCCAGAGGACGGTGGATCACCCCTGTTTTCTCTGTTCTCTCCACCGTGTGACACCTCTTCGCGGTGGTGCCACTCATCCATAGAGGTCTGCACGTAAAATCGTTTGAAAGATATCTTGTGTTGAGTCCACTTGAGCGATGAGTCATCGATATATTTTTAAATTTTTTGACATGTCACCCATTTTGAAATTTACTGTTTAAATATTACTATTTTTAGAAAAACAAGTTCCACGACAGGCCATATCGTTCGTTCAGAACAGACCACAAACCTTGCAGGAAAAGCTAATAAGATCAATTGACAGTAAGATTTTTGGGCCCATGGATCTCATGTCTCTGCACCATTACAAACCCATCAAGCTTGGCCCATCTTGTTGTATATGATCTTTATTTTTTGGGGAAGTTCATTCTACCTCCATCAACAGTCACGCTGGTTTGGTCTTTGTCCTCTGATTACAAACCACTACCCTAACTCCTACTCTAAACGCTGTTTGTTTTACCTTAATGGGTGGTTTGTTGGGTTGCTACAATAAGTCATATCCACCTCTCTTAACTATCATGGTTGTTATGTTTTACTTCCTTGCCTGAAAACCAAATATCTTTACTCTGTTGGAAAATCAGCGGAATGCTACTCTAGCAATTCTACCGCATTACTCAGGAAACATACGAGTACAGAGGTCATATATCATTACCACTAGACGCGCAGCGCAGCGGAACGTAGACACGCGTCGGTGTAGAAGAAGTAGATGATCATGTTCATCTCCTCCTTGTAGTCGTCACGGCAACAATATCGTGGTGTCGTAGACCGTCTCCTCGTCTTCCTCGTCACAACAATGTCGCCACGTCACCGGAGCCGATCAGCACAACAGTAGCAGTAGCGCCTCCGCTGAGTCCACACGTTCGGAGAGGAACGCCATGCGTTAGTGTGCTACCACCGCGCGTGTGACAAGGGAGTCGGTGTGAGGCCTGCGTAGGGTGGCAGCTAGGGCTGTCACGTGGTGGAGTAATCCGCCTCTAACCCTACCCCTCGTATTTATAGGCGCACTAATAGACTTTTAGCTCGCAGGCTCATTAGTACCCTAATCGGTTGTGGATCAAATATTCAACAAGCCTTCATCTGAATTGTTATGATTTCCTCTTGGACATATCACCAACAATCTTCTACTTGCACAAGAGACGATCATATAGGAAATCTTTTCAATATTCCAACCTCTTAAGTTTGTGACCCTTTAGGTTCATGTGCAGTCGGTTATGACTGGAAACCATTTCTAGTCACAATTCAGCAGTGGCACCTAGCGGGACATAGTGACTCCGAAATGTACATAAAGATCATATAAGCTAAACCTAGATACATTAAACATGCTAATCCCTTTGCCTCAAGATACAAGTCAATCTTAAGGTGAGATACATGCCATCCTTGTGATAGCTCAATCACTCACTTGATCAAATAGTGGATTTAATCCATGACTAACTTTTAGTCACTGTGATTAACTCTTTAATCACCTTGGCATGGTCATGCACTTTCCAATCCAACTATCTCGAGGGGCCCAGAGATATTTCTCATGTTATTTAGGAGGGGCAAATCTCATCTTGATCCGCACACATCTCATTCCATGTTTCATTATATACCTAAAGACTACTTTTATGAATACCCAATTACGGAGTAGCATTTCATAGTCTCAAAGCACAGAACTAAACATAGTGAGAAACAAAGGCGATCTCAGGTCTAGGGATCTAGCAGGTGTATCACTCAAGACCAACTGATGGCACATATGAAAATAACAATCCCAGCAGTGTCTCAGAGTGGGTCAATTCAACACCATGTTCACTAACATGTGTTCACATTATTAATTTGATATGTCCATATCTATGATCAAGGAATGTGATCATCAATTAAAACATGTGCTAATCTGTTTGTCATCATTATCTCATATAATGATATAGACTAGGGATCATTTAGAGTAACATTAATATTAACAAATAGTTTCATGAACAAGTCACATACTTGATGATCAATGTAAGCAATAGTTACTCATATAACAATTTATTTAACAGTACATAAACATAGCTATGGCACAAGTCTCTCACTACACACTATATCACTCATTTAAGTATCTAATACCCATAGATCTTGTGTGCTCCTCATGCTTTGATTGTGGAAGAGGCTTTGTCAATGGATCTGCAAAATTCAAATCCGTGTGCACCTTGCATATCTTCACATCACCTCGGTCGATGATCTCTCGAATGAGGTGATAGCATCGTAGTATATGTTTAGATCTTTTGTGTGATCTAGGCTCCTTTGCCGGTGCAATGGCTCCACTATTGGCACAATAGAGATCCATAGGATCAGACGCACTAGGAATGACACCCAACTCATAAACGAATTTTCTGATCCAAACAGCTTCCTTTGCGGCTTCAAAAGCTACTGTATCTTGATTGGAACTTTTCCAGCTCACTGTCCCTCTATTGAGGTAGAATACAAAGCTGAATTGCAATCTAGAATCATCCTTATCAGTTTGGAACCTAGCATCGGTGTAACCTTTTACAACGGGTTCTTCTTCACCTCCAAACGCTACGAACACATCCTTAGTTCTTCTCAAGTACTTAAGTATGCTTTTGACAACTGTCCAATGAGCCTCACCATAATTTGATTGATATATGCTCGTGCTGCTGTAAGTGCATCTAGGATATCCCTTGTGGGTTTTGGCAAATTGATGACAAACATATGAGATCCTAATGAAACTACTGAGATGATTGCAGGACAAACAAGTGAAACATCTTGATGCACACAAAAAGGTGAAAAATGAAGAGGTGTTCAAAGAGAGATACTTTGATGAAGCTTGGAAGACCAAATTAGATTTTGAATGTATAGGGAGTGTATGAAAGACACACTCCAAGAGCTCACATCTTTGCGCGAGGGTAAGGGATTAAAATTAACCTAACTTTCACAAAGCACCGGACTAGTCCGATCATGGACCGGACTAGTCCGTTCATCTTTCTGGAATCCCACTTACAAGGAGACCGGACCAGTCCGTGCATCCACCAGACTAGTCCGTTGATGTTTCTGGAGTCTCTCATATTGAGGGACCGGACTAGTCCGATCATGGACCAGACTAGTCCGTTGAATTTCTGGAATCTCCCATTCGTGGAGATCGGACTAGTCCGCGGACTAGTCCGATGAACTTTTTGGAGTCACCTTCACACAGCACCGGACTAGTCCGAGGTTGGACCGGACTAGTCCGGCAGACTTTCTGGACTTCAAAACACATTGAGACCGGACAAGTCCGGACTTGCACCGGACTAGCCCGGTGTTAGGGTTTTTCAACGGCTAGCTTTTGGAAACCCTATAAATAGAGAGTTCGCGGATTTCCTATAGACACACACGTCGAATACTGATCAAAGAGCAAACCCTAGCGCCGCCACTTCGTCCCAACAGCCCAAAACACATCTCACCACACATCTAAAGTTCAAAAAGAGTGAAATCAATTGAACACTTGGATTCGGGATTGGGAGATCGTCGTTCTTTCATTGCGAGCTCTTGGGGTTTGATCTTTCCACACTCATACTCTGCATTGTAATACTTTTGAGTGTATTTGATCACTTCTTTCATTGTAATTCTTGTGGGAGCCCTCAACGTGTGAAGTTGCCCCACAAACTTGGTGATTACCCGTGATAGTGGAATCAAGTCGGCCTTCATGGTGACTTGAAGAGGGAAAGGGTTGGAGACCCGGCTCTGTGTGAGCTTCCTCAACGAGGACGTAGATCTCGTGGTGAGATCGAACCTCGGGAAAAATTCGTGTGTCTTGCGTCTCATTTACTTTAAATTTTGTTCATTAGATCACTTGAGTGTTAAACATCAACTTAAGGCAATTATAAGTTACACCTGCATTATTATATTAATCTCAAGTACAAATATCAGTTGTTCTCATTTCCGCTGCTAAAGAAATTTATTTTCCCAAATCACACCTGATCAACACACATAATTTTTGCACACCAGACTAGTCCGCCCACACAATCGGACTAGTCCGGCCAACCTAGTTTTGACGGTTCTATTAAGTGTGCAGGAAATTCAAAAGGCCTATTCACCCCCCCCCCCCTCTAGGCCACATTCAATTGGTATCAAAGCAAGGTTCTCCACCAACCAGACTCACATCTCGGAGAGATCAATGGCCTCTGAGAAGAACAACGATATCTCGAAGATGAACATTAATGAGGAGGAACAAGAAACTAAAGCTTTTGATGTGCTGAAAGAGAGCCCACACGATGATGAAGAAGTGCGACAATTGAAGGCACTTCTTAGAAAGAAACTGCTAGGACAAATAGGAAAAGAAGAAGAGAAGACGACGGGTAGTGGTCATCACGACTACTCCCGACAGCCTTACAACTACAACCGTCTCAATTCAAACAACCATTATCTTTCCATTCCTATGGGAAAACCTCCACGGTTTGACGGAAGCGACTATACAATGTGGAAGTACAACATGAAGATGCATCTAATATCCCTAAATCCTAGTCTATGGCACATCGTTTGCACTGGCATAGATATCCCGGACACGGATGAAGAACTCACCCCAGAACAAGAACAAGAGATTCACATAAATGCACAAGCCGTCGCCGTGATCACGTCATCATTAAGCAGAGAGGAATTCACCAAGATTGATGGCTTAGGAAGTGCAAAGGAAATCTGGGATACACTTAAGACAGCTCACGAAGGAAATAGATTGGTTCGTGAAGCAAAAATTGAAATGCTTGAAGGAGAGTTGGGGAGATCCGCTATTGAAGAAGGCGAATCACCTCAAGACATGTACAACCGGATGAAGGCACTCATCAACAAGATACGTGCCTATGGAAGTAAGAAATGGACGGATCACGAGGTAGTCAAGAGAATGATTAGAGCCATCATGCCAAGAAATGTCACTCTTTCCTCAATGATTAGAGAAAGCCCCGGTTTTCACAAAATGACCCCCAATGAGTTGTTGGGGAAGATCATAAATCATGAGATGATGGAGAATGAGGCAAAATACGTCAAAGACTTGGCCGAACTCACTTCCTCCAAAAGGAAAGTGGTCGCTCTCAAAGCTACATGCCGACCCAAACTCAAAGAAGCGCGTGAAGATCAAGATGATGGACATACAAGTGATGAGAGCACCGATCTTGATGATGAGGAAATGGTACTCTTTATCAAGAAGTTCAAGCGAATGATGAAAAGAAGACACGGCAACAACTCAAATGAAGGCAAAAGCAAGGACAAAGGAAAATCCAAGGCTCGACGCACTTGCTACAACTGCGGAGAGTATGATTACTTCATGATGGACTGCCCCTATGAAGAAAACAAAAAGAAGAAGGAAACAAGATCTCAAGAAAAGAAAAATTTCAGAAAAAGAAGACAAATCCATCAAGCTCACATTGGCAAGGAGTGGGACTCAAACGATGAGTCCTCCTCCGATGAAGAAGAAGAGATGGCCACTATTGCAATCAAGAAACCTACTATGAAGGCCACACTCTTTCCAAACATGGGAGGACGGGACATGAACAACCACACTTGCCTTATGGCTAAGGAAGGCAAGAAAAAGGTACGGCTCACTCCTCCTACGCTAAATTCCTCTATTGATGACTTTGACAGCTCTAGCGATAACGAAGAAATGTTTAGAGGACTAAGTAAAATTGCTCTAAAGAAAATGGAAATGTTGTCGAACGAACTTGAGAAGGAAGAACTTCTTGATCGACAAGAAGATATGCTCATCCTTGAAAGGAAGAGATATCAGGAAGTTGAAAAGCTTCTCGAGCTTGAAAGAGAGAAGAACAAGACGCTCGAAGTTGAGATAGCGGAGTAAGGAAACTTACTCAAAGCTAGAAGACTCGCATATTACAATCAAGGAAGAACTTGCTAACTTGTAAAAAGTTAACAAGATCCTTGAGGTGCAAGTTGAGTCGCTCAAGCAAAGTGACTCCTCTTCCTCCAAGAGCTCTTTCTCCAAAGATATGAGTTCGACAACAATCAGAACTTGCACTTGCTCTAGTAAGAAGAATATTATTTATAATACATCAACTTCTCGTAATAGGCATGCCCCTCCAAGCGGCATCTTTGATAAGGAGAAGATCAAATATGCACGCAGTGGATATATGGTCACTAGACCTCCTAATGCCAAAGATGGCCTTGATTTTGATAAGAACAAACACATGCCTAATTCTAATCATGCTAAGAATAGAATTGTCTTTGTCAAGGAAAAATCTCATGAATCTGAACCACAAATATTGTTTCAAACATTTAATGCTTCTTATGTTCTTATGAAAGCCAAAAATGGAAGAGTCATTGCCAAATATACAGGGCCACGCCACAAGAACTTGAAAACTTGTGTGTGGGTGCCCAAGACTCTTGTGACTAACCTGAGAGGACCCAAGCAAGCTTGGGTACCTAAAACCAAGGAATAATTCTTTTTTGCAGGCTTACTCCTCCGGTGGAACAAAATTGGTACTTGATAGCGGATGCACAAATGACATGACCGGAGAGAGAGGTATGTTTGTGGAGTACGAGTACAACAAGGATCCAGGTGAAGGCATATACTTCGGAGACAACAGCCAAGGAAAGGTCCTTGGTAGCGGTAACATTGAAATATCCTCTCAACATACCTTATCAAATGTTTTACATGTAGATTCTCTAGATTATAACCTTTTGTCAATATCCCAACTATGAGACAAAGGTTACAACTGTTTATTCACTAATGAGGGTGTGACTATTTTTAGAAGAAGTGATGGCTCGATTGCATTCAAGGGAATGTTGAAGGGCAAGCTCTATCTAGTTGACTTCAACAAAGATAAAGCCGAACTCAACACTTGCTTGGTTGCTAAAACCAGCATGGGATGGCTGTGGCATAGACTGCTAGCCCATGTTGGGATGAGAAATCTGCAGAAACTTCTAAAAGGTGGTCATATCCGTGGTCTTAAGGATGTGGTTTTTGAAAAGGGCAGGCCGTGCAGCGCTTGTCAAGCGAGAAAACAAGTCGGAGCACCACACCCCGCCAAGAATGTGATGACTATCACAAGACCGCTGGAACTTCTCCACATGGATCTTTTTGGTCCAGTTTCGTACATCAGCATCGGCGGTAACAAATACGGTTTAGTAATTGTTGATGATTTTTCAAGATTTACCTGGGTATTTTTCTTGTATGATAAATCAGAAACTCAGGGGATCCTCAAGAAGTTCTTAAAAAGAGCTCAAAACGAATTCTCATCAACCATAAAGAACATCAGAAGTGACAATGGGACAGAATTCAAGAATCTCCAAGTTGAAGAGTTTCTCGATGAAGAAGGGATAAAGCATGAATTCTCAGCACCCTACTCCCCTCAACAAAATGGAGTGGCCGAAAGGAAGAACAAAACATTGATCGAAATGGCGAAAACTATGTTGGATGAATACAAGACATCAGATCGATTTTGGGCAGAAGCGGTGAACACCGCTTGCCATGCCACTAATCGACTGTACCTCATCGACTACTAAAGAAAACTCCATATGAGCTCCTTACCGTTGATAAGTGTGTGCTAGATGAAGAGGAAGCTCCATATGAAGCACTGAAGAAAATGGGACTTGGCAATATCTTACCACAAGAGCAAACATTCGACTCAAATGCACAAGATGAACCTCAACACGGAGGCAATGATCAAGGGGGAGCCCTTGCACAAGATCAAGAGGAGGAAGATCAAGTAGATCAGGACCATCATAGAAGCAATGATCTAGGGGGAGACAATGCACATGAAGATAATGAAGAACAAGCAACTACACAAGCTCCACACCCAAGAGTACACCAGAGCGTGCAAAGAGACCACCCTATCAACAACATCATTGGAGATATTGCTAAGGGAGTAACTACTAGATCTCGAGTTGCAAATTTTTGTGAATCCTATTCTTTTGTGTCTTTTCTGGAACCATACAGGGTGGAAGAAGCCTTAGGGGATCCAGACTGGGTGATTGCAATGCAAGAGGAGCTGAACAACTTCAAGAGAAATGAAGTATGGGAGCTAGTGGAGAGACCAAAGGCGAACATAGTTGGAACCAAATGGGTCTTTCGGAACAAGCAAGATGAACATGGAGTAGTAACAAGAAATAAGGCAAGACTGGTGGCCAGAGGTTATTCTCAGGTCGAAGGTTTGGACTTCAATGAAACTTTCGCTCCTGTAGCTAGACTTGATTCCATTCGTATTTTGTTGGCATATGCTACTCACCATAATTTTAAGCTGTATCAAATGGACGTCAAAAGCGCTTTATTAAACGACCCAATCAAGGAGGAAGTTTATGTGGAGCAGCCACCAGGATTCGAAGACCCGAAGTATCCCAACCATGTCTACAAACTGCGTAAGGCTCTCTATGGCCTCAAACAAGCTCCTCGAGCTTGGTATGAGTGTCTTAGAGATTTTCTAATTCAGAATGGATTCAAAATTGGTAAAGCTGACTATACACTTTGCACTAAACATTGTGATGATCATTTCTTTGTATGTCAAGTTTACGTTGATGACATTATCTTTGGATCAACTAACAAATCCTTCTGTGAAGAGTTTAGCAAAATTATGACAGATAGGTTCGAGATGTCAATGATGGGCGAATTAAAGTTCTTCTTGGGATTCCAAGTGAAGCAACTAAGAGAAGGTACATTTATAAGCCAAACCAAATATACACAAGACATTCTCAAGAAATTCAATATGGACAAAGCCAAGCCCATCAAGACACCCATGGCCACTAATGGACATCTCGACCTCAATGAAGACGGTCCAAATGTGGATCAAAAGGTATATCGGTCCATGATTGTCTCTTTACTTTATTTATGTGCATCTAGGCCAGATATTATGCTTAGTGTTTGCTTGTGTGCAAGGTTTCAAGCTGCACCTAAAGAGTGTCATTTAGTTGTTGTAAAAAGAATCCTAAGGTACCTTGTGCACACACCCAACTTGGGCCTTTGGTATCCCAAAGGATCCAAATTTAACTTGATAGGATATTCTGATGCCGACTATGCAGGATGCAAAGTCGATAGAAATAGCACGTCAGGGACTTGTCAGTTTCTTGGTAGGTCCCTGGTATCTTGGTCATCTAAAAAGCAAAACTCCATTGCCCTTTCCACAGCAGAAGCAGAATATATTGCAGCCGGTAGCTGATGCGCCCAATTACATTGGATGCGGCAAACCCTTAGGGACTACGGCTACAATCTTAACCATATCCCACTTCTATGTGACAATGAAAGTGCTATAAAAATTGCACACAACCTAGTAGAGCACTCAAGAACTAAGCACATAGATATCCGTCATCATTTTCTTAGAGATCATTCATTAAAAGGTGACATTGCTATTTCACATGTTAGAACTGAAAAACAACTTGCGGATATTTTTACCAAACCATTGGATGAGAAAAGGTTTTGTGAACTTAGGAATGAACTTAATATTCTTGACTCTCGGAATCTGGCTTGAAACGTTGCACATCTGGTTGATACTTCAAATGTTACATTTTATTGCTAAAACTGCCCCTCACCTCCTTTTCTCCTAAGAAAACTATTTTTAATGAAGAAATCTTGGAATTTATGACCATGTTTTTTGTGTTTAGTGTTTTCTGGTCATAATCACCAAGATTATTTGCAAAACTTGTCCTTGGATCATGATCTAGTCATCCGCAATCTGCAACCCCTGGAGAAGGATGAGCTCACATTTCTCTATGACACAAGGATGCCATATGTTGCTCCCACTATCAAGTATTTGAAGCCCTTCTATGTGGTCCTCAACAGAATTTTGAGGAAGACAATAGCCCCAAACGATGGAGATGCGGGGACTATTCAAGGAACTTTGAGGACCCTAATGAAGGTCATTGGTGGGAGAAGACCGTTCAATGTCTTTGAATACATCTACAATGTCATTGTGAACATCTCAATCACTCCAAACAGATCTTGCGGGTATGCCCCGTACATCATGTACATGATTGAGAACGTGACTGGACTTGAGTTCGTCAAGGATGTTCACCATACAGGGATGAAACCGCAAAATCCCACCGAGTACACTCTACCTTCGGCTACTGATGCACCTCCCTCCCCTGAAGCTGAGAGGAGGACTAAACAGGCTCGGGATGTGAATGCAACAAGATCTTCAGCTACTCCTCCTGGCTCTGCACCTGCTCATGAACCCTCCGGTGGTGTGCTCAAAATGCTCACCTCTATCTTTTCCTGCTGTCGCAAGATTGAAGTCAGGCAGAAGAATCATCAACAATATGTCAATGCCAACATCAAAGCTATCTGCGACAAGCTGGAGATTGAGCCGGTGGGATCCCCGCCCGCCCTCGAGGACTCCGAGGAAGAGTCTGCTCCGGCGAATGATGATGATGGTGGTGAAGATGAGGACCGGACCGAGACAGAGGAAGAGAGTGGCGATGAGTGATTCCCCTCAATTTTTCCCTTTTTGGTGCGTTGATGCCAAAGGGGGAGAGATTGAGACTAGGAGAGATTGAGACTAATAGTTTGAGAGTAGTTGGTGTCTTTATGTTTTTGTGATCAAGGACATGTGTACTTAATTTTAAAACCTCGTAATGCACTATTTCTTCTCTTATGTGTGATGCTTGTTGTTGCTTGGATGATTATCTTTACACTCATCAATGATTACCTTTACATCATCACACCTTGTTGATCACACACCGGTTAGGCACCCCACCATAAGGTGTGTGCATATGTGAGAAGCTTTTTGTGGACTTATCATTATTCTCATATGTGCACACCTTATGAAAATCAAGATTTTATTCTCAATTGTGATATCTCAAATGGTTGTCATCAATCATCAAAAAGGGGGAGATTGTAAGTGCATCTAGGATATCCCTTGTGGGTTTTGGCAAATTGATGACAAACATATGACATCCTAATGAAACTACTGAGATGATTGCAGGACAAACAAGTGAAACATCTTGATGCACACAAAAAGGTGAAAAATGAAGTGGTGTTCAGAGAGAGATACTTTGATGAAGCTTGGAAGACCAAATTAGATTTTGAATGTATACGGAGTGTATGAAAGACACACTCCAAGAGCTCACATCTTTGCGCGAGGGTAAGGGATTAAAATTAACCTAAATTTCACAAAGCACCGGACTAGTCCGATCATGGACCGGACTAGTCCGTTCATCTTTCTGGAATCCCACTTACAAGGAGACCGGACCAGTCCGTGCATCCACCGGACTAGTCCGTTGATGTTTCTGGAGTCTCTCATATTGAGGGACCGGACTAGTCCGATCATGGACCGGACTAGTCTGTTGAATTTCTGGAATCTCCCATTCGTGGAGATCGGACTAGTCCGCAGACTAGTCCGATGAACTTTCTGGAGTCACCTTCACACAGCACCAGACTAGTCCGAGGTTGGACCGGACTAGTCCGGCAGACTTTCTGGACTTCAAAACACATTGAGACCGGACAAGTCCGGACTTGCACCGGACTAGCCCGTTGTTAGGGTTTTTCAACGGCTAGCTTTTGGAAACCCTATAAATAGAGAGTCCGCGGATTTCCTATAGACACACACGTCGAATACTGGTCAAAGAGCAAACCCTAGCGCCGCCACTTCGTCCCAACAGCCCAAAACACATCTCCCTACACATCTAAAGTTCAAAAAGAGTGAAATCAATTGAACACTTGGATTCGGGATTGGGAGATCGTCGTTCTTTCATTGCGAGCTCTTGGGGTTTGATCTTTCTACACTCATACTCTGCATTGTAATACTTTTGAGTGTATTTGATCACTTCTTTCATTGTAATTCTCGTGGGAGCCCTCAACGTGTAAGGTTGCCCCACAAACTTGGTGATTACCCGTGATAGTGGAATCAAGTCGGCCTTCGTGGTGACTTGAAGAGGGAAAGGGTTGGAGACCCGGCTCTATGTGAGCTACCTCAACGAGGACGTAGATCTCGTGGTGAGATCGAACCTCGGGAAAAAATTTGTGTGTCTTGCGTCTCATTTACTTTAAATTTTGTTCATTAGATCACTTGAGTGCTAAACATCAACTTAAGGCAATTATAAGTTACACCTGCATTCTTATATTAATCTCAAGTACAAATATCAGTTGTTCTCATTTCCGCTGCTAAAGAAATTTATTTTCCCAAATCACACCTGATCAACACACATAATTTTTGCACACCGGACTAGTCCGCCCACACAACCGGACTAGTCCGGCCAACCTAGTTTTGACGGTTCTATTAAGTGTGTAGGAAATTCAAAAGGCCTATTCACCCCCCCCCCTCTAGGCCACATTCAGATGCTTAGAGCATAGGATACATCTGGGCATGTACACAGCATGACATACATGATGGATCCAATAGCTAAAGAATAAGGAATCACTCTCATCCTCTTTTGCTCATCAAGTGTTGAAAGACACTGACTCTTGCTCAGAGTAATGCCATGTGACATTGGCAAGAAACCTTTCATGGAATCTTGCATATTGAACCGATTCAATATCTTGTCAATGTATCTTGGCTTAATCCAATTAGCCCTTTAGATCTATCTCTATAGATCTTTATGCCCAAAATGTATGTTGTCTCTCCTAAATCCTTCATTGAGAAACTTTTTCTTAATGAGGATTTAACAGCATCAAGCATTAGAATGTCATTTCCGATCAATAATATGTCATCTACATATAAGATCAGAAATACAAGTGAGCTCTCAGAGAACTTCTTGTAAATACAAGGTTCTTCTACGTTCTTGAGGAAACCAAACCCTTTGACAACTTCATCAAAATGATGATTCCAACTCCGAGATGCTTGTTTCAATCCATAGATGGACTTTTGAAGTTTTCATATTTTACTAGCATTTTTTGGATCGGCAAAACCCTCAGGTTGTGTCATGTACACATGCTCAATCACACTTCCATTAAGAAAGGTTGTTTTGACATCCATCTGCCAAATTTCATAATCAAAAGTTGCAGCTATTGCTAGAAGAATCTGGGCAGACTTTAGCATTACGACGAGCGAGAGAGTTTCATCATAATAGACACCTTGAATTTGTTTGAAACCTTTCGCCACACCATCCATGTTAGTCTTTTTCTTGAAAATCCATTTACAATCGATAGGTCTTGTTGACGGTCCTTAAGTGTCATATTTAGACTGTCAATTCACCTCATAATGTGCACAAAAGAGAAACACAACATAGTGGTAGGGTTAAAAAACTAACCAATTCCATAAGTGTTGGTGTTCATTTGTATGCAGGTGAATTTAGACCCAAAATACCAAGACATGCGGGGAGTAATTTATAAAATTGGATTTTGACGAATCAGGCAATGCCACGTTTCATCACATGTATCAAATGGCCCACAAACAGAAGTACCCGAGGCCATCCAACGGTGTAGCACCCATATCAGTCAATGGGACCCACCTGGAAGTCACCCCGAGGAAGCACACAAGAAATGGTCAACTTTTCTGTTTGGCCGAGTAGGGGGTTCGGCCAAACCCTTCCTGGCGCCAAACTCGGCCTTCTACGTGTTGAGTCCCTGTGATGCCCTGATCATGTTGAAGGCTAATTCGCGCGCAATTTGTGGTGGCAACCACCCTTATCCCCCCTATAAATATAACCCCACACCTTACTTCACACACACACCAAAAAATAAGAATAGAATACCACTCCTAAGGTTTATAGTAGTCCTAGAGGCTGCCAAGTAGAAGGAGAGTGTGGTGAGAGTTTAGGAGAAGAAGGCTTGGGCTTGTCAAGTCCCTCTTCTACACTTGTATCCCTACAAAGGTGTACTCAAATCAAGTAAGCACTTTGTGAATTCAATTCAAGTTTTATTCTCAATTCATAGTAGTTTGCACAAGTAGTTACTTGCGGGTTCATTGCTTTAATTTATTGGAGGCTCTAGTTGTAGCTTTGTGTTCGAAACTATGACACCCGGTTCCGAAAATGAACCAAGTGAACACATATGTGTGCCCAGGACGTTCAACACACATACACGAGTGCAATCACAAAAGAGTATACAGAAAATTACCACAGAAAAAAATTAATTAAGCACTTTTATTACACAATGCATGATATCCTCGAATAGAAGCACTAATGAATATTAATGACAGTTTCAACTAATGCAGCGGAAATGAACTAAACTGATTAAGCAACTAAGAAGCTAAGCCTAAGGGCATAGCGCAACTCGAACACTCCACAGGCAAAGCTGACGGTAGACACGGCCTAGAACTCCGAATTGTCATTGTTATACTCCCAATCTTGACCGGCAACTGTTGGTGGGGGAATTGCAAGGGTGAGTACATGTCGTACTCAGCAAGTGTGGAAAGTATGACATGTAGATGATTCAAATGACGAATATAGATAATGGATAAGTGCTGAAAAGTACATTAAAACATTTGAAAAGAAATATATTATATGTATGTGAAGTAAACCCATCATAAACCATGTAGTTATCATAATACAAGTCCATATTTCATTACCATCATCCAAATTCCAGATTATTACCATCAATCGTATCCAATACCAGAACTTAATCCATAACCAGCCATAACCATAACCATAACATGTACCAAACCATCCCAATCCCAGGTTCCCTCTAATCATGTAGGTCATCCAGGCGCTCATAACCGGGAGCACGGCTATCATGATAGTTTATTAGACTCTGCAGAGTTTGTACCGCTTTACCCACGTGTTTGTGATTTCGTCACCCGTCAGTGCCTGAAGAATCTCCCTTATGCCAATTACACTTTCTTTGGTGTATGGCCAAGAGATCACAAAATAGCCGTTACAATGGGATTACTAGCTTATTTGGACCCCACTGAGGTTTCATCGGTGGTGATGCCTCCAACTGAGCTCATCTTCAACCAAGGGCCCCCTCTTGTGCCATTCGGATCCCAGGGTAGTCCCACCAACCATCAACAAACCCAATCCGACTACTCCTTCCCCGAGCATCCTTAATGTTCCAAATAGCACTGGCTAAGCCCTAATTAATCAGCTAGGCTGCACCCATACTTGGCCTCATGGTGGCACTATAGTCCTGGCTTATTCTCGCATGAACTGGTCCTTAGATCTAAAGCAAGAAACCACCATAGCATCCAACCCATCCACATACCAGGCTTGCTTAGATCATCCATTACAACATCATATTAACCAGTTCATGTTAATCATAATCGCATTAATACATAATTAAATAGTGTAGTTGTCTTCCCATCCCAATTAATTAAGCGAGGCAAAAGGTAAAAAGCCCTTCCCGTCTCTCTACCATAAATTCTAGGTGACAAGGGTGGTTTAACAAAGCTAGTAAACTTCCTACCATAGGATTCCCATCAAATTGACACAAGCATGCAGTTTCACAAACAAAACATTTATTTCAAAATAGGATCAATATGCTTCAAGGACACTTGCCTTGCTCTTGGGATTGGTTCGGGTCAAAGCCTTCAAACTCTTGGTGTTGTAGATCCTCTGCGGCACTCTCTAGCGCAAATTCGTCTAATCCGCACGATAAACATAAAAGACAAGAAACACAATCAAAGAGTGCACATACATTACTCAATATGACATGACATGCATGATTAATGCAATTGCAAGGTGGAACTTGTTAATGAGTTGCTTTTAATGATCACTAACTAGTTCTAATAGCTTTTAACAAGTTTATACAGGTTTGGATTTGATTCGATCTAATCTTGGAACTAATTCAACACAATTTAACCAGGAACATCGCACTAGTCCGCTAGGGACTGGACAAGTCCGCACTTTGCAGAACTGGTGAACTAGGGTTTTTTAGATCGACGCGAATTTGGAGATTTGGTGTTGAATTCACGTAAGGAAAAGGAATTATAAGGTATACCAGGTGTTTAGAACTCCAATGAATCAAGAATATTGGAGGCAACACTTGGATCTTGACGATCTAAGGTTGATGAAGAACTTGATGGTGAATTGTTGATGAAGAACGTGAACTTGGTGGAGATCTTGATCCTCTTTCATTTCCTCCTCTCTTCTTCTTGCTCTAGATCTCCTTCTCCCTCCTTGGTGGTGGCTATTCACGAGCTAGGGTTTGGGTGAGGTGGACAAGTGGCAAATAGATGTCAAGCCAAGGGGTGGGGTTGTTTATATAGAGGTGGAGGCTAGGGTTAGATGGATTTCGACTTTGAGATGAGTAGGGGTCGGTTTTAGAGTCCCACATGGGCTCTAAAGGAGTTAGGCACGACGTCCCTAGGCCCACTTAACGTAAAACCCAATAAACAAGTCGTGAAACAAAAGATCAACTCGGAGTCGCGATTTATTGGACAAGTCCGCAAAAGGGTCGGACTAGTCCGAAGTTAGACAAAGAGAAATCAGATAAGTCCGCTCTGGACATCAGACAAGTCCGATCTTATCCAGAGGGGAAAAAAGACAAGTCTGGTCAAAATAGGACAACTCCGACTTTAGTCAGAGGGGAAAAACGGACAAGTCCGCTAGAATACCGGACAAGTCCAGACAAGTCCAGGGACTTGGCAAATTTTCAAGGAAATGGAATATCAGACTAGTCCGCACAGGACCGGACAGGTACGAAAGTGTCCAGAGAGGAAAAAGGACTAGTCCGCAACAAAACAGACAAATCTGAAGGAAGTCAGAGAGAAATCGGACTAGTCCGCACCAAAACCGGACTAGTCCGCACTTCCCAGAATTCTTAAGTGCGGTTTTGTTTCTAATTCATTTAAAACTTCTTCCTTTTTATGTGGATTAATGTTAGACATGTATATGAACTTATGCAATGCATGATGGATGAAAATGAGGGTGTTACAAACCTACCCCCCTTAAAATGAATCTCGCCCTCGAGATTCAACGTGGAAGAGAAGAGATAGGGAAATTCCTTCTTGAGATCATCCTCCAACTCCCATGTTGCTTCCGATTCTGCGTGATGCTTCTATTGAACTTTACACCATCTAATAATCTTGTTCCTTGTGACTCTCTCCTTGGTTCCCATGATTTTGACTGGTTGCTCGACATAAGTCAAATCTGCCTCTAATTCCAATTCTTCCATTGTCACTTGTTCTTCTGGTACCCTCAAGCACTTCTTGAGTTGGGAAACATGAAACACATCATGAACATCCGATAAATGAGTTGGCATCTCCAACTTATAGGCTACTTCTCCCCTTTTGTCCAAAATCTCGAATGCCCCAATGTATCGAGGTGCTAGCTTTCCTCTTATGTTAAACCTCTTATGACCCCTCATTGGTGATACCTTGAGGTAAACAAAGTCTCCCACTTCAAAAGCTAGTTTCCTTCTCCTATTTTCCACATAGACTTTTTGCCTCGATTGAGCAGCCCTCAAGTTGCCGCGAATAACCTGAACTTGCTTTTCAGCTTCTAGTAACACATTCGGACAAAATACTTGAGTTTACCCTGTCTCATTCCAGAACAAAGGTGTCCTACACTTCCTTCCATAAAGTGCTTCATAGGGTGACATTTTCAAGCTTGCTTGGTAACTATTGTTGTAAGAAAACTCTTCATATGGCAAGCTCTTGTCCCAACTTTTCCCATGATTCAAAGCACAAGCTCTTAACATATCCTCCAAAATTTGATTGGTCCTCTCAGTTTGTCCATCCATTTGAGGGTGATATGTTGACCTGAAATTTAACCTTGTTCCCAATGCTTCATGAAGTTTTTGCCAAAACCTGGAGGTAAACTGAGAACCTCTATCCGATACTATCTTCTTCGGAACCCCATGTCAGCATACAATGTGCTCCATATATAGCTCAGCCAGCTTTGTGGTGGTATAGGTGGTCTTGACAGGAACAAAATGAGCTGATTTGGTCAATCAATCCACGATTACCCAAATAGAGTCATAACCGGACTGAGTACGTGGTAGTCCGACTATAAAGTCCATACCAATTTCTTCCCACTTTCACTCTGGAATCTTCAATGGATGCAACAATCTGGCTAGCCTTTGGTGTTCCACCTTGACTCGTTGGCACACATCACACAAGGTTACATATTCAGCTATGTCCTTTCCATGCTAGCCCACCAATAGCACGTCTTCAAGTCTTTGTACATCTTTGTACAACCGGGGTGGATTGAGTATGGCGAGTCATGTGCCTCCTTTAGTATTGTCTCCTGAATACGCTTCACATTAGGCACGACAATCCTTTTTCCAAGCCATAGGGTACCATGTTCATCCTCATCAAATCTTAATTCTCTTCCCTCTTGGGTCCTTTCCTTGATTTCCTGAATCTCCTCATCCTTTGTTAGGCCCTCTCGAATTTCTTGCTCCAACGTCGGATTTAACTCCATCATCCCCATCTCATTGATGAATCGGAGTTTCAATCGTTCAAACTCCTTACATAACTCGGATGGCAGCCCTTGAATCGTGAGTTGATGACTTACTCCTTTTCAACTCAAGGCGTCGGCCACTACATTGGCTTTTCCCGGATGATAATTGATTCCCAAATCATAATCCTTGATGAGCTCCAACCATCTTCGTTGCCTCAAATTCAGGTCCGTTTGTGTGAATAAGTACTTGAGAGTCTTATGATCCGTATAAATTTCACACCTATGTCCAAGGATGTAGTGTCTCCAAATTTTCAACGTGTGTACCACAGCTGCAAGTTCCAAATCATGTGTTGGGTAATTCTGCTCACGTTTCTTCAATTGTCTTGATGCATATGCAACCATTTGACCTTCTTTCATGAGCACACATCCAAGTCCTTGCCTCGATGCATCACAATATATGTCGAAACTCTTGCTTACATCCGGCAAAACCAAAACTGGGCCTGTTGTTAACCTTTTATTCAACTCCTCAAAACTGTTTTGACAAGCTTCAGTCCATCGGAAAGCCTTTCCCTTCATTAGCAACTCCGTCATGGGCTTGGCTATCTTGGAAAAGTCCTTGATGAATCGACGGTAATATCCAGCCATTTCAAGAAAACTCCTTATTTCCTTTATGTTTTGCGGCGGTTAGCATTTCAACACGTCCCTCACTTTTCTATGGACAACCGATACTCCTCCTCCTGAGATGATATGACCCAAAAACGACACCTCCCTTAAGCAAAACTAACACTTGTTGAACTTAGCATACAATTGGTGCTCTCTCAATTTTTGCAACGTGAGCCTCAAGTGTTCCTCATGTTCCTTATCATCCTTTGAGTAGATCATAATGTCATCAATGAACACCACAACAAACTTATCCAAGTACTCCATGAATACCTTATTCATGGGGTACATAAAGTAGGCAGGCGCATTTGTCAATCCAAAGGACATCACGGTGTACTCATAAGATCCATATCGTGTCCTCAAAGCTGTCTTGGGTATGTCCAATGGTCTAATATTCATTTGAATGTATCTCGACCTCAAATCAATCTTGGAGAAGACACAAGCACCCTTCATCTGATGGAACAAATCTTCTATGCATGGCAAGGTGTACTTGTTCTTGATGGTCACTTTGTTGAGGGCTCGGTAGTCCACACACATCCTTTGTAATCCATCCTTCTTATCCACGAAAAGAACGGGCTCTCCCCAAGGCGAAAAGTTGGGGCGAATAAAACCCTTCTCTAGTTGCTCTTGAATCTGCTTCTTGAGCTCCGCTAATTCCTTGGGAGGCAACCTATACAACCTCTTAGCTATAGGTGCAGTTCCAGTTATTAAATCAATAATGAATTCAGTGTCTCGGTCAGGAGTCATACCTGGCAACTCTTCCGGGAACACATCCAAGAATTCACACACCACTGGAATCTCCTCAATTGTGGCACCACCCATATGCTTCAGCTCCAATTGTTTCGGTGCGTGTTGAGATGCTTGAAACTTTACGATGATCCCTTCCTCATTAGTCAACTTCACCATCTTCGTGGCACATTCAATGACTCCATTGTGCTTCCTCAACCAGTCCATACCAAGTATAATGTCCAATCCTTGAGAATCCAAGACAACGAGGTTGGCAAAGAAGTCTACCCCCATTATTCTAAGGCTTACTTTTGGACATACTATATTTGACCTTATCTCCGCTTCAGGAGACTTAACCAATAGAGTAAACTTCATATGAGAGATAGGCAAACTATACTCGACAACATATTTTGATGCAATGAATGAATGTGATGCTCCAGAATCAAATAACATAGTTGTCGGGTTGGAGTTTGCGAGGAACATACCAATCACCACGTCATCCGCTTGTTGAGCATCCTCCATAGAGACAAGGTTCACGTTGCCACGAGCAAAATTATGATGTCCACGGTTTCCCTGCGGCTGTCCTCCATTGGGTCTTGGGTTTTGCCTCGACACATTGCTTCCTTGACCAAGGTCTGACTCAGGACATTGATGTGCAAAGTGTCCAGCTTCTCCACAAGTATAGCACTTCTTTGTTGCGACAGAATTGGGACGGACTTGATTCTGCGCATTTACACCAGGAAAGTTGGCACGAGGTGCATAAGGCAGTGGAGGCCTAGGTGCTTGCATGACAGGGCACCGCTGCACAAACTGAGCTGGGCCTGGTGCATAACCAGGGCGTGGTACAAGAGCAGAAGAGCTATAATAAGGCGCATTTGGCGGTGCAAAGCGAGGGCGCACATTACTTCCTGGTTGCTGTCCTTGATATGGCGCCTTCCTCTTGTTGTCTTGCTCCATCTCACGGACCTTGTTCTCCACAACAATTGCTTTGTCCACAAGCTTCTGAAAGTTGGCATAGTCACAATTGAGCAATTGCACTTGGATCTCATTGTTCAAGCCTCTCATGAACAAATATTGTTTTCGGCTGTCTCGGCTGTACCTTGAAAGTTGAGTGAATTTGTTGAGGTATTCACCCACACTCGATCTTCCTTGCCTTAGTTCTCAAATTCTTGCCTCTTCAAGATCATAACTCCTTCCGGCACATAATGAGAATGGAAGCTCCCCTTGAATTCGGCCCAGGTAATCCTCTCCTGATTCTCATCAGCATTGCAATAGGCATCCCACCAATTCGCAGCTGCTCCAACTAGTTGATGAGAAGCAAGTAGAACCTTCTCCCAGTCGCTGCATTGGACAATAGCTAGCTTCTTCTCCACAGACTCGAGCCAATCATCGGCATCAATAGGGTCAGCGGCTTGAGCAAAGGTTGGCGGCCTAGTCCTCATAAACTCTCCCAACTGTTTATGAGGAGGTGAGGGTGGCGGTGGAGGCATGTGGGGTTGATTGTTGATGTCACCAGCCTACAGTTGTCCCATAGTTTGTATCATGGTCTGCATGAGCTGGTTCTGCATAGCCAAAAGCTGATCAATGTTGATAGCTCCATGATCAGGTCCTTGTCCATTGTTGTTCTCAAGTGCTCCATTGTTCTCCTCCTCATCATTGCCATCCCTCTGGTTGCGAGTCCTCACCATCTGAAGAAAAGCAAGGGATAAGAATTTAGAAATCATCCCCAACTATATGCATCAAAGGATATGAAACTAAGCAACTAGCTGTACTCGCCTAGGTGGACATGGCAATGCAAAAGCATCCCAAAATCCTCTATTAGGCACACCAGAAAACAATATATAGCAACAGCACATCAAACAAGAACACATCGATTCCTGAGTGCTCCTAAGTGCTCTAGAGTGTCCATTCTATCTAGGTTGCGTCCTACGGTAAACCTGTGGCTCCAATACCAATCTGTGACACCCGGTTCCGAAAATGAACCAAGTGAACGCATATGTGTGCCCAGGACGTTCAACACACATATACGAGTGCAATCACAAAAGAGTATACAGAATATTACCACATAAACAAAATTAATAAAGCCCTTTAATTACACGATGCATAATATCCTCAAATACAAGAACTAATGAATATTAATGACAGTTTCAACTATTGCAGCGGAAATGAACTAAACTGATTAAGCAACTAAGCAACTAAGCACAAGGGTAAAGCACAGCTCCAACACTCCACACGCAAAGCTGACGGTAGACACGACCTAGAACTGCATTATCATCGTTATACTCCCAATCCTGACCTACAACTGTTGGTGGGGGGATTGCAAGGGTGAGTACATGTCCTACTCAGCAAGTGTGGAAAGTATGACATGTAGCTGATTCAAATGACGAATATAAATAATGGATAAGTGCTGAAAAGTACATTAAAACATTTGAAAAGCAATATATTATATGTATGTTTAGTAAACCCATCATAAACTATGTAGTTATCATAATACAAGTCCATATTTCATTACCATCATCCAAATTCCAGATTATTACTATCAATCATATCCAATACCAGAACTTAATCCATAACCAGCCATAACCATAACCATAACCATAACCTGTACCAAACCATCCCAATCCCAGGTTCCCTCTAATCATGTAGGTCATCCAGGCGCTTATAACCAGGAGCACGGCTATCATGATAGTTTATTAGACTCTGCAGAGTTTGCACCACTTTACCCACATGTTTGTGATTTCATCACCCGTCGACGACTGAAGAACCTCCCTTATGCCAATTACACTTCCTTTGGTGTATGGCAAAGAGATCACAAAATATCCTTTACAAAGGGATTACTAGCCTATTTAGACCCCACTAAGGTATCACCGGTTACGATGCCTCCAACTGAGTACATCTTCAACCAAGGGCCCCCTCTTGTGCCATTCGGATCCCAGGGTAGTCCCACCAATCATCAACAAACCCAATCCAACTACTCCTTCCCCGAGCATCCTTAATGGTTCAAATAGCACTGGCAAAGCCCTAATTAATCAGCTACGCCGCACCCATACTTGCCCTCGTGGTGACACGTAGTCCTGGCTTATTCTCGCATGAACCGGTCCTTAGATCTAAAGCAAGCAACCACCATAGCATCCAACCCATCCACATACCAGGATTGCTTAGATCACCCATTACCACATCATATTAACCAATTCATGTTAATCATAATCTCATTAATACATAATTAAATATTGTAGTTGTCTTCCCATCCCAATTAAATAAGCGAGGCAAAAGGTAAAAAGCCCTTCCCCACTCTCTACCATAAATTCCAGGTGACATGGGTGGTTTAACAAAGCTAGTAAACTTCCTACCTTAGGATTCCTATCAAATTGACACAAGCATGCAGTTTCGCAAACAAAACATTTATTTCAAAATAGGATCAATATGCTTCAAGGACACTTGTCTTGCTCTTGGGAATGGTTCGGGTCAAAGCCTTCAAACTCTTGGTGCTGTAGATCCTCTTCGACACTCTCTAGCGCAAATCCGTCTAAGCCTCACAATAAACATAAAACACAAAAAACACAATCAAAGAGTGCACATATATTACTTAATATGACATCACATGCATGATTAATGCAATTGCAAGGTGGAACTTGTTAATGAGTTGCTTTTAATGATCACTAACTAATTCTAATAGCTTTTAACAAGTTTATACAGGTTTGGATTTGATTCTATCTAATCTTGGAACTAATTCAACATAACTTAACCAGGAACATCGGACTAGTCCGCTAAGGACCGAACAAGTCTGCACTTCGTAGAACTGGCGAACTAGGGTTTTCTAGATTGATGTGAATTTGGAGATTTGGGATTGAATTCATGTAAGTAAAAGGAAGTAGAAGGTATACCAGGTGTTTAGAACTCCAAGGAATCATGAATATTGGAGGCAACACTTGGATCTTGACGATCTAGGGTTGATGAAGAACTTGATGGTGAATTGTTGACGAAGAACGCGAACTTGGTGGACATCTTGATCCTCTTTCGTTTCCTATTCTTCTTCTTGTTGTAGATCTCTTTCTCCCTCCTTGGTGGCCGCTATTCACGAGCTAGGGTTTGGGTGAGGTGGAAAAGTGGCAAATAGATGTCAAGCCAAGGGGTGGGGTTGTTTATATAGAGGTGGAGGCTAGGGTTAGATGGATTTCGAGTTTGAGATGAGTAGGTGTCCGTTTTAGAGTCCAACATGGGCTCTAAAAGAGTTAGGCACGACGTCCCTAGGCCCACTTAACGTAAAACCCAAGAAACAAGTCGTGAAACAAAAGATCAACTCGGAGTCGCGATTTATCTGACAAGTCCACAAAAGGGTGAGACTAGTCCGAAGTTAGATAGAGATAAATCAGACAAGTCCGCTCTGGACATCGGACAAGTCCGATCTTATCCAGAGGGGAAAAACAGACAAGTCTAGCAGAAATCGGACAAGTACGACTTTAGTCAGAGGGGAAAATGGACAAGTCTGCTAGAATACCAGACAAGTCCGGACAAGTCCAGGGACTTGGCAAATTTTCAAGGAATTGGAATACCGGACTAGTCTACACAGGACCGGACAAGTCCAAAAGTGTCCAGAGAGGAAAACATAGTTCGCAGCAAAACGGACAAGTCCGAAGGAAGTGAGAGAGAAATCAGACTAGTCCGCACCAAAACCGGACTATTCGGCACTTCCGAGAATTCTTAAGTGCGGTTTTATTTCTAATTGATTTTAAAATTGTTCATTTTTATGTGGATTAATGTTAGACATGTATATGAACTTATGAAATGCATGATGGATAAAAATGAGGGTGTTACAGAAACAACTAGAGTTGTGATTTAGAACGTAAGTGTGGTGCTTAGGTTAGAAGTCACTAGTGAATATCTCATAGACCCACGGATTGAAGAGGTAGGCAGTAGGTGGTAACATCCCTATCTATCCTTCGTTATCCTCCACGTTCGGCTATGCCATAGACTCTTGGCGGGAGTCGTTCTAGTATTGCTAGGGGTAAACCCGTGCCCGAAGCAAGCAGCTACTTCAAATTCTTTTGAATTAGAATCAATACTTTGAATTCCTCTCTCTTCCTTGCCTACAAAGCAACTTTGTGTCCTTGGATGAATTAGTTCGTAAGATTACACACACGTTCCTTGGATTCAATACCCTTGGAATACTCTCTTAAGGGGAAGTTATACACGACAGTTTTCGCGCGCTTGCGGATTTTTATCTGTGACGTAAGAAACATCAACAGGTCTCACACATTTGATTGGGTCAACCAAATTCCAAATTTGATTCTCATGCATGGATTCAATTTCAGATTCCATGGCTCCAAACCATTTCTCAGAGTCGAGTCCCTTTATTGCTTTGGTTTAGGTCGTGGGCCTTTTATTGTCTAACAATACCATGTCATGTTGCTCTGTGGTTAGAAGCGTTAACTTTTCAGTCGCACGACGTGTCCGCGTAGACCTTCATGAGGCTGGTGTTTCATCAACTGGTTGCACAATATAATGTACATATTGTATAGGATCAGTGGGTGCTGAAATATTTTGAGGTATTTGAATTTCTTCAAGATGCACCTTGCTCCCACTGACTCCTTTTGAGAGAAACTCTTTCTCCAAGAAGACACCATTGCAAGCGGTAAACACTTTACCCTCTCTTTTATTATAAAAATATTATCCTTTGGTTTCCCTAGGATATCCCACAAAGAAGCATTTGTCTGATTTGGGAGTGAGTTTGTCTAACATCAAAGGTTTGACATAAGCATCACATCCCCAAACATTGAGGAATGACAATCTGGAATGTTTCCTGTTCTACATCTCATATGGTGTAAATGCAGCAGTTTCAAGAGCATAACCCCAAAAGGATAGTGGAAGATATGTTTGACTCATCATCAACCTAACCATGCCTAACAAGATTTGGTTCCTCCACTTGGACACCCCACTCCATTGAGGCATTCTAGGTGGAGTCAACTGTGGAACAATTCCACATTATTGTAAATGATCATAAAAGTCATGGCTCAAATATTCACCTCCAATATCAGATCATAGAAGTTTAATTGTCTTGCCCATTTGATTTTGTACTTGATTTTGAAATTCTTTGAACTTCTCAAAGGATTCTGACTTGTGCCTGATTAGATAGACATATCCATATCTACTAAACTCATCGGTAAAAGTGATTAAGTACTGAAAACCACCTCTAGCTATTGAACTCAATGTCCACATACATCAGTATGCATAAGTCCTAACAAGTCACTCGCCCTCTCACTTTGACCAATGAAGGGTGCTTTGGTCATCTTCCCAAGCAAACAAGACTCGCATGTGTCATGTGATTCAAAATCAAATGAGCTTAGTAAACAATCTTTATAGAGTTTTTCAATGTGTTTCTCATTTATATGACCTAAGCGACAATGTCAAATAAAAGTGGGATTTAGATCATTTCGTTGAGCCCTTTTAGTATTAATGTTACAAATTGTTTTATTCTCAAGATCAAAATTATATAATCCATTCATTAATGGACACTGAGCATAGAAATATTATTATAACAAATAGAACAACATTTGTTCTTTATTACAATCTCATAACCATAAACTTCTTTAAATATGAAGAGGAGATAATGTTCTTGATCAAAGTAGGAATGCAATAACAATTATTCAATTCCAAAACTAATCCTAAGGGTAATGACAAGTGGTAGGTCCCGACAGCTATGACTGTAACCTTTGCTCCACTGCTGACACGAACATCCAATTCACCTTTTGCAAATCATCTAGTCTCACTTAGACCCTACAACGACTTGCAAGTGTGAGTCATTGATCCAGTATCAAATACCCATGATTCACCAGAAGATGTAGCAATATTAATTTCTATAACATTTATACATGAAGTGGAAGTCTCTCTTCCCTTCTTCTTCTTCAGATCCTCCAAGTACTTCTTGCAGTTCATAGACCAATGCCCCTTAGCATGACAGTGAAAGCATTCATCATCACGAGAAGGGCCAGATTTGCCCTTTATCTTAGACTTTAAGCATGAGGGCTCATCGGGAACCTTTCCCTTGCCTTTGCCATTAGGATGCGTCACACGCTTCCTCTTTTTATTCTCCTTTTGAACCATCATCACATGAGTGGCATTTTTCTTAATGCTTTCTTCGGTTGTTTTAAGCATCCCATGCAATTTAGCCAATGTTTTCTCCATGCCATTCATTTGATAAATCAATATAAATAGCTCGTAGCTCGGTGGAAGCGACTGGATAACAACGTCAATAACCAAAATATCCTTGAGTTCAGAACCAAGTTTGCCCAAAGTCTCAATGTAACCAATCATTTTGATTACATGAGGGCTGAACCAGCTACCCTCGGCCAACTTGCTTGAGAACAAGGACTTTGAGATGTTGTATCTCTCAGTCCTAGCTTAGTCCTCAAACATTCCACGCAGCCCCTCAATCATAGAATAAGCATTTGTATGCTCATTTTTGCAGATCAGGGGATATAGTGGTGAGCATGAGGCACCTTACATTAAGCGCATCATCGCAGTGCTTCTGATAAGCTCCTACGTGCCGCAGCAGTTGCATTAGCTGGGAGGTCATCTGGGTATGGTTGCAGAAGAACGTACTCGGTTTTCTCTAGCCTAAGAACGATTCTCAGGTTGCGGTACCAATCGATAAAGTTATCTCAACTGAGCTTTTCCTTTTCCAGCATAGACCGCAAATTAAAATCGGAATTGTTACTAGCAGACATGATCTACAACAGAAATAAATACCCAAGGTTTTAGCACTATGTTATGTACCAATCTTCTATTAATAGTTTCATAAAAAACATCACCACTATATGAGTATTTTCCTCCCTCTAATGACATATAGTGGTCCAAGATCCATATTCACTAATTCTTAGAGAGCTTTGGCTTCACTGCTAGGAAATTAGTGATATAGGTAAACAACAATTGTTAATTATATCCCTATATGACTCTTGTTTGTTGGGTGACATCAAATGCCTTGGATCCCAACTCTATGCCATAAAGACCAAAACTATTTTGATAGCTTTGTTGAGTAAACCAACACTATTCATGTGAATGTCCAACATTCACCCTATGTATTATGATAGATGATGATATTTGCTTTAACAAACCTACCATACAATGATCAAAACAACATAGGCGCGGCTATTGGTAAATGACATCAAATACTCAACTTTTACGATGGAAGCTATTCTATCATGATAAAACATCCATCATATGAAAAGCATGAAAAGAATAGTAATACGTAAACATCACACACATATGATCATATCACATTGTGAATAGTATGACCTTTAGAATCATAGTGGTCTCCATCGCCATGGTTCCCTCATGATCTACGCTGCCATGCCTCCCTTCTTGTGGTGATCACCATCTCCACAATGCTTGAAGACATCTCCATGAACGTAAAAGAAGCTAATACATCTAATAGTTATCAAATAAATTATATGAGAGATCAAGCAATACAGGTCGACTTGCAGGTCCTTATACAATAATGTGACCACCTCAACCCGGTTGTGTTAAATTTGCAACATGCAGGCTGCATGAATATTACACAAAGATCATCACATCACATTAAGGCCATACATTCACATCATTCTCTACGAAAACGAGTTAAGCGGAGAACGGTTTCTAGAGCAAAACTGTCAAAGTGTAGACTAAGACATTTCCCCCGGTACTACTAAGAAGTAGTCCGTGTAGGTTCGTATTTAGACGGGGTGCTAATCAAGATCAAGAAAAGGGTGAATACAAGGGATTTTTACGTGGTCCGGGCTGCCTGAGCGTAATACCATACTCCACGGAGTGTGTGTTGCTTGTATGAGTATACGTAAGCTTGAGCTTAGTCTGCTATGGAATCAGTTGAGTCTCTACAGTGTAGTGCAACCCTATTATATGCAAAGGATTGGCTGTTACAGTGTGCGCACTGGCTCGACCTGTGGCCCTGGCTGTAATAACTGCTCTATACATGATCTATGGTGTTAAGGGTGGTTAATAGCGTAATAATGTGCCTTAATGATAGCGTTATCGGTCTTAACAGTCCTCTGATTGTGAGTTATTAATATAGCATTAATGACGTGTTAACCAGGTCTTGTAACGGCCTATTGATAGCCCTTGAATGTTCATGCCGTTAGAGATCTTGTTGTCTTCCTGTTGTAGACATAGGTCCGGGTGTTGACACGTGGCAGGGTTGGACCTTCCCCTGTCGGGGAGGCAGCTCCGGCGTCCCAGGACACGTGGCAGCACCGGAGCCACTCTAAGGAGGGTAGCAGGTCCGGTACTGCAGGAGATGTGGCAGCACCGAAGCCACCCTATAGAGGGAGGTGGGTCCGGCTCTGCAGGACACATGGCAGCACTAGAGCCACCCTAAGGAGGGAGGCACGTCCGGCACTACGGGACACATGTTGCATTTGGAAGTCCACAATACTAGAAGGTGGCACTCGATGCATCTTCTTCTGATATGATGGGATACCTGGTATTCAGGGTATCGACAGAAATGATATTATGTAATCGCTATAGCAGACACCAAACAGAATTACATAGATCGCATCTATGAAATCACAATGAAAATCTCATCGGATTGATCAAATAAACTTGAATTCGAGCCATTCAGAATGCCTCAATTTTCAATGTGACCAGTTATACAGGAGAAGATCACGACACATGACTGTGGTCTGTTGGCTCAATCTGTTACCTATGTACACGATTAGTCTCGATGTTGATTCCAGCCTATAGGGACATGTTGCGCACACATCAAAGAAGGAGCGTGAACTAACCCTTTAGTTATACGATTGCAATCTACTCTAACCAATTCCAAACCCACTACATAAGAAACACAAATAGGAGACAAAGATGAGAGACGCGCTAAAAGGCGAGCATCTCTGTAAGGTTAAGTGAGATGCCGCCCGCTTCAGCGAGGATCTGACATGGCTCAGTCGAACGTACAAGGAGACATGTTGCAGTAAATCCCATCTCAGTTATTTAGGTATCTGAGACGCGTCCTCCTCTTCCTCCTATGGGAGACGCGCGTCCACAAAGCGCGTCTCCTATTTTCGAAGGAAAAGAGACGTACTTTACCCAAAGCTCGTCTCCTTTGTCCTTAGGTTACAGACATGAGCACGTTGTTGAACGATGATTCATTCATTCACAGTTGAAGACAAAAGATAATTCATCACAGATGAACATAAATACATTTATTAACAATATATCAGAAAACACAAGAAAAAATACAAGACACAAGAAAAGAAAAAACAACATACACTAAAAACAACAAAATAAAACCTAAATCCTATTCCTCCTCTCCCTCCTCCTCCTCTGGCGGCCATCCCGGCACCGTTGCAATAGGAGTCCTGGCCGGCTGCTCCGCCGGCTGCTCCAGCGGGTCAGGATCCGGCGATGGAACCTCGCGACCGAGGTTCCTCGCCATCGCCGCTAGGATACTACGGCCCTCGACGCAGAGCACCTCGGCTATCGTCTCGAGCAGCCTCTAGAACTGGTCAAACAGCGTGTCGAACAGCATCTCGAGCAGCTCTTTGTTGAGCTTCTTGGGGGAGCTACAACACTGTTTCTCGCAGGATAGCTCCCTCGATGGGCTTGGCGGCGGAACGTTGGCCATGGTGGGTTGTCTGAGCGGAACGAAGCGAAGAGGAAAAATTGATGGCGCTTTATATAAGGTTTGTGCCGTAACGCAAAATTGAGACGCGCTTCCCAGCGAAGCGCATCTCCTATGATCGACGTCTCCCTCTCCTCTGCTAAAAGAGAGACGCACTCTAATGGAAAGTGGGTCTCTAATTCCACATGTCACCTTTAGCTTCGTGATTTTCTCCATTTTGCTTCGATTCACTGTTGATATCATACATCACTAAACTCAGAGCACATTCACACTTGATAACTAAATCATTCACTTGTCCAGAATATAATCAAATCCTTCCTTATGATACATGAGGAACACGATGAACACACCACACATTCATTCATTCAAACAGTTGAAGAACACACAAGATAATATTCAATCACATATATAAACAAAGATAGAATTCATTCATTAACAATATTTACAAAACAGAAGCAACTAAAAACAACAAAGAAAAACTAAATCCTACTCCTGCTCCTGCTCCTCCTCCTCCTCCTCCAGATCCTCCTCATCCTCATCCTCCGGCGGCGACCCCGGCGCCGGTGCAACAGGAGCCTGGGCTGGCTGCGCAGGCTGCCCCGGCTGCATCGGCGGTGCAACCCAGAGAACGAGGTTGCTCTCCGTCGCCTCCACCAGGTTTGTCAAGAAGAACAAGCACAATATGAGTTTAACCATTTTCCTCCTATTAATGATTCTCCTATGTAGACTGACTAAGAAGGTGGTTACTACCTCCTGACAATCTCCTTCTCAGAGGACTATCCATTGGTGCCTCCAAGATGCGCCTTTCCAAGTGGTTTCTTCCACCCAAATGTCCATCGCTCAGGAGCACTCTGCATTGGGATTCTTGATCAAGAGACTGTAAGACAGACCTATTTTGCTCATGTAATTAGTAATTGTTGCCGAACTTATATGAACTGGTTTCTTATGTTGCTTAAATTGATATTTCGTAGGGGTGGTGCACTGGTTTTACAATCAAAACTATACTACTTGAAGTTCAGTATTTGCTGCATCAGCCAAATGTGCCCGATGTTGAAAATGGTTGCTATAATCTACTTATCAAGGTTAGACACTTTGTGTTAGTGACCAATGTAGGTTATTCATTCCTCCTTCGACATTTGTTAATTTAAAGAATGTTAATATTTTTAGGATCCAGGGCAATATAAGAGACGTGTTCAGGAGCAAGCTAGATGGTACAATTTAAATTGATCAATGAGAGCTTTAGGAATAAGTTTAGATTCGGAATTATTTAGAGGGCACGCAATGTATGAACTATGAAATTCATTAGGTTGCAAATTATCTCTGAATTGCAATGTCATTGCGTTTGTTTATCCCTGAATTCTAATTAATCCGTGAATTGCAATGTCTTTGCGTTTGTTTATCCCTGCAACGGACGTACAGGATGTCGTGCGAGTGGCGATAGGGTGAAGAGTGCATGAGAGACGAACTTTAGAAGGGTGTGTCTCAGATACCTAAAATCCGGCAAAAGGGAGACGCGCCTTACTCGGGCTCATCTTCAATTTTTTCCAAAGATCTTTTGTCCCACCTCGTAAAGCTAAGCACGTTGCAACGATCGTATAAGGCATTACGCACAGTTGCCAGTTGGAAACGTCGGAATGTCCTGGATGTTGTTCTCGCTTCAGCACACCGTGGTGCATCTAGGGCAATCCAACATTTCTGAGTCCACAAAATAATGCAAGACGAGCCTTTCAGTGGCGCGTCTCTGATTTACGCCAAAGTTCTTTTGTTCCACCTCAAAAAGTTGAGCGCAATGCAACGATCATATAAGGCATTGCACACAGTTGCCAGTTGGACACGCCGGAATGTCCTGGATGTTGTTCCTGGCTTCAGCACACCGTGGCGCATCTAGGACACAGCGGTGTGTCCGGGGCCACAAAATAATGAGAGACGCGCCTTACATTAGCGTGTCTCCGATTTACGCCGAAGACCTTTTGTGCCACCTCGGAAAGCTGAGCGCAATGCAACTATCATATAAGGCATAGCGCACAGTTGCCAGTGGTACATCCCGCATGCGAAAGATGTTCCCGTCTTCAGCACACCGTGGCTTTTTTTTCATGCGGGAAAATTCCTTGTGCGAAAGATGACAATGCGAGACGTGCGTTATATATGTGCATCTCTGAGTTTTATTTTAAACTCCTCGAGTGCTCTATGGCAAAAATTTGGCGCTCTCTCGACCAAAGAACACTGAAATGTGAGAGACGAGTGCTATTTTTATCCATCGCGCACTCTCTCCCAACATTTGGCAGAAATTTTTAGCTCCCGCACGCTCTCTCGACCTAGAAACCACAGCTCCAGAGCACGCCACTGCCATCGACCCCGACCTTCGCGTCATCAGAGAGTTGAGAACGCTGGACCACGCCGGCTCGTCCCATGTCCCCAGAGCACGCCACCGCCATCCCTCTTTCTCAACTCCCTTTTCGTCATTGTCGTGCTGCCGTCGTTGACCCCTACCCCGTCGTCAACCCCGACCTTCGTCATCAGAGAGTTGAGCACGCTGGAGCACGCCGCTGCCTTGACACCGACCTCGGTAATCGGTATGAGCATGCCACCACCTTCACATAAGTGGAAATGTTCTCCCTATCCCCGGAGCGCGCCGTCCTACTGTCATTAGAGAGTTGAGGAACCGCCACTCCGGCGCCTCCGCCAGCTCGTCTCGGAGCACGCCACCTCGTCCCCTGTGATTTTATTGAATTTGAGGATGAAGGCTCATTGATAATGAAGTCATTGATCCAAAGGGAGAATTTTCATTATGGTATACATTCATCTTCCTTGTTTATGTGCAATGCCGAAGTAATATATTTGTTTTGATAATCAATGTATATAATGAATTCTGATTTGCAAACCCTTGAAGCTGCAGGAACATTAGTTGACACTAGCATTCGATATCCCAGTGAGTTTGATTTCTACCTGGAATCAAGGTGCATATGCTGGAATCAGGCTATAAATGCATCAGTGGAGTGTAAATTTTTTGTTTTTTTCGGGGGACAAGCACACCAGCTCACTACCATGTCCTTTACCATGATAACAATTTCTCTGCTGATGCTTTGCAGATGCTCACCAACTTCCTGTGCTACAAGTAAGCTCGGTTCTCCATTCACTAACAGATATTTGCTACCTTATGTGACTGGTTAAGCGAATGTGATTGCAATTGGTAATGTTTTATATGATTTCTGTGATTTTATTGAATTTGAGGATGTCTTAGTTGGAGCATTAGAGGCCATGAAGGATCATCATTAATGAATTCATTGATCGGGAGAATTTTTATTATGATATACAAGATTATATGATGACAGTTATGATGTGTGTAATTAGTTATATTGTAATTAGGATGAACAATCTTTGTTGTGTAATTAGTATACTTGATAACCACGATTGACACTTTATTAATATTTTATTGGTCAATATAATTTAAGGTGTGATCTTTTTGGCTATACATATATTCATGAACAGTATGTTGCTAACACTGGTAATACGGCTGCCAAATCCTGGCTAGCTCCAGGATGCAGCCGACAATCAGGATAATCAGGGGTGGAGGCACCTAATAGGAGACCCTGCCTTTAAACAATCCGCGACGAGCTATAGCAAAGAGCGTCTCGGATAACCTACATAAAGGAGACAATCTTCCATAAAGCCCGTAAAGATAAGTTAATAAATTTGCGACACTCTACAATATAGATCATCTTGGATCAGCCAATATATTTGTGACGCACTTCATAAGGGTCTGTCACGCATGTATGCTGATGGACGACACGCGCCACAGGCGTCTCCAATGAACCCGTAAAGTCCGTCTGTTATGACACAAAGAAAGGAAATGTGCTTCTTTTAAGCATGTCTCGCACCTAATCTGATCGGCGACGCACCTTGTCGCCCGTCTCTGATGATAACATAACGCGAGACGCAACGACGGAGACGCACAATTTGTTCATCTCCCTTCTTCTTTCGGGCACATTTCGTATGAGCCTTTCTTACGTAGTGACCCAAAAAACTGTACAATAAAAATTTATCATATGAACATGTCCGCGGTAGATCACATCTACTAACAAGATCTAGACCAAAAACTACGCAAGTCGGCTCTGATGCCCCTGTTGGGAAATCGGCGGTACGCTACTCTAGCAATTCTACTGGATCACCCAGGAAACATGCGAGTATGAAGGTCATAGATCCTTACCACTAGACGCGCAACGCAGCGGAACATAGATGCGTATCAGTGTAGGGGAAGTAGACGATCACGTTCGTCTCCTCCTTGTAGTCGTCACGGCAGCAACAACGTGATGTCATAGACCGTCTCTTCATTGTCCTCATCATAGCAACGCCGTCACGTCACTGTAGCCGATCAACGCAGCAGTAGAAGCAGCGCCTCCACGGGGTCCACACATTCGGAGAGGAACGCTGTGCGTCAGGGTGCTAACACCGCGCGCACGACAAGAGAGTCGGCGTGAGGCCTGCGAGGGGTGGCAGCTAGGCAGTCACATGGTAGAGTATTTTGCCCCTAACCTTACCCCTCATATGTATAGGCACACTAATAGGATTTTAGATCGCAAGCCCATTAATACAATAATCGGTTGTGGATCAAATATCCAACAAGCCTTAATCCGTATTGTTATAATTGCCTCTTGGGCATATCATCAACATACTATTCTATCTTTTAAAACCATTTATTTTTCCTCCTTTGATGGTTGAGGTGACAATGTTGAAGCCCATTTTTTAAGTCTCTCTAATCCGTACGATTGTAATATTCATTCATAAGTGTACTTATGCACACAAACCACACACCCACACACATATCTTACCCTAAAACTACACATAGTCTAGAAGATGAAGCCTTTCGAAAGATCAGAAAAGTCCTCATAATCTGGTGCTCAACAGGGATGCTACTTTTCCTTTGTGACTTCACGTGTGGGAGACTATTGCAGAAAATATTTATTATAGGGGACAAGCTCCGGCACGAAAATCTATGTCGAGCCAAGTTCACCAATAGCGTTACCCGCACATACATGACCATATGCGTCACCTCGGGGTTGACGCACATGGCTAGTGATGAAAACGGATCGAATATTTTCCGATACGTTCGGGTGCCGGATCCGAAAATATTCGGTCCATATCCATTTTGGTTGGATCTTATTCGGATATGGATTGAATATCAGATATTTGTATTTTGATATCGGACTGAAAATGACGCGGCTCAATATCCGTCTGGATGGTTGGATATCCATTTTCTGTCAGATATATTCGAATACAAATCCGGTTAATATCTGATTCTTTCTTGGGCCCAAAACTAACCGGCGTCTGGTGGCTTGGCCCAAGACTATTGGGCGGCCTAACCCTAATCCACTCCCACTCTCGATCTCGATCCAGTCCTGGAGTGCGACCTCGCCACTGTCTGGGACGTCCTCTTTGGTGCCGAGGAACGAGGTGATGGCGGGGACAGCGCCGTCCACGACTGGCTCCGTAGGCTCAAGAACGTCGCTCACGACATCGATAACCTCCTCAATGAGTATTGTACCGATCTTTGTGCTGCCATCCGCCACCGGAGCAAGAACACGACCTGCGGCATCTCCAGCAAGCTCTGCATCTTCCGCTCATACGCCATGGCGTGCAGGCTGAAGTCCCTTAGGCTGAAGGGGAACGCCGTCGCTGTCGGGCATGATAGGCTGTAGTTGAATCCAAACGCCTTGTTGGGTAATCGGCGGTACGCTACTCTAGCAATTCTACCGCATCACCCAGAAAATATGCGAGTACAGAGGTCATAGATTGTTACCACTAGACGTGCAGCGTAGAGGAACGTAGACGCGCATCGGTGTAGCGGGAGTAGACGATCTTGTTTGTCTCCTCCTCGTCCTTGTCACGGCAGCAGGTAGACGATCACGTTCGTCATAGCCGATCAGCGCAGCAGTAGCAGCAGCGCCTCCATGGAGTCCACACGCATGGGGAGGAATGTCATGCGCCGGTGTGCTAGCACCGTACGCGCGGCAGGGGTCTCGGCGTGAGGCCTTTGAGGGGTGGCAGCTAGGGCTGTCACGTGGTGGAGAATTTAGCTCCTAACCCTACCCCTCGTATTTATAGGCGTACTAATGGGCTTTTAGGTCGCAGGCCCATTAGTACCCTAATTTCTTATGGATCAAATATCCAACAGGCCTTAACCCGAATTGTTATGATTTCCTCTTAGGCATATCACCAACAATCTCCCACTTGCACTAGAGACAATCATCTAGCCAAGCTTTTTGATATTCTAACCCCTTAAGTGTGTGACCCGTTAGGTTCATGTGCAGTCGGTTGTGAGCGGAAACAATTTCCAACCACAAATTAGTAGAGGTACCTAGCAGGACATGCTGACTCCCGAATGTACATAAAGATCATATCGGCCTAACCTAGATACATTCAACATGTTAATCCCTTTGCCTCACGATACTAGTCAAGCTCAAAGCGAGATGCATGCCATCCTTGTGATAGCTCGACCATTCACTCGATCAAATAGTGGATTCATTCCATGACTAACTTTTAGTCATTGTGATTAACCTTTAATCACCTTGGCATGGTCATACACTTTCAAATTCAACTATCTCGAGGGGCCCAGAAATATCTGTGGGGACCGAAGTCCACACATCCGAGGATCTCATTGGGTGGTGCCGTGCGATGCAGCACCTAACAGCACACACAAAAAGGATACCAAAACATATAAAGTTTTCATTTCATTATAAGAAGAGTTTACAAAAGAGTGTACAACAAGGATACACACGCAGCGGAAAATACATACTCATAATCTCACCTAACTAAGCAGGAGAGAAGACGTCCATGCCCTAGGACGCTTCTCAATAGCAACAAGAAGAACATTCAGCAACGGAGTGGTTCACATGAGATTTATCTCGACACCTCGAGTTTCATGTACAACCTGAATAGCAGAAATGAAACTAATACCTGCAAAAATCGTTAAAGCGCAAACGTGAGCATAAGGCTCAGCAAGACTAACCCGTCTCACTAGACATATGCAGGGGTGAATACTAAGCATAGGTAAGGAATAGCATAAATAGACTCACCTACAAGTGGATCCTTATAATCATGTTTTAAGTAGCACATGACATTCTTCAGGCACGGCACATCATAGCCTCCACAATCAAAAAAGAAACGCTTTGCCAATGATATGACCTGCCCAAAGCACATAATGCTATTACAGGATAAGTATTTAGAAACTATAAACTTTTAATTGTACTATCTCTAAGCCAAACAAGGTTGCAAAGCAATTATAATTCAATACAACGTATTCTTCTGGCTTCTTTAGTATTTACTATGTCACGGCGCAGTGAACAAGTGGTACTCTATTACCGCGAGGGACGGTGATTGCAATCAGAACACACCCGGACAACATGACACATACGCACTTTCGAAAATGCCAGCGAGTACTTCATGCAGTACCTACGTAACACTTCAGTACTAGTCGTATATACCAACCTTTCGCGAGACACTCAAATGACGAAGCAGTCGATCCGTCACGAGCAGGAGGTCCCTGCGTGGGGCGTACTCTGACGTGCCCACCAGCGGATTTATACCTTGCTGCCCTCAACCCACACCTATAAAACGGAACGATATGCCTCGACACCCAAGTGACCAAGCTACGTCAGTTTACTGGAGCCCATATATCCATTATGTCGTCGGTACAAGTCAAGCTTGTCCGAAGGGGCTGCATACAGACGTGCCTTAACCGACACAGGCAGGGCTATGCGACCGAGACTCAATTCTCGCCGCTTCCTATCCATTCCCTGCCCGGTCTCCATTTCATTATATTATGCCATTTTCTATCTAACCAATCCTATGAGATATGTCCTACATCTCTCACGAGTAGATTCCAACTACTCGATTTCTACTGGATTTCCTATGCATTAGCAAAGCAGTTACTACAGGTCAAACTGTAACTCGTTTCAACCAATCCCTGGGATTTTTGGTCATGCATGTGGAGTATCAATCGTCCTAAACGTAATGCACAATTCATATACTACTCATCATAGTGATAAAGTAAAATTTTATAAACGACTTAAATGCAAACCTTGGCTTGCCATAGTTTGCGACTTGAATAAATGTCAATTGTTAGGGCTTGGTCTTCCTCCGGAGAACCTGCCATGGAACTTCAGTGGAAACACCTTGGCCTTCTCCTCCAAGCGAAGTTTCTTGCCGATCACCTATCAGCATGTTCCTATCGACATGATATGCATATAAGTAATTAAGTAATTAAGTAATTTAATAATAGACTGCATGGGGTTGTGTAAACTCTAAGAATGAGGAGTTTGACTAGGAAGGACAGATATGCCTCTGTTGTGTGGATAAACAAAGGATGGAGTCATGTGGTCATACTAGTATCGAGATGTGAATTGAAAGGTGCAACGTAAGCACACATTGCAACTTGGCACTCAACACTCGATGCTATGCCACTCAAGGATGATAAAGCTGAATGGTGAGGAAGTGTTGGACTGGTAGTGTAAGGATGACTAAAGAATTAAGGGGGACATCGAAAGCTTGAGTATGAGTGGAGTGTACAATACGAAGGTCGCGATTTAGCAGTCGACCAACGAACTTGACTTAACTCATAAATGAGTAAACCTAGTTAAGTGAGCAGTGCTGTCGTAGGGTCCCGACTTAGGATGAACCATGATGGAACCTAACGACACTTGGGACTGAATTGGGATCAACATGGCTTGGACTTAAGAAGTCATTATAAGCATTGTTAACCTAGCATGAGTACCAAGAAAATGTTCAAATGACTTTTAGGTAAAGTAGTTTCTACGGCAAGCTTCTTGAGCATCATTCAAGTGCTTACACGACGACACTAATGTAGTGTCTCCCGCAAGCTTGTCCAGGTGAGCTCGATAAGCTCTTGGGACTTAAACATGATGCGAGACCTTGCTGTGAAGGCATGCTTTGCCATCTCGAGAAGATCATCTTAGCGACGTCCACATCAACCAGGACTCGTCAATGGTGGTGAGCAAAATCCCGAACACCACCTTATGAGTCACAAGTTTAGAGATGTTCACTCGATCGTCGGCAAGCGACTCGACGAACCTGTCATCGAAGAAACGGCACACCTAGTTAAGCAATTCTAAGGGCGGTTCGAAAACATCGTCGACATGAACAAGAAACCCTTATTCGAGGTTTTCCCTTGGTCTAGTTTTTCTTGTCGATCGCAACGTTCTTGCTTTACTTAACCATAGGTCATCGATGATCACCAATACTGGTGGTTTGACCTAGAAGGCATTTCATCAAGCATCTAGATTACACCTAGGACTCGATCACTCTCATCTCGACTAAAACCTAATTTGGCTTGACAACTATTGTCCGACGAGTCGTGCTTGTGTTCCAGCACCACACACATCACAAGCATCCTTCATCTCGAGGCCAGGGAATGATGATGGCTCGGAACGTCACGATGACGTCATGTGGTCAACGACGTCGACGCGGCTCATGATGGAGCATCACAAGCACGCACAGACAGGCCAACGTGATACAAACGACAAAGGAGGTCAACTTAGGGATTTCTATAGGAATGTTATCAATGCGGAACATGGACGTACGGCTTGACGACACATGAGTACCCTTAGCGGTCACCACAAACGGACTTCGGGGTGTCAAGCAAGGCATTTCAGGGCAAGACTCACCTGGTAGGCATTTCGCCGAACATCTTGGGTGTGTACTTGATTTCTGTCGCTTCATCACCGTTCAAAGGGCATCTTGGCACTTAGGCTTGTCGGCCGCAACATAATCCTACCCCTTGGACCAGTTGTCGATACCATTGTGTCAAAGGTGTGTTCCTGCATACCCTCTATCACTCATATCACTTGCTGCTCTGCTAGAACAGGACCTATGAGCAGAACGCCACGACGACGGAAAATAGGCAACGACGTTGATGCATAGCAGATGTAGCCTAACTTCGAACGCGGGCATAGCCTTGCTGGTTGCCTAGAGGTGGACTTGGAACATGCCGTAGCAGTGCCATGAGGTGGAGATACGACGGCGACGACGCGAATGATTGGCGCCGCGGAAGGAACGGGCTTGGACGGCGGTGCGGCCATGGGGCACGGCGCTGCAGCAGTGGAGCGCCGCGACAGGGAGGTGGCGAGCCGGCGTACTATGGCGGCCGGAGGGAAACGAACGGCGGGGGAGGTGCGCGGCCAGGAGGAGTGCCTGGGCGGCGGTGTGGCGGCTGGGCGAGCAGCGCGCAGGGGGCAGCGACGTGGGACGACGCGGCGCGAGGCTGAGCACGAGCGGGAGCAGGACGCCAACAGCAGAACCAGTTCAAGGGAAACAGCGGGGCGGACGGCGGCCGATGAGGGGGCGAGTGTGGCGCCGACCGAGGCAGGCGGACGGCGGGGCTCAGGTTTGAGGCGCTGGCGGCGACTTGGAGCATGGGCCGCGGTGCTGCTCGGGGCGCCGTGGACAGGAGCTAGGAGGCAAGGAGCAGAGACGACCGGCGGCCGAGCGCGGCGTCGGCAGCGCGTGGACGGAGCGATGTGTCCAGCGTCGGGGTTGCCCTTCTGCGGCGGCCAGGGCACGGGGGCAGCGCGGCAGGGGCGAGCTTGCACCGGCATGGCGGCCGGGCGAGCGGCACACGACGACGCCGGTGAGGCGGCGGAGCGCTGGGGCCAGGTGCAGCCGGCAGCGGTGGAGGCGCGCAGCGCGAGGAGGTGTGCGGGCCGGCGGCAAGGCGAGCGGCGCGGCTGGCGCATGAGCGGCGCGGTGGCCGGACGGGGTCGGGAGGGAAGAGCGGGCAAGGCCAGGGAGGGAGTCGGGCGCGAGGATAAGGACCGGGAGAGAAGAAGTGAATCTGGTTTTTGTGGCCACGAGGATAAACATGACATGTGGGACCCACTCCAATTTTTCCCTTATCCACTTCATTCCAGATGCAAAATATCTCCATCCATTGAGCAGCTTACCAGCGGGGCCCACCTTTTTCCTAGTACTGAGGATAAGTATGACATGTGGGTCCCACTCTCTTCTCCCTTCTCTTTCAAAATTCAAATAGAGATAGCAAACATGCTTCAAAAATATTCAACTTTGGCCCAATGAATAAATAAAATGTGAATAATTTTATGGTGCAATCAGATTTCAGAACTGAGCAAGTTGAATTTGAACTCAGGTTTGAATTTGAATTCAAGTGGTGATACTTGACTCAAGGAAATAAATAGTAGATTAGGTTAAAAATCCTGAAACTTTGAAGTTACCCTTTTTGAACCATAAGGGACCTCAGGAAAAATTTTGAATGGATTTGGACAAAGTTAAGTACAAAGTTTAAATTTGAAGTCGACTCTGATTAGACTCTCAGTACGTGTCCAATAAATGGAAAACGTGCTTCAAAAATTTTGAAACTTTTCCGAGAGTCTATTTGGAATATTAGAAGGTCATGGAAAAATTTACAGCCTTGGATTTGAATTTTTTTGAATGTTCCATTTTAGGGTTAGAATAATTCCTTTTTCTTTCTCTCTATTTTGTTTTCTTTTCTCCTTTAATTTTTCATTGAAAATGTGAATACTTGGAAATTAAAGATTTTACACCTTAAGTTCCAATACCTTAGCAAACATGTTCTATATGTAAAGTTTTAACAAGTCCCTATTTTTAGTGAACGTTGGTTAACTCATATGGTTCATGTGAGTTTGGATTTCCAAGTCCACTTTAAAAATTTTTAAGTTCGCATATTTGCGTTTTTGTTCTTCCGAAAAGCGGGCTTTTACAATATCTCTCCTGTTATTAGGGAGGGGCAAATTCCATCTTGATCCACGCACATTCCATTCTATGTTTCATTATGGACCCGAAGACTACTTTTATGACTACCCAGTTACGGAGTATGTTTGGTAGTCTCAAAGTACACAACTACACACAGTGAGAAACAATGGTGATCTGAGGTCTAAGGATCTAGTAGGTGTGTCACTCAAGACCAATTGATGGCACATATGGAAATAAAAATCCCAGCAGTGTCTTGGAGTGGGTCAATCCAACACCATGTTCACTAACATGTGTTCACATTATTAATTTGATATCTCCATATCTATGATCTGTGAAACGTGATCATCAACTAATACATGTGCTAGTCTGTGTGACATCATTATCTCATATAATTATATAGACTAGGGATCATTCAGAGTAACATTACTATTAACAAAGAGTTTCACGAATAAGTCACATATTTGATGATCAATGTAAATAATGATTACTCATATAACAATTTATTTGATAGTACATAGACATACGTATGACACAAGTCTCCCACTACACACTATGATCTTATGTAAGTATCTAATACCCATAGATCTCGTGTGCACCTCATGCTTTGATTGTGAAAGAGGCTTTTTCAATGGATCTACAACATTCAAATCCGTGTGCACCTTGCATATCTTCACATCACCTCGCTCAATGATCTCTCGAATGAGGTGATAGCGTTGTAATATATGTTTGGATCGCTTGTGTGATCTAGACTCCTTTGCCTGTGTGATGGCTCCACTATTTTCACAATAGAGATCCACAGGACTGGATGCGCTAGGAACAACACCCAACACAGAAACAAATTTTCTAATCCAAATAGCTTCCTTTGCAGCTTCAGAAGCTGCAATATACTCTGCCTCCGTCATTGAATCTGCTACTATATCTTGATTGGAACTTCTCCAGCTCAATGTCCCTCCACTGAGGCAGAATACAAAACTGGACTGCGATCTAGAAACATCCTTATCAGCTTGGAAGCTGGCATTGGTGTAACCTTGTACAACGAGCTCTTCTTAACCTCCAAACACTAAGAACGCATCCTTAGTTCTTTTCAAGTACTTAAGGATGTTTTTGACAACGGTCTAATGAGCCTCACCATAATCTGATTGATACCTCCTCGTAATGCTTAGAGCATAGGATACATCTGGGTGTGTACATAGCATGGCATACATGGTGGATCCAATAGCCGAAGCATAAGGAATCGCTCTCTTCCTCTTTTGCTCATGAGGTGTCGAAGGACACTGACTCTTGCTTAGAGTAACGCCATGTGACATCGGCAAGAAACCTTTCTTGGAATCATGCATATTGAACCGATTCAATATCTTGTCAATATATGTATCTTGGCTTAATCCAATTAGTGTTTTAGATCTATCTCTATAGATCTTTATGCCCAAAATGTACGCTGCTTCTTCTAAATCCTTCATTGAGAAACTTTTTCTTAATGATGATTTAACATCATCAAGCATTGGAATGTAATTTCCGATCAATAATATGTCATCTACATATAGGACCAGAAATACATATGCGCTCCCACTAAACTTCTTGTAAATACAAGGTTCTTCTACGTTCTTGATGAAACCAAACCCTTTGATTACTTCATCAAAATGTAGATTCCAACTCCCAGATGCTTGCTTCAACCCATAGATGGTCTTTTGAAGCTCGCATATTTTACTAGCATTTTTAGGATCGACAAAAACCTTAGGTTATGTCATGTAAACATCCTCAGTCAAACTTCCATTAAGAAAGGTTGTTTTGACATCCATCTGCCATATTTCGTAATCAAAATATGTAGCAGTTGCTAGGAGAATCTGAACAGACTTTAGCATTACGACGGGTGAAAAAGTTTCATCATAATCAACACCTTGAATTTGATTGAAACCTTTCACCATCAATCGCGGTTTATAGATGTGAACATTTCCATCCATATCAGTCTTTTTCTTGAAAGTCCATTTACAATCGATAGGTCTCACACCTTCGATTGGATCAACCAAGTTCCAAACTTGATTTTCATGCATGGATTCAATTTCAAATTCCATGGCTCCAAGCCATTTCTCAGATTCGGGTCCCTTTGCTTCAGTATATGTCGTGGGCTCATTATTGTCCAACAATACCATGTCATGCTGCTCCATGGTTAGAAGCGTTAACTTTTTAGTCGCACGACGTGCCCTCGTAGACCTTCGTGGGGCTGGTGTTTTACCAACTGGTTGCACAACATCTTGTACATCCTTTATAGGATCAGTGGGTGCCGAAACATTTTTAGGTATTTCTTGAATTTCTACAAGATGCACCTTGCTCCCACTAGCTCCTTTTGAGAGAAACTCTTTCTCCAAGAAGACACCATTACGAGCGGTAAATATTTTACCCTTTGTTTTATTATAAAAATAATATCCTTTGGTTTCCCTAGGATATCCCACAAAGAAGCATTTGTCTGATTTGGGAGTGAGTTTGTCTAACGTCAAACGTTCGACATAAGCATCACGCCCCCAAACTTTGAGGAAAGACAATCCGGGACATTTCCCGGTCCACATCTCATATGGTGTCTTGCCAACAGACTTAGTTGGGACTCTATTTAGTGTAAACGCGGCAGTTTCAAGAGCATAACCCCAAAAGGATAATGGAAGATCTGCTTGGCTCATCATTGACCTAACCCTATCTAACAAGGTTCGGTTCCTCCGCTCATACACCCCTTTTCATTGAGGTGTTCCAGGTGGATTTATCTGTGGAACAATTACACATTGTTTTAAATGATCATAAAATTCATGGCTCAAATACTCACCCCCACGATCAGATTGTAGAAGTTTAATTATCTTGCCCAATTGATTTTGTACTTCATTCTGAAATTCTTTGAACTTTTCAAAGGATTCAGACTTGTGCCTCATTATGTATACATAACCATATCTACTAAAGTCATCGGTAAAAATAATGAAGGACTGGAAACCACCTCTAGCTATTGAATTCATTGGTCCACATACATCTGTATGTATAAGTCTCAACAAGTCAGTTGCCCTCTCATTTTTACCAGTGAAGGGTCCTTTGGTCATCTTCCCAAGCAAAGAAGACTCGCATGTGTCAAGTGATTCAAAATCAAATGATCTTATTAAACCATATTTATGGAGTTTTTTAATGCATTTCTCATTTATATGACCTAAGCGACAATGCCAAATAAAAGTGGGATTTAGATCATTTCGTTGAGCCCTTTTGGTATTAATGTTACAAACAATTTTATCCTCAAGATCATGAACATATAATCCATTCACCAACGGACATTGAGCACAGAAAATATTATTGTAAAAAATAGAACAACATTTGTTCTTTATTACAATCTAATAACCATCAACTTCTTCAAAACACAAGGAAGAGATAATGTTCTTGCTCAAAATAGGAATGCAATAACAATTATTCAATTCCAACACTAATCCTGAGGATAAAGACAAGTGGTATGTTTCGATAGCTATGACTGCAATATTTGCTCCATTGCCAACACGAACATTCAACTCGCCTTCTGCAGATCTTCTAGTCTCACTTATACCCTGCAATGATTTGCAAGTATGAATCATTGATCTAGTGTCAAATACCCATGATTCACTAGAAGATAATGCAATGTTAATTTCTATATCATTTATACATGAAGTGGAAGTCTCACTTCCCTTCTTCTTCTTCATATCCTCCAAGTACTTCTTACAGTTCCTAAACCAGTGCCCCTTACCATGACAGTGAAAGCATTCATCATCAGGAGAAGGGACAGATTTGCCCTTTGGTTTAGACTTTGAGCTTGAAGGCTCATTGGGAACCTTCCCTTGCCTTTGCCTTTAGGATGCGTCACACGCTTCCTCTTTTTATTCTGCTTTTGTACCATCATCACATGAGTGGTGTTTTTCTTAATGTATTTTTCGGCTATTTTAAGCATCCCATGCAATTCAGCCAAAGTTTTCTCCATGCCATGCATTTGAAAATTCAATAGAAATGGCTCGTAGCTCGGTGGGAGCGACTGGAGAACAACGTCAATAGCCAGATCATTCTTGAGTTCAGAACCAAGTTTTCCCAAGGTCTCAATGTAACCAATCATTTTAATTAAATGAGGGCTGATCGGGCTACGCTCCGCCAGCTCGCGTGAGAACAAGGACTTTGAGATGTTGTATCTCTTAGCTCTAGCTTGATTCTCAAACATTCCACGCAGTCCCTCAATCATAGATTAAGCATCTGTATGCTCATACTATTTTTTCATACCAGGGGACATAGTGGCGAGCATGAGGCATCTTACATTAAGCGCATCATCGTAGTGCTTCGTATAAGCTCTACGTGTCGTAGTAGTTGCATGAGCTGGGAGGTCATCAGGGTATGGCTGTAGAAGAATGTACTCGGTTTTCTCTTGCCTAAGAACGATTCTCAGGTTGCATTACCAATCGATAAAGTTAGATCCATTGAGATTTTCCTTTTCAAGCACAGATCACAAATTGAAACAACAATTGTTACTAGCAGACATGATCTACAATGGCAAATAAATATGCAAGGTTTAGCACTATGTTATGTACCAATCTTCTATTAACAGTTTAATAAAAGATATCACCACTATATGATCATCGTCTTCCCTTTAACGATATATAGTGGTTCAAGATCCATAGTCACTAATTCCTAGTGAGTTTTGGCTTCACTGCTATGAAATTAGTGACATAGGTAAATAACAATTGTTTATCATATCCCTATATGACCCTTGTTTGTTGGGTGGCATCCAATGCCCCAACTCCCAACTCTATGTCATAAAGCCCAAAATGTTTTGATAACTTTGTTGAGTAAACCAACACTATGCATGCGAATGTCCAACATTCACCCTATGCATTATGATAGATGATGGTATTTTGCTTTGACAAACCTACCACACAACGATCAAAGCAACATAGGTGCAGCTATTGGTAAATGGCATCAAATACTCAACTTTTTCAAGGGAAGCTATTCTACCATGAAAAAGCATCCACCATTTGAAAAGCATGAAAAGAATAGTAATAAATAAACATCACAGGCATATGATGATATCACATTGTGAATAGTATGGCCTTTAGAATCATAATGGTCTCCATTGTTATGGTTCCATCATGATCTGAGTTGCCATGCCTCCCTTCTTGTGGTGATCTTCATCTCCACCATGCTTGAAGACATCTCCATGATAATGGAAGAAGCTAATATAACTAATAGCTACCGAATAAATGAGAGATCAAGTATCACAGGTCGACACGCGGGTCGTTATACAATTATGTGACAACCTCAACCCAGTTGTGTTAAATTTGCAGCACGCAGGTGTTGACGGGTGTTATATACCAATTTCAGCCGTCAATATAACTCAATTATGTGAAGGATTGATCATTTCTTGCACACATCACCTTTCTACTTGACCTATTTCCACTTGTACTTGGAGAAATATGTGTATGCAGATATTTATATAGGAATTGAGAAAAAGTATGGGGAGCAACCCTATAAAATATCATCCCAGCCAATCAGGCGATGACACGTGGCACCACATGGATAAAATGGCCCACAAATAGAAGTATCCGAGGCCATCCAATGGTGTAGCACCAATATCAGTCAATGGGACCCACCTGGCAGCCACCTAGAGGAAGTATGGGCCGTTTGGAGCCCTGACCAGGTCGGCCGAACCAGGGGGTCGGCCGACCTGGTCCTGGCGCCAAACGCGGTCAACTTCCATGTGTTGGCTCCTCTGGGCTCCCTGGAGTCAATGATGACTGATTCACGCGCTTTTGGTGGCGGGAACAGACCTCAACACTAGTATAAATAGGACCCCCATACCCCTCACTTTAACACACACCACTTGGGCATCATTCTATTGTATACACTATCTTCCATAGTCATTAGAGGAGTTAGGATGTAGAGAGGAGAGCCTCTAGTCCCAAGTCCAAATTAGGAAAGGAGTAGAAGGAGTCTCTCTTCCCAATTCCACATTAGGAAAGGTGTGTCTCATGTATTCCTTCTTGTATTTGTGAATTTTTGCTCAATAAAGATATTATCTTTAGTCCTCTTTTATATGTATACTTGGACAAAGCGTTTCTTGTTTGATTGTGGAGTCCATGTAAGTGGAAGGTATAGTTTTTATGATTGTACTCTCATGATCACATCTTATGGTCATAAACACTATAGACTATGTAGTTATGATATGATTATGTTAATATGAATAACTATGCTATGCAATCAACATTGGTTCAACGATGATTTAGTTCATTGCCTTAGGATGGCTTGTGCTGCAGCTCTTAAGGTATTTGCTTAGTATGCTAGCATGGTGCTAGGGTATTTAAGTAGCATTGGATGTATCGTAGACCCACGGATTGAAGAGGTAGGCAGTAGGTGGTGACAGCTCTATCTGTCCTTTGTAATCCTCCACGTTCGGCTATGCCACAGGCTCTTGGCGGGAGTTGCCCTAGTATTGCTAGGGGTAATCCCGTGCCCGATGTGTTGAATAGCATTGCATAGGAATTCATCATTGACATGACCATTAGTATCTACCTTAGGCTATGTATATGTATTAGGAGCATTGTAGGAGCAACTCTCTAACTCTTAATCCAATCTCCCTCTAGGACCCATTTACCCTTTAGAATAGATTGCCTAGGTGCGTCACACTACCCCTATTATCAACTTACCCCTTGTCCGGGTAATTGATTAGTATCTCATAGCTTGACCATAAGAGTAGTATATACTTTACTCCATTGCCTTCCTTTGGGATAAGTACGATACCCTTGGGAATACTCATGGGTAAAATGCTACAACAGTATCTTCTGTGCGCTTGCAGATCTCATCTCTTTACCGGAGATGATCTGTGGTGTTAAGAAATACCAACAAGCATTTCTAGCGCCGTTGTCAGGGATGATTGGTTAGTATATCTTAGGAGTCGTCAACAAGCATTTCTGGCGCCATTGCCGGGGATGGCAAAGGAAGTGAAGGATACCTATCACTTGTGATTAAGCTATAGGTACTAATAGTTATTAGACAGGATTACCCTTGTTTGTTTTCTCCTTTGTGTGAAAACAGGGTAGTGTTGGCCAACGAGGGTGCAAGTGCTAAACTGCAAGATAATTCAAGGCATACCTCAACAAATGTCCGCTAGGCAACACCATTGCCTTTTGCGGGAGAATTTTAGCTTTCAGTAGGAGCCAAAGTCATTCATACCCAAGCTTGGGGAAGGCTCCAAGAAGTTCTTCTTGGTTTGCCTCCACCATGGGGTGGATAGTTGGCTCTTCATCCAACACTCGTGTCATGGGTTGGCTCCACCAATCTATGACCACATTCATGCTGGAGCTGAAGGAATCATATTCTCATTCATCATGGATGAGAAGAAGTTCACCACTCAAGGGGAGTATTGAAGAATGCTCGAGTTCCCATAGATTGTCATGCACACCACTTCACAAGGTGGATATGCTAGTTATGGAACTACACCTCCCATTGAAGTGTCATGAATATCCATGTCGTTGGAGATTTGTTTGGATAATCCAAGTCATGGATATTCACATGATTTGTGAAAATCCATGTCATCATGGGACTCGTGGAATTATTTCCCTATGACCCATGAGGACCTTTTTGAAACAACAACTCCAATGGCTACCATTCACAAGGAGGTCGAGGGTGGAATTAACATCACCCTTGTATTCAAGGAGGCTATGGCTTTCCAAGGGATTTAAGTTCAACTAGTAGCCTACCTTGAAGTATCTTGGCCAAGCAGAAATCAAGACAACATTCACATGAAGATCTTGGCCAAGGACAAGAACTTAAGGAGCATTCAAAGTCCAAGATATCCCACATCACTTGTTTGGATTCCCACAATTCGACCAAACCCATTCAACCTAGGGCAAGTGACATTGTGGATGAAGCGTTTCTTGTTTGATTGTGGAGTCCACATGTCATCATGCCCCAGGAAGCCTTTGATCCATGATCAAGGTATGGGTTGATTCAACGGAATATCAATATGGTCAGAGTGGCACCCCTAAGAAGGACAAAGCCTCACCATGCTCATGAAGGAATACATTCAAGAGGGAGAACCCGTCGCTACAACAACATGTTTATATCAATACAACGGGGAGAGGCTAGGGCCACCATGTGGACCACATGTCCAAATGACAGCCAAATGAGTTTGGCATGTCAAAACAGAAGAAATCGTCCACGTCCTCAACTCTGGGATTGGACAACAAATCATCATGCTGAACAGAACGGAGGTAAGTCCTACTTCGGTGAGTCTTTGCCAATAGGTTAATTGGTAGTAATCTCATATTTGTTTTCCAAATTGCATCACCCCTTGCATTTGCATGTTTGAAATTCCACACTTGCATGTTGGAAATTAAAATTTCCAACCATCATAAAACTAAAAATTTGAATTAGGGGAGAAATTTAATTGGATATGAACTATGTCGGCGGTTGAGAACCGGCAGATCTCCCTACCCTACTAAAGTGATAGGGGAGTTTGATGTTCGGTGTGGGCGCGTGGAGATTCAAGAAGGTGAGTAAGAAATAACACAGGAGACACAAGAATTTACGTGGTTCGGGCCGCCTGAGCGTAATACCCTACTCCACAGAGGTCTTGGTGTTGTATTAGCAGTAAGAGCTTATCACGAGTGTATGGGGTGCGTCAGTTCGTTCGTGAACATCCCTGAGTGTATCGTCGGCCTGTCCTTTTATAGTACAAGGGCAGGCCGTTACAATTCAGCCTGGCCCGACATGTGGCCCCGGCGGTTACTAGTATTGATACACGCTTAATTGCTCTTAATAGCCCTGTAACGGGCTTTGACAGCACCGTTACTGGTGTTAAGATCGTCCGTTTAAGTGTCATTAATATGGCGTTAATGACTTAATCGGGTCTTGAAGTCCTTGGCTCTCCTTTGAAGATCCAGAGCCGTTACAAGGTCTTCCGGAGGTTAGAAGCTAGAGGTCCGACGATTAGACACGTGTCAGGTCCGGAGCTTCTCTCGGTCTGGGGTTAAGTCCGGAGGTGCCGTTTCGGTACGTGGCCCGGAGCTTCCCCCTTGTGGGAGGTAGCTCCGGGTTAGTTGTACACGTGGCGACCCAAGGATTAACCATGTTGGAGAAGCGGGTCCGGTCATGTCTGACAAGTGGGCCTCCGAGGGTCTAAAAACCAAGTAGATGGCTTTCCTTTGAGATCTTTGTAACCTCAAGGTGTGTACGGTTTCTAGGGTACCGACAGTGGCCCCCTGGACCTACCTCCGAGGAAGATCACTGGGTGAAGTTATTCCGTTGGAGGTGGGTCCATCCTTGCGACTCCTAAACTGGGTCTTCAAGGGTCTTCGAAGGTGCTGTTGGCAAGGATTTACAGTTAGATCCCGCCGCGTGGCGCACCTCGTGCGGCAGATGAGATCTTTGACGTGCGGATCTCATGCAATTGAAGGTCGCCGGTTCCCGATACGAAAACCGTATCGGTTCCGCGCGCCCTGTCAGGCCGCCGCCTTTGGGTTTCCTGCCTCGTGATGACAACTGTTCGCCTGGGTAAGAGCCTCGACTTGATCGTCGGGGTGGTCCCGGGCCCTCTTGTCATCGGTTGGGTTGAATTCTTGAGTGGTATCTTCGACTTCCCTGCGGTTTCCATCCAAGCATTGCGAGGGCTTACTTAAGAAGGAAAACGCGCACCGTCGGGAGTTCTTTACGCCTCTCATCTGATCTTGCGCTCAAACTCCCAACTCGTGCTTCGCTCTTCTTCTCTTGCCTAGCTGTGCCGCGATGGAGTTGGGTCTGCGCGAGAGTCGCTTGAAGACCGACAACGATTTGAATAAGGTCCGGGCCCTCATGGGGTGGTCCTCAGACTTCTTCAACCACTTGGTTCGTGCCGGCGGAGAGCTCCCCTTCGAGAAGGAGCGCGCCGGCGAAATGGTGTACTTTTCTTCGTACGCCATGGTGGGGTTGATCCCACCTTTTTCTTCCTTCTTCTTGATGCTGCTAGACTTTTATGGTCTTCAGCTATACCACCTTGGTCCTCACTCCATTCTCCTCGTGTCTATCTTTGTCCACTTCTGTGAGATGTGGGTGGGCATCCCCCCCTGCATCGAACTCTTCCGGACCTTCTTCACCGTCCACACCACCGGCCGGAGCAATGAGTACCTTGGCTTCTACTACTTTGTGAAGCGCAAGAAGTGCCCATTCCAGTACCTCTGATCATTCCCTTCCGGGAAGTGGGATGACTGGAAGAAAGATTGGATAGTCGTCAGGGTGTAGGAGCACGAAAGGTTGGAGCTGCCCGACGGTCTGCCCGGCATCGACACGATGATCTGGAGTGAGGTTCCGGTGCTGGCGGAAGCTTTCAACCCCGCCTTGACCAGGATCCGCCAATGCGTGGAGGGAGGATTGACCCCTCAGGCGGTATTTTGCAACTTCCTGGCCAACAGGTGTGCGCCGCTGAAGAGGAGGGAGAAGCTCGCTTGGGCCCTCAACAGCGTGATGGACGAGGACCGGGTTGAGACCGGGTTGAAGTCCAACATGGTGGGGAAAACCTTGGAGTTCCACCTCAAGAAATTCCAGCACGGCATCGACGTCGACGGTGATGACTTGACCCCGCCATCGGCCTTTATCCCTCCGAACATGGAAGTGGAGTTCAGCAGGGAGCTCCGGCGGACGATGCCCGCACTTGACGACCTTGGTGTCATTGAGAGAAGATCAACCACCCAGGTGGCAATCCCCGGAATGCCCGAAGATGGCTCCGTCCCTGCCCCACAGCCGAGGGTCGAGGTCGTCGGCAAGGGCAAGGAACTGGCAGATGAGTCGGAGAGCCGGAAGAGGAAGCTGCGACACGCCGGCGGAAGGTCCGTTAGGCCCGCTACTTCCGCCTCGGTTCCTTCTCCCCGGAGGGGAAGATCTTCTACCACCGTGGCGACTGTCCCCGTAGTGGGGTCCTTCCGGAACGATACCGTTCCTGCAGTGGGATCCTCCCGGAGTGCGTCTGTCCCCGTGGTGGGATCCTCCTGGGGTGCTAGCTCTGGGTGCACGACTGCAGCACCTGGGACGGTGGGAGCCTCCAGGTCCAGGGGTTCCTCCCGATCGAGGAGAGCCTCAACCCGGGAAACGCCCGTGGCTGCGACAAGTTCCGGGGGGGGCCTTCTGGAGCTTCTACGCCGACCGTGGCCAGCCCGGAACATCCAGGAAAAAGGTTCTGCGCAAGCTGGTGCGGAAGCCTTCCAAGGTAATTTTTAATCTTTACCTTGGTTAACTATTTAATTGTAGCAACTGTTTGTTAATTTTCTTCGTTCATCATCTGCAGCGTCTCCAAGAAGGGGAGTGAAGCTCCACCCTCAGCCACAGTGTCTGAGGCCGTGGGAGCTTCTGCTCCTGTCCCGGTGCCGCCCCAGGTGGTGGCTGAGGCTGCGACAGCTCCGGTGCCGGCTGTCGTGGTCATGGACCTCGACTCGTCCCCAGAAGTTCCCGTGGTAGCGCCGGACCATGGGAGTGAAGACACGCCAGCGGCACCTATCTTGGAGGTTGAAGCTCCGGGTCCTGGTGCTGCAATGATGGAAGCTCTGGCTGTTGAGCCTGAGGAAGAAGTGATCCCGGCTTCAAAGCCGGAAATTGTTGAAGCCCCGGCGGTTGAGCCGGAGGTGACTGAAGCCCCGGCGTGCGAGCCGAAAGATGAGGTAGTTCCGGCAGTTGAGCCGGTTACCTCCGAAGCACCGGCCACTGAGCCGGTTATTGTTGGAGCTCTGGCCTCAGGGCCGGTCGAAGTTGAAGATCCTCCGGCTCTTGAGCCTATGGTCGAAGAGGCGATGGAGCTTGAGCCTCCTTCGGAAGAGGTGTCCAGACCGGAGCCGGTAGCAGCTCCTGCTCCGGAAGCGACGACATCGAAGGTACCTGCGGCAGAGCTGGAGTGCCCAAGCGAAGTCACTGGCCCCCTGCCCGAGGAGGTGAATGAAGACTTGGCAGCGGGGCCTTCTTCAATGGCGACTGAGGCCATCACGGAGGACGGCCCTAGTGCCTTGGAACCTCAGGGGTCCACTCTCGTAGAGTGGGACCCAATTTTTGTATGTGAAGACCCGCTGGAACCAGTGGAGGAGACCCCAGCAGGTCCGGAGCCCATCCCGCTGTCGATGTCTATCGACAACGCCTGCTCCAGTCTGCGTCAAGTCCAACTGGCCTTCTTCCACGACAGCAAGGCTCTTGAAGAGGAGCGCCAAACCCTTAGGCGGTGGCGTAACCGGCTCTACTTCGAGACCAAGCTGGCGCAGTCGAGGCTAGCGGATGACAAGGAGTGGATCAAGCGGGAGAAGATCTGCCTGGAGTACTGGGGCAAGCTGCTGGATGACAGGGAGAGCATGACTCATGCCCTCGACGCTCAATCCCGGGAGATCTATGATCAGGCCAAAGCTGCCAATAACACGGCCGATGCTCGGCACGAACAGCTTGAGGCCATTAACACCGCACTCATCAAGCGCCGAGAGGCACTTGAAGAGAGGGAGAGACGGCTCGAGGACGAAGAGCAGAAACTCCTGGAGCTGCGGGATGACGTCCTGAGGAGGGAAGAGGAGCTCGCCGAGAAAGTAGCTCTGGCTGACAAGGGCCTCGAGGAGCGCGCTAAGAAATTGGAAGAGCGCTGCCAAGAGGAAGAGGAGAAGACCTGGGTGCGGGGGCAGGAACTCTACGAATACGAGTGTGCCCTTGTTGCCCGGGAGAAAAAAGTGCAGGCTAGGGAGAAGGACCTGGTCGATCGCCGGAACAAGATCCACCTCCGGGAGGAGGAGCTCGGAAGACTTGAGAGACGGGTTGCTGAAAAGATTCAGCAAAACGTGAAAGAAGTTGAGCGCCTCGCCCGTGAGAATTCCGAACTGACGGCGGCCAGGAGATCCCTGGAAGAGATGAAGAGCTTAAGGACGGCGGACTCCCTACAGATTTGGGAGTTCCTGGGCAAGGCCAACGATGCACTGACGCCAATGGGTTTCAGCCCCGTGCGCCCGGATGATCCAGAGCCGGAGCCGGACCTTGCGCTGCAGGCGTTGAGCGCAGTAGGTAGCAAGCTCTCCAAGGTGGGCGATGTCATCACGGACCAACTGGAGGTTGAGGGGCAATCCCTGGCGAGGAACGTCAGAGAGTATGTGCTAACATGCTACACCAGCCAGAACTCCCAATTTCCTCTGGACCCGGTGCTTGAAGGCCCCGTCGAAGGAGAAGGCGAAGCTACCCGAGCCAGCGTATCGGAGGTCGCCCAGAAAGTTGCCGAGTTCTTCCATAGGGTCTAGGACCATCTCTTTAGCTCTCACTTGTATTTTCTCTTCTTATTCCTCAATTTTGTAATCCCTTGTCTCCAGATGTAATCTCTTGTCTCCAGATAAATGAAATCCCCAAATTTTGCGAATTTCACTTTTTGTCTTCAACACCTTTATCTTCACTTGGCCCCCTAGTATATGTACACAATTTGATGTGAACATGTACCAAAAGGATATTGTGTTTTGTTGAAGACTCATTTGCTCCGAACTTGTAGCATTTAGGTCTGAAGCCTTCGATAGTGAAGGTCCCCTGAGGTTGTCGGAGCTTAGAAGCTCCAGCATTGTCCATCACTGGAGCTTGGTAGCTCCGGCAATAGCCTCTATCAACAGGTAGAGCGTCGATAGTTAGTCCTCCGGGGTGTCAGAACTGAGTAGCTCCGGCAGTGACCTTTGCCAACACTTGGCTTGTTGGCAGCAGACTCCATTTACGGGGTCTTCTCACCATCTTTTATTCAGCGCCGACGGTTGGCCCCCTTTGGGGAGTCGGAGCTTAGTTAGCTTCGGCTTTTCTCCATCAACGTAGACTTTATTTTTCCTACACACTTAAGTCAAGAAAAATAGTAAAATTTGTTCCTTGTCTATAATTTCGTCGCGGCTTACGATTCTCAAGAAAACTTTAAATTGAACGCGATTTTAAATACAACCGGATGCGTTGCCTTTTCTCTTAGATTCAACTGTTCATGGACCCACCTTACTTCGGCCTGCCGGGGTGTAGGTAGAGTGGCGTACTTAGGGTGCTTGACCAGGCTAAGTCGATAGCGCACTCCAGCCCTAGATTGGCTTGGCAGCTTTCAGGCGAGTTGGCCATGAACGATATTTGAATCCAAAAGAACTGACAATACAACTCGGATCGTATATAAACCGGTCGAACTAAAATTTCTTAAGAATTGCACGTCTTAGTTATAGACAAGAAAGGGAAAAATAAAAATGTTGAGCCTGTACAAAATAAATGCACGTGGAGTCTATTTCACATGAAGATGTCTTTCATTATAGGTCCGGGGTACAGGGGAAACAAGTACACTCTTAGGGTATGGAACCAGGCCAAGTGTGTTTCATTTCTCGTTTGACCCAGGGTAATTAGCCGCACTTTTAGTCCTGAGACTGTGACAACTGCTGCATGAGCTTTGCGGACCTTTCAGGAAAGGTCCGGCTGCTCTCCCGGAGGAACTACCCGACTCTGTACAATGACTCTATAACATACACCCCAAGTTACTCAAGACTCACCTCCGTGGTATTAAGTGTAGAACTTACGGAGGTGCTCGATGTTCCAAGGATTTGGGAGAGGTGTCCCATCCTCGGTAGCCAAGCGAACGCTTCCGGGACGGGATACTTTGATCACTTGGAAGGGCCCCTCCCAGCCGGGGGAGAGTTTGTTTAACCCTTCTCTGGATAGTATTCTCCGTAGCACCAGATCGCCTTCCTCGAGCTGTCGGTTGTGTACATGCCGCTGGTGATAACGCCGTAGAGCTTGGCGATATCGGGCATTCCGAACAGCTGTTTGGCACCTTCCCTCCTCGAGGAGGTCTAGGTCTTCACGCCGGAGCTGGTCCTGCGCGACTTCGTCGAAAGTCCGGACCCGGAGTGAACCCAATGTGATTTCTGGAGGAAGGATTGCTTCAGCTCCGTACACCAGGAAGAAGGGTGTCTCTCCAGTTGACCGGTTTTGAGATGTCTTGTTGGCCCATAAAGTGGGCGGAAGCTCTTCGATCCAGTTGGCTCCATGTTTTTTCAAACGCTCATAGGTGCACGTTTTGAGTCCTTTAAGGATTTCAGCATTTGCTCTCTCAGCTTGGCCATTGCTGGCTGGGTGAGCTACGGAGGCGTAACAAACTTGTATGTTGGGGTCTTCGCAATATCCTTGGAATGCGGAGCTTGTGAATTGAGTCCCATTATCAGTGATGATTTTGTTTGGGACTCCAAATCTGCATACAATGGACTGCAGAAAGTTGATAGCAGATTGCTTGTTGATCGTCACAATTGGAGTTGCTTCCGGCCACTTGGTGAACTTGTCAATGGCGACGTACAGGAACTTGTAACCTCCGACGGCTCTTGGGAAGGGTCCCAAGATGTCCATCCCCCACACAGCGAAAGGCCATGTAGGAGGTATCATTTGTAAGGGCTGAGCTGGTGTATGAATTTGCTTTGCATGAAATTGGCATGCTTAAAATTTCTTCACCAGCTCAGTGGCATCCTGGAGCGCTGTAGGCTAGTAGAAGCCATGCCGAAAGGCTTTTCCGACCAGTGTGCGGGAAGATGCGTGGTTCCCACACTCGCCTCCATGGATTTCTGCAAGGAGCTCGCAGCCTTCTTCCCTTGTGATGCACCGCATTAGGATGTCGTTGGCACCACGCCGGTAAAGATCCCCTTCTACCAGCGTGTATCTCTTAGCCAATCTGACTACCCGGTCAGCGGATACATCGTCGTCAGGAAGGATGTTGTCTTTCAAGTAGTTCCGGATCTCCGAGATTCATGCATCGGAACTTACTTGAGCATTTGAGTCTTGCGTGCTGGGTTGCTCGGAGCTTCCGGCAGCACCTACGACCCTTGATGGCTGCCATGGTAATAGGGCCATCGGGACCGTCAGCTTTGGGATGCTGATCTCACCCCCTTCGCTCAGTTCGGCAGGCTGAGCTGTGGGTTTCGACAATCTCCGGACAAAAGTTCCGTCAGGAGCCGGAGCTCCGGTTGACGCTTTCGTCGAGAGTTCGTCGGCTTCAGCATTGTGGGCACGCTGAACATGGTGGAGGTCTAGGACTTCAAAGTCCTTCTGAAGCCTCTGGACTTCTAGGAGGTAAGCAGCTAGCTGGAGATTGTTGCAGGAGCATTCACCCTTCACCTGCTTGATGATGAGCTGTGAATCTCCTTTGACCAGCAATTGCTTGACACCATATGACAGTGCCACCTTTAGTACGTAGATGAGTGCTTCATACTCCGCCATGTTGTTGGTTGCCTTGAAGTCAAGGTGTACCATGTATTTCACCTTCTCCCCAGTCGGTGCATGGAGAAGGATTCTAGCTCCGGCCCCCTGCTTCTGCATGGAGCCGTCGAAGTAGAGGGTCCAGTGAGGCTCGGTGAAGGTTGGAGCTTGATGCTCCATCTTCTGCTCATTGGGGCCTTCAGGGTTTGATGGAGAGGGAGTCCATTCCGCCACAAAATCTGCCAATGCTTGACTCTTGACTGCTTGTCTTGAAATAAATTCAAGATCAAATTCAGCCAATTCCGCTGCCCACTTTGCAATATTCCCAGTTGAATTGGGATTATGCAAGATTGCTCGTAGTGGGTAGGAGGTCACCACCGAGACTTTGTGAGCTTGGAAGTAATGTCGAAGCTTCCTGGAGGCAATAAGAACTGCATAGAGCAGCTTATGCACCTCTAGGTATCGAGTCTTGGCATCATGTAATACTTCACTGATGAAGTATACCGGGCGTTGAATGGTCCGGACCCTCCCAGAGGGGTCCGGATCTTCCTCTTCACTGATCCGGACCCTCTCGGAGGGGTCCAGATTCTCTTCAAGGACCTCCGAGTTCTGGCTGGAGGAACCCGGAGCTTCTTCAGAAATGACCTGGACCCTCCCGGAGGGGTCTAGGTCTCCTGAAGTGACTTCTTGTGGGTTCGAATCTGAGAGCTGGGACCCAGACTCGCTTTTAGGAACTTCCGGACCTTCCCGAAGGGGTCTGGATTCCTGAGTGTGGGGTAGTTCCGATCTCTCCGCAACCAGAACCATACTGACGACTTCGTCAGTAGCTGAAATGTAAAGCAATAAAGTCTCACCAGGGGCCGGAGCTACCAGAATTGGTAGGGTGGTGAGGAACTGTTTCAGCTCCTGGAATTCCTTCTCTGCTTCTTCGGACCATTGGAATGGTCCGGACTTCCTCAATAACTTGAAGAAGGGGAGTGCCCGTTCCGCCAGTCTTGATATGAACCGGCTGAGGGCTGCTAGACATCCAGTTAACTTTTGGACGTCTTTGATGCGGGTTGGTGGCCGCATGTCTTCAATGGCTTTTATCTTCGCTGGATTAGCTTCTATGCCCCGGTGGCTTACCAGGAAACCAAGAAGTTTTTCGGAGCTAACCCCAAAGACACACTTGTCTGGGTTTAGCTTCGTGCGGGTAGCCCGCAGCTTGTCGAAGACAGCCTGTAAGATGTCAAGGAGTGACTCCTTGTTCCTGACCTTGACCACGATGTCATCGACGTACACTTCCACTATGTCTCTAATGAGTTCTTCAAAAGTTTTGTACATAGCTCGTACAAAAGTTGAAGCTGCATTCTTGAGACCAAAGGGCATGGCTGTGTAACAGTACAATCCATCTACTGTGATGAATGAAGTATGCTCTTCATCTTCCCTAGACATCCTGATTTGATGATACCCAGAATATGCGTCTAGGAAACACAGTAATTCACACCCGGAGGTGGAATCCACTATCTGATCTATTCTAGGTAGTGGGAATGGATCTTTTGGACATGCCTTACTTAGTGTGGTGTAGTCAATGCACATCCGAAGCTTCCCGCCGGCCTTGGGCACAACGACAAGGTTCGCCAGCCATTTTGGATGGAAGACTTCTCGGATGAATCCGGCTTCGAGTAGCTTCTTCACTTCTTGTCAGATAAAGTTCTGCCGCTCTACGGATTGCTTCCGAGGCTTCTGATGCACAGGCCGGGCATCGGGGTAGATCTCCAGATTGTGCTCAATCACTTCCCTGGGGATCCCAGGCATTTGTGACGGTTGCTGAAAGTTGCCTAGAGGGGGGTGAATAGGCTAATCGACCTGCAAATGACTTAATAAAACGAGGTTAAATCACAGGGGGCAGACTAGTCCGGTCTGGGGGTGGACTAGACCAGTCTGCCCGCGTGAAGAACCCTAAAAAGTGTTTCTAGCAAGTTTTAAGGGGATTTTCTCAAGGCTACAAGTGAGGATATGTTTATGACAAGTTTAGAAACTACCAACACAAGAGTAAGTCAGGTTTCAACTAGGTTATAGCAAAGTGAAGCACACGACAAGACTAGCAACCCTAGAATGAAGTATGCGATAAACAAAATGCGAAGAACACGGGGACACGAGGATTTTATCCCGAGGTTCGATTCCACACAAGAATCTACGTCCCCATTGAGGAGTCCACAAAGGATCGGGTTCAACAACCCTTCCCTCACCAAGTTTACCACACGGGCCTAACTTGGTTCTCCACTATCTCAAAGTGTGAGTACAAGATTCGTTGGGGCTTCTCACAATCTGAGGCTCCCACACCACAAAGATGATCAACACAACGAAACACACTCAACACACAGCTCACAAAGACTCAATGAGTGCAAGAGATCAAACCGGGAGCACAAGCGCGATGTTCTTCCTCTTCTCCACCTCACTAAACCCTAATCCACTCATGAATTAGTTTTAGAGGGAAAGTTGGCAAGAAAGAGGCTTAAGAGTGCTCCAAGTTGGCCGTGGCGGCGCTAAGGTTCGAGAGATTTTGAAATGAGGCCGGGGGTCCCCTTTTTATAGGGGTCTCGAGCCCAAACTGCTGACCTCAGCAAAAGGGCGGACTAGTCCGGCCTCAGGCCCGGACTAGTCCGGCCTAGGGGACCACTGACCCCTCTGACAACTGTCGCACTGCGCGGCAATCGTCACGCTACCCGACAAACTTCAAATTCAAACGGTAACTTCGACAACGGACTAGTCCGGCCCTCACCAGACTAGTCCGATCTCACACAGAACCTTTTGTTCCGTGTGAAAACGGACTAGTCTGGAGACCACGGACTAGTCCGGCCCCAAGGGCAGACTAGTCCGACCTACCTATACTTAGTCGCAAAACCACTCTGCACTCGACAACACGGACTAGTCCGGCCCACGGACGGACTAGTCCGATCTCACACAGGACCTTTTGGTCCGCCCCAGAACGGACAAGTCCGCTCTCTAGGACTTAGTCCCGAAACTCCACTTCAAGGGGTACCCCGGACTAGTCCTGTCCACTACGGACTAGTCCGAAGTCACACATGACCTTCTGGTCCGTGTGAAAACGGACTAGTCTGGCCAGGAGCGGACTAGTCCGGCCCTAAGGCGGACTAGTCCGGCCACTCCTGCTAGACTACTCTAACTTCAACTTCAAATAGGATTTCTACCTCAACCACTACTCTTGAGCTCCTACTTTGATCTCTTTGCACTTTACGCACACCCTCCTATTTCTACGGTTGGTCTAACTCAACACGCTAGAAACCCTAGTTTCTACGCTTCGAGTCGACTCCGTTTCCTTCCTTTTCCTTTTTGAGGGTTTGCATCTCCAATCGAGTCCACACCTGTGCTAAGATCACGTGAGATCATTAGCGACTTAATTGTCGTCACCAATCATCCAAAACCCACGGCGAGCCTAGATGCACTTTCAATCTCCCCCTTTTTGGTGATTGATGACAACACATCAAGTCCTTCACAAATAAGAGTATAAATTTTGATTTTCATAACTTGTGTGCGTATGAATGACTCCCCCTCAATGTATGCAGCATGTAAAAGAGGTGGAGGAGATCTTTCATACCCACACACGTTATGGTGGGGTGCCTACATGATGTGCTCAACAATTGTGACAAGACATAAAGAGCATCAATATAATCAAAAGATTGACAATAGGAACATTATATTGATATTAAACTACATTAACAGGTCTTGCACAAAAGTAAACATCCAAGTAGCATGAATAAGTTACAAATTAAGTCCAAATGCCAAGAACACACCACACAAAAGATACTACCTCCCCCAAACACACACAAAGGACTAACTCCCCCTAACTCTCCCCCTTTTGGCATCAAGGCACCAAAAAGGAAAAGAAGAGGGGGACAAGGACCCAAAGGCTAGTCCTCGTCCTCATCACTATCGCTGTCGCGGGAGTCGCTCTCCGTGGCCTCCGGGTCCTCGACGTCTTCCTCATGATCGTCGTCGTCGTCGTCGGAGCCCGGTGCGGAGGTACCCTCCGTCTCACCCAAGAGTGCCAACTCATCAGGGGTGAGAAGGGGGTAAGGAGTGAGCTCGTCATCGGAGGCCTCAGGACTCATCGGAATCTCCATCTTGTTGCAGAGCTTCCTCACGTATCGCTCAGTCCGCTGAGCTCGCACCTCGGCTTTGCGGCACGAGGTGAAGATGGACCGAAGAAACTTGAGGACTCCGCTGCTAGAGGAGCCACCGGGAGAGTGAGAGGCACGACGAGAGGCTCCACCACGAGGTTCCTCCGGCTGAGATGGAGGATCCGCATTCTTGCGGCGCGGAGGAAGAGGCAGAGGTGGAGGAATCTGAGGACGCAGTCTCTTATGTGAGACATCCTTCTTGAAGGTAATTCCGGAGACTTTCTCAATAAGGCACATCACATAAGGAGCATAGCCACAAGACCTGTTGGGGGTATGAGATATATTGAAGATATCATCAAAGATGTACTCAGCTAAGTTGAAGCTCTCTTCCCCATCTATCAGCACCATCAAGTGCCTCAAGTTTCCCTAGATGACTCCGGTATCCCCATCCTTCGGGGCAATGGTCTTCCGAAGGAGGCGGTTGAGCACACTAAAAAATGGCTTGATGTTTCTTGCCAATCCTGCCTCATAAGGAAGATGGTCTGGATACATGAAGTCAAGGGCATCTCGGTCTAGGGCCTTGAGGTTAGAGATGATGACCTCATGCTCAAGGTGCTCCTCCAATCCTAGAATCTTGGCAAAGTCTTCAAATGTGACAGTGTACTGCTCTCCATCTGTCATCCAAGTCATCCGGCGATCTCCAAAGGAGTGAAAGTAGACAGTTGTGTAGAACTGGAAAATCACCTCAATGTTCCAGTCGTACTGGAATCCCATGATATCCTTGATTCCATGTCGTTCCGCTGCATTGATCACAGCATCAAATGCAGCATGCTTCTTCTGAGCCATGTAGGCCCAGTCAACCCACTGTGCATCAGTCACAGGAGTCTTCATCTTCATGTAGACAAGGCGATAATAATCGCAGTGAAAGTCATTCCAAAATCGCGGGTCAGCTGTGCTCTTCTCATAAGAGTACACTTTGTCTGTTCTCAGCCGTCTTGCCTTTTCTGCCCCTTTTCCTTTGAATGTGTTGGCTGAGAGGTTGGGCTGACGGTTTGGGTTTTTGGCAGGTGAATGCATCTTGAGGGGTCCAGGTTCCTTGTACTTTCCCTGCTCTCGAATCACAAACCCCCCAGCTGCCTTCTTGGCTGAGACCTTCACTGCCGGTTTCTTCTTTTTCGGCTCGATGGGAGCTGGGGCCTTTCCCTTCTTAGGGTCACGCTCGACCCTTGGCTCTTCTTCCCTCTGGGCTTGCTCCTTGCCCTTTGCCTTCTCGCCAATAGTGACGAGTTTCTTCCTTTTGGGGGCATTGGCCTCAGCGGCCCTGGAGTTGTGAGCCTCCCTGTCTTGCCTCTTCTTCCTCCTTAGCTCATTCAGAGATTCGGCAGTTGCTCGTGCCATGGCTTCTTCTTCATTGTAGATGGTGGCAGCTACTTTGGAGGCTTCGAGTGCCTTCAGTCGCCTTTCTTCCTTTTCTTTCTGCACCTTAATGAGGGCAGCCTTCGTCCTTGCTTCGACGATCCGGGCCTTGGTGCGGCCCTCCCGGGGCACTTCCGCACCTCTCTCCTCGGTGTGGCCCCGATAGGTCTCAGGGCGTTCTTCCACGCCCGCGGGGTTGAGACGATAAGGGGAACGCTTTGAGTTCGACATGCTGCGGAAAATACAGAGAGAGGAAGGTATGAGTCCAAGGAGAGGGAGTGTTGCGGAAGAAGTCTCGAGAGAAGACTAGGACTAGGGTTTGCTCTGTGCAAACCGAACTTGTCCGCCCCAGGGGTGGACTAGTCCGGGTTGCGCAGGATAAACCCTAACCCTAATCGATTCATCGAAAAATCTTCAAATCAGCGTGCAATACTCCTAGGCTACGATCACAAGGGTATATGGAGCAACATCAATGAAGGTGTTCCTATCAAAAACCTTAAGAATCAAGAATGGGGAAAGTTTTTGGAAAAGAGGAAATACCTTCTCAAATCCGCGAGAATCGACGAAATCGGCGATGGATTGCGAAGGTGAAGCGCGGGGAAACGATCCCTCACTCCCAAAGACTCCAATGCACGGATTAGAATCAAGGTTTGGTGGTTGGAGCGAAAAATCGCCGAAGAGGGCGGTTTCTAGCGCGCGTGAGGGTGAGAGGCGGGAGTGAGAGAGGAGAGGAAGGGTTTTGGCCGCCCCTGGGGTTTAAGTCCCCAAGGGCCGGACTAGTCTGGTGCCAGGGGCAGACTAGTCCGGTCTGCGGACCAGCCGCGGACTAGTCTGGACCCGGACTTGTCCGTCCATAGGGGCGGACTAGTCCGGTCCGACTGGACTGAAAAGCAATGTTTTTGAGTTGCACACATGCTATTTGTCCTTTTGGACAACAAGCAACACAAACATGATTATTGAAGAAAAATATGACAAAAACATGATCAATTTCCAAGAAAAAGTTTTCTCAAACAGATTTTGAAGAGAAATCACGATAGAGAAGAGTTTTTCAAAATATAGCTCAAAAAAATTGTGAGGAATGTGGTTTAAGCCACATTCCTAGAATCCAAAATGTTGAGCTCACTTCTTAGATCACAGAAACGCTTCTCATCAAGAGGCTTGGTGAAGATATCCGCGAGTTGATGTTCCGTCCTCACATGAGAAATCACAATATCTCCCTTCACTGAGTGATCTCTCAAGAAGTGATGTCGTATGTCTATGTGCTTGGTCCTAGAGTGCTCCACCGGATTATGGGCTATCTTTATGGCACTCTCGTTGTCACACAAGAGTGGAATGTTGCGCAAGTTAATCCCATAATCCCTAAGGGTTTGTCGCATCCAAAGAAGTTGTGCACAACAACTTCCGGCTGCAACATATTCCGCTTCGGCGGTGGAGAGAGCAATAGAGTTTTGCTTTTTGGAGGACCAAGACATTAGAGATCGACCCAAGAATTGGCATGTACCCGATGTGCTCTTCCTATGAACTTTGAACCCCGCATAGTCCGCATCGGAATATCCAATGAGGTTAAACTTAGATCCTTTGGGGTACCAAAGTCCTAAGGAAGGTGTGTGTACTAGATATCTCAAGATCCTTTTAACGGTGCTCAAATGACAAGCCTTAGGTGCTGCTTGAAAGCATGCACACATACACACACTTAGCATGATATCGGGCCTAGATGCACAAAGATAGAGAAGTGAACCAATCATAGACCTATATAACTTTTGATCCACACTTGGACCATCCTCATTTAGGTCTAGGTGTCCATTTGTCCCCATAGGGGTTTTGATGGGTTTTGCCTTATCCATGTCGAACTTCCTTAGTATATCTTGTGTATACTTAGTTTGACTTATGAACGTCCCTTCTTTGAGTTGTTTTACTTGAAATCCTAGAAAGAACTTCAACTCACCCATCATGGACATTTCAAACCTCTCCGTCATTATCTTGGAGAACTCATCACAAAACACCTTATTTGTGGAACCAAATATGATGTCATCCACATATATTTGGCACACAAAGAGATCCTCGTTGAAGTGCTTTGTGAAAAGGGTATAATCCGCTTTGCCTATCCTAAAACCATTTTCAACTAGAAAGTCTCTTAGGCACTCATACCAAGCTCTAGGAGCTTGCTTGAGGCCATAAAGAGCCTTTTGCAACTTATAAACATGGTTAGGATAGTCTTGGTCTTCAAACCCCAGAGGTTGCTCTACATAAACTTCTTCCTTGATTGGGCCATTAAGGAATGCACTTTTAACATCCATTTGGTAGAGCTTGAAGTCATGATGAGTAGCAAAGGCTAGTAATATCCGAATTGACTCAAGCCTAGCTACGGGGGCAAATGTCTCATCAAAATCCAATCCTTCTACTTGTGAGTACCCTTTGTCCACAAGTCGTGCCTTGTTTCTAGTTACCACGCCATGCTCATCTTGTTTGTTGCGGAACACCCACTTGGTTCCAACAACATTAGCTTGTGGGCGCTTGACAAGCTCCCAAACCTTGTTCCTTTCAAAGTTATTGAGCTCCTCTTGCATGGCAACTACCCAATCCGGATATCTTAAGGCATCTTCAACCTTATGGGGTTCCAAGGATGAGACAAAGGAGAAATGCTCACAAAAGTTTGCAACACGTGAACGTGTTGTTACTCCTCTTGTGATATCTCCTAGAATGTTGTCAACGGGATGATCCCGTTGAACAATTTGATGAACACGAGGATGCGGAGGTTGAGCTCTTGAATCTCTTGCTTCATCTTCCTCACTTTGGTCTCTCCCTTGATCCATGCCTCCCCCTTGATATTCATTCCCATTATCACTTGGGGAGCATCTAGTGTATCTCCAACTTGTCCAATGGGGGTTTGACCTACTTCATAGTGATGATGGTCACTTGGGCTTTGAGATGGTTCTTGTGGGCGAACATCTCCAAGTGACATTCTCCTTAGAGCTTCTAGTGGAGGTTCCTCTTTATCAATGGCATGTTGATCAACTTGATCCACTTGAGAGCCATTGGTTTCATCAAACACCACGTCACGTGCTATTTCAACAATTCCGGAGGATTTGTTAAACACACGGTACGCATGAGTGTTTGAGTCATATCCAAGCAAGAAACCCTCATCGGACTTTGAAGCAAACTTTGAAGTCCTAGGCTTCTTGTTGAGGATATAACACTTGCTACCAAAGACACGAAAGTAAGAAACATTAGGTTTCTTACCAACGAGAAGCTCATAGGGAGTCTTCTTGAGGAGGCGATGAAGGTACAATCGGTTTACGGCGTGGCAAGCGGTGTTAACCGCTTCCGCCCAAAACCGGTCCGATGTTTTGTACTCATCTAGCATCGTCCTTGACATCTCAATAAGCGTCCTATTCTTTCTTTCGGCAATTCCATTTTGTTGTGGAGAATAGGGAGCGGAAAACTCATGCTTGATGCCCTCCTCATCTAGGAACTCTTCTACTTGCATGTTCTTGAATTCGGTGCCATTGTCACTCCTTATAGCATTTATCCTTAATGTGAACTCATTTTGAGCTCTCCTTAGGAATTTCTTGAGGACACCGGGGGTTTCACTCTTATCATGCAAGAAGAACACCCAAGTATATCTAGAGAAGTCATCAAGATGACTAGACCATACTTGTTGCCACCGATGCTAATGTAAGCAATGGGGCCAAAAAGATCCATATGTAGTAACTCCAAAGGTCTAGTTGTCGTCATGACATTCTTAGAGGGGTGTTGAGCTCCTACTTGCTTTCCAGCTTGGCACGCACTACATGGCCTATCCTTTTCAAATACCACATCCTTTAGGCCACGAACGTGCTCTCCTTTAAGGAGCTTTTGAAGGTTCCTCATTCCAACATGGGCTAGCCTTCTATGCCAAAGCCATCCCATGTTGGCTTTCGCCATTAAGCATGTGTCAAGTTGAGCCTTATCTGTGGTAAAGTCCACAAGATAGAGCTTTCCCTTGAGCACTCCCTTAAAGGCTATCGAGTCATTACCCTCTCTAAGAACGTTCACACCCTCACTAGAAAAAACACATTTATATCCTCTATCACACAGCTGTGATATGGATAGGAGATTATAGTCTAGGGAATCAACATGCAAAACATTAGATAAAGTATGCGAAGAGGAGATAGCAATTTTACCGGAGCCAAGGATTTTCCCTTGGCTATTATCCCCAAAGAAGATTCCTTCACTTGGGTCCTCGTTCTCCTCATACTCTATGAACATGCTCCTCTCTCCGGTCATGTGATTGGTACATCCACTATCCAACACCCATTTCGATCCGCCGGAGGAGTAAGCCTACAAAACAAATTTATGCCTTCCTTTTAGGTACCCAAGCGGAGTTGGGTCCTTTCACGTTAGTGATTAGGCATTTGGGCACCCACATGCAAGGCTTGGGGCTCTTGCGGAGTGGCCCAACATATCTAGTAAACACCTTGCCATATTTGTTCCTCATAAGCACATAAGATGCATCCAAATCATGGAATAGAGGATGCGGTTCAGATTTAGGCATTGTGTTGCTAGAGGGTGAGTTCTTTTCAATTTTAGTTGTGGGTGAACTCCCCTTAACAAAGACAATCATGTCTTTGCCATACTTAGAGGTTTTGGCGTTGTGCCTTCCATCTCTAGTATAGCCAAGACCATCCTTGACATGGGGAGGTCTTGTGTTGGTGTATGCACTTCGTGCATACGCCACCTTTTCCTTGTCAAAGATGGCACCCTTAGGTGCTTGCTTGCCTTGCGCTAAGTTGAGTTCATCCTTAAGCTTAAGGATTAAGTTAGAGCACTTGCAAGGCGGTGTTGCATTGGATGAGGCCTTTGAGGAGGTTGAGCTCTTAGAGGAAGAGGCTACATTGTTCTTGAGAGATTCAACTTGAGTCTCAAGGATCTTGTTAACTTTTGACAAGTTCCCAAGTTTGTCCTTGAGCTCAATTGTTTTCTCCTCAAGACTTGAACACGTTTTCTTACTTAGAGCAAGTTCGTGTTCCAATGCCTTGCTCTTCTCTCTTTCAAGCTCAAGGAGCTCGTTGAGCTCTTGACATCTCTCCTTTTCAAGGATGAGCATGTCCTCTTGTCTGTTAATGAGATCCTCCTTCTCAAAGATCTCATCCATAAGCAACTTCATCCTGCGCAGGGTGCTTTTGCTTATGTCCTTAAACATATGCTCATTCTCACTAGCGCTATCAAATTCATCATGAGAGGAAATGGAGGAGGAGGAGTGAGATGTTACCTTTCTCCTTCCCTCCTTACCATAAGGCAAGTTGGTTTGTAGTCGTTGTTGAGGTTGGGGAAGAGCTTGCTTCCCTTGGAGCTCTTCCCGATGGCTATGGTAGCCATCTTCTCCTCTTCTTCTTCGGAGGAGGACTCATCGTTAGAGTCCCACTCCTTGCCCAAGTGTGCTTGTCCGGAGGGCCTCTTCTTCCTGAAGAATTTCTTCTCTTGAGGCTTGCCCTCCTTCTTCTTCTTCACTTCTTCATGGGGGCAATCAGCGATGAAGTGGCCGTACTCGCCACAATTGTAGCAAGCCCTTTTTGATTTGGGCCTTGCTCTTTCCTTCACTTTTCCCTCATGGTTGTATCCACCTTTCTTCCTCCTCATCATCCTCTTGAATTTGTTGATGAAGAAGGCCTCTTCCTCATCGGTGTCGAGGCTCTCCTCATCGCTTTCCTCTTGCTCCTTTGAAGAGGGTGTTGCCTTAAGTGCAACATTCTTCATCTTGGAGGCGGTGAACTTTTGAAGGTCGTTGTAGAAGAGTGCTTCCTTCTCCATGATCTCGTGGTTGATGATCCTACCAAGGACCTCCTCCGGGGTCATTTTAGTGAACCCCGGGCTTTCTCGAATCATGGAGCAAAGAGCGACGTTCCTAGGCATGAATGCCCGGATCATCCTCATCACCACCTCGTGGTCGGTCCACTTGGTGCAGCCATATGATCGGCTCTTGTTGATGAGTATCTTCAACCGGTTGTACATGTCTTGGGGGGATTCACCATCCATGATGGCGAACCTCCCAAGCTCTCCTTCGATGAGCTCGATCTTGGCCTCCTTGACCACCCGATTTCCCTCATGCGCCGTCTTGAGGGTGTCCCATATATCTTTGGCCACCTCAAGACCATCGACGCGGTTGAACTCATCTCTTGAGAGGGATGAGATGATCACACCCGCAGCTTGAGTGTTGCGGTGGATGAGGATGGCTTGTTCTTGCGTGATGTTGTCCTCATCCTTTGGGATCTCCACTCCGGTCATGACAATTTGCCACAATGCCGGATTGAGTGACACGAGGTGGATCTTCATGTTATGTTTCCACATCCCGTAGTCGGTTCCATCGAATTGAGGAGGTTTCCCCAATGGGATGGAGAGGTAGTGGTTGTTGGCGGCAAGGCGTTCATAGTTGAACCCTTGTCGGTTGTAGTTGACCCCGCCGCCACCACTTGATGAGCTTGACGGCTCAACCACAACAATCTTCAACTTCTCCCGGAGCTTCGCCTTGAGCTGGCGAGTCTCCTCATCATCCGTTGGCTTGTCTTGATAAGCCATTGTCTCCTCACGTGTCGGTTGAGAATCATTGGTCGACACCTCTTCAAACACCACTCCGGCCATCTCTCCGAGTTGTTAGACTCTTTGTGGAGAGTCCTGCTCTGATACCAATTGAAAGTTGCCTAGAGGGGGGTGAATAGGCTAATCGACCTGCAAATGACTTAATAAAACGAGGTTAAATCACAGGGGGCGGACTAGTCCGGTCTGGGGGCGGACTAGTCCGATCTGCCTGCGTGAAGAACCCTAAAAAGTGTTTCTAGCAAGTTTTAAGGGGATTTTCTCAAGGCTACAAGTGAGGATATGTTTATGACAAGTTTAGAAACTACCAACACAAGAGTAAGTCAGGTTTCAACTAGGTTATAGCAAAGTGAAGCACACGACAAGACTAGCAACCCTAGAATGAAGTATGCGATAAACAAAATGCGAAGAACACGGAGACACAAGGATTTTATCCTGAGGTTCGATTCCACACAAGAATCTATGTCCCCGTTGAGGAGTCCACAAAGGACCGGGTTCAACAACCCTTCCCACACCAAGTTTACCGCACGGGCCTAACTTGGTTCTCCACTATCTCAAAGTGTGAGTACAAGATTCGTTGGGGCTTCTCACAATCTGAGGCTCCCACACCACAAAGATGATCAACACAACGAAACACACTCAACACACAGCTCACAAAGAGTCAATAAGTGCAAGAGATCAAACCGGGAGCACAAGCGCGATGTTCCTCCTCTTCTCCACCTCACTAAACCCTAATCCACTCAAGAATTAGTTTTAGAGGGAAAGTTGGCAAGAAAGAGGCTTAAGAGTGCTCCAAGTTGGCTGTGGCGGCGCTAGGGTTCGAGAGATTTTGAAATGAGGTCGGGGTCCCCTTTTTATAGGGGTCTCGAGCCCAAACTGCTGACCTCAGCAAAAGGGCGGACTAGCCCGGCCTCAGGCCCGGACTAGTCCGGCCTAGGGGACCACTGACCCCTCTGACAACTGTCGCACTGCGCGGCAATCGTCACGCGAATCCAAATAACCTCCGGTTTTTTTCAGCTTACCCGCCAAACTTCAAATTCAAACGGTAACTTCGACAACGGACTAGTCCGGCCCTCACCGGACTAGTCCAATCTCACACAGAACCTTTTGTTCCGTGTGAAAACGAACTAGTTTGGAGACGACGGACTAGTCCGGCCTACCCAGACTTAGTCGCAAAACCACTCTGCACTCGACAACACGGACTAGTCCGGCCCACGGACGGACTAGTCCGATCTCACACAGGACCTTTTGGTCCACCCCAGAATGGACAAGTCCGCTCTCTAGGACTTAGTCCCGAAACTCCACTTCAAGGGGTACCCCGGACTAGTCCGGTCCACTACGGACTAGTCCGAAGTCACACAGGACCTTCTGGTCCGTGTGAAAACGGACTAGTCTGGCCAGGAGCGGACTAGTCCGGCCCTAAGGCGGACTAGTCCGGCCACTCCTGCCAGACTACTCTAACTTCAACTTCAAATAGGATTTCTACCTCAACCACTACTCTTGAGCTCCTACTTTGATCTCTTTGCACTTTACGCACACACCCTCCTATTTCTACGGCTGGTCTAACTCAACACGCTAGAAACCCTAGTTTCTACGCTTTGAGTCGACTCTGTTTCCTTCCTTTTCCTTTTTGAGGGTTTGCGTCTCCAATCGAGTCCACACCTGTGCTAAGATCACGTGAGCTCATTAGCGACTTAATTGTCGTCATCAATCATCCAAAACCCACGGGGAGCCTAGATGCACTTTCAGTTGCCAAGCAAACACGTCAACGTTAGCCCGGAGGAAAGTGATGAGCGCGAGTTCCTATTTGTCGTTCAATCCTCCCGATATACGAGTGGTTTGAGCGGCATCGGAACCAATTTGGACGACTTTGACGGGAATGTCGGTGTCACCGCTTGGCTGCACTCGAGGTGCAGAAGTCGAGCCTCGTTGGCAAATGCTCGGGGGTTTTGGAGCTTGCTCCTGCCTGGAGTCCTCCTCTTGTGCTGTGGTGAGCGCATGGAGCTCTTCCAGTGCAGTTACTCCGGCGATACGATCTCCACGGATCCAGAGAACGCCTACTGGTGTTGGCATCTTCAACACCAGGTAGCCATAATGAGCAGCCGCCATGAATTTGTATAAGGCAGGTCTACCCAAGATGGCATTGAAGGGTAAGTTGATCTGCGCGACGTCAAAGACCAACTTATCGGTGCGATACTTCTCCCGTGTCCTGAAGGTCACAGGGAGAGTAATAGCTCCGAGTGGGGTGATGGCTCCTGGACCTACTCCGGAGAAAGGTCGAGAGGGGTGGAGATCCAAAGGTCGGAGCTGAAGCTTAGTGAAAGCTTCGAAGCTGATGAGGTTAAGCCCCGAACCTCCATCTACCATGACGTGATGAAGTTGGATGTTGTTGATGGTAGGAGATAGCATCAGGGGTAACTGTCCTGCTCCAACCATGCTCCGGGGACAATCCGAAGCATCGAAAGTGATGGTTGTGTCCATCCACTTTCGATGAGGTTCCGGCCGAACTGTAGGAGCTACAGCGGCGATATCCCGTCGCATAGTCTTGATGACGTGACGGGAGGTGATATCCCATGATCCACCAAAAATGGTGTTCATGGTCTTTTGACGCTCGTTGTCAGAGACGTCAGAATCATCGTCGACGGAGGTGTAGACGGCTTTCAGGACCTTTTTAGGATCTTGGAACCCTAACTCCTCTTCAGCCGGAGCTTCGTCGACCTTTTGCTTCCCTTCCCTCTGTCAGAAAGGAGATTCTTCCCGGCGCTTGCTGTAGCGCTCAGCAAGGTTTTGGACCTCCCGGCAATCTTCCAAACTGTGGCTGCCTGTCTTGTGAATGGGAAACCACACTTTGGGTTTGCCACCGTCTTCACAAGACGGTCGAGGTCGCTTCTCGGGGCGTGGCCCCCGGCCACCCAGAGCTGCAGCAGCTGCAACATTGGATGTGCCGGCCGACGGCTTCTTCTTGCCGTTGGTCTTCTTTTTCTTCTTGCCACTCCCGGAGGTAGCGGCTTCTTCTTTGGAGGGTTTCTTGTGATCCTCCGCGGCTGGTTTGGAGTGCATTTCACGGCCCTCCGCAGCTCTGGCACATTTATCTGCCAGGCTGAAGAGTTTCGTGACGCTGGTGATCTCCTTGATCGCCACCTTCTCCAACATCTTCTTGTCTCGTACGCCCTGTCTAAATGCCACAATGACAGAGGCGCTAGAGATAGAAGGGATAGTGTTTCGTACCTGAGAGAACCTTTGAATGAATGACCGCAAAGATTCTCCCCCTTTTTGCACGACCGCAAAAAGGTCCAGTTCGGTGCCTGGTCGGGTGTATGAACTCCCGAAGTTGGTAGTGAACTGACGGCACAGCTCCTCCCAACTGTTGATAGAGTTGGGTGGAAGGCTCATAAACCAGGACCTGGCGGTCCCAGTTAGGGCCACTGGAAAATAATTGGCCATCACGGCCTCGTTTCCTCCAGCTGCCAAGATTGCAGTGGAGTATATTTGAAGGAATTCGGCGGGGTTAACAGTCCCATCGAATTTTTCCGGCATGTGAGGCCGGAACTTTTGTGGCCATCCGACCATGCGCATATGCATGGCCAGGGCTGAACAGCCTCCTCCTACTCCTTCAAGAGTAGAAAGGTCCTGAGCTTCCCGTCTTTCACGGGCACGCTCAATATGGATTCGGCCGTCCTGCTGACGGTAACGGCGATCAAGCTCCGCCCGAAGGTCGTGAGTCGAAAGTCTGGATACCGTATGAGTGCGTCGAGCCCCGGAGGGCAATGACGTCACTTGTTGCGATGTAGCACGTCTCCTGCTATTGGAGACATGCGGACCAAGTCTTCCAGACAAAGTCCACTGCTGCGACGGGGCTCTTCCTGAAGGAGGAGGACCCTGGTTGCTGAGGCATTCGGCTGCTGCTGCAACCAAATGCTCCACATCGGCCCTCCACTGCTCCAGTGCATCCCGAGATGCATCCGGAGGTGTTGGACGTTGAAGAAGAGCATGCGCTGCATGAAGCGCGTGTTCCGGATTGTCATGATTTGCCGATGCAGTAAGCGACGCTGGCGCACCATCACATTGCCCAGCACGATTTGCTGGAGGAGACGATGGTGGTGGGGGTGTGACTCCTGCTGGTGCTGAGGCTCCTGCTGGTGGCTGCCTGTTGGAGGGATTGCCTCCAACAGCCTGAGCAGCATGTTGGCCATTGGATGATCCAGCAGCAGAGTTCACCATTCTCTAAATCTCAGGCGCCCCTACCTGGCGCGCCAACTGTCGGCGGTTGAGAACCGGCAGATCTCCCTACCCTACTAAAGTGATAGGGGAGTTTGATGTTCGGTGTGGGCGCGCGGAGATTCAAGAAGGTGAGTAAGAATTGACACAGGAGACACAAGAATTTACGTGGTTCGGGCCGCCTGAGCGTAAAACCCTACTCCACGGAGGTGTTGGTGTTGTATTAGCAGTAAGAGCTTATCACGAGTGTATGGGGTGCGTCAGTTCGTTCGTGAACGTCCCTGAGTGTATCGTCGGCCTGTCCTTTTATAGTACAAGGGCAGGCTGTTACAATTCAGCCTGGCCCGACATGTGGCCCCGGCAGTTACTAGTATTGATACACGCTTAATTGCTCTTAATAGCCCTGTAACGGGCTTTGACAGCACCATTACTGGTGTTAAGATCGTCCGTTTAAGTGTCATTAATATGGCATTAATGACACTTAATCGGGTCTTGAAGTCCTTGGCTCTCCTTTGAAGATCCGGGGCCGTTACAAGGTCTTCCGGAGGTTAGAAGCTGGAGGTCCGACGATTGGACACGTGGCAGCTCCGGAGCTTGCTGTAGGAAACAGGTAGCTCCGGGGCTATCAGACACGTGTTAGGTCCGGAGCTTCTCTCGGTCCGGGGTTAAGTCCGGAGGTGCCGTTTCGGTACGTGGCCCGGAGCTTCCCCCTTGTGGGAGGTAGCTCCAGGTTAGTTGTACACGTGGCAACCCAGGGATTAACCATGTTGGAGAAGTAGGTCCGGTCATGTCTGACAAGTGGGCCTCCGAGGGTCTGAAAACCAAGTAGATGGCTTTCCTTTGAGATCTTTATAACCTCAAGGGGTGTACGGTTTCTAGGGTACCGACAAACTATGTGCATGACCATTTGAATTTATCTTCCTAGTTCAAACCAAAAAGATTTGCTTTGACCCTCATTGCATTTACAAGTTATTTTAAGCTGGGCAAGACAATTTGAAAATTTGGTTCAATTTGCTTTTGGCTAACGTAACCCGTTTTCGAGTTGTTTGGTGTGTTCTTGATTAAAGTGCAGCTAGGTCAAAATTGTGAAGAGGTGGTATGGCAAGAAAGTGGAAGGTTTCATCAAGCTCAAGTCACCATTGGGAGGATTTGAGAACACTTCTCTCCTTCAAACTCATTTTGAGTTTGAGGAAGAGAAATGTTCAAGATGATGATCCAATGGAGGAGCCAGAACCAAATCCATTGCCAAATCCAATCTCAACTTGGCATTTGACATCAACCATCAAGCCTACATCGAAAATCAAGGTTGTTATTTTTTCACACAAAGACCTTCGTCACCAACTGATCTTCAAATGAGGTATGAGTTTAGAATTTTTCATTGTTTGGTTTGCCATAGAATTGAATGCATTTGCTTGCATTTGTGAGAAAGGTTGACACTTCCTCATCATTTAATTCTCATGCATCCTCACAAGAGTAAGTGTGGGTATTGACTTTTGGATCTCCAAAAGGAAATCCCACCTTACTTGGAAAAATCCTTTAAGCATTGTTTTGTAGACTTAGTCATTTCTGTCTAGGTTTAAAAAATAAAACTTTTGGGCATGACTTAATTGGTGAATTGGCATATAGAAACCTGGGCATAGTGACAGCCATAATTTTTAATTGATCTTCATGCATAGATGGTGTCACTAGATTTCAAACTCCTAGGAATAAGTGATATCCTTGCTCTAAATTGAATTGCATCTTTTGGAGGAGTCACTAAATTTTAAATTCCTAGTGAAGTTCAGGAGGATAAAATTGAGAATCTTGTTTGTCATGGTCTAAATGATAAAATTTGCTCTTGAAAGCTAAGATGGTTACAAACTTTAAAAGATGTAGGGATCCATATAGTATATTTCTATCACATGCATTGCTATGAGTAGGAGCTTTAAAAATATGCAACATGAATTATCCATAAAGCTCCACTCATCACGGATACACTTGACATTGGAACCAATGCATCTTTGATTTTGTTCTTCCCTGTATGTACAAATGAAAGTTTGGTTACCTAACTCGAACGTTCATTTGTACAGGTATCGGGAGCTAACCATCCCTCTCTATTCAAGAGAGGAAGTTTGCAGGAGTAATATTACTATGCAGGCATTCAAGAAGCTGATTTTTGGGATCCCTAGAGGATCCCATTTCAACATCTCTTGGCCAAGGAGTAAATGAGGATAGTTGCTACCTATCGAAAATTATGCTCGGAGGTCAATCATAACTATACGAGGCTAGAGATTTGAAATGGGAACCCTCCATGAGCAACCAATGGGCTGCCACGAATGGGTGAGAGCATTATGCTCTCAACTATTCTAAGCACTCATTCAAGCTCAAGGGATTTGCCACCATCATTGGGTGCAAGTTGTTCCTAGGTGGCTAGAAGGTATGTTGTACCTTACCCAAGGAACAACTGATCATACCCAATGCATGTTGGGCACATGCCACTCCCTTATGGTAAAAAGATATGATACACCTTAGCCAAAGAATGACGAAACATACTCAATGTATGTTGAGTGCACGTCATTCCTTTGGATCTAAAGGTTATCATTATCCTAGACAAGGAATGACAAATCACACCCAACACATGGAGACCCTGATGAGCGGACAATCAACATCGAAAACACTCTATTCAACTACACTCATGGTGTCCATGGGAGGCAACACAACAATCAACACTCAACCCTCCATTGTCAAAGCCACGCTGCAACAAGGATAGGCCAACTTATGACCTACCTCCGTCGTTAGGGTTTCAACCCCTATCACGGACCTTGATCAAGAATAATCTTGGGGGAGGACCCCCACTTGAGGTAACTTGTATCACACCCACTGCATTTTTATTTCAAATCATCCATTGCATATTTACTTTCCATTCATCCACCATCCACCATGCATCTAAAAAAAACAACATAAAATAGGAACTTAGATTTGCTTTGCTTATCAAATAAAGATGTGCGGTAAAAATGATTTAGAATTCACATAGATGAAATGATGAATAGTTGCTCTGTTTTATTTTTTCCTAAGTCCCTAGTTTACAACTTGCTACTCTCCAAATATTGCTTAAATTGGCTAAAATTAACTTTGCCTTGATTTAGAAATTGTGGGTAGCAAAAGCTTAATCTACTTCTAGGTTGTTGGGAGATTTGAATTAGTAATAGGGCTGCTATTCCTATTTTGAAAGTGACTTAGATTTCCGGAGAAATTCTATCAAGATTTAAGTTTCTCTCATTTGATTGGAAATACCTACCAAAGCCATATGATATTCATACATAGACAACACCTTATGCATATGTTATTTGCTTTCACATTGAGCCTAGTCAAACTAGTATAGACCTATGTGAGAAATCATTCAATTCTTTTTGAATTCAAGACTTCACTTGCACATGCTATACTTCTACACTAGAAGGAAGCAAAATTCCATCATATTCACCATTCCACAATAAAAAGAGAAACTCCATGCTATTCATAGTTAGCACTCTCTTCAAGTTATTGCATAAAAAGGAGTAGAAGACATGGCTACAAGAAAAAGAAAAAGAATATGCATGCTTATATCATAAGCATGAAAAAAAAAGAAATAATATGCTTACTCCATAAGCATAAAAAAAAGGTAGCCATGTTTCATCCTTGCAATAAAGAGAGTCCACATCAAAAGGAGTCATCTCAATGTTTCCACATCCACCTCCATTTCATCACACATGCACAAGTCTTAATTCAAAAGTTTGAATTGATTTATCCTAAGGCTTGCTCTTTTGACTTAGCAATATTATGTGTTGCAAATATGCCTACTTACTTTCCCTACCAAGCTCCACATACAAGCCATATTCAAAGAGTAGGAATAGTATAGGCATAATGCCTTGGTGAGGACATATTTCCACTATACACAAAGGAGTGATTGAGAGAATCAATTGAGGTACTTATAATCTAATTCGAATCTCTCCGGAATTTAAGTGGAACTTGATATCTAGACTATGCTTGCTCCATTTGTTGTTCTATCTTTCAGTTACCCATGAATAGGAGAAGGCATATCTCCCATAATGACTTAAGAAGGGTGAAATACCATAGCCACTTTTTGCAATACTAGATAGAGTATTTTGTTGTGCACTTGGTACTTTCGAAAGGTAGAACATTGTAGCAACTCCTGATCATCAACCTAAAGTCTTGACTTTGCTCGGGACGAGCAAAGGATAAGCTTGGGGGAGTTTGTTGACGGCTGTTATATACCAATTTCAGCCGTCAATATAACAGAATTATGTGAAGAATTGATCATTTCTTGCACACATCACCTTTCTACTTGACTATTTCCACTTGTACTTGGAGAAATATGTGTATGCAGATATTTATATAGGAATTGAGAAAAAGTATGGGGAGCAACCCTATAAAATAGCATCCCAGACAATCAGGCGATGACACGTGGCACCACATGGATCAAATGGCCCACAAACAGAAGTATCCGAGGCCATCCAACGGTGTAGCACCAATATCTGTCAATGGGACCCACCTGGCAGCCACCTGGAGGAAGTATGGTCCGTTTGGAGCCCTGACCAGGTTGGCCGACCTGGTCCTGGCGCCAAACGCGGTCAACTTCCACATGTTGGCTCCTCCCGACTCCCTGGAGTCAATGACGACTGATTCACGCGCGTTTGGTAGCGGGAACCGACCTCAACACCAGTATAAATAGGACCCCATACACCTCACTTCAACACAAACCACTTGGGCATCATTCTATTGTATACACTATCTTTCATAGTCCTTAGAGGAGTTAGGATGTAGAGAGGAGAACCTCGAGTCCCAAGTTTAAATTAGGAAAGGAGTAGAAGGAGTCTCTCTTCCCAATTCCACATTCGGAAAGGTATGTCTCATGTATTCCTTCTTGTATTTGTGACTTTGTGCTCAATAAAGATATTATCTGATGAGGACATCACTTCTATGGATACAAACAACACTCCATTGAACATACAAGATGCAATCAATAGAGTTCATACACAACAATTAATTTCAGAGGTGAACTCGTTCTTATATATTTCCTTATATGTTTTTAAACATAAATTGCTACTTAATGATTTATTTGTGATTAGGATCCATGGAGAGGTTCAAGGAGTACTTGGAGGGAGTATTAGGGACGTGGAAGACCAGAGAATTCGTTCAAAGAAGATGGAAACCGAACCAAACTCCAAATCGTATCCAACTCGGAGTCCAGGAGCAGTACGTACTAAAACGGACGCCCAGGATGCATACGAACTCCGTTTTGGACGTTCTACATATGCACGGAAAGGGGAGAGGATAAAATTTCCAATGGCACCGGTCCCATGTCAAAATCCCTTCGGAGTCGTCGGGAATCGTCGAAACAAAATCAAATACAAAATCTGTCAGGGTGCTGCGCCACCATATTGGGCCATTGGGCCTTGTATCAAGTCTAAGTCCATTATTTTCGTGTGTTAGGGTTAGGTCACGACCCCAACACCCCCTTGGACGTCCTCCCACCTATATATACTCCATAGTAGCCGCCATGAACAATTGGGTTTTGCATAGATTAATAATATCGCTGTTCTACAGTTTGTGAAATCCCAACTTCGCGATTTCAGATCGTGTCTTCTACGTTCTTGCTTGTGTTCTCGGTTGCACTTGCAGGGATTAGCCTTCTTGGCGAGGTCAATCGTGTGAAGCACGGTTGATAACCAACGGAGCGGTGGTGTAGTGATTGCAGGGGCTGTTTGTGTTCTACTCGAGAGCCTCGGATCATCAACGTCGAGATCTCCATTAATCGACTTACCCATTACCTTTCGGAAGATCGGGACAAATTCTCCTATCATTATCTTTAGTCTTCTTTTATATGTATACTTGGACAAAGCGTTTCTTGTTTGATTGTGGAGTCCATGTAACTGGAAGGTATAGTCTTTATGATTGTACTCTCATGATCACATCTTATGGTCATAAACACTATAGACTATGTAGTTATGATATGATTATGTTAATATGAATAACTATGCTATGCAATCAATATTGCTTCAACGATGATTTAGTTCATTGCCTTAGGATGGCTTGTGCTGCAGCTCTTAAGGTATTTGCTTAGTATGCTAGCATGGTGCTAGGGTATTTAAGTAGCGTTGGATGTCTCGTAGACCCACGGATTGAAGAGGTAGGCAGTAGGTGGTGACAGCTCTATCTGTCCTTTGTAATCCTCCATGTTCGGCTATGCCAAAGGCTCTTAGCGGGAGTTGCCCTAGTATTGCTAGGGGTAAGCCCGTGCCCGATGTGTTGAATAGCATTGCATAGGAATTCATCATGGACATGACCATTAGTATCTACCTTAGGCTATGTATATGTATTAGGAGCATTGTTGGAGCAACTCTCTAACTCTTAATCCAATCTCCCTCTAGGACCCATTTACCCCTTAGAATAGATGTCCTAGGTGTGTGTCACACTACCCCTATTATCAACTTACCCCCTGTACGGGTAATTGATTGGTATCCCATAGCTTGACCATAAGAGTAGTATATACTTTACTACATTGCCTTCCTTTGGGATAAATACGATACCTTGGGAATACTCATGGATGAAATGCTATAACGGTATCTTCCGTGCGCTTGCAGATCTCATCTCTTTACCGGGTGTTAAGAAATACCAACAAGCATTTATGGCGCCGTTGCCGGGGATGATTTGTTAGTATATCTTAGGAGCCGTCAACAGCAGGCTGCACGAATATTACACACAGATCATCACATCATATTAATGCCATACCATTCACATCATTCCGTGCAAAAATGAGTTAAGCGTAGAACAATTTCTAGCGCAAAATGATATTATGTAATCTACTCTAACCAATTCCAAACCCCAAAAATCGTGCAATTAAAATTCATCGAATGAACATGTCTACAGTAGATCCCATCTACTAACAAGATTCGGACCAAAAACTACGCAACCTGGCTCTGATGCCATTGTTGGGTAATCGGCGGTACGCTACTCTAGCAATTCTACCGCATCACCCAAGAAACATGCGAGTACAGAGATCATATATCGTTACCACTAAATGCGCAGCGCAGTGGAACGTAGACGCACCTCGGTGTAGGGAAAGTAGAGATATCGTTCATCTCCTCCTCGTCCTTGCCACGACAGCAGGTAGACGATCATGTTCGTCATAGCCGAACAGTGCAGCAGTAGCAGCAACGCCTCCACGGAGTCCACACGTACGGGAAGGAATGTTGTGCGCCAATGTGCTAGCACCGCATGTGCGGCAGGAGTATCGGCGTGAGGCCTTCGAGGGGCGGCGGCTAGGGCTGTCACGTGGTGGAGTAATTAGCCCCTAACTCTAGCCCTCGTATTTATAAGTGTACTAATGGACTTTTAGGTCGCAGGCCCATTAGTAACCTAATTGCTTATGGATCAAATATCCAACAGGCCTTAACCTAAATTGTTATGATTGTCTCTTGGGCATATCACCAACACGCCTACCCGTTGGCCCACCCGTCTGCTCCTCCCAGACTGGAGACCATCTCCATGGTCCACGATGTAAAATCCCACTTTTTCCTTTCATGTGAAGTTCAGCTACAAGTTGTTTATCAAACATAATGGAGATCAATATAGTTGTGCACATGAACTTGACCTCACTGAAAAGCTTTCTTTCTACTCATGTTTAATTTTATTAACATGAGGATTGGACTTCACCACTAATCCTAGAACAATTTAATTAAACCTTTCTGCAAAGTTGGGAATTTAATTGAATGGAATGGCTAGGGCAAATTATATTGCAGCATTATATAAAATCAAAACAAATATAAATTGATTATGTTGCTATGTATGTCTAGCCTAAAGTTTCAAGATTTTTGAAGCACGTCTTCCACTTAGTTGGACACTGTCGGTACCCTAAAAACCATACACCCCCTGAGGTTACAAAGATCTCAAGGGAAGGACGTCTACTCAAATTGAAGACCCTCGGAGGCCCACTTGTCAGACATAACCGGACCTGCTTCTCCAACATGGTTAACCCCTAGGTTGCCACGTGTACTGCCAGACCGGAGCTACTACCCACAAGGGTGAAGCTCCGGGCTAGGTACCGAAACGGCACCTCCGGACTTAACCCCTGACTGAGAGAAGCTCCGGACCTGACACGTGCCAGGCCACCCCGGAGCTTCCCGCTTCCCACAAGCAAGCTCCGGAGCTGCCACGTGTCCAAACGTCGGAGCTGGCCGCCTCAAACCTCCGGAAGACATTGTAACGACTCCGGATCTTCAAAGGATAGCCGCGGACTTCAAGACCCGATTAATTGTCATTAATTCCATGTTAATGACACTTAATCGGACAATCTTAACACCTGTAACGGCACTGTCGGAGCCCGTTACAGGGTTATTAACAACAATTAATAGTGTATCAATACTAGTAACCGCCGGGGCCACATGTCGGGCCAGGCTAACTTGTAACGGTTTGTCCTTGTACTATAAAAGGACAGACCGACGATACACAAAAAAAAAAGAAGGCTCTCGAACGCTCTCAGGCACACACGCATTGACGTGAGCTTTCATACATAAACTAATACAACACCACACACACGTGGAGTAGGGTATTACGCTCGGGCGGCCCGAACCACGTAAACCACTGTGTCTCTCGTGTCCAATCGTGATTCACCTTCTTGAGTCTCCGCGCGCCCACACCGAACTACAAACTCCTTCAACACTTTAGTAGTGTCAGGAGATCTGCCGACTCCAACAGTCGACAGTTGGCGCGCCAGGAAGGGGGAGCCTGAGATTTTCAAGAATGGTGAATTCTGCGGCTGGATCATCCAACGGGCAACCTGCTGCTCAGGCTGTCGGGGGCAATCCCTCCAACATGCAGCCACCAGCAGGAGCCTCAGCACCAGCAGGAGTCACACTCCCACCACCACCATCTTCTCCAGCAAAACGTGCCGGGCAACATGATGGTGCGCCGGCGTCACATACTGCGCCGGCAAGTCATGACAACCCAGAACACGCGCTCCATGCAGCGCGTGCTCTTCTCCAGCGACCACCACCTCCGGATGCATCTCGAGATGCCATGGAGCAATGGAGGGCTGATGTTGAGCATTTGGTCGCAGCAGCGGCCGAACGCCTCAACAACCAGGGTCCTCCTCCTTCAGGGCGAGCCCCGTCGCAGCGACGGACGTTGTCTGGAAGACTTGGTCCGCATGTCTCCAACAACCGAAGACGAGCTGCGTCACAGCAAGCGACGTCGTTGCCCTCTGGGGCACGACGCACCCATACGGTATCTCGGCTTTCGACACATGACCTCCGGGTGGAGCTTGATCGCTGATACCGCCAACAGGATGGTCGTGTCCATATCGAGCGAGCTCGAGAAAGACGGGATGCTCAAGACCTTTCTACTCTGGAAGGAGTAGGAGGAGGCTGTTCCGCCCTAGCCATGCACCTGCGCATGGTTAGATGGCCACAGAAGTTCCGGCCACACTTGCCGGAAAAATTCGACGGGACTATCAACCCCGTAGAATTTCTGCAGATATACTCCACTGCAATCTTAGCAGCTGGAGGAAACGAGGCCGTAATGGCCAACTACTTTCCAGTGGCCTTAACTGGGACCGCCAGGTCCTGGTTTATGAGCCTTCCACCCAACTCTATCGACAGTTGGGAGGAGATGTGCCGTCAGTTCACTGCCAACTTCGGGAGTTCATACACCCGACCGGGCACTGAACTAGACCTTTTTGCGGTCGTGCAAAAAGGGGGAGAATCTTTGCGGTCATTCATCCAGAGGTTCTCTCAGGTACGCAACACAATCCCTTCTATCTCAAGCACTTCTGTCATTGTGGCATTCAGACAGGGTGTACGAGACAAGAAGATGTTGGAGAAGCTGGCGATCAAAGAGATCACCAGCGTCACGGAGCTCTTCAGCTTGGCAGACAAATGTGCCAGAGCTGCGGAGGGCCGTGAAATGCACTCCAAACCAGCCTTGGAGGATCACAAAAAATCCTCCAAAGAAGAAGCCGCTACCTCCGGGAGTGGCAAGAAGAAAAAGAAGACCAACGGCAAGAAGAAGCCGTCGGCCGGCACATCCAACGTTGCAGCCACTGCAACTCCTGGTGGCCGGGGGCCACGCCCCGAGAAGCGACCTCGACCGTCTTCCGAAGACGGCGGCAAATCCAAAATGTGGTGCCCCATTCACGAAACGGGCAGCCACAGGCTGGAAGACTGCCGGGAGGTCCAAAACCTTGCCGAGCGCTACAACAAGCGCCGGGAAGGGTCTCCTTTCCGACAGAGGGAGGGAAAACAGAAGGTTGACGAAGCTCCGGCTGAAGAGGAGTTAGGGTTTCAGGACCCCAAAAAGGTCCTGAAAGCCGTCTACACCTCCGTCGACGATGACTCCGACGTCTCCGACAACGAGCGCCGGAAAACCATGAACACCATCTTTGGTGGATCATGGGACATCACTTCTCGTCGTGTCATCAAGACTATGCGGCGGGATATGGCTGTTGTAGCTCCTACAACTAGACCGGAGCCACATCGAAAGTGGATGGACACACCCATCACTTTTGATGCTTCGGACTGTCCTCGAAGCATGGTCGGAGCTGGCCAATTACCCTTGATGATATCTCCCACCATCAACAACATCCAGCTCCATCATGTTATGGTGGATGGAGGTTCGGGGCTGAACTTTATAAGCTTTGAAGCTTTTACCAGACTTCAGCTTCGACCTTCGGATCTTCAGCCCTCTCGACCATTCTCCGGAGTAGGTCCGGGGGCCATTACCCCACTCGGAGCTATAATTCTCCCCGTTACCTTCGGGACACGGGAGAAGTACCGCACCGAGAAGTTGGTCTTCGACGTCGCTCAGATCAACTTACCATTCAACGCCATCTTGGGTAGACCTGCCCTATACAAATTTATGGCAGCTGCTCATTATGGATACTTGGTGTTGAAGATGCCAACACCAGCAGGCGTTCTCCGAATTCGTGGAGATCGCACCGCCGGAGTAACTGCTCCGGAGGAGCTCCATGCACTCACCACTGCGCAAGAGGAGGACTCCAGACTGGGGCAAGCTCCAAAACCTCCGAGCATTCGGCAACGAGGCTCAACCTCTGCTCCCCGTGTGCAGCCAAGCGGCGACACCGACATCCCCGTCAAAGTCGTCCAAATTGGTTCCGATGTCACTCAAACCACCCGCATATCGGGTGGGTTGAATGACAAATAGGAACTCGCGCTCATCACTTTCCTCCGGGCTAACGTTGACGTATTTGCTTGGCAACCGTCACAAATGCCTGGGATCCCCAGGGAAGTGATTGAGCACAATCTGAAGATTTACCCCGATGCTCGGCCTGTGCATCAGAAACCTCGGAAGCAATCTGTAGAGCGACAGAACTTCATCCGACAAGAAGTGAAGAAGTTGCTCGAAGCCGGATTTATCCGAGAAGTCTTCCATCCAAAATGGCTGGCGAACCCAGTCGTTGTGCCCAAGGCCGGCGGGAAACTTCGGATGTGCATCGACTACACCACACTGAATAAGGCATGTCCAAAAGATCCATTCCCACTACCTAGAATAGATCAGATAGTGGATTCCACCTCCGGGTGCGACTTACTGTGTTTTCTAGACGCATATTCTGGATATCATCAAATCAGGATGTCTAGGGAGGATGAAGAGCATACTTCATTCATCACAGTGGATGGATTGTATTGTTACACAGCCATGCCGTTTGGTCTCAAGAATGCAGCTTCAACTTTTGTACGAGCTATGTACAAAACTTTCGAAGAACTCATCAGAGACATAGTGGAAGTGTACGTCGATGACATCGTGGTCAAAGTCAAGAACAAGGAGTCCCTCTTGGACACCTTGCAGGCTGTCTTCGACAAGCTGCGGGCCACCGGAAGAAGCTAAACCCAGACAAGTGCGTCTTCGGGGTTAGTTCCGGAAAGCTTCTTGGTTCCTGGTAAGTCACCGGGGCATAGAGGCTAATCCGGCGAAGATAAAAGTCATTGAAGACATGCGGCCACCAACCCGCATCAAAGACGTACAAAAATTAACTGGAAGTCTAGCAGCCCTCAGCCGGTTCATTTCAAGACTGGCGGAAAGAGCACTTCCCTTCTTCAAGTTACTGAGGAAGTCCGGACCATTCCAATGGTCTGAAGATGCAGAGAAGGCATTCCAGGAGCTGAAACAGTTCCTCACCACCCTACCAGTCCTGGTAGCTCCGAACCCTGGTGAGCCTTTGTTGCTTTACATTTCAGCTACTGACGAAGTCGTCAGTATGGTTCTGGTTGCGGAGAGACCGGAACTACCCAATACTCAGGAATCCAGACCCCTTTGGGAGGGTCCGGAGGTTCCTGAAAGCGGGTCTGGGTCCCAGCTCCCAGACTCAAACCCACAAGAAGCCACTTCAGAGGACCCGGACCCCTCTAAGAGGGTCCAGGTCATTTCTGAAGAAGCTCCAGGTTCCTCCACCCAGAACCCAGAGGTCCCCGAAGAGAGTTTGGACCCCTCCGAGAGGGTCCGGATCAATGAAGAGGAAGCTCCGGACCCCTCCGGGAGGGTCCGAGCCATTCAACGCCCGGTATACTTCATCAGTGAAGTGTTACATGATGCCAAGACTCGATACCTAGAGGTGCATAAACTGCTTTATGCAGTTCTTATTGCCTCAAGGAAGCTTCGACACTATTTCCAAGCTCACAAAGTCTCGGTGGTGACCTCATATCCTCTTCGAGCGATCCTGCATAATCCCAATTCAACTGGGAATATTGCAAAGTGGGCAGCGGAATTGGCTGAATTCGATCTTGAATTCATTCCGAGACAAGCAATCAAGAGTCAAGCGTTGGCAGATTTCGTGGCAGAATGGACTCCCTCTCCATTAAACCCTGGGGGCCCCAGCGAGCAGAAGACGGAACCTCAAGTTCCAACCTTCACTAAGCCTCACTGGACCCTTTACTTCGACGGCTCCATGCAGAAGCAGGGAGCCTGAACTGGAATCCTTCTCCTCACACCAACTGGGGAGAAGGTGAAATACATGGTACACCTTGACTTCAAGGCAACCAACAATATGGCGGAGTATGAAGCACTCATCTATGGATTAAAGGTGGCACTATCATACGGTGTCAAGCAATTGCTGGTCAAAGGAGATTCACAACTCATCATCAAGCAGGTGAAGGGTGAATGCTCCTGCAATAATCTCCAGCTGGCTGCTTACCTCCTTGAAGTCTAGAGGCTTCAGAAGGACTTCGAAGTCCTAGACCTTCACCATGTTCAGCGTGCTCACAACGCTGAAGCTGACGAACTCTCGACCAAGGCGTCAACTGGAGCTCCGGCTCCTGATGGAACCTTTGTCCGGAGGTTGTCAAAACCCACAGTTCAGCCTGCCGAAATTAACGAAGGGGGCAAGATCAGCATCCCGAAGCTGACGGTCCCGATGGCCCTGTTACCATGGCAGCCATCAAGGGTCGTAGGTGCTGCCAGAAGCTCCGAGCAACCCAGCACGCAAGACTCAAATGCTCAAGTCAGTTCCGATGCATGGATCTCGGAGATCCGGAGCTACTTGAAAGACAACATCCTTCCTGACGATGATGTATCCGCTGATCGGGTAGTCAGATTGGCTAAAAGATACACGTTGGTAGAAGGGGATCTCTACCGGCGCGGTGCCAACGGCATCCTAATGCGGTGCATCACAAGGGAAGAACGCTACGAGCTCCTCGCAGAAATCCATGGAGGCGAGTGTGGGAACCACGCATCTTCCCGCACGCTGGTCGGAAAAGCCTTTCGGCACGGCTTCTACTGGCCTACAGCGCTCCAGGATGCCACTGAGCTGGTGAAGAAATGCAAAGCATGCCAATTTCATGCAAAGCAAATTCATACACCTGCTCAGTCCTTACAAATGATACCTCCCACATGGCCTTTCGCTGTGTGGGGATGGACATCTTGGGACCCTTCCCTAGAGCCGTCGGAGGTTACAAGTTCTTGTACGTCGCCATCGACAAGTTCACCAAGTGGCCGGAAGCAACTCCCGTTGTGACGATCAACAAACAATCTGCAATCAATTTTCTACAATCCATCGTGAGCAGATTCAGAGTCCCAAATAAGATCATCACTGATAATGGGACTCAATTCACAAGCTCCGCATTTCAAGGATATTGCGAAGACCTCGGCATACAAGTTTGCTACGCTTCCGTAGCTCATCCTGCCAGCAATGGACAAGCCGAGAGAGCAAATGCAGAGATCCTTAAAGGACTTAAAACACGCACTTATGAGCGCTTGAAAAAGCACGGAGCCAATTGGATCGAAGAGCTTCCGCCCACTCTATGGGCCAACAGGACTTCTCCAAGTCGGGCAACCGGAGAAACACCCTTCTTTCTGGTGTACGGAGCTGAAGCGATCCTTCCTCCGAAAATCACCTTGGGTTCCCTTCGAGTCCGGACCTTCGACGAAGCCGCGCAGGACCAGCTCCGGCGCGAAGACCTAGACCTCCTTGAGGAGGGAAGGTGCCAAGCAGCTGTTCGGAATGCCCGATACCGCCAAGCTCTACGGCGCTATCACCAGCGGCATGTACACAACCGACAGCTCGAGGAAGGCGATCTGGTGCTACGGAGAATACTATCCAGAGAAGGGCAAAACAAACTCTCCCCCGGCTGGAAGGGCCCTTTCGAGTGATCAAAGTATCCCGTCCCGGAAGCGTTCGCTTGGCTACCGAGGATGGGACACCTCTCCCAAATCCTTGGAACATCGAGCACCTCCGTAAGTTCTACACTTAATTCCACGGAAGTGAGTCTTAAGTAACTTGAAATGTATGTTATAGAGTCATTGTACAGAGTCGGGTAGTTCCTCCGGGAGAGCAGCCGGACCTTTCCCGAAAGGTTTGAAAAGCTCATGCAACACTTGACACAGTCTCCGGACTAAAAGTGTGGCTAACTACCCTGGGTCAAACGAGAAACCAAACACACTTAGCCTGGTTCCGTACCCTAAGAGTGTACTTGTTTCCCCTGTACCCCGGACCTATAATGAAAGACATCTTCATTTGAAATAGACTCCACGTGCATTCATTTTTGCATAGGCTCGACATTTTTATTTTTCTCTTTCTTTTCTATAACAGAAACGTGCAATTCTTAAGAAGTTCTAGTTTGACCGGTTTACATACGATTCGAGTTGAATTGTCAGATTTTTTGGATTTAAATATCGTTTGTGGCCAACTCGCGTGAAAGCCGCCAAGCCATTCTAGGGCCGGAGTGCGCTATCGACTTAGCCTGGTCAAGCACCCTAAGTACGCCACTCTACCTACATCCCGGCAGGCCAAAGTAAGGTGGGTCCATGGACAATTGGATCTAAAAGAAAAGACAATTCATCCAGTCGTATTAAAAATCGTGTTCAACTTAAAATTTTCTTGAGAACCGTAAGCCGCGACGAAGTTATAGACAAGGAACGAATTTTACTATTTTTCTTGGCTTAAGTGTGCAGGAAAAATGAACCCTACGTTGATGGAGAAAAACCGGAGCTAACCAAGCTCCGACTCCCACCAGGGCGTCAACCATCGACGTTGACTAAAAGATGGTGAGAAGACCCCGTCACTGGAGTCTGTTGCCAACAAACCAAGTGTGGCAAAGGTCATTGCCGGAGCTGCTAAGCTCCGACACCTTGGAGTATTAACTACCGACGCTCAACGTGTTGATAGAGGCTATTGCCGGAGCTACTAAGCTCCAGCGATGGACAGTGCCGGAGCTTCTAAGCTCCGACAACTTCAGGGGACCTTCACTATCAAAAACTTCGGACCTAAATTCCACAAGTTCGAAGCAAATTCGTCTTCAACAAAACTCAACATCCTTTTGGTACATGTCCACAATCAAATTGTGCACATCTACCAGGGGGCCAAGTGAAGATAAAGATGTTGAAGACAAAAAAAAATGAAATTCGCAAAAAATTGGGGATTTCATTTCATCTGAAGACCGGAGATTACATCTGGAGACAAGGGATTACAAAATTGAGGAAGAAGAGAAGATACAAGTAAAGGCTAAAAGAGACGGTCCTAGACCCTATGGAAGAACTCGGCGACCTTCTGGGTGACCTCCGACACGCAGGCTCGGGTAGCTTCGCCTTCTCCTTCGACGGGGCCTTCAAGCACCAGGTCCAGAGGAAATCGAGGGTTCTGGCTGGTGTAGCACGTCAACACATATTCTGTGACGTTCCTAGCCATGGATTGCCCCTCGACCTCCAGCTGGTCCGCGATGACGTCGCCCACCTTGGAGAGCTTGCTGCCTGCGGCGCTCAACGCTTGCAACGCAAGATCCGGCTCCAGCTCCGGATCATTCGGGTGCACGGGGCTGAAACCCATCGGCGTCAGCGCGTCGTCGGCCTTGCCCAGGAACTCCCAAATCTGCAGGGAGTCCACCTTCCTCAAGTCCTTCATCTCTTCCAGGGATCTCCGGGCCGCCGTCAGCTCCGAATTCTCGCGGGCGAGGCGCTCAACTTCTTTGGCATTTTGCTGGATCTTCGCAGCAACCCGCTTCTCAAGTCTTCCGAGCTCCTCCTCCCGGAGGTGGATCTTGTTCCGGCGGTCGACCAGGTCCTTCTCCCTAGTTTCCACTTTCTTCTCCCGGGCGACAAGGGCACACTCGTATTCGTAGAGTTCCTGCCCCCGCACCCAGATCTTCTCCTCTTCCTCGAGGCAGCGCTCTTCCAATTTCTTAGTGCGCTCCTCGAGGCCCTTGTCCGCCAGAGCTGTTTTCTCGGCGAGCTCTTCTTCCCGTCACAAGACGTCATCCCGTAGCTCTAGGAGTTTTTGCTCCTCGTCCTCGAGCCGTCTTTCCCTCCCTTCAAGTGCCTCTCGGCGCTTGATGAGTGCGGTGCTGATGGCCTCGAGCTGATCAAACCGAGCATTGGTCGCGTCGTTAGCAGCCTTAGCTCGGTCGTGGAACTCCCGAGATTGAGCATAGAGGGCGTGAGTCATGCTCTCCCTCTCGTCCAGCAGCTTATCCCAGAGCTCCAGGCGGATCTTCTCCCGCTTGATCCACTCCTTGTCATCCGCAAGCCTCGACTGCGCCAGCTTAGTCTCGAAGTGGAGCCGATTACGCCACCGCCTAAGGGTTTGGCGCTCCTCTTCAAGAGCCTTGCTGTCGTGGAAGAAGGCCAGTTGGACCTGACGTAGACTGGAGCAGGCGTTGTCGATGGACATCGACAGCGAGATGGGCTCCGGACCTGCTGGGATCTCTTCCGCTGGTTCCAGCGGGTCTTCACATACAAAAATTGGGTCCCACTCTACGAGAGTGGAACCCCGAGCTTCCAAAGCGCTAGGGCCTTCCTCCGGGACGGCCTCAGTCGCCATCGAAGGAGGTCCCGCCACCAAGTCTTCATTCGCCCCCTCAGGCGGGGGGCCGGCGACTTCGTTCAGGCACTCTGGCTCTGCCACAGGTACAATTGACGTCGTCGCCTCTGGAGCAGGAGCCGCTACTGGCTCCGGCCGGGACACCTCTTCTGAGGGAGGCTCAAGCTCCCTCGCCTCTTTAACCGCTGGCTCTGTGACCGGCGCTCCAACAATCACCGGCTCTGCGGCCGGAGCTTCGGAAGTAACCGGCTCAACTGCCGGAACTACTTCGACTTCCGGCTCGCATGCCGGGGCTTCAGCCACCTCCGGCTCAATCGCCGGGGCTTCAGCACTTTCCGGCTCCGAAGCCGGGACTGCTACTTCCTCCGACTCAACAGCCGGAGCTTCTACTACTGCAGCACCAGGACCCGGAGCTTCCACTTCCGGGACGGGTGCCGCTGGCGCATCTTCATTCCCGTGGTCCGGCGCTACCACGGGAACTTCTGGAGACGAGTCGAGGTCCATGACCACGACAGCCGGCGCCGGAGCTGTCGCAGCCTCCGCTTGGGGCGGCACCGGGACTGGAGCAGAAGCCCTCGCAGCCTCAGACACTGTGGCTGAGGGTGGAGCTTCACTCCCCTTCTTGGGAACGCTGCAGATGAAGAACGAAGAAATTGAGCAAACAGATGCTACAATTAAAAAGTTAATCGAGGTAAAAAAGAAAAATTACCTTGGGAGGCTCCCGCACCAGCTTGCGCGGAACCTCTTTCCCGGACGATCCGGGCTGGCCACGGTCGGCGTAGGAGCTCCGGGAGGACTCCCAGGACTTGCCACAGCCGCGGGCGTTTCCCGGGTTAGAGCTCTCCTTGATCGGGAGGAACTCCTGGACCTGGAGTCCCTCACCGCTCCAGATGCCAGAGTCGCGCGCCCGGAGCTAGCACCTCAGGAGGGATCCACCACGGGGACAGTCGCACTCCGGAAGGATCCCACCGCCGGAACAGTAACGTTCCGGAAGGACCCCACCACGGGGACAGTCGCCACGGCGGCGGAGGATCTTCCTTCCTGAGGAGGGGGAACCGGGGGGAAGTGGCAGGCCCGATGGACCTTCCTTCAGCATGTCGCAGCTTCCTCTTCCGGCTCTCCGGCTCCTCTGCCAGCTCCTTGCCCTTGCCGATGACCTCAGCTCTTGGCTGTGGGACAGGGGCGGAGCCGTCTTCGGACAACCCGGGGATCGCCAGCCGGGTGGTTGATCTTCTCTCGACGACACCAAGGTCGTCAAGCGCGGGCATCGTCCGCCGGAGCTCCCTGCTGAACTCAACTTCCACGTTCAGAGGGAGGAAGGCCGGCGGCGGAGTCAAGTAATCTCCGTCAACGTCGATGCCGTGCTGGAATTTCTTGAGGTGAAACTCCAAGGTCTTCCCCACCATGCTGGACTTCAACCCGGTCTCAACCCGCTCCTCGTCCATCACGCTGTTGAGGGCCCAGGCGAGCTTCTCCCTCCTCTTCAGCGGCGCCCACCTATTGGACAGGAAGTTGCAGAACACCGCCTGGGGAGTCAATCCTCCCTCCACACATTGGCGGATCCTGGTCAGGACAGGGTCGAAAGCTTCCGCCAGCACCGGAACTTCGCTCCATACCGACGTGTCAATGCCGGGCAGACCGTCTGGCAACTCCAACCGCTCATGCTCCTCCACCCGGACGACTATCCAATCTTTCTTCCAGTCATCCCACTTCCCGGAAGGGAATGACCGGAGGTACTTGAATGGGCACTTCTTGCGCTTCACGAAGTAGTAGAAGCCAAGATACTCATTGCTTCGGCCGGTGGTGTGGACGGTGAAGAAGGTTCGGAAGAGCTCGATGCAGGGAGGGATGCCCACCCACATCTCGCAGAAGTGGACAAAGATGGACACAAGGAGAATGGAGTGAGGGCCAAGGTGGTACAGCTGCAGACCATAGAAGTCCAGCAGCATCAAGAAGAAAGAAGAAAACGGTGGGATCAGCCCCACCATGGCGTACGAGGAAAAGTACACCATCTCGCCAGCGTGCTCCTTTTCAAAGGGGAGCTCTCCGCCAGCGCGGACCGAGCGGTTGAAGAAGTCCGAAGACCACCCCATGAGGGCCCGGACCTTCTTCAGATCGCTGTCAGTCTTCAAGCGACTCTCACGCAGACCCAACTCCATCGCAGCACAGCTAGGCAAGAGAAGAGGAGCAAAGTACGAGTTGGGAGTTTGAGCGCAAGAACAGATGGGAAGCGTAAAGAACTCCCGACGGTGCGCTTTCCTTCTTAAGTAAGCCCTCGCAACGCTTGGATGGAAACTGCAGGGGAGTCAAGGATACTACTCAAGAATTCAACCCTGCCGATGACAAGAGGGCCCGGGACCACCCTGACGATCAAGTCGAGGCTCTTACCCAGGCGAACAGTTGTCATCACGAGGCGGGAAACCCAAAGGCGGTGACCTGACAAGGCGCGCGGAACCGATACGGTTTTCGTATCGGGAACCGGCGACCTTCAATTGCGAGAGATCCGTACGTCAAAGATCTTATCTGCCGCCTGAGGTGCGCCACGCTTCGGGATTTAACCGTAAAGCCCCGCAAACGGCACCTCCGAAGACCCTTGAAGACCCAGTTCAAGAGTCGCGGGTATGGACCCACCTCCGACGGAATGACTTCACCCCGGTGACTTTCCCCGGAGGTAGGTCCAGGGGGCCACTGTCGGTACCCTAAAAACCATACACCCCCTGAGGTTACAAAGATCTCAAGGGAAGGACGTCTACTCAAATTGAAGACCCTCGGAGGCCCACTTGTCAGACATAACCGGACCTGCTTCTCCAACATGGTTAACCCTAGGTTGCCACGTGTACTGCCAGACCGGAGCTACTACCCACAAGGGTGAAGCTCCGGGCTAGGTACCGAAACGGCACCTCCGGACTTAACCCCTGACCGAGAGAAGCTCCGGACCTGACACGTGCCAGGCCACCCCGGAGCTTCCCGCTTCCCACAAGCAAGCTCCGGAGCTGCCACGTGTCCAAACGTCGGAGCTGGCCGCCTCAAACCTCCGGAAGACATTGTAACGACTCCGGATCTTCAAAGGATAGCCGCGGACTTCAAGACCCGATTAATTGTCATTAATTCCATGTTAATGACACTTAATCGGACAATCTTAACACCTGTAACGGCACTGTCGGAGCCCGTTACAGGGTTATTAACAACAATTAATCGTGTATCAATACTAGTAACCGTCGGGGCCACATGTCGGGCCAGGCTAACTTGTAACGGTTTGTCCTTGTACTATAAAAGGACAGACCGACGATACACAAAAAAAAAAAAGAAGGCTCTCGAACGCTCTCAGGCAGACACGCATTGACGTGAGCTTTCATACATAAACTAATACAACACCACACACCCGTGGAGTAGGGTATTACGCTCAGGCGGCCCGAACCACGTAAACCACTGTGTCTCTCGTGTCCAATCGTGATTCACCTTCTTGAGTCTCCGCGCGCCCACACCGAACTACAAACTCCTTCAACACTTTAGTAGTGTCAGGAGATCTGCCGACTCCAACAGTCGACAGACACATATAGAGGGTTTATTTCGCGTCGATCTCAAGATTTAGCTTTGAACTTAACATTGTTCAAATCAACTCACAACTTTTACTAAGACCCTTTATGATTCAGTAAGCTTTGTTTTAAAGTTTGGGGATTTATGGACCTCAGATACTATTTATTTCAATAAGGTTTATAAACAAGTTTGGATTCAAATTTGAACTTGATCCAAACTGTGTCCAAATTGAAATCTGATTGCAGAATTGGGTTCCTCATATTTTTCTTAGCCTGTCTGTAAATTTTTGGAATTTTTGGGCAATGTTTGAGGTGGAAATTAGAGGAACAGCAGTGGGGCCCACATGTCAGCCGGCGAACCGTTTTACCGCCTCTGTTTTTCCTTCTCCACTCGACACCGCGATGCTTGCATGCCGCCAGCGTGTCGGTTCGGCCATGGGTCGCCTCCAGCTTCCCCAGCCCTCTTATCTACTGCGGTAAAGATCTTTTCTTCACTCCACCGTCGACCTCAGTCGCTTCTCTGCTCGCCTCTCGCTCACGCTGCTCATTTTCTCGCCGCCGCGACCACCTCGGTTTCACCCGACGCCACTCAACCTTGCCACCGCTACAAGCTTCCTCGTCCTCTGCAGTCTTTAGGAAAAAGGTGCCCCATGATCTCGTGTAGCTGCTGGTAAAGTTTGAACTCATATCATGCATCCTAGCGTCCATATTTCGTGAAAAACCGAAGCACTTTTGTAGCTTTGGAGCTAGTTCATCGATTTAATTCCAATTATATGTACAATAATTCTTTGATCCAGTTAGACAACATGATCAACGTCTCCTAGCGCACCTTCCCTCCAAAAATAGAAGGAACCATCGAGTAATTATCGAGTTATCCAGTTTTTCCCCTTCCACCATTGAAGGAGCTCGGTTCACCGTCGACCTTAGTGTTGCCGGCTAAGACACGAGTTCTAGACCCTCCTAACATCTTTCCCATGCTCCCAAGATGCTTCCCGAGCTTTTGTATAAGAGCTTTCGCTAGGAAATTGAGGGTTCCGACATGACCGGAACCCTAGCACCCGCCACCGCCGTCGGGAGTGGACTTCCAGTCACCCATCGCCGTCGGAAGGTACCCCAACGTGTTTATCATGTGAAGGTAGGGTGGGGCGGCGAGTTTCGAGGGTTACCGTAGGCCGGAAACCGTCACCGGCGAGAGCGCCGCCGCCCGAGCCTGTGGCCAGAGGAAGAAGAAGGAGGGGGCGCATGTCCCACCTGCCAGAGAGTGCAGCGCCTCTTGGATCAGTCTGTGGCCAGGGGATCTTGTGTGGCCACATGGAAATGTTTGTGGTTTCCGGTGTGGCTGCCTCCTGGTTGGCTGATTTAAATCTGGTGGGCCCAGGCGCCAAATTTAAAAGCTAGAAATTCCAAATTTATGCAGAACCATTTCTAAACTTGGAAAATCAATATCTCTCTGTAGACTGCTCCAAAAATCTTCAAACAATTTTTTTTTTGAAAGCCCTTGAGCTCTAGTTTCTGTTAGTACCAATTAGGTTTTGTGAAACTTACTTTTAAATTTTGTAGAAAACAATCTTTCCAAATACAAATACAATTTTTCCAGTTACTTTCCACTGGAAAAATACCCAAAATTCACATAAAATACTTTGTCCTGTTCTTGGTTACCAGAAAAAGTTTGGGAGCCATTGAACCTGTATAACCTAATCAAATTCCAAATTCCTTTCTGCCGATTCCGTTATAAAATAGAACTGTAACCAGGAATTTAATCAAACTTCTGAATTCAATATCTCTTAGTGCCCTTGCTCTAAAAATCTCAAGTAAAATCCTGTATAACCATTATGATCTGAACTTTTCAAGTTGTATAGTTATTTTGGTATGAGATCCTGTATGACTTTCTTTATAATTCAATTTCCTTTTTCCTTCATTGAATTATTACAGATGTTCAGTTGCTTTTTTATGTCCCAAATTTGAAATGAACTTTTATTTAGTCATATACTAGCTCATATAAAAGTTTCAGACTTATTAGACCTAATGTCCTGGCCCAAATTCAATTCCCAATCTGAATGTTAATTGAAAAACTAAATTCAGTTATAAAATAATTCCAGAAATTCCTAGCAACGTTAGAATTCAATATCTCTTTCACAGAAACTTAGAAAATTGTAAAACCAATTTTCCTATAACCAGTGAGACCCCCTCTACATGATACCACCACTGGCAGCCATGATACGTCTCCAAAATTTCAATCAAAATTTAGAGAAGGTTATTACTTACCATAATTTTTAGGAACAACAAACTTCTTTGATCATCTCCTGTTATTTGCAAGAGTATCCCATGTAGTCCCTAACATTTACCATAAAAATCCCAAAGCCAAAGAAGATCATTCACTCACTATAACCATAGTTAGAAGCTTATGAACTATATATACATTATAATTTACTAGCATTCATATATGCATGTCGTGTAGTGATCGATATTGACGACAATTTTCGCTTGGAGGAGAAGTACAGGGTTTCCACTTGAAGTCCTTGGCGGAGTCTTCAGAGAAGGACCACTCACAATTGACATTTAATCGAGTCGCAAACTAAGGCAAGCCCCGATTTGCATTTAAGAGCTTTTCAAAGTTTTTCAGTTTTATTCATTTATGTATTTAGTTGATATTGTGCATTACGTATAAGGTGTTTGATACTCCACTTGCATATCCACAAATCCTATGGTAGGGTTGGAAAGGTTTACAGCTTGACGTGTAGAACTGCCAATGCTAATGTTGTAGATATACCGTTAGAAGTCGAGTAGTTGGAATCTACTCGCGAGATAGGAATAACAGTTCATATGAGGGTGAAAGATGAAAGAATGGCTTATGAAATGAATATGAGACCAGGCATGAGAAATAGGAGTCGACGAGATGGAGTCTCGGGCGCATAACCCTGCCTGTGTCGCTTGAGGACCGTGCCGTATGCGGCACCGTTGGGCAAGCTTGAACTGTACCGGTTGCATAATGGGATATGGGTCAAATAAACTGATGTAACTCCAGACTGTAGTGTGGAGACTCCTCGGTTGTCCTTGAATGGAGATGCGAAAGCAGAAAGGTGTAAATCTCCTAGCGGAACGTTTTGACGTGTCCGTGTAGGGGACCTTTTGCTCGGGATGAAGAGGTTTGTCGACATTGGGGTCTTGGGTGAAAGGTGTCCACGTATAACGCGGGGAGGAGAGCACGTATGTGTCTCCCACGCGGGTGTGCGTGTCGTGCAGTCCGGGTGTGTCCTGATTGCAATCACCGTCCCTCGCGGTTATTTGAGTACCACTTGTTCGTCGCTGTCGTGACATAGTAAATACTAAAGAAGCCAGAAGAATATGATGTATTGAATTATAATTGCTTTGCAACCTTGTGTGGCTTAGAGATAGCACAATTAAAAGTTTACAATTTCCCCATACTTTAGCTGTAATAACATTATGTGCTTTGGGCATGTCATATCATCGGCAAAGCGTTTCTTGTTTGATTGTGGAGTCTATGATGTGTCGTGCCTGAAGAATGTCATTTGCTACTTAAAACATGATTATAAGGATCCACTTGTAGGCGAGTCTATTTATGCTATCCCTTACCTATGCTTAGACCTTACCTTGCATATGTCTAGTGAGATGGGTCAGTCTTGCTTAGCCTTATGCTCACGTTTGCAGTTAACGAGATTTTGCAGGTTATACCGTTGATGAAGGGCTTAATGACGATGCCTTATACCTTTTAGGGTTCACGGCTGAGTGAAAGCCCTGCACGCCGCCGATATCTGCGAGTGCTGCTAGTGTAAAGCGTCTGAGGGCATGGACAATTTTACTCATGCATAGCTAGTGCCGAGAGCGTAGTATGACGTATAGACTTCTTTCCTACGCTATAAATTGTAAAACTTCCGCTGTGTTTATAAATAAAGAGTTAGTGTTGTATTTTATTCTCGTTCTTTTCTTGTATATTGTTGGGTGTCGCATCGCACGATACCACCCAATGAGATCCTTGGATGTCGGGATTTCGGTCCCCACACACGAGATCAAAACGGTCGAGAGGGCAGCCGACAAGGAGAAGCTCATGAGGCTGGTCCAGGTCCTCGATGCCGCCAGAGAAGAGGGTATGTCTGTGATCCCCATCGTCGGCTTCAGCGGCCTCAGCAAGACGACGCTGGCGAAGCTGCTGTTCAATGGCCGATGTGCCAATGAAGACGTGTTCGACCTTCGGATCTGGGTCTCCATGTCCGTCGACTTTGGCATCAGGATCCTGGTCCGGCCAATCGTAAGCGCGACCAAGAAGAATTGCGATGTGATGTTGCCAATCTGGAAGTCGTGGCCAGCTTCCTATCAAGGACGTTCACAGGGAAGAAGTACCTTTTGGTTCTTGACGATGTGTGGAGTGAGAACCAAGAGGAGTGGGAGAAGCTGGGACTGCTCCTCAAGGACGGCAAACGAGGCAGCAAGATCCTGGTGCTAGCATGCTGCTGCTGTTTTGTTGCTGCATATGTGCTGTTTTCTTACTCTTGTTGTTGTAATGTGTTCAAACTTAGACAAACTACATATTTATGCGTTTGAACCATATATGCACTATATATGAACTATTTGTGTGTTTCATGTATGAATCATGTATGCATTTGATGCGGATGTGTTATAGATTATGTGCATGAACTATGAATTACATGTTACTTGTGAATTGTTTTTTCGAAATAAATATTCGACTCCATCCAATATCTATAATTTTTCGATTCGATGAATCCGTTTCCGATACATCCGATACCATACCGTTTCCGACAACATCCGATCTGAATCTGTTTCTGAAATTATTATGTGAATATGGATATGGAAAATGATTTTATCCGTCCATATCTATCCGTTTTCATCCCTAGACACGGCCACAACGCTACCGAACAATTCTTCCTTGTGCCCTTCTTCTCCCCCCTTAGCCTCGCCATCAACCCAATCTGACCTGCATCCGAGGCAGTTGTAGCTTACATGGACGAGGCAATGCAGGAGGACTTGTTGGAGTGGATTGTCATACCAACAGGCAAATGGGCAGCCACGACGCGGTTAAGACCAAATTGTGTCGCTTCGAACTGACATGTTAGACGCAATTAAACATTCATCAAGATCTTCAAGTCAATATTTGGAGTTGTTACCAATCACCAAGATAATCAATCATCGAGATCATGTAATGATAGATATAAATATTTTCTACATCTATAAACATTGGCCACATTTATTGTTCTCATTCAGTCATCAAAATTTTCATATCTTAAGTTTTATAAACTCCAATGGTCATGACACTTAAAAGGGTTACCTCCATCCTGAAATTAGTGTTACTTTTGAATTGATCAAAGTAGATCCATTTCAAAGTTAGCTATACTTATAAAATATAATACAAATATTTAGATCATGAAATTAATGTCATTATGACCCATAATGAATTATATTTTTATAGTTTACTTCTTTGATATGGTACATTTTCTACTCTTCTTCAGAAATTAAACAAATTTACTATAAGTTGACTTTGATTAAATCAGAAAATGAGACAATACCTTTTAAGATAACTTATACAGTGCTTTCAAAGCAACCATCCACCCCACTCGCTTCTGTGCGTGACCATGTTTGTTTTCGCTTTTTTGAGTCTCGATTACCTGATGAGTGTGCTTTCCTGATAAGTAGAGTTTTTGAGTCTCGATTACCTGATGAGTGTGCTTTTCTGATAAGTAGAGATGTGATAAGTAGAGATGTGGCTAAGCTGATTACTAGAGAGCCTGAGTATTTGGTAAAACTGATTATTTTCAGAGTATTCTCCCTGTTTTGTCTGTAATTCGACTATTATACCCCTGAATCTAATAACATCTCATATTTAATGTTTTAATATGCATTTTTTAAATCTGATAACTACAATGTTTTCTTCATGAATAGCTGGGCAGCCCCTTAACTGAACACAGCCGTTAATCCAGCAGTATGGCATGAGGCAGTTGCAGCACAAAAAGACAAAACGAAATAGCATGAACACAAATTGATCTCGTCGACGGCGCGTTCTGGCAGCTCCGCGGCGTCATGGACATGCTCAGGGACGGGTATGAGATCATACTGCCCGAGGACGGCTTCGCCGCCAGCATCATCAGAAGCCACTCCAGGCAGCTGGCGGAGTTCAACGGGTGGGACGCCGAGGAACTTCACCGGAGGAGAAGTCGTCGTACGCATCAGAGGATACACGTTGGTAGCTCGGGTCAGGGTAGTAGCAGCACCACCACCAGTGATACAGACACGCCATGGGAGGGAATCAATGGAGGGGAGACCGACGGCCTAATGTGCGGCGATTGGGGGAAACAATCTTGCGAACAACAGTCAGATGGGAGCCTGACGGCGAGGAATCGGGCGGGCCAACGTCGCCAGCTGGCGCGGTCAATGACCATGGCCGATAGCGACTTCCAAGCGACGACCGATGGGCTGCTCGTTAGCAGGCGATGGCCGACGGGATCCTCGTCACACTGAGCGACGGAATCGCTCAAGAGAAGAAGGAACTCGATGAACGGTGGGAGCTCTCGGGTGCAGATGACGGGGAATCGCTTGGGCAGAACTGACGGGTAATCGATCTCTGACGCAGTCGACGGAAACGCACGGGCGATCTACGGCGCCAGTCGGCGCAGCCGACTAGGAGCGCCGCAATCCCTCGACACTTTATGGGAGTTGTGGCGGCGGGGTAGCGAAGGGGTATGGGGAAAAATGCCACCCGCTACCCCAAATCGCGATGGTTGTGCCGCGACCCGAAAACACGACTCCTCAGTTCATTTTGGTTCATTTTGGGCTTCTCAAGTAATAGGCTTAGAAAGTAATTAAGAATTAAGTAATGCGTTTGGGTGAGATTTTCGTTTCTTTCATTAATAAGTCGCTTATAAGTGGAAACAAACAGGACCCTAACTTTAAATAGAGATATTACAATATTATTTTGAACACTATCCTACACACAAAAAAATACTATTATGGAGAAAAAGAAAAATGAAGTTTAAAAAACAAATAATCTAGGGATAGAAAAGTTACTATGTTTACTGATTTACCCATATCGACCAAACAAGTATGAAAAGGGGTTAGTATAGGTTCAATGTTAAAATCTAAAATCTCAATAAAAGAAGTTTTATTGCAAATCAGATTCTTAAGAATATGTAGGGCTTATTTGAATTGCAACCAATTTATGCCTTACCAAATTTTGATCAAAAGAGAGTGTATGTTCGAACTAAAGCTAAAATTTAGTTCGCCAATGGATTTTATGTGTTAAGCCAGATCATTTTTGTTGCCAACATTGATCAAAGTTTGGGTCGTCAAATCCTGTACTAAAGTTTGGTATTGCCAAATTTTGGGGAAACAATAGTAAGTTCCAAATATCCCAGTAGATTTTTAGTTCTTCTCATCTGACTATTAAATAAATTACTCATCTACTATTTATTATATATCTGATTTTTGTACCTTTTATTTCTCCAGCTCACAGCATCTTTTCTATTCTACAGCTCACTGCTAAAATTACATTTTCAATAATCCACGACGGAACCAAACACACCCAAAATCGTGTGGCCCACCGCAGTGAGCTGGCCGCCGGCGAGGTCTTTCCGGTCCATGGACTCCCCCGCGGCCGTCCTCTCCATTCTCAGTAAGTTGCAGTCCCTTGGCTTCTGCGCCGATCTATGGATCCCCGACGACGTTGTGGCCTCCGACCCATCGAAGGCGTTCGAGGCCGTCCTCGCCACGTTCCTGCCGGAGGCCTACCCTAACAGCCCCGAGGCGCGGTCTCTTCCTGCGGCAATCGGTGACGGGCGCCGTGTAGACCTCCTCCGCCTCTTCCTAGCCGTTCGTTCCGCGGGAGGGTTCGCCGCCTTGTGCTCCGCCCCCATCGACGGTGGTTGGGCGGCGGCCGCCGAATCGGCCGGTCTGGACGCCTTTGACGCGGCGCTCGTCAGGCTGCTCTACGGCAAGTATCTCGGCGCCCTAGACCGCTGGATCCAGAGGCTCGTGGAAACGCAAGGGCCGTCCTTGGACGGCGTTGAGTGGAAGGAGAAAACACTGTTCAATGGTGCTAATGGAGTGGAGAAGCAACAACCATTGTTGAACTGCAATGAGAGGGAGGAGGATGGTTTAATGCTGAAGAGGAAGAGGCAGGATATGGTGGGGATGTTATATTGGGTAAGGGTGCTCGCTGAGAATCCCCAAAATGGCCATGCCAAGACTGTCATGTCCACTGATGGGTACTTCTCAATGGTGTTGGCCATGAGGGAGGCGGTGAACAAGAAAAAGGCTCGCCGGACCAGCATGGAAAATGGTGCTCTGTCACAGGTGATTCAGTTATTTTGGTGTCTCATTGCTTAATAACTGAATTGAGCTAGTTTCTTATAAATCACTGAGAATATTCAAATGCTTTCTCATATGTTGTTCTGTTGGCATTCCTTGTTAAGTAAGAATATGTGTTGCATCTTTGTGTTAGCTTGTCATTTAGTCATGTTATACAATCACTTTTTATACTTCGTTATTACATAACTGGTTATCAAGAATTTTCCGGATATCATGACAACAGAAGCATACCGTTACAATGATAAATTTCTTCCTAATAATGAACAGTTTTGTCTTAGATTTTTGATTCATTAAGAATGTCTTCAATGTCTCATTCTTTCCTCTTTTGGCTTGAGGCGCATTAGTCTATACTCTAAAAACAGCTGGAAAAAACAGAAATGGGAGCTCTATAGTTAGGTTTTGCGTTTACCGTGTTAAAAATTGGCAAATGATGCCTTCAGCTCAGCAAATTTTCCACTGACATGCTATTGTGTATTCTGTATCCTGACAGACAAGCTGAATAGTCTTTGTATCACAACGCTGAATAGTCTGTATATTGCATTGCATTGTCAAATGGAATAGCTTTATCATATTATTATATTTCTTACTTGTTTTTGGATCTCTTTCTACATTTTTTGGTTGTTTAAATAGCAAAATATTGTAATATTGTTAATGTCTCATGCCTTGCCATTAGTTCAGTCTGTTATAATGCCTAATAGCTAATAAACAGTGTATTTTTGGCATGTTTGATCCGAAAGCCTCTAATTGCACCTTTTCCAACTCCTATGTTTTGATAGCACTGTTGGGAATTTGTTTAATGAATATACTCACTCTGGTTTAATTGATGATGTTATGACAAATTGTAATTGTAAAAAATGATTTAGATTGATGTCCTAATGTCATCAATTAAAGTCAAAGTGTGTAACTAGTTTTTTTTTGTGATTTTATCTAGCTTTAACTCCTAATTTTAGTGATATCGTATGGATGGACCTGACTATAAGAGGATTCTTAGCAATTCTTAAGTGATAGGTAGATGACAGGAGGGGGCAAAACATGATGCATCTTTTGTTATTCCGTACTTTACAAACCAGTAAAAACAATATTGATAATGAGACCTATTGCGTCAGTACAGGTCAATAAAGCCTAGAAACTAGAAAGTGAAGTTAATGTTAGAGTATAGTTGGTAGGTTAGATAATTGTATCATAGACCATCATATATGTTGGGAGTGTATTTGGTAGGTCACATATCAATATCATAGACTATCATATGTGTTGGAGTCTCCTTGGCCCCTAAGCCTCATTTGCTGGTCGACAGACACAATGCAATACATCCCATCCAATTCTATCATGGTATAGAGCCAGTGCCGTTTCTAAGCCACCACCTACATAGCTTCCGCAATGCGTTGACATAGGAGATGTTCCCTCCCAGGGGTAGCGAATTGTAGTTTAGTCGAGTCACCGATCTTTGTACCCCATTAGAGTTATTCATGGACATCTTTAACGCCCCGCCTTTTGTCGACCCTGATCGTCGCCGAACTTCACGCCTCGACTTCGATCTCTCCGACGCCTCTTCTCTTTCGATGACCCCGTGGCATGACACTATGCGTTTGTAGACATGGGCTCCCTTTATCACCTTCCATGCACATTGTTAATCCATCATCGACACACTCATCATTGTCACCAAGCAACGCTGTCCATGAGCGTGATGCGTTGGTCAGCACCGAGATGGACAATTGTCATTGTGCCATCATCAGCGTGGCCGTCTACCAAGGCGGTAGTGCCAACGATGATTAGCCCTCCTCATTACGTGGCTAATAGTTTGAGTCAACACCATACGTTACCTCCAGAACACCCCACCATAGATGTTGTGGATGGGATGAAGTAGGTCCATTTGTTAACATATTTGTTGAGTTAATCACGTTTTCTAGGAGAATAGAGATTAGGGGGTGCGCAAATCTGAGAGTAGTGTTTGAGATAGTCCTAGACGAGATAAGAGTCCTAGTTGGGTTAGATTGAGAGAGTCCTAAAGTTGTAATTAACCCAACACTATATAATGATGCTGGATGTTGATTAATGAATCAAGAAATCTGGTCCTAGAAATCTAACAATCGGTAATCAGAGCAGGTTGAGATTCGAGGGTGGATCGGTCGTACCTCAGCAGGGACAACAAGGCTCAACGGTGCGGATTCGGCGTGACTCACACTGAGATCAAGGTGTATCTCGGTGGAAGCGCATCTCGGCAGCTTCAAGTGGGCGCAAGAGAGACAAAGGATGGGGAGAAACTTTTGACAAAAGAGGAGTGAAAAGCTGAAGAGTCAAAAGAGAAGGAAAAGAGAAAAATAAATTTGACAAATCAAAGATTCAATGCTTCAATTGTCGCAAGTATGGATATTTTGCTGATGAGTATTCCAAGAACAAGGAAGATGAGAAGACACTTCTTGTGTCTAAAAGAGAATTGTTTTGATCTCGCATGGTTAAGGTGTTCGAGGTGTAGTACCCACCTTATGGAGTGTAGTGCTCAACCCGGGTTGTAGTGACCAACCCAAATTCGTGTGTCGGGATGTATGTCCATCTCAGGGATGTAGGGCCCATGCTTAGTGTGTGTAGGGTGAAGTGACCATCCTGGGAGTGTAGTGCCCACCCCAAAAGTGTGTGTAGGATGGAATAAGTGTGTCTCCATCCTAAATTAGTGTTAGTGTGTCTTAGAAAACATGATTAAGGAGGTGATTCTTGAGTTAATCACATTTTCTAGGAGATAATAGAGGTTAGCAGGTGCGTAAATCTGGGATAAGTGTTTGAGATAAGAGTCCTAGACGAGTTAAGAGTCCCAACTGGGTTAGATTGAGAGAGTCCTAAAGTTATAATCAACCCATCCCTATGTAATGTTGCTGGATGCCAATCAATGAATCAAGAAATCTAGTTTCGGAAATCTAACAATATCCAAGTGCCATGTCACCCTCGTTCTCGTTGGCTCGTCATCCTATGAGTTAAATGGTTGGACACAACTGATTTTCGAGCATCCATCTACTTGCCTTGACGATTTTGGAATAACACCCTCTTCTATGGCTACGACCACGACATCTCATTCCCGGCTACCTCCATATGTGCTACTTGTCATTTTCTATACCAGTCACAACATCCACATAGTTACGACGCTACCTTCGGCCTCTTCTCTAGGCTCACTGTGTGTAGTGCTCCCTTTTTGATAGTGAGGGGTTTTAGAATATATTTGGTAGGCTAAATATTTTTATGGTATACTATCATACATACCGGAAGTATATTTGGTAGACTAGATAGACTATCATATATATTGAAAGTCAGCGTTCCAAAAAGCCTGCGCTTTGAGGGCGGCAGAGGGGTTTCAATTCCCTGGACTAGGGGGCGCGGGAAGCATAGAAGGAGACAGGCTGAGGGCGCTGGGCTGGACTGCCAAAGAGGCGAAGGTAGAAATATACGTATGCTACTGTCATAGTTATTAAGGAGGTAAGGCGACTTAAGGCGACATATCCCCTTTTTACCTTTTAAGCGATAAGGCGTAATGCGAGGCGACGCCTTACTTTTATATAAAATAAGAAAATATAGGAAACACAACATTATATTTTAAAAATACAGCAGTATATTCATATTTCTGGTGACTGGGCTGATTTTTTTCCGCCCACCTACACCTAGGTTGTTTGATATTCCCTCATACACATTATGAAAGGAAAAAACATAAACTTACCTGCCCAAGCCGTATGGCCCATGTTTCTTTTCCGAACCCTAGTAGGAGTACTACATAACAGCACTACCCATCCGATCGGTACCCGCCTGTCCCATCCCCGAAGAGCTCCCCCTGCCCCCGCCCACCCGATCGGCGGCGGCCCGCCCCGAATGGGCGCCGGCTCCTTCTCCGACCCTCTGGAGTCGTGGCCGGCGGCGAGATCCACCCCCCCCCCCCCCCAGCCCGAATTGCGTCGATCGGTAGTCGTGCCGCCGACCCCTCAGTGTTTGTTTCTGCGCGCCGCTGGCCCCTGCCCGCCTGATCTGCGCGACGCTGGCCTCCTGCTGTCTAATTTGCGTACAGCCGCAGCCCCCCCGCCGCCGCCCGGATCTACGCGCCTTACCCAAAAAAACTAAGGCGGCATGTGACACCTTAGCCTCCAAGACCGCCTTACCGCTAACAATGGCTATTGTATTTTTAAATTTTTTTAGAATCCGTCGTTGCTACAGTTCATAACGCCCAGGCGCCGCCTACTAACTTACTAGGCTCTTGGCGGAGGGTCACGACCTGCCTAGCGCTTTTTGGAACATTGTTGGAAGGTATATTTGGTAGGCTAGATATTAGTATCGTAGACTGTCATATGTATTGGGGAGGTCTCCTTGGCCATTTCTCATGTGCTCTCTATATACCGGTCGAGAGGCATTAATGCAATACATCCCACTCAATTGTAGTAGTTAACTCAACAGTGTTTAATGCATGAGTTATTGCAATGGCAAAGATAATATAACATGACTAGAATAGTCTAATCAAATATAACGAAAATCAACACATATATCTATTTTTTTCTCAGCTATTTCTTGTACATTTTTGTTGGTTATTCAAATTATAAGTTTGATGACCAGAGTAGCATTGTAGCACACTTCATATGAAAATTAATGTGAATATGAAGCATCATTTCGTGTAAATATCTAGGTGTTGTATACATCCACAAAACGGAATAGATAATAGAAGCCCTTATGAGCCAATTGCAAAAGCTTCTATGATTGCCCATCAGATCCATTACTATCTTCTGGAAAATCTGTGATAAATAGATGATAACCTGCTACTAAACAGGAAGACCTGATTCGGCTTCTCGGTACTCTGGTCCACTTAAACCTCATTCATTGACCTCCCCCCCCCCCCCCCCCCCCCCCCCCCCCCCCCCCTCCACAGCACACACACACACACATTATTGCTTATTAAATATATCCCAAACTCTAGTCATAAAAAGGGAAAATAAGAACAGTTTTGAAATACATCCAAAAACAAACCCTCTTGTTTTTTCCATTTGGAGCACTAAAAAGCCACAACTATCAATGGTTGTATTTTCAGGTGGTTTCCGTGTTCTTAAAAACACTCAGGACAAGTGCTACGTTAATGTAGCATGGGTCTTAGAGACTCAGACGATACGTGTGTAGATAATTGTTATTATCTTATTTTCATATTTGAAAGGGGGCTTAGTTTAGTGGTTAAGTACTCTAAGTAGCACTTCTTAGGTCTTCAGTTCGATTCCCAGTGGGAGCGGTTTTCCAGCTTAGGTAAAAAAATCCCTCTCGTCTGTCCAATAAACAAAGCACTGACTAAGGCTTGACCCAGGTCATTGGTCGTACCCCACGGGCTACAGTGCCGCTGTGTAAGGGCGGGCCAGGGTTCGAAGATTTTGTCGGTCGGGGAGAAGGTTAAGCTTCTTCTTATGAAAATACCGTGGGGGCGGTCTTACCCCCACCTGACGAGTTTTTATTTCATATGTGATTTTGTATCAACCTTTGTTATATATCAATTATGACAATGTTACAATCAGTAAATGCTCCCCAACCTTTGCTTTGTAATTCCTCACACATGGTTTTGCTCGAAAACATGATATAGACCAAGCTTCCTTACTGATATTGCCATAATCTGACTCTTAGCAGGAAATGGTTCCAATGGCCTGCAAGGGCAGCATGAGTTCTACCTGTGCCCTGCTTGATGGAAAAGCAAAATGCTCTGAAAAACATCAAGTTAAGGTTCATTATCCTGATTCAGCTATTAATAAATTAGCAACTGGTCTAGAAATACGACTGGTTCTTTAATAGACATTCAAGAAGAGAACAAACTGACTGTGCAATGGGAAACATGTGAGTAGGAATCTGTCATATTTGTTCTGATGGTTGGCCTTTTACAACCCAGCAGAGGGATTGAAATACCAATAGGCCCTAGATATCAGGCAGAGGTGCCACAATGGACTGGCGAGATTCCTGTAAGTTATGATGATCCTGGAACGGAGAAGTGGTTGGGCACAAAGATCTGGCCTCCGGCAAATGTGGATAGAAAGACACTGTTTTTCAATGACTCGATTGGCAAAGGCAGAAATGTTGTTTGTAGCTGCAAATTTCCGGGATCAGTAGAATGTGTTTGTTTCATGTAGCAGAAAGGAGGCTTCAGTTGAAACATGAAGTTGGTCCAGCTTTCTTTGCGTGGGGCTTTGATCGTATGGGAGAGGGGATTGCACTTTCCTGGACAGATGAAGAGGAGGCGAAATTTAAAGCTTTGGCACAACTTTATGCACCATCTTCAGGACTGGAATTTCTGGAACCATCTCTACTTATCCTTCCAACGGAAGGGATGGAAAGAACTTGTGAGCTACTATTTTAATTGTTTTTTACTTAGACGGAGGTGTTACCAAAATAGGATGACCCCAAAAAATATAGATAGTGATGATGATGAAGAGACAGAATTCAGATTCTTGGGTAATCATCTTGGTCACAGTGCAGCTAAGTATCCACAATACCAAGCGCAATGTTTGCTTTCAAGATACACACTGCATGGATCTGGACTGAAGTTTTGTGTAATTCACCTTACTCCTTTTTGGGAAACCGAGATGATGAAGCTCTAGTGTATAAGTTTACGTTGCAGCAGGTTGATCAGGGTTTGAATTTGAAAGTTGGTTGTAACAGAGAACTTGATTGATGCTGGTCCATGAGCACACATGGGTTTTTGAATCCATAATGTTAAAAGTGCAGTGACTTGCCAGCGTTATCGTCAATGCTTCCTTGGATGTATTATGTGCACCTGTTATTTGGTTTTGTCCCCTTTATGAAACTGTATCGAGTGGATAGTAGCAGTGTTTGCATGCTCTGGGCTCCTTTGTTGTATTCTCTTTAGAGGGATGGATCAGACAGATGATGAACCTAGAGTTAGCCTGCCGAAACTAGTGGTGATGTTCTTGGTACATCCAGCATGTTGTGAACCTTGTAGTGTTATGTTTTTTAATGTGTCAAGTGGTGGTCTAACCAACTTCTATTTTTTTTTTTTTTTTCAGTCATACGAACATTTCATGTTCAGCTGAAGTGAGAAGCGTATTCACTCGCTTTGTTAGTTAACAAGAGCAGAAGAGGTCTTTCAAGAATCCAGAAGAGATATGTGTGAACCGTTTTCTCCTGTAAATATAAAGTCAGCGATTAGAATGTAATATTTGATATGGTACAATCATGCAATCAATCACTCTGTCATTGAATCTGCATCTTTCATACTTAATCTTTATTGAGGTGGAGGGAGTTAAGTACAAAATATGCAACAACTATAGGATGCATATTCAATAGTTGAGGTCGTTGATTGCATTGTATTTTAGTCGTTGCCAAATGCAAATGCGTTAAATATTGTTGCCACAGGCGACCTGTTTTCTGTCTCGCCACAGCCATTTTGAGATCCATTCTATGAGCAGGCGTCCAAAGGCCTGCAATCTCGCCAAGTGCCACATTGCCCCGATCCACTGTGAAGAGCATGCATGGCTAGCAGAACTTGTTCGGTGTCAACAGCTTGCAGAACCTGCCATTGTTGTCGCTGTTGGCGTACGGATGGATGACCTGAGCAGGTACATACAGTACTTGTCTGAGAAGTGCATCTGCAAAAGATGTGGCTTGAGGAAACGGATGACTCTAGCTGCCCTTCCTGGTGGAAAGGGCCACCATGGTTACTAGTTCCTCTGCTGCAATCTAATGAATGGATGGAGCGTAATTTCAGGGCATGTTGGAAACTAATTTTACCATACAAACTTGCCTAATGTGATTAGTAGTCTTGTCACAATTTTGTAGTAAGAAATGTTGGAATAAATGGTCAGGCCCAATTAATATTCAGAAATAATTCCCAACAAATCTCAAACGCCCATTAGTACAAGAGAGGATGGTGCTAAATATTTAGTCCTGTATGGGAAGTGGAAGTGGAGCAACCCCTACATATAAGGGAGGTTGATCTTTCACTCCTTGAGTGAGAGAGAAGAGGAGAGGGGTGGCCCACGCGCGCTCCTCCTCTTCGCTCGCTCGCCACGCCCCACACGTGCGCGCGCGTTCGTGTGAATTCAAGCCGAGCCCACATTTTATATTTTTGCAGAAAATTAAATTGGGCTTTGGGCTTTTGGGCTTTCGAATTTTGGGGCTTCCGCGACAGAGTCCAAGTCGTTGGATACGGACGCGTCTACGACTGCGGAATCAGTTCGGATCCGGATCCTTCGACTCGCATACGAACTGCCTCCGTGGGACTATAAATACGGGCGTGCGCGGTATGGTAGATCATCCCACGATCAGATTGTTTCCCATGTTTGCGTTGCTTGCGCCGCCTTCTAGTCTACTCCATCATGAGCGCCGGCGTGCACCGACGATCGGGAGAGCAGGTCTCCAAAACCACTCGCCCTTGCGATCCTGCACCGGGAGATGGTGAATAAGGTTTTTAGGAAGCGATTCGCGCGACTGCTCGCGTTATTCACCACGGGTCGTCTACCGAGGAGATCAGGCGCTGCGGCCCATCTTCGTCACCAACGTCTGCAGTGACTGTACGATGTTAGATCTACAGCAGTTCCTCCGGCTACAAATTGGTACACAATATTTCTCATCCCATCCGTCTTCCGGTATTCATCGCTGCTGTTTTTCGCGTGTTTTTTTGAAATTGTTCAGTAAATTGCCTCTTATTTTCTAACAATCCAAAAACCTTATTAGCCAATTTCCTGGGTTGAACACGATGACTTTAGCTAATGCACTGAGGTCGGAGAAATTCTCTGGCGTGCACTTCAAGAGGTGGCAAGTTAAGGCCACGCTCTGGCTCCAGTCACTTGAGATCTTCTGGGTAACCGAGGACAGGCCTCAAGGTCCTTTGTCTGTTGAAGAACAGACGAAGTTCAAGAAAGACAATTCTGCCCTGAGAGGATGTATCTTAAGTGTTCTTGACAACAAACTCTGTGATGTCTATCTGACAGTCACAGATGGTAAGGAGCTCTAAGATACACTTAATGCTAAGTATGGTGCATCCGATGCAGGCGGTGAATTGTATATCACGAAGAATTTTTATGACTATAAGATGGTTAACAATCGTCTCATAGTTGAACAAGCTCATGAAATACAGTGCCTTGCGAGAGAGCTCAACCTCCTTAAGTTCCCTTTACCCGACAAGTTTGTGGCTGGGTGCATTATTGCAAAGTTACCTCCTTCATGGAGGAACTTCGCCACAGCTATCAAACACAAGAGACATGAAATATCAGTTGAAAATCTAATAGCATCTCTTGATGTTGAGGAGAAGGCTTGGGCTAAGGACGCTACTGAGAAAGGAGGTGAGGGTCAATCTAGCGCCAATGCTAATATGACGCAGAAACCTAATGTCAAGAACAAAGGGAACAACAAGTCTCAATTCAAGTCAAACAAAACTACTGCTTTCAAGAAGAAGAAGTCAAACAAAGCCAATTATGACTGCTACTACACTTGTGGGGACCAGGGACATATTTTCAAGGACCGTCCTGAGAGGGAAGACCACAAAGGGAAAAAGAATGTCAACATCGTGACGTCTAGCAATGCAGATGGGTATGGTAATCCTTTTACTGTTCTTTCTGTTTCTCAAACACCGTCTTGGTGGTTTGATACGGGTGCTAATGTTCATGTATGTTCTGACATGTCTATGTTTACTTCTTACTAGTTCGTCCGGGATTCCGCTGTCCTAATGGAGAATGAGTCACATGCTTCTGTACGTGGTGTTGGCACGGTCGATCTGAAGTTCACTTCGAGAAAGATTTTCCAGCTGAAGAACGTGCAGCATGTCCCTACTATGAACAATAATCTTGTTAGCGGTACCCTTCTATGCAGATGGGTTTAAGTAGTTTTAGAGTCCAATAAAATAGTTGTGTCTAAGCATGGACAATTTATTGGTAAAGGCTATGAATGCGGAGGCTTTTTCCACTTTTCTCTTTCGGAGTTTAATAATAAGTCAGTGAACCATATTTGTGGCAGTATTAATGATGATGCAAGTGTTTGACATTCTCGTTTATGTCACGTAAATTTTGGTTTAATGAATTGGCTATCTAGTCCCAGGTTAATTCTGGAATTCACTATTATCAAAGGTTCTAAGTGCCATTGCAAAGCAACCTTGAAAGCCTCACAAGACAGCTGAGGAGAGAAACTTGGCACCATTAGAACTTATACATTCTGATATATGCAAGATGAATGGTGTATTTACAAAAGGTGGAAAGAAATACTATATGACATTAATAAATGATTCTACTAGATTCTGCTATGTTTACTTGTTGTAAACTAAAGATGAAGTTTTAGACTATTGTAAAATCTATAAATCTAAAGTAGAAACTCAATTAGAGAGAAAGATCAAACGTCTTAGGTCAAATCGTGGTGGCGAGTACTTTCCCAAAACATTTGATGATTTCTGTGCAGAACACGGTATTATACATGAGAGGACGCCTCCCTATTCACCCCAATCAAACGGGATAGGCGAGGAAAACCGCACATTGTGTGACTTGGTGACTGCCATGTTAGACACATCCGGTTTATCTAAGGCATGGTGGAGAGAGGCTCTATTGACTTTATGTCATGTCCTAAATCGCGTTCCAAACAAGAATAATGAGAAAACCCCTTATGAGGAGTAGGTTGGGAGAAAACCATCACTTTCATACTTGCGTACTTGGGGATGTTTGGCAAATGTCAATGTTCCAATTACCAAGAAACGCAAGCTGGGACCAAAGATAATGGATTGTGCCTTTATAGGCTATGCTCATCGAAGCATCGCATATAGATCTTTAGTAGTTAAATCAGATATGCATGTTGATACTACTATGGAATCTTGTGATGCAACATTTTTTTGAGAATATTTTTCCTATGAAAGATATGAATAGCATTGCTAGGATCTCTTCTGAAAATTTGTCTTGAATCCACCACAAGTAGCGAGTTTCTTGATACACCGTTTGAGAGTATCCCAGAGGAGGAACACAATGAAATAACTCAGTCGAGTAAGAGATTACAGATTGCAAAATCCTTCGGTGATAATTTCATTGTGTACCTTGTGGACGATACTCCTAGATCCATAGCAGAGGCATATGCATCACCTGAGGCAGGTGACTGGAAAGAAGCAGTTCATAGTGAGATGGACTCAATTATTTCTAATAGAACATGGGAGTTAACTGAACGGTCGTATGGGTGCAAACCAGTAGGCTGCAAGTGGGTGTTCAAGATGAAGCTCAGACCTGACAGTACTATTGAAAAGTACAAGGAGAGGCTAGTTGCAAAGGGCTACACTCGAAAGGAAGGTGAAGATTATTTTGACACCTATTCACCTGTCGCCAGAATGACAACAATTCGTGTACTACTTTCTTTAGCTGCTTCTTATGGTATAATCATCCATCAAATGGATGTGAAGACAACTTTTGATAATGGAGAGTTGGAACAGGAGATTTATATGGAACAACCTTATGTGTTCGTAGTAAAAGGTGAAGAGACAAAGGTGTGCAAATTGTTGAAATCCTTGTATGGCCTGAAACAAGCACCTAAGTAATGGTATGAGAAGTTCGACAGTACTTTGACGTCTGCGTGCTTTGTCATTAATGAGGCTGATAGGTTTGTGTACTAGAGTCATGGTGGGGGCGATAGCGTTATATTATGCTTATATGTGGATGATATACTCATTTTTGTACGAGTAGTGATATAATTTTTGAGGTTAAGTCTTTTCTATCAAAGTGTTTTGATATGAAAGATCTGAGAGAAGCTAATGTTATTTTGAACATTAAGCTGAATGAGGATGAGAGTGAGATTACTTTAAGTCAATCCCACTATGTTGAGAAAATCTTGAGCCGGTTCTTCTTTATGGATAGCAAGATTTTTCCAACGCCTTATGATCCCAGTGTGATACTCGGAAAGAACAAGAAAGAGTCAAGAGATCAACTTAGATATTCTCATATGATCGGTTCACTCATGTACTTAGCAAGCGCAACCCATCCTAATATCTCGTTTGCTATGAGCAAACTGAGCAAGTTCATATCAAACCCGAGTATAGATCATTGACATGCACTTGGAAGGGTTATGCGCTACTTGAGAGGTACAATGAGTTATGGAATTCACTATACTGGGCATCCGACCATGCCTGTGGGTTATAGTGATTCGAACTAGATCTCTGATGTTGATGAACTCTGTGTCATGAGTGGATATGTATTCACTCTAGCTGGTGGCGCTATATCATAGAGGTCTTGCAAACAGACCATTTTGACGAGGTCAACCATGGAAGCAGAACTCACAGCTTTAGAGACATCAACTGCAGAGGCAGAATAGCTGCAAGAACTCTTGATGGATTTGCCTATAGTTGAGAAACCATTGACGACAATCCTGATGAACTGTGACAATCAGACGGTGATTGCCAATGTGACCAGTTCTAAGGATAATGCAAAATCATCAAGACACGTCAAGAGACAATTGGAATCTGTCAGGAAAATAAAAAACTCCAGAGTTATTACTATTTCGTACATACAAACAGATAAAAACCTGGTAGACCCCTATAAGAAGGGTCTATCACCTAATGTGACAAAAATTGCATCGAGGGAGATGGGTTTGAGACCCATTGATATGAGACCATAGTAGTAACCCAACTTATGTGATCAGAGATCCCGTGAATTAGGACATGGGAAAACAAGCTAGTGGTTCACCGAGGAGAGTACTTCATTTAGACCCTCTCTATGTGAAGATGCACACTTGTACTCTCAAACTGTAAGGCACGTTGGCGATTTGTCTTAATGTGTTTCTGTTGGCTATGTGTAGCAAAGATGACGTCCTACATGTCAGTATTGAAGAAAACACACCTATATGAGTTCCGACTGTCTAACATCGCAGTCTGTGAGATTTGGGTGATCTCTGGAAAGTTCATGAAGATACCAGGGAGTACGACACATATGCTCTACCCGCGGGATAGACTACTGGTAGTCAAGTACTAGTAATGGTCTTTAGGTGAAGTCAGTTGGCACAAAACTTGCAATTCAAGGCGTAGTCCATTGTTCAAGTTGTGACCTGATAAAACTTGAGGATTTAGGCAGAAGTTAAACTTAACAATCTCTGCCGAAACACTAGTATATCAAACAAGGAACGAGAATGACCTCTCTCCTAATGGCTTTGAGATCTGGTGGGGGATTGTTGGAATAAATGGGCCAGACCCAATTAATATTCAGAAATAATTCCCAATAAATCTCAAAGGCCCATTAGTGCAAGAGAGGGTGGTGCTAAATATTTAGTCTCACATGGGAAGTGGAAGTGGAGCAACCCATACATATAAGGGAGGTTGCTATTCCACTCCTTGAGTGAGAGAAAAGAGGAGAAGAGAGGGGTGGCCCACGCGCGCTCCTCCTCCCTTCTCGCTCGCTCGCTCGCCTCGCCGCGCCCCCCACCGCACACGCGCCCCCCTCGCTCGCTCGCTCGCCTCGTCACGCCCCACACTGCACACGTGCGCGCGTGCGCGTGTGTTCGTGTGAATTCAAGCCTCGAGCCGAGCTCACATTTTATATTTTTACAGAAAATTAAATTGGGCTTTGGGCTTTCGAATTTTGGGGCTTCCGCGTCAGAGTCAAAGTCATTGGAGACGAACGCGTCTAGAAATGCGGAATCAGTTTGGATCCGTATCCTTCGGATCGCATACGAACCGTCTCCGTGTGACTCTATAAATACGAGCGTGCGCGGTACGGCAAATCATCCTACGATCAGATCGTTTCTCACATTTGCATTCCTTGCGCCGCCTTCTAGTCCACTCCATCCCGAGCGCCGGCGTGCACCGTCAGGAGAGCAGGTCTCCAGAACCGCTCACCCTTGTGGTCCTTCAATGGGAGAGGGCGAATAAGGTTTTTGATAAGCGCTTCGCACGACTGGTTGCGTTCTTCACCACGGGTCGTCTACCGAGGAGATCGGGCGCTGCGGTGACTGCAGCGACTGTAGCTATTAGATCTACAACAGTTCTTCAGGCTACAAATCGATACGAGATATTTCTCGTCCCGTATGTCTTTCGGTATTCATCGCTGCTGTTTTTCGCGTGTTTTTCCAGAATTGTTCAGTAAATTGCCTCCTATTTTCTAACAAAAAAAGTAGCCAGCTAAATTTAGGCAAAATATGGCAAAAAGTTATGTTTGTGATATATAGGCTAAGTGACTAAGAAGTTAGTTCGACTTGGTTGTTATTAGAACCAAATACTTATTAAGAAAGCCACGTAAACCGTGGCTGACTATGCTTAGATGTGGCAACTGGCAAACTATGAGTGTAATTCAAACAAGCCCTCGGCCTGTCTCGGGCATGAACCAACGGTCGGATTGTGGTTCGGGTTTAGAATGATGGAGAAGGTTATGAAGAAAAATTTTGATATTTCTTTCTCTAAATCTTCTATAGAAGCTACACAAATAAGGTGATAACAAGAATGACAGAGTAGGGAACAAGAAGATGTTCATGGCCTGACTGACAATGCATGGTACCGTCTTGTGTTATAGACTGCACGATCAGACCTATCTAGGACACACTCCTGTGAGCTAAACCAGGAGCCCTGAGAACTAATCTAATGATACGTAAGCACTCTTACACTGTACAAATGTCAATAAATAAGCACAAGATGGCAGGTTGCTCATGTTCTCCTGCAGCTCCCGTAGTTCATCAACTCCGGCATCACCCTCGTTTCCTTGATTGGACGACAACAACTCGGTCGCCAACAACAACCAACTCAAGTTCGCAACCTCGTAGATCCAAGCAACCTAACAAGCAACTGGCTGCGAATATTAGAGACGGATCCAAAGGAGAAACGTGCCACAAGATGATACGACGGTGATTAACTTGACACACGGATGGAAGCATTTTCTTCAACCTTGATTAACTAGACACACGAAACGAAACATTTGCAATTAACTACCCGAGACAACTAAGGCTCTGTTTGAAACTTCTAAAGCTAATTATTAGCTAACTAATAATCTATTAGCTGGATTGAGCTAACTAATTATTAGTTGGAGGCTGTTTGGAACCCATACCTAACTATTTGGTTGCTAGAGACAACTGTCCGTAGTGCCGCTGTTTCTGTAACGAGAGGAGAGGGAGGAATAAGAGAGGGCAAGGGTAGAATGGATATTAGCCACAATTAGCTGGAATTAGCTGGGTTAGACCATCTAATGAGATTATTGTTAGGTAGAAGTTAGCTAATAAGTAGCTGTGCTATTAGCTATCCTGTTTGGAACTCCTATAGCTAATTTTTAGTAGCTAACAATAATCTCTAAAGGTTCCAAACAAAGCCTAAGTGGATGGGTCGCCATCTAAGGAGCGACTCATCTGCTCGGCCGGAGGCTGTTCACAAAAACAGCAAAGGGCAATTTTGCCGGTAGCACCCTCTCAAAAATAACTCATCCGGTGAGTGGACGACTCATCCACCGCAGTGATAAAAGTCTCTGAGTGATTTGTTGTCCATAATTTTTGAATCTGCACCTCATTTTAAAATTTCTGATTACAATATTATTATTTTTGAAGGGCAGGCCTGACGCAGTGATGAAGTCATCCCACTGGTGCAAAGAGGTCCTGAGTTCGATGCCGTCTCTCCGCACTGCATATTGCGGGGGTAAGACTGGTCTCGTGTAATCCTTCCTTAGACCCCACCTTGCGTGGGAGATGCTCAGAAACGGTACACTACTCTAGAATTTCTATCGCATCACGTAGAAAACATGTGAGTACAAAGATCATAGATCGTTACCACTAGACGCGCAACACAACATATCGTAGATGCGCGTCGGTGTAGGGGAAGTAGACATTTACGTTCGTCTCCTCCTTGTACCCATCACGACAAAAACTGTCGTGTTGCCGTAGACGTCTCCTCCTTGTCCGCGTCACAGGAATGTCGTCACGTCATCATAGTCGATCAACGCAGTAGTAGCAGTAGTGCCTCCAAAAAATCCACACGTACGGGAAGGAACGTCGTGCGCTGGTGTGCTAGCACCGCACGTGCAGCAAGGGTTTCAGTGTGAGACATGTGAGGGGTGGCGGCTAGTGCTGTCACGTGGTTGAGTAATCCGCCCCTAATCCTACTTCTCATATTTATTATGATTGCATGCCCATTAGTATCCAAATCGGTTGTAGATCAAATATCTAACATGGTCTTAATCTGAATTATTATGATTGCCTCTTGGGCATATAACCAACAATCTCCCACTTGCACTAGAGACAATCATATAGGCAAGCTTTTTAATATTCCAACCCCTTAAGTGTGTGACCCGTAAGGTTCATGTGCAGTCGGTCATGAATAGAAACTGTTACAAAACCACAAGTTAGCAGAGGTTCATAGCAGAACATACTGACTCCCAAATGTACATAAACATCATATTGCCTAAACCTAGAAATATTCAAATGCTAATCCCTTTGCCACACGATACCAGTCAAGCTCGAGGCGAGATACGTGCCATCCTTGTGATAGCTCGACCATTCACTCCATCAAATAGTGATTCAATTTGTGATTAACTTTTACTCATTGTGATTAACTCTTTCATCACCTTGGCATGGCCATGCACTTTCCAATCCAACTATCTTGAGGGCCCCAAGATATCTCTTGTTATTTAGGAGGGGTAAATCACATCTTGATCCGTTCAATTCCATTCCATGTCTCATTATGTACTCGAAGACTACTTTTTTGACTCCTAGTTACAAAGTATTGTTTGAAACTCTTAAAATACATAACTACACATAGTGAGAAACAATGGCGATCTCAGGTCTATGGACCCAACATGTGTATCACTCGAGACCAACTGATGACGCATACATAATAACAATCCCAGTAGTGTCTCAGAGTGAGTCAGTCCAACACCAGGTTTGTTGATACCCTGCATACCAGGTATCCCTGTGTCAGTACCCTCCGTACCGGATACCCCTTGGGATTGAAAAGATCACAAGGAAACTCCATCTACCAGATTTGAAGACCTCTGAAGGCCACACATGTCAGGCGTAACCGGACCTGCTTCTCCTACATGGTTAGTCCCAGGGCTGCCACGTGTATCATAAGACCGGAGCTATCACCCACACATGGGAAGCTCCGGTCGGAATACCAATATGGCACCCCCGGACCTAACCCCAGACCGAGGGAAGCTCCGGTACTGACACGTGTAAGGTAGCACCGGACCTACTCGTCCACGACGATAAGCTCCGGTGCTGCCACGTGGCGACCGCCAGACCTTCAACTTCAACTCTCAGGCTGGTGGACCCCCCAACGGCTCCGGACCTTCAAGGATCAATCAAAGACTTCAAGACCTAATTAAGTGTCATTAATATCATATTAGTGACACACGATAGGATGGCCCTTAATACTGGTAACGACACTATTAAGGCCCGTTACCAGGCTATTAAGGGTAATTAACCCCATTTATTGTGTATCAAGCATGTGTAACCGCGGGGGCCACCTGTCGGGCCAGGCTAACGTGTAACGACCAGTCCTTGTACTATAAAAGGACTGGTCGACGATACACAAGGGACGGTTCCAGACCACTACTGAACTCCCTGAGCTAGACAAGCTTCTTCTTCTGGAGCTTCTTCTAGACTCAGAAGCTTAATACATCACCAACACACCCCGTGGAGTAGAGTATTACGCTCAGGCGGCCCGAACCACGTAAATCTCTGTGTTCACTTGTCATTCACCTTCTTGAATCTCTGCGCGCCCATTACCGAACTACAACTCCTTGAACTACTAAAGGTAGTGTCGAGAGATCTGCCAGATCCAAACACCGACAGTTGGCGTGCCAGGTAGGGGGGCGCCCGTGATTTCAAGTATGGTGAAGTCAGCTGCTGGATCATCCAACGGCAACCCTGCTATTCAACCCGCTGGAGGCAATCCCTCCAACATGCAGCAACCAGCAGATGCCGTGGCTCCAGCAGGAGTCATGCCTCCACCGCCACCGCCTGCACCAGCACGTCAAGCTGAGCAGCGTGACGGTGCATCGGCGTTGGTCACTGCATCAGCGAATAACAACAACCCTGAACACGCGCTTCATGCAGCACGTGATCTCCTTCAATGTCCACCACCTCTAGGTGCATCCTAGGGTGCAATGGAGCAATGGAGGGCTGATGTGGAACATCTGGTTGCAGCAGCAGCCGACCGCATCAGCAACCAAGGTCCTCCTCCTTCAGGGCGGGCCCCATCGCAGTGCCGGACTGTGTCTGGCAGACTTGGTCCATATGCTTCCCAGAATAGGAGGCGTGCTGCGTCACAGCAAGTTACGTCGCTACCTTCCAGGGTGCAACGTACTCATACAGTAACCAGGATGTCAACTCATGACCTCCCGACGGAGCTTGATCGCCGTTACCGTCAACAGGACGACCGTGTCCATATCGAGCATGCTCACGAAAGGAGAGAGGCTCGAGACAGTCCTGCTCCCGAGGGAGTAGGAGGAGGCTGTTCTGCACTGGCCATGCATCTGCGCATGGTCAGATGGCCACAAAAATTCTGGCCTCACCTGCCGGAGAAATTTGACGGGACAGTCAATCCTGCTGAGTTTCTCCAAATTTACACCACCGCAATCCTTGCGGCCAGAGGTAATGAGGCCGTAATGGCCAAATACTTCCCAGTGGCTTTGACTGGGACCGCCAGGTCCTGGTTCACGAGCCTTCCTCACAACTCTATCAATAGTTGGGAGGAATTATGCTAACAGTTCACCGCCAATTTCAGGAGTTCATACACCTGACCAAGCACCGAACTGTACCTTTTTGCAGTCGTGTAGAAGGGGGGAGAATCCCTGCGCTCATTCATCCAGAGGTTCTCCCAGGTACGAAACACCATTCCTTCTATCTCTAGAGCTTCTATTATCGTGGCGTTTAGACAGGGTGTACGGGATAAGAAGATGTTGAAGAAGCTGGCGTTCAAGGAGATCACCAGCGTCACGGAGCTCTTCAGCTTGGCAGACAAGTGTGCCAAAGCTGCAGAGGGCCGTGAAATGCACTTCAAGCCACCTCCGTAGGATAGCAAAAAATCCTCCAAAGGCGAAGCCACTACCTCCGGGAGTAGCAAAAAGAAAAAAAGTCCAACGGCAAGAAGAAGCCGTAGGCCGGCGCATCTGCCGCTGCAGCTCCGGGTGGCCGGGGCCACGCCCCGAGAAACGACCTTGGCCGTCCTCTGAAGACGGTGGCAACTCCAAAATGTGGTGTCCTATCCACAAGATGAACGACCACAACTTGGAGGACTGCCGGGAGGTCCAAAACCTTGCCGAGCGCTACAACAAGCGCCGGGAAGTTCCTTTTCGTCAGAGGGAAGGAAAACAGAAGGTCGATGAAGCTCCGGCTGAAGAGGAGTTAGGCTTCCAGGACCCTAAAAAGGTCCTGAAGGCTGTCTACACCTCCATCGACGATGACTCCGACGTCTTTGACAATGAGCATCGGAAGACCATGAACACCATCTTTGGTGGTCCGTGGGACATCACCTCCCTCCGTGTCCTCAAGACCATGCGGCGGGACATGGCCTCAGTAGCTCCTACAGCTAGGGCGGAGCATCATCGAAAGTGGATGGACACTACCATCACTTTTGATGCTTCGGACTGCCCTCGAAACATGATCGAAGCTGATCAGCTACCTTTGATGGTATCACCTACCATCAAAAACATTCAACTCCACCATGTAATGGTGTACGGAGGTTCGGGGATGAACCTCATAAGCTTCAAAGCTTTCGTCAAGCTTCAGCTCCGACCTTCGGACCTTCGCCCCTCCCGACCTTTCTCCGGAGTAGGTCCGGGGGCCAGAACACCGCTCGGTGTCATTACTCTCCCCGTGACCTTTGGGACTCGGGAGAATTATCGCACTAAGAAGTTGATCTTTGACGTTGCTCAAATCAACTTGCCTTTCAACGCCATTCTGGGCAGGCCCGCCTTGTACAAATTCATGGCTGCTGCTCATTATGGCTACCTGGTGTTGAAGATGCTGACACCAGCTGGCGTTCTCCGGATCCACAGAGATCGTACTGCCAAAGTGACTGCTCTGGAGGAACTTCATGAGCTTGCTACAGCGCAGGAGGAAGAATCCAGGCAGGAGCAAGCTCCAAAACCCCCGAGCATTCGTCAACGAGGCTCAACCTCCGCACCTCGCGTGGAACCAAGCGGCGACACCAACATCCCCGTCAAAGTCGTCCAAATCGGTTTCGATGCCGCTCAGACCACCCGTATATTGCGAGGTATAAATGACAAATAGGAACTCGCGCTCATCACTTTCCTCCGGGCTAACATCGACGTATTTGCCTGGCAACCGTCACAAATACCTGGGATCCCTAGGGAAGTGATCGAGCATAATCTGAAGATCTATCCCGACACTCGGCCTGTACACTAGAAGCCTCGGAAGCAATCCGTAGAGCGATAGAACTTCATACGACAAGAAGTGAAGAAGTTGCTCAAAGATGGATTCATCCGAGAAGTCTTCCATCCAAAATGGCTGGCAAACCCAGTCGTTGTACCCAAGGCCGGCGGGAAGCTTCGGATGTGTATCGACTACACCACACTAAATAAGGCATGCCCAAAAGATCCATTCCCACTACCTAGAATAGATCAGATATTGGATTCCACCTCCGGGTGTGAATTACTGTGTTTCCTAGACGCATATTCTGGGTACCATCAAATCATAATGTCTAGGGAAGATGAAGAACATACTTCTTTTATCACAGTAGATGAATTGTACTGTTATACTGCCATGCCATTTGGTCTCAAGAATGCAGCTTCAACATTTGTACGAGCTATGTACAAAACCTTTGGAGAGCTCATCAGAGACGTAGTGGAAGTGTATGTCGATGACATCGTTGTCAAGATCAAGGACAAGGAGTCACTCCTTGACACCTTGCAAGCTGTCTTCGACAAGCTGCGGGTCACCCGCATGAAGCTGAACCCAGACAAGTGCGTCTTCGGGGTTAGCTCCGGAAAGCTTCTCGGTTTCTTGGTAAACCACTGGGACATAGAGGCAAATCCGGCGAAGATTAAGGCTATTGAGGAGATGCGACCACCAGCTCACATCAAAGATGTCCAGAAACTGACTGGATGTCTAGCCGCCCTCAGCCGGCTCATCTCAAGACTGGCGCAACGGGCGCTACCCTTCTTCAATCTATTGAGGAAGTCCGGACCATTTCAATGGTCTAAAGAAGCAAAAAAGGCGTTCCAAGAGCTAAAGCAGCTCCTCACCAGTCTACCAACCTTGGTAGCTCCGAACCCTGGTGAGCCCTTACTGCTTTACATTTCAGCAACCGACGAGGTTGTCAGCATGGTCCTGGTCGCGGAGAGACCAGAACCATCATAAGCTAAGGAATCCAGACCCCTTCGGGAGGGTCCAGAGGTTCCTGAAGGTGAGTCTGGGTCCCAGCCCCCAAACTTGGATCAACAGGGAGTTATCCTAGAAGACTTGGACCCCTCCGGGAGGGTCTGGGTCACTCCAGTAGAAGCTCCGGATTCCTCTAGCAGGGACCCGGAGGTCCCCGAAGCAGGTCCAGACCCCTCTGGGAGGGTCTGGGTTGATGTGGAGGAAGCTCCGGGCCCCTCCGAGAGGGTCCGAACAGTCCAACGCCCAGTGTACTTCATCAGTGAAGTACTACATGATGCCAAGACTCGATACCTAGAGGTGCACAAGCTGCTCTATGCAGTTCTCATTGCCTCCAGGAAGCTTCGCCATTACTTCCAAGCTCACAAGATCTCAGTGGTGACCTCTTACCCACTACGTGCGATCTTGCATAATCCCAGCTCTACTGGGAACATTGCAAAATGGGCAGCGGAATTGGCCGAATTCGATCTTGAATTCGTCCCAAGACAAGCAATCAAGAGTCAAGCACTGGCGGACTTTGTGGCGGAATGGACCCCCTCTCCATCAAACCCTGGGGCCCTAGTGAGCAGAAGTCGGAACTCAAGGCTCCAGTCTTCACCGAGCCTCACTAGACCCTCTACTTTGACGGCTCCATGCAAAAGCAGGGGGCCGGAGCTGGAGTCCTTCTCCTCGCTCCAACTGGGGAGAAGGTAAAATACATGGTCCACCTTGACTTCAATTCGACCAACAACATGGCGGAGTATGAAGCACTCATTTATGGACTAAAGGTGGCACTATCTTACGGTGTCAAGCAGCTGTTGGTCATGGGAGATTCACATCTCATCATTAAACAGGTGAAGGGTGAATGCTCCTGTAATAATCCCCAACTAGCCGCTTATCTCCTTGAAGTCCAGAGGCTTCAGAAGGACTTCGAAGTCCTGGATCTCCAACATGTCCAGCGTGTCCAAAACGCTGAAGCTGATGAACTCTCGACGAAAGCATCAACCGGAGCTCGGGCTCCTGACGGAACCTTCGTCCGGAGGTTGTCAAAACCCACAGCTCAGTCTGCCGAACTGAGCGAAGGGGGCGAGACCAGCACCCCGAAGCTGGCGGTCCCGATGGCTCTGTTACCATGGCAGCCATCAGGGGTCGTAGGTGCTGCCGGAAGCTCCGAGCAACCCAACACACAAGACTCAAATTCTCAAGCAAGCTCCAATGCATGGATCTCGGAGATCCGGAGCTACTTGAAAGACAATATCCTTCCTGACGATGATGTATCCGTTGATCGGATAGTCAGATTGGCTAAAAGATACACGCTGGTAGAAGGGGATCTCTACTGGCGTAGTGCCAACGACGTCCTAATTGGGTGCATCACAAGGGAAGAAGGCTGCAAGCTCCTCGCATAAATCCATGGAGGCGAGTGTGGGAACCACGCGTCTTCCCGCACACTGGTCGGTAAGGCCTTCCGGCATGGCTTCTACTGGCCTACAGCGCTCCAGGATGCCAATGAGCTGGTGAAGAAATGCAAAGCATGCCAGTTCCATGCAAAGCAAATTCACACACCGGCTCAGCCTCTACAAATGATATCTCCTACATGGCCTTTCGCTGTGTGGGGGATGGACATCTTGGGACCTTTCCCAAGAGCCGTCGGAGGTTACAAGTTCCTGTATGTTGCCATTGACAAATTCACCAAATGGCCGGAAGCAACTCCAGTTGTGACAATAAACAAGCAATCAGCTATCAACTTCTTACAGTCCATTGTATGCAGATTTGGAGTCCCGAACAAAATCATAACAGATAATGGGACCCAATTCACAAGCTCTGCTTTCCAAGGATATTGCAAAGACCTTGGCATTCAAGTCAGCTACGCCTCCATAGCTCACCCGGCAAGTAATGGTCAAGCCGAGAGAGCAAATGCAGAAATCCTGAAAGGACTCAAGATGCGCACATATGAGCGTCTGAAAAAGCATGGAGCCAACTGGATTGAATAGCTTCCGCCCACTCTATGGGCCAACAGGACACTCCAAACCGGTCAACTGTAGAGACACCCTTCTTCCTGGTGTACGGAGCTGAAGCAGTCCTTCCTCCGAAAATCACCTTGGGGTCGCTCCGGGTCCGGACCTCCGACGAAGCCATGCAGGACCAGCTCCGGCGTGAAGACCTTGACCTCCTTGAAGAGGGAAGGTGCCGAACAGCTGTTCGGAATGCCCGATACCGCCAAGCTCTTCGGCGCTATCACCAACGGCATATACACAGCCGACAGCTCGAGGAAGGCGATCTGGTGCTACGGAGAATACTATCCAGAGAAGGGTTAAACAAACTCTCCAGTAGCTGGGAGGGACCCTTCCGAGTGATCAAAGTATCCCGTCCCGAATTCGTTCGCTTGGCAACCGAGGATGGGACACCTCTTTCAAATCCTTGGAACATTGAGCACCTCCGTAAGTTCCACGCTTAATATCACGGAGGTGAGTCTGTAATCACATGTGGTGTATGTTATAGAGTCATTGTACAGAGTCGGGTAGCTCCTCTGGGAGGGCAACCGGATCTACCCTGTTAGGTCCGCAACGCCCATGGAACACTTGTCACATTCTCAGAACTAAAAGTGTAGCTAGTTACCTTGGGTCAAACGAGAAACGAAACACACTTAGCCTGGTTCCGTACCCTAAGAGTGTACTTGTTTCCCCTGTACCCCAGATCTATAATGAAAGACATCATTGTGTGAAAACAGACTCCACGTGCATTTACTTTTGTAAGACCTATGTGTGCTGAATACATTGGCTTGTAGTGAATACACTTGGCTTTGATGATAAAAGTTTTTAATATCACCAAAACACCTTTTTATCAAGGTCCGACTCTAGCTCTGAGCTACAGCAAGGTCCGACGGTAGGTCCGGCTTGGTTTGGGTAGCTCCAGCTACGTTAGATGCTAGGTCCGATTTCTTGGTAAGGTCCGACTAGCTTTGGTCAGCTCCGGTGAAGCTTTATCTTTAGCTCCGGCATGTCTTTGATAGCTCCGACATATATTTGATAGCTCCGACATGTTTTTAATAGCTCTGCCGTGTTTTTGCTAAGCTCCGAAGTTGATTTTTCTAGCTTTGGTTTTTGGGTTTACTAGTTCCGACTAGTTTTGGTTAGCTCCAGCGCTAGGTCCTGCTAGTTTTGTAAGCTCCGGCGGGAGCTTGGTTGTACTAGTTTTGGTAAGCTCCGGTGCTAGGTTCTACTAGCTTTTGTTAGCTCCGGCTCAAGGTCCGGGTTGCTCTGGCAAGGTCCGGAACTTGACCGCAGTGCTTCTGCTTTTCATTTGCAATGTTTCGTACTTGCTTTACATTGTTGGAAAAGATTGCTTAGTATTCATTTGCTAAGTTTTTGGTGCGTTTTGGTTGATATGGATGATATCGTGTTACTGTGGTTTTGCAACATGCTTATGTGAGGTTCTCACGTAGGGTGCTGTGTTCGGAACTAACTTGAGTCAAGTCGAGGACTTGGGCTCGTATGGATTGGTTGTTTATTCATGTGCAGGTGTTGCTTGAGTTCAAGACATGGCTGGTGACGGGATCCATTGGACTAGTCTCAGGGAAGAGATGAGGTTCCAACAACCAAATTCAGGAGGAATTGTGGTTGAGCTGATCAGGAGGTTGCACAACATGATTGAATCAAGAACAATGCATATGAATGTATCGTGGACGTCATTGGAAGATGTTTGAACGTGTGCAAGAGGTTAATGGACGTGGCTACATGGTTCCGAGGCGTGATGAAGAGATGTGGACGTAAAGAATTGGTCGGAAAGGTCCAACCGACTAGGTTATGGACTCAGGCTGCGGCTGAGTCGGGTTTGACTCAAATATGGGAAGATTTGAGTTGGTTATGATAGGATTTCGTGTGGGTCACGAATTTGAGTTGTTTAGGAATGTGGGATATGTTCCTAAGGTGTTTGGAAGTCTTAAGATTGCTTCTATCTGCGTATAGAAGAATCTTGAGCAGTTATGGAAAGTTACGATTCGTGATCTGAGTAGGATTGGAGTCCTAGTTGATATTGGGTTGACCTAAGGGCTGATTATATAAGAAAGGGAGCCCAGAGCTCATGGTGCACGACTTTGGGGCTGTTCCTCTTGTGTTCTATTGAATAAAAATTCGTAGTTTGAAGGAACGTTTGTGCCTTGTTTATCCGACTTGTTCCAGACAAGTTTTACTCGTTGAGTTTCTAGACAGCACTACCTTTCGTCGGTGGTTTTATCATAACTCGAGTTTTGTAGATCCAATTGACGTGATTCTTTCTGGGTTGTCTTCACAACTTGATTGTATATCATCTGTCAAAATTTCACGGTCATTGGATTTGTGGTGTATGATCTACACGAGTTTCTTTGCAGCGTTCCAGAACTGTTTTTTCTCGGATAGGGCAGTTTGACCATTGTTTGATCTTTCGATCATAACTTGAGTTTTTCTCAAAGGATTTGAGTGATCCTTTTTTTGTTGTCTTCGTGACTTGATTCTCTCTGATATCTATCACTTTTGTCATGGTGAAACACGTTTAGATTAGTCTCACACACGATTTCTTTAACAGATCATTTTTCTGCCGAAAGGGTTTGGGGTTTAATTGTTTCCAGTGCGTAAGATTTTTAAATCTACCATTCACCTCCCCTCTGGTAGCTTTTCACGTGCTCTTCGATCCTACAATTGGTATCAGAGCCACGGTGCTCTAATCTTTGTGATTTGCGCGTGTTTTTTGACTAACCATCATGGAGAAGTACTCCGACAAACCTTGTGTGTTTGCTGGTATTGATTTTCAGATTTGGAAGGCACACATGGAGGCTTTCATCCAGGCACAAGGCTTTGTAATATGGGAGAAGGTATACAAGCCTTCTGAAGTGCCATCAAACAATCAAGTTACAGCTACAAATCTGAGAGATGTCGACAACAACAACAAGGCTTAGAACTTGATCATACAAGGATTAACACAAAGCGACTTCGACCGTGTTGCACACCCCCGATCTGCATACGATGTGTGGAAAGCACTTTGTGACTACCACGAAGGATCCAACACGATCAAAGAGGTAAGGCAAGACATATTCAAGAAAGAATACATGTGCTTCGAGATGCAACCCGGTGAGTCTATTGATGACCTTTTTGCTCGCTTTAATAAGATTCTCAGCAACTTGCGTAGTGTCAATGTTAATTTTTCAGATGCTGAAAATGCTAGGCAATTGCTAAGTGCATTAGATATGTCAATTTGGGAGATGAAAGTCACATCTATTCGTGAATCTACTTTCATGAGTTCTCTTACATTAGATTTACTCTATTCTAAACTAAAAACTCATGAAATTGACATCCTAGCACGTAAGAACCCAAATAAGTCTATTGCATTTGTTTCACAACGTGATATGTCTAGCTCCGGCCAATTATCATCTTGCAATACTCTTGCTTTGTTGTCCTCACTAAGCCTGGAGCAGATCGAAGAATTTCCAGAAGGGGAGTTGACACTCATCTCTACTAGATTCTCAAAAGCATTGCAAAATGTGAGAACTAGAAGGAGAGGAAGCTCCGGACCTCAACGCTGTTTTGAATGTGGTAAAACAGGACACTTTCATACAGAATGCCCTAACCTTTCAGGTACGACCACCCGGAAAGAAAAACAAAGAAAGGTTCGGACCTCCTCTGGAAATTTCAACAAGAAGAAGAAAGGTATCATAGGACGCAAGATGATCAACAGTTTCATCACCGCGCTTCAAGAGTTCAGTTCAAGCGACGTGGACATTGGAAGTGATGAAGATGAAGATGATTTGGCAAAATTGTGCTTTATGGCGGGCAAGTCAAGATCAAGTATGGAGGAGGCCGAACACAACAGCGACAATGAAGAGGTATGTCCTACTTGCAAAGAAATGTGTGATGCCATTTCTCGTGCCACTATTATTGTTAAGAAAAAGGACAAAAATCTTAGGGATAGTGCTGCTAAAATTGAATCACTAGAATCTGAAATCAACCGTTTAAAAACTTTGATTCCTAGTGATGATGCATGTTCCTCATGTGATTTAATATATGAATAATTGTCCTCATTAAGAAGTGCGCACACCTCCACACTTGATAAACTTGAGTTAGAAATTGAAAAGAACAAAGAGCTTGCTGCACTTAATGATAAAAACTTGAAAGATGCTAGCTGTTCTACAATTGATTTGCATTGTTCTACTTGTGATGATCTTGATAAGAAACTATAGGATGCTATGAATGAAATTTCTATATTGAACAATGCTTTACGTTCTCATGAAGTTAAATTTTGTTCCAATTGCAAACTAAAAGGAAAAACTTCATGTGAAAATTGCCTTGATCTGTCCAATAAACTTGATGACATGCATAGGACATTAGATCAGTTTTGTAATGGGAATAAGAACCTAAACTTACTGCTGAATTCTTCCAAGTCTTGTAATGATAAAACTGGTTTAGGTTTTGATTCTCATGCTCATGCTAAGGCACATCCACCTAAAATTGTAAAGTCATTAGGAAGTGGTTTGATTCAAACAGTTCTTAAACAAAATGGAGTGGTTTTCAAATCTGCAGGAGTGTTGCCTCATTCGATTTCAAATAAAAATATTGCTTGCTCATCTAGACATGAACACAAAGTTAAATTTCATTGTACCTTCTGTGGGAGAGATGGTCATGTCATAGATTTTTGTTATAGACTAGCTAAACAACAGAAAAGGGAAAGAATGGTTGCTAGATCTCATAACTTTCATGCAAAATTTGCTGCACACATTGAACCGAATGTACAACCTGCTGTTTTGAACATTCAAAGTTTATCTCCGGACCTTCTGTTTTTGCCCCCGGAGCTACTGATTTATGTGCTACACAAGTGACACCTTACAGGTCAGTAGTCAAGAATAAAAAATCTCAAACTTTGACTCATAAACCTGCTGTTTTGTCTCAGCTTTCGCGTGTTTTTCCTGCTGCATGTCGCGTGACTCAGTACTGGATTCCTAAATGCCTTTTGACTAACCCCAGTATTGAGTCATCGATGTATTGTGCTTTTATGTAGGTTACACGTTTGAGGAAGGAGAACATTTGGATTGTGGATTCAGGTTGCTCACGCCACATGACCGGTAACAAAGATTGGTTCTCCTCCCTCTCTTTTGTGTCATGTGTAGAGAATGTTACTTTTGCCAATAATTCTTCAACTCCTATAATTGCTAAGGGTTCGGTTAGAGTAAATGATCACTACACTTTGAAGGATGTGGCACTTGTCAAAAATTTGAAATACAACTTGCTTTCTGTTTCACAATTGCTAGATGAAAATCTGGAAATTATTTTCAATAAAAACTGCTGCAAAGTTGTAGATTCAAATAGTGAGCTTATTTTTAACATGTCTCGGTTTGGAAGAGTTTTTAAAGCTGATTTTGATATGTCTTCCTCTAAGCATAGGTGTCTAGTTGCTAATGATTCAAAGGACTTATATTTTTGGCATCGTAGACTTGGTCACGTAGGCTTTGATCACCTAATGCGTGTTAGTGCTCTTGATCGCATACGTGGGCTGCCTAAGCTTAAAGGGGACAAAGAAATTGTGTGCTCTTCTTGTAGACATGCTAAGATGGTTGCAGGTTCACATACTCCTCTCACAATGATCATGACAACTGAACCATGTCAACTTTTGCATCTTGACACCATAGGACCTTCACGTGTTCAATCCTTCGGAGGTAAATGGTATGTTCTTGTTATTGTTGATGATTATTCTAGATACTCTTGGGTTTACTTTATGGCGTCTAAGAATGAAGTTTTTAGTCACTTTAGAACTTTATTTCTTAGATTATCAATTGATCAACCAGGATCATTAAAAGCAATTAGAAGTGATAATGGAACTGAATTTAAAAATCAATCTTTTGATCACTTTTGTGCTGAAAATAGAATAGATCATCATTTCTCTTCACCATATGTACCTCAACAAAACGGTGTTGTAGAAAGAAAGAACAGAACCTTAGTTGAGATGGCTAGGACTATGCTTGATGAATATCAAACTCCTAGGAAATTTTGGGCTGATGCTTTAGCAACCGCTTGTTATGTCTCAAATCGTGTTTTCTTGCGTGCTAAGCTAGGTAAAACACCATATGAGCTCCGGTTTGGACATAGGCCTAGTGTTACACACTTTCGGGTTTTTGGTTGCAAATGCTTTGTTAAGAAACATGGTAATATTGATAAATTTGAACCTAGATCCATTGATGGCATGTTTCTTGGTTATCCATCTCATACTAGAGGCTACCGTGTGCTTTTACTTGACACTAACAAAATTGTGGAGACTTGTGAAGTGTCTTTTGATGAAGCTAGCCCAGGTACTAGCTCCGGTGTTGCAGGACCAGATCCGTATCCTCAGGGGGAGGGTATTTTCGAAGATGAAGAAGCGCCGGTGATACTGCCTGGTAGTTCCGAAGTTGACATGTGTCCAGCTCCGGACATTGAACAAGCTCTGACTATCACCTATGCTGGTCCTGATCGTCCACAAGTCACAATCTCATCAACCTACAATGAACCTAATGAAGAAGAAGCTTGTGAGACATCTGTTCCCCTACGTTTTTACAAAGATCATCCTCCACAACAGATGATTGGAAGCTTGCACGAACGAGTCACACGGTCCAGGTTTTGCGATCTAAACTCTCATGCTCATTCTGCTTTTGTTGCTTCTTTTGAACCCAAAGATATATCACACGCACTCACTAATGAATCTTGGATTATTGCCATGCAAGAAGAGTTAGAAAATTTTGAAAGAAATAATATTTGGAAACTTGTACCTCCACCTCTAGGTCACACTTTAATTGGAACTAAATGGGTATATAAAAATAAACAAAGTGAGGATGGGGTTGTGGTTAGGAATAAGGCTAGGTTGGTTGCTCAAGGTTTCACTCAAGTTGAAGGTCTAGATTTTGATGAAACTTTTGCTCCTGTCGCTAGATTAGAAGCCATAAGAATTTTGTTAGCTTTTGCAGCATCTAAAGGTTTTAAGCTATATCAAATGGATGTTAAAAGTGCTTTTCTTAATGGCTACATAGATGAGGAGGTTTATGTCAAACAACCACCGGGTTTTGAAAATCCAGATTTTCCTAATCATGTTTACAAACTGTCCAAAGCCTTATACGGTCTCAAACAAGCCCCTAGAGCATGGTATGATAGGCTAAAAACATTCTTACTTGAAAAGGGGTTTACCATGGGCAAGGTTGATAAAACTCTTTTTGTGCTTAAACTTGGCAATGACTCATTATTCATTCAAGTGTATGTGGATGATATTATCTTTGGTTGTGCTTCTCATGATCTTGTGTCCAAGTTTTCAGCAATGATGAGTTCCAAATTTGAAATGAGTATGATGGGTGAACTCACTTACTTTTTGGGGCTGCAAATCAAGCAAACCAAGGAGGGTACCTTTGTGCATCAAATGAAGTATACTAAAGCCGTCAAAAGGATTCTCATGTATTTACATGGAACTCAAGAATTTGGCATTCTTCTTCCTTCTTCCTCAACCGTTACTTTGAAAGCTTTTTCGGATGCTGATTTTGGGGGTTGTAGGATTGATAGGAAAAGTACTTCCGGTTCTTGTCATTTTCTTGGTAATTCTCTTGTTGCTTGGTCCTCTAGAAAACAAAATTCAGTTGCACAATCCACAGCCGAATCTGAATATGTAGCTGCTGCTAGTGCTTGCTCACAAATTCTTTGGATTGTTCAAACACTTAAGGACTATGGGGTTGATCTAGATAGTGTTCCACTATTATGTGATAACACTAGTGACATTTGCATTGCTAAAAACCCCGTGCAACATTCTAGAACTAAGCACATTGACATTAGGTAACACTTTCTCTGAGATAATGTTGAAAAAGGAAACATTGTGCTTCACCATGTAGATACCGAACAACAATTGGCTGACATTTTTACAAAACCTTTGGATTTCACTCGTTTTTGTTACATTCGTAGTGAAATAGGGGTTATGCATCCTCATGGCTTTAATTGAGGGGGAGTTTTTAAAACTTGAGAAGTCTATGTATGAATCTGAAATTAAAATAATATGAGCATAGTATTTCATTCATATATGACTTTGTGATTCCTTTTACATGCTGAAAGTTCTTACTACATTACTCGTGTTATACATTTTGTAGTTTTTGCCATGTCTAGTAATTGGAATAATTACTTACACTAAAACTGGTCATGGTTGAACTTTCTTGCTGTTTTGAACTTGTTACATGTTCACAAGTGCTTTTAATCATTAAGAATTAATCAAGTAATCAACTTACATGTTGAGTTTTTATGAACAAATATAAATTAAGAAAAGATCAAGAGAATATGCATGCATCGCACTTCTTCTTTTGAGATGGCTTATCATTGCACTTAGATATGAACTTGGAAGAAGTTGTGTATGACTAAAACCATGTCCTTAAGCTTCTGATTGTCAAATGACATAGGCTTGGCTTGGTTGGTTAGAATAAGGCAGACGCACATATAATCTCTTGCAAATATCATATGATCCAAATTTATGCTTTGAAAAATAATAAAATGCAGCAACTAGTGTCATGTTTTCAGGTTTTGAAATAGTTAAGTTTGTGACATCATGACTTGATTAAATTGAAAATTACATTTGATCTCTAGCATGGCTTACACTACTTTATGTATTTCATTGATGTGATAATGTAAGGTACTTGATAGTATGACTTGGATGAGCTTTGTTTATATGTATATGTTATAATATGCTCATAACAACTAAAGGGGGAGAGATAATTTGTTTATATCTCATGACTTGCTGAATACATTGTCAAAGGGGGAGAGATAAGCATGAAGAGAGAGAGAATATGTGCATAAGGAGAGATAATAAAGGGGGAGAGATAATATGGGATAATTTTTCTTCTCATTTACTTTTGATTTACAAAGGGGGAGAAATTGTCTTCAAAACTTTTATGTGAATAAGCCAATGTTCGGATTTTAAATGGTGTTGCCAATGCATTCATCAAGGGGGAGATTGTGAGACCTATGTGTGCTAAATACATTGGCTTGTAGTGAATACACTTGGATTTGATGATAAAAGTTTTTAATATCACCAAAACACCTTTTTATCAAGGTCCAACTCTAGCTCTGAGCTACAGCAAGGTCCGACGGTAGGTCCGGCTTGGTTTGGGTAGCTCCGGCTACGTTAGATGCTATGTACGATTTCTTGGTAAGGTCCGACTAGCTTTGGTCAGCTCCAGTGAAGCTTTATCTTTAGCTCCGGCATGTCTTTGATAGCTCCGGCATATATTTGATAGCTCCGACATGTTTTTGATAGCTCCGCCGTGTTTTTGCTAAGCTCCGAAGTTGATTTTTCTAGCTTTGGTTTTTGGGTTTACTAGTTCCGACTAGTTCTGGTTAGCTCCGGTGCTAGGTCCTGCTAGTTTTGTAAGCTCCGGCGGGAGCTTGGTTGTACTAGTTTTGGTAAGCTCCGGTGCTAGGTTCTACTAGCTTTTGTTAGCTCCGGCTCAAGGTCCGGGTTGCTCTGGCAAGGTCCGAAACTTGACCGTAGTGCTTCTGCTTTTCATTTGCAATGTTTCGTACTTGCTTTACATTGTTGGAAAGATTGCTAAGTATTCATTTGCTAAGTTTTTGGTGCATTTTGGTTGATATGGATGATATCGTGTTATTGTGGTTTTGCAACATGCTTATGTGAGGTTCTCACGTAGGGTGTTGTGTTCGGAACTAACTTGAGTCAAGTCGAGGACTTGGGATCGTATGGATTGGTTGTTTATTCATGTGCAGGTGTTGCTTGAGTTCAAGACATGGCTGGTGACGGGATCCATTGGACTAGTCTCAGGGAGGAGATAAGGTTCCAACAACCAAATTCAGGAGGAATTGTGGTTGAGCTGATCAGGAGGTTGCGCAGCATGATTGAATCAAGAACAATGCATATGAAGGTATCATGGACGTCATTGGAAGATGTTTGCACGTGTGCAAGGAGTTCATGGATTCCGAGGTGTGATGAAGAGATGTGGACGTAAAGAATTGGTCGGAAAGGTCCAACCGACTAGGTTATGGACTCAGGCTGCGGCTGAGTCGGGTTTGACTCAAATATGGGAAGATTTGAGTTGGTTATGATAGGATTTCGTGTGGGTCATGAATTTGAGTTGTTTAGAAATGTGGGATACGTTCCTAAGGTGTTTGGAAGTCTTAAGATTGCTTCTATCTGCGTATAGAAGAATCTTGAGCAGTTATGGAAAGTTATGATTCGTGATCTGAGTAGGATTGGAGTCCTAGTTGATATTGGGTTGGCCTAAGGGCTGGTTATATAAGCAAGGGAGTCCATAGCTCGTGGTGCACGACTTTGGGGCTTTTCATCTTGTGTTCTATTGAATAAAATTCGTAGTTTGAAGGAACTTTTGTGCCTTGTTCGTCCGACTTGTTCCAGACAAGTTTTACTCGTCGAGTTTCTGGACAACACTACCTTTCATCGGTGGTTTTATCATAACTCGAGTTTTACAAATCCAATTGACGTGATTCTTTTTGGGTTGTCTTCACAACTTGATTGTCTATCATCTGTCAAAATTTAACGGTCATTGGATTTGTGGTCTATGATCTACACGAGTTTCTTTGCAGCGTTCCAGAACTGTTTTTTCTCGGATAGGGCAGTTTGACCATTGTTTGATCTTTCGATCATAACTTGAGTTTTTCTTGACGGATTTGAGTGATCCTTTTTGTGTTGTCTTTGTGACTTGATTCTCTCTGATATGTATCACTTTTGTCATGGTGAAACACGTTTAGATTAGTCTCACACACGATTTCTTTAACAGATCGTTTTTCTGCCGAAAGGGTTTGGGGTTTAATTGTTTCCAGTGCGTAAGATTTTTAAATCTACCATTCACCCCCCCTCTGGTAGCTTTTCACGTTCTATTCGATCCTACAACTTTGTACAGGCTCAATATTTTTTATTTTTTTCTTTCTTGTCTATAACAAAGTTGTGCAGTTCTTAAGAAACTTCAGCTCGACCAGTTCATGTACAATTCGAGTTGCATTGTCTATCCTCCTGGGTTCAAGCATTGTTGATGGCCTACTTGTCTGAATGTTGCCAAGCCAATCTAGGGCCAGAGTGTGCTATCGACTTAGCCTGGTCCTGCACCCTAAGTACGCCACTCTACCTACACCCCGGCAGGCCGAAGTAAGGCGAGTCTAGAAACGATCGGGCCTGGAGGAAGCAAGACGGTGCTCTTGATTGTATTTAGGATTGTGTTCGACCTAAAACTTTCCCGAGAACAGTAAGCCGCAATGAAGTTATAGATAGGAAACTGATTTTACTGTTTTTCTTGACTTCAATGTGCAGGAAAAATAAATATTTCATGATGATGGTAAATGAAGCCAGAGCTATCAAAGCTCCGACATCCTCTAGGCGGCTTGTGGTCAATGTTCAAACATTGACATCAAGCATCTCTGGAGCTACTCAGTTCCGGGAAAGCTAAGAGGCAAGTTGTCAACATGAAGATGGTGGAAAGACTCTAAAGTGGAGTCTGACATTGACACAACACGTGTTGGCGGAGGTCACTGCCGGAGCTTCCAAGCTCCGACACCCAAAAGGCTAACTATCGATGCTCTACGCGTCGATGGAGACTATTGCCGGAGCTACTAAGCTCCGGCGATGGTCAATGCCGGAGCCACTAAGCTCCGACAGCCTCAGGGGGCCTACACTATCGAAGACTTCGGACCTACAAGTTCGAAGCACGCAAGTCTTCAACAACTGTTACATCCTCTTGGTACATGTTCACAATCAAATTGTGTACATCTACCAGGGGGCCAAGCGAGACAAAGGTGTTGAAGACAAAAAATGAAATTCGAATTCTCAAAAATTTGGATTTCATTCATCTGGAGACAAGAGATTACAAAATTGGAGAAGAAGAAGAGAGAATACAAGCGGCGGGAGCTACAGAGAGACGATCCTATACCCTATGGAAGAACTGGGCGACCTTCTGGGCCACCCCGACCCGTTGGCCCGGGCGACTTCACCCTCTCCTTCGATGGGACCTTCAAGCACCGGGTCCAAAGGGTATTGAGGGTCCCGGCTGGTGTAGCACATCAGCACAAACTCTGCGATGTTCGTCGCCAGGGACTGACCCTCCGTTTCCAATTGGTCCACAATGACATTGCCCACCTTGGAGAGCTTGTTGCCTACTGAACTCAGCGCCTCCAACGCTTGGTCCAGCTCCGGCTCTGGATCATTCGGAAGCACGGGACTGAAGCCCATTGGCGTCAGCTCGTCGTTGGCCTTGCCCAGGAAGTCCCAAACTTGTTGGGACTCCGCAGCCCTTGCACCACGCATCTCCGCCAAGGATCTTTTGGCCACCGCCAGCTCCGAGCTCTCCCGAGCAAGACGCTCCACCTCTTTGGCATTCTGCTGAATCGTTTCAGCAACCTGCCTTTCGAGCTTGCTGAGCTCTTCCTCCCGGAGGTGGATCTCATTCCGTCGGTTGACCAGATCTTTCTCCCGGCCCCGCACTTTCTTCTCCCGGGCAGCGATGGCATTCTCCTGCTTGTAGAGTCATCCTCACTCCCAGGCCTTCTTCTCCTCCTCCTTGCAACGCTCATCCAATTTCATGGTGCGTTCTTCAAGGCTCTTGTCAGCCATAGCTGTCTTTTGGACAAGCTCTTCCTCCCTCTTCATGAGGTCGTCTCGCAACTACAGGAATTTCTGCTCTTCTTCTTCAAGCCGTCTCTCCCGAGCTTCAAGAGCCCCCCGACGCTTGACGAGACTATCGTGGATGGCGGAGAGCATTTCCTGGTGCTCATTAGCTGCGCTATTTGCAGTCTTGGCCTGATCATAGATTGCCCGGGATTGGTTGTCGAGGGTCCGCGTCATGCTTTCCCTCTCATCCAACAACTTACCCCAATACTCTAGGCGGACTTTCTCCCTTTTCACCCACTCCTTGTCGTCAGCCAGCCTCGACTGCGCTAGCTTGGTCTCAAAATGGAGTCGGTTGCGCCACCTCCTAAGGGTTTTGGCGCTCCTCCTCGAGGGCCTTGATGTCGTGGTAGAAGGCCAGCTGCACCTGGCAAAGACTGGAGCAGGCGTTGTCGATAGACAATGATAGGGGGATCAGGTCCGGACCTGCTGGGGTCCCCTCCGTTGGCTCCAGCGGATCTTCAAGAACAAAAATTGGGTCCCACTCTACGAGAGTGGTACCCTGAGCTTCCGTGGCACTAGGACCGTCATCCGGGATAGCCTCGGTTGCTGCCTAGGAGGTGCTTGCAGCAGAAGTTCCAACCTCCGGAATTGGTTCCGAAGACCCAGCCGCCAGGTCATCAACAATTGGCCCCTCCGGCGGGGGGGGGGGGGGGGGGGCAGCAGCTTCATCACGACACTCTGGCTCAGCAGCGGGCACCTCCGAGATCACCACTTCCGGAGCGGGTGTCGAAGGTCTGGTCAGAGCAGAAGCTGCTTCTGGCTCCAGCGCAGGCGCCTCCTCCGCCGTTGGCTCAGGTGCTGGCGCGTCGATCGACATGGGCTCGGGCGCTGATGCTTTGACCACCAAAGGCTCAGGCGCCGACACCTCCGCAGCAGCTGTCTCGGACGCCGGAACTTCTTCAACGGCCGACTCCACAGCCGGAACTTCTACAGCATCTGGCTCTACCACCAGAGCTTCCTCGACAACCGGCACAAGTGCTGGAGCTTCATCAACACCCGGCTCCACTGCCGGAACTTCATCAGCCACCGGCTCGACTGCCGGGGCTTCAACAACATCCGGCTCTAGGGCCACAGCTTCCTCTGGCTCTGCGGCCGGAGCGTCCAACATCACAACATCCAAGCACGGAGCTTCAACCTCCGAGGCTGGCGCTGCTGGTACATCTTCAGTCCTGTGGTCCGGCGCTACCACGGGAGCTTCTGGGGATGAGTCGTCCAAAACGACGATAGCCGGCGCCGGGGCTGCCGCAGCCTCAACCACCTCTTGGGGCGGCGCTGGAATCGGAGCCGGAGCTTCAGCCTGCACAGCCTTAACCGCTGCTGCAAGGACCGAAGCTTCAGCCCTTTTCTTGGGCACGTTGTGAATGAAGGACGTAGATACTCAAAATACAGTTAACAATAAAACCAATGACTGAAGTAAAAAAATCAAAAATTACCTCAGAAGGCTTCCGCACCAGTTATCATGGAGCCTCTTCTCCGGACGCTCTGGACTGGCCCCAGCCGCCACTGGCATGGTAGTCCCGGAGGGCCCCCCGAGGCTTGCTGATGCTGGCGGCGTTGCTCTGGCCGAGGCCCCCCTCGACCGGGAAGGACCTCTGGACCCGGAGCCCTCAACTGGCCCTGGTACCAGAGTCACCTAGCCGGAGCTGGCACCCCGAGAAGAAACCGCTACTGGAGTAGACACCACCGTTGTAGACCTCCCCCTCCGGGGAGAAGGAGACGCCGCGGAAGAAGTATGCCTGACCCTTCTGTCGGCATGCTTCCTCTTACGGCTCGAGGGCTCGGCCAATTTCTTGCTCTTGTCGACGACTTCGGTTCTTGGCTTAGGGGCGGGAATGGAGCCACCTTACGGAGCTACGGGGATCGCCAACCCGGTGGTCGAGTGCCTCTCAATGACACCAAGGTCGTCAAGCACTGGCATCGTCCGCCAGAGCTCCCTGCTGAATGCTGCCTCCATGTTCGGTGGGAGGAAAGCGGGCGGCGGAGCCAAGTCATCGCCCTCGACGTCGATGCCGTGCTGTAATTTCTTGAGGTGGAACTCCAAAGTTGCACCCTCCATGTTGGACTTCAAACCGGTCTCGATCCGGTCGTCGTCCAGCATACTGTTGAGGGCCCAAGCCAACTTCTCCCTCCTCTTCAACGGAGCCCACCTGTTGGTCAGGAAGTTGCAAAACACCGCCTGGGGAGTCACCCCTACTTCCACACACAGGCGGATCCAGGTCAGAGCAGGATTGAAGGCATCCGACAGCACCGGAGCTTCACTCCAAACTGCAGTGTCGATGTTGGGGAGGCCTTCCGGCAGCTCCAGCTTCTCGTGCTCCTCCACCCTGATTACAATCCAAACCTTCTTCCAGTCGTCCCACTTCCCGGAAGGGAACGACTGCAAGTACTTGTACGGGCATTTCTTCCGCTTCACAAAATAGTAGAAGCCAAGGTACTCGTCGCTCCGACCTATGGTTTGGACAGTGAAGAAGGTGCGGAAAAGCTCAATGCAGGGGGGAATGCCCACCCACATCTCGCAGAAGTGGACAAAGATGGACACCAACAGAATGGAGTGGGGGCCAAGGTGATACAGCTGCAGACCATAGAAGTCTAACAGCATCAAGAAGAAAGAGGAGAAAGGTGGGATCAGTCCCACCATGGCGTACGCGGAAAAGTACACCATGTCGCCGGCGTGCTCCTTCTTGAAAGGAAGCTTGCCGGCGCGGACCAGGTGGTTGAAGAAGTCAGGGGACCATCCCATGAGGGCCCGGACCTTCTTCAAATCATCACCAGTCTTCAGTCGGCTCTGGCGGAGACCCAACTCCATCGCAGCACAGCGAGGCAACAGAGGAAAGGCAAGCAAAAGTTTGGAAGGTTTGAGCGCAAGATCGATTGAAAGGCGTAAAGAACCCCAAACGATGCGTGCTTTCCTTCTTAAGTAAGCCCCCGCAACGCCTGGATGGAAACTGCAGAGGAGCCAATGATACCAGTCAAAATTTTCACCCCGCCAATGACAAGGGGGCCTGGGGCCACCCCGACGATCAAGTCGAGGTTCTTACCCCAGGGGAACGGTTGTCATCATGAAAGGCGGGAAACCCGAAGGCGGCGGCCTGACAAGGCGCGCGGAACCGATACGATTTTCGTATTGGGAACCGGCGACCTTCGATTGCGTGAGATCCGCATGCTGAGATCTCACCTGCCACCTCCGAGATACGCCACGCGGCGGAAGTTTAACTGCGAACTACTGCCAACGGCACAACCAAAGACCCTTGAAGACACGACTCAGAAAGCGAAGATGGACCCACCTCCGGCGAAATGACCTCATCCAAAATGGTCTCTCCCGGAGGTGAGTCCAGGGGGCCAATGTCGGTACCCTCCATACCGGATACCCCTTGGGATTGCAAAGATCAAAAGGAAACTCCATCTACCAGATTTGAAGACCTCTGAAGGCCCCACATGTCAGGCGTAACCGGACCTGCTTCCCCGACATGGTTAGTCCCAGGGCTGCCACGTGTATCATAAGACCGGAGCTATCACCCACACATGGGAAGCTTCGGTCGGAATACCAATATGGCACCCCCAGACCTAACCCCAGACCGAGGGAAGATCCGGTACTGACACGTGTCAGGTAGCACCGGACCTACTCGTCGACGACGATAAGCTCCGATGCTGCCACGTGGCGATCGCCGGACCTTCAACTTCAACTATCAGGCCGGTGGACCCCCCAACGGCTCCGGACCTTCAAGGATCAATCAAAGACTTCAAGACCCGATTAAGTGTCATTAATACCATATTAATGACACACGATCGGATGGCCCTTAATACTGGTAACGGCACTATTAAGGCCCATTACCAGGCTCTTAAGGGTAATTAACCCCATTTATTGTGTATCAAGCATGTGTAACCGCTGGGGCCACCTGTCGGGCCAGGCTAACGTTGTAATGACCAGTCCTTGTACTATAAAAGGACCGGTCGACGATACACAAGGGACGGTTCCAGACCACTACTGAACTCCCTGAGATAGACAAGCTTCTTCTTCTGGAGCTTCTTCTAGACTCAGACGCTTAATACATCACCAACGCACCCCATGGAGTAGGGTATTACGCTGAGGCGGCCTGAACCATGTAAATCTCTGTGTTCACTTGTCATTCACCTTCTTGAATCTCTGTGCGCCCATTACCGAACTACAACTCCTTTAACTACTAAAGGTAGTGTCGGAAGATCTGCCAGATCCAAACACTGACACCCTTCATACCAGAAGAATATGCGTCGAGTTCCAACTTCCAGTATTGTGGAATCTGGAGGCAACACGTGTCCCGTAGTGTCGGACCTACCTCCCTCCTTAGGGTGGCTCCGGTACTGCCACGTGTCCCGCCGTGCCAGACTGCCTCCCTTCATAGGGTGGCTCCAGTGCTGCCACGTGTCACGGGGCACCGGACCCGCCCCTCGACAGGGGAAGCTCCAGTGCTGCCATGTGTCCAGTAGCTCCGGACCTACCTCCTTGGATAGGGAAACTCCGGAGCTGCCACGTGTCACACGCCCAGACCTATGTTTGCAATAGGAAGACAAAGCGATCTCCAACGGTGTTGGTATTCAAAGGCTATCAAATGCCCGTTACGAGACCTGGTTAACGCGTTATTAATGCCATATTAATGACACATGATAATAGGACTATCAAGACCGATACCACTACCGTTAAGGCATGTTATCACACTATTAACCACCCATAACACCATAGATCATGTATAGGGCGGTTATTACAGCCAGGAACACATGTCGGGCTAGGGAGCACACTGTAACAACCAGTCCATGGCATATAAAAGGAGGTTCGCCAGAACCATAGGAGGAGCCGAAGCAGTAGCGGGGGCTTCAGCTTGTGCAGTCTCTGTGGCTGCGGCAGGTGCCAGAGCAGCAACTCCTCCTCTCGATACTCCAGAAGCAGAGGAACAAAGAGTTCAGGAAAGAGCAAAAAGAAAAAACAAAACACAAGTCCAAGATTCGATCATTACCTGGGCACGTTGCCACTCCAGTCGGCACGAAGCTTCTTTCTTGGACGATCGGAGCCAGAACCCATCGTCGTCGGTGAGGCAGAGGCTACGGACTTCATCCCGGAGGTCGTGGTAGCCGCCAGCACCGCCTCAGCTCAGATCTCCCTCGCCTGAGAAGGGACTTTGGACCTAGAGCCTACCGCTAGCACCGAGACCGGAGTTGTCATTGCTGGAGGCACAACCAACACTGACTTGAGGCCTGGCCGAGGCGATGGCACCGCTTGCGTTGGAGTTGATCTGACAGAGCTACCATCAGCCCGCATCAATCTCCCCTTCCGACTAGAAGATTCGGCGGGCTCTTTTCCTTTGCCCCAACTTGAGTCAGGTTTGTTCTGGCTCGAATCTGCAGGAGCCTTGCCCTTTGAAGCTCCAGGGATTGCAATCACTCCTGGCAGAGTGCTTTTTTGACGCACTACAAGACCTGTGTCGTCAAGCAGAGGAATCATCTTCTGCAGCTCTCTCGTGACCTCCAGAACCATGTTCAGAGGCAATAACTTACCCGGAGGTCCAAGGACATCCCTTGAAAAAGCCCCATTGTTCAGCTTTTACAGATGTAGCTTCAAAGCGCGATCGTCAAGATTGGTACCTCAACTGACCTCAATCCAGAGAGAATCCATTTCTCCAGAGAAAGATTAAGCCGCAAACTCACGCTCCTTGAGAGGCGCCCAACGGTTGGTCAGGAAGTTGCCGAGGACCATCATAGACGTTAGTCCTCCGTCCACCAAGTGCCAGTTCCTTGTCAGCATGGGGTTGTGTTGACGGTTGTTATATACCAATTTCAGCTGTCAATATAACTCAATTATGTGAAGGATTGATCATTTCTTGCACACATCACCTTTCTACTTGACCTATTTCCACTTGTACTTGGAGAAATATGTGTATGCAGATATTTATACAGGAATTGAGGAAAAGTATGGGGAGCAATCCTATAAAATATCATCCTAGCCAATCAGGCGACGACATGTGGCACCACATGGATCAAATGGCCCACAAACAGAAGTATCCGAGGCCATCCAACGGTGTAGCACCAATATCAGTCAATGGGACCCACCTGGCAGCCACCTGGAGGAAGTACGGGCCGTTTGGAGCCCTGACTAGGTCGGCCGAACCAGGGGGTCGGCCGACCTGGTCCTGGCGCCAAACGCGGTAAACTTCCACGTGTTGGCTCCTCCCGGCTCCCTGGAGTCAATGACGACTGATTTGCGCGCTTTTGGTGGCGGGAACCGACCTCAACACTAGTATAAATAGGACCCCATACCCCTCACTTCAACACACACCACTTGGGCATCATTCTATTGTATACACTATCTTCCATAGTCCTTAGAGGAGTTAGGATGTAGAGAGGAGAGCCTCTAGTCCCAAGTCCAAATTGGGAAAGGAGTAGAAGGAGTCTCTCTTCCCAATTCCACATTGGGAAAGGTATATCTCATGTATTCCCCCTTGTATTTGTCACTTTGTGCTCAATAAAGATATTATCTTTAGTCTTCTTTTATACGTATACTTGGACAAAGCGTTTCTTGTTTGATTGTGGAGTCCATGTAAGTGGAAGGTATAGTCTTTATGATTGTACTCTCATGATCACATCTCACTGTCATAAACACTATAGACCCCCACTATAGTCTATGTAGTTATGATATGATTATGTTAATATGAATAACTATGCTATGCAATCAACAAGTGTTCAACAATGATTTAGGTCATTGCCTTAGGATGGCTTGTGTTGCAGCTCTTAAGGTATTTGCTTAGTATGCTAGCATGGTGCTAGGGTATTTAAGTAGCGTTGGATGTCTCGTAGACCCACGGATTGAAGAGGTAGGCAGTAGGTGGTGACAGCCCTATCTGTCCTTTGTAATCCTCCAGGTTCGGGTATGCCACAGGCTCTTGGCGGGAGTCGCCCTAGTATTGCTAGGGGTAAGCCCGTGCCCGATGTGTTGAATAGCATTGCATAGGAATTCATCATTTACATGACCATTAGTATCTACCTTAGGCTATGTATATGTATTAGGAGCATTGTAGGAGCAACTCTCTAAATCTTAATCCAATATCCCTCTAGGACCCATTTACCCTTTATAATAGATTGCCTTGGTGTGTGTCACACTACCCCTATTATCAACTTACCCCCTGTCCGAATAATTGATTAGTATCCCATAGCTTGAGCATAAGAGTAGTATATACTTTACTCCATTGCCTTCCTTTGGGATAAATACCCTTTGGAATACTCATGGGTGAAATGCTACAACGGTATCTTCCGTGCGCTTGCGGATCTCATATCTTTACCGGAGATGATCTATGGTGTTAAGAAATACCAACAAGCATTTCTGGCGCTGTTGCTGGGGATGATTTGTTAGTATATCTTAGGAGCCGTCAACAAGCAATTCTAGCGCTGTTGCTGAGGAAGGCAATGGAAGTGAAGGATAGCTATCACTTGTGATTAAGCTATAGGTACTAATAGTTACTAGATAGGATTACCCTTGTTTGTTTTCTCCTTTGTGTGAAAACAGGGTAGTGTTGGCCAACCCATTGTATGGGATGGCCAACGAGGACGCAAGTGCTAAACTGCAAGATGATTTAAGGCATACCTCAATAAATGTCCGCTAGGCAACACCATTGCCTTTTGCGGGAGAATTTTAGCTTTCAGTAGGAGCCAGAGTCATCCATACCCAAGCTTGGGGAAGGCCCCAAGAAGTTCTTCTTGGTTTGCCTCCACCATGGGGTGGATAATTGGCTCTTCATCCAACACTCGTGTCATGGGTTGGCTCCACCAATCCATGACCACATTCATGCTGGAGCTGAAGGAGTCCTATTGTCATTCATCATGGATGAGAATAAGGTCTTCGCTCAAGGGGTGGATTGAAGAATGCTCGAGTTCCCATAGCTTGTCATGCACACCACTTCACAAGGTGGATGTTCTAGTTATGGAACTACACCTCCCATTGAAGTGTCATGAATATCCAAGTCGTTGGAGATTTGTTTGGATAATCCAAGTCGTGGATATTCACATGATTTGTGAAAATCCATGTCATCATGGGACACGTGGGAATTATTTCCCTAAGACCCATGAGGACCTTTTTCAAACAACAACTCCAATGGCTACCATTTACAAGGAGGTCAAGGGTGGAATTAACATCACCCTTGTATTCAAGGAGGCTATGGCTTTCCAAGGGATTTAAGTTCAACTAGCCTACCTTGAAGTATCTTGGCCAAACAGAAATCAAGACAACATTCACATGAAGATCTTGGCCAAGGAAAAGAACTTCAGGAGCATTCAAAGTCCAAGATATCCCACATCACTTGTTGGGATTCCCACACTTCGACCAAACCCATTCAACCTAGGGCAAGTGACATTGTGGATGAAGCGTTTCTTGTTTGATTGTGGAGTACACATGTCATCATGCCCAAGGAAGCCTTTGATCCATGATCAAGGTATGGGTTGATTCAATGGAACATCAATATGGTCAGAGTGGCACCCCTAAGAAGGACAAAGCCTCACCATGCTCATGAAGGAATAAATTCAAGAGGGAGAACCCATCGCTACAACAACATGTCTATATGAATACAACGGGGAGAGGCTAGGGCCACCATGTGGCCCTCATGTCCAAATGACAGCCAAATGAGTTTGGCATGTCAAAACAAAAGAAATTGTCCACATCTTCAACTCCGAGATTGGACAACAAATCATCGCGCTGAATAGAACGGAGGTAAGTCTTACTCATCAGACTTCAAAAATTCGGTGAGTCCTCGCCAATAGGTTAATTGGTAGTTATCATTCACCGGACTTCAAAAATTCAGTGAGTCCTTGCCAATAGGTTAATTGGTAGATATCTCATATTTGTTTTCGAAATTGCATCAACCCTTGCATTTGCATGTTTGAAATTCCACACTTGCATGTTGGAAAGTAAAATTTCCAACCATCATAAAACTAAAAATTTGAATTAGGGGAGAAATTTAATTGGATATGAACTGCGTGCATGACCACTTGAATTTATCTTCCTAGTTCAAACCAAAAAGATTTGCTTTGACCCTCATTGCATTTACAAGTTATTTCAAGCTGGGCAAGACAATTTGAGAATTGGGTTCAATTTTCTTTTGGCTAACGTAACCCGTTTCGAGTTGTTTTGTGTGTTCTTGATTAAAGTGCAGCTAGGTAAAAATTGTGAAGAGGTGGTATGGCAAGAAAGTAGAAGGTTTCATCAATCTCAAGTCACCATTGGGAGGATTTGAGAACACTTCTCTACTTCAAACTCATTTTTATTTTGAGGAAGAGAAATGTTCAAGATGATGACCCAATGGAGGAGCCAGAACCAAATCAATTGCCAAATCCAATCTCAACTTGGCATTTGACATCAACCATCAAGCCTACGCCAAAAATCAAGGTTGTGAGTTTCTCACACAACGACCTTCGTCACCAACTGCTCTTCAAATGAGGTATGAGTTTAAAATTTTTCATTGTTTGGTTTGCCATAGAATAGAATGTATTTGCTTGCATTTGTGAGGAAGGTTGACACTTCCTCATCATTTAATTCTTATGCATCCTCACAAGAGTAAGTGTGGGTATTGACTTTTGGATCTCCAAAAGGAAATCCCACCTTACTTGGAAAAATCTAAAACAAATACCTAGAATCCTCTAAGCATTGTTTTGTAGACTTAGTCATTTTTGTCTAGGTTTAGAAAATAAAACTTTTGGGCATGACTTAATTGGTGAATTGGTATATAGAAACTTGGGCATAGTGACAACCATAATTTTTAATTGAGCTTCATGCATAGATGGTGTCACTAGATTTCAAACTCCTAGGAATAAGTGATATCCTTGCTCTAAAATTAAATTGCATTTTTTGGAGGAGTCACTAAATTTTAAATTCCTAGTGAAGTTCAGGAGGATAAAATTGAGAATCTTGTTTGTCATGGTCTAAATGACAAAATTTGCTCTTGAAAGCTAAGATGGTTAGAAACTTTAAAAGATGTAGGGATCCATATAGTATATTTCTATCACATGCATTGCTATGAGTAGGAGCTTTAGAAAATATGCAACATGAATTTTCCATAAAGCTCCACTCGTATCAATGAATAACACATTGATCATCGATACACATGACATTGGAACCAATGCATCTTTGATTTTGTTCTTCCCCATATGTACAAATGAAAGTTCGATTACCTAACCCGAACATTCATTTGTACAAGTATCGGGAGCTAACCATCCCTCTCTATTCAAGAGCGGAAGTTTGCAGGAGTAATATTACTATGCAAGCATTCAAGAAGCTGATTGTTGGGATCCCTAGAGGATCCCATTTCAACATCTCTTGGCCAAGGAGTAAATGAGGATGGTTGCAACCTATCGGAAATTATGCCCGAAGGTCAATCATAACTATACGAGGCTAGAGATTTGAAATGGGAACCCTCCATGAGCAACCAATGGGCTGCCACGAATGGGTGAGAGCATTATGCTCTCAACTATTCTAAGCACTCGTTCAAGCTCAAGGGATTTGCCACCATCATTGGGTGCAAGTTGTCCCTATGTGGCTAGAAGCCAAAGAATGACAAATCACACCCAACACATGGAGACCCTGATGTGCAGACGATCAATATTGAAAACACTCTATTCAACCACACTCGTGGTGTCCATGGGAGGCAACACAACAATCAACACTCAACCCTCCATTGTCAAAGCCACGCTGCAACAAGGATAGGCCAACTCATGGCCTACCTCCATCGTTAGGGTTTCAACCCCTATCATGGACCTTGATCAAGAATAAGCTTGGGGGAGGACCCCCACTTGAGGTAACTTGTATTACACCCACTGCATTTTTATTTCAAATCATCCATTGCATATTTACTTTCCATTCATCCACCATCCACCATGCATCTAAAAAAAATAGGAACTTAGATTTGCTTTGCTTATCAAATAAAGATGTGCGGTAAGAGTGATTTAGAAATCACATAGATGAGATGATGAATAGTTGCTCTGTTTTATTTTTCCTAAGTCCCTAGTTTACAACTTGCTACTCTCCGAATATTGCTTAAATTGGCTAAAATTAACTTTGCCTTGATTTAGAAATTGTGGGTAGCAAAAGCTTAATCTACTTCTAGGTTGTTGGGAGATTTGAATTAGTAATAGGGCTGCTATTCCTATTTTGAAAGTGAAACTTGGATTTCCGGAGAAATTCTATCAAGATTTAAGTTTCCCTCATTTGATTGGAAATTCCTACCAAAGCCATATGATATTCATACATAGACAACACCTTATGCATATGCTATTTGCTTTCACATTGAGTCTAGTCAAACTAGCATAGACCTATGTGAGAAATCATTCAATTCTTTTTGAATTCAAGACTTCACTTGCACATGCTATACTTGTACACTAGAAGGAAGCAAGATTCCATCATATCCACCATTCCACAATAAAAAGAGAAACTCCATGCTATTCATAGTTAGCACTCTCTTCAAGTTATTGCATAAAAAGGAGTAGAAGACATGGCTACAAGAAAAAGAAAAAGAATATGCATGCTTATATCATAAGCATGAGAAAAAAAAATAAATAATATGCTTACTCCATAAGCATAAAAAAAGAGGTAGCCATGTTTCATCCTTGCAATAAAGAGAGTCCACATCAAAAGGAGTCATCTCAATGTTTCCACATCCACCTCCATTCCATCACACATGCACAAGTCTTGATTCAAAAGTTTGAATTGATTTCTCCTAAGGCTTGCTCTTTTGACTTAGCAATATTATGTGTTGCAAATATACCTACTTACTTTCCCTACCAAGCTCCATATACAAGCCATATTCAAAGAGTAGGAATAGTATAGGCATAATGCCTTGGTGAGGACATATTTCCACTATACACAAAGGAGTGATTGAGAGAATCAATTGAGGTACTTATAATCTAATTTGAATCTCCCAGGATTGAAGAGGTAGGCAGTAGGTGGTGACAACCCTATCTGTCCTTTGTAATCCTCCACGTTCGGGTATGCCACAGGCTCTTGGCGGGAGTCGCCCTAGTATTGCTAGGGGCAAGCCCGTGCCCGATGTGTTGAATAGCATTGCATAGGAATTCATCATTTACATGACCATTAGTATCTACCTTAGGCTATGTATATGTATTAGGAGCATTGTAGGAGCAACTCTCTAACTCTTAATCCAATATCCCTCTAGGACCCATTTACCCTTTAGAATAGATTGCCTAGGTGTGTGTCACACTACCCCTATTATCAACTTACCCCCTGTCTGGATAATTGATTAGTATCCCATAGCTTGACCATAAGAGTAGTACATACTTTACTCCATTGCCTTCCTTTGGGATAAATACAATACCCTTGGGAATACTCATGGGTGAAATGCTACAACGGTATCTTCCGTGCGCTTGCGGATCTCGTCTCTTTACCGGAGATGATCTGTGGTGTTAATAAATACCAACAAGCATTTCTGGCGCCGTTGCCGGGGATGATTTGTTAGTATATCTTATAGCCATCAATAGGTTGTAGTTCTCACACAGCTCCGGGAGCTCTACCCAGGAGTTGGAATCCGTCGTTGGAAGCCCTTCTCACTGCTCCAGCCGATCATCAGGGTCCACCCGGATCACAACCCAATCGGTCTTCCATGTCTCCCACTTCCCAGAAGGAAAGGTCTTGATGTACTTGTATGGGGCATTTCTACGCTTTACAAAGTAGTAGAACCCTAGCAAGCAATTACCTTTGCCTGTCGTCTTGAGAGTGAAGAAGGTCCGGAATAGAGGAATGTAGGGCGGCACACCCACCCACATCTCACAGAAGTGGACGAAGATCACCACCGACAATATGGAGTGAGGTCCAAGGTGGTGCAGTTGGAGCCCGTATGACTCCAGCAGCATTAGCAAGAAGTTGGACACTGGCGGAACCAGTCCAACCATGGCGTACGCTGTGAAGTAAACAAAGTCACTGGAGGATTCCTTCTTGAATGGGAGCTTGCTGTGGCAAATAGCGTTGTTGAAGGAATCACTTGTCCAACCCATCATCCTCCAGACTCTCAACAACTCATCATCGCTCACAACCTTGCTAGGGGGAAGTTCGAGTTCCATCACCGCCGTCGGTGGTTTTGATCTGGCAGATCTCCTGACACTACTAAAGTGTTAGAGGAGTTTGAGGTTCGGTATGGGCGCGCGGAGATTCTAGAAGGTGAGATGTCGAGTGACATAAGAGACACGAAGATTTACGTGGTTCGGGCATCCTGAGCGTAATACCCTACTCCACGGGGTGTGTTGGTGTTGTATTGGATGTATGAGCTCAATGTCAGTTGAGAGTGTAAAGTCAGCGTGTCTCCCGAGTGTCCTATGTATCGTCGGCCTGTCCTTTTATAGTACAAGGGCAGGCCGTTACAAGTTAGCCTGGCCCGACATGTGGCCCCGGCGGTTATTTATATTGATACACATTCAACACATTTAATTGCCCTTAATGACTGAGTTATGGGCTTTGACCGCACCGTTACTGGTAATTAAGGTCATCCGATCGTGTGTCATTAATATAGTATTAATGACACTTGATCGGGTCTTGAAGTCTTCTCCTTTGAAGATCCGGAGCCGTTGTGGAGTCTTCCGGAGGTTAGAGGCTGAAGATCCGACGGTTGGACACGTGGCAGCGCCAGAGCACACTGTGGGGAACAGATAGGTCCGGTGTTACCCGACACATGTCAATTCTGGAGCTTCCCTCGGTCTGGGGTTAGGTCCGGGGGTGCCATTTCGGTACATAGCCCGGAGCTTCCCCCTTGTGGGCGGTAGCTCCGGTTTGATAGTACACGTGGTGACCCTGGGACTAACCATGTTGGAGAAGCGGGTCCGGTTATGTCTGACATGTGGGCCTCCGAAGGTCTTCAAATCAAGTAGATGACTTTCCCTTGAGACCTTTGCAATCCCAAGGAGTATATGGTACCCAGGGTACTGACAGTGGCCCCCTGTGCCCACCTCTGGGAAAGACCCCTTGGGTGAAGTCATTCCGCCGGAGGTGGGTCCATCCTTCGACTTTTGAACTGAGTCTTCAAAGGTCTTCGGATGTGCTGTTGGCGATAGTTTGGAGTTAAATCCTCACCGCGTGGCATATCCCGTGTGCGGTAGATGAGATCTTCGGCGTGCGGATCTCACACAATTGAAGGTCACCGGTTCCCGATACGAAAATCGTATTGGTTCCGCGCACCTTGTCTGGTCGCCGCCTTCGGGCTTCCCGCCTCATGATGACAACCGTTTGCCTGGGTAAGAACATCGACTTGATCGTCAGGGTGGTCCTGGGCCCTCTTGTCATCGACTGGGTGGAATTTTTGAGTAGTATCTTCGACTTCCTTGCGGTTTCCATCTAAGCATTGCGAGGGCTTACTTAAGGAGGAAAGCGCGCACCGTCTGGAGTTCTTTACGCCTCTCATCTGATCTTGCGCTCAAACTCCCAACTTGTGCTCGCTTTTCCTCTCTTGCCTTGCTGTGCTGCAATGGAGTTGGGTCTCCGCGAGAGTCGTTTGAAGGCCGAAGGTGACTTGAAGAAGGTCCGGGCCCTCATGGGATGGTCCCCGGACTTCTTCAATCACCTGGTCCGCGCCGGGGGAGAGCTCCCATTCGAGAAGGAGCACGCCGGCGAAATGGTGTACTTCTCTTCGTACGCCATGGTGGGGTTGATCCCACCTTTTCCTCCTTTTTCTTGATGCTGCTAGACTTTTATGGTCTGCACCTATACCACCTTGGCCCCCACTCCATTCTTCTTGTGTCTATCTTCATCCACTTCTGTGAGATGTGGGTGGGCATCCCCCTGCATTGAACTCTTCTGGACCTTCTTCACCGTTCGTACCACCGGTAGGAGCAATGAGTACCTTGGCTTCTACTACTCCGTGAAGCACAAGAAGTGCCCATTCAAGTACCTTCGGTCGTTTCCCTCTGGAAAGTGGGATGACTGGAAGAAGGACTGGATAGTCATCCGAGTGGAGGAGCACGAGAAGCTGGAGCTGCCCAAAGGCCTCTCCAACATCGACACTGCAGTCTGGAGTGAAGCTCCGGTGCTGGCGGAAGCCTTCAACCCTGCTCTGACCAGGATCCGCCAGTGTGTGGAGGGAGGATTAACTCCTCAGGCGGTATTTTGCAACTTCCTGGTCAACAGGCGGGCACCGCTGAAGAGGAGAGAAAAACTCGCTTGGGCCCTCAACAGCGTGATGGACAACGACCGGGTCGAGACCGAACTAAAGTCCAACATGGAGGGGGCAACCTTGGAGTTACATCTCAAAAAGTTCCAACACGTCATCGATGTTGCGGGAGATGACTTGACTCCGCCATCGGCTTTTCTCCCTCTGAACATGGAAGTAGAGTTCAGCAGGGAGCTCTGGCGGAAGATGCCTGTGCTTGACGACCTTGGTGTCGTCAAGAGAAGATCGACCTCCAGGGTGGTGATCCCTAGGGCTTCCGAAGGTGGCTACGACCCTGCCCCAAAGCCAAGGATCGAAGTCGTCGGCAAGGGAAAGGAGCCGGCAGACGAACCCTTGAGCCGGAAGAGGAAGCTGCAGCATGCCGACAGAAGGTCCGTCAGGCCTGCCACCTCTGCATCAGCTCCTTCTCCCCGAAGGGGGAGGTCTTCTACAACTGCGGCGGTTGTTCCCACAGCGGTGTCCTCCTGGGGTGCTAGCTCCAGGCATGCGACTTCAGCACCAGGGCCGGTTGAGGCCTCTAGGTCCGGAGGTCCTTCCCGGTCGAGGGGGGCCTCGACTAAGGAAATGCCCGTGGCTGCGACGAGTTCCGGGGGGCCTTCCAGGGCTTCCACGCCGGCGGCGGCTATGGTCAGCCCAGAACGCCCGGGAAAGAGGTTCCGCTCAAGCTGGTGCAGAAGCCTCCCGTGGTAATTTTTAATATTTACCTCAGACAGTTGTTCTTTTTGTAGTAACTTTTTTTTAAATTTCTTCATCCTTCATCTGCAGCGTTCCCAAGAAGAGGAGTGAGGCTCCACCCTCAGCCACAGCAGCTGAATTTGTGAGGGCGGAAGCCTCTGCTCCTGTCCCGGTGCCGCCCCAAGTGGTGGCTGAAGCTGCGGCAGCTCCGGCGCCAGCTGTCGTGGTCATGGACCTCGACTCATCCCCCGAGACTCCCGTGGTAGCGCCGGACCACGGGAGAGAAGATGCGCCAGCGGCACCTGCCCCGGAGGTTGAAGCTCCGGGTTTGGGTGCTGAGATGATGGAAGCTTCGGCCGTTGAGCCGGAGGAAGCAATAATTCTGGCCCCAGAGCCGGAAATTGTCGAAGCCCCGGCGGTTGAACCAGAGGTAATTGAAGTCTCGGCGTGCGCGCCAGATGTTGAGGAAGTCCCGACGGTTGGGCCGGCTACCTCTGAAGCACCGGCCGCAGAGCCGGTCGTTGTTGGAGCTCCGGCCGCAGGGCCGGTTGATGTTGAAGACTTTCCGGCTCCCGAGCCGGTTGTTGCGGAGGCGTCGGTGCTCGAGCCCCCAGTAAAGGAGGTGCCCAGGCCGGAGCCAGAAGCAGCGCCTGCTCCGGGAGTGACGACGCCGGAGGTACCCGCGGCTGAGCCGGAGTGCCCAGACGAAGTTTCTGGCCCCCTTCCTGAGGGGGCAAATGAAGACCTGGCGGCGGGGCCTTCGGAACCACTTCCGGAGGTCAGAACTTCATCAGCAGGACCCTCCTTGAGGGCGACCGAGGCCATCCCGGAGGACGGTCCTAGCGCCGTAGAGGCTCAGGGGACCACTCTTGTGGAGTGGGACCCAATTTTTGTCAGCGAGAACCCGCTGGAACCAGCGGAGGAGACCCCAGCAGGTTCGGAACCTATCCCGTTGTCATTGTCTATTGACAACGCCTGTTCCAGTCTGCGTCAAGTTCAACTGGCCTTCTTCCACGACAGCAAGGCTCTTGAAGAGGAGCGCCAAACCCTTAGGCGGTGGCGTAACCGGCTCTACTTCGAGACCAAGATGGCGCAGTCGAGGCTAGCAGATGACAAAGAGTGGATCAAGCGGGAGAATGTCCGCCTGGAATACTGGGGCAAATTATTGGATGACAGGGAGAGTATGACTCGCACCCTCGACGCTCAATCCCGAGCCATTTATGAGCAGACCAAAGCAGCTAATAGTGCAGCCGATGAACGCCAAGAAAGGCTTGAGGCCATTAACACTACTCTCATCAAGCGCCGGGAGGCACTTGAAGAGAGGGAGAAAAGGCTCGAAGATGAAGAGCAGAAACTCCTAGAGCTGCGGGATGACGTCTTGAGGAGGGAGGAGGAGCTCACCGAAAAGGTGGCTCTGGCTGACAAGGGCCTCGAAGAGCGCGCCAAGAAATTGGAAGAGCGCTGCGCTGAGGAGGAGGAGAAGGCCTGGGTGCGAGGGCAGGAACTCTACGAGCAAGAGTGTGCCATCGCTGCTAGGGAGAAGAAAGTAAGGGGCAGGGAGAAGGACCTGGTTGATCGCCGGAACAAGATCCACCTCCAGGAGGAGGAGCTCGGAAAACTCGAGAAGTGAGTTGCTGAAAAGATTCAGCAAAACGCCAAAGAAGTTGAGCGCCTCGCTCGCGAGAATTCTGAACTGGTGGCGGCCAAAAGATCCTTGGAAGAACTGAAGGGCTTGAGGACTGCGGACTCCCTACAGGTTTGGGAGTTCCTGGGCAAGGCCAATGACGCGCTGACACCGATGGGCTTCAGTCTCGTGCGTCCCGATGATCCGGAGCCGGAGCCAGACCTGGAGTTGCAAGCGCTGAGCTCGGAGGGTAGCAAACTCTCCAAGGTGGGCGACGTCATCGCAGGCCAGTTGGAGGTTGAGGGGCAATCCCTGGCGAAGAACGTCGCAGAGTATGTGCTGACGTGCTACACCAGTCGGAATCCCCAATTCCCTCTGGACCCAGTGCTTGAAGGTACCATCGAAGGAGAAGGTGAAGCCGCCCGAGCCAATGTGTCAGAGGTTGCTCAGAAGGTCGTCCAGTTCTTCCATAGGGTCTAGGACCATCTCCGTAGCTCCCACTTGTATTCTCTCTTTTTCTTCCTCAATTTTGTAATCCCTTGTCTCCAGATGAATGAAATCCCCAAATTTTTGTGAATTTCACTTTTTGTCTTCAACACTTTTGTCTTCACTTGGCACCCCTGGTAGATGTACACAATTTGATTGTGAACATGTACCAAGAGGATATTGTGTTTTGTTGAAGACTCATTTGCTTCGAACTTGTAGAGTGTAGGTCCGAAGTCTTCGATAGTGAAGGCCCCCTGAGGTTGTCGGACCTTAGAAGCTCCGACATTGACTACCGTTGGAGCTCAGTAGCTCCGGCAATAGTCCCTATCAACGCGTAGAGCATCGATAGTTAACCCTCCGGGGTGTCGGAGCTCAGTAGCTCTGGCAGTGACCTTTGCCAACGCATAGTTTGTCGGTGGCAGACTCCGCTTGTGGGGTCTTCTCACCATATTTTATTCAGCGTCGACAGCTGGCCCCCCTAGCTTTACCGGAGCTTGGTTGCTCCGGTGATGCTCGTTTTCAATGTTTAACATCGATTACAAGCCACCTAGGGGGAGTCGGAGCTTCATTAGCTCCGGCTTTTCTCCATCAATGTGGATTCTTTATTTTTCCTGCACACTTGAAGCCAAGAAAAATAGTAAAATTCGCTCCTTGCCTATAAGTTCATCACGGCTTACGATTCCTAAGAAAATTTTAGGTCAAACACGATTTAGAATACAACCGGATGTGTTGCCTTCTTCCTTCCAGATCCAATTGTACTTGGACCCGCCTTACTTTGGCCTGCCGGGGTGTAGGTAGAGTGGCGTACTTAGGGTGCTTGATCAGGCTAAGTCGATAGCACACTCCGGCCCTAGATTGGCTTGGCGGCATTCAGGCGAGTGGGCATGAACAATATTTGGATCCAAAAGAATTGACAATACAGCTCGAATTGTACATGAACAGGTCGAACTAAAATTTCTTAAGAATTGCACAACTTTGTTATAGACAAGAAAGAAAAATAAAAAATGTTGAGCCTGCACAAAATAAATGCACGTGGAGTCTGTTTTACATGAAGATGTCTTTCATTATAGGTCCGGGGTACAGGGGAAATGAGTACACTCTTAGGGTACGGTACCAGGTTAAGCGTGTTTAATTTCTCATTTGACCCAGGGTAGGTAGCCACACTTTTAGTCTTGAGACTGTGACAAGTGTTGCATGAACTTTGCGGACCTTCCAGGAAAGGTTCGGCTGTTCTCCTGGAGGAACTACCCGACTCTGTACAATGACTCTATAACATACACCTCAAGTTACTACAGACTCACCTCCGTGATATTACGTGTAGAACTTACGGAGGTGCTCAATGTTCCAAGGATTTGGGAGAGGTGTCCCATCCTCGGTAGCCAAGCGAACGCTTCCGGGACGGGATACTTTAATCACTCGGAAGGGTCCCTCCCAGCTGGGGGAGAGTTTGTTTAACCCTTCTCTGGATTGTATTCTCCGTAGCACCAGATCGCCTTCCTCGAGCTGTCGGTTGTGTACATGCCGCTGATGATAGCGCCGAAGGGCTTGGCAGTATCGGGCATTCCGAACAGCTGCTTGGAACCTTCCCTCCTCAAGGAGGTCTAGGTCTTCACGCCGGAGCTGGTCCTGCGTGGCTTCGTCGAAGGTCCGGACCCGGAGTGACCCCAAGGTGATTTCCGGAGGAAGGATTGCTTCAGCTCCATACACCAGGAAGAAGGGTGTCTCTCCAGTTGACCGGTTTGGAGTTGTCCTATTGGCCCATAAAGTGGGCAAAATCTCTTCAATCCAGTTGGATCCATGTTTTTTCAAGCGCTCACAGGTGCGCATTTTGAGTCCTTTAAGGATTTCAGCATTTGCTCTCTCAGCTTGGCCATTGCTGGCTGGGTGAGCTACGGAGGCGTAGCAAACTTGAATGCTGAGGTCTTCGCAATATCCTTGAAATGCAGAGCTTGTGAATTGGGTCCCATTATCAGTGGTGATTTTGTTTGGGACTCCAAATCTGCATACAATGGACTGCAAAAAGTTGATAGCAGGTTGCTTGTTGATTGTTACAACTGGAGTTGCTTCCGACCACTTGGTGAACTTGTCAATGGCAACGTACAGGAACTTGTAACCTCCGACGGCTCTTGGGAAAGGTCCCAAGATGTCCATCCCCCACACAGCGAAGGGCCATGTAGGAGGTATCATTTGTAGGGGCTGAGCCGGTGTGTGAATTTGCTTTGCATGAAATTGACATGCTTCGCATTTCTTCACCAGCTCAGTTGCATCCTGGAGTTCTGTAGGCCAGTAGAAGCCATGCCGAAAGGCTTTACCAACCAGCGTGCGGGAAGACGCGTGGTTCCCACACTCGCCTCCTTGGATTTCTGCGAGGAGCTTGCAACCTTCTTCCCTTGTGATGCACCGCATTAGGATGCCATTGGCACCGCGCCGGTAGAGATCCCCTTCTACCAACGTGTATCTTTTAAGCAATCTGACTACCCGGTCAGCGGATACATCATCGTCAGGAAGGATGTTGTCTTTCAAGGAGTTCCGGATCTCCGAGATCCATGCATCGGAACTAACTTGAGCGTTTGAGTCTTGCGTGCTGGGTTGCTCGGAGCTTCCGGCAGCACCTACGACCCTTGATGGCTGCCATGGTAACAGGGCCATCGAGACCGTCAGCTTCGGGGTGCTGATCTCGCCCCCTTCGCTCAGTTCGGCAGGCTAAGGTGTAGGTTTTCACAACCTCCGGACAAAAGTTCCGTCAGGAGTCGGAGCTTCGGTTGACGCTTTCGTCGAGAGTTCGTCAGCTTCAGCGTTGTGGGCACGCTGGACATGGTGGAGATCTAGGACTTCGAAGTCCTTCTGAAGCCTCTGCACTTCAAGGAGGTAAGCATCTAGATGGATATTGTTGCAGGAGCATTCACCCTTCACTTGCTTAATGATGAGCTGTGAATCTCCCTTGACCAGCAGTTGCTTGACACCGTATGATAGTGCCACCTTTAGTCCATAAATGAGTTCTTCATTGAATGTAGGCCTAGAGGGGGGGGGGGTGAATAGGCCTTTTTGAATTTTCTCGGTTCCTGTAACACTCAACAACAAAGTCAAATTCAGAGATATCGGACTAGTCCGGTAAAGTGCGGACTAGTCCGGTTTTCACGGGCTAAGTTGATCAAGTTTAGTCAATTTGATTGATTCGTTAATGTTTGCAGCGGAAATATAAACTAGAATGATAGCTTAATAGTTGTATGTCAAATTCTATTACGATTAAGGCTCTTGTTCAACAATTTAACTTAAATTGAACAAAGTGAATCAAACCCTAGATTATGTTGATCAATTAAAATGAAGAACGCAAAAGGACAAGACACACAATTTATCCCGTGGTTCGGCTACCACGAAGGCAACCTACATCCACGTTGAGGAGCCCACAAAAGGACCGGGTCTTCTCCAACCCTTCCCTCGTCGGATCGCCATGAAGGCCAATCCTCTTCCACTAATCACAAAGGGTAAATAACCAAGTTGAAGGGGCGTTCTCACACGTTGAGAGCTCCCTTGATTACAACTTACAAAGCCACCAATAACACACTCGAAAATTACAATTTGAAACGCAAGAGTGTGTTAGAGAATCAAACCAAGAGCTCAATGATGTGTGCCAAGTGTATCTCCAATGATCTAGAAGTAATCTTCAATAGATTGATCGATTTTGCACTTAATATCGTGGAGAGAGGTGGTTTTTGAGTCTCTTGGGAGGTGTGACAGCGCTAGGGTTCGAGAGAGAGAGTAAAAGTGGGCCGTGCACCTCTATTTATATGGGTTTCTAAAAGTGACCGTTAGGGTTCAGAAAGATTGGACTAGTCCGTGGTGGTCACTGGACTAGTCCGGTGTGCTGTGTGTAGCAAACCCTAAGTGTTCAGGAATATCGGACTAGTCCAGTTGAAAACGGACTTGTCCGATTTCACTACTGGAAATCTTCAGACTAGTCCGATTGCCATCGAACTTGTCTGGACATATGAAACCCTAAGAGTTTAGGATGACAAGTCCGCACTTGGAGGACTTGTCCGATTTAGATCAGTGTGTATATTGGACTAGTCCGTGTAGACACCGGACTTGTCCGAAGTGGATCAGAAAGAATATCGGACTAGTCCGGATCACAACGGACTTGTCCGATTTTGTGTGACTTGTGCATTGTGTTGAGGACTAGTCCGCATTGGGGAGGACTAGTCCGAAGTGGATCAGAAAGATATCGGACTAGTCCAGTGGAGACCGGACTTGTCCGATCTAGTGCAGAATGTGATATCGGACTAGTCCGGCTGATATCGGACTAGTCCGGTCCTGTATAACTTTGTGCATTGTGTGTGTGTGCTTGAAAATGATTGAGCTCTTGGGTGTGTTTCCTTAACACACTCCATACATAATAATCTACTATTTTCTTCTCCTTGAGCTCAAATTCACTTTGCTTCTCATTTCCCTTCTTTTTGGCATTTTGCTCATTTTTCATTATTTGCCTGCATTCATCTCAACAAAAGGATTAGGATCCCAATTGCTTGTCATAAATCATCCCAAACCCACAAGGGAGTCCTAGATGCACTTTCAATCTCCCCCTTTTTGGTGATTGATGACAACAAATTGAGATTTCACAAAATAAGGCAAAAAATGATATTTTCATAAAGTATGCACATATGACTCAAAAATACATCAAGCAACAAGAGAATTATCCATATGTGCATTATTTATGGTGGCATGCATAGTAAGTGCATGAATACATTGAGAATGACAGAATTTACATTAATCAACCGATACCAAGTGCATATGACATTCCAGGAGCAAAAATGCAGTTTTCATCACATACTCGCAAATAAATTGAGCAATTCATAACAAGACCAAACTTAATATGAAAATAGTGTTAAACTATTACAATCACAAATAAAAGTACAGAGAAGGCTCTCTCCTCGCATCCTATTACAGCTAAAGCTAAGACTGGACTCCCCCTCAATCTCTCGCCCTTTGGCATCAAGACACCAAAAAGAGAGAGAGGAAGGTCCTAGGTTCTTCACTCTTCGCTGTCTGTCCTCTCGTCATCTTCTTCGTCTTCTTCGCTCTCTGCTTGAAGAGGAGGAGAGGGAGGAGGAGGAGCGGAGCTGCTCGAGCCCCCAATGCCAAAATAGGCAAGCTCGGAGGGGGACAAGGGCCCGAGCTCGGAGATGTCAAGATCAGAATCTTCAGAAATTACTGGAGATCCAATGGGGTTGATCTCCAGCTTTTCACTCAGTTGCTTCACATTGGCTTTGATATATCTCATATCCTCCTTCCTCTTCTGATTGAGTTTATGAAGCTTTACTTCAGTCTTCTTGCAGGAGGAGAATATCGCGGACAAGTATTTGAGGATCCCACTGGTGGATCCTCTCCGAGGAGCTTCCCTGGAGGGGGGAGGAGCCCTAGCAGCATCTCTTTCTCTTGTCGGTGCCTCAGGACTTGAGGCCGGCGAGGGAGCAGCTTGGACACTCACAGACTGAGGCTTCTGAGGCCTCAGGGGAGTGTGCTCTACATCCTTCACGAATTCTATTCCTGTGACCTTCTCAATCATGAACATCAAGTAGGGAGCATAGCCACAGGACCGGTTGGGGGTGCTTGAGATGTTGACCACGTCGTTCCATATGTAATCTGCAACATCAAACTGTCTCTTCTTGCTTATGACACTCATTAGAGTCCGGAGGTAGCCCTGTACACTCCCTGCATCCCCATCCTTGGGGGCAATGGTCTTCCGGAGAACTCTGTTCAGAACCACAAAGAAGGGCTTCATGTTCTTTGTGGAGGGAGGAACATACTTAGAGTTGGGCTCATACAAGAACTTCATTCTGTCCCTCTCAATGACCCCTATGTTGTGGATGATCAGGTGGTCATTTTCAGCAGAGTCTAAATGGAGCAAGCTTGCAAAATCCTCCTGAGTGATGGAGTACTTGGATCCATGGGTCATCCAAGTCGCACTCTCTTCATCTTCACTCGAGAAGTGGCACGTTGCATAAAATTGTGCAATCACTTCATCATTCCAATTGTGTCTGAAGGCAAACATATCCTTCAGACCATGCCTTTCTGCTGCAGCAATGACCTCATCAAAAGCTGAGCACTTCTTCTTCTCTAGGTGGGCCCAGTCAATCCACTGACTGCGTACCACTGGAGTCTTCATTGGCAGGTAGACCAGCCTATAGAAATCTGCATGGAAGTTTGACCAAAACCTTCCATCAGCTGCCTGCTTTGGCCTTCCATAGCAATCAATGCTTCTTAGCTTGGCTGCCACATCGCTGCCTTTCCCATTGAATTTCTCTTCATTGGGGTCCCTGACCCCTTCTCTGGGAGCATGAAGCTTCAAGGGCCCAACTAGCCCCGTTGCGACTCCCTTGCCCTTTCGCTTTACTTGACGAAGGCCGCTTGTAGACGCAGCAGCCTTCGAGGCGGGCTTCTTGGCACAGACCTTCCTCCGAACCTGGGGAGGGGAGGTAGCGGGCTCGGAAGGTCTTTCTTGGCGTCTCTTGCTAGGACCCGCCGAGGACCGAGGTGCCACCTCGTGGTCCAACTCGGCCTCAAAGTCGGAGATCTCGTTGTCGGAGCTCGACATGATCTGAGAATGATTGAGCAAGAATAATGACAAGTTATACAAGGCATAGGTAAGACAAGATAGCAATGGATGGCATTAAGGAATTAAGGAATTAGGTTTCAGGTTCAAAAACATCGGACTTGTCCCGTGCTCAGGCACGGACTAATCCGGGGTACCGGACTTGTCCATGCATGGATCGGACTAGTCCGGTGGTCATCCTCAAAAACCTAACAGATTGGACAGGATACAATCCCTAATGCAAATCTAGTCTAGCATATACGTAGTACATCAACTAAACATGTAACTAGTGAAGGGTGCTAGACCAAATGATCAACATTTGAGAAAAACACGATTTCTAGGATTTTGAAGATTTTTACCGAAGAAATCGATGGAGGCTCGAAGGTTTGGGGGTTGGAGGTCGGACTAGTCCGCTAGCTTCAATCCCCAAGTCTTCAAGCTTGATATCCGCCCAAATGAGTTGCTTTTCGACGGAGGATGCAAAAGATCGCCTTGGGAGCTCGAGCGCAAGAGAGAGGAGGCCTAGAGCGAATGTGAGGGTGAGAGGATTAGGGTTTGGTGGCGGCTAGGGTTATGGACACGAAAAATCGTACAAGTCCGGACATGACCGGACTAGTCCGAAGTCATCCAGAGACCTATATCGGACTAGTCCGTGGTCTATCGAACTAGTCCGGCCTAACCGGCACTCCGCGGACTAGTCTGCATGGGCGGACTAGTCCGGGTAACCACGGACTAGTCCGTGGTCACCAGGAAAGAATTGCATAGCCCATTCATATATATATTTGAAGGTTCAATAATAGAGAATAGAGAGGCAAAACAATTCAAGTAATCTTGATGAATTTGACCAGTAAGCATACAACAATCATACAATGATCAAAATTCATCAAGATCTAATAATTGACATAGTTTTTCGAGAGAAAAATGGAGAGGGATGATTTTCACAATTCAATCAACATTTTTGAAGCAATCATACAGGTATGCAACTTTTCAAGCCACACTCCGATAATCAAGAATATTTAGCTCATTTCGGAGTTCGCAAAAATACTTTTCATCAAGTGGCTTGGTGAATATGTCGGCCAATTGTTTTTGGGTGTTGACATGTGAGATGGTTATGTCTCCTTTCATGGAATGGTCTCTCAAGAAATGATGTCTTATGTCTATGTGTTTAGTCCTAGAGTGCTCAACTGGATTGTGGGCTATTTTGATGGCACTCTCATTATCACAAAGGAGAGGAATACGGTTCATATTGTAACCGTAATCCCTTAGAGTTTGTCGCATCCAAAGGAGTTGTGCACAACAACTCTCAGCTGCAACATACTCCGCTTCGGCTGTGGATAATGCAATGGAATTTTATTTCTTAGATGACCAAGAAACCAAAGATCTTCCTAGGAATTGGCATGTGCCAGAGGTGTTTTTTCTATCAACTTTGCACCCGACATAATCTGCATCGGAGTAACCAATGAGATTGAATTTGGAGCCTTTTGGGTACCAAAGACCAAGGTTGGGTGTATGAACTAAATATCTCAAGATTCTTTTTATGGCTGTCAAGTGACATTCCTTAGGGTTGGCTTGAAATCTTGCACACAAACATACACTCAACATAATATCTGGCCTAGATGCACATAAGTAGAGTAAAGATCCAATCATGGAGCGATATACCTTTTGGTCGACGCTCGGTCCATCCTCATTGAGATCCAAGTGGCCATTCGTAGCCATGGGAGTCTTTATGGGCTTTGCCTTGTCCATGCCAAACTTCTTGAGTATGTCCTGCGTGTACTTGGTTTGGCTTATGAATGTTCCTTCCCTTTGTTGCCGCACTTGGAATCCCAAGAAGTACTTCAATTCTCCCATCATTGACATTTCAAACTTGTCTGTCATAATTGCAGTTTATATACGTGGTCGGGGAACTCTTCGTCTTCAAATCCGGGTGGTTGCTCCACGTACACCTCTTCCTTGATCGGTCCGTTGAGGAAGGCGCTTTTCACGTCCATTTGATACAGCTTGAAATCGTGGTGAGTAGCATATGCAAGTAATATTCTAATTGATTCAAGCCTAGCTACTGGAGCAAAAGTCTCATCAAAATCCAAACCTTCGACTTGTGAGTAACCTTTGGCCACAAGTCGTGCCTTGTTTCTTGTCACCACTCCGTGTTCATCTTGCTTGTTGCGGAAAACCCACTTGGTGCCCACTATATTTGCATTGGGTCTTGCCACAAGTTCCCAAACCTCATTTCTCTTGAAGTTGTTCAACTCTTCTTGCATTGCCAGCACCCAGTCCGGATCCTTCAATGCATCCTCAGTCCTGCGTGGTTCCAAAAAGGAGACAAACGAGTAATGCTCACAAAAATTAGCTATACGAGATCTAGTGGTTACTCCCTTTTGGATGTCACCGATGATGTTGTCGATTGGGTGATCCCTTTGAATGCATTGGTGTACTCTTGGGTGTGGCACTTGGAGAGTTGTGTGTTGGTGATCATTTTCTTCTCCCCCTGAGTGGTTGCCCTCGTTGATTTGTTGATCATCTTCATATTCTTGTGATTGATCTTGTATTGAAGCTCCCCCTTGATTGTTGATCTCCTCTTGTGGTTCACTTTCCTTTTGTATTTGTGACGATGACTCTTGTGGTCGAACTTCGCCTAGAGCCATTCTCTTCAATGCTTGATAAGGAGCTTCTTCTTTACCTAATTCACATTGATCAACTTGCTCCTTTTGGGAGCCATTAGTTTCATCGAACACTACGTCACGTGCCACTTCAACAAGTCCGGAGGCCTTGTTGAAAACACGATAGGCGTAAGTGTTCGAATCATAACCAAGCAAGAAACCTTCATCGGACTTCGAAGCGAACTTTGAAGTCCTGGGCTTCTTGTTCAAGATATAACATGGAGAGCCGAAAACTCGAAAATATGAAATGTTTGGTTAGTTACCAGTGAGTAGCTCATAAGGAGTCTTCTTGAGTAGTCGATGAAGGTAGAGTCGATTTGTGGCGTGGCAAGCGGTGTTAATTGCTTCCGCCCAAAATTGATCTGAAGTCTTGTATTCATCGAGCATTGTTCTGGCCATCTCTATGAGCGTTCGGTTCTTCCTTTCGGCAACTCCGTTTTGTTGTGGAGAGTATGGTGCTGAAAATTCGTGCTTGATTCCCTCCTCATCAAGGTACTCCTCCACTTGTATGTTCTTGAACTCCGTGCCGTTGTTGCTCCGAATACTCTTGATCCATAGTGAGAACTCGTTTTGCGCTCGCTTAAAGAATTTCTTGAGTGTCCCTTGTGTTTCTGACTTTTCATGCAAAAAGAACACCCAAGTGAAGCGGGAAAAATCATCAATAATGACTAAATAGTATTTATTACCGCCGATGCTTATGTAAGCAATTGGACCAAACAAGTCCATATGAAGTAGTTCGAGCGGTCTTGTCGTAGTCATGATGTTCTTTGCGAGATGATGTGCTCCAACTTGCTTCCCGGCTTGGCATGCGCTACAGGTCCTGTCTTTCTCAAAAACAACATCTTTCAAACCTCGGATGTGATCGCCCTTGAGGAGTTTTTGAAGATTCCTCATACCAACATGTGCTAGCCGTCTATGCCACAGCCAACCCATGTTGGTTTTTGCAATCAAGCATGTGTCGAGTTCAGCTTTATCCTTGTTGAAGTCAACAAGGTAAAGCTTTCCCTTCAACATACCCTTGAATGCAACGGAACCATCACTCCTCCTTGAGACGGTCACACCCTCGTTAGTGAACAAGCAATTATAACCTTTGTCACATAATTGAGATATGGACAACAGGTTATAATCTAATGATTCAACATGTAAAACATGAGAAAGTGTGTGTTCAGAGGATATTGCTATTTTACCGGTACCGAGCACCCTTCCTTGACTATTATCTCCGAAGTAGATGCCTTCGTTTGGGTCCTCGTTTTCTTCATATTCCACGAACATCCTCCTTTCTCCGGTCATGTGGTTGGTGCATCCACTGTCTAGCACCCATTTGGATCCACCGGAGGAATAGGCCTGCAGAGACAATTTATGCCTTGGTTTTAGGTACCCAAGCTTGCTTGGGTCCTTGGAGGTTAGTTACAATACATTTGGGCACCCACACATGGGATTTTGTGTTCTCATGGCGTGGCCCAGCATAATAAGCATAAACTTTACCAAGATTGTTTCTCATTAATACATAAGAGGCATCAAAGGTTTTGAACAAAAGTTGCTGTTGTTTATGGATCGGACTAGTCTGGGTGACCGGACTTGTCCGTATGACCGGACTTGTCCGGACCACAACCGGACTAGTCTGGTGTTCATGAGAGTTCAGGTTCTTAATTTTCGAGTTACCAGGTTGTGAGGGTCCTCCCTTCACAAAGGTAATCCTTCCCTTGTTATTCTTATGACTTCCAGCATTTTGCTTTCCATCATAAGAGTAACCAATGCCATACTTGACATTTGGAGGTCTTTGGACCAAGTATGCACTACGTGCATAGTTGATCCTCTCCTTGTCAAATATTCCACATTGGGTAGGATTTTTATCCTTTGTGGAGGTATACTTTTCCTTCAAACTGGTGTTGATTTTACCACACTTGCACATATGAACAAGATTAGTTGAAGTGGGTTGAGAAGGTAGACTTGAAGAGGAGGAAGATTCACTTAGCTTGAGTGACTCAACTTGCACTTCAAGGATCTTGTTGACCTTGATCAGGTCATCAAGTTGATCCTTGATTGCAACGTTTGAGTTGGTTAACTCCAAGCATGTTTTCTTGCTTGAAGCTAGCTCAAGCTCTAGTGAGCTATTTTTCTCCTTTTCAAGAACTAGAAGATTGTCAAGTTCGACATACTTCTCCTTTTGGGAGATAATCATGTCCTCTTGACGATCAATTAGCCGTTCCTTCTCAACAAGTTGGTCAAGTAAAAATTTCATTTTAGCAGCAGTTTTTCTATCTAATCCAATTAACATATCTTCATCATCACTATCTAGTTCATCATTGCTTGAGTAGGAATGCATGGAAGGAGTTTTGATGTTTACCTTGCGTTTACCTTCCTTTGCCATGAGGCAAGTGCCATTTCCCTTCTTTGTACTGAGCGTGGGGAAGAGTGTGGGTTTCTTGGACGTGCTTTCAATGGTGCTAGCCATCTCTTCTTCATCGGATGATGAGGACTCATCGTTTGAGTCCCACTCCTTTCCAATGTGTGCTTGTTCAACTTGTTTCTTCTTCTTGAAGAATTTCTTCGGGTGAGGCTCGGCTTCTTTATTCTTCTTCTTGTTGTCCTCATACGGGCAATCGACTATAAAGTGGTTATACTCACCACAATTATAGCACGCCCGCCTCATCTTCGGCTTTGTCCTCTCCTTGTACTTGCCTTCATTTGATTTTGTTCCTTGTCTTTTCTTCATTATTCTTTTGAACTTTTTCATGAACAAAATCATATCCTCTTCGTCCATCTCACTACTTTCATCATCGCTGTCCTCCTCAAGCTGTGCTTCTCTTGCTACTTTGGATAGAGGCTTGAGTGTGGACTTTAAGGCAACTCCCTTCTTCTTGGCCGATGTGAGGTCGGCTATTTCTTTGATGTGCTTGGCTTGTTTCTCCATCATTTCAAAGTTGATGATTTTGCCAAGCAATTCATCTGGAGTCATCCTCTTGTACCCGGGACTTTCTCTGATCATAGAGCATAGTGTGACATTGCGAGGCATAAAGGCTCTAAGGATGAGCTTTACAACCTCGTGGTCATTCCACTTCTTGCTCCCATATGATCGAACCTTGTTTACAAGTGTCTTCAATCGGTTGTACATGTCCTGGGAAGACTCGTCTTCCTCAATTGCGAACCTTCCTAGTTCGCCTTTGATCATTTCAATTTTCGCCTCCCGCACATGCCGATCACCTTCATGGGCTGTTTGTAGTGTGTCCCATATTTCCTTGGCAATCTCCAGTCCGTCCACCTTTGTGAATTCATCTTGACTTAGAGAGGAGGTGATTACGGCTGCGGCTTGAGCGTTTCTGTGGATGGATTGCTCTTGACATGGGGTGAGCTCTTCATCGTCATCTGGGATGTCTATTCCTGTGCACACAATATGCCATAAACTTGGGTTAAGGGAAATCAAGTGCATCTTCATATTTTGCCTCCACATGGAGTAATCACTCCCATCGAAGTGTGGGGCTTTTCCAAGAGGAATAGATAGGTAATGGCTGTTGTTTGAATTTAAACGATCATAGTTAAAAGGATATCGGGAGTAGTCGGTGTGACTACTCCCCTTCTTCTTTTGTTCAACTTTAGCTTTCCCTTTGGAAAGTGCTTTCTTTCTGAGGAGTGCTTTCAGCTCCAGCGTCTCCTCGTCATCATCATCGAAGTCTTGAATTGCTTCGAGATACTTTTCCAGCTTTTGGTTCTTGTCGTTGTTCACTTCTTCTTGGTTGTTGATTTTCTGAACTTCCTTCATGTCCGACATGATCTCTTCGAGTGGTTGCACTCTTTCTTGAAGAACCCGTTCTGATACCAATTGAATGTAGGCCTAGAGGGGGGGTGAATAGGCCTTTTTGAATTTTCTTGGTTCCTGTAACACTCAACAACAAAGTCAATACCAGAGATATCGGACTAGTCCGGTAAAGTGCGGACTAGTACGGTTTTCACAGGCTAAGTTGATCAAGTTCAGTCAATTTGATTGATTCGTTAATGTTTGCAGCGAAAATATAAACTAGAATGACAGCTTAATAGTTGTATGTCAAATTCTATTACAATTAAGGCTCTTGTTCAACAATTTAACTTAAATTGAACAAAGTTAATCAAACCCTAGCTTAAGTTGATCAATTAAAATGAAGAACGCAAAAGGACAAGACACACGATTTATCCCGTGGTTCGGCTACCACGAAGGCAACCTACATCCACGTTGAGGAGCCCACAAAAGGACCGGGTCTTCTCCAACCCTTCCCTCGTCGGATCGCCACGAAGGCCAATCCTCTTCCACTAATCACAAAGGGTACATAACCAAGTTGAAGGGGCGTTCTCACACGTTAAGAGCTCCCTTGATTACAACTTACAAAGCCACCAATAACACACTCGAAAATTAAAAATTGAAATGCAAGAGTGTGTTAGAGAATCAAACCAAGAGCTCAATGATGTGCCAAGTGTCTCTCCAATGATCTAGAAGTAATCTTCAATTGATTGATCGATTTTGCACTTAATATCGTGGAGAGAGGTGGTTTTTGAGTCTCTTGGGAGGTGTGACGGCGCTAGGATTCGAGAGAGAGAGAGTAAAAGTGGGCCGTGCACCTCTATTTATATGGGTTTCTAAAAGCGACCGTTAGGGTTCGAAAAGATCGGACTAGTCCGTAGTGGTCACCGGACTAGTCCGGTGTGCTGTGTGTAGCAAACCCTAAGTGTTCAGGAATATCGGACTAGTCCGTTTGAAAATGGACTTGTCCGATTTCACTACTGGAAATCTTCGGACTAGTCCGATTGCCATCGGACTTGTCTGAACATATGAAACCCTAAGAGTTTAGGATGACAAGTCCGCACTTGGAGGACTTGTCCGATTTAGATCAGTGTGTATATCGGACTAGTCCGTGTAGACACCAGACTTGTCCGAAGTGGATCAAAAAGAATATCGGACTAGTCCGGATCACAACAGACTTGTCCGATTTTGTGTGACTTGTGCATTGTGTTGAGGACTAGTCCGCATTGGGGAGGACTAGTCCGAAGTGGATCAGAAAGATATCGGACTAGTCCGGTGGAGACCGGACTTGTCCGATCTAGTGCAGAATGTGATATCGGACTAGTCCGGCTGATATCGGACTAGTCCGGTCCTGTATAACTTTGTGCATTGTGTGTGTGTGGTTGAAAGTGATTGAGCTCTTGGGTGTGTTTCCTTAACACACTCCATACATAATAATCTACTATTTTCTTCTCCTTGAGCTCAAATTCACTTTGCTTCTCATTTCCCTTCTTTTTGGCATTTTGCTCATTTTTCATTATTTGCCTGCATTCATCTCAACAAAAGGATTAGGATCCCAATTGCTTGTCATAAATCATCCAAAACCCACAAGGGAGTCCTAGATGCACTTTCATTCATATTCTGCCATGTTGTTGGTCGCCTTGAAGTCAAGGTGTACCATGTATTTTACCTTCTCTCTGGTTGGTGCGAGGAGAAGGATTCCAGCTCCGGCCCCCTGCTTTTGCTTGGAGCCGTCGAAGTAGAGGGTCCAGTGAGGCTCGGTGAAGACTGGAGCCTTGTGTTCTGGCTTCTGATCGCTGGAGCCCCCAGGGTTTGATGGAGAGGGAGTCCATTCCGCCACGAAATCCGCCAATGCTCGACTCTTGATTGCTTGCCTTGAAATGAATTCGAGATCGAATTCAGCCAATTCCGCTGCCCACTTTGCAATATTCCCAGTTGAATTGGGATTATGCAAAATTGCTCGATGTGGGTAAGAAGTCACCACTGAGATCTTGTGAGCTTGGAAATAATGGCAAGCTTCCTGGAGGCAATAAGAACTGCATAGAGCAGCTTATGCACCTCTAGATATCGAGTCTTGGTGTCATGAAGTACTTCACTAATGAAGTACACTGGGCGCTGGATGGTCCGGACCCTCCCGGAGGGGCCCGAAGCTTGCTCTTCATTGATCCGGATCCTCCCGGAGGGGTCCAGATTTTCTTCGGGGACTTCTGGGTCCTTGCTGGAGGAACCCGGAGCTTCTTCAGAAGCGACCTGGACCCTCCCGGAGGGGTCTGGGTCTTCTGAAGTAACTTCTTGTGGATTCAAGTCTAGGAGCTGGGACCCAGACTCGCTTTCAGGAACCTCCAGACCCTCCTGAAGGGGTCTGGACTCCTGAGTATGGGATGGTTCTGGTCTCTCCACAACCAGGACCATACTGACGACTTCGTCAGTGGCTGAAATGTAAAGCAGCAAAGGCTCACCAGGGTTCAGAGCTATCAAAATCGATAGGGTGGTGAGGAGCTGTTTTAGCTCCTGGAATGCCTTTTCTGCTTCTTCAGACCATTGTAATAGTCCGGACTTCCTTAATAACTTGAAGAAGGGGAGTGCCCGTTCCGCCAGTCTTGAAATGAACCGGCCGAGGGCTGCTAGATATCCAGTTAGCTTTTGGACATCTTTGATGCGGGCTCGTGGCCGCATGTCTTCAATGGCTTTGATCTTCGCCGGATTAGCTTCTATGCCCCGGTGACTTACCAGGAAACCAAGAAGTTTTCTGGAGCTAACCCCGAAGACACACTTGTCTGGATTTAGCTTTGTGCGGGTGACCCGCAGCTTGTCGAAGACAGCCTGCAAGGTGTCAAGGAGTGACTCCTTGTTCTTGACCTTGACCACAATGTCGTCGACGTACACTTCCACTATGTCTCTAATGAGTTCTTCAAAGGTTTTGTACATAGCTCGTACAAAGGTTGAAGCTGCATTCTTGAGACCAAATGGCATGGCTGTATAACAGTACAATCCATCTACTGTGATGAAAGAGGTATGCTCTTCATCTTCCCTAGACATTCTGATTTGATGATACCCAGAATATGCGTCTAGGAAACAAAGTAATTCACACCCAGAGGTGGAATCCACTATCTGATCTATTCTAGGTAATGGGAATGGATCTTTTGGACATGCCTTATTTAGTGTTGTGTAGTCGATACACATCCGAAGCTTTCCGCTGGCCTTGGGCACAATGACTGGGTTTGCCAGCCATTTTGGATGGAAGACTTCTCGGATGAATCCAGCTTCGAGCAACTTCTTCACTTCTTGTCGAATGAAGTTCTGTCGCTCTACGGATTGCTTCTGAGGCTTCTGATGCACAGGCCGGGCGTCGGGGTAGATCTTCAGATTGTGCTCAATCACTTCCCTAGGGATCCCAGACATTTGTGACGGTTGCCAGGCAAACACGTCGACATTAGCCCGGAGGAAAGCGATGAGCGCGAGTTCCTATTTGTCGTTCAATCCCCCCGATATACGGGTGGTCTGAGCGGCATCAGAACTGATTTGGACAATTTTGATGGGAATGTCGGTGTCGCCGCTTGGCTGCACACGAGGTGCAGATGTCGAGCCTCGCTGACAAATGCTCGGGGGTTTTGGAGCTTGCTCCTGCCTGGAGTCCTCCTCTTGCGCCGTAGTAAGCGCATGGAGTTCTTCCAGAGCAGTTACTCCGGCAGTACGATCTCCGCGGATCCGGAGAACGCCTACTGGTGTTGGCATCTTTAACACCAGGTAACCATAATGAGCAGCTGCCATGAATTTGTACAAGGCAGGCCTACCCAAGATGGCATTGAAGGGTAAGTTGATCTGAGCAACGTCAAAGACCAACTTCTCAGTGCGATACTTCTCCCGGGTCCCGAAGGTAATGGGGAGGGTAATAGCTCCGAGTGGGGTAATGGCTCCCGGACCTACTCCGGAGAAAGGTCGGGAGGGGTGGAGATCCGAAGGTCAGATCTGAAGCTTGGTAAAAGCTTTGAAGCTTATGAGGTTGAGCCCCGAACCTCCGTCTACCATGACATGGTGGAGCTGGATGTTATTGATGGTAGGAGATACCATCAAAGGTAGCTGACCTGCTCCAACCATGCTTCGTGGGCAGTCCGAAGCATCAAAAGTGATGGTTGTGTCCGTCCACTTCCGATGAGGCTCCGCCCTGGCTGTAGGAGCTACAGCAGCCATGTCCCGACGCATAGTCTTGATGACGCGGCGAGAAGTGATGTCCCATGAGCCACCAAAAATTGTGTTCATGGTCTTTCGGCGCTCGTTGTCAGAGACGTCGGAATCGTCATCATCGGAGGTGTAGACGGCCTTCAGTATCTTTTTGGGATCCTGAAAACCTAACTCCTCTTCAGCTAGAGCTTCGTCAACTTTTTGTTTTCCTTCCCTCTGTTGGAAAGGAGCTTCTTCCCGGCGCTTGTTGTAGCGCTCGACAAGGTTTTGGACCTCCCGACAGTTTTCCAAACTTTGGTTGTCCGTTTTGTGAATTGGACACCACATCTTGGGTTTGCCACCATCTTCAGAAGACGGTCGAGGTTGCTTCTCGGGGTGTGGCCCCCGACAACCCGGAGCTGCAGCAGCTGCAACATTGGATGCATCGGCCGACGGCTTCTTCTTGCCGTTGGTCTTTTTCTTCTTCTTGCCACTCTCGGAGGTAGCAGCTTCTCCTTTGGAGGATTTCTTGTGATCCTTTGGAGTTGGTTTGGAGTGCATTTCACGGCCCTCCGCAGCTCTGGCACATTTGTCAGCCAAGCTGAAGAGTTCCGTGACACTGGTAATCTCCTTGATCGCCAGTTTCTCCAGCATCTTCTTATCCCGCACTCCCTGTCTAAATGCCACGATGATAGAGGCGCTAGAGATAGAAGGGATAGTGTTTCGTACCTGAGAGAATCTTTGGATGAATGATCGTAGGGATTCTCCTCCTTTTTGCACAACTGCAAAAAGGTCCAGTTCGGTGCCTGGTCGGGTGTAAGAACTCCCGAAGTTGGCGGTGAACTGCCGGCGCAACTCCTCCCAACTGCTGATGGAGTTGGGTGGAAGGCTCATAAACCAGGACCTGGCGGTCCCAGTTAAAGCCACTGGGAAATAATTGGCCATTACGGCCTCATTTCCTCCAGCTGCCAAGATAACAGTGGAGTAAATCTGAAGAAATTCGACAGGATTAACGGTCCCGTCGAATTTCTCCAGTAGGTGAGGCCGGAACTTCTGTGGCCACCTGACTATACGCAGATGCATGGCCAGGGCTGAACATCCTCCTCCTACTCCTTCAAGAGCAGGAATGTCTTGAGATTCTCGTCTTTCACGAGCACGCTCAATATGGACTCGGCCGTCTTTTTGGCGATATCGGCGATCAAGCTCCGCCCGGAGGTCATGAGTTGAAAGCCTTGATACCGTGTGAGTGCGTCGTGCCCCGGAGGGCAACGACGTCACCTGCTGTGATGCAGCACGTCTCCTATTGTTGGAAACGTGCGGACCAAGTCTGCCAGACAAGGTCCGTCGCTGCGATGGGGCCCGTCCTGAAGGAGGAGGACCATGGTTGCTGATTTGGTCGGCTGCTGCTGCAACCAAGTTGTCGGTGGTTTGGATCCGGCAGATCTCCGACACTTTTAAAGTGTTAGAGGAGTTTGATGTTCGGTGTGGGCGCGCGGAGATTCAAGAAGGTGAATTGTAAATGGCACAGGAGACACGGAGATTTACGTGGTTCGGGCCGCCTGAGCATAATACCCTACTCCACGAGTGTGTTGGTGTTGTTTTAGCTGTAGGAGCTTGTGTCGAGCGTCTATGGAATGTGTATAGCGTATCTGAACGTGTAGAGTCCGTCATCGACCTGTCCTTTTATAGTACAAGGACAGGCCGTTACATGTTAGCCTGGCCCGACATGTGGCCCCCGGCGGTTACTAGTATTGATACTCATTCAACACGTTTAATTGCCCTTAATGACCGGGTAATGGGCTTTGACAGCACCGTTACTGGTAATTAAGGTCGTCCGATCGTGTGTAATTAATATGGTATTAATAACACTTAATCGGGTCTTGAAGTTCTTGATTCCTTTTTGAATATCCGGAGCCGTTGTGGAGTCTTCCGGAGGTTAGAGGCTGAAGATCCGACGATTGGACACGTGGCAGCTCTGGAGCATACTGTGGGAAACAGGTAGCTCCGGAGCTACCTGACACGTGTCAGTTCCGGAGCTTCTCTCGGTCTGGGGTTAGGTCCGGGGGTGCCATTTTGGTACATAGCCCGGAGCTTCCCCCTTGTAGGCGGTAGCTCCGGTTTGACAGTACACGTGGCGACCCTAGGATTAACCATGTTGGAGAAGCGGGTCCGGTTATGTCTGACATGTGGGCCTCCGAAGGTCTTCAAATTAAATAGATGACTTTCCCTTGAGATCTTTGTAATCTCAAGGGGTGTACAGTTCCCAGGGTACCGACAGTGGCCCCCTGGGCCCACCTCTGGGGAAGACCCCTTGGGTGATGTCATTCCGCCGGAGGTGGGTCCATCCTCGTGAATTTTGAACTGAGTCTTCAAAGGTCTTCGGAAGTACCGTTGGCGAGGGTTTGGAGTTAAATCCCCGCCGTGTGGCGTATCCCGCGTGCGGCAGATGAGATCTTTGGCGTGCGGATCTCACGCAATTGAAGGTCGCCGGTTCCCGATACGAAAACCGTATCGGTTCCGCGCACCTTGTCAGGCCGCCGCCTTCGGGCTTCCCGCCTCATGATGGCAACCATTCGCCTGGGTAAGAACCTCGACGTGATCGTCGGGGTGGTCTCGGGCCCTTTTGTCATCGGCTGGGTGGAATTTTTGAGTGGTATATTTGACTTCCTTGCGGTTTCCATCCAAGCGTTGCGAGGGCTTACTTAAGAAAGAAAGCGGGCACCGTCTGGAGTTCTTTACGCCTCTCATCTGTTCTTGCGCTCAAATTCCCAACTTGTGCTTCGCTTTTCCTCTCTTGCCTTGCTGTGCTGCGATGGAGTTGGGTCTCAGCGAGAGCCGTTTGAAGACCGACGGCGACCTGAAGAAGGTCCGGACCCTCATGGGATGGTCCTCGGACTTCTTCAACCGCTCGGTCCGCGCCGGGGGAGAGCTCCCGTTTGAGAAGGAGCACGCCGGCGAAATGGTGTACTTCTCCTCGTACGCCATGGTGGGGTTGATCCCACCTTTTTCCTCCTTTTTCTTGATGCTGCTAGACTTTTATGGTCTGCAGCTATACCACCTTGGCCCTCACTCCATTCTCCTTGTGTCTATCTTCGTCCACTTCTGTGAGATGTGGGTGGGCATCCCCCCTGCATTGAACTCTTCCGGACCTTCTTCACCGTCCATACCACCGGTAGGAGCAATGAGTACCTTGGCTTCTACTACTTCGTGAAGCACAAGAAGTGCCCATTCAAGTACCTTCGGTCGTTTCCCTCTGGGAAGTGGGACGACTGGAAGAAGGACTGGATAGTCATCCGGGTGGAGGAGCACGAGAGGCTGGAGCTGCCCGAAGGCCTCCCCAACATTGACACGATGATCTGGAGTGAAGCTCCGGTGTTGGCAGACGCCTTCAACCCCGTTCTGACCAGGATCCGCCAGTGCGTGGAGGGAGGATTAACTCCTCAAGCGGTGTTTTGTAACTTCCTGGTCAACAGGTGGGCACCGCTGAAGAGGAGAGGAAAACTCGCTTGGGCCCTCAACAGTGTGATGGACGACGATCGGGTCGAGACCGGGCTGAAGTCCAACATGGTGGGGACAACCTTGGAGTTCCACCTCAAGAAGTTCCAGCACGACATCGACGTCGAGGGTGACGACTTGACTCCGCCATCAGCTTTTCTTCCTCTGAACGTGGAAGTAGAGTTCAGTAGGGAGCTCCGACGGAACATGCCCGTGCTTGACGACCTTGGTGTCGTCGAGAGAAGATCAACCACCAGGGTGGCGATCCCTGGAGTGTCCGAGGCTGGCTCCGACCCTGCCCCAAAGCCAAGGGTCGAGATCGTCGGAAAGGGCAAGGAGCCGGCGGACGAACCCTTGAGCCGGAAGAGGAAGCTGCAACATGCCGACGGAAGGTCCATCAGGCCTGCCACCTCTACATCGGCTCCATCTCCCCGTAGGGGGAGGTCTTCTGCATCCGCGGCGACTGTACCCGCAGTGGGGTCCTCCCGGGGTGCTAGCTCCGGGCATGCGACTCCGGCACCAGGGCCAGTGGAGGCCTCTAGGTTCGGAGGTTCTTCCCGATCGAGGGGAGCCTCGACCAGGGAAGGGCCCGTGGCTGCTACGAGTTCAGGGGGGCCTTCCGGAGCTTCCACGCCGGCGGCGGCTATGACCAGCCCAGAACGCCCGAGAAAAATGTTCCGCGCAAGCTGGTGCGGAAGTCTCCCAAGGTAATTTTTAATCATTACCTTGGAAAGTTGTTTAGTTGCAGTAACTATTCTTTAAGTTTCTTCATCCATCATTTGCAGCGTTCCGAAGAAGAGTAGTGAGGCTCCACCCTCAGCCACAACAGCTGAAGCTGTGGGGGCGGGGGCTTCTGCTCCTGTCCCGGTGCCGCCCCATGTGGTGGTTGAAGCTGCGACAGCTCCGGTGCCGGCTGTCGTGGTCATGGACCTCGACTCATCCCCAGAGACTCCCGTGGTAGCGCCGGACCGTGGGAGAGAAGATGCGCCAGCGGCACCTGTCCCGGAGGTTGAAGCTCCGGGTCCTGGTGCTGAGATGATGGAAGCTCCGGCTGTTGAGCTGGATGAAGCAGTAATTCCGGCCTCAGAGCCGGAAATTGTCGAAGCCCCCGGCTGTTGAGCCGGAGGTGATTGAAGTCCCGGCGTGCACGCCGAAAGCTGAGGAAGTTCCGACAGTTGGACCGGCTTCCTCTGAAGCACCGGCCGCAGAGCCGGTCATTGTTGGAGCTCCGGTCGCAGGGTCGGTTGATGTTGAAGATCTTCCGGCTCCCGAGCCGGTTGTTGCAGAGGCGTCGGAGCTAGAGCCCCCATCGGAGGAGGTGCCCAGGCCGGAGCCAGAAGCGGCCCCTGCTCCGGAAGTGATGACATCGGAGGTACCCGCGGCTGAGCCGGAGTGCCCTGGTGAAGTCGCTGCCCCCCCCTGCCTGAGGGGGTGAACGAAGACCTGGAGACGGGGCCTTCCTCGATGGCGACTGAGGCCATCCCGGAGGACGGCCCTAGTGCCATGGAGACCCAGGGGACCACTCTTGTGGAGTGGGACCCAATTTTTGTATCTGAAAACCCGCTGGAACCAGCGGAGAAGACCCCAACAGGTCCGGAACCTATCCCGTTGTCACTGTCTATTGACAACGCATGTTCCAGTCTGCGTCAAGTTCAACTGGCCTTCTTCCACGACAGCAAGGCTCTTGAAGAGGAGCGCCAAACCCTTAGGCGGTGGCGTAACTGGCTCTACTTTGAGACCAAGCTGGCGCAGTCGAGGCTAGCGGATGACAAAGAGTGGATCATCGGGAGAAGGTCCGCCTGGAATACTGGGGCAAGTTATTGGATGACAGGGAGAGTATGACTCGTGCCCTCGACGCTCAATCCCGGGAGATCTATGAGCAGACCAAAGCAGCTAACAGTGCGGCCGATGAACGCCAAGAAAGGCTTGAGGCCATTAACACTACACTCATCAAACGCCGGGAGGCACTTGAAGAGAGGGAGAAACGGCTCAAAGATGAAGAGCAGAAACTCCTAGAGCTGCAGGATGACGTCCTGAGGAGGGAGGAGGAGCTCACCGAGAAGGTGGCTCTGGCTGACAAGGGTCTTGAGGAGCGCGCCAAGAAATTGGAAGAGCGCTGCACCGAGGAGGAGGAGAAAGCCTGGGTGCGAGGGCAGGAACTCTACGAGCAAGAGTGTGCCCTTGCTGCCAGGGAGAAGAAAGTGAGGGGTAGGGAGAAGGACCTGGTCGACCGCCGGAACAAGATCCACCTTCGGGAGGAGGAGCTCGGAAAATTCGAAAAGCGGGTTGCTGAAAAGATTCAGCAAAACGCCAAGGAGGTTGAGCGCCTCGCTCGCGAGAATTCTGAACTGGTGGCGGCTAGAAGATCCCTGGAGGAATTGAAGGGCTTAAGGACTGCGGACTCCCTACAGATTTGGGAGTTCCTGGGCAAGGCCAACGACGCGCTGACACCGATGGGCTTCAGCCCCATGCGCCCAGATGATCCGGAGCCGGAGCCGGACCTGGCGTTGCAGGTGTTGAGCTCGGCAGGCAGCAAACTCTCCAAGGTAGGCGATGTCATCGCGGACCAATTGGAGGTTGAGGGGCAATCCCCGGCGAAGAACGTCGCAGAATATGTGCTGACGTGCTACACTAGCCGGAACTCCCAATTTCCTCTGGACCCAGTGCTTGAAGGTCCCGTTGAAGGAGAAGGCGAAGCTGCCCGAGCCAACGTGTCGGAGGTTGCCCAATTCATCCATAGGGTCTAGGACCATCCCTGTAGTTCCCACTTGTATTCTCTCTTCTTCTTCCTCAATTTTGTAATACCTTGTCTCCAGATGTAATCCCTTGTCTCCAGATGAATGAAATCCCCAAATTTTTGTGAATTTCACTTTTTGTCTTCAACACTTTTGTCTTGGCCCCCTGGTAGATGTACACAATTTGATTGTGAACATGTACCAAAAGGATATTGTGTTTTGTTGAAGACTCATTTGCTCTGAACTTGTAGAGTGTAGGTCTGAAGTCTTCGATAGTGAAGGCCCCCTGAGGTTGTCGGAGCTTAGAAGCTCCAGCATTGTCTATCGTCAGAGCTTAGTAGCTCCGGCAATAGTCCCTATCAACGCGTAGAGCATCGATAGTTAATCCTCCGGGGTGTCGGAGCTTAGTAGCTCCGGCAGTGACCTTTGCCAACACTTAGTTTGTTGGGAGCAGACTCCGTTTGCGGGGTCTTCTCACCATATTTTATTTAGCATCGACGATTGGTCCCCCTAGATCTACCGGAGCTTGATTGCTCCGGTGATGCTCGTTTTCAATGCGTAACATCGATTACAAGCCACCTAGGGGAGTCGGAGCTTTGTTAGCTCCGGCTTTTCTCCATCAACGTAGATTTTATTTTTCCTGCACACTGAAGCCAAGAAAAATAGTAAAATTCATTTCTTTCCTATAACTTTGTCGCGGCTTACAATTCTCAAGAAAATTTTAGGTCCAACACGATTCTAAATACAATCGAATGCATTGTCTTTACTTCTAGATCCAATTGTACTTGGACCCCGCCTTACTTCGGCCTGCCGGGGTGTAGGTAGAGTGGCGTACTTAGGGTGCTTGACCAGGCTAAGTCGATAGCACACTCCGGCCCTAGATTGGCTTGGCGGCATTCAGGCGAGTGGGCCATGAACAATATTTGAATCCAAAAGAATCGAAAATACAATTCGAATCGTATATGAACCGGTCGAACTGAAATTTCTTAAGAATTGCACGTCTTTGTTATAGACAAGAAAGAGAAAAATAAAAAATTTGAGCCTGTACAAAATAAATGCACGTGGAGTCTGTTTCACGTGAAGATGTCTTTCATTATAGGTCTGGGGTACAGGGGAAACAAGTACACTCTTAGGGTACGGAACCAGGCTAAGCGTGTTTTATTTCTCATTTGACCCAGGGTAGTTAGCCACACTTTTAGTCATGAGACTGTGACAAGTGTTGCATGAACTTTGCAGACCTTCCGGGAAAGGTCCGGATGTTCTCCCGGAGGAACTACCCGACTCTATACAATGACTCTATAACATACACCTCAAGTTACTACAGACTCACCTCCATGATATTAAGTGTAGAACTTACGGAGGTGCTCAATGTTCCAAGGATTTGGGAGCGGTGTCCCATCCTCGGTAGCCAAGCGAACGCTCCCGGGACGGGATACTTTAATCACTCAGAAGGGTCCCTCCCAGTTGTGGGAGAGTTTGTTTAACCCTTCTCTAGATTGTATTCTCCGTGGCACCAGGTCGCCTTCCTCGAGCTGTCGGTTGCATACATGCCGCTGATGATAGCGCCGAAGGGCTTGGCGGTATCGGGCATTCCGAATAGCTGCTTGGCACCTTCCCTCCTCAAGGAGGTCTAGGTCTTCACGCCGGAGCTGGTCCTGCGTGACTTCGTCGAAGGTCCGGACCCAGAGTGACCCCAAGGTGATTTCCGGAGGAAGGATTGCTTCAGCTCCATACACCAGGAAGAAGGGTGTCTCTCCAGTTGACCGGTTTGGAGTTGCCCTGTTGGCCCATGGAGTGGGCAGAAGCTCTTCAATCCAGTTGGCACCATGTTTTTTCAAGCGCTCATAGGTGCGCGTTTTGAGTCCTTTAAGGATTTCAGCATTTGCTCTCTCGGCTTGGCCATTGCTTGCTGGGTGAGCTACGGGGGCGTAGCAAACTTGAATGCCGAGGTCTTCGCAATATCCTTGAAATGCAGAGCTTGTGAATTGGGTCCCATTATCAGTGATGATTTTGTTTGGGACTCCAAATCTGCATACAATGGACTGCAAAAAGTTGATAGCAGATTGCTTGTTGATTGTCACAACTGGAGTTGCTTCCGGCCATTTGGTGAACTTGTCAATGGCAACGTACAGGAACTTGTAACCTCCGACAGCTCTTGGGAAAGGTCCCAAGATGTCCATCCCCCACACAGCGAAAGGCCATGTAGGAGGTATCATTTGTAGGGGCTGAGCCGGTGTGTGAATTTGCTTTGCATGAAATTGACATGCTTCGCATTTCTTCACCAGCTCAGTTGCATCCTGGAGTGCTGTAGGCCAGTAAAAACCATGCCGAAAGGCTTTACCAACCAGCGTGCTGGAAGACGCGTGGTTCCCACACTCGCCTCCATGGATTTCTACGAGGAGCTCGTAGCCTTCTTCCCTTGTGATGCACCGCATTAGGATGCCGTTGGCACCGCGCCGGTAGAGCCCCTTCTACCAACGTGTATCTTTTAGCCAATCTGACTACCCGGTCAGCGGATACATCATCGTCAGGAAGGATGTTGTCTTTCAAGTAGTTCCGGATCTCCGAGATCCATGCATCGGAACTAACTTGAGCATTTGAGTCTTGCGTGCTGGGTTGCTCGGAGCTTCCGGCAGCACCTACGACCCTTGATGGCTGCCAAGGTAACAGGGCCATCGGGACCGTCAGCTTCGGGATGCTGATCTCGCCCCCTTCGCTCAGTTCGGCAGGCTGAGCTGTTGGTTTTGACAACCTCCGGGCAAAAGTTCCGTCAGGAGCCGGAGCTCCGGTTGACGCTTTCGTCGAGAGTTCGTCAGCTTCAGCGTTGTGGGCACGCTGGACATGGTGGAGATCTAGGACTTCGAAGTCCTTCTGAAGCCTCTGGACTTCAAGGAGGTAAGCAGCTAGCTGGAGATTGTTGCAGGAGCATTCACCCTTCACTTGCTTAATGATGAGCTGCGAATCTCCCTTGACTAGCAGTTGCTTGACACCGTATGATAGTGCCACCTTTAGTCCGTAGATGAGTGCTTCATACTCCGCCATGTTGTTGGTCGCCTTGAAGTCAAGGTGTACCATGTATTTCACCTTCTCCCCGGTTGGTGCGAGGAGAAGGATTCCAGCTCCGGCCCCCTGCTTTTGCATGGAGCCGTCGAAGTAGAGGGTCCAATAAGCTCAGTGAAGACTGGAGCTTCGTGTTCCGGCTTCTGCTCACTGGGGCCCCCAGGGTTTGATGGAGAGGGAGTCCATTCTACTACGAAGTCTGCCAATGCTTGACTCTTGATTGCTTGCCTTGAAATGAATTCGAGATCGAATTCAGCCAATTCCGCTGCCCACTTTGCAATATTCCCAGTTGAATTGGGATTATGCAAGATTGCTCGAAGTGGGTAAGAGGTCACCACTGAGATTTTGTGAGCTTGGAAATAATGGCGAAGCTTCCTGGAGGCAATAAGAACTGCATAGAGCAGCTTATGCACCTCTAGGTATTGAGTCTTGGCATCATGTAGTACTTCACTGATGAAGTACACTGGGCGCTGAATGGTTTGGACCCTCCCGGAGGGGCCCGGAGCTTCCTCTTCACTGACCCGGATCCTCCCGAAGGGATCCGGATTTTCTTCGGGGACCTCCGGGTTCTGGCTGGAGGAACCCGGAGCTTCTTCAGAAACGACCTGGATCCTCCCGGAGGAGTCTGGGTCTTCTGAAGTGATTTCTTGTGGATTCGAATCTGGGAGCTGGGACCCAGACTCGCTTTCAGGAACCTCCGGACCCTCCTGAAGAGGTCTGGATCCCTGAGTATGGGGTAGTTCTGGTCTTTCCGCAACCAGGACCATACTGACGACTTCGTCAGTAGCTGAAATGTAAAGCAACAAAGGCTCACCAGGGTTCAGAGCTACCAGAGTTGGTAGGGTGGTGAGGAACTGTTTTAGCTCCTGGAACGCCTTTTTTGCTTCTTCAGAACATTGGAATGGTCCATACTTCCTCAATAACTTGAAGAAGGGGAGTGCCCGTTCCGCCAGTCTTGAAATAAACCGGCTGAGGGCTGCTAGACATCCAGTTAGCTTTTGCACATCTTTGATGCAGGCTGGTGGCCGCATGTCTTCAATGGCTTTGATCTTCGCCGGATTAGCTTCTATGCCCTGGTGACTTACCAGGAAACCAAGAAGTTTTCCGGAACTAACCCCGAAGACACACTTGTCTGGGTTTAGCTTTGTGCGGGTGGCCCGCAGCTTATCGAAGACAGCCTGTAAGGTGTCAAGAAGTGACTCCTTGTTCTTGACCTTGACCACGATGTCATCAACATACACTTCCACTATGTCTCTAATGAGGTCTTCAAAGGTTTTGTACATAGCTCGTACAAAGGTTCAAGCTGCATTCTTGAGACCAAATGGCATGGTTGTATAACAGTACAATCCATCTACTGTGATGAAAGAGGTATGCTCTTCATCTTTCCTAGACATTCTGATTTGATGATACCCAGAATATGCATCTAGGAACCACAGTAATTCACACCCGGAGGTGGAATCCACTATCTAATCTATTCTAGGTAGTGGGAATGGATCTTTTGGACATGCCTTATTTAGTGTTGTGTAGTCGATACACATCCGAAGCTTCCCGCCGGCCTTGGGCACAACGACTGGGTTTGCCAGCCATTTTGGATGGAAGACTTCTCGAATGAATCCAGCTTCGAGCAATTTCTTCACTTCTTGTCGAATGAAGTTCTGTCGCTCTATAGATTACTTCCGAGGCTTCTGGTGCACAGGCCGGGCGTCAGGGTAGATCTTCAGATTGTGCTCAATCACTTCCCTGGGGATCCCAGGCATTTGTGACGGTTGCCAGGCAAACACGTCAACATTAGCTCGGAGGAAAGCGATGAGCGTGAGTTCCTATTTGTCGTTCAACCCTCCCGATATATGGGTCGTGGTCTGAGCGGCATCAGAACTGATTTGGACGACTTTGACGGGGATGTCGGTGTCGCCGCTTGGCTGCACACGAGGTGTAGATGTCAAGCCTCGTTGACGAATGCTCGGGGGTTTTGGAGCTTGTTCCTGCATGGAGTCCTCCTCTTGCGCCGTGGTAAGTGCATGGAGTTCTTCCAGAGCAGTTACTCCAGCAGTACGATCTCCACGGATCCGGAGAACGCCTACTGGTGTTGGCATCTTTAACACCAGGTAGCCATAATGAGCAGCTGCCATGAATTTGTACAAGGCAGGACTACCCAAGATGGCATTGAAGGGTAAGTTGATCTGAGCAACGCCAAAGACCAACTTCTCAGTGCGATACTTCTCTCGTGTTCCGAAGGTAACGGGGAGGGTAATAGCTCCGAGTGGGGTAATGGCTCCCGAACCTACTCCGGAGAAAGGTCGGGAGGGGTGGAGATCCGAAGGTCGGAGCTGAAGCTTGGTAAAAGCTTCGAAGCATATGAGGTTAAGCCCTGAACCTCCGTCCACCATGACATGGTGGAGCTGGATATTATTGATGGTAGGAGATACCATCAAAGGTAACTGACCTGCTCCAACCATGCTTCGAGGACAGTCCGAAGCATCAAAAGTAATGGTTGTGTCCATCCACTTCCGATGAGGTTCCGCCCTGGCTGTAGGAGCTACAGCAGCCATGTCCCGACGCATAGTCTTGATGACGCGGCGGTAGGTGATGTCCCATGATCCACCAAAGACGGTGTTCATGGTCTTCCGACGCTCGTTGTCAGAGACATCGGAATCATCGTCGACGGAGGTGTAGACGGCCTTCAGGACCTTTTTGGGATCCTGAAAACCTAACTCCTCTTCAGCCGGAGCTTCGTCGACGTTTTGTTTTCCTTCCCTCCGTCGGAAAGGAACTTCTTCCCGATGCTTGTTGTAGCGCTCGGCAAGGTTTTGGACCTCCCGACAGTCTTCCAAACTGTGGCTGCTCGTTTTGTGAATTGGACACCACACCTTGGGTTTGCCACCGTCTTCAGAAGACGGTCGAGGTCGCTTCTCGGGGCGTGGCCCCCGGCCACCCGGAGCTGCAGCAGCTGCAACATTGGATGTACCGGCCGATGGCTTCTTCTTGCCGTTGGTCTTCTTCTTCTTTTTGCCACTCCCGGAGGTAGCGGCTTCTCCTTTGGAGGATTTCTTGTGATCCTCTAGAGTTGGTTTGGATTGCATCTCACGGCCCTCCGCAGCTCTGGCACATTTGTCGGCCAAACTGAAGAGTTCCGTGACACTGGTGATCTCCTTGATCGCCAGTTTCTCCAGCATCTTCTTGTTCCGTACACCCTGTCTGAATGCCACAATGACAAAGGCGCTAGAGATAGAAGGGATAGTGTTTCGTACCTGAGAGAACCTCTGGATGAATGATCGCATGGATTGTCCCCCTTTTTGCACGACTGCAAAAAGGTCCAGTTCAGTGCCTGGTCGGGTGTATGAACTCCCGAAGTTGGCGGTGAACTGCCGGCACAGCTCCTCCCAACTGTTGATGGAGTTGGGTGGAAGGCTCATAAACTAGGACCTAGCGGTCCCAGTTAAAGCCACTGGGAAATAATTGGCCACTACGGCCTCATTTCCTCCAGCTGCCAAGATAGTAGTGGTGTAGATCTGAAGAAATTCGACAGGATTGACGGTCCCATCGAACTTCTCCGGCAGGTGAGGCCGGAACTTCTGTGGCCACCTGACCATATGCAGATGCATGGCCAGGGCTGAACAGCCTCCTCCTACTCCTTCAGGAGCAGGAATGTCTTGAGCTTCTCGTCTTTCACGAGCACGCTCAATATGGACTCGGCCGTCCTGTTGACGGTATCAGCGATCAAGCTCCGCCCGGAGGTCATGAGTTGAAATCCTAGATACCGTGTGAGTGCGTCGTGCCCCGGAAGGCAATGACGTCACCTGCTGTGATGCAACACGTCTCCTGTTGTTGGAAACGTGCGGACCAAGTCTGCCAGACAAGGTCCGTCGCTGCGATGGGGCCCATCCTGAAGGTGGAGGACCCTGGTTGCTGAGGCAGTCGGCTGCTGCTGCAACCAGATGTTCCACATCAGCTCTCCACTGCTCCAGTGCATCCCGGGATGCATCTAGAGGTGGTGGGCGTTGGAGAAGAGCACATGCTGCATGGAGCGCGTGTTCTGGGTTGTCATGATTTCCCGACGCAGCGACTGACGCCGGTGCACCTTCGCGCTGTCCAACTTGATTTGCTGGTGGAGGTGGCGGTGGTGGCAGTGTGACTCCTGCTGGTGCTGAGGCTCCTGCTGGTAGCTGCATATTGGAGGGATTGCCCCCAATAGCTTGAACAGCAGGATGACCGTTGCATGATCCAGCAGCTGAGTTCACCATTCTCGAAATCTCAGGCGCACCTACCTAGCGCGCCAACTGTCGGTGGTTTGGATCCGACAGATCTCCCGACACTTCTAAAGTGTTAGAGGAGTTTGATGTTCGGTGTGGGCGCGCGGAGATTCAAGAAGGTGAATTGTAAATGGCACAGGAGACAAGGAGATTTACGTGGTTCGGGCCGCCTGAGCGTAATACCCTACTCCACGAGTGTGTTGATGTTGTATTAGCTGTAGGAGCTTGTGTCGAGCGTCTATGGAATGTGTATAGCGTATCTGAATGTGTAGAGTCCGTCGTTGGCCTGTCCTTTTATAGTATAAGGACAGGACGTTACAAGTTTGCCTAGCCTGACATGTGGCCCTGGCGATTACTAGTATTGATACTCATTCAACACGTTTAATTGCCCTTAATGACTGGGTAATGGGCTTTGACAGCATCGTTACTGGTAATTAAGGTCGTCCGATCGTGTGTCATTAATATGGTATTAATGACACTTAATCGGGTCTTGAAGTTCTTGATTCCTTTTTGAAGATCCGGAGCCGTTGTGGAGTCTTCCGGAGGTTAGAGGCTGAAGATCCGACGGTTGGACACGTGGCAGCTCTGGAGCATACTGTGGCAAACAGGTAGCTCCGGAGCTACCTGACACGTGTCAGTTCCGAGCTTCTCTCAGTCTGGGGTTAGGTTCGTGGGTGCCATTTTTGTACATAGCCCGGAGCTTCCCCCTTGTAGGCGGTAGCTCCGACTTGACAGTACACGTGGCGACCCTAGGATTAACCATGTTGGAGAAGCGGGTCCGGTTATGTCTGACATGTGGGCCTCCGAAGGTCTTCAAATTAAATATATGACTTTCCCTTGAGATCTTTGTAATATCAAGGGGTGTACGGTTCCCAGGGTACCGACACAAGTGTTCCACATCGGCCCTCCACTGCTCCATTGCATCCCGAGATGCGTCCGGAGGTGGTGGGCACTGAAGAAGAGCACGTGCTGCATGAAGCGCGTGTTCTGGGTTGTCAAGATTCGCCGACGCAGTGATTGACGCCGGTGCACCATCGCGTTGTCCAGCTTGATTTGCTGGTAGAGGCGGCGGTGGTGGAAGTATGACTCCTGCTGGAACCGTGGTTCCTGCTGGTGGCTGCATATTGGAGGGATTACCCGCAACAGCTTGAACAGTGGGATGACCATTGGACGATCCACTGGCTGAGTTCACCATTCTTGAAATCTCCTGCCCCCCTACCTGGCGCACCAACTGTCGGTGGTTTTGATCCGGCAGATCTCCCGACACTACTAAAGTGTTAGAGGAGTTTGAGGTTCGGTATGGGCGCGCGGAGATTCCAGAAGGTGAGATGTCGAGTGACACAAGAGACACGAAGATTTACGTGGTTCGGGCCGCCTGAGCGTAATACCCTACTCCACGGGGTGTGTTGGTGTTGTATTGGATGTATGAGCTCAACGTCAGTTGAGAGTGTAAAGTCAGCGTGTCTCCCGAGTGTCCTATGTATCGTCGACCTGTCCTTTTATAGTACAAGGGCAGGCGTTACAAGTTAGCCTGGCCCGACATGTGGACCCGACGGTTATTGATATTGATACACATTCAAAACGTTTTATTGCCCTTAATGACCGAGTTATAGGCTTTGCAGCACCGTTACTGGTAATTAAGGTCGTCCGATCGTGTGTTATTAATATAGTATTAATGACACTTGATCAGGTCTTGAAGTCTTTGATTCCCCTTTGAAGATCCAGAGCCGTTGTGGAGTCTTCCGGAGGTTAGATGCTGAAGATCCGATGGTTGGACACGTGGCAGCGCCGGAGCACACTGTGGGGAACAGATAGGTCCGGTGTTACCCGACACATGTCAGTTCCGGAGCTTCCCTAGGTCTGCCGTTAGGTCCGGGGGTGCCATTTCGGTACATAGCCCGGAGCTTCCCCCTTGTGGGCGGTAGCTCCGGTTTGATAGTACACATGGCGACCCTAGGACTAACCATGTTGGAGAAGCGGGTCCGGTTATGTCTGACATGTGGGCCTCCGAAGGTCTTCAAATCAAGTAGATGACTTTCCCTTGAGATCATTGCAATCCCAAGGAGTATATGGTACCCAGGTACCGACAACCGCAAAGTGGAGATAAATTCGGAGCGCAGCGCAAGGGTTAAAGCGGAGAACTCTATGGCAAGAATAGATGGGCGGATAAGAGTTCTTCCACCTTGCAGCGCCTCTTCCTTTATTAAGCCTCCTCAATGCTTGGATGGCAACTGTATTTGGATGAAAGTCATGCTCTGCAAAGTTACCTCGTCAATGACAAGGGGACCCGTGTCCACTTTGTTAAAAAAGTCGCACCAGGTGAACTGCTGTCATGATGAGAAGTTGGAAGCCCGAGGGCGGCGGCCTGATAGGGCTACAAAGATTACGCTGTGAGCCAATACGAAAATCGTCTTGGGAACCGACGTCCTTCAATTTCGTGAGATCAGCACGTCGTGTATCTCACCTACCAAATCAAGGACTGCGTGTCCCAAAGGGATGCCTGAAGCAACAATGTGGGAGAGATAATGGCCTCACCTCTGACATCAAAACCTCATAATCTCACCAGAGGTGGGCCTGGGGGCCACTATTGATACCCTGTGTGACGCCCGGTTCCGAAAACTGAACCAAGCTAACGCATATGTGTGCCCAGGATGTTCAACACACATACACGAGTGCAATCACAAAAGAGTATACAGAAAATTACCACACAACAATATTAATTATCAAATTTTATTACACAAACCATATTATCCTCGAATACAAGCTCTAATGAATATTAATGACAAGTTCAACTAATGCAGCAGAAATAAACTAATTAAGCAACTAAGCAAACTAAGCAAAAGGGATAGCGCAACTCCATGCAACACCACAGGCAAAGCTGACGGTAGACAAGGGTTGGGGGGATTGCAAGAGTGAGTACATGTCGTAGTCAGCAAGTGTGGAAAGTATGACATGTGGCTGATTCAAATGATGACAATAATAATGGCTAAGTGCTGAAAAGTACAGTAAAACATTTGAAAAGCAATATATTATATGTATGTGAAGTAATCCCATCATAATCACGAGTAATACCATAATACCAAACTGAATTCATTACCATCATCAATAAGTCCCGATTTCACCATTGCCAATAACCATATTCAATACCAAAAATAAATCCATAACCAACCATAACCATTACCAAACCATAACCATTCCAATAACCATCCCATTACCAAATTCCCTCTAATCATGTAGGTCATCCAAGCGCTCATAACCGGGAGCACGGCTATAATGATAGTTTTAGTACTCTGCAGAGTTTGTACAACTTTACCCACGTGTTTGTGATTTCATCACCCGTCGGTGACTAAAGAACCTCCCTTATGCCAATTACACTTCCTTTGGTGTATGGCCAAGAGATCACAAAATAGCTTTTACAAAGGGATTACTAGTCTATTTAGACCCCACTGAGGTTTCACCGGTGGCGATGTCTCCAACTGAGCACATCTTCAACCAAGGGCCCCCTCTTGAGCCATTCGAATCCTAGGGTACTCCCACCAATCCTCAACAAACCTAATCCGACTACCCCTTCCCCGAGCATCCACAATGGTCCAAACAGCACTAGCAAAGCCCTAATTAATCAGCTACGCCGCACCCATACTTGGCCTCGTGGTGGCACTGTAGTCCTGACTTATTCTCGCATGAACCGGTCCTTAGATCTAAAGCAAGCAAACCACCATAACATCCAACCCATCCACATACCAGGCTTGCTTAGATCACCCATCGTATTGACCAGTTCACATTAACTAGAATATCATTGATACATAATTAAATGTGTACTGTTGTTTGCCATCCCAATTAATTAGGCAAAGCAAAAAGGTAAAAACCCTTCCCGACTCTCTACCATATATTCCAGGCGACAAGGGTGGTCAAACAAAACTAGTAAACTTCCTACCATAGGATTCCCATCAAATTGACACAAGCATGCAGTTTGCAAACAAAACATTTATTTTAAAAACAGGATCAATATGCTTCAAGGACACTTGCCTTGCTCCGGCGGATAGGGTTGCACAAGCGCTTCGAAGTCTTGGTTCTGGAAATCCTCGTACACAACCTCTTGAGCACTTCCCTCTACTCGTGATCACACATACAAGAATATACATACAAATCAATATGATGCACACACATTAATCAACATGCGATGATATGCATGCATGCAAAGTACAATAATTGATTAACTACGGTTGTTCATTAATTAGATGCAACTAGTTCATACGTGTTCATATGAGTCTACGGGGGTTTTAGAGTGGATTAATGCTGCTGAAAATAAAAAGACGATGCAACTAAAATCAATTTACGTCTATTAGATCTAATATGTCGCTAAAATTCGCATCGGAAAAACGAATCCTACCGTAGATGTGACGGCTTGACGATCGCGGAACGAAGGCAACGCGTAGACGAAGTGGATGGCGCAGCAGTCCTTCGACGGCACGACGACGACGATCTCCGGCACACGGTGGCACCCTCCTCTTTTTTTCCTCTTTTTCCCTTCCTTTTTCCCCTCTCTTTTCTTCCCTGGCGGCAGCTCTGGACTCCTCTGGTTTTTCTACCAAGCTAGGGCTTTTTTTCCTACGGTGGTGGCGCTGGACCGCTTCTGGCATCGGGAAAAAATACGATTCCTCGGGCGTTTATATAGGCGAGGCACCAGGGCGCTAGGGCCGGCGCTCAGGGGTCGCGCGCTGGGGCCGGGGCGGCTCGGGCGCGTGAGCGCGTGCTGTCGGCGCGGGATGGGGCTAGGGCGAGTGCGTGGCGCGCGGGGGAGGGCATCGCGCGTGCGGTACGGGCGGGGTGGGGCCACGTGCGGGCGCGCGCGGGAGGCCGGGGCGAGAGCGCGGGGTTGGCGGGAGCGGGGGATGGGCCGGCCGCTCGGCCTGGCCAGCGGGCGGTTGTGGACTTTTTTTTTCTTTTTTTCCTCTTTTTTTATAAATATATTATTATTTATTTATTCTTTATATTATTTATTTTTTTATATATACTTATTATATATATATTTTATATATATATATTTATATATATTTTTATTATTATTATTTTTATACTTATTCCCTATTACAAGTTTTAGGCTATAATTATTATTTTCTTTTTCTTCTTTTTGCTACACCAATATGTATGTTTTATCTTTTATTATCTTTCTTTTATCCTACTAATGTTTAATGCATGATCATGTATACAATGCATGATGCGAAAATTTAGGGTGTTACAAACCTACAGCCCTTAAATTGAATCTCGCCCTCGAGATTCGATAGCGTGGAGAAAAGATGCGGGAATTCTGCCTTCAGGTCTTCTTCACGTTCCCACGTAGCTTCGGCTTCCGTATGGTGGTTCCAGTGCACTTTGCACCAACGGACTTTCTTATTTCTCGTGACCCTTTCCTTCACGTCCAAGATCTTGATAGGTTGCTCGACATAAGACAAATCCTCCTGAAGTTCTAACTCGTCCATCGGCACTTGTTCTTTCGGCACCCTGAGACACTTCTTGAGTTGAGAGACGTGAAACACGTCGTGTACATCGGAGAGATACGCCGGCAGCTCAAGTCGATAAGCTACCTCTCCTCGCTTGTCCAGAATCTTAAATGGCCCGATATAGCGAGGTGCCAGTTTCCCTTTGACGTTAAACCTGCGTTGCCCTCGGATAGGTGACACTTTGAGGTATACAAAATCTCCAACCTCGAAAGTCAGACTTCTTCGCCTATTATCCGCATAACCTTTCTGTCGCGACTGAGCAGCCTTTAAGTTTTCCCGTATTATTTGGAGTTGCCTTTCAGCATCTTGTAACACGTCGGGACCAAACACTTGTTTCTCTCCGGTTTCATTCCAAAACAAGGGAGTCCTACACTTCCTTCCATACAATGCTTCGTAGGGTGACATTTTCAGACTTGCTTGGTAGCTATTGTTGTACGAGAATTCAGCATACGGCAAACTTTTATCCGAACTTTTCCCATGCTTTAAAGCACAAGCTATTAACATGTCTTCTAAAATTTGATTGGTCCTCTCGGTTTGTCCATCTGTTTGAGGGTGATATGCTGAACTGAAGTTCAACCTTGTACCCATAACTTCATGCAATTTCTGCCAAAATCTGGAGGTAAACTGAGAACCTCTATCCGAGACTATTTTCTTTGGAACTCCATGTCGACACACAATATGCTCCATATACAATTCTGCTAGCTTCGCGGTGGTATATGTGGTCTTGACAGGAATGAAGTGAGCTGATTTTGTCAATCGATCCATGATTACCCAAATCGAGTCATATCCGGACTGTGTACGTGGTAATCCAACTATAAAGTCCATACCAATCTCTTCCCACTTCCACTCCGGGATCTTCAATGGTTGTAAAAATCCGACTGGCCTTTGATGTTCAGCTTTAACTCGTCAGCACACATCACAAAATGCAACATATTCAGCTATGTCCTTTTTCATGCTGGCCCACCAATAGCATGTCTTTAAGTCCTTGTACATCTTTGTACAGCCGGGATGAATTGAGTAAGGTGAGTCATGTGCCTCCTTCAATATTGTTTCCCGAATATGCCTAACATTAGGTACCACAATCCTCTTTCCAAGCCATAAGGTACCCTGTTCGTCCTCATCAAATCTGAATTCTCTTCCTTCTTGGATCTTTTCCTTGATTTCCTGTATTTCCTTGTCCTTTGTCTGTCCTTCCCGTATTTCCTGCTCTAATGTTGGGTTGACTTCCATCGTTCCCATCTCATTTATGAATCCAAGGTTCAACTGTTCAAACTCCTTGCATAACTCGGATGGTAATTCTCGAACTGTGAGTTGATTACTTACTCCTTTCCGGCTCAAGGAATCGGCCACTACATTGGCCTTTCCTGGATGATAGTTGATCCCCAAATCATAATCTTTGATGAGCTCCAACCATCTTCGCTGCCTTAAATTAAGATCTGTCTGTGTGAAAATATACTTAAGACTCTTGTGATCTGTATAAATTTCACACCTATGTCCAAGAATATAGTGTCTCCAAATCTTCAATGCATGTACCATAGCTGCAAGTTCTAGATCATGTGTAGGATAATTCTACTCATGTTTCTTCTCATCCTTCGAGTAGATCATAATATCATCAATAAACACCACGACGAACTTGTCCAAGTACTCCATGAAGACTTTATTCATGAGGTACATAAAGTAGGCAGGTGCATTTGTCAATCCAAAAGACATCATGGTGTACTCATAAGATCCATACCGTGTCCTAAAAGCTTTCTTGGGTATGTCCGACGTTCTAATCTTCATTTGAAAGTAACCTGACCTCAAATCAATCTTGGAAAACACACAGGATCCTTTCATCTGATCAAACAAATCCTCTATACGGGGCAAGGTGTACTTGTTCTTGATGGTCACCTCGTTGAGAGCTCGGTAATCCACACACATCCTTTGCGTTCCATCCTTCTTGTCCACAAATAGAACGGGCGCTCCCCAAGGTGAAGAGCTAGGGCGAATAAAACCCTTCTCTAATTTCTCTTGAATCTGCTTCTTGAGCTCCGCTAATTCCATAGGAGGCATCCTATACAGCCTCTTAGCTATAGGTGCAGTTCTAGGTATTAAATCAATGACAAACTCAATGTCTCGATCAGGTGGCATACCTGGCAACTCATCCGGAAAAACATCCAAAAATTCACACACTACCGGAATCTCCTCAATTGCGGCACCATCCATATGATTCAGCTCCAATTGCTTCGGTGCGGTTTGAGATACTTCAAATTCTACAGTGATCCCTTCATCATTAGTCAACTTCACTGTCTTTGTGGCACACTCAGTAACTCCATTGTGCTTCCTCAACCAGTCCATACCAAGTATAATGTCCAATCCTTGAGAACCCAAAACAATGAGGTTGGCGGAGAAGTCTACCCCCCCTTATTCTAAGGCTTATTTTTGGACATACTATATTTGTCCTCATCTCTCCTCCAGGAGACTTAACAAATAGAGTAAACTTCATATGAGAGATAGGCAAACTATACTTGGCAATATACTTCGATGCAATGAATGAATGCGATGCTCCAGAGTCAAATAACATAGTCGCGGGGTTGGAGTTGGCGAGAAACATACCAATGACCACGTCATCCGCTTGTTGAGCATCCTTCGTAGAGACATGGTTCACGTTGCCACGATCAAAATTCTGCTTTTCACGGCTTCCTTGTGGCTGCCCTCCGTTGGGTCTTGGGTTTTGCCTCGACGCATTGCTTCCTTGACCAAGGACTGACTTAGGACATTGATGCACAAAGTGTCCAGCTTCTCCACAAGTATAACACTTCTTAACTCCACCAGAATTATTGGGACGAGCTTGGTTTTGAGCATTTGCATTTGGGAAATTAGCACGAGGTGCATAAGGCATTGGAGGCCTAGGTGCTTGCATGACAGGGCGTTGCTGCACAAATTGAGCTGGGCGCGGTGCATAACCAGGGTGCTGAGCAGGCCCAGAAGAACTGAAGTAAGGCGCATTAGGCGGCGCAAAGCGAGGGCGCACATTACTTCCTTGTTGCTGTCCTTGATATGGCGCCTTCCTCTTGTTGTCTTGCTCCATCTCACGAACCTTGTTCTCCACCACAATTGTTTTGTCCACAAGCTTCTGGAAGTTGGCATAATCGCAATTGAGTAGTTGCACTTGGATTTCATTGCTCAAACCCCTCATGAACAAATATTGCTTCCGGCTGTCCCGACTAACATCCTCAGGCGCATACCGTGAGAGTTGAGTGAACTTATTGAGATATTCACTCACGCTCGATCTTCCTTGCCTTAAATTCTCAAATTCTTGCCTCTTCAAGATCATAACACCCTCCGGCACATAATGAGAACAAAAATTCTCCTTGAATTCAGCCCAAGTAATTCTCTCTTGGTTCTCATGAGCGTTGCAATAAGAATCCCACCAATCCGCAGCTGCTCCAACGAGTTGATGAGAAGCAAATAGCACCTTCTCCTGGTCACTGCATTGGACAATGGCTAGCTTCTTCTCCACGGACTTGAGCCAATCATCCGCATCCATAGGGTCAGCGGCTTGAGAAAAGGTTAGCGGCCTAGTCCTCATAAACTCTCCCAATCGGTTATCAGGAGGCAGGGGTGGCGGTGGAAGCATGTGGGGCTGATTGTTGTTATTGCCAGCCTGCAGCTATCCCATAGTTTGTATCATGGTCTGCATGAGCTGGTTCTGCATAGCCAGTAGCTACTCAATATTGATAGCTCCATGAGTAGGTCCTTGTCCAGTATTGTTCTGAGGTACTCCATGGTTCTCCTCCTCGTCATTGACATCCCTCTGGTTGCGAGTCCTCACCATCTGAAGGAGAGCAATAGGTAAGAATTAAGAAACGTCCCCAACTATATGCATCAAGGGATATGAAGCTAACCAACGAGCTATACTAGCCTAGGTGGACATGGCAATGCTAAAGCATCCCAAAATCCTCTATTAAGCACACAAGCAAACAATATATATATATAGCAAACAGTACACTAAGGAAAAACACATCGATTCCTGAGTGCTCCTATGTGCTCTAAAGTGTCCATTCTATCTAGGCTGCGTCCTACGGTCAACCTGTGGCTCTGATACCAATCAGTGACGCCCGGTTCCGAAAACTGAACCAAGCTAACGCATATGTGTGCCCAGGATATTCAACACACATACACGAGTGCAATCACAAAAGAGTATATAGAAAATTACCATAGAACAAGATTAATTATCAAATTTTATTACACAAACCATATTATCCTCGAATACAAGCTCTAATGAATATTAATGACAAGCTCAACTAATGCAGCGGAAATAAACTAATTAAGCAACTAAGCAAACTAAGCAAAAGGGATAGCGCAACTCCATGCAACACTACAGGCAAAGCTGACGGTAGACACGGCCTAGAACTCCGCATTATCGCCATTAAACTCACAATTCTGACCTGCAACTGTTGGGGGGATTGCAAGAGTGAGTACATGTCGTACTCAGCAAGTGTGGAAAGTATGACATGTGGCTGATTCAAATGACGACAATAATAATGGCTAAGTGCTGAAAAGTACAGTAAAACATTTGAAAAGCAATATATTATATATATGTGAAGTAATCCCATCATAATCACGAGTAATACCATAATACCAAACTGAATTCATTACCATCATCAATAAGTCCCGATTTCACCATTGCCAATAACCATATTCAATACCAGAAATAAATCCATAACCAACCATAACCATTACCAAACCATAACCATTCCAATAACCATCCCATTACCAAATTCCCTCTAATCATGTAGGTCATCCAGGCGCTCATAACCGGCAGCACGGCTATCATGATAGTTTTAATACTCTGTAGAGTTTGTACCACTTTACCCACGTGTTTGTGATTTCAGCACCCGTCGGCGACTAAAGAACCTCCCTTATGCCAATTACACTTCCTTTGGTGTATGGCCAAGAGATCACAAAATAGCCTTTACAAAGGGATTACTAGTCTATTTAGACCCCACTGAGGTTTCACCGGTGGCGATGTCTCCAACTGAGCACATCTTCAACCAAGGGCCCCCTCTTGAGCTATTCGGATCCCAGGGTAGTCCCACCAATCCTCAACAAACCCAATCCGACTACCCCTTCCCCGAGCATCCACAATGGTCCAAACATCACTAGCAAAGCCCTAATTAATCAGCTACGCCGCACCCATACTTGGCCTCGTGGTGACACTATAGTCCTGGCTTATTCTCGCATGAACCGGTCCTTAGATCTAAAGCAAGCAAACCACCATAACATCCAACCCATCCACATACCAGGCTTGCTTAGATCACCCATCGTATTGACCAGTTCACATTAACCAGAATATCATTGATGCATAATTAAATGTGTAGTGTTGTTTGTCATCCCAATTAATTAAGCGAAGCAAAAAGGTAAAAACCTTTCCCAACTCTCTACCATATATTCCAGGTGACAAGGGTGGTCAAACAAAACTAGTAAACTTCCTACCATAGGATTCCCATCAAATTGACACAAGCATGCAGTTTGCAAACAAAATATTTATTTTAAAAACAGGATCAATATGCTTCAAGGACACTTGCCTTGCTCCGGCGGATAGGGTTGCACAAGCGCTTCGAAGTCTTGGTTCTGGAAATCCTCGTACACAACCTCTTGAGCACTTCCCTCTACTCGTGATCACACATACAGGAATATACGTACAAATCAATATGATGCACACACATTAATCAACATGCGATGATATGCATGCATGCAAAGTACAATAATTGATTAACTACGGTTGTTCATTAATTAGATGCAACTAGTTCATACGTGTTCATATGAGTCTACGGGGGTTTTAGAGTGGATTAATGCTGCTAAAAATAAAAAGACGATGCAACTAAAATCAATTTACGTCTACTAGATCTAATATGTCGCTAAAATTCGCATCGGAAAAATGAATCCTACTGTAGATGTGACGGCTTGACGATCGCGGAACAAAGGCAACGCGTAGACAAAGTGGATGTCGCAGCAGTCCTTCGACGGCACGACGACGACGATCTCCGGCACACGGTGGCACCCTCCTCTTTTTTTCCTCTTTTTCCCTTCCTTTTTTTCCTCTCTTTTCTTCCCTGGCGGCGGCTCTGGACTCCTCTGGTTTTTCTACCGAGCTAGGGCTTTTTTTTCCTACGGTGGTGGTGCTGGATCGCTTCTGGCATCGGGAAAAAATGCGATTCCCTCGGGCGTTTATATAGGCGAGGCAGCAGGGCGCTAGGGCCGGCACTCAGGGGTCGCGCGCTGGGGCCGGGGCGGCTCGGGCGCGTGAGCGCGTGCTGGCGGCGCGGGATGGGGCTAGGGCGAGCGCGGGGCGCGCGCGGGAGGGCATCACGCGATCGGCGCGTGCGGTACGAGCGGGGTGGGGCCACGTGCGGGCGCGCGCGGGAGGCCGGGGCGAGCGCGCCGGGTTGGCGGGAGCGGGGGATGGGCCGACCGCTCGGCCTGGCCGGCGGGAGATTGTGGACTTTTTTTTCTTTTTTTTCCTCTTGTTTTTTATAAATATATTATTATTTATTTATTCTTTATATTTTTTATATATAGTTATTATATATTTATATATATATATATTTATATATATTATTATTATTATACTTATTCCCTATTACAAGTTTTAGGCTATAATTATTATTTTCTTTTTCTTCTTTTTGCTACACCATATATGTATGTTTTATCTTTTATTATCTTTCTTTTATCCTACTAATGTTTAATGCATGATCATGTATGCAATGCATGATGCAAAAATTTAGGGTGTTACACCCTGCATACCAGTTATCCCTTCGTACTAGAAGAAGACGCGTCGAGTTCTACCTTCCAGTATTGTGGACTCCAAAGGCAACACGTGTCCCGCAGTGCCGGACCCACCTCGCTCTATAGGGTGGCTCCGGTACTGCCACGTGTCCGTAGTGCCGGACCTGCCTATGCCTCCCTTTATAGGGTGGCTCCGGTGCTGCCATGTGTCACAGGGCACCGGACCCGCCCCCCGGCAGGAGAAGCTCCGATGCTGCCATGTGTCAAGTAGCTCTGGACCTACCTCCCCGCATAGGGAAACTCCAGAGCTGCCACGTGTCACATGCCCGGACCTATGTCAGCAACAGGAATACAATGGGATCTCCAACGGCGTAGGCATTCAGAGGCTATCAAACAGCCGTTACAAGACCTGGTTAACACGTCATATTAATGATGCACGATCAGAGGACTATCAATACCGATAACTCTGCCGTTAAGGCACATTATCACACTATTAACCACCCATAACACCATAGATCGAGTATAGGGCGATTATTACAGCCAGGGCCACATGTCGGACCAGGGCGCGCACTGTAACAGCTAGTCCTTGGCATATAAAAGAGTTATGCTGCACGGTAGAACTCAAGCTAAGCTAAGTACACGCGACTGGTTCCAGACTAAGCTAAGGCTTACACATGTTCATACAATCAATACACACCCCATGGAGTAGGATATTACGCTCGGGCGGCCCGAACCACGTAAAATACTCCGTGTTCACCCTTGTTCTTGATTTTGATTAGCGCCCCGCCTAAATACAAACCTCCGCGGACTACTTATTAGTAGTACCGTGGGAACTGTCTTAGTATACACTTCGACAATGTTCACTAACATGTGTTCACATTATTAATTTGATATCTCCATATCTATGGCCCGTAAAACATGATCATCAATTAATACATGTGCTAGTCTGTGGGTCATTATTATCTCATATAATTATATAGACTAGGGATCAATTCAAGTAAGAATACAATTAACAAAGTGTTTCAAGAACATGTCACATACTTGATAATCAATGTAAATAATATTACTCATATAACAGTTTATTTAATAGTACATAAACATAGCTATAACACAAGTCTCCCACATAAACACTAGGATCACTGATGTATCTAATACCCATAGATCTTGTGTGTGCCTCATGCTTCGATTGTGGAAGAGGTTTTGTCAACGGATCTGCCACATTCAAATTCGTGTGCACCTTGCAAATCTTCACATCACCTCGGTCGATGATCTATCAAATGAGGTGATAGCCTCGTAGTATATGTTTGGATCTTTTGTGTGAGCTAGGCTCCTTTGCTTGTGCTATGGCTCCACTATTGTCACAATAGATATCCACAGGACCGAATGCACTAAGAACAACATCTAACTCAGAAACAAATTTTTTGGTCCAGACAACTTCTTTTGCAGCTTCAGAAGCTACAATATACTCTACCTCTGTTGTTGAATCTGCTACTGTATCTTGCTTGGAACTTTTCCAGCTCACTGCCTCTCCATTGAGACAGAACACAAAACTAGATTGCAATCTGGAACCATCCTTTTTTATTTAGAAGCTAGCATCGGTGTTACCTTTTACATCGAGCTCTTCTTCACCTCCAAACACTAAGAATGCATTCTTTGTTCTCCTCAAGTACTTAAAGGATGTTTTTGACAACTGTCCAATGAGCCTCACCATAATCTGATTCATACCTGCTCGTGACACTTAGAGCAAATGATGCATCTCGGCGTTTGCACAATATGGTACACATGATGGATCTAATAGCCGAAGCATAAGGAATCGCTCTCATCCTCTTTTGCTCATCAAGTGTCGAAGGAAACTAACTCTTGCTTAGAGTAATGTCATGTGACATTGGCAAGAAACCTTTCTTGGAATCTTGAGTAATGAACCGATTCAATATCTTGTCAATATATTATCTTGGCTTAATCAAAATAGCCTTTTAGATCTATTTCTATCGATATTTATGCCCAAAATGTATGCTCCCTCTCCTAAATCCTTCCCCGATAAACTTTTTTCTTAATGAGGATTTTACAACATCAAACATTGGAATGTCATTTCTGATCAACAATATATCATCTACATATAGGACCAGAAATACAAGTGCACTCCCACTAAACTTCCTATAAATACAAGGTCCTTCTACGTTCTTGATCCTTTGACAACTTCATCAAAATGTAAATTCCAACCCCCAGATGCTTACTTCAATCCACATATGGACTTTCGAAGTTTGCATATTTTACTAGAATTTTTAGGATCGACAAAACCCTTAGGTTGTGTCATGTACACATCATCAGTCAGACATCCATTAAGAATGGCTGTTTTGACATCCATCTGCCATATTCCATAATCAAAATATGCATCAATTGTTAAGAGAATTCGAACAGACTTTAGCATTGCGATGGACGAGAAAGTTTCATCATAATCAACACCTTGTATTTGTTTAAATCTTTCGCCACCAATCACGCTTTCTAGATGTGAGCATTTCCATCTATGTCGGTCTTTTTCTTGAAAATCCATTTACCATCGATAGGTCTCACACCTTCGATTGGATCAACCAAGTTTCAAACTTTATTCTCATGCATGGATTCAATTTCAGATTCCATTGCTCCAAGCCATTTTCTCAGAGTCAGGTCCCTTCATTGCTTCGGTATAGGTCATGAGATCATTACTGTCCAACAATATCATGTCATGCTGCTCCGTAGTTGGAAGCATTAACTTTTCAGTTGCACAACGTGCCCTTGTAGACCTTCTGGGGCTGGTGTTTCATCAACTGGTTGCACAACATCTTGTACATTTTGTATAAGATCATTGGGTGCGGAACCATTTGTAGGTATTTTTTGAATTTCTTCAAGATGCACCTTGCTCCCACTAACTACTTTTGAGAGAAACTCTTTTTCCAAGAAGACACCTTGAGAGCGGTAAACACTTTACCCGCTATTTTATTATAAAAATAATATCCTTTTATTTCATTAGGATATCCAACAATGAAGCATTTGTCTGATTTGGGAGTCAGTTTGTCTGACGTCAAACATTTGACATAAGCATCACATCCTCAAACATTGAGGAAAGAAAATTTGGGACGTTTTGCGATCCACATCTCATATGGTGTCTTTTCAATGGACTTAGTTGGGACTCTGTTTAGAGTAAACGTAACAGCTTCAAGAGCATAACCCCAAAAGGACAGTGCAAGATCAGTTTGACTCATCATCGGCCTAACTATGTCTAACAAGGTTCAGTTCCTCCTCACGAACACCCCATTCCATTGAGGTATTCCAGGTGGAGTCAACTGTCGAACAATTTCACATTGTTTTAAATAATTATAAAATTCATGGCTCAAATATTCACCCCCAAAACCAGATCGTAGAATTTTAATTGTCTTGCCCCACTGATTTTGTACTTCATTATGAAATTCTTCGAAATTTTCAAATGATTCAGATTGTGCCTCACTAGATATACATATCCATATCTACTAAAGTTATCGGTAAAAGTAATGAAATACTGAAAACTAGCCCTGGCTATTAAGCTCATTGGTCCACATACATCAGTATGTTCAAGTCCCAACAAGTCACTTGTCCTCTCACTTTGACCAGTGAAGGATGCTTTGATCATCTTCCCAAGCAAACAAAACTCGCATGTGTCAAGTGATTCAAAATAAAATGAGCTTAGTAAACCATCTTTATAGAGTTTCTGAATGCATTTCTCATTTGTATGATCTAAGCGACAGTGCCAAATAAAAGTGGGATTTAGATCATTTCGTCGAACCGTTTTGATATTAATGTTACAAACTGTTTTATCCTCTAGATCAAGAACATATAATCCTTTCATCATAGGACACTGAACATAGAAAATATTATTATAACAAATAGAACAAAATTGTTCTTCATTACAATCTCAGAACCATCAACATCTTCTAAACATGAAGAAGAGATCATGTTCTTGTTCTAAGTAGGAATGAAATAATAATTATTCAATTCAATAACTAATTCTGAGGGTAATGGCAAGTGGTAGGTCCTGACAGCTATGCCCGCAACCTTTGCTCTATTGCCGACACGAACATCCAACTCGCATTTTGCAGATCTTCTAGTCTCACTTAGACCCTGCAACGATATGCAAGTGTCAATCATCGATCCAATATCAAATACCATGATTCACTAGAAGATATAGCAATATTTATTTCTATAATATTTATACCCGAAGTGGAAGTCTCACCTCCCATCTTCTCCTTCAGATCCTCCAAGTATTCTTGTAGTTGCTAGACCAATGCCCCTTAGCATGACAGTGAAAGCATTCATCATCAGAAGAAGAACCAGATTTACCCTTTAGCTTAGACTTTGAGCTTGATGGCTCATCGGGAACCTTTCTTATGCCTTTGCCCTTAGGATGTGTCACACACGTCGTCTTTTTATCCTCCTTTTGAACCATCATCACATGAGTGACGTTTTTCTTAATGCTTTCTTCGGCTATTTTAAGCATCCCATGTAATTCAGCTAATGTCTTCTCCAAGCTATTCATTTGAAAATTCAATATAAATAGCTCGTAGCTCGATGGTAACGACAGGAGAACAACGTCAATAGCTACATCATCCTTTAGTTCAGAACCAAGTTTGCCCAAAGTCTCAATGTAACCAATCATTTCGATTACATGAGGGCTGACTAAACTACTCTCCGCCAGCTTGCATGAGAACAAGGACTTTCAGATGTTGTATCACTCACCTCTAGCTTGGTTTTCAAATATTCCACACAGTCCCTCAGTCATAGAATAAGCATCTGTATGCTCATACTATTTTTGTAGATCAGATGACATAGTGGCTAGCATGAGGCAACTTAGATTAAGCGCATCATCGCAATGCTTCTAAAAAGTTCTGCGTGCTGCAACATTTCCATTAGCTGAGAGGTTATCAAGGTATTATCGTTGAAGAACGTATACTTTTTTCTCTTGCCTAAGAACGATTCTCAAGTTGCGGTACCAATCAATAAAGTTAGCTCCATTGAGCTTTTCTTTTCAAGCACAGATCAAAAATTGAAACCGAATTTGTTACTAGCAGACATGATCTAAAATAGAAAATAAATATGCAAGGTCTTACCACTGTGTTTTGTAATATTTTTCTATTAACAGTTTCATAAAAGACACCACTGCTATATGAGTATCGTCTTCCCTCTAACGACATATAGTGGTGCAAGATCCATATTCACTAATTCTTAGTGAGCTTTGGCTTCACTACTAGAAAATTAGTGACATAAGTAAAATTAATCATATCTGTGACACCCGATTCCAAAAATGAACCAAGTGAACGCATATGTGTGCCCAGGATGTTCAACACACATACACGAGTGCATTCACAAAAGGATATACATAAACATACCGCAGAACAAGATTAATTTACCACTTTTATTACAATATTCAAAATATTCTCGAATACAAGCACTAATGAATATTAATGACAAGTTTCAACTAATGCAGCAAAAATAAACTAAATAAGCAAATTAAACAGCTAAGCAACATAAGCAATAGGGTAGCGCAGCTCCAATCAACACCACAGGCAAAGCTGACGGTAGACACAGCCTAAAACTCCGCATTATCACCATTAAACTCCCAATCCTGACCTGCAACTATTGGGTGGATTGCAAGAGTGAGTACATGTTATACTCAGCAAGTGTGGAAAGTATGACATGTGGCTGATTCAAATGACGAATATAATAATGGTTGAGTGCTGAAAAGTACATTAAAACATTTGAAAAGCAATATATTACATGTATATGAAATAAACCCATCATAAGCCATGTAGTTATCATAATACCAGTCCATATTCCATATCCATCATCATATACCAATATCCATATTCAATACCATAATTCAATTCATAACCATCCATAACCATAATACCAACCACCATCCGAAATCCCAATTTTCCTCTAATCATGTGAGGGTCCAAGTTGCTCATAACCGGGAGCACGACTATCATGATAGTTTTAGACACACTCTGCAGAGGTTGTACCGCTTTACCCACACATTAGTGATTTTATCACCTTTCGATGACTATAGAATCTCCATTATGCTGTCTCACACTTCCATAGGTGTGTGGCCAAGAGATCACAAAATAGCCTTTACAAAGGGATTACTAGCCTATTTAGACCCCACTGAGGTTTCACCGGTGGCGATGCCTCCAACTGAGCATATCTTCAACCAAGGGCCCCCTCTTGAGCCGTTCAGATCCCAGGGTAGTCCCACCAATCATCAACAAACCCAATCCGACTACCCCTTTCCCGAGCATGCTTAATGGTCCAAATAGCACTGGCAAAGCCCTAATTAATCAGCTACGCCGCACCCATACTTGGCCTCGTGGTGGCACTGTAAATCCTGGATGGTCGCTCCACGAACCGGTCCTTAGATCCAAAGCAAGTAAACCACCATACATCCAAACCATCCACATTCCAGGCTTGCTTAGGTCACCCATTACCATATCAGATTTAACCAGTTCATGTCAACCACAATCTCATTAATGCATAATTAAATTAAGTAGTGTAGTTGTTCTTCCATCCCAATTAATTAAACGAAGCAAAAAGGTAAAAATCCTATCCCGACTCTCTACCATATATTCCATGTGACAAGGGTGGTTAAACAAAGCTAGTAAGCTTCCTACCATATGATTCCCATCAAATTGACACAAGCATGCAGTTTTGCAAACAAAGCATTTATTTTAAAAAGAGGATCAATATGCTTCAAGGACACTTGACTTGATCTTGAGATTGATTAGGACCAAAGACTTCAAACTCTTGGTGCTGTAGATCCTCCGCGGCACTCTCTAGTGCAAATCCGTCTAATTCGCACAATAACCATACAAGACAAGAAACACAATCAAAGAGTGCACAAATATTACTCAATATGACATGATATGCATGATTAATTCAAATGCGAGGTGGAACTTGTTAATAGATTGCTTTTAAATGATCACTATCTAGTTCTAATAGATTTTAACAAGCTTATACAGGTTTGGATTTGATTAGATCAAATTCTAGAATCAATTGAACACAATTTAACCTGGAAAATCGGAGTAGTCCACTAGGGACCAGACAAATCCACACTTTACGAGATCAGCAAATTAGGGTTTTCTAGGTTGACGTGAATTTGGAGATTTGGGGTTGAATTCATGTAAGAAAAAGGAAATAGAAGGTATACCAAGTGCTTAGGACTCTAATGAATCAAGAAACTTGGAGGCAACACTTGGATCTTGATGATCTAGGATTGATGATGAACTTTGAGATGAATTGGTGATGAAGAACGAAAATTGATGGAGATCTTGATCCTCTTTCGTTTCTTCCTTTTTTTCTTCTTGCTTGGGATCTCCTTCTCCCTCCTTGATGGCGTCTCTCCACGAACGACGGTTCGGGTGGGGTGGGGTGGAAAAGTGGCAAATAGATGTCAAGCCAAGGGGTGGGGTTGTTTATATAGAGGTGGAGGGTAGAGTTAGATGGATTTCGAGTTTGGGATGAGTAGAGGCCGGTTTAGAGTCCCATGTGGGCTCTAAAAGAGTTAGGCATGACGTCCCTAGGCCCACTTAACGTGAAACCCAAGAAACAAGTCATAAAACAAAAAGATCAATTCGGAGCCACGAAATATTGGACAAGTCCGAAAAGGACCGGACTAGTCCGAAGTTAGTCAGAGAGGAAAACGAGCAAGTCCGCTAGAACACCGGACTAGTCCGGACAAGTCCAGGGACTTAGCAAATTTTCAAGGATTCTTGGAACACCGGAATAGTCCGCATAGGACCGGACAAGTCCGAAAGTGTCCAGAGGCAAAAACGGACTAGTCCGCAGCAAAAACGGACAAGTCCGACCGAGGTCACAGAGAAATTGAACTAGTCCGCACCAAAATCAGACTAGTCCGCACTTTCTAGAATTTTAAGTGCGGTTTTGTTCCAAATCAATTTTAAAATTATTCCTCTTTATGTGGATTAATGTTAAACATGTATATGAATGTATGTAGGGCATGATGCATGAAAATGAGGGTGTTACAAACCTACCCCCCTTAAAAAGAATCTCGCCCTCGAGATTCGACGCGGAAGAGAAGAGATAGGGAAATTCCTTCTTGAGATCATCCTCTAATTCTCACGTTGCTTCCTTTTTAGTGTGGTGTTTCCATTGAACTTTACACCATTTAATAAACTTGTTCCTTGTGACTCCCTTCTTGGTTTCCAAAATTTTGACCGGTTGCTCGGCATAAGTCAAATTTGCCTCTAATTCCAATCCTTCCATTGACACTTGTTCTTCCAGTACCATCAAGCACTTCTTCAGCTGGGAAACATGAAAGACATCATGGACCTCCGATAGATGAGCTGGCATCTCCAACTTATAAGCTACTTCTCATCTTTTGTCCAAAATCTTGAATGGTCCAATGTAGCGAGGTGCTAGCTTGCCTCTTATGTTAAACCCCTTATGACCCCTCATCGGTGACACCTTGAGGTAAACAAAATCTCCCACTTCAAAGGCTAATTTTCTTCTCCTATTGTCTGCATAGCCTATTTGTCTTGATTGGGCAGCCCTCAAGTTTTCACGAATTATTTGGACTTGCTTTTCTGCTTCTTGCAACACATCCGGACCAAATACTTGAGTTTCTCCTGCCTCATTCCAAAATAAAGGTGCCCTACACTTCCTTTCATAAAGCACTTTATATGGTGACATTTTCAAGCTTGCTTGGTAACTATTGTTGTATGAAAATTCTGCATATGGCAAGCTCTTGTCCCAACTTTTCCCATTCTTTAAAGCACAAGCTCTTAACATGTCCTCTAAAATCTGATTGGTCCTCTCGGTTTGTCCATCCGTTTGAGGATGATATGCTGAACTAAAATTCAACATCGTTCCCAAAGCTTCATGCAATTTTTGCCAAAACCTGGAAGTGAATTGTGAACCTCTATCCGAGACTATCTTCTTTGGAAATCCATGCAAACATAATAGGTGGCCTTGACGGGAATAAAGTGGGCTGACTTAGTTAACCGATCCACAATTACCCAAATTGAGTTATAACCGGACTGAGTAAGTGGTAAACCAACTATGAAGTCCATACCGATCTCTTCCCACTTCCACTCCGGAATCTTTAATGGTTGCAATAGTCCAGCTGGCCTTTGATGTTCTGCCTTGACTCGCTGACCCACATCACATAAAGCTACATGTTCAACTATGTCCTTCTTCATGCTATCCCACCAATAACAAGCCTTCAAGTCTTTGTACATTTTCGTGCAACCAGGGTGAATCGAGTATGGCGAGTCATGTGCCTCTTCTAATATTGTCTCCTGAATATGCTTCACATTAGGCGCAACAATCCTCTTACCAAGCCATAGGGTACCATGGTCGTCCTCATCAAATCTGAATTCTCTTCCCTCTTGGGTCCTTTCCTTAATTTCCTGAATCTCCTCATCCTTTGTTTGAGCTTCCCAAATTTCTTGCTCCAAATTTGGATTTAACTCCATCGTCACCATCTCATGTACAATTCCGAGATTCAAACGTTCAAACTCCTTACATAACTCGGATGGCAGCTCTCGAACCGTAAGATGATGACTTACTCCTTTTCTACTCAAGGCATCGGCCACTACATTGGCTTTTCCTGGGTGATAGTTGATTCCCAAATCATAATCTTTGATGAGCTCCAACCATCATCGTTGCCTAAAATTCAGATCCGTCTGTGTGAAAATATACTTGAGACTCTTGTGATCCGTATAAATTTCACACCTATGTCCAAGGATGTAGTGTCTCCAAATTTTCAATGCGTGTATCATGGCTGCAAGTTCCAAATCATGCGTTGGATAATTCTGTTCATGTTTCTTCAATTGCCTTGATGCATATGCAACCACGTGACCTTCTTGCATAATCACGCATCCAAGTCCTTGTCTCGATGCGTCACAATAAATATCGAAACTCTTGCTTACATCCGGCAATATCAAAACTGGGGCTGTAGTTAACCTCTCCTTCAACTCCTCAAAACTTTCTTGACATGTTTGAGTCCAATGGAAAGCTTTTTCCTTCATTAGCAATTCCGTCATTGGCTTGGCTATCTTGGAGAAGTCCTTGATGAACCGACGGTAATATGCAGCCATCCCAAGGAAACTCCTTATTTCCTTTACATTTTGCAGTGGTTCCCACTTCAACACGTCTCTCACCTTTCCAGGGTCAACTAATACTCCTCCTCCTGAGATGATATGACCCAAAAACAATACCTCTTTCAACCAAAACTGACACTTGTTGAACTTGGCATACAATTGATGCTCCCTTAATTTCTGCAGCGTAAGCCTCAAGTGTTCCTCATGTTCCTTCTCATCCTTCGAGTAGATCATAATGTCGTCTATGAACACCACTACAAACCTATCCAAGTACTCCATGAATACCTTATTCATGAGCTACATAAGGTAGGCAAATGCATTTAATCCAAAAGACATCACGGTGTACTCATAAGATCCATACCGTGTCCTAAAAGCTGTCTTGGGTATGTCCGATGGTCTAATCTTCATTTGAAAGTATCCCGACCTCAAATCAATCTTAGAGAAGCACAAGCACCATTCATCTGATCAAACAAGTCTTCTATGCGTGGCAAGGTGTACTTGTTCTTGATTGTTACCTCGTTGAGAGCTCGGTAATCTACGCACATCCTTTGGGATCCATCCTTCTTGTCCACAAATAGAACTGGCACTCCCCAAGGTGAAGAGCTGGGCCGAATGAAACCCTTCTCTAGTTGTTCTTGATTTTGCTTCTTGAGCTCCGCTAATTCCATAGGAGGCATCCTATACGGCCTCTTAGCCATAGGTGCAATTCCAAGTATTAAATCAATAACAAACTCAATGTCTTGATCAGGTGGCATACCTGGCAACTTGTCCGGAAAAACATCCAAAAATTCACACACCACCGAAATCTCCTCAATTGCGGCACCGTCCATATGATTCAGCTCCAATTGCTTCGGTGCGGTTTGAGATGCTTCAAATTCTACAGTGATCCCTTATTCATTAGTCAACTTCACCGTCTTCGTGGCACACTCAATAACTCAATTGTGCTTCGTCAACCAGTCCATACCAAGTATAATGTCCAATCCTTGACAGTCCAAAACAATGAGGTTGGCAGAGAAGTCTACCCCCCTATTCTAAGGCTTACTTTTGGACATACTATATTTGTCCTCATCTCTCCTCCAGGAGACTTAACCAGTAGTGTAAACTTCATATGAGAGATAGGAAAACTATACTTGGTGACATACTTCGATGCAATGAATGAATGTGATGCTCCAGAATCAAACAACATAGTCACGGGGTTGGAGTTTGCGAGAAACATACCAATGACCACGTCATCCGCTTGTTGAGCATCCTCCGCAGAGACATGGTTCACGATGCCACGAGTAAAATTTTGCTGTCCACGGTTCCCTTGTCGCACTCCTCCATTGGGTCTTGGGCTTTGCCTCGACGCATTGCTTCCTTGACCAAGGCCTGACTTAGGACATTGATGTGCAAAGTGTCTAGCTTCTCCACAGTATATCACTTCTTTACTCTACCGAGATTATTGGGGCGAGCTTGGTTCTGAACATTTGCACCAGGAAAATTTGCACGAGGTGCGTATGGCATTGGAGGCCTAGGTGCTTGCATAACAGGGCGCTGCTGCATGAACTGAGTTGGGCGCGGTGCATAACCAGGGCGCTGTATAGGAGTAGAGGGGCTAAATATGGCGTATTAGGAGGCGCAAAGCGAGGGCGCACATTACTTCCTTGCGGCTGTCCTTGATATGGTGCCTTCCTCTTGTTATCCTATTCCATCTCACGAATCTTGTTCTCAACCACAATTGCTTTGTCCACAAGCTTCTGAAAATTGACATAATCACAGTTGAGCAATTGCACTTGGATCTCATTGTTCAAGTCCTCCACGAACAAGTATTGTTTTCGGCTGTCCCGGCTCACATCATCAGGCGCATACCTCGAGAGTTGAGTGAACTTATTGAGATATTTACTCACGCTCGATCTTCCTTGCCTTAAGTTCTCAAATTCTTGCCTCTTCGAAATCGTAACACCTTCCGGCACAAAATGAGACCGTAAGCTCTCTTTGATTTCGGCCCAAGTAATTATCTATTGGTTCTCATGAGCATTCCAATAAGAATCCCACCAATCCGAAGCTGCTCCAACTAGTTGATGAGAAGCGAAAAGCCACTTTCTCCCGGTCGCTGCATTGAACAATAGCTAGCTTCTTCTCCACAGACTTGATCCAATCATCCGCATCCATAGGGTTAGCGGCTTGAGCAAAGGTTGGCGGCCTAGTCCTCATAAACTCTCCCAACCACTTATGAAGAGGTGGGGGTGGCGGTGGAGGCATGTGGGGCTGATTGTTGATATTGCCAGCCTGCAGCTGTCCCATAGTTTGTATCATGGTCTGCATGAGCTGGTTCTGCATAGCCAAAAGCTGCTCAATGTTGATAGCTCCATGAGCAGGTTCTTGTCCATTGTTGTTCTAAGGTGCTCCATGGTTCTCCTCCTCACCTCATCATTAGCATCCCTCTGGTTGCGAGTCCTCCCCATCTGGAGAAAAGCAATAGGTAAGAATTAGAAAATGTCCCCAACTATATGCATCAAGGGATATGAAACTAGACAACTAACTAGCCTACGTGGACATGGCAATGCTAAAGCATCCCAAAATCCTCTATTAAGCACAAAAGCAAACAATATATATAGCAAGCACCACACCAAGCAAGAACACATCAATTCCTGAGTGTTTCTATGTGCTCTAAAGTGTCCATTCTATCTAGGCTATGTCCTACAGTCAACCAGTGGCTCTGATACCAATTTCTGACACCCAGTTCTGAAAATAAACCAAGTGAACGCATATGTGTGCCCAGGATGTTCAACACACATACACGAGTGCATTCACAAAAGGATATACAGAAAATTACCACAGAACAAGATTAATTTACCACTTTTGTTACAATATTCAAAATATTCTCGAATAGAAGCACTAATGAATATTAATGACAAGTTTCAACTAATGCAGCAGAAATAAACTAAATAAGCAAACTAAACAGCTAGGCAGCATAAGCGATAGGGTAGCGCAGCTCCAATCAACACCACAGGCAAAGCTGATGGTAGACACGACCTAAAACTTCGCATTATCACGATTAAACTCCCAATCCTGACCTACAACTGTTGGGAGGGATTGCAAGAGTGAGTACATGTCCTACTCAGCAAGTGTGGAAAGTATGACAAGTGGCTAATTCAAATGATGAATATAATAATGGTTGAGTGCTGAAAAGTACATTAAAACATTTGAAAAGCAATATATTACATGTATATGAAATAAACCCATCATAAGCCATGTAGTTATCATAATACCAGTCCATATTCCATATCCATCATCATATACCAATATCCATATTCAATACCAGAATTCAATTCATAACCATCCATAACCATAATACCAACCATAACAATCCCAAATCCCAATTTTCCTCTAATCATGTGAGGGTTCAGGTTCCTCATAACCGGGAGCACGGCTATCATGATAGTTTTAGACACACTCTGCAGAGGTTGTACCGCTTTACCCACGCGTTTGTGATTTTATCACCTTTCAATGACTATAGAATCTCCATTATGCCGTCTCACACTTCCATAGGTGTGTGGCCAAGAGATCACAAAATAGCCGTTACCAAGGGACTACTAGCCTATTTAGACCCCACTGAGGTTTCACCGGTGGCGATGTCTCTAACTAAGCACATCTTCAACCAAGGGCCCCCTCTTGAGCCGTTCAGATCCCAGGGTTATCCCACCAATCATCAATAAACTCAATCCGACTACCCCTTCCCCCAACATTCTTAATGGTCCAAATAGCACTAGCAAAGCCCTAATTAATCAGCTACACCGCACCCATACTTGGCCTCGTGGTGGCACTGTAAATCCTGGATGGTCGCTCCACGAACCGGTCCTTAGATCTAAAGCAAGTAAACCACCATACATCGAAACCATCCACATTCCAGGCTTGCTTAGATCACCCATTACCATATCAGATTTAACCAGTTCATGTCAACCACAATCTCATTAATGCATAATTGAATTAAATAGTGTAATTGTTCTTCCATCCCAATTAATTAAGCGAAGCAAAAAGGTAAAAATCCCATCCCGACTCTCTACCATATATTCCAGGTGACAAGGGTGGTTAAACAAAGCTAGTAAACTTCCTACCATAGGATTCCCATCAAATTGACACAAGCATGCAGTTTTGCAAACAAAGCATTTATTTTAAAAAGAGGATCAATATGCTTCAATTACACTTGACTTGCTCTTGGGATTGATTAGGATCAAAGACTTCAAACTCTTGGTGCTCTAGATCTTCCGCGGCACTCTCTAGAGCAAATCCGTCTAATTCGCACAATAACCATACAAAACAAGAAACACAATCAAAGAGTGCACAAATATTACTAAATATGACATGGTATGCATGATTAATTCAAATGCAAGGTGGAAATTGTTAATAGATTGCTTTTAAATGATCACTATCTAGTTCTAATAGATTTTAACAAGCTTATACAGGTTTGGATTTGATTAGATCAAATTCTAGAATTAATTGAACACAATTTAACCTGGAAATCGGAGTAGTCCGCTAGGGACCGAACAAATCCACACTTTACGAGATCAGCAAATTAGGGCTTTCTAGGTCGACGTGAATTTGGAGATTTGGGGTTGAATTCATGTAAGGAAAAGGAAATAGAAGGTATACCAGGTGCTTAGGACTCCAATGAATCAAGAAACTTGGAGGCAACACTTGGATCTTGATGATCTAGGATTGATGATGAACTTGGAGATGAATTGGTGAAGAAGAATGAAACTTGATGGAGATCTTGATCCCCTTTCGTTTCTTCGTGTTTTTCTTCTTGCTTGGGATCTCCTTCTCCCTCCTTGATGGCGTCTCTCCACGAACTAGGGTTCGGGTGGGGTGGAAAAGTGGCAAATAGATGTCAAGCCAAGGGGTGGGGTTGTTTATATAGAGGTGGAGGCTAGGGTTAGATGGATTTCGAGTTTGGGATGAGTAGAGGCCGGTTTAGAGTCCCATGTGGGCTCTTAAAGAGTTAGGCATGACACCCCTAGGCCCACTTAACGTGAAACCCAAGAAACAAGTCATAAAACAAAAGATCAATTCGGAGTCACGAAATACCGAACAAGTCCGAAAAGGACCGGACTAGTCCGAAGTTAGTCAAAGAGGAAAACGGACAAGTCCGCTGGAACACCGAACTAGTCTGGACAAGTCCAGGGACTTAGCAAATTTTCAAGGATTCTTGGAACACAGGACTAGTCCACGTAGGACCGGACAAGTCCGAAAGTGTCCAGAGGCAAAAACGGACTTGTGCACAGCAAAAACGGACAAGTCCGACCGAGGTCAGAGAGAAATCGTACTAGTCCGCACCAAAATCGGACTAGTCTACACTTTCTAGAATTTTAAGTGTGGTTTTGTTCCAAATCAATTTTAAACTTATTCCTCTTTATGTGGATTAATGTTAAACATGTATATGAATATGTGTAGGGCATGATGCCTGAAAATAAGGGTGTTACAATATCTCTATATGACTTTTGTTTGTTGTATGACATCCAATGCTCTGGCTCCCAACTCTATGCCATAAAGCCCAAAACCGTTTTTATAGCTTTGTTAAGTAAAACAATACTATGCATGTGAATGTGCAACATTCACCCTATTTATTATGATAGATGATGGTATTTTTCTTTGAAAAACATACCACACAACGATCAAAACGACATAGGTGTGCTATTGGTAAATGGCATCAAATACTCAACTTTTGGCAGGGGAGCTATTCTATCATGACCAAACATCCATAATATGAAAATCAAGAAAAGAATAGTAATACAATAAAATAAACATCACATGCATATGATCATATCATATTGTGTATAGTACGGTCTTTAAAATCATAGCGGTCTCCATCGCTATGGTTCCATCATGATCTACGCTGCCATGCCTCCATTCTTGTGGTGATCACCATCTCCACCATGCTTGAAGACATCTCCATGAACATAAAAGAAGCTAATACATCTAATAGATACCAAATAAATTACATGAGATATCAAGCATCACAGGTCGACACGCAAGTCGTTATACAATTATGTGACAACCTCAACCCCGTTGTGTTAAATTTGCAACACGCAGGCTACACAAATATTACACAGATCACCACATCGCATTAAAGCCATACAATTCACATCATTCCCTGCAAAAACGAGTTAAGCATAGAACAATTTCTATCGTGAAACAAATCTAAGATATCACTATCGTGTCTATGAAATCACAATAAAAATCTCATCGAATTGATCAAATCAACCCGAATCCAAGCCATTCAGAATGCCACGCTTTTCAATGTGACTGGTTATTCAAGAGAAGATCGCAACACATGACTGTGGTATGTTGGCTCAATATGTTAGCTATGTACAAGATTAGTTCCGATGGTGATTCCAACCGGTAGGGACAGGTTGCGCACACAGCAGAGAAAGAGCACGAACTAACCCTTTAGTCATACGATCGCAATCTACTCTAACCAACTCCAGACCCCAAAAACCGCGCAATAAAGATTCATCGTATGAACATGTCTGCAGTAGATCACATCTACTATCTAGACCAAAAACTAACCAAGTCGGCTCTGATGCCACTGTTGGGAAATCCAGTATACTACTCTAGCAATTCTACCGCATACCCAAGAAACATACGAGTACAGAGGTCATAGATTATTACCACTAGATACGCAGCACAGCGGATCGTAGATGCGCATCGGTGCAGGAGAAGTAGACGATCATATTCGTCTCCTCCTTGTACCCGTCACGGCAGCAACGTCGTGTTGCCGTCGACTGTCTCCTCCTCGTCCGTGTCATAGGAATGTCGTCACGTCACCGTAGCCGATCATCATAGCAGTAGCTGCAGCGCCTCCACAGAGTCCGCACATACGGGGAGTAACGTCGCGCGCCGGTGTGCTAGCACCGCGCGCGTGGTAAGGAATTCAGCATGAGGCCGGTGAGAGTTGGCGGCTAGGTCTATCACGTGGTTGAGTAATCCGACCCTAACCATACCCCTCATATTTATAGGCGCGTTAATAGGCTTTTAGGTCTCAGTCTCATTAGTACCCTAATCAGTTGTGGATCAAATATCTATCATGCCCTAATTCAAATTGTTATGATTGTCTTTTGAGCATATCACTAACAGAAGCTTCCGCACTGAATCTGTCTTTTTTTACTATATTATTATTTTGAAAAAAGTCTTAGGACTAGGGGAGGAAAGGAGCCGATTGGCAATATTACGATAGTACTGCAGGAGTACAATTTTGTCACTTCTTTTCCGTAGTTTTCTAATTTTTTTCTTTGAAATACTATAGATTTCTAGTTCTAGTATAACCGATTGGCTGTAGGTCTTTTGCAGATGCCCACGGGCCACTTATTCAGAAAAATTCTATGTTTTTCTCATAAATATCCCTGAATCCATCCAACCCAAAAGCAATGAAATATAGACGGTATCCCCCTCTTAAATGACTGAACTAACACTAAAAGAAGCAACTAGCATTGGTTACATGGCCAATCTCCAGGAACTTGGCTTGCTGCCTGATAGGTTACCACTGATGAAATGTGATTGCTGCTGCAATAGAAAAGCCATCTTATACACCACACCATTGGGTTACAAATCAGACTACCTGTTCTGTTGCAATGCACTTCCTGGACATCCTGGTGAATGCCTCTCGGTGAAATCAGTGTTTATGCAACGACCTCTATGAAATTGTGATCCATCCTTTGAACTGAAAAATGCAACCCTTCGGTAAACCACAATTTTTTTGCTAGCAGGGGCACATTTTTTGATACCATTATATCCTGTGAAAGGTGGTTTGACCTAGTGATTAAGTACTTGAGTAACATTACTGAGGTTCTGAGTTCGATTCCCGGTGGAAACGAATTTTAGGCTGAATTTCACAGTATTAAATGCAGGTATTCTACAGAGGAAGTCAAGGGTGCTAGATCTGGGGTGCACTTACGAGAAATGTGAAGGGATGAACGTGCCGTGATATTGGCTTACGAAGTCCGGTCCACAGTCATGTGCTCAGTCATTCAGTTATCGTCGTTTTATTCTAGATAATAGGCTGTGAGTGTCTGCATTTGTACTCGCTTGTAATAAATTGGTCATAACATCCTCGGAGGAAAAGGTCGAGACTTACCCATCATAAAAAAGAGATCTCACATTGCAGTTATCTTGTGCACAAGACACAAAAGATGCCCAGGGAGAAGGCACTAGTAATGCCATTGTCCCTGCACCACTCATGCTACCGAAAGCACCATAAGCGCATTAACATTCTCTTATCGGTTATTAAATAGTTTCCACCATCATATTTTTGTTAACTAATTTCTCTTTTTGAACTTTGTTCAGCGAGTCTAATATTCCAGGCTAAAGTACAACTTTGTCAATTCCAGGATCATCTGACATGTAGATGTACCAGTACTGTTTCTTGGTATTTGTATTTATTGCATTAACCAATGTTATCCTAAACAGTAGACGCTAAACAGCCAATGGCCTACACGCATTTAAACTGTGTTTACATGGTCTAAACGATTAGAAAATAGAGGTCGGTAGGAGGAAAGAAAAAAGAAAACTGGAGAAAAGAAAAGATAGAGAAGGCGTCCTACCCAGTCCACTAGCTATAGCCCACAAAACCTTCCGTAGTTCATATGATCGTGTATTTGTGCCCTGGGCCACCAGCAATTGATGGAATACCACCGCTATCGTTGTGCTTCTTCATTGTCCCACCTCCATTTCTTTCCTTTCACTTCACACTGCCGTCTTTCCTTTCACTTCACACTGCCGCCAGCTCACCTCATCCCTCACTTTCTTGCTCCTCTCCGTTTTCGTCAACAAATCGACTATTCCAGTGCTCTCTCAGCTCGCCTGCACCGACCACGAGTGTGGAATCCAACAAAGACAAAGTAGATACCCTTGCTAGTAGGATTCCATCCCACTCTTTCTCTCTTATTCCTCTCTCCTTGCGGAACATCGAGACCAAAGCCGCCGCTTTCACGTTGCACCGAGGACGTCACAACACCAAGATCATCGCTGCATTGACACATCTGCATGTTGAGAAAACGGCGGTACGCTACTCTAGCAATTTTACAGCATCACCAAGAAAATATGCGAGTACAGAGGTCGTAGATCGTTACAAATAGACGCGCAGCGCAGCAGCATGTTAATGCATGTCGGTGTAGAGGAAGTAGATGATCTCGTTTGTCTTCTCCTCGTCCTCGTCACGACAGCAAGTAGACGATCACGTTCGTCGTAGCCGATCAGCGCAGTAGTAGCAGCAGCGCCTCCACGGAGTCCACACGTACAGGGAGGAACACCGTGCGTTGGTGTCGAAGTGTTAAAGCGACACTTCCCCTGGACTTTCTAAGAAGCAGCCCGTGTAGGTTCTGTGATCGGCAGGGCTTAGTTCTCAATCTAGTGGTTGCGCGTATAAGAGTATGAGACAGTGGTTTTTACGTGATTCGGGCCGCAAGAGTGTAACACCCTACACCATTGGCGTGCTCCGCGTTACTTGTCCCGAAGGTGGGTGCCTGTCTTCAATGCTTGATCTAGAAGGGGCGCACCATCCCTAAACTCCCGCACATCACCGTCCGAGGTGAGTTGTGGGACACGTGGCAGCTTCGGGGCTGCCCTCCGTCGGGGGAGGCCAGGCTTGGTCTTCGGGTGTAACACCCTAAATTTTCGCATCATGCATCGCATACATGATCATGCATTAAACATTAGTAGGATAAAAGAAAGATAATAAAAGATAAAACATACATATATGGTGTAGCAAAAGAAGAAAAAAAATAATAATTATAGCCTAAAACTTGTAATAGGGAATAAGTATAAAAATAAAAATAATATATATATATAAATATATATATATATAATAACCATATATAAAAAAATAAATAAGATAAATAAAATAAATAAATTATAAATAATAATATAAGAATATAAAAAAAAGAAAAAAAAAAGAAGACCAGCGCCGCCCGGCCGGCCAGGCCGCCCGACCGACCGCGCCTGCCCCGTCGCCTGCTCCCAGGTCCCACCCCGCGCCGCCCGCCGCCTGCTCCCCGCGCGAACCCCGAGGCCCCAGCACCGCGCGCAGCGCGACCCGCCCGATTCCCCCGCGCCTGCGGCCGACCGACTCCACTCCCCCGCCTGGGCCTCACCCCGCCGCGCCTCCCACGACCCGCCCCGCTGGCCCCGCCGCCTGACGCCCGACGCACCTCGCGGCTCCCGCCCATCCCCCGCACGCGCCCCGCGCTCCGATGCCCAGCGCGAATCCCACCCGACCCCGAGCGCGAGCTCCCGCCTCCCGCGCTGATTTCCCGTGCTCCCGCACCGCAACGCCCGCCCGACGCACGCGCCAACCTCGTGCGACCCCGCCCGACGCCCCGAATCCCGGTACGAGTCGGTACCGACTTTTACCGATCCCGCCGCCTATATAAACGCCTCCAGACTCCGTAGGTTTTTCCCTCAATCCCAGAACCGTCGCCGCCAATTCCACGGTAAAAAGGCCCTAGCCGCCGGAACCAGAGACCAGAGGGCTGCGCCCAGGGAAGAAAAAGAAGAAAAAGGAGGGGAAGAAGAGGAGGAAAAAGAGGAGGGCGCCGCCGTCCGCCGGAGATCGTCGTCGCCATCGCGTCACCGTCGTCGTGCCGCTGGAGGACCTTGCGCATCTACCTCGTCTACGCATCGTCCCCATCCCGCGATCTTTAAAGCAATCACATCTACGGTAGGATTCGTTTTTCCGATGCAAATTTTAGCGACGTATTAGATCTAATAGACGTAAATTGATTTTAGTTGCACCATAATTTTATTTTCAGCAGCATTAATCCACTCTAAAACCCCTGTAAACTCATATGAACACGTATGAACTAGTTGCATCTAATTAATAAACAACCATAGTTAATTAATTATTAAACTTTGCATGCATGCATATCATCGCATGTTGATTAATGTGTGTGCATCATGTTGATTTGTATATATTTCTTGTATGTGTGATCATGAGTAGAGGGAAGTGCTCAAGAGATCGTGTACGATGATTTTCAGAATCAAGACTTCGAAGCACTTGAGCAACCCTATCCGCCGGAGCAAGGCAAGTGTCCTTGAAGCATATTGATCCTGTTTTTAAAATAAATGTTTTGTTTGCAAACTGCATGCTTGTGTCAAATTGATGGGAATCCTATGGTAGGAAGTTTACTAGATTTGTTTAACCACCCTTGTCATCTGGAATATATGGTAGAGAGTCGGGAAGGGTTTTTACCTTTTTGCTTCGCTTAATTAATTGGGATGGCAAACAACACTACACATTTAATTATGCATCAATGATATTCTGGTTAATGTGAACTGGTCAATACGATGGGTGATCTAAGCAAGCCTGGTATGTGGATGGGTTGAATGTTATGGTGGTTTGCTTGCTTTAGATCTAAGGACCGGTTCATGCGAGAATAGGCCAGGACTACAGTGCCACCACAAGGCCAAGTATGGGTGCGGCGTAGCTGATTAATTAGGGCTTTGCTAGTGCTGTTTGGACCATTGTGGATGCTTGGGGAAGGGGTAGTCGGATTGGGTTTTTTGAGGATTGGTGGGACTACCCTGGGATCCGAATGGCTCAAGAGGGGGCCCTTGGTTGAAGATGTGCTCAGTTGGAGGCATCGCCACCGGTGAAACCTCAGTGGGGTCTAAATAGGCTAGTAATCCCTTTGTAAAGGCTATTTTGTGATCTCTTGGCCATACACCAAAGGAAGTGTAATTGGCATAAGGGAGGTTCTTTAGTCGCCGACGGGTGATGAAATCACAAACACGTGGGTAAAGTGGTACAAACTCTGCAGAGTCTATTAAAACTATCATGATAGCCGTGCTCCCGGTTATGAGCGCCTGGATGACCTACATGATTAGAGGGAAATTGGGATTTGGGATGGTTATGGTTTGATAATGGTTATGGTCTGGTAATGGATATGGTTGATATTATGATTATGGTTATGGTTATGGTTTATGACATTGATTATGGTTATTGGTAATGGTGAATTATGGACTGGTATTATTATGGTTACATGGTTTATGATGGGTTTACTTCACATACATATAATACATCGCTTTTCAAATGTTTTAATGTACTTTTCAGCACTTAGCCATTATTATTGTCGTCATTTGAATCTGCCACATGTCATACTTTCCACACTTGCTGAGTACGACATGTACTCACTCTTGCAATCCCCCCCAACAGTTGCAGGTCAGGATTGTGAGTTTAAATGGCGATAATGCGGAGTTCTAGGCCGTGTCTACCGTCAGCTTTGCCTGTGGTGTTAATTGGAGCTGCGCATATATACCCTATTGCCTATGCTTAGTTTGCTTAGTTGCTTAATTAGTTTATTTCCGCTGCATTAGTTGAACTTGTCATTAATATCTATTAGAGCTTGTATTTGACGATATAATGAATTATGTAATAAGAGTACTTATTTAATAATTTGAGATGTGGTAATTATCTATTTATCATTTGTGAATCACTCGTGTATGTGTGTTGAACATCCTGGGCACACATATGCGTTAGCTTGGTTCATTTTCGGAACCGGGCGTCACAGATTGGTATCAGAGCCACAGGTTGACCGTAGGATGCAACCTAGATAGAACGGGCACTTTAGAGCACATAGGAGCACTCAGGAATCAATGTGTTTTTGCTTAGTGTGCTGTTTGTTATATATATATATATATATATATATATATATATATATATATATATATATATATATATATATATATATATATATATATATATATATATATATATATATATATATATATTGTTTGCTTGTGTGCTTAATAGATGATTTTTGGATGCTTTAGCATTGCAATGTCCACCTAGGCTAGTATAGCTAGTTGGTTAGCTTCATATCCCTTGATGCATATAGTTGGGGATGTTTCTTAATTCTTACCTATTGCTCTCCTTCAGATGGTGAGGACTCGCAACCAGAGGGATGTCAATGACGAGGAGGAGAAACTAATGTATTTGGTCCGGATGTGTTGCAAGAAGCCGAAAAGCAAGTCCAGATAATTCGTAAGAACTTGAGGGCTGCCCAATCAAGACAAAAAGGCCATGCGGACAATAGGAGAAGGAAATTAGCCTTTGAAATAGGAGATTTTGCCTACCTCAAGGTGTCACCTATGAGAGGTCATAAGAGGTTTAATATAAGAGGCAAGCTCGCACCTCGTTATATTGGACCATTCAAGATTTTGGACAAGAGAGGAGAAGTAGCATATAAGTTGGAGATGTCAGCTCATCTTTCAGACGTACATGATGTGTTTCATGTTTCCCAACTCAAGAAGTGTCTCAGGGTGCTGGAAGAACAAGTGCCGATGGACGAGTTAGGACTTCAGGAGGATTTGTCTTATGTCGAGCAACCTATCAAGATCTTGGACGTGAAGGAAAGGGTCACGAGAAATAAGAGGATATGTTGGTGCAAAGTGCAATGGAAACACCATACAGAAGCCGAAGCTACGTGGGAACGTGAAGAAGACCTGAAGACAGAATTCCCACACCTTTTCTCCACGCTGTCGAATCTCGAGGGCGAGATTCACTTTAAGGGGGGTAGGTTTGTAACACCCTAAATTTTCGCATCATGCATCGCATACATGATCATGCATTAAACATTAGTAGGATAAAAGAAAGATAATAAAAGATAAAACATACATATATGGTGTAGCAAAAGAAGAAAAAAATAATAATTATAGCCTAAAACTTGTAATAGGGATAAGTATAAAAATAAAAATAAAAAATATATATATAAATATATATATATATATATAATAACCATATATAAAAAAATAAATAAGATAAATAAAATAAATAAATTATAAATAATAATATAAGAATATAAAAAAAGAGAAAAAAAGGGGACCAGCGCCGCCCGGCCGGCCAGGCCGCCCGACTGACCGCGCCTGCCCCGCCGCCTGCTCCCGGGTCCAACCCCGCGCCGCCCGACGCCTGCTCCCAGCGCGAACCCCGAGGCCCCAGCACCGCGCGCAGCGCGACCCGTCCGATTCCCCCGCGCCTGCGGCCGACCGACTCCACTCCCCCGCGCGACCCCCGCCTGGGCCCCACCCCGCCGCGCCTCCCACGACCCGCCCCGCTGGCCCCGCCGCCTGACGCCCGACGCACCTCGCGGCTCCCGCCCATCCCCCGCACGCGCCCCGCGCCCCGATGCCCAGCGCGAATCCCACCCGACCCCGAGCGCGAGCTCCCGCCTCCGGCGCCGATTTCCCGCGCTCCCGCACCGCAACGCCCGCCCGACGCACGCGCCGACCTCGTGCGACCCCGCCCGACGCCCCGAATCCCGGTACGAGTCGGTACCGATTTTTACCGATCCCGCCGCCTATATAAACGCCTCCAGACTCCGTAGGTTTTTTCCCTCGATCCCAGAACTGCCGCCGCCAATTCCACGGTAAAAAGGCCCTAGCCGCCGGAACCAGAGACCAGAGGGCCGCGCCCAGGGATGAAAAAGAAGAAAAAGGAGGGGAAGAAGAGGAGGAAAAAGAGGAGGGCGCCGCCGTCCGCCGGAGATCGTCGTCGCCATCGCATCGCCGTCGTCGTGCCGCCGGAGGACCTTGCGCATCTACTTCGTCTACGCATCGTCCCCATCCCGCGATCTTTAAAGCCATCGCATCTACGGTAGGATTCGTTTTTCCGATGCGAATTTTAGCGACGTATTAGATCTAATACACGTAAATTGATTTTAGTTGCACCATAATTTTATTCTCAGCAGCATTAATCCACTCTAAAACCCCCGTAAACTCATATGAACACATATGAACTAGTTGCATCTAATTAATAAACAACCATAGTTAATTAATTATTAAACTTTGCATGCATGCATATCATCGCATGTTGACTAATGTGTGTGCATCATGTTGATTTGTATATGTTTCTTGTATGTGTGATCATGAGTAGAGGGAAGTGCTTAAGAGATCGTGTATGAGGATTTTCAGAATCAGGACTTCGAAGCACTTGAGCAACCTATCCGCCGGAGCAAGGCAAGTGTCCTTGAAGCATATTGATCCTATTTTTAAAATAAATGTTTTGTTTGCAAAATGCATGCTTGTGTCAAATTGATGGGAATCCTATGGTAGGAAGTTTACTAGATTTGTTTAACCACCCTTGTCACCTGGAATATATGGTAGAGAGTCGGGAAGGGTTTTTACCTTTTTGCTTCGCTTAATTAATTGGGATGGCAAACAACACTACACATTTAATTATGCATCAATGATATTCTGGTTAATGTGAACTGGTCAATACGATGGGTGATCTAAGCAAGCCTGGTATGCGGATGGGTTGAATGTTATGGTGGTTTGCTTGCTTTAGATCTAAGGACCGGTTCATGCGAGAATAGGCCAGGACTACAGTGCCACCACGAGGCCAAGTATGGGTGCGGCGTAGCTGATTAATTAGGGCTTTGCTAGTGCTGTTTGGACCATTGTGGATGCTCGGGGAAGGGGTAGTCGGATTGAGTTTGTTGAGGATTGGTGGGACTACCTTGGGATCCGAATGGCTCAAGAGGGGGCCCTTGGTCGAAGATGTGCTCAGTTGGAGGCATTGCCACCGGTGAAACCTCAGTGGGGTCTAAATAGGCTAGTAATCCCTTTGTAAAGGCTATTTTGTGATCTCTTGGCCATACACCAAAGGAAGTGTAATTGGCATAAGGGAGGTTCTTTAGTCGCTGACGGGTGATGAAATCACAAACACGTGGGTAAAGTGGTACAAACTCTGTAGAGTCTTCTAAAACTATCATCATAGCCGTGCTCCCGGTTATGAGCGCCTGGATGACCTACATGATTAGAGGGAAATTGGGATTTGGGATGGTTATGGTTTGATAATTGTTATGGTCTGGTAATGGATATGGTTGATATTATGATTATGGTTATGGTTTATGACATTTATTATGGTTATTGGTAATGGTGAATTATGGACTGGTATTATTTTGGTTACATGGTTTATGATGGGTTTACTTCACATACATATAATATATCGCTTTTCAAATGTTTTAATATACTTTTCAGCACTTAGCCATTATTATTGTCGTCATTTGAATCAGCCACTTGTCATACTTTCCACACTTGCTGAGTACGACATGTACTCACTCTTGCAATCCCCCCCAACAGTTGCAGGGCAGGATTGTGAGTTTAAATGGCGATAATGCAGAGTTCTAGGCCGTGTCTACCGTCAGCTTTGCCTGTGGTGTTAATTGGAGCTGCGCATATATACCCTATTGCCTATGCTTAGTTTGCTTAGTTGCTTAATTAGTTTATTTCCGCTGCATTAGTTGAACTTGTCATTAATATCTATTAGAGCTTGTATTTGACGATATAATGAATTATGTAATAAGAGTACTTATTTAATAATTTGAGTTGTGGTAATTATCTGTTTATCATTTGTGAATCACTCGTGTATGTGTGTTGAACATCCTGGGCACACATATGCGTTAGCTTGGTTCATTTTCGGAATCTGGCGTCACATCGGGGCACGTGGCAGCTCCGGAGCCCTTCTGGGCATGCAACAGCTCCGGGTTCCTTCACCACATCTGGCAGCTCCAGAGCCCTCCGGGGTATGTGGTAGCTCCGGAGCCCTTCTCTGCGGGAGACGTTCGACCTGGTGCTTCGAGCCGCGTGGTTGCACTGAACCTCGCCCTATAGTAGGATGAGGTCCTGTTCAAACACAAGGGACCCTGGGAGCCCATCCATCCAGAGGAGCCGGGTCCCATCTTTGTGGTCCACGTGGCAGCGCCGGATCCCGCTCTTGAGGAAGTCTGGGGTTCAGCACCCTCTGGACACGTGGCGCCACCGATCGCACCTTGGTACTTTCGACTTGTGTGCGAGGGTACCCCGTTCGCGGGGTACCGACAGTGGACCCTGGGTCCACCTTGGGGGGAGGTGATTGTAAAACCCCACTTTTATGGCATGTTAAGTTCATATGGGTTTTGTGATCAACTATTTTGGATCTCCAATATAATGGTACACATGAACTATGCCATCCAAAACTTATCTTGCACTCTTTGTTAGATTCTTTTATCATGGGTATTAGACTTCACCATGAATCCAAATTATATTCTATTCACCTTTTAAGAATAAGAATTTTTGGATAAGGATTAGTAAGCAATGCACAATGAAGCCCTAATAAGCTCTAAACCAAATATTCAAATTAAGGGCTCTAAATTTTTCCATGAGCTCCTAAATTCCTCAATAGCATGCTTACAAAGTTTCAAGATTTTGGAAACTCATCTACTATTTTTATTGAGGTGCTTAGCAAATTTAAATCAAATTCAAATCTGAATTTTAAATTCTTCTCCAACTTCTTTAAACATAAGAATTGAATTCACCATTGTGTTCAGAATAATTCATTTGCCATCTCCACAAAATTTCATGATTTTTGGAGTTGATCTTCTATTTTTAAATGAATTAGTAACTGAGCTGTGGGGAGAATCACTGGACAGTGGGCCCCACATGTCAGCTCCCCTTTTAAACGGATCAGCTCAACCCCGACACCTCTGCACCGCCGCGCCCCCGCTCGACACCGCGCGCGCATGCAGCTCCAGCGAGCTGCCTGCCTGCTCGCCGCGGCTCTATAAAAGGCCGGCCGAAGCCCCTTTAATCCTCATCCCCGGTCACAGCTCCACTGCCTCGCCATTTTTCTTCCGCCGCGCGCCATCGCCGCCGCTCGCCACTGCTCCGCGGGTGCCGCCGTTCCACGCCGTTTCAAGCCTAGCTCCAAAGAGCAAAAAGGTGCGCCTGATCAAACTCTAGCTCATGGTACAAACCGTTTCCATTATCGTTGAAGCCTGAGCCAGATATTGATCGTTTCCTCTACGGCCGAGGGTAGATAGCTAGCTATGATTTCATGTCAAATTCCTTTTCGACAAGCAATCATCCTTTGCAATTACTTAGAGATAGTTTCTATAGGCCCTAGCGATCCTGTCTGATCAAAAACCTTTAAGGATCATCAAGCAACGGCTCTGAATTTCGAGTTTTGCTCGCCGCCGGTGAGAAAACCTCGGTTCACCGTCGAACTCATGATTCCCGGCAACTCACTCCCCTTCTGCGCCCATATCCTTGAACTCCATCATCCCAGAAAGGTTTTGGAGCAATTCCCAAGTGATTTGAGCTACTCTTTAGAGAGTTCTATGATGCCCGAGCACTCATCGCCGCCACCGCCGTCGCACGACCTTTTCCGGCAAGTTTCAAGACCCATTGACCTCACCACCGTGCTCAGCGACCCCAAAAACCCCCAGGCGGCAAGTTTCCGCGATTCTGGTGCGTTGGATTGGCCGGCGGCGAGGCTCGCCGGAGAGCACCGCCGCGGGAACCCCGCGCGCCGCCCGCGTCGGGAGGTAGAAGACGACGCGGCGGGTCCCGCGTGTCAGCGGCGGTAAATCCCGTCGGATCAGGTGTGGCCACGGGATTTGCTGTGGCTACGCGGTGGGAATCTGTGGCCCCCGTGTGGTTTAAATGCTATTGGTTCATTTTAAAACAGTGGGGCCCACGAGTTAAATCAAATTAGGAAATTATTCCAGAATAGGCTCCAACTTAGAAAATCCATAACTTTCTGTAGGATACTCCAAAATTCTTCAAACAAATTTTGTTCGAAAGATCTCGAGCTCTAGTTTCTGTCAATACCAATTAGGTTCTGTGAAACTCAGAGTTAAATTCTGTAGAAAATAATCTTTCCTAATGCAAATGAAATTTTTCCAGACAAGATATCCACAGGAAAAATCCCCAAAATTCACATAAAGTTTATTGTCCTATTCTTGATTATCAGGCAAAATTTGGGAGCCATAGCACCTGTTTAACTCTCTGTATAATTCAATTTCCTTTTTCAGTTGTTGAATTTTCACAGCTACTAGGTTGCTTTATTAGGTCCCAAAATTTTACAGGGTCTTCCTTTAGTCATTCCCTAGCTCCTGTTAAAGTCTTGGATTTAATTAACCTACTATACTAGTCCTAAATCAGTTACAAACTAAATATTGGTTTAATGTCTAGAAACTCAATCATAAAGTAAATCCAGAAATTCCTACCGAATTAGAAATACAATAACTCCTTCCCCACAGCTTAGAAAATTATGAAACAAATTTTGCTAAGACCAGAACCACTCCCTCCATCTTGATTATCAACTGTTAGCTAGGTTCAAGCTACAGTTTCCTCTCGGAAATTTTTGGAAGTTGATTTGCTTGCCATACTTTCGGAGACCACAATCTGCTATGATCATCTCCTGTTCTTTGCAAGAGCTTTGATCATATTCCCTAGTATCTACCATCGAAGTTCCAGAGCCAATTAAGGTCCCTGTCATATAGTGATCACCATGAATTAATTTATGGTCTTAAACTAAATAAATTTCAAAGTCATTTATATATCCATCTTATCTGCATATCGTATAGTGACCGAAGTCGAGGAGAAGCCAGAAGCCTTGGAAGAGAACCTTCCAATTTTTAACTCAGAACCTGACCTGCAACAAGGCAAGCCCCGGTTTGCATTTAAGTCGTTTATGAGCTTTTGCTTTATCACTATGATAAATAGTATATGAATTGTGCATTACGTTTAGGGTGTATGATACTCCACTTGCATGACCAAAAATCCCAGGGGTTTGTTTGGCACGAGTTACAGTTTGACCTGTAGTAACTGCTTTGCTAATGCATAGGAAATCCGATAGAAGTCGAGTAGTTGGAATCTACTCGCGAGAGATGTATCTCACAGGATTGGTTGAAAAGAAAATGGTTTAATATAATGAAATTGAGACCGGGCAGGGATTGGATAGGAAGCGGCGAGAATTGAGTCTCGGTCGCATAGCCCTGCCTGTGTCGATTAAGGCCCGTCCGTATGCAGCCCCTTCGGACAAGCTTGAATTGTACCGGCAATATAATGGACATATGGAATCCAATAAACTGATGTAACTTGATAACTGGGGTGTTGAGACCCATTAACTCACCATCGATAGGGGTGGGTTGAGGACAGTAAGGTGTAAATCGGTCGGCAGACACATGAGGTGTTCTGTGCGGAGACCTTCTGTTTGCGGAGGTGAGACGGGCTCAGCCTTTGAGTTTATTGTGAAAGGTGGCCATATACGCCTAGTACTGAAGTGTTATGTAGGTCCAGGTGTACTCGCTGACACTTCCGAACGACGTATGTGTCGTGTTGTCCGGGTGTGTCTTGATTGCAATCACTGTCCCTCGCAGTAATAGAGTACCACTTGTCTGTCGCAGTCGCGACGTAGTAAATACTAAAGAAGTCAGGAAAGTCATATGATATTGAATTATAATTACTTTGCAACTTTGTTTGATTTAGAAATAGTATAACTAAAGATTTACAATTTCCCCATACTTTAGCTGTAATAGCATTATGTTCTTTGGGCATGTCATATCATCGGTAAAACGTTTCTTGTTTGATTGTGGAGCCCATGATGTGCCGTGCTCAGAGAATGTCATTTGCTACCTAAAACTTGGTTATAAGGATCCACTTGTAGGTGAGTTATTTATGCTATTCCTTACCTATGTTTAGTGTCCCCGTGCATCTGTCTAGTGAGACGGTTAAGTCTTGCTGAGCCTTAAGCTCACGTTTGCAGTTAACGAGTTTTTGCAGGTTACCCTTTTGAGGATGGGTTTGACGATGAGGCAACACCCCCTCCAGGGTGTACAGCCGAGTGGGAACCCTGCACGCCGCCATAGTTTGAGTGTTGCTAGTGCAAAGTATCCCTGGCATGGAAAACTTTGCTTTTTGCATAGCTAGTGCTGAGAGCGTAGCTATGGTATGTATATATTTCTTTACATCCGCTAGTATTGTGAAAACTTCCGCTGTGTATTAAATAAAAGACGTGGTCTTGTACTTTATTCTGGTTCTATTCTTGTAAACTGTTGGGTGTCGCATCGCACGACACCACCCAATGAGATCCTCGGATGTGTGGATTCCGGTCCCCACAGACATGGTATCAGAGCTTCGTTGGGAACAGTGTACCGGAAAAGAACATATTTTCAAAAATTAGGAACTTGAGTGAGGAATTAGTTATATGCCGTTATAAGGAGTATTATTAGTATAAGATATAAAGGTGGTAAACTAACTATGTGTTATTATATTCTGTAACGACGCTCCGACATCCGGTAAGAGGTAAGGTACGCCACCGAGAGCGGATCAATCTCGGTAAACTCAGCATACGAGAGGTGGTATGTGAAATTTCCGTGGCTTGGCACGGAAAGTCAATATGAGTCTTTGAAACTTTCCATGTTTCTAAAGAACATATGACACGCGGTACCCCAGCGTGACACAAAGTTAGAGGAAAACCCCGTCGGGTGGTATGTAACCCGATAGTGTGTTCTCATATCTGTGAGAACATGCGAACACGTATGCCCGAGCGTGTATAAGCCGGATCGTACGGGAGTCTTTGCTGTACAGACGTATTTACAGCCATGTACCTCGAGACATGGCCTTGCTCGAGGACGACTCACACCAGAGTCGTATGCATTTACTTTTAGTTAATATTATTGTGACTGCCTGCCGTGTTTCCCCGTGCCGCCCTTGAGGTGCGAAGGTGTGAAAGGGGATTGTTTGTCTTCTGCAGGTAATCTAACTCCGGTAGCAACCCGTGTAGAAGCCGTTTGCGAGGGAACGATATAGGAACCACCTATAGACGTAACCGGATGTACCGGATAGAATTTCCTTTCGTGAGGCACGTAGCACCGTCAGTATCAAACATGATACTAGACCCTCCCCACCGACAGAATGGTTGCATTGTGTTTTGAGAAAGTCCGACTATCAGATACTGATAATTTCGGGCTCGACTTGATAAGGTGGATAGAACCAAGATTCTTGTTTTCTGGTAGAAGTAGCTCAACTTCGCCAGGTTGTAATCTTGGTTAGCAATTAGATATCATAAGAGTATCCTACATGGATGGAGAGCTCGTGAAGGTCTCTCCAACTTTTCCGTTGACCATAAAGACAGAAAAGCTTGTTAATCTGTTGAAAACTGGGGTTTACTGTAATTACTCCATATGAACCCACCTTTGTACCGTTTCTGTATTCTTGCCATAACTCACTGTAGAAAAATCCTCTACCTTATTGGGATATATGTTTGAGAAGGGTAGGTGGAGATTCACGAGTTTGTTTTGGGGAGTCCTTCCTGATTTTAATTGGAGTTTAACCGAATTGGGAAGTCAACACAGTAAACTGCATGACTGCTGATGCAAACCAGTCAGCTTTACTGTTGAGTTTGGATAATTATAACCCCTAATCCAGAACAGTGATATGGTTACGCATATACATTTCTGGAAAGCTTAGGAAGTCGTCTATCAACTTTATTTATCACTCCTGACCTGAATCTAGGTGTAGCTATGCCTAATTCCATTTGTCGCAAATTTGGTTCCTGCAGTCCAGAACTTGGGACAGTTTGCACATAATTGTGAATTGATGCATAATACCTTCATGACAAGGTTGTCGTGGGGGAACTTCTTTAGTTCTGGATCGTTAACACGATGTTACTCAATGTTTATTTTGACACTACCTCAATATCTTATCATGATGAACCTGTATAGAATGTGGAGATAAGCCCATATACAGGGGAGGTTCTGTCAAAATTTTCAGAACCCTTGAGTCAACTTAAAACTGGTATAGATTGTTCATACTAGTTCAACAGTGGCTGTATGGGTACAATCTGGAAAGGTTTTGAAGTGTACTACAATTTTTGTATTCAACATAAAGTTTAGTTCTGACTTCTTCTGTATGAAACTTACGGGTTACTGCAGATAGGTCAGATAAACCAGAACTGTACTCATTTCCAGATTGCAGCTTTGACTGAACCAATTGATTATGGATATTTCTTTTTGTCCCACATCACCAGTGATTGGGTCGAATACTTAAACGGTGTATTGACATTGGGGTATATTTGTCCACAGATGGCAGCACCAAGAATTCAGTTGCCTAATGGATGGGTGTTCTCAACATGCACCGGGCACGCCGGTTTTCCGGACGTGTTTGCACGGTTGCTCGGCCAGTTTGGCTATTTGGTGTTACCTAGCTATTGGGGGAAGAAGTTCCAGGAGGGCGGTATGTGGAGTTGCACCATCTACGTCGATGTGCCTGCCGGTCCACCGCATCTCGGATGGGCTCCATACTCCATCAAGATCAAAGGATTGATATTAGAAGAAACATGGAGCTACGCCGCAAGTGTTGCCATAGGGAGGTTTTGCAAACTCCATTACCGTCATCTGGTGGGTACTCCGTATGAGCTCTTCCCAGTCAACGGCAGGGCTTCTGAAGCCTGGGCAACCCGCTTGCTTGCGGAGGTGGGAGAGCATGGCGAAACATCCGCAACGGCCTTAGCGATGTATGCAGCAGCCTCACATCGCGAGAAGGGTAATCAAAGGACATGCATAAAAGAATTGACAAATAATCTGAAGCAAGCCATGAAGCGAGCAAACCACTTTGAGTGGGCAAATGACGGACTTAGGGATATGATGGCTCCTCTTAATCATCGTTTGAACCTTAGGGAGAATCAATGGCATGACGCTGTTATGGATTTGGCCGCGTCTCGCCAGGAGACTCTAGAGAGAGATATTGATCTGGAGGCAAGCCTACTTTATGGGCACCAACGGGACACACAGTTGAACGTGGTGACTGCAGACAGGGATCAGTCCAGAGTAGAGGCTCAGAGCTGGAAGACCAGCTGTGAACAGGCTCAGCAAGAGAATGAGGCCTGGGGGATGTTTATGATACAGACAGATTGGCAAGCTATGGCTGCCAAGAGGACGTTGATGTTGAACGATGTATCAACTTCTACTCCAGCACCCGTATCAGAGGTGCCTAGCCCTGAAGATGAAGAAGAAGAAGAAGACCCAGAGGAACTTGAATACGTCGAGTAGAGCGTATTGAAGTTAGATGTGGTAGCACTTCCGCCAACACCGGGCGGCGTATAGTTAAATGGTTGCTAGTGTTTCTCTTTTGTGACCATGTTTGTGTCATATTATGAGTAATGGTTGTGGTGTCTAGCTAATGAGATGAGTATGACATGTCAGGAAGGCCAAGTATGGTAGAGATGTATTTCCATAAAGGGAATCCATCATTTTGGGTTTACTACTGTAAACTTGGTCTTGAGATGATATATTTTGTATAAAGTTTGTGCTTTATCAATATATGTAAATGTTATGCTTCGTCTATTATTGTCTACCGCATTTCTAAGAGAGGATGAACTTGAGGCAATGGGACTTACCGTGTTATTCATTATATTGCAGTATGGTGCGTACTCGTACAGCCTCAGAGGTGGGAGGATCTAGTGGAGGACAGGGGGATGACACACCATGTAACACCCTCATTTTCATGCATCATGCCCTACATGCACTCATATACATGTTTAACATTAGCCCACAACAAGAGGAACGAGTTTAAAATCGATTCGGAGCATTTAAAATTGATTTGGAGCAAAACCGCACTTAAAACGCAGGAAAGTGCGGACTAGTCCGATTTTACTGAGGACTAGTCCGATTTCTCTCTGACTAAAAACGGACTTGTCCGTTTTTGCTGCGGACTAGTCCGATTTTGGCTCTGGAAACTTACGGACTTGTCCGATTTTGTGCGGACTAGTCCGATATTCCATGAATCCTTGAAAATTTGCTAAGTCCCTGGACTTTTCCGGACTAGTCCGGTGTTCCAGCGGACTTGTCCGTTTTCCTTTCTGACTAAGATCGGACTTGTCCGATTTTTGGCCAGACTTGTCCGATTTTCTCTCTGGACGACTTCGGACTAGTCCGGTCCTGTCCGGACTTGTCCGATATTTCGTGACTCCGAGATTGACCTTTTGTTTTACGACTTGTTTCTTGGATTCCACGTCAAGTGGGCCTAGGGACGTCATGCCCAACTCTTTTAGAGCCCATGTGGGACTCTAAACCGGCCTCTACTCATCCCAAACCTCGAAATCCATCTAACCCTAGCCTCCACCTCTATATAAACAACCCCACCCCTTGGTTTGACATCTATTTGCCACTTCTTCCACCCACCCAAACCCTAGTTCGTGGGGAGCCACCATCAAGGAGGGAGGAGAAGATCCCAAACAAGAAGAAGAAGAGGAGGAAACGAAGGAGGATCAAGATCTCCAACAAGTTTCGTCCTTCACCACCAATTCATCCCCAAGTTCATCACCAACCCTAGATCATCAAGATCCAAGTGTTACCTCCAAGTTTCTTGGTTCATTGGAGTTCTAGACACCTGGTATACCTTCTATTCAACCCCTAATCTCCGAATTTACGTCGATCTAGAAAACCCTAATCCGCTGATCTCGCAGAGTGCGGACTTGTCCGGTCCCAAGCGGACTAGTCCGATCTTTCTGGTTAAATTGTGTTGAATTAATTCTAAAATTTGATCTAATCGAATCCAAACCTGTATAAACTTGTTAAAATCTATTAGAACTAGTTAGTGATCATTAAAAGCAATCTAGTAACAAGTTCTACCTTGCATTGCATCAATCATGCATGTCATGACATATTGAGTAATATTTGTGCACTCTTTGATTGTGTTTCTTGTTTTGTATGTTTATTGTGTGGATTAGACGGATTTGCGCTAGAGAGTGCCACGGAGGATCTACAACATCAAGAGTTTGAAGGCTTTGACCCTAATCAACAGCAAGAGCAAGGCAAGTGTCCTTGAAGCATATTGATCCTGTTTTAAAATAAATGTTTTGTTTGCAAAACTGCATGCTTGTGTCAAATTGATGGGAATCCTATGGTAGGAAGTTTACTAGACTTGTTAAACCACCCTTGTCACCTGGAAATTATGGTAGAGAGTCGGGAAGGGTTTTTACCTTTTTGCTTCGCTTAATCAACTGGGATGGGAAACAACTGTATCACTCAATTTATTTATGCATGGATGAGATTATGGTTAACATGAACTAGTTAAATATGGTATGGTAATGGGTGATCTAAGCAAGCCTGGTATGTGGATGGGTTGGATGTTACGGTGGTTTGCTTGCTTTAGATCTAAGGACCGGTTCATGCGAGAATAAGCCAGGACTACAGTGCCACCACGAGGCCAAGTTATGGGTGCGGCGTAGCTGATTAATTAGGGCTTTGCTAGTGCTGTTTGGACCATTGTGGATGCTCGGGGAAGGGGTAGTCGGATTGGGTTTGTTGGTGATTGGTGGGACTACCCTGGGATCCGAATGGCTCAAGAGGGGGCCCTTGGTTGAAGATGTGCTCAGTTGGAGGCATCGCCACCGGTGAAACCTCAGTGGGGTCTAAATAGGCTAGTAATCCCTTTGTAAGGGCTATTTTGTGATCTCTTGGCCACACACCAACGGAAGTGTGTAATGTGACCGACGGGTCATGGGCATAAGGGAGGTTCTTAGTCGCCGAAGGGTGATGAAATCACGAACACGTGGGTAAAGAGGTACAAACTCTGCAGAGTTAATTAAAACTATCATGATAGCCGTGCTCCCGGTTATGAGCACCTGGACAACTTCCATGATTAGAGGGAAATTGGAATTTGGGATGGTCATGGTTTGATAATGGTTATGGATGGTTATGGATTAATCTCTGGTAATGAATATGGTTATTGGCAATGGTGAAATCTGGAATTTTTTTTTGATGATGGTAATGAATTCAGATTTGGTATTATGATATCATTTATGATTATGATGGGTTTACTTCACATACATAAGATATATTGCTTTTCAAATGTTTTACCGTACTTTTCAGCACTTTACCATTATTATTGTCGTCATTTGAATCAGCCACATGTCATACTTTCCACACTTGCTGAGTACGACATGTACTCACTCTTGCAATTCCCCACCCCAACAGTTGCAGGTCAGGACTGGGATTTTAATGGCGATAATGCGGAGTTCTAGGCCGTGTCTACCGTCAGCTTTGCCTGTGGTGTTGATTGGAGCTGCGCATATACATACCCTGTCGCTTATGCTGCATAGTTGCTTAGTTTGCTTAGTTGTTTAATTAGTTTATTTCCGCTGCATTAGTTGAACTTGTCATTAATATTCATTAGAGCTTGTATTCGAGGATTTAATGAATTGTGTAATAAGAATACTTATTTAATAATTTGAGCTGTGGTAATTTTCTGTATATCCTTTTGTGATTTCACTCGTGTATGTGTGGTGAACATCCTGGGCACACATATGCGTTAGCTTGGTTCATTTTCGGAACCGGGCGTCACAGATTGGTATCAGAGCCACAGGTTGACCGTAGGATGCAGCCTAGATAGAATGGACACTTTAGAGCACATAGGAGCACTCAGGAATCGATGTATTTTTGCTTGGAGTGCTGTTTGCTATATATATTGCTTGCTTGTGTGCTTAATAGAGGATTTTGGGATGCTTTAGCATTGCCATGTCCACCTAGGCTAGTGTAGCCAGTTGTTTAGTTTCATATCCCTTGATGCATATAGTTGGGGCGTTTTCTAATTCTTACCTACTGCTTTTCTTCAGATGGTGAGGACTCGCAACCAGAGGGATGGCAATGATGAAGAGGAGAACAATGGAGTGCCTCAAAACGACAATGGACAAGGACCGGCTCAGGGAGCTATCAACATCGAGCAGCTATTGGCCATGCAAAACCAGCTCATGCAGACCATGATACAGACTATGGGACAGCTGCAGGCTGGCAATATCAACAATCAGCCCCACATGCCTCCACCGCCACCCCCACCTCCTCATAACCGATTGGGAGAGTTTATGAGGACTAGGCCGCCAACCTTTGCTCAAGCTGCTGACCCTATGGACGCTGATGATTGGCTCAAGTCCGTGGAGAAGAAGCTAGCCATTGTCCAATGCAGTGACCGGGAGAAGGTGCTATTTGCTTCTCATCAACTCGTTGGAGCAGCTGCAGATTGGTGGGATTCTTATTGCAGTGCTCATGAGAACCAAGAGAGAATTACCTGGGCGGAATTCAAGGAGAGTTTCCGTTCTCATTATGTGCCGGAAGGTGTTATGCTCTTGAAGAGGCAAGAATTTGAGAACTTGAGACAAGGAAAATCAAGCGTGAGTGAATATCTCAATAAGTTCACTCAACTCTCAAGATATGCGCCTGAGGATGTTAGCCGGGACAGCCGGAAGCAATACCTGTTCATGAGGGGATTGAACAATACGATGCAAGTGCAATTGCTCAACTGTGATTATGTCAATTTTCAGAAGCTTGTGGACAAGGCAATTGTGGTTGAGAACAAGATCCGTGAGATGGAGCAAGAAATCAAGAGGAAGGCGCCATATCAAGGACAGCAACAAGGAAGTAATGTGCGCCCTCGCTTTGCGCCGCCCAATGCGCCTCATTACAGCTCCTCTATTCCTGCTCAGCGCCCTGGTTATGCACCGCGCACAACTCAGTTTGTGCAGCAGCGCCCTGTCATGCAAGCACCTAGGCCTCCGATGCCTTATGCACCTCGTGCTGATTTTCCTGGAGCCAATGTTCAAAACCAAGCTCGTCCCAATAATTCTGGTGGAGTTAAGAAGTGTTATACTTGTGGAGAAGCTGGACACTTTGCGAATCAATGTCCTAAGTCGGGCCTTGGTCAAGGAAGCAATGCATCGAGGCAAAACCCAAGACCTAATGGAGGACAGCCACAAGGAAGCCGTGGACAGCAGAATTTTGCTCGTGGCAACGTGAACCATGTCTCTACGGAGGATGCTCAACAAGCGGATGATGTGGTCATTGGTATGTTTCTCGCTAACTCCAACCCCGCGACTATGTTATTTGATTCTGGAGCATCGCATTCATTCATTGCATCGAAGTATGTTGCCAAGTATAGTTTGCCTATCTCTCATATGAAGTTTACTCTGTTGGTTAAGTCTCCTGGAGGAGAGATGAGGACAAATATAGTATGTCCAAAAGTAAGCCTTAGAATAAGGGGGGTAGACTTCTCCGCCAACCTCATTGTTTTAGATTCTCAAGGGTTGGATATTATACTTGGTATGGACTGGTTGAGGAAGCACAATGGGGTTATTGAATGTGCCACAAAGACAGTGAAGTTGACCAATGAGGAAGGGATAACTGTAGAATTTGAAGCATCTCAAACCGCACCGAAGCAATTGGAATTGAATCATATAGACGGTGTCGCAATTGAGGAGATTCCGGTGGTGTGTGAATTTTTGGATGTTTTTCCGGATGAGTTGCCAGGTATGCCACCCGATCGAGACATTGAGTTTGTTATTGATTTAATACCTGGAACTGCACCTATAGCTAAGAGGCCGTATAGGATGCCTCCTATGGAATTAGCGGAGCTCAAGAAACAAATTCAAGAGCAATTAGAGAAGGGTTTTATTCGCCCAAGCTCTTCACCTTGGGGAGCGCCCGTTCTATTTGTGGACAAGAAGGACGGATCCCAAAGGATGTGCGTGGATTACCGAGCTCTCAACGAGGTAACAATCAAGAACAAGTACACCTTGCCACGCATAGAAGACTTGTTTGATCAGATGAAGGGTGCTTGTGTCTTCTCTAAGATTGACTTGAGGTCGGGATACTTTCAAATGAAGATTAGACCATCGGACATACCCAAGACAGCTTTTAGGACACGGTATGGATCTTATGAGTACACCGTGATGTCTTTTGGATTGACAAATGCACCTGCCTACTTTATGTACCTCATGAATAAGGTCTTCATGGAGTACTTAGATAAGTTCGTTGTGGTGTTTATTGATGATATTATGATCTACTCGAAGGATGAGAAGGAACATGAGGAACACTTGAGGCTTACGCTGCAGAAATTGAGGGAGCATCGGTTGTATGCCAAGTTCAACAAGTGCCAGTTTTGGTTGAAAGAGGTGCCATTTTTGGGTCATATAATCTCAGGAGGAGGAGTATCGGTTGACCCCGGAAAAGTGAGAGACGTGTTGAAGTGGGAACCACCGCAAAACGTCAAAGAAATAAGGAGTTTTCTTGGGATGGCTGGATATTACCGTCGGTTTATCAAGGATTTTTCTAAGATAGCCAAGCCTATGACGGAGTTGCTAACGAAGGGAAAGGCATTCCAATGGACTCATGCTTGTCAAGAGAGTTTTGAGGAGTTGAAGAAGCGGTTGACAACAGCCCCAGTTTTGGTATTGCCGGATGTAAGCAAGAGTTTTGACATTTATTGCGATGCATCAAGACAAGGGCTTGGATGTGTATTGATGCAAGAAGGTCAAGTGGTCGCCTATGCGTCAAGACAATTGAAGAAACATGAGCAGAATTACCCCACGCATGATTTAGAACTTGCAGCCGTGGTACATGCATTGAAGGTTTGGAGACACTATATTCTTGGACATAGGTGTGAAATTTATACGGATCATAAGAGTTTGAAGTATATTTTCACACAAACGGATCTGAACTTGAGGCAACGAAGATGGTTAGAGCTCATCAAAGATTATGATTTGGGGATCAACTATCATCCGGGAAAAGCCAACGTAGTGGCCGATGCTTTGAGTAGGAAAGGAGTAAGTCATCAACTTACCGTTCAAGAGTTACCGTTCGAGTTATGTAAGGAGTTTGAAAGGTTGAACCTCGGGTTTGTAAATGAGATGGAGATGATGGAGTTAAATCCAACCTTAGAGCAAGAAATTCGAGAAGCACAAACCACGGATGAGGATATCAAGGAAATCAAGGAAAGGATCGAAGAAGGGAGAGAATTCAGATTTGACGAGGATGAACATGGTACCTTATGGCTTGGAAAGAGAATCGTTGTGCCTAATGTAAAGCATATTCGGGAGACAATATTAAAGGAGGCACATGACTCGCCATACTCAATTCACCCTGGTTGTACGAAGATGTACAAGGATTTGAAGACTTGTTATTGGTGGGATAGCATGAAAAAGGACATAGCTGAATATGTAGCATTATGTGATGTGTGCCAACGAGTCAAGGCGGAACATCAAAGGCCAGCCGGATTATTGCAACCGTTGAAGATTCCGGAATGGAAGTGGGAAGAAATTGGTATGGACTTCATAGTTGGGTTACCCCGTACTCAGTCCGGGTATGACTCAATTTGGGTAATTGTGGATCGTTTAACCAAGTCAGCTCATTTTGTCCCTGTGAAGACCAAGTATACAGCTGCACGATTGGCCGAAATTTACATGGAGCATATTGTGTGTCGACATGGAGTCCCTAAGAAGATAGTCTCGGATAGAGGTTCTCAATTTACCTCCAGATTTTGGCAAAAATTGCATGAAGCTTTGGGAACGAGGTTGAATTTTAGTTCAGCATATCATCCTCAAACGGATGGACAAACCGAGAGGACCAATCAGATTTTGGAGGACATGTTAAGAGCTTGTGCTTTAAAGCATGGGAAAAGTTGGGACAAAAGCTTGCCATACGCGGAATTTTCATACAACAATAGTTACCAAGCAAGCTTGAAAATGTCGCCATATGAAGCGCTTTATGGGAGGAAGTGTAGGACACCTTTATTCTGGAATGAGGCAGGAGAAACTCAAGTATTTGGTCCGGACGTGTTGCAAGAAGCCGAAAAGCAAGTCCAAATAATTCGTGGAAACTTGAGGGCTGCCCAATCAAGGCAAAAAGGCTATGCGGATAATAGGAGAAGGAAATTAGCCTTTGAAATAGGAGATTTTGTTTACCTCAAGGTGTCACCAATGAGAGGTCATAAGAGGTTTAACATAAGGGGTAAGCTCGCACCTCGTTATATTGGACCATTCAAGATTTTGGACAAAAGAGGAGAAGTAGCATATAAGTTGGAGATGCCAGCTCATCTTTCAGACGTACATGATGTGTTTCACGTTTCCCAGCTCAAGAAGTGCTTGAGGGTACCGGAAGATCAAGTGCCAATGGAAGAATTGGAACTAGAGGAAGATTTGACGTATGCCGAGCAACCGGTCAAGATCTTGGAAACCAAGGAGAGAGTCACAAGGAACAAGGTGATTCGATGGTGTAAAGTCCAATGGAAGCACCATACAGAAAAAGAAGCAACTTGGGAGCTAGAAGACGATCTCAAGAAGGAATTTCCCCATCTCTTCTCTTCCGCGTCGAATCTCGAGGGCGAGATTCATTTTAAGGGGGGTAGGTTTGTAACACCCTCATTTTCATGCATCATGCCCTACATGCACTCATATACATGTTTAACATTAGCCCACAACAAGAGGAACGAGTTTAAAATCGATTCGGAGCATTTAAAATTGATTTGGAGCAAAACCGCACTTAAAACGCAGGAAAGTGCGGACTAGTCCGATTTTACTGAGGACTAGTCCGATTTCTCTCTGACTAAAAACGGACTTGTCCGTTTTTGCTGCGGACTAGTCCGATTTTGGCTCTGGAAACTTACGGACTTGTCCGATTTTGTGCGGACTAGTCCGATATTCCATGAATCCTTGAAAATTTGCTAAGTCCCTGGACTTTTCCGGACTAGTCCGGTGTTCCAGCGGACTTGTCCGTTTTCCTTTCTGACTAAGATCGGACTTGTCCGATTTTTGGCCAGACTTGTCCGATTTTCTCTCTGGACGACTTCGGACTAGTCCGGTCCTGTCCGGACTTGTCCGATATTTCGTGACTCCGAGATTGACCTTTTGTTTTACGACTTGTTTCTTGGATTCCACGTCAAGTGGGCCTAGGGACGTCATGCCCAACTCTTTTAGAGCCCATGTGGGACTCTAAACCGGCCTCTACTCATCCCAAACCTCGAAATCCATCTAACCCTAGCCTCCACCTCTATATAAACAACCCCACCCCTTGGTTTGACATCTATTTGCCACTTCTTCCACCCACCCAAACCCTAGTTCGTGGGGAGCCACCATCAAGGAGGGAGGAGAAGATCCCAAACAAGAAGAAGAAGAGGAGGAAACGAAGGAGGATCAAGATCTCCACCAAGTTTCGTCCTTCACCACCAATTCATCCCCAAGTTCATCACCAACCCTAGATCATCAAGATCCAAGTGTTACCTCCAAGTTTCTTGGTTCATTGGAGTTCTAGACACCTGGTATACCTTCTATTCTCTTTTCCTTACGAGAATTCAACCCCTAATCTCCGAATTTACGTCGATCTAGAAAACCCTAATCCGCTGATCTCGCAGAGTGCGGACTTGTCCGGTCCCAAGCGGACTAGTCCGATCTTTCTGGTTAAATTGTGTTGAATTAATTCTAAAATTTGATCTAATCGAATCCAAACCTGTATAAACTTGTTAAAATCTATTAGAACTAGTTAGTGATCATTAAAAGCAATCTAGTAACAAGTTCTACCTTGCATTGCATCAATCATGCATGTCATGACATATTGAGTAATATTTGTGCACTCTTTGATTGTGTTTCTTGTTTTGTATGTTTATTGTGTGGATTAGACGGATTTGCGCTAGAGAGTGCCACGGAGGATCTACAGCATCAAGAGTTTGAAGGCTTTGACCCTAATCAACAGCAAGAGCAAGGCAAGTGTCCTTGAAGCATATTGATCCTGTTTTAAAATAAATGTTTTGTTTGCAAAACTGCATGCTTGTGTCAAATTGATGGGAATCCTATGGTAGGAAGTTTACTAGACTTGTTAAACCACCCTTGTCACCTGGAAATTATGGTAGAGAGTCGGGAAGGGTTTTTACCTTTTTGCTTCGCTTAATCAACTGGGATGGGAAACAACTGTATCACTCAATTTATTTATGCATGGATGAGATTATGGTTAACATGAACTAGTTAAATATGGTATGGTAATGGGTGATCTAAGCAAGCCTGGTATGTGGATGGGTTGGATGTTACGGTGGTTTGCTTGCTTTAGATCTAAGGACCGGTTCATGCGAGAATAAGCCAGGACTACAGTGCCACCACGAGGCCAAGTTATGGGTGCGGCGTAGCTGATTAATTAGGGCTTTGCTAGTGCTGTTTGGACCATTGTGGATGCTCGGGGAAGGGGTAGTCGGATTGGGTTTGTTGGTGATTGGTGGGACTACCCTGGGATCCGAATGGCTCAAGAGGGGGCCCTTGGTTGAAGATGTGCTCAGTTGGAGGCATCGCCACCGGTGAAACCTCAGTGGGGTCTAAATAGGCTAGTAATCCCTTTGTAAAGGCTATTTTGTGATCTCTTGGCCACACACCAACGGAAGTGTGTAATGTGACCGACGGGTCATGGGCATAAGGGAGGTTCTTAGTCGCCGAAGGGTGATGAAATCACGAACACGTGGGTAAAGAGGTACAAACTCTGCAGAGTTAATTAAAACTATCATGATAGCCGTGCTCCCGGTTATGAGCACCTGGACAACTTCCATGATTAGAGGGAAATTGGAATTTGGGATGGTCATGGTTTGATAATGGTTATGGATGGTTATGGATTAATCTCTGGTAATGAATATGGTTATTGGCAATGGTGAAATCTGGAATTTTTTTTTGATGATGGTAATGAATTCAGATTTGGTATTATGATATCATTTATGATTATGATGGGTTTACTTCACATACATAAGATATATTGCTTTTCAAATGTTTTACCGTACTTTTCAGCACTTTACCATTATTATTGTCGTCATTTGAATCAGCCACATGTCATACTTTCCACACTTGCTGAGTACGACATGTACTCACTCTTGCAATTCCCCACCCCAACAGTTGCAGGTCAGGACTGGGATTTTAATGGCGATAATGCGGAGTTCTAGGCCGTGTCTACCGTCAGCTTTGCCTGTGGTGTTGATTGGAGCTGCGCATATACATACCCTGTCGCTTATGCTGCATAGTTGCTTAGTTTGCTTAGTTGTTTAATTAGTTTATTTCCGCTGCATTAGTTGAACTTGTCATTAATATTCATTAGAGCTTGTATTCGAGGATTTAATGAATTGTGTAATAAGAATACTTATTTAATAATTTGAGCTGTGGTAATTTTCTGTATATCCTTTTGTGATTTCACTCGTGTATGTGTGGTGAACATCCTGGGCACACATATGCGTTAGCTTGGTTCATTTTCGGAACCGGGCGTCACACACCACCCCCAGGGCAGAATACGCCTCAGACGCAACCACCTCCACCACCTCCAACCACACTCCCCAGGAGTCTCGCGGAAGTTCTCGCTGCAGTGCTCGGCTCGCGCGACGAGCAAACCGAGTTACTGCGGACGTTGGTGCAGCACTCGTCCCGTCAAGGGGGACGACAGGATGATGGACCGCGTCAACAATTTCAGAGTTCCTACTCTGATTTCTCATCGACACACCCACCGGTATTCAGAGAAGCCGATGAACCGTTGGACGCGGATAACTGGCTCCGCACCATTGAAGGAAAGTTCGGTTTACTCGCGGTAACCGAACAGCAGAAGACGTTGTTTGCAGCACAACAACTGCAGGGGTCTGCCGGTGCGTGGTGGGCCAATTACCTTGCCGCACGCCCCGCAGGCCATGTTGTAAGCTGGACCGAATTCCGGGAGGCATTTCGCGCCTACCACATCCCTCCCGGGATTATGAGGAGGAAGCTTCAAGAGTTCTTGGAGCTAAGGCAAGGAGGAAGGAGTGCATACGAATACTCCAAATCATTCAACCACTTGGCCCAATATGCTCCGGACCAAGTGAATACCGAAGATCGGAAGCGGGAATGTTTCTACCGGGGTTTGAACCCCAAGTTGAAGGACAAGCTTGTCCTGTTCAACCGCGGCAGCCTCAACGACATAGTCAATGCCGCTATCATGCAGGAGGATGCTACGCGCGAGCTGTCCTCCGATAAAAAGAAGAGGGGTGCTCCACAGAGCAGCGGAGGTGGTACTCCTCAGAAGTACCGTATGGTGTATCGATCACCATCCGGCCAGAGGTGGCAGCCGCCATCGCGACCACCAATGTTCCGTGGTCGTCAGTTCAACAACGGCGGATTTCGGCCGCAGCAACAACAGGGGATGGTTCCACGTGCACTTCCACCTCCACCACGTGCACCGGGATTCCGTCCTCCCCTTCGTATTGGCCAAACCCCGTACACGTGTTTCACGTGTGGACGTACGGGGCACTTCGCCAAGGATTGTCCGCAGAATCGACAAGGTGGAGGGCAATCATCTTACCAGGGGGCCAACCAACCCCGCAACCCGCCCAAGAAGCTAGCCACCAGACCCGGCAACATCCACCACCTCGCCATCGAGGACGTTCCAGAAGGCGCACCCGTGCTCACGGGTACGTTCTCTATCTTCGATCAACCCGTAGTCATACTCTTTGACTCCGGAGCTTCACACAATGTCATTAGTAAATCTTTTGTCGTTAAAAGTCAATTGCCTGTTATCTCCACAAAAACCCCATATGTGATTAACACTCCAGCCGGGAAAACGGTAACAAATAAATTGGTTCCTGGAATCCCACTTAACCTAGATGGGACCATATATCTTACTTCGTTTCTGATATTAGAGCATCAAAAGCTTGATATCATCTTAGGTATGGCATGGTTGCAGTACCATGGTGCTATTCTTGATATCATTCCTAGAAAGATTTATCTAAACTCTCCACTCCATCAACCCCAAGTTCTCAATCTTAGGAACATCATTCCATTAGAACCATCTATTCTCAATACCGAGGTTATGGAACTAGAGGATATTCCGGTAGTATGTGAATACTCCGACGTATTTCCTGAAGATCTTCCTGGTATGCCCCCAGAGAGACAGATAGAGTTCAAGATTGAACTTGCACCAGGAACAGTGCCAATTTCAAGACCACCCTACAAGATGGCACCTATGGAACTTGCAGAACTGAAGGAACAATTAACTGAACTTGAGAGCAAAGGTTTTATTCGTCCAAGTTTGTCACCATGGGGTTGTTCTGCACTGTTTGTGGAAAAGAAAGATAAGACCTTGAGGCTATGTGTAGACTATCGTCCACTTAATGCTGTCACCATCAAGAACAAGTATCCACTACCGCGCATTGATATTCTTTTCGATCAATTAGTGGGTGCTAAAGTGTTCTCGAAGATGGATCTTCGTTCTGGTTATCATCAAATTAGGATCCGACCAGAAGATATATCCAAGACAGCATTCTCAACAAGGTATGGACTGTATGAGTATCTGGTTATGTCCTTCGGATTAACCAACGCCCCGGCTCATTTCATGTATCTCATGAACTCAGTGTTCATGCCGGAATTGGACAAGTTCGTTGTGGTCTTCATTGACGACATACTTGTGTATTCAAAATCCGAAGAAGAACATGTTCAACACTTGCATATTGTGCTTCAGCGATTACGGGACCATCAGTTGTATGCTAAGTTCAGCAAGTGTGAATTCTGGGTCAACCAGGTGCCATTTTTAGGGCACATCATTTCAGCAGAAGGTATTGCAGTTGATCCAAGCAAGATCAAGCAAGTCCTCAAATGGGAGTCTCCAAAGTCTGTACATGAAGTCCGAAGTTTCCTGGGTTTAGCAGGATATTACCGGAGGTTTATACCCAGTTTCTCCAAAATAGCTAAACCAATGACAGAACTTCTGAAGAAAGGACAAAAATATGTATGGACTGAGGCATGTGAGGCAGGTTTCAAAGCATTGGTGAAACACCTTACAACGGCACCAGTTTTAGCCCAACCAGACACTACCAAAGCATTTGATGTCTATTGCGATGCATCTGGGATTGGTTTAGGTTGTGTGTTAATGCAAGAGCGAAGAGTGATCGCGTATGGATCGCGACAGCTTCGGAACCACGAGCAGCACTACCCGACTCATGATCTTGAACTGGCTGCTGTGGTGCTAGCATTGAAGATGTGGAGGCATTATCTACTGGGTAATTTAGTACACCTTTACACTGATCACAAAAGTTTGAAATACATCTTCACCCAGAAGGATTTGAATATGCGACAAAGGCGATGGTTAGAATTGATCAAGGATTATGAGATTGAGATCCACTACCATCCAGGCAAGGCGAACGTAGTCGCAGACGCTCTGAGCCGCAAGTCCCATATCAACAATCTTTCCATTACCTCGAGGGAGGGAAAAGAAGAACTGAGTCTCTACTTGGTTCCATATGGGGCGCTCTACAATCTCGCTCTCATTCCTACCATCAGGGAGGATATTATGGCAGCTCAGAAGGCGGACAAGGGGATGTCACATATTCACCAAAGAATAAAGAAGGGGGAGATGAAATGCTTCCGAAGTGACGATGAAGGTACCCTCTGGTTTAACGACCGTATAGTGGTACCCCGAAACATGGAACTTCGGAGGAAGATACTGGATGAAGCTCATTTATCCAAGTATTCCATTCATCCGGGAAGTAACAAAATGTACCAAGATTTAAGAAAGAAGTTCTGGTGGACTCGGATGAAGCGGGAAGTAGCTAAATATGTATCCGAGTGTGATACATGCCGGCGAGTGAAGGCCGACCATATGAAAGCAGCAGGACAGCTTCAACCTTTAAGCATACCAGCTTGGAAATGGGAGGATATCAGCATGGACTTCATTGTTGGGTTGCCTCCCACTCTCCATAAGCACGACTCAATCTGGGTGATCGTTGACCGACTAACTAAGACAGCACACTTCATTCCCGTCAATACCAACTATCGGTCGTCAAAGTACGTGGAATTATATATTGCCAGAATCGTGTGTCTCCATGGAATACCCCGCACCATCATCTCAGATCGTGGGGCTGTATTTGTTTCGCGATTCTGGGAGCATCTCCACGCTGCACTGGGGAACAAGTTAATTAGGAGCTCGGCCTATCATCCTCAGACTGATGGACAAACTGAGCGGGTGAATCAAGTGCTTGAGGACATGCTTCGTGCCTGTGCCATCCACCATGGTAAGAATTGGGATGACCATCTACCATTGGCAGAATTTTCGTACAACAACGGTTACCAGGCTAGCATCCAGATGGCGCCATATGAAGCTCTTTATGGCCGCAAGTGTCGCACACCCTTAAACTGGTGCGAATCAGGTGAACGGGCAGTGTACGGCATCGACTTAGTAAATGAAGCCGAGGATCGAGTTCGCACTATTCAGGCGAATCTCAAAGCTGCTCAGTCTCGTCAGAAGAGCTACGCGGACAAACGACGTCGACCTCTTCACTTCGAAGTTGGAGATCAAGTTTATCTCCGGGTATCCCCTATGAAGGGTATCCATCGCTTCGGGGTAAAAGGGAAGCTAGCTCCCCGCTTTATTGGGCCTTTCGCAATAATCGAAAGATGCAGACCTGTGGCATATCAATTGGAGTTACCAACGTCACTTTCCGGAGTCCACAATGTGTTCCACATTTCCCAATTGCGGAAATGCCTTAAGACTCCAGCTGATACCCGCATAGAGGATTTGGAAGCTCTCCAACCAGATCTCACCTATTCCGAGCATCCAACTCAGATCATCGATGAAAAGACTCGCACCACAAGAAGCCGCACCTCGCGTTTCTACAAGATCTTGTGGAGCCACCACAGTGCCGAAGAGGCCACGTGGGAAAGCGAGGAGTATCTTAGAACGAACTATCCGGACTTGTTAGCGGCATATGTTCGATAGATCCTTTTTCCTTTGCCTTCTTTTGTAATCTCGGGACGAGATTCTTTTAAGGGGGGAGGAATGTAAAACCCCACTTTTATGGCATGTTAAGTTCATATGGGTTTTGTGATCAACTATTTTGGATCTCCAATATAATGGTACACATGAACTATGCCATCCAAAACTTATCTTGCACTCTTTGTTAGATTCTTTTATCATGGGTATTAGACTTCACCATGAATCCAAATTATATTCTATTCACCTTTTAAGAATAAGAATTTTTGGATAAGGATTAGTAAGCAATGCACAATGAAGCCCTAATAAGCTCTAAACCAAATATTCAAATTAAGGGCTCTAAATTTTTCCATGAGCTCCTAAATTCCTCAATAGCATGCTTACAAAGTTTCAAGATTTTGGAAACTCATCTACTATTTTTATTGAGGTGCTTAGCAAATTTAAATCAAATTCAAATCTGAATTTTAAATTCTTCTCCAACTTCTTTAAACATAAGAATTGAATTCACCATTGTGTTCAGAATAATTCATTTGCCATCTCCACAAAATTTCATGATTTTTGGAGTTGATCTTCTATTTTTAAATGAATTAGTAACTGAGCTGTGGGGAGAATCACTGGACAGTGGGCCCCACATGTCAGCTCCCCTTTTAAACGGATCAGCTCAACCCCGACACCTCTGCACCGCCGCGCCCCCGCTCGACACCGCGTGCGCTTGCAGCTCCAGCGAGCTGCCTGCCTGCTCGCCGCGGCTCTATAAAAGGCCGGCCGAAGCCCCTTTAATCCTCATCCCCGGTCACAGCTCCACTGCCTCGCCATTTTTCTTCCGCCGCGCGCCATCGCCGCCGCTCGCCACTGCTCCGCGGGTGCCGCCGTTCCACGCCGTTTCAAGCCTAGCTCCAAAGAGCAAAAAGGTGCGCCTGATCAAACTCTAGCTCATGGTACAAACCGTTTCCATTATCGTTGAAGCCTGAGCCAGATATTGATCGTTTCCTCTACGGCCGAGGGTAGATAGCTAGCTATGATTTCATGTCAAATTTCTTTTCGACAAGCAATCATCCTTTGCAATTACTTAGAGATAGTTTCTATAGGCCCTAGCGATCCTGTCTGATCAAAAACCTTTAAGGATCATCAAGCAACGGCTCTGAATTTCGAGTTTTGCTCGCCGCCGGTGAGAAAACCTCGGTTCACCGTCGAACTCATGATTCCCGGCAACTCACTCCCCTTCTGCGCCCATATCCTTGAACTCTATCATCCCAGAAAGGTTTTGGAGCAATTCCCAAGTGATTTGAGCTACTCTTTAGAGAGTTCTATGATGCCCGAGCACTCATCGCCGCCACCCGCCGTCGCACGACCTTTTCCGGCAAGTTTCAAGACCCATTGACCTCACCACCGTGCTCAGCGACCCCAAAAACCCCCAGGCGGCAAGTTTCCGCGATTCTGGTGCGTTGGATTGGCCGGCGGCGAGGCTCGCCGGAGAGCACCGCCGCGGGAACCCCGCGCGCCGCCCGCGTCGGGAGGTAGAAGACGACGCGGCGGGTCCCGCGTGTCAGCGGCGGTAAATCCCGTCGGATCAGGTGTGGCCACGGGATTTGCTGTGGCTACGCGGTGGGAATCTGTGGCCCCCGTGTGGTTTAAATGCTATTGGTTCATTTTAAAACAGTGGGGCCCACGAGTTAAATCAAATTAGGAAATTATTCCAGAATAGGCTCCAACTTAGAAAATCCATAACTTTCTGTAGGATACTCCAAAATTCTTCAAACAAATTTTTTTCGAAAGATCTCGAGCTCTAGTTTCTGTCAATACCAATTAGGTTCTGTGAAACTCAGAGTTAAATTCTGTAGAAAATAATCTTTCCTAATGCAAATGAAATTTTTGCGGACAAGATATCCACAGGAAAAATCCCCAAAATTCACATAAAATTTATTGTCCTATTCTTGATTATCAGGCAAAATTTGGGAGCCATAGCACCTGTTTAACTCTCTGTATAATTCAATTTCCTTTTTCAGTTGTTGAATTTTCACAGCTACTAGGTTGCTTTATTAGGTCCCAAAATTTTACAGGGTCTTCCTTTAGTCATTCCCTAGCTCCTGTTAAAGTCTTGGATTTAATTAACCTACTATACTAGTCCTAAATCAGTTACAAACTAAATATTGGTTTAATGTCTAGAAACTCAATCATAAAGTAAATCCAGAAATTCCTACCGAATTAGAAATACAATAACTCCTTCCCCACAGCTTAGAAAATTATGAAACAAATTTTGCTAAGACCAGAACCACTCCCTCCATCTTGATTATCAACTGTTAGCTAGGTTCAAGCTACAGTTTCCTCTCGGAAATTTTTGGAAGTTGATTTGCTTGCCATACTTTCGGAGACCACAATCTGCTATGATCATCTCCTGTTCTTTGCAAGAGCTTTGATCATATTCCCTAGTATCTACCATCGAAGTTCCAGAGCCAATTAAGGTCCCTGTCATATAGTGATCACCATGAATTAATTTATGGTCTTAAACTAAATAAATTTCAAAGTCATTTATATATCCATCTTATCTGCATATCGTATAGTGACCGAAGTCGAGGAGAAGCCAGAAGCCTTGGAAGAGAACCTTCCAATTTTTAACTCAGAACCTGACCTGCAACAAGGCAAGCCCCGGTTTGCATTTAAGTCGTTTATGAGCTTTTGCTTTATCACTATGATAAATAGTATATGAATTGTGCATTACGTTTAGGGTGTATGATACTCCACTTGCATGACCAAAAATCCCAGGGGTTTGTTTGGCACGAGTTACAGTTTGACCTGTAGTAACTGCTTTGCTAATGCATAGGAAATCCGGTAGAAGTCGAGTAGTTGGAATCTACTCGCGAGAGATGTATCTCACAGGATTGGTTGAAAAGAAAATGGTTTAATATAATGAAATTGAGACCGGGCAGGGATTGGATAGGAAGCGGCGAGAATTGAGTCTCGGTCGCATAGCCCTGCCTGTGTCGATTAAGGCCCGTCCGTATGCAGCCCCTTCGGACAAGCTTGAATTGTACCGGCAATATAATGGACATATGGAATCCAATAAACTGATGTAACTTGATAACTGGGGTGTTGAGACCCATTAACTCACCATCGATAGGGGTGGGTTGAGGACAGTAAGGTGTAAATCGGTCGGCAGACACATGAGGTGTTCTGTGTGGAGACCTTCTGTTTGCGGAGGTGAGACGGGCTCAGCCTTTGAGTTTCTTGTGAAAGGTGGCCATATACGCCTAGTACTGAAGTGTTATGTAGGTCCAGGTGTACTCGCTGACACTTCCGAACGACGTATGTGTCGTGTTGTCCGGGTGTGTCTTGATTGCAATCACTGTCCCTCGCAGTAATAGAGTACCACTTGTCTGTCGCAGTCGCGACGTAGTAAATACTAAAGAAGTCAGGAAAGTCATATGATATTGAATTATAATTACTTTGCAACTTTGTTTGATTTAGAAATAGTATAACTAAAGATTTACAATTTCCCCATACTTTAGCTGTAATAGCATTATGTGCTTTGGGCATGTCATATCATCGGTAAAACGTTTCTTGTTTGATTGTGGAGCCCATGATGTGCCGTGCTCAGAGAATGTCATTTGCTACCTAAAACTTGGTTATAAGGATCCACTTGTAGGCGAGTTATTTATGCTATTCCTTACCTATGTTTAGTGTCCCCGTGCATCTGTCTAGTGAGACGGTTAAGTCTTGCTGAGCCTTAAGCTCACGTTTGCAGTTAACGAGTTTTTGCAGGTTACCCTTTTGAGGATGGGTTTGACGATGAGGCAACACCCCCTCCAGGGTGTACAGCCGAGTGGGAACCCTGCACGCCGCCATAGTTTGAGTGTTGCTAGTGCAAAGTATCCCTGGCATGGAAAACTTTGCTTTTTGCATAGCTAGTGCTGAGAGCGTAGCTATGGTATGTATATATTTCTTTACATCCGCTAGTATTGTGAAAACTTCCGCTGTGTATTAAATAAAAGACGTGGTCTTGTACTTTATTCTGGTTCTATTCTTGTAAACTGTTGGGTGTCGCATCGCACGACACCACCCAATGAGATCCTCGGATGTGTGGATTCCGGTCCCCACAGTGATGAGCCCGAGGGTGGATCCCTTACCATGTTTTGCCGTACTGCTCTTTGAATTTCGTCTTGGTCAGCCGAAGTGGTGGGCACTTCTGCCAATGTGGCCACGCGTCCACTCCTAGTTGAGGGACTATGGTGACGAGATCTTTGCTTGCTATAGTATCTCTTTCTTCTGCGGCGCCTTTAACCGCGGCGGTTCCCAATGCAGCTACATCACTTACGTTCGCTCTGCCTTTATGGAAACCGCTCCAACTGTCTTCTTATGTGGCTGACCGCTTGGGCCAGTACTTCTGTCAAGGGGCTTAGCCCCCACTGTCATTGACGCTATGGGTTGAGTGGTGTGGGCCGAACCTTTGCGATACGCATGAAGTGCTCAGGCGTCGCGGGGATGATAAAAAAGGAAACCTTTGTTAGAGGGCACGATTCCTTCCTTACTCACTGTGACGCCCGGTTCCGAAAACTGAACCAAGCTAACGCATATGTGTGCCTAGGATGTTCATCACACATACACGAGTGCAATCACAAAAGAGTATACAGAAAATTACCACAGAACAAGATTAATTAACCAAATTTTATTACACAAACCAGATTATCATCGAATACAAACTCTAATGAATATTAATGACAAGTTCAACTAATGCAGCAAAAATAAACTAATTAAGCAAACTAAGCAACTATGCAGCATAAGCGATAGGGTATGTATGCGCAACTCCAATCAACACCACAGGCAAAGCTGACGGTAGACATGGCCTAGGACTCCGCATTATCGCCATTAAACTCCCAATCCTGACCTGCAACTGTTGGGGTGGGAATTGCAAGAGTGAGTACATGTCGTACTCAGCAAGTGTGGAAAGTATGACATGTGGCTGATTCAAATGACGACAATAATAATTGCTAAGTGCTGAAAAGTACAGTAAAACATTTGAAAAGCAATATATTATATTTATGTGAAGTAAACCCATCATAATCATAAGTAATATCATAATACCAGTCCATAATTCACCATCCTCATCAATAATTCCAGATTTCACCATTGCCAATAACCATATTCAATACCAGAAATAAATCCAGAACCATCACCATAACCATTACCAAACCATAACCATCCAAAATTCCAATTTCCCTCTAATCATGGAAGTTGTCCAGGTGCTCATATCCGGGAGCACGGCTATCATGATAGTTTTAATTAACTCTGCAGAGTTTGTACCTCTTTACCCACGTGTTCGTGATTTCATCACCTTTCGGTGACTAAGAATCTCCCTTATGCCCATGACCCGTCGGTCATATTTACACACTTCCGTTGGTGTGTGGCCAAGAGATCACAAAATAGCCTTTACAAAGGGATTACTAGCCTATTTAGACCCCACTAAGGTTTCACCGGTGGCGATGCCTCCAACTGAGCACATCTTCAACCAAGGGCCCCCTCTTGAGCCATTCGAATCCCAGGGTAGTCCCACCAATCATCAACAAACCCAATTGTAAGGATTGAAACGCCCAAGAGGGGGGGGGGGTGAATTGGGCTTTCTTTCAATTTTTAAAGCAATTAAGATTAACGACCTCAAGCCCAATTCCCTATGCAATTAAACTATGCAATCAATGTAAATTAAAGTTGCGCAATGAAGATTGCATAAGTGTAAAAAGGGAGAGGGATGCAAACGCTCAAGGGACACGAAGTTTATCCCGTGGTTCGGTAAGATCACAAGGATCTACCTACATCCACGTTGTGGCACCCACCGAAGGGTTTTGCCACTCCCAAGTCACCGAGACAAGGGGGTTCTTCACTATTCTTCTCCGTTCGCCAACCTCCGCAAGGTGGAGCTCAAGCCTTGTACACTTTGGAATCCTCCGGGCTTCCACAATCTTCTTGGCAAGCTTCGGAAGTCGCACACACCAAGGGACACTCCCTTATGGCTCTCACTACACTAGAGACTCCAATCACCAAGAGTGGAGGCACCCAAGCACTATCTCTAGCTAGTTCTAGCCTATCTCTTGGTGTACAAATGATGAGCAAATGATGTGAAAGTGGTAGCTCTATTGCTTGAATGCTCTAGGATGTGTAGAGTATGTCTGGGCTTCAAGTCTTTTCGATTTGACAGGTTGAAGGGGTATAAATAGCCAGCTTCCACGAGATAGCCGTTGGAAAAGTAGGCTGACATCACTTCTCTGCGAACACCGGATGATCCGATGTCTCCACTTCAGTTAACATCGGTCAAAGCCAAATTAGCTAATGTCACTGTGTCAGATATGACCGTTGTTAGACCGATGTTGATCTTTCTTATCATCGGATGATCCGGTGGCTCTTCCTCCAGAATTTTGCTTGATCTTGAAGCTCACTGGAGTGATCGACCGATGTGTGTAAGTCTGCACATCGGATGATCTGGTGCTTCACTTGGTCCAACAGTGTTGCAATCTGTGATAATGGACCGATGTCACTGAGCCACCCACATCGGATGATCCGGTGAGTTCTTTGCTCTGAGGTCTTCTTCTTCTGTTGACACAACTCGACCGATGCAGTCAACAAAAAGACCATCGGATGATCCAGTGTGTTCAACTTGTTGACTTCGAGTTGTTCTTTTGGAATTTGAACTTGTGACCTCTTTGACACTTGTTTGAAATGTTGTTTTGATTGTCTTCAAGCATTGAGTGATATCAAGTTAGAGCTTTCACTTCTTGTCTTCATATGATTTGATTTGATCTCATTCGTTGATTTTATATGGGTCTCCAATGTAATTTTGATTTCATTTGATTGAGTGTTATTGAGACCTTGCATTCACAAATTCATTAGTAATATCGAATGGTTGTCATTAATCACCGAAACCGTAACTCATGGGGCCTAGATGCTTTCAATCTCCCCCTTTTTGGTGATTGATGACAACACAATAATTTAAAGCGCAATAATAATGAATTTGATGATGATACTCAAGTATATATGCAATGAATACAGCATAGGACACATTAAGCTTGTAAAACGCAAAAGAAATTTGTGGTGCGAAAAGCTCAATTGATTAAAAAGATAAGCAAATGAGACAAGCGAAAGAGTGCTTAATTAAAATTACAAAAGAGTACTCAAGCACGAATACAAAGGAAGCAAATGAGACAAGCGAAAGAGTGCTTAATTAAAATTACAAAAGAGTACTCAAGCACGAATACAAAGGATAAGCACACACTCCCCCTTCACTCCCCCTGAGACTACCACTCCCCCTGACTCTTCTACATCTTCTCCCCCTTTGGCATCAAGACACCAAAAAGGGATCAGAACGCCTACAGACCCTGAGAGCTGGGCGCGAGGACGAACTAGGCACCGTCGCAGTCGTCGGAGCTAGAGTCGCCGGTCGTAGGAGCTGCCGGAGCGGCGGGAGCTGGAGGGTCCGCTGCCGGTGCTGGAGGAGAGGAAGCAAGTACTGGAGGTGCCGGTGGAGCTGGAGGAAGTGGAGCGCTCACCACGGACGCCGGCGTCTGCTGGAACAAGATCGTCGCCGGCAGTGGTGAGTGAATCGGTGCGCTGGATGCCAGAAGTGGTGACATACTGATTGAAGGGATAGGAGTAGTAGGCACCTGAGCAACACCTGGAGCGAGTCCCAGTCCAGGCTGCTGTGGAGGAAGGGCAATCCCGGTCTGAGTGTAAAGGTTGGTGATCAACCCTAGGATCCCCATCATGGCCTGCTGGGTCTGCTGCTGCTGGTCGAGGGTACGGCGGTGCATCTGATCTACCAGGTTGGTGAACCGGTCCGTATCCTCTCGCCTCTGACGGGCGATCTCCAGCTGGAGCTCCTGCTGTTGCCGCTGCAGCTGTGCCAGGTGAGCAGCCTGCTCTGCCCTGGCCTGCTCAGCAGCGAGCCTGTCCTGGCGCTGCTGCTCGATCATCTGCTGGAGAAGAGATGACAGCTCTGACGGCTGTGACACCTGCGCCTCGGACACAGGAGGTGGTGTCGGTGGCGGAGCAGCTGATCCTCCTGCCTCGGCGTCGTGCTGCCTCGGTGAGGGTGGAGGCGGAGGGAAGTACTCCTCGACACTCTCGTCTGTGTTGCTCTCGGACCAGACGTGCTGCAAGTCTCCACCTTGAGCTTCTGCCTCAGCTAGACGCTCATCTTTCTTCTCGAGGTCAGACCAATCCTCCTCAGTCAAGCGGGTCCTGACCTGGCGCTCAACTGGTCGACCAAGGCGACGGTCTCCAGGAGCAGAGGCACGATAGTGACCAAAGCGAGTCACGCTCTCGTCAGCAAGCCTGGCCTGTGCTGCATCCCCCTCAGGCACCATCATAGAGCATATGTAACTGATCCAGTGCCCGTAGACCATCTGCCTCATCATGCCAACCCCATCTGTGATCACGTCTTCCATCTCGCACATGAGGATGTCCACAATGTCGAAATCCATCCCGTTCATTATGTAGAACAGGAGGGTCTGCTGCAGACTAGTGAACCCCTCCAAGTATCCTGACCTCGGCAGGAGCGTGCGGCGCAAGGCGAGGTGCACAATGCGCGCAGCTGGGGTCAGAAGGGCTGGAACTCTCAGCTGGTCCAGAGAGAACGTGGGGCCAAACAGGGACCGGATCTCGTCAAGCTGTGGTGCTACCCCTCCAGTAAGTGGCCTCCTCGGTGGATCTGCCTGCCCATAGACCTTCTCGTGCACGCAGGTGTCGTGCAGGTCCAAACCAAGAAGCTGCCCCAAAGTCTGCCTCGAGAGGTGGTAGCGCTGTCCCATAAACATGAAGTCGATTGACCTCCTGCCCTCAGAGACGTACAGGGTCGCATAGAAGACACGGACCCAATCTTCCACATAAGCACTTCTCTCATAAGCAAGCAGCTGCACCAAACCTCTGTATCTCTCAAAGTAAGAACGGACTTCAGTCTCCGCTGCCACTGCAAGCTGCCCCCAGTCCAAGTAGTTGTGCTGAAAAAGCTTGTGCCCCCGACGTCTGTAGGTCTCGTAGAGAGACGCCTGGGTGACAGTCCAGAAACGACTGTCCACAAGGGCTTCACGGGGCTGAGGGTACCACTCCTCAAGTAGCACGCTCCAACGAAGCTTGCGTAGCTGCTTGGCCTTCATCTTCCGGTAGTCCGTGAGACGGACTCCCTCACCGACACGGACGGCCATGTCCATCTCGTAGATGGCCCTCTCGGCCTCCCTGTCCTCACGACGGTCGGCAGCCGTCGGTCTCGGACGAGGAGTAGCCTCGGTGTGACCCCCACGCGTCCGGGCTGAGCGCCGGCGGACGAGAGGCTCAACCGGCTCCTCTTCGGCGTCGGAGTCGTCGATCACGGGAGGCTGCCTCGGACGGGCCTCACGAATCCTCAGGGAACCCCCTCGGCCACACTCACGCTCCTCGGCGGCGCGAGCGGCCATAAGGGCTTTCTTCTCATCCTTCGACAGTTTGCGCTTCTTCGCGGCGGGCTCCGCGATCGCCTTGCCCTTTCCTTTGCGATTGCGACCCATCTTGATGCAATGGAGAGGTAGGGTTAGCGACGAAGAAAACGAACGACGAGAGAAACAACGAAGGACGTTGCACGGCACGGAGCAAACCTTAGCGACGATGGAGCTCGGGAGGCACACTGGAGATGATTGAGGAAGGGCTGTTGTGGTGCCGGGGTGGAGCAGAGGCGGTGGAGAGGCGGCAGCGGCGGTTGGACGCGGTGGAGGGATGTGGAGACGGTGGCGCGACACGTGGAGGTGAGGCGGCGGCGCGAGGGAGAACGGCGGCGGCGCTTAGGGCCGCGGCGCTGTGGGCGGCGGCGGCCGGAGACGGTGGCGGCAGCGCCTAGGGCGGCGGCGCTTGGGTGCGGCGGCGGAGGTGGCGGCGATTAGGGCGAGAGGCGGCGGCGGCGAGAGAGAAATCGGGAGAGAGAAGAAACTGGCGGCGCGCGGGTTTAAATAGTGGGACCCAAACCCTAGCCAAAAAATTAACACCGGATGGACCGATGATAGGTGAAGTGAACATCGGTCGATTGCCACAGAAGGGATATTCAAGAATTGCAGTTGACACCGGATGGACCGACGTCTAGGGTTTTGATCATCGGTCGAATATCACAGTAAGGGTGTTCAACAGAGTGATGTTGACACCGGATGATCCGATGTAGGGGGAAGTAAACATCGGTTGAATTGATCACAGCTCCAGAAAAGTGAACATCGGATGGACCGATGTTTTTCGGAATGAACGCGTCGGATCATTTAGAATTCAGACAGAACTTGGCTTTGAAGATTGAACACCTATTGGACCGATGAGGAATTGACATAGGCATCGGATAATCTGATGACAACAGAACGAAAACATCCCATATATGTCCTTTGACCAAACAAACAATCGAAGAGAAACACATGTCTTAGGACTTTTTGGGCAACCCCTTACCCCTCAAGAAGCTAATATGCCAATAGCTTGGCTAGACCTTAACGCAAATGGAACACCGAGAAAAATGGAGGAAAATATCCAAATAAAATGTAAGGCCCATGCTTTGTGAGGTAGAGTATGAAGACTTCTATCTCTTTGAAGCATGATCCTCTAGGCATTAACGTACCTAACATTTTGTTCTTTCCACCTTATACGAGTTGAGATATTGCATTTCAAACAAGTCTCCTTCTCATGAGGTGGGTTCCCCTTTGTGACAATCTACCGTATGCAATGCCAAACAAATTATAGTGCAGGAGATTAAATGAGTTCAAGTTTATATGGCAGGGATCATGCAAGGCATAAAATAAATTTATCTTGCCAAGTTTGAACCTTCCAAAGACTTCCTCAGGGAAAACTACTTCTAGCTTGCCCCTATCCTTTGGGAGTTAGACAAGACCTATATGATATGCATCCTTACATGAACATGGCAACTTACATGACGTTAGATGCATCTAGCACATTTAATTCACTTCTAAGTCTAGAAAAGGTTTTCTCATCAAGTGGTTTTGTGAAGATATCCGCCAATTGTTCGTCGGATCTAACACCTTGCAAAGAGATGTCTCCTTTAGCCTCATGATCCCGCAAGAAGTGATGGTGAATATCAATGTGCTTAGTGCGGGAGTGTTGAACGGGGTTTCTAGCTATCTTAACCGCACTTTCATTGTCACAAAGGAGAGGCACACAACCAAACTTAATTCCAAAGTCCAAAAGGGTTTGCTTCATATATAGAATTTGGGCACAACATGCACCGGCCGCTATATACTCCGCCTCCGCGGTGGACAAAGCCACGGAATTTTGCTTTTTGCTAGACCAAGATACTAGGGAACGCCCAAGTAGGTGGCACCCTCCGGAGGTACTCTTGCGGTCCACACAACATCCGGCAAAGTCCGAATCCGAGTAGCCTAAGAGATGAAAACTAGCGTTCTTGGGGTACCACAAACCTACACTTGGGGTATGCTTGAGATACCGGTGTATCCTAAAGACCACCTTCTTGTGCGATTCTTTAGGTGCCGCTTGAAAGCGAGCACACAAGCACACACTAAACATAATATCGGGCCTAGATGCGGTAAGATATAACAATGAGCCAATCATAGAACGGTAATGAGATTGATCAATAGGTTTACCGTCCATGTCCGCGTCGAGATGGCAATTTGTCGCCATTGGAGTGCTTCTTGAGCTACAATCTCCCATCTCAAATTTCTTCAAGAGGTCCTTTGTGTACTTCTCTTGATAGATGAAGGTCCCCTCTTGAAGTTGCTTGATTTGAAATCCTAGGAAGAAATTGAGCTCTCCAATCATTGGCATCTCGAATTCCCTAGACATCATGGTGCCAAACTCATGGCTAAGAGATTTGTTAGTTGAGCCAAAAATGATATCATCGACATAAATTTGACAAATGAATAAATCCCCGTTGATGTCCTTGGTGAAGAGTGTAGTGTCCACCCTCCCGATCTTGAAACCTTGCATGACCAAGAAATCCCTTAGACGTTCATACCACGCCCTAGGTGCTTGCTTGAGCCCGTAGAGCGCCTTGTGTAACCTATACACATGGTTAGGATTCCTCGGATCTTCAAACCCGGGAGGTTGCTCAACATAAACAAGTTCGTTAATATAGCCATTGAGAAAGGCACTTTTAACATCCATTTGATAAAGCATTATATTGTGATGTGAAGCAAAGGCAAGGAGTATGCGAATAGCTTCTAACCGAGCGACCGGAGCGAATGTTTCTCCAAAGTCTAGTCCTTCAACTTGTGAAAAACCCTTGGCCACAAGTCTTGCCTTGTTGCGGACCACGACGCCATTCTCGTCTTGCTTGTTCCGGTATACCCACTTCGTACCGATGATGTTCTTGTCCTTGGGTGGCTCCTCCAACACCCAAACTTCATTGCGGGTGAAGTTGTTGAGTTCTTCTTGCATAGCCATCACCCAATTTGGATCTTCGAGTGCTTCCTCTATATGAGTGGGTTCTACACACGAAACAAAAGAGTAGTGCTCACAAAATGAAGCGACATGGCGAGAACGAGTACTTACTCCCCGTGACGGACTTCCGATGATTTGATCAATCGGATGCGCCTTGGAGATGCGTCCATGCCTCATAAGTGATTGTGGTACACTTGGCGGTGGTGAAGCATCTTGCCCGTCTTGTGGTTGGACTTGATCTTGGACTTCTTCTTGTTGTTGGTGTTGTGTGGCTTGTGAATCTTGCATTGGCAATGGATCATCTTTCTCTTCTTCTTCTTCATCAACTTGAGGCACCATGGAGGTGTTGATGTTGGAACTTGATGCTCCCCCTTGATCACTGCTCTCCTCAACTTCGGGCTTGATGTCTCCAATGGTCATGTTTTTCATGGCTTCTCGTAGAGGCTCATCATCTATATCATCATGACCAAAACTCTCCTCTTGGGAGCCATTAGTCTCATCAAACTCAACATCACAACTTTCTTCAACTAACCCGGAGGTTTGGTTGAATACTCGATATGCTTTTGAGTTTGACGCATAACCAAGAAAGATACCAACATCACACCTTCTTTCAACTTACCGAGCCTTTTCTTGCGGTAGATATAGCATTTGCACCCGAAGACTCGGAAGTAGGAGATGTTGGGCTTTCTCCCAATGAGGAGCTCATATGGGGTCTTTTGGAGTAGTCGGTGAAGATAGACCCTATTTGCGGCATGGCACGCCGTGTTGATTGCTTCGGCCCAAAACTTCTCCGACGTGCCATAGTCATCAAGCATTGCTCTAGCAAGGGTGATGAGAGTCTTGTTCTTCCTTTCAACGACACCGTTTTGTTGAGGGGTGTATGTGGCCGAAAACTCATGCTTCACGCCTTCACGGTCACACCACTCCCCAATGTTGTAGTTTTTGAACTCGGTGCCGTTGTCACTCCGGACCTTGATGATGGGAAGTTGAAATTCCCTTTGAGCACGTTTAGCGAAGGTCTTGAAGATTTCCGGAGTTTCACCCTTGTCACCTAGAAACAAGGTCCAAGCATATCTAGAATAGTCATCAACAATAACAAGACAATAGAAATTACCACCAAGACTTTGATATGTGGATGGTCCGAAGAGGTCCAAGTGGAGTAGTTCAAGCGGCTTAGAGGTTGACACCATTGTCTTCATTGGGTGGTGTGAAGCAACTTGCTTCCCGGCTTGACAAGCACTACAAAGCTTGTTCTTCTCAAACGTGACATCCTTCACGCCGGTCACCATCCCAAGCTTGAACGACTTCTTAAGCTTGCTCATCCCAATGTGAGCAATGCGTCGATGCCATAGCCAACCCAAGCTTGTCTTAGTGAAAAGACAAGTGGTCAAGCTAGCATCCTTGTTGGAGAAGTCCACCAAGTAAAGATGTCCATGCCGAAATCCTTTGAAGATTAGTTCTTTGCTTGATTCACTAGTTACTACAACACCATTCTTGTCAAAGTTGCACGTTAGTCCAAGATCACATAGTTGTGCAATGGAAAGTAGATTGAAACTAAGTGACTTAACATATAGTACATTAGAAATGGACAAATCATGCGAAATAGCAATTTTACCTAAACCAATTACCTTCCCCTTTGAGTTGTCACCAAAGGTGACTTGTTCATGATTATCGGGGTTCTCTATGATGGTGAACATACCATCATTGCCGGTCATATGTTGAGTGCACCCGCTATCGAGTACCCAATGCTTTCCTCTGGCTTTGTAGTTCACCTACACACATGAAGTTAGTTTTTGAGTTTAGGCACCCAAGCTAACTTAGGTCCTTGTATGTGTGATACAAGTGATTTTGGGACCCAAAGTTGCTTGGGGAGCTTCCCCTTCATGCCCTTAATGTCTTTGCCGATGAACCTTGCCTTCACCTTGCCACCTACTTTGCTTAAGAGATAGTGATAATCATGGAAAGTAGATTTGTAGTTAGGAGGCAATTTGGGAGAAGGACGGTTTGGTAGAGGACACTCCCTCGTGTGGTGTCCGGTAACCTCACAATGTTGGCAATAGGATCCAACTTCTTTGATGAAGCTCGTCCTAAGCTCCGGTGAGGGCACCTTCCCTTTGTTGAGCACCGGGAAGGATCCAAGTCCTCTCTTGTTAAAGCCTTTGGCTTGTTGGTAGAGGATTTCCTTGTGCTTTTCCTCCCCCTTGGAAAGTCTCACCACACTAGTGCGGAGACTTTCAATTTCGTCCATCAATTCCTTCTCCCTAGGGCTTGCTTTCAAAGGCAAATACTTATCCAAAGTATTAGTGGCATGTGAAATAGTTGATACTTTGCCATCAAGGGTTTCCTTTTTCATGTTTTTCATTTTTAGTTCAATTGCTTCATAAGCAAGGTTAAGCACTTTATGTTCTTGAACCAAGTCATTGTGCTTTCCCAAGAGTGCTTGGTTTGCTAAGTCAAGCTCATGATGATCATGCTTGATTTGAGCATTCTCCTTCTCGATTTGCTTGACATGTGATTTGAGCGTGTCATGCTCTTTAAGTATGGTTACATACTTGTCATGCAAATCGAGCTTTGCACTCTCAAGCGTGGCACAAGCTTGTTTAAGTGCCTTAACCTTGCTCTTCTCCCTTTGTATGATGACATGGTATTCATTAATCATAGATGCTAGTTCATCGGGGGAGAGCTCATCATCATCATCGCTAGAATATTCACATACCTTAGAGTTACCTTTAGCCATGAGGCACATAGGAGGTGGATGAAGAGGTGAGTTGTCTTTGTCGACGATGGCAAGGCCCGCCAAGTTTTCTTCATCTTCACTCTCTTCATCGCTTGACTCTTCATCCGTGATCCACTTATTTGCCTCGCACATGAAGACTTTTTGAGGCCCTCTTCTCTTCTTTGGAAAGAGCTTGGTCTTCTTGCCTTTGTCAAATTTCTTCTTTCCAAAGGAGCGCTAGGGTTTGACCTCTTCTTCATCTTCATCACTTTCTTCTAGCTTTCTATACTTTCCTTTGTGGTTGTCCTTCCTCTTGTCGGGTCTTGGACAATCATATGATATGTGGCCTTGATCACCACAATTGTAGCATGTCTTGTTTTCATCTTTTCTTGGGAGGAAGGCTTTCTTCTTTGGATCAAAAGAGTATCCCTTCTTTGCGATTTTGGAGTTTAGACGTGAGAATTTTCTCATCATCAACGCAAGCTCATCATCGTCATCTTCGCTTGTTGCTTGCTCTTCTTCGCTTGAGCTAGGCTCAACCACTTTCTTTTTCTTGGGAGTTGTCTTCTTGGTTGAAGCCTTGAGAGCAATAGTTTTTGACGATGACTCCTCCATCATTCCAAGTACGCTCATCTCATGAGCATGAATTTCTCCAATGAGCTCCGAGACTTCTATGTTGTCAAGTGATTCCTTTTGGAGCATTGAGTTGATAATGTTGTAGTTGGGCTTAGGTAGAAGCATGAGGATCTTGCGGTTGATAAGTCCCTTACCAAGAGAAGCAATGTCAAGTGCGTTAATCTCCTCAATGAGCACATTTAAGCGAGAAAACATTTGGTTAACATTCTCATGAGGAAGCATTTTGAATTCATCATACTTGGATTTTAGCAAGTGATATTTGAGTTCTTTAACACGAGATGAGCCCTCATGAATTTCAACTAAACATGCCCAAATTTCACAAGCTTTCTCTTTACTAGCAATTCTAGCAAAAACGTCTTGACTTATGCATTCATAGATGCCATTTCTAGCCTTAGCATCCCATTTTAGTTGATCACCAACATAATTGAGATCTCCAAACCCCGCATGGGTCGCTTCCCAAACTTCGGGAGCAATAGCCTCTAGGTAGGCACGCATGCGTGCTTTCCAATAGGCAAAGTTCTTGCCCTCGAAGGTGGGAAACGAACCCCCATTCTTGGCCATTTAAGCTCCCTAGCGGTGAAGCTAGAATGATCCTATGAGCAACCTTGCTCTGATACAAATTGTAAGGATCGAAACGCCCAAGAGGGGGGGGGTGAATTGGGCTTTCTTTCAATTTTTAAAGCAATTAAGATTAACGACCTCAAGCCCAATTCCCTATGCAATTAAACTATGCAATCAATGTAAATTAAAGTTGCGGAATGAAGATTGCATAAGTGTAAAAAGGGAGAGGGATGCAAACGCTCAAGGGACACGGAGTTTATCCCGTGGTTCGGTAAGATCACAAGGATCTGCCTACATCCACGTTGTGGCACCCACCGAAGGGTTTTGCCACTCCCAAGTCACCGAGACAAGGGGGTTCTTCACTATTCTTCTCCGTTCGCCAACCTCGGCAAGGTGGAGCTCAAGCCTTGTACACTTTGGAATCCTCCGGGCTTCCACAATCTTCTTGGCAAGCTCCGGAAGTCGCACACACCAAGGGACACTCCCTTATGGCTCTCACTACACTAGAGACTCCAATCACCAAGAGTGGAGGCACCCAAGCACTATCTCTAGCTAGTTCTAGCCTATCTCTTGGTGTACAAATGATGAGCAAATGATGTGAAAGTGGTAGCTCTATTGCTTGAATGCTCTAGGATGTGTAGAGTATGTCTGGGCTTCAAGTCTTTTTGATTTGACAGGTTGAAGGGGTATAAATAGCCAGCCTCCACTAGATAGCCGTTGGAAAAGTAGGCTGACATCACTTCTCTGTGAACACCGGATGATCCGATGTCTCCCCTTCAGTTAACATCGGTCAAAGCCAAATTAGCTGATGTCACTGTGTCAGATATGACCGTTGTTAGACCGATGTTGATCTGTCTTATCATCGGATGATCCGGTGGCTCTTCCTCTAGAATTTTGCTTGATCTTGAAGCTCACTGGAGTGATCGACCGATGTGTGTAAGTCTGCACATCGGATGATCTGGTGCTTCACTTGGTCCAACAGTGTTGCAATCTGTGATAATGGACCGATGTCACTGAGCCACCCACATCGGATGATCCGGTGAGTTCTTTGCTCTGAGGTCTTCTTCTTCTGTTGACACAACTCGACCGATGCAGTCAACTCAAAGACCATCGGATGATCCGGTGTGTTCAACTTGTTGACTTCGAGTTGTTTTGAGTTGTTCTTTTGGAATTTGAACTTGTGACCTCTTTGACACTTGTTTGAAATGTTGTTTTGATTGTCTTCAAGCATTGAGTGATATCAAGTTAGAGCTTTCACTTCTTGTCTTCATATGATTTGATTTGATCTCATTCGTTGATTTTATATGGGTCTCCAATGTAATTTTGATTTCATTTGATTGAGTGTTATTGAGACCTTGCATTCACAAATTCATTAGTAATATCGAATGGTTGTCATTAATCACCGAAACCGTACCTCATGGGGCCTAGATGCTTTCACCAATCCGACTACCCCTTCCCCGAGCATCCACAATGGTCCAAACAGAACTAGCAAAGCCCTAATTAATCAGCTACGCCGCACCCATACTTGGCCTCGTGGTGGCACTGTAGTCCTGGCTTATTCTCGCATGAACCGGTCCTTAGATCTAAAGCAAGCAAACCACCATAACATCCAACCCATCCACATACCAGGCTTGCTTAGATCACCCATTACCATATCATATTTAACCAGTTCATGTTAACCATAATCTCATCCATGCATAATTAAATTGAGTGGTATAGTTATTCCCATCCCTGTTGATTAAGCGAAGCAAAAGGTAAAAAGTCCATCCCGACGCTCTACCATAAATTCCAGGTGACAAGGGTGGTTTAGCAAGTCTAGTAAACTTCCTACCATAGGGTTCCCATCAAATTGACATAGCATGCAGTTTGCAAACAAAACATTTATTTTAAAAACAGGATCAATATGCTTCAAGGACACTTGCCTTGCTCTTGCTGTTAATTAGGGTCAAAGCCTTCAAACTCTTGGTGATGTAGATCCTCCGTGTCACTCTCTAGAGGAAATCCGTCTAATCCACACAATAAACATACAAGACAAGAAACACAATCAAAGAGTGCACAAATATTACTCAATATGACATGACATGCATGATTGATGCAAATGCAAGTTAGAACTCGTTACTAGATTGCTTTTAATGATAACTAACTAGTTCTAATAGCTTTTAACAAGTTGTTACAGGTTTGGGGTCGATTAGATCAAATTTTAGAATTAATTCAACACAATTTAACGAGAAAGATCGAACTAGTCCGCTAGGGACCGGACAAGTCCGCACTCCGCGAGATCAGCAGATTTGGGTTTTCTAGATCGACGTAAATTCAGAGATTAGGGGTTGAACTCACGTAAGGAAAAGATAATAGAAGGTATACCAGGTGTTTAGAACTCCAATGAACCAAGAAACTTGGAGGTAACACTTGGATCTTGATGATCTAGGGTTGGTGATGAACTTGGAGATGAATTGGTGGTGAAGGACGAAACTTGGTGGAGATCTTGATCCTCCTTCGTTTCCTCCATCTTCTTCCTCTTGCTTGGGATCTTCTCCTCCCTCCTTGATGGTGGCTCCCCACGAACTAGGGTTTGGGTGGGTGGAAAAGTGGCAAATAGATGTCAAACCAAGGGGTTGGGCTGTTTATATAGAGGTGGAGGCTAGGGTTAGATGGATCTCGAGTTTTGGGATGAGTAGAGGCCGGTTTAGAGTCCCACATGGGCTCTAAAAGAGTTAGGCACGACGTCCCTAGGCCCACTTAACGTGAAACCCAAGAAACAAGTCGTAAGACAAAAGATCAACTCGGAGTCGCGAAATATCGGACAAGTCCGGACAGGACCGGACTAGTCCGAAGTCGTCCAGAGAGAAAATTGGACAAGTGTGGCAAAAAATCGGACAAGTCCGAATTTGAACAGAGAGGAAAAACGGACAAGTCCGCTGGAACACCGGACTAGTCCGGAAAAGTCCAGGGACTTAGCAAATTTCCAAGGATTCATGGAATATCGGACTAGTCCGCAAAAAATCGGACAAGTCTGAAAGTTTCCAGAGCCAAAATCGGACCAGTCCGCAGCAAAAACGGACAAGTCCATTTTTAGTCAGAGAGAAATCGGACTAGTCCTCAGCAAAATCGGACTAGTCCGCACTTTCCTGCGTTTTAAGTGCGGTTTTGCTCCAAATCAATTTTAAACTCGTTCCTCTTGTTGTGGGCTAATGTTAAACATGTATATGAGTGCATGTAGGGCATGATGCATGAAAATGAGGGTGTTACAAACCTACCCCCTTAAAATGAATCTCGCCCTCGAGATTCGAAGCGAAAGAGAAGAGATAGGGAAATTCCTTCTTGAGATCATCTTCTAGCTCCCAAGTTGCTTCTTTTTCGGTATGGTGCTTCCATTGGACTTTACACCATCGAATCACCTTGTTCCTTGTGACTCTCTCCTTGGTTTCCAAGATTTTGACCGGTTGCTCGGCATACGTCAAATCTTCCTCTAGTTCCAATTCTTCCATTGGCACTTGATCTTCCGGTATCCTGAGACACTTCTTGAGCTGGGAAACATGAAACACATCATGTACGTATGAAAGATGAGCTGGCATCTCCAACTTATATGCTACTTCTCCTCTTTTGTCCAAAATCTTGAATGGTCCAATATAACGAGGTCCGAGCTTGCCTCTTATGTTAAACCTCTTATGACCTCACATTGGTGAGACCTTGAGGTAAACAAAATCTCCTATTTCAAAGGCTAATTTCCTTCTCCTATTATCCGCATAGCCTTTTTGCCTTGATTGGGCAGCCCTCAAGTTTTCACGAATTATTTGGACTTGCTTTTCGACTTCTTGCAACATGTCCGGACCAAATACTTGGGCTTCTCCTGCCTCATTCCAGAATAAAGGCGTCCTACACTTCCTCCCATAAAGTGCTTCATATGGTGACATTTTCAAGCTTGCTTGGTAACTATTGTTGTATGAAAATTCCGCGTATGGCAAGCTTTTGTCCCAACTTCTCCCATGCTTTAAAGCACAAGCTCTTAACATGTCCTCCAAAATCTGATTGGTCCTCTCGGTTGTCCATCCGTTTGAGGATGATATGCTGAACTAAAATTCAACCTCGTTCCCAAAGCTTCATGCAATTTTTGCCAAAATCTGGAGGTAAATTGAGAACCTCTATCCAAGACTATCTTCTTCGGTACTCTGTGTCGACACACAATATGCTCCATGTATATTTCGGCCAATCGTGCAGCTGTATATTTGGTCTTCACAGGGACAAAATGAGCCGACTTGGTTAAGCGATCCACAATTACCCAAATTGAGTCATACCCGGACTGAGTACGCGGTAACCCAACTATGAAGTCCATACCAATTTCTTCCAACTTCCATTCCGGAATCTTCAACGGTTGCAATAATCTGGCTGGCCTTTGATATTCCGCCTTGACTCGTTGACACACATCACACAATGCAACATATTCGGCTATGTCCTTTTTCATGCTATCCCACCAATAGCAAGTCTTCAAGTCCTTGTACATCTTCGTACAACCGGGGTGAATCGATTAAGGCGAGTCATGTGCCTCCTTTAATATTGTCTCCCGAATATGCTTTACATTAGGCACAACGATCCTCTTTCCAAGCCATAAGGTACCATATTCGTCTTCATCAAATCTGAATTCTCTCCCTTCTTCGGTCCTTCCCTTGATTTCCATGATCTCCTCATCTGTCGTTTGTGCCTCTCGAATTTCTTGCTCCAAGGTTGGGTTTAACTCCATCATCTCCGTCTCATTTACAAACCCGAGGTTCAACCATTCAAACTCCTTACATAACTCGAATGGTAACTCTCGAACCGTGAGTTGATGACTTACTCCTTTTCTACTCAAAGCATCGACCACTACGTTGGCTTTTCTCGGATGATAGTTGATCCCCAAATCATAGTCTTTGATGAGCTCCAACCATCTTCGTTGCCTCAAGTTCAGATCCATTTGCGTGAAAATATACTTCAAACTCTTATGATCCGTGTAAATTTCACACCTATGTCCAAGAATATAGTGTCTCCAAATCTTCAATGCGTGTACCATGGCTGCTAGTTCAAGATCATGCGTGGTGTAATTCTGCTCATGTTTCTTCAATTGTCTTGATGCATAGGCGACCACTTGACCTTCTTGCATAAGCACGCATCCGAGTCCTTGTCTTGATGCGTCGTACAAATCCAAATTCCTTGCTCACGTCTAGTAATACCAGCACCGATGCAGTTATAAACCTCTTCTTCACCTTCTCAATGTCATCCTAGCAAGATAGAGTCCATTTGAGAAGCTTTCCCCTTGTTAGCAACTCAGTCATGCGCTCCACTACGTTGGAGTAGTCTTTGATGATTGGTTAGCTTTGACATTTATTGTGATGCATCAACTCCAATTGCTTCGGTGCGGTTTGAGATGCTTCAAATTCTACGGTGATCTCTTCTTCGTTGGTCAACTTCACCGTCTTTGTGGCACACTCAATAACTCCATTGTGCTTCCTCAACGAGTCCATACCAGGTATAATATCCAACCCTTGAGAATCTAAAACAATGAGGTTGGCGGAGAAGTCTACCCCCCTTATTCTAAGGCTTACTTTCGGACATACTATATTTGTCCTCATCTCTCCTCCAGGAGACTTAACCAATAGAGTAAACTTCATATGAGAGATAGGCAAACTATACTTGGCAACATACATCGATGCAATGAATGAATGTGATGCTCCAGAATCAAATAACATAGTCGCGGGGTTGGAGTTGGCGAGAAACATACCAATGACCACGTCATCCGCTTGTTGAGCATCCTCCGTAGAGACATGGTTCACGTTGCCACGAGCAAAATTCTGCTGTCCACGGCTCCCTTGTGGATGTCCTCCATTGGGTCTTGGGTTTTGCCTCGGTGCATTGCTTCCTTGACCAAGGCCCGACTTAGGACATTGATGCGCAAAGTGTCCAGCTTCTCCACAAGTATAACACTTCTTAACTCCACCTGATTTATTGGGACGAGCTTGGCTTTGAACATTGGCTCCAGGAACATCAGCACGAGGTGCATAAGGCATTGGAGGCCTAGGTGCTTGCATAACAGGGCGCTGCTGCACAAACTGAGTTGGGCGTGGTGCATAACCAGGGCGCTGAGCAGGAATAGAGGAGCTGTAATGAGGCGCATTGGGCGGCGCAAAGCGAGGGCGCACATTACTTCCTTGTTGCCGTCCTTGATATGGTGCCTTCCTCTTGATTTCTTGCTCCATCTCACGGATCTTGTTCTCAACCACAATTGCTTTGTCCACAAGCTTCTGGAAATTGACATAATCACAGTTGAGCAATTGCACTTGGATCGTATTGTTCAATCCCCTCATGAACAAGTATTGCTTCCGGCTGTCCCGGCTAACATCGTCAGGCGCATATCTTGAGAGTTGAGTGAACTTATTGAGATATTCACTCACGCTTGATTTTCCTTGTCTCAAGTTCTCAAATTCTTGCCTCTTCAAGATCATAACACCTTCCGACACATAATGAGAACGGAAACTCTCCTTGAATTATGCCCAGGTGATCCTCTCTTGATCCTCATGAGCATTGCAATATGAATCCCACCAATCTGCAGCTGCTCCAACGAGTTGATGAGAAGCAAATAGCACCTTCTCCCGGTCACTGCATTGGACAATGGCTAGCTTCTTCTCCACGGACTTGAGCCAATCATCCGCATCCATAGGGTCTGCGGCTTGAGCAAAGGTTGGCGGCCTAGTCCTCATAAACTCTCCCAATCGGTTATGAGGAGGTGGGGGTGGCGGTGGAGGCATGTGGGGCTGATTGTTGATATTGCCAGCCTGCAATCGTCCCATAGTCTGTATCATGGTCTGCATGAGCTGGTTTTGCATGGCCAATAGCTGCTCGATGTTGATAGCTCCCTGAGTAGATCCTTGTCCGATGTTGTTCTGAGGTACTCCATTGTTCTCCTCCTCATCATTGCCATCCCTCTGGTTGCGAGTCCTCACCATCTGAAGAAAAGCAGTAGGTAAGAATTAGAAAACGTCCCCAACTATATGCATCAAGGGATATGAAACTAAAAAACTAGCTACACTAGCCTAGGTGGACATGGCAATGCTAAAGCATCCCAAAATCCTTTATTAAGCACACAAGCAACCAATATATATAGCAAACAGCACTCTAAGCAAAAACACATCGATTCCTGAGTGCTCCTATGTGTCCTAAAGTGTCCATTCTATCTAGGCTGCATCCTGCGGTCAACCTGTGGCTCTGATACCAATCTGTGACGCCCGGTTCCAAAAACTGAACCAAGCTAACGCATATGTGTGCCCAGGATGTTCATCACACATACACGCAATCACAAAAGAGTATACAGAAAATTACCACAGAACAAGATTAATTAACCAAATTTTATTACACAAACCAGATTATCCTCGAATACAAACTCTAATGAATATTAATGACAAGTTCAACTAATGCAGCGGAAATAAACTAATTAAGCAAACTAAGCAACTATGCAGCATAAGCGACAGGGTATGTATGCGCAGCTCCAATCAACACCACAGGCAAAGCTGACGGTAGACACGGCGTAGAACTTCGCATTATCGCCATTAAACTCCCAATCCTGACCTGCAACTGTTGGGGTGGGAATTGCAAGAGTGAGTACATGTCGTACTCAGCAAGTGTGGAAAGTATGACATGTGGCTGATTCAAATGATGACAATAATAATTGCAAAGTGCTGAAAAGTACAGTAAAACATTTGAAAAGCAATATATTATATTTATGTGAAGTAAACCCATCATAATCATAAATAATATCATAATACCAGTCCATAATTCACCATCCTCATCAATAATTCCATATTTCACCATTGCCAATAACCATATTCAATACCAGAAATAAATCCATAACCATCACCAGAACCATTACCAAACCATAACCATCGCAAATTCCAATTTCCCTCTAATCATGGAAGTTGTCCAGGTGCTCATAACCGGGAGCACGGCTATCATGATAGTTTTAATTAACTCTGCAGAGTTTGTACCTCTTTACCCACGTGTTCGTGATTTCATCACCTTTCGGCGACTAAGAATCTCCCTTATGCCCATGACCCGTCGGTCATATTTACACACTTCCGTTGGTGTGTGGCCAAGAGATCAAAAAATAGCCTTTACAAAGGGATTACTAGCCTATTTAGACCCCACTGAGGTTTCACCGATGGCGATGCCTCCAACTGAGCACATCTTCAACCAAGGGCCCCCTCTTGAGCCATTCAGATCCCAGGGTAGTCCCACCAATCATCAACAAACCCAATCCGACTACCCCTTCCCCGAGCATCCACAATGGTCCAAACAGCACTAGCAAAGCCCTAATTAATCAGCTACGCCGCACTCATACTTGGCCTCATGGTGGCACTGTAGTCCTGGCTTATTCTTGCATGAACTGGTCCTTAGATCTAAAGCAAGCAAACCACCATAACATCCAACCCATCCACATACCAGGCTTGCTTAGATCACCCATTACCATATCATATTTAACCAGTTCATGTTAACCATAATCTCATCCATGCATAATTAAATTGAGTGGTATAATTATTCCCATCCCAGTTGATTAAGCGAAGCAAAAGGTAAAAAGTCCATCCCGACGCTCTACCATAAATTCCAGGTGACAAGGGTGGTTTAGCAAGTCTAGTAAACTTCCTACCATAGGGTTCCCATCAAATTGACATAGCATGCAGTTTGCAAACAAAACATTTATTTTAAAAACAGGATCAATATGCTTCAAGGACACTTGCCTTGCTCTTGCTGTTGATTAGGGTCAAAGCCTTCAAACTCTTGGTGATGTAGATCCTCCGTGGCACTCTCTAGCGCAAATCCGTCTAATCCACACAATAAACATACAAGACAAGAAACACAATCAAAGAGTGCACAAATATTACTCAATATGACATGACATGCATGATTGATGCAAATGCAAGTTAGAACTCGTTACTAGATTGATTTTAATGATAACTAACTAGTTCTAATAGCTTTTAACAAGTTTATATAGGTTTGGGGTCGATTAGATCAAATTTTAAAATTCATTCAACACAATTTAACCAGAAAGATCGGACTAGTCCGCTAGGGACCAGACAAGTCCGCACTCCGTGAGATCAGCAGATTAGGGTTTTCTAGAGCGACATAAATTCAGAGATTAGGGGTTGAATTCACATAAGGAAAAGAGAATAGAAGGTATACCAGGTGTTTAGAACTCCAATGAACCAAGAAACTTGGAGGTAACACTTGGATCTTGATGATCTAGGGTTGGTGATGAACTTGGAGATGAATTGGTGGTGAAGGACGAAACTTGGTGGAGATCTTGATCCTTCTTCGTTTCCTCCATCTTCTTCCTCTTGCTTGGGATCTTATCCTCCCTCCTTGATGGTGGCTCCCCACGAACTAGGGTTTGGGTGGGTGGAAAAGTGGCAAATAGATGTCAAACCAAGGGGTTGGGCTGTTTATATAGAGGTGGAGGCTAGGGTTAGATGGATCTCGAGTTTTGGGATGAGTAGAGGCCGGTTTAGAGTCCCACATGTGCTCTAAAAGAGTTAGGCACGACGTCCCTAGGCCCACTTAACGTGAAACCCAAGAAACAAGTCGTAAGACAAAAGATCAACTCAGAGTCGCGAAATATCGGACAAGTCCGGACTAGTCCAAAGTCGTCCAGAGAGAAAATCGGACATGTCTGGCCAAAAATCGGACAAGTCCGAATTTGAACAGAGAGGAAAAACGCACAAGTCCGCTGGAACACCGGACTAGTCCGGAAAAGTCCAGGGACTTAGCAAATTTCCAAGGATTCATGGAATATCGGACTAGTCTGCACAAAATCGGACAAGTTCGAAAGTTTCCAGAGCCAAAATCGGACCATTCCGCAGCAAAAATGGACAAGTCCATTTTTAGTCAGAGAGAAATCGGACTAGTCCTCAGCAAAATTGGACTAGTCCGCACTTTCCTGCGTTTTAAGTGCGGTTTTGCTCCAAATCAATTTTAAATGCTCCGAATCAATTTTAAACTCGTTCCTCTTGTTGTGGGCTAATGTTAAACATGTATATGAGTGCATGTAGGGCATGATGCATGAAAATGAGGGTGTTACACTCACACCCCACTGCCTGAACTTTCACCTTCTTCCTCGAGCGCCCAAGCCTTCACCCCTCAGCCAAAGCTATCACTTTTGCTTGCTCCGATGGTCTCCCTGCTGTCTCCTTCTCGCTTCCAATTGGCCGATGATATGTTGCTGATGAGGCGACTGCTTGGCTGGGTGGCAGCAGAGTATGGATGGATGATCCGCTGCGGATCTCCCACTCTTGAAGTCCTACACGAAGATGAGATTGTCCTCTTCACCGCCTACGTGTCTGCGGGGCTTGGGCTCCCGCCGTCGAGGTTCTTCTTCGCAGTGCTGGAGGAGTACGGGCTGTAGCCTCACCACCTGTCATCGAACTCTATCGCCGTGATCGTTGTGTTCGTCCACTTTTGTGAGGCGTTCGTGGGCTGCCTACCAACAGTGGAGCTGTTCCGGTCCTTCTTCATGATGAAGACCACCGGAAAGAGGGCGACTACCCAAATGGGTGCCTACTATCAAACGCGGCTAGTGGAGCAGTTGGAGGGAAGATTCGACGATTGTGCGGGTTGAGGCTCATCCTGCGCTGAAGATGCCCTATAAAGGTCTGGCTTCTGATCCCACCACCTGGGAAGCTTTCCAAGGGTTGACGAAGGAGTACACACCGATATTGAAGAGGATCCGGTTCCAGGTGGGCAAAGGCTTGACCTCCCTGATGGTGCTGGCAGACTTCTTGCACCGCTGCACTGCCCCTCTCCAGAAGTGTCTGTACAGGGTCTGGCACAACACCAGTATCTATGATCGGTGCCGACTGGCTCTGGATGAACCCACCCCAAAAATGTTGGAGGGGGTGTTGAAGGTGGTGACTTGCGACACGGTCGATGATGAGCACGTCTCCATACTGGATGCCTGCTAGCCGCTCTTCATGACCCTCGGCTTGAATTAGGAACTGTTGAGCTTGATGCCGAAGGTCAACGTGTTCAGTGTTGCTCGCTTGCACCTTGAGGAGACATATGGGGCTTCGGCGGTCCTGGCTCGGTGCCGCGCCATGACGCAACCAAGGTTACAGTCTACCTTTTGTTCTTCTGAAAAGGCAGAGGTAGGGCCCCCAACATCCTTTGTCAGGGTGGAGGACAGACAATCAGCGTCAGTTCCGACATCGGGAAAGTGTTCCCGCACTCTGGCTGCGGGTTCCGCCATCGCTGCGCCAAAGAAGCGGAAGCTAACGCGGGGGGACGGTACACCAATCTCTCATCACAATGGAGCCGGAGCGACCGAAGCTCCCGTCGTCGACTTGGTTTCTGATTCTAGTGGTGGCACTAGTTCCATAGGAAGCGCGGAGGAGTCTATGCCGACGACCATGTTGACGCAAGCCGTCCCAGAGCTGGTGCCGGAGACTGTGGTGCCAACCTCGGCGTCGGGTCCAAGAGGTCTCGATTCACCATGCGAGCTTGTAGGCCAGGGTCTTAGGAGAACTGGCCCGTCGGTAAGGCGCATTTTCTTCCTCCTCTATTCTTTCATTGTTTTTACGCTCTGAGGAAGTTGGTTTTGTCTTTTCAGAGCGTCGTCGACAAACATAGTGCCCTTGGTGCCCCCCGGGTGGGCTTGGTGAGTCCCACGCTTCCTAGAGCTGGAACAAGATTTGCTGCACCGCACCCTACGCCTGAAGGTGCACCGGCTTCTGGTGATGCCGATGTTCCTGCTCCTCCATCTGTAGGAGCAGATGAGGCTGGGGAGGTGCCAGGAAAGAAGGTGGCCACGTTGGCCGTCGTGGCTACCCTTGGTGGAGCGGACCCTCCCACTATTGATACTATGCCAGCGCACGACGTCATTGGTGCGCAAGACGAAAACTTGCCACCGGTGGCCGATGATACCTCCGTGACGCAGGAGAGAACTTTCGCGCCGAGCAGCAATGCACTGATGCCTGGAGCTCCAGCCGGGGAGCCATCTGGTCCCTAGGCGCTGGGGTCTGCCGTGGAGTCGATAAAGAGGCGGAGAGGCAGCCGTATGTGGTGACGACCATGCCGATCTCCCTCTCCGATGCTGTTGCCGTGGCCGAGTCCGCCTTGCACTAGACACAGGCTACTTTTGCCTGAGAGTGGGATCAACTTACTGAGGAGCGGTGCTTGGTGAAACTGGTCGATGTCAAGAATAAGGAGCTCGAGGCAAAGGCCCTGAAGGCCCATGTTGTCGCCGAAGCTCGCCTCAAGATGTCCGAGGATAAGCGGCTGGAGTTGGTCCATCGTGAAGTCGCCATTGCTGATGCGGATTTGGACTTGGCGGTGAAGGAGGAAGAGGTCTCCCGGAGCCTTGGCGTGCTGGAGGAGAAGCACCGGGCTATGCAGGACTCGGAGCTCGCCATAAAGAGTCTTGAGGACGATCTGGAGCGTCGTGCTTGGGAGCTCGCCATCTGAGAGGAAGCAGCACAGAGAGAGGCGGAGAGCCTCCAGCCGCCCCGCGCGACCGAGGCTCAAGGGATCCGAGACTTCCTGGCTCGTACTGGGGCGGTGTTGGAACCCATCGACCATGTTTTTGTGCTGCGCGGAGAGTCGTATCATGGGGTGGCTGAGCTGCTCCAAGCTTTGGACTCCCTCTACTTGACATTGGGGTAGATGAACACCGTCCTTGCGAAGCGGCTGGAGGTCAAAGGGAGGGAGCTGGCGGAGCAAGTGGCCTCCCATGTCTTGGTGTTCTTCCGGAGCTGGTACCCGTAGATCCCGCTGGAGTCGGTAGAGAAAGGCCCCTTCGATGAGCGAGAGGAGGAGGCGAGGGATGAAGTCCAGGACCTTGCCAAACAGGTGGCCCCTATGTACAAATAACTGTTAATGAAATTGAATCCATGTTTTTTTTGCTTGTTGTCTTGTCTTGTGCTTCTCAACTTGTTACCCTAAGTTCTTAGCTGGGTAAGGTCTTGACAAGCTTCTTGTCGAGTTCGTTAGCTTTTGAGGGACCAACACTTGCATAGTTGCACATGGCCGATTTGTCGTTAGTCGGCGCTCTGCCTATGGAACCCCCTTAGAGGCCCCCTTGTAGGTGTGGCCAGATTGCTGGGCACGCCTACCACTTAAGCACAAGATGTCTTCGACTGTCCCCCAGCGGAGCTAGGAAGCATGAGTGGTTGACCTCTGTGTGGCCCTTCCAGGGGTGCTGAGCTCTGTTTGAGTGTTGACATTGACATTTAGCCCCTTGGGTGGTGTTGGATCTGGTTGTTCCGGTGTTGCCCACCATTGTTGTAGGAACATCGACGGCAGGCCCCCTGGGTGGTGCCAGGGCTGGCTGCTCTGGCGTCGCCCACCATCGTATTAGATCCGTCGACGGCAGGCCCTCTGGGAGGTGCCAGAGCTGGATGCTCCGACATCGCCCACCATCATCGTAGATTCGTCAATGGCAGGCCCCCTGGGAGGTGCTGGAGCTGGATGCTCCAGCGTCATCCACTATCATCGCAGATTCATCGACGGCAGGCCTCCTGGGAGGTGCTGGAGCTGGATGCTCCGGCATCGCCCACCATCATCGTAGATTCGTCGACGGCAGGTCCCTGGTATACAAGCTATCACAAGAGAACCCTATTAGCAACAAGAGTGGGGCAATAGAGTGTACTCTTTTATCTATGCTTGTTGCTATCGTCAACATGCTGGGACGTGCCGGAGCTGGATGCTCTGGCGTCACCCACTATCGTCGTAGATTCGTCGATGTCAGGCCCCCTGGGAGGTGCCGGAGCTGGATGCTCCGGTGTCGTCTACCATCGTCGCAGATTCATCGATGGCAGGCCCCCTGGGAGGTGCTAGAGCTGGATGCTCTGGCGTCGCCCACCATAGTTGTAGATTCGTCGACGGTGGGCCCCTGGGGGGTGCCAGAGCTGGATGTTCCAGCATCGTCCACTATCATTGCAGATTAATCGACGGAAGAACCCCTGGTGCTGCCGAAGCTGGATGCTCCGATTGTCACCCACCATCGTCGTATATTCATCGACAGCAAGATCCTGGTGTACAGGCTATAAAAATATAACCCTGTTGGCAACAAGAGTGGGGCAGGAGAATGTACTCACTTATCAGCGCTTGTTGCTGTTGTCAACATGCTGGGACATCGACGGCAGGCCCCTTGGGTTGTGCCGGAGATGGATGCTCTGGCGTTGTCCACTATCATTGTAGATTCGTCGACAATAGGCCCTCTGGGAGGTGCCGGAGCTGGATGCTCCACCATCGTCCACCATCGTAACCTGCTTTGTATGTCCTGCACATAGAACAAGGGTGCATATTTTTTTGCTTGTCGGCGGTCTTTCCCTACTCTTAGTTTTGCCATGTCTTACAGTCCTGGGATGGTACGCGGGGTTTGGGTAATTCAGTGCGTTAGCGCCCGAAATCCGGCTCCTGCCTTGCTCAGAGTGTGATCTTTCTGGCCCTCAGTACTTAGCCGTAACACTGGGAGGCAAAGCACGCATTCTTAGGGTACAGGACCAGGCTAAGCAGGCTGCGTGCTCTAGACCTCCAGCTCGGCATAGGCCTTTCGTGGGGGACCATTTGTCACCACAAGGCCCCAAGTAAGAGGGCAGCCACAAGATCTGAAAACACCTTGAAGGTACCATAAACAAGTCCGCCTTCAGCAGGGTTGCATGACTCCACTATAGGTGATATAGGGAAAAAATTCACTAGGTATATGAAGATAATATACAAAAAAATGAGAGTAGCTCGGTCGATCACAAAATTAACAGATAATTAAGTGAACATAAGAGAAAGCATAGGGTAAGACAATGATTTTTCCAAATTGGCATTCATAGGAGGGGACTGGCTTTACAATAAGGCAACGACCCACTCTGGCTGGCAAGGAAGGCAGAGTGTTATGCTAGGGTATGAGACCAAGCTACACTGCTGAACACCATGGACGTATCCCCTCGAGAGCTTGGTTGTCCTAAGTGCCATTCCTTGGAACCATGACACCCTGCACTGTCCTACTATTATGCTTACGGATAGAACTTACGGAGGTGCTTTTTGTTCCAAGGGATGGGGAGGGACTCTCCTTCTGTGGCCAGGTGGACACACCCGGGGCGGGATATTTGTGTCACTCGGAAGGGTCCCTCCTAGATAGGAGAGAGTTTGTGTGCGCCTTCTCGAGAAAGTATTCGCTGCAACACCAGATCACTCTTTCTGGACCTCTCTACTCCGTACGAACCGCTCCTAGTAGCGCCGAAGCGCTTGCCGATATCGTGCGCTTCGGATGGTGGTGTGCCACCTTGCTTCGTTGAAAAGGTCGATATCTTCGCGTTGGAGCTGGTCCTGGGCGGCTTCGTTGAATGACCAGACTCGGAGGGAGCCCACAACGATCTCTGGGGGGAGGACGTCCTCGACCCCAGACACCAGGAAGAAAGGCGTTTCTCCCGTGGCCCGGCTGGGCAATGTTCGGCTGGACCATAGTGCACATGGGAGTTCGTCAACCAACTTGGCACCATGTTTATCCAAGTAATCATATGTTCGTGTCTTGAGGCCCCCGAGGATCTCGGCGTTGGCCCTTTCTACTTGATCGTTGCTCTTTGCGCAAGCTACAGACGCATAACAAACTTTGATGCCATGGTTTTTGCAGTAGTCTTGGAACGCTGCACTGGTGAACTTTGTCCCGTTGCCGGTGGTGATCCCGTTCGTGACCCCGAACCTGCAAATGATCGACTTGATGAACTTGACTGCAGACTCCTTATTGATGTTGATCACTGGGGCTGCCCCCGGCCACTTGGTGCACTTTTCTACAGCGACGTAGAGGAACCGGTACCCTCCGACTCATCTAGGGAAGGGTCCCAGGATATCCACCCCACAGACCGCGAACGACCAGTAGGGTGGAATCATTTGTAGCGTTTGCGCCAAAGTGTGAATCTGCTTGGCGTTAAACTGGCACGCGTTTCATCTTTTCACCAGCTTCATGCCATCTCGGAGTGCCGTTGGCCACTAGAAGCCATGTCAGAAGGCTTTACCGACCATTGTGTGGGAAGCAGCATGATTCCCGCACTCTCCTTCATAGATTTCTGCGAGCAAGTCGCAGCCCTCCTCCCGAGTTATGCACTGCAATAGGATGTCGTTGGTTCCACGCCGGCAGAGGTCTCCTTCCACCAGCATGTAGTGTTTCGCCATCCTTACGATTCGCCCATCGGATACATGTTCCTCCGGAAGGATGTTGTCTTTCAGGTAGTCCCAGATCTTTGTGATCCATGCATCGAGACTCTCTTGAGCTTCTGGATCTTGAGCGCTGGGTAATCTGAGGTCCCCAATGATGCACAAGAACCTCGATGGGCCCCATGGTTGCAGGGTCGTCGATGTCGCTAGCTTTGAGGTGTTTGGCTCGCCTTCTTCAATAGGTACTACGGGCTTAGCTGTTGGTCGCACTAATCTCCTGCCGAAGACACCTTCAGGAACTGGGGCCCCAGTGGAGGCCATAGTTGACAAGGCGCCGGCGATGGTGTTGTCGGTGCACAGCATGTGGCAGAGGTCTAAAGCCTCAAAACCAACTTCTAACTTCTTGACGTGTAGTAAGTACATTGCAAGCTGAGGGTCGTTGCAACAGCATTCACCCTGGACTTGCTTGATGATCAACTGGGAGTCTTCCTTGACCAGCATTTGCTGGACATCGAGACCCTGCACACCTGTCAGTCTGAAGATGAGGGCTTCATATTCTGCCATGTTGTTGGTTGCCTTGAATTCAAGGCACACCTCGTACTTGGACTGCTCCCCTGTTAGAGAGGTGAGTAGTACACCGGCTCTGGCCCCCTGCTTTCACGATGATCCATCAAAGAAGAGTGTCCAGTGGGGTCCGATGAGCACTGGAGCCCTGGGCTGCGGCTCGCTGACTTCCAGGCCCCCTGGGTTGCTTGGTGAGGGAGTCCACTCAGCAAGAATTCTACTAGTGCTTGGCTCTTGATTGCATGCCACGACAAGAAGTTGAGATTGAACTCCGCCAGTTCCACCGCCCACTTTGCGATATTGCCAGTCGCGTTGGTATTGCGGAGCACTGTACTCAGTGGGAACAAAGTCACGACTGAGACTTTGTCTGCCTGAAAGTAATGGCGAAGCTTCCTCGACGCAATTAGCACTGCATATAGTAACTTCTGCACTTCAAGGTACCTTGTTTGTGCTTCATACATGACTTTGCTAATAAAGTAGACCGCGCGCTGGAGCGTCTGGACCCTCTCCATGGAATCCGACACACCTTCTTCCATCGGCTCTGGGCCCAAGGACTGCGCATTCCCTGAACCTGGGGCGTCCTTTGGGGGTTGGGACCCAATGGCTTCTTGATCTTCGGGGCTCCCTTGGGGACCCGGCTACATTCTGGGTGCTGGGACCCGGAGGCATCTTAGTCATCGAGGCCCCTTGCGGTCTCCAAGCCCTAGGGCTCGACATCAGCAGCAGGAGCACCGTCTGTCTCTTGAGGTTGCTAGGTACCAGGTCGCTCCGCCACCAGGACCATGTTCACTACTTCTGTTGTGGCAGCAATGTAGAAGTACAGAAGCTCCCTGGGCTATGGTGCTTCCATGATGGGCAAGGACGTGAGCTATTGCTTCAGCTCGCGAAATGCCTTTTCTGCCTCCTCCGTCCAGATGAACGGCCCAGACTGGCGCAACAGTTTGAAGAACGGGCGGGCCCACTTGGCCAGTCTAGAGATAAACCGACTAAGCGCTGCCAAGCAACCTGCAAGCTTCTGTACAACTTTGATGAGGGCTGGAGGACACATCCTCTCTACTGCCTTGATCTTCTTTGGGTTTGCCTTGATCCTCCTATGTGAGACAAAGAAACCAAGGTTTTCCCAGCTTCAACTTCGAACACGCACCCGTCTGGGTTAAGCTTCGTGTGTGTCGTCCATAATCTATCAAAGACTAGGGCGTGGTTTTCTAATAATGATGTATGTGCTGTGATTTTGACAACGATATCGTCGACGTACACCTCTACCAGGTCCTGAATGAGGTCCCCAAATGTTTCATGCATAGCACATACAAAAGTAGGGAGAGCATTCTTAAGGCCGTAAGGCATGGAGACATAGCAGTAGAGGCCATCTACAGTTATAAATGCGGGATGATCTTCGTCCTCTCTAGACATGGTGATTTGGTGGAACTGTGAGTAAGCGTCTAGAGAGCAGAGCAAGTCGCACCTCGAGGTTGAATCTACAATTTGATTTATCCTAGGGAGAGGGATAGGATTTTTAGGACATGCCATGTTGAGGTTGGTGTAGTCGATGCACATCCGAAGCTTCCCACCAGCTTTGGGGACGACGACAGGGTTGGCCAGCTACCTGGGATGATGGACTTCCCAAATGAAGCCAACGTCAAGCAACTTCTTGATTTTTTCACAAATGAAGTTCTGCCGCTCGATGGACTGCTTTTGTAGCCTCTGCTGCGCCGTCCTAGCATCGGGGTAGATCTTCAGGTGGTGCTCAATGACCTCCTTGGGGATGCGGGGCATTTGAGACAGTTGTCAGGAAAACACATCGACGTTAGCTCGCATGAAAGCGATGAGTGCTGATTTCTGTTTGCTATCTAGACTACCCGCAATGCGTGTGGTCTGGGCAGTATCAGAGCCAATCTGGATAGCCTTGATCGGTACGTCGTCGTTGTCAGAGGACTGCACCCATGGTGCAGCAACGTAGTTGCCCTCGTGCAGGCTCGACAAAGGCTGACTAGGTCCAGCATCGCCCGAGGCAGGTGCTGGGGCCGCCGCTAGTATTTGGAGCTCCTCCAAAGCAAAGACCACTGCCGTGCGATCTCTGCAAATCTTGAGGATGCCGGAGGAAGTTGGCATCTGGAGGATGAGGTAGCCGTAGTGGACTACAACCTTGAATAGATATAGGGTTGGCCTACCAATAACGGCGTTGTAGGGGAGGCTGACCTCCGCGACGTCAAATAGGATATTCTCTGTCCTGAAGTTCTCTGGCGTTTTGAGAGTCACCCGGAGGTGGATGTTGCTGTACGGAATAATATTTCCTGGCCCTACCCCGGAGAATGATCTCGACGGGGCAAACCTGGACACAGGGATCTTCATCTGGTCAAAGGTTGTACGGCTAATGAGATTGAGGCTATCCCCGCCACCTATCAGGACATGGTAGAACTTGATATTGGCGATGGTGGGGGAGACGAGGAAGGGCAGAAGCCCGGCTCCTGACATGTTCTCGAGGCAGTCAGAGGTGTCAAAGCTGATCGACGTCTCCATCCATCTGTGATTCAGCACCGGGGCATCAGTAGAGTGTAGCGACGCTATTGCTCGGCGTAGGGTCTTGACCCCAATCCGGAACATAGGTTCCCAAGATCCTTCACAGATGACGTGGGGTGCTTTGCGAGGCTGGTGGTCGCCGTTGAGGTCGAGGTTCTCAGCCTGATGTGAAAGTGCATCTAGGCATCCCTTGTGGGTTTTGGTTGATTTATGACAAACAAATGAGATCCTAACCTAATTGTTGAGATGAGCACAGGTTTTAATGAAAACATGGAGAAAGCGCAAAAAGAAAGGAGAGTGAGAAATCAGAGTGGAAAGAGCTCAAGAGATGAATAGAATAATCTTTGTGTATGGAGTGTGTTGGAGGAACACACCCCAAGAGCTCAAGCATATTTTAATCCTCTCATTGCACAAATTCATACAGGTCCGGACTAGTCCGATATCACCACGGAATAGTTCGATAATCCCTCTATTTATAATCGGACAAGTCTTCCCAGTGCGGACTTGTCTGCACAGTCCAGGTTTACCGAGACCAGACTAGTTCGATATCTTTCTGACTAAGATCGAGCTAGTCCTCCCCAGTGCGGACTAGTCCTCCACACTTCACACATTTGCACAAAATCGGACAAGTCCGATATCACCACGGACTAGTCCGATATCCTTCTGACCCAAATCATACAAGTCCGATATATGCCCGGATTAGTCCGAAAAACCTTTTGACTAAAATTGGACAAGTCCTCCAAGTGCGGACTTGTCCCCAATTCACTAAGGGTTTCACCACCACCGGAATAGTCCGATATGTGCCGGACTAGTCCGAACTTATCCAGAGACAAAAACAGACTAGTCTGCCCCTGGACAGACAAGTCCGATGATTCGGGGCACTTAGGATTTCCCACACGCCAGACACTGGACTAGTCCGGAGTCCACCACGAACTAGTCCAGACTTTGAAAACCCTAATAGTAACCCTTGGAAACCCCAGTATAAATAGAGGTGCATGGCCCAACTCTGATCACTCCCGACTCCTTGCACCATCACACCCTCCCAGAGCTTAGAAAGCACGTCTCTCCACACAATCCAACGCAAGAAAGTTCAAATCCTCGAGGATTAACATTAGATCAAAGGAGAGACACGATTATTCAAGTTTTGAGCTCTTGGGTTTGATTCTCTCACACACTCTTGTTGTTTCATTGCAGATCTTACAAGTGTGTCTTGGTGGTGTTTTATTTGTAATCTTGGGGAGCCCTCAACTTGTGAGAAGGCCCCTTGAACACGGTGATTTACCCCTTGTGATTAGTGGAAGATAATTGGCCTTCCTAGCAATTTGACGAGGGTAGGGTTGGTGAAGACCCGGTCCTTTCGTGGGCTCCTCACTGTGGATGTAGGTTGCCTTCGTGGGAACCGAACCACGGGATAAAAATCTTGTGTCTTCACTTTGTGTTTATTGTTCATTGCATCTAGGGTTCAATTGATCTTAGTCAAATTACGTAAAAACTTGAAACTAAGGTTACATTGTGCTATACTCAGTTTAATTGAAGCAACATACTCTAGTTACATCTTAATTTCCACTACGTAGAATACTTGGATCGAGATCATTGATCAAACTTGATCAATCTAGTCCGCAAGCACCAGACTAGTCCGCAATAATCTATCAGACTAGTCCGATTTATCTGTATTTCATGAAGTTGTTGAGTGTTGTAGGTTTCGACTAAAATTCAAAAAGGCCTATTCACCCCCCTCTCTAGGCCACATTCAATTGGAATCAGAGCAGGACTCTTCAAAAGGAGACTAATTGCTTGAAGAGAAAATGACGGACATGATGGATGTGCACAAGAGCCTCAACCAAGAGAAGGTTGAAGATGAGAAGGCTCAGAAATTGGAGAAGCTCTTCGACGGCATTCAAGACTTCGAGGATGATGATGAGGAGACGCTTGAACTCAAGGCGCTCCTAAGGAAGAAAGCTCTCTCCAAAGGCAAGATGAAGATCGAGGACGAGAAGAAGAAGAAGGGGAGTAGTCACACCGACTACTCCCGATATCCTTTTAATTATGATCGTTTGACTACTAATAACAATCATTACCTGTAAATCCCACTAGGAAAAGCCCCACAGTTTAACGGCAACGATTATTCTATGTGGAGGCAAAACATGAAAATGCATCTAAACTCACTTAACCCAAGCTTGTGGCAAATAGTTTTTACAGGTATAGATATCCCAGACTACGATGAAGAGTTAACCCAAGCCAAGAGCAAGCGATTCATCGAAATGCTCAAGCTGCAGCGGTGATCACATCATCTTTGAGTCGAGACGAGTTCACCAAGGTGGATGGACTCGAAATTGCTAAATAAATATGGGATACGCTACAAACAGTACATGAAGGCGATCGTCATGTGCGAGAAGCTAAGATTGAGATGATCGAAGGCGAATTGGGAAGGTTCACCATAGAAGATGAGTCGCCGCAAGACATGTATAACCAGTTGAAGACTCTCATCAACAAGGTTCGAGCATATGGAAGCAAGAAGTGGAACGATCACGACGTGGTGAAGCTCATTCTTGGAGCTTTCATGCCTCACAATGTTACCTTGTGCTCGATGATTAGAGAAAGCCTCGGGTACAAGAAAATGACCCCGAACAAATTGCTTGTGAAGATCATCAATTTCGAGATGATGGAGAAGCAAGCAAAACATGTCAAGGAAATTGTTGACCTCACCTCGGCAAAGAAGAAGGGGGTCGCCTTGAAATCCACTTGCAAGCCCATGACTAAAGAAGCTCGAGAAGCCCAAGAAGAAGATGTCAGCGATGATGAGAGCAACGACATAGATGAAGAAGACATGATCCTCTTCATGAAGAAATTCAAAAGGATGATGAAAAGAAGACAAGGGGATAAACAAAATGTAGGAAAATACAAAGATAAATTAAGACCAAAGTTGAGGCGGGCATGCTATAACTGTGGTGAATATGAAACTTTATAGTTGATTGCCCTTATGAAGAAAACAAGAAGAAGACCAAGGAAGCAAAGCCTCAACCTAAGAAGTTCTTCAAGAAGAAAAAGCAAGCTGGACAGGCGTACCTAGGAAAGGTGTGGGACTCAAATGATGAGTCCTCGTCCGAAGAAGTAGAGGAGATGGCTAGCATAGCTATCAAGAAGACAACGAAGAAATCCACCCTCTTCCCAACTATTGGCGCAAGGAAGAACAACGACACATGTCTCATGGCGAGGGAAGGTAAAAGAAAGGTAACATCCAAGTCTTCCTCCTCGCATTCTTACTCTAGTGATAGTGATGCCAATAGTGATAATAAAGATATGCTTGTTGGCCTTGATAAGAAAACTGTCGCAATAATGAAATTCTTAATGGATAAACTTATTGATAAGGAGGAGCTTGTTGATTGCCAAGAAGATATGATCATCCTTCAAAAGGAGGAGTATCTTAAGATCAAAAAGCTCCTTGAAATTGAAAAGGAGCGAAGCAAGTCACTAGAGCTTGAATTAGCTTCAAGCAAGGAAGCTTGCTTGAAGTTAAGCGACTCAAATGTAATTATCAAGGATGAACTTGCTAACTTGACAAAAGTTAACAAGATCCTTGAAATGTAAGTTGAGCCACTCAAGCAAAGTGACCCTTCATCCTCTTCAAGCTCACCTTCTCAACACCTAGAATCTGAAACTGCTACTACTTGTACATGTGCTAAAGTTGAAACTAACTTGAAGGAAAAGTCAAACTTGGCAAAGGACAAGCATCCTTCCCGTAGTGGCATATTTGACAAGGAGAAGATCAAGTATGCACACAGTGCATACTTGACCACAAGGGCTCCTAATGTCAAATATGGCATTGGGTATTTTTATGGTGAAAAGCAAAATGCTAGAATCCATAAGAATAAAAAGGAGCGCATTGCCTTTATCAAGGGAAACTCCCCTCAAGCTAGAAAGGCTAATAATGTTGACAAGTCCAAACATGCTAATTCATATGAACAACAACTTTTGTTTAGAATCTTTAATGCAACTTATGTTCTTATGAAAAGCAACATTGGTGAAGTTTATGCCAAATATGTTGGGCCACGCCATGGGAACACCAAGTCCCATGTGTAGGTGCCCAAATCACTTGTAACTAACCTCAAAGGACCCAAGCAAGACATAATTTGTTTTTGCAGGCCTACTCCCCCGGTGGACCAAAATGGGTGCTAGACAGTGGATGCACCAACCACATCACCAGAGAAAGAAGAATGTTCGTTGAGTATGAAGTAACTGAAGATCCAGGGGAGAGCATATATTTCGGAGACAATAGTCAAGGAAAGGTGCTCGGTACTGGTAAAATTGCAATATAATCTCAACACACACTTTCTCATGTTTTGCATGTTGACTCCTTAGATTATAACCTTCTGTCCATATCTCAATTATGTGACAAGGGTTATAATTGCTTGTTTACTAATGAGGGTGTGACCGTCTCTATAAGGAGTGATGACTCGGTTGCTTTCAAGGGTGTGTTTAAGGGAAAGTTTTATCTTGTTGACTTCAACAAAGATAAAGCCAAACTTGACACATGTTTGATTGCAAAGACAACCATGGGTTGGCTGTGGCATAGACGGCTAGCACATGTTGGTATGAGGAATCTTCAAAAACTCCTTAAGGGCGATCACACCGAGGTTTGAAGGATGTCATTTTTGAGAAAGACAGGCCTTGTAGCGCATGCCAAGCCGGGAAGAAAGTAGGAGCACCTCATCCCGCGAAGAACGTCATGACAACGACAAGACCGCTCGAGCTACTTAACATGGATCTATTTGGTCCAATTGCTTACATAAGCATCGGTAGTAACAAATACGGCTTAGTAATCATTGATGATTTTTCGTGCTTCACATGGGTTTTCTTTTTACATGATAAGACAGAAACTCAAGGAACCCTCAAGAAGTTTCTCAAGCATGCCCAAAATTAGTTCTCATTGAAGATCAAGAACATATGAAGTGACAATGGCACGGAGTTCAAGAACACCAAAGTTGAGGAGTACCTAGACGAAGAAGGGATAAAGCATGAATTCTGAGCACAGTATTCCCCTCAACAAATGGAGTAGCGGAAAGGAAGAACCAAACGCTCATAGAGATGGTGAGGACCATGCTCGATGAGTACAAGACTTCGGATTGATTTTGGGCTGAAGTGGTCAACACCACTTGTCACACCATAAATCGACTTTATCTTCATCGCCTACTCAAGGAACCTTGAAAAAGTTTTTCAAGCATGCTCAAAATGTGTTTTCATTGACGATCAAGAACATTCGAAGAGACAATGGAACGGAGTTCAAGAAAACCCAAGTTGAGGAGTACCTAGACGAAGAAGGCATAAAGCACGAGTTTTCAGAACCTTACTCTCCTCAACAAAATGGAGTTGCCGAAAGGAAGAACCGAACCCTCATAGAGATGGCGAGAACAATGCTTGATGAATACAAGACCTCCGATTGGTTTTGGGCGGAAGCGGTTAACACCACTTGCCACGCCATAAACCGGCTCTACCTTCATCGACTACTCATGAAGACATCATATGATCTACTCATCGGTAACAAGCCGAATATTTCTTATTTTCAAGTTTTTGGTTCTAAATGTTATATTTTGAACAATAAGCCTAGGACTTCAAAGTTCACTTCGAAGTACGATGAAGGTTTCTCGCTTGGCTATGATTCGAACTCTTACGCCTATCGTGTCTTCAACAAGGTCTCCGGACTTGTTGAACTATCACATGACGTAGTGTTCGATGAAACTAACGGCTCTCAAGAAAGAGCAAGTTGATCAATGTGTGCTAGATAGAGAAGAAGCTCCATGTATAGCATTGAGAAGAATGGTGTTGGGCGACGTTCGACCACAAACGCCACCTCCAAATTAAAATGAAGAAGATGAACCACAAGTGGAGGTAATGGATCAAGGGGGAGCTTCTACACAAGATCAACCTCAAGAAGACGAAGATGATCAACAAATCAATGAGAGCTATCATCCAGGGGGAGCAGAAAACGATCATGAAGATTCAAGACCACAAGTGCCACACCCGAGAGTACACCAATGCGTTCAAAGAGATCACTCTGTCGACAACATAATCGATGACATCCAAAAATGAGTAACTACTAGATCTCGCATAGCAAACTTTTGTGAGCTTTACTCTTTTGTATCCTTTTTGGAACCGCGCAGGATTGAGGATGCATTGAAAGATCCGGATTGGGTGGTGGCAATGCAAGAACTTAACAACTTCAAATGGAACAAGGTGTGGGAACTCGTCGAAAGACCAAAGTTCAACGTCGTCGACACCAAATGGGTCTTCTACAACAAGCAAGACGAACACGGCGTGGTGACAAGGAACAAGGCACGACTTGTAGCCAAAGGGTATTCACAAGTCGAAGGTTTGGATTTCAAAGAAACCTTTGCTCCCGTAGCTAGACTTGAATCTATTAGAATATTACTCGCATATGCTACTCACCATGATTTCAAGCTCTATCAAATGGATGTGAAAAGCTCCTTCCTCAACGAACCAATCAAGGAGGAGGTGTACGTGGAGCAACCCCCCGGATTTAAAGATCAAGAGTTCCCCGGCGACGTGTTCAAACTGCGTAAGGCTCTCTACGGCCACAAACAAGCTCCTAGAGCTTGGTATGAGTGCCTTAGAGATTTTTTAATTGAGAATGGTTTTAAAATTGGTAAAGCAAATTATACGTTGTTTACAAAGCACTTTGACAATGATCTTTTTATTTGTCAAATTTATGTTGATGACATTATCTTTGGTTCAACTAACAAATCCTTTTGTGAAGAATTTAGTAAGATTATGACAGATAGGTTCGAGATGTCCACGATGGGAGAGCTAAAATACTTCTTGGGATTCCAAGTGAGGCAACAAAAGGAAGGGACGTTCATAAGCCAAACCAAGTATACTCAAGACATACTCAAGAAGTTTGGAATGGACAAGGCAAAGCCCATAAAGACTCCCATGGCAACAAATGGACACTTGGATCTCAATGAAGATGGACCAAGCATGGATCAAAAGGTATATCGCTCCTTGATTGGATCCCTACTTTACTTATGTGCATCTAGGCCTAATATTATGTTGAGTGTGTGCTTGTGTGCAAGATTTCAAGCCAATCCTAAGGAGTGTCATTTGACAGCCGTCAAGAAAATCTTACGATATTTAGTTCATACACCCAACCTAGGCCTTTGGTATCCTAAGGGTTCCAAATTAAATCTCATTGGATACTCCAATGCAGATTATGCCGGATGCAAATTAGATAGAAAGAGTACCTCAGGTACATGCCAATTCTTAGGTAGATCCCTTGTTTCTTGGTCCTCCAAGAAACAAAACTCCATTGCCTTATCCACGGCCAAAGCGAAGTATGTTGCAGCCAGGAGTTGTTCTGCTCAACTCCTTTGGATCCGACAAACTCTAAGGGATTACGGTTACAATATGAGCCATATTCCATCCCTTTGTGATAATGAAAGTGCCATTAAAATTGCCCATAATCCCGTTGAGCACTCTAGGACCAAACACATAGACATCCGGCATCACTTTTTGAGAGACCACTCAATGAAAGGAGACATAGCCATTTCCCATGTCAACACTGAAAACCAACTACTCGATATCTTTACCAAGCACCTTGATGAAAAACTTTTTTGCGAGCTCCGAAAGGAACTAAATATCCTAGATGCTCGGAACGTGGCTTGAAAACTTGCATACCTGTATGGCTTATTCAAAATCCATTGAATGTGTTATGAAAATCATCTCTCTATTTTCTCCGAAAAACTATTTCAATTACTTGATCTTGGTGAATTATGGTCATAGCTTGATTGTTGGATGTTTATTGATCATATTCATCAAGATCATTTGTGTCTTTTGCCCCCTATTTTTCTCTATAAGAACCTTTGAATATATATGAATGGGCTAATTATATCTGTTCTAGTGACCACGGACTAGTCCGTGGTTATCCGAACTAGTCCGCACACTGCAGACTAGTCCGCAGATTGTTCGGTAGTCCGAACTAGTACGACCCACCATGGACTAGTCGGATTTTTTGACTCCATAACCCAAGGCGCCGCCAAAACCTGATCTACTTCACCCTCACAAATCACCTCACATTCTCTCACTTCACTCGAGGTCCCCCAAGGCGATTTGGCGGTTTCTCAATGAAATCCCTTCAAGTTTGGGTGAAAATCGACTCCATTGCTCGGGGATTGAAGTCCACGGACTTGTCCGCACCCCCAACTGCTCCATATTCAAGAATCGAAGAATCTCGGTAAATTTTCTCCCAAACCCTAGAAACTTTGATTTCTTTCGCTTTGGTTTAAATAGCTTAGTTTCTTCTAGCTAATACATGCCTCCTTGCTGTATTACATCTATCTTGAACTAGTTTTGCATTGGGAAACACCATTTGTCTCATAGTTAGGGTTTGAGGTGATGAACACCGGACTAGTCCGGTCTCTGTACGGACAAGTCCGGTCTCCCGGACTAGTCCGTACCTGAACACCGGACAAGTCCGATTTTTAACTGAACTCAACCCTAATTTCCAACTACTCAATGCACTCCCTTGCCATTAATTCTCATCCATGCATTGTATAGTTCCTTCTCAAGACAATGTCAAGCTCCAATGATGAGATTTCCGATTATGAGGCCGAGATGGACCAAGACCCCTTGCTTCGGTCCTCGACGGGCCAAGGGAAGAAGCCCTGAGAGCGTCCCTCCGAGCCGGCACCTTCTCCACCTCAGGTGCGGCGCAAGGTCTTAGCTAATAAGCCTGCGTCCAAAGCCAAGGATGCAGCTGGCTCTAGCTCAGCAGCTCCTCGCCAAGCTAAGGGCGAGGGAAAAGGAATTGCCTTGGGCCCGATCGGCCCTCTCAAGATGAATGCACCAAGACAGGGCAACAGGGACCCCTCTGAAGAAACGTTCAATGGCAAGGGAAGTGATACGGCTTCCAATCTCAAAATCGTGGATTGTTATAGCAGATCCAAGAAGGCAGCCGATGCCAGATTTTGGAGCAACTTTCACGCAGACTTCTATAGCTCTTTGTACCTCACAATGAAGACTCCGGTTGTCCACAGCCAGTGGATTGACTGGAATCATTTTAAAAGAAAGAGCTGTAGTGCTTTTGATGAAGTGGTGGAGGCTGCAACAAGGCATGGACTGAAGGACCTATTTACCGTCAGGTACAACTAGAACGATGAAATCATTGCTCAATTCTATGCCACATGCTATTTTGCCAGTGATGAAGAGGGGAGGGTGACTTGGATGACACATGGATCCAAGTACACTATCACTTATGATGACTTTGCAAGACTGCTTCACCTAGAAGACACTGGTAACGATGAGCTAACTATCCACAACATTGTTGTCTTGGGGAAGGATAAGATGGACTTCCTTTATGATACTAGCCTGAAGCACAACACTCCATCGACCAAGAACATGAAGCCCTTCTTCATGGTTCTTAATAGGGTGCTGAGGAAGACAATAGCTCCGAAAGACGGAGATGCAGGAAGTGTCCAATGCTACTTAAGGACACTAATGAAGGTGATAAGCAGAAGCAAGAAGTTTGATGTTTTTGACTATATTTGGAATGAAATTGTGAACATCTCCTGCACACCGAACTGCTCCTGTGGCTATGCACCCTACCTCATGTTCATGATCGAGAAACTCACAGGAATTGAGTTCGTGAAGGATGTGGAGCACACCCCCTTGAGGCCTCAGAAGCCTACCCAAGCTACTCACCCAGCTGCTCCATCCCCAGTGTCCAATGAAGAGGCTCCGAGGAGAGCTCAAAGAGATGCCAAGACTGCTCCCGCCACTAGGGCCCCACCTCAAAAAGGGTATGCCAGTGGAATCTTGAAGTACTTGACCGCCATTTTTGGCTCTTGCAAGAAAGCTGAAGTGAAGCTCCACAAGAAAAACAAGGCAAGGAAGGAAGATTTGAAGTATGTCAAAGAAAATATCAAGAACATTTGTCAAAAGCTTAGATTGAGCCTATTGGATCTCCTGTTATCTCCGATGACTCTGCCTCCAACTTCACAGAGCTTCCACCACTCTCAACTTCCAAACTTGCCTACTTTGGCATTGGGGGCACTTCGAGTGGATCCATTCCTCCTCCACCTCCACAACCTGAAGATGAAGATGAAGATGAGGAGAGGACCAACAACGAGGAATGAAGGCACTAGATACCTCCTCTCCTTCTTTTTGGTGTCTTGATGCCAAAGGGGGGTAGATTAAGGGGGAGTCACTAAGTGTAGCTGTAGGTTGCAAGGAGAGCTCTATTCGTGTTGTTTTTGGGTTGTAAAACTTTAATGCTCTCTTATGCTTTTGGACTTGTGATGTGGTGCTATCACTATGCTTATGCCTCTAAGTTATATTTATAAAATCCGTGTTGATGCTTTGCTACAATATGTGCTTATGCTCTGAAATTGACATATATGCTTGATGTTGAGATAATTATGTCAATTGTTTCATTCTCATCACAATTATTGCTCACGCACACGTAGTCTTGCACCCCACTATAAAGAGTTCACATATGCCTTATGTTTTCATGATTAATTTGTTCCAAACACATATGTGCACACTTTATGAAAATTCCGTATTTTTATCTTATTTTGTGAAATCTCAATTGGTTGTCATCAATCACCAAAAAGGGGGAGATTTAAAGTGCATCTAGGCACCCCTTGTGGGTTTTGGTTGATTTATGACAAACGAATGAGATTCTAACCTAATTGTTGAGATGAGCGCAGGTTTTAATGAAAACATGGAGAATGCGCAAAAAAAAAGAAGAGTGAGAAATCAGAGTGGAAAGAGCTCAAGAGATGAATAGAATAATCTTTGTGTATGGAGTGTGTTGGAGGAACACACCCCAAGAGCTCAAGCATATTTTAATCCTCTCACTGCACAAATTCATACAGATCCAAACTAGTCCAATATCACCATGGACTAGTCTGGTAATCTCTTTGTTCAGAATCGGACAAGTCCTCCCAGTGCGGACTTGTCTGCACAGTCCAGGTTTACACAGACTGGACTAGTCCGATATCACCACCGACTAGTCCGATATCTTTCTGACTAATATTGGACTAGTCCTCTTCAGTGCGGACTAGTCCTCAACAGTACACAACTTTGCATGAAATCGGACAAGTCCGATATCACCACGGACTAGTCCGATATCCTTCTCACCCAAATCGGACAAGTCCGATATATGCCCAGATTAGTCTGAAAAACGTTCTGACTAAAATCGGACAAGTCCTTCAAATGCAAACTTGTCCCCAATTCACTAAGGGTTTCACCACCACCAAACTAGTCCGATATGTGCTGGACTGGTCCGAACTTTTCCAGAGACAAAAATGGACTAGTCTGCCCCAGGCCAGACAAGTCCGATAATTTGGGGCACTTAGGTTTTCCCACACGCTGCACACTGGACTAGTCCGGAGTCCACCACGGACTAGTCTGCACTTTGAAAACCCTAACCGTAGCCCTTGGAAATCCCAGTATAAATAGAGGTGCACGACCCAACAAGATCACTCTCGACTCCTTGCACCATCACACCCTCCAAGAGCCTAGAAAACATGTCTCTCCACAAAATCCAACGCAATAAAGTTCAAATCCTTGAGGATTAACATTAGATCAAAGGAGAGACACAATTCTTCAGGTTTTGAGCTCTTGGGTTTGATTCTCTCGCACACTCCAGTTGTTTCATTGCAGATCTTACGAGTGTGTCTTGGTGGTGTTTTGATTTGTAATCTTGGGGAGCCCTCAACTTGTGAGAAGGCCCCTTGAACACGGTGATTTACCCCTTGTGATTAGTGGAAGAGAATTGGCCTTTCTTGGAAATTCGATGAGGGTAGGGTTGGTGAAGACCCGATCCTTTCTTGGGCTCCTCAACGTGGATGTAGGTTGCCTTAGTGGGAACTGAACCACGAGATAAAATTCTTGTGTCTTAACTTTGTGTTTATTGTTCATTGCATCTAGGGTTTAATTGATCTTAGTCAAATTACGTAAAAACATGAAACTAAGGTTACCTTGTGCTATACTCAGTTTAATTGAAGCAACATACTCCAGTTATGTGACACCCGGTTCTGAAAAGGAACCAAGAAACGCATATGTGTGCCCAGGACGTTCAACACACATACACGAGTGCATTCACAAAAGAGTATACAGAAAATGACCACATAACAGGATTAATTAACCAAATTTTATTAAACAAACCATATTATCCTCGAATACAAACTCTAATGAATATTAATAACAAGTTCAACTAATGCAGCGGAAATAAACTAAATAAGCAAACTAAACAGCTAGACAACATAAGCGATAGGGTATAGCGCAGCTCCATGCAACACCACAGGCAAAGCTGAAGGTAGACATGGCCTAAAACTCCGCATTATCGCCATTAAACTGCCAATCCTGACCTGGAACTGTTGGGGGGGGGGATTGCAAGAGTGAGTACATGTCGTACTTAGCAAGCGTGGAAAGTATGACATGTGGCTGATTCAAATGACGAATATAATAATTGTTGAGTGCTGAAAAGTACATTAAAACATTTGAAAAGCAATATATTACATGTATATGAAATAAACCCATCATAAACCATATAATCATAATACCAGTCCATATTCCATATCCATCATCATATACCAATATCCATGTTCAATTCCAGAACTCAATTCATAACCAACCATAACCATAACACCAACCATAACCATAATACCAACCATAACCACAATACCAACCATAACCATTCCAAATTCCAAATTTTCCTCTAATCATGTGAGGGTTCAGGTTGCTCATAACCGGGAGCAAGGCTATCATGATAGTTTTAGACACACTCTGCAGTGGTTGTACCGCTTTACCCACGTGTTTGTGATTTCATCACCTTTCGATGACTATAGAATCTCAATTATGTCGTCTCACACTTCAGTTGGTGTGTGGCCAAGAGATCACAAAATAGCCTTTACAAATGGATTACTAGCCTATTTAGACCTGACTGAGGTTTCACTGGTGGTGATGTCTCCCACAGAGCACATCTTCAACCAAGGGCCCCCTCTTGAGCCATTCGGATCCCAGGGTAGTGCCACCAATCATCAACAAACCCAATCCGACTACCTCTTACCCGAGGATCCTTAATGGTCCAAATAGCACTGGGGAAGCCCTAATTAATCAGCTACGCCGCACCCATACTTGGCCTCGTGGTGGCATTGTAAATCCTGGATGGTTGCTCCACGAACCGGTCCTTAGATCTAAAGCAAGCGAAACCACCATAACATCCAACCCATCCACATACCAGGCTTGCTTAGATCACCCATTACCATATCATATTAACCAGTTCATATTAACCATAATCTCATCCATGCATAATTAAATTGGGTGGTATAGTTGTTTTCCCATCCCAGTTGATTAAGCGAAGCAAAAAGTAAAAAGCCCTTCCCAATTCTCTATCATATATTCCAGGTGACAAGGGTGGTTAAACAAAGCTAGTAAACTTCCTACCATAAGATTTCCCATCAAATTGACTCAAGCATCTAGTTTGTAAACAAAACATTTATTTCAAAATAGGATGAATATGCTTCAAGGACACTTGCCTTGCTCTTGGGATTGGTTCGGGTCAAAGCCTTCAAACTCTTGGTGTTGGAGATCCTCCATGACACTCTCTAGCGAGAATCCGTCTAATCCACACAATAAACATACAAGACAAGAAACACAATCAAAGAGTGCACAAATATTACTCATTATGACGTGACATGCATGATTGATGATATTGCACAGTATAACTTGTTAATGGGTTGCTTTTAATGATCACTAGCTAGTTCTAATAGCTTTTAACAAGTTTATACAGGTTTAGAGTTGATTAGATCAAATTTTAGAATTAATTCAACAGAATTTAACTAGGAAAAACGGACTAGTCCGCTAGGGACCGGACAAGTCCGCACTTGCGCAAAATTGACGAACTAGAGTTTTCTAGATCGACGTAAGTTTGGAGATTAGGGGTTGAATTCACATAAAGAAAAGAGAATAGAAGGTAAGGTTTTTAGAACTCCAATGAATTAGGAAACTTAGAGGCAACACTTGGATCTTGATGATCTAGGGTTGATGATGAACTTGATGATGGATTGTTGATGAAGAACTCGAAGTTGATGGAGATCTTGATCCTCTTTCGTTTTCTCCTCCTCTTATTCTTGCTTGGGATCTCCTCCTCCCTCCTTGATGGTGGCTCTCCACGAACTAGGGTTTGGATGGGGTGGAAAAGTGGCAAATAGAGGTCAAGCCAAGGGGTGGGGTTGTTTATATAGAGGTGGAGGCTAGGGTTAGATGGATTTCGAGTTTGAGATGAGTAGAGGCCGGTTTAGAGTCCCACATGGGCTCTAAAAGAGTTAGGCACAATGTCCCTAGGCCAACTTAATGTGAAACCCAAGAAACAAGTTGTAAAACAAAAGATCAACTCGGAGTCGAGAAATATTAGACAAGTCCAAAAAGGACCGGACTAGTCCAAAAATGTCCAGGGAGAAAATCGGACAAGTCTTGCCTAAAATCAGACGAGTACGACTTTAGTCAGAGAGGAAAACGGACAAGTTCGCTGGAACACTATACTAGTCCAGAAAAGTCCAGGGACTTAGACAAATTTTCAAGGGTTCTTGCAATATCGGACTAGTCCGCACAAAATTGGACAAGTCCGAATGTTTCCAGAGGCAAAATCGGACTAGTCCGCAGCAAAAACGGACAAGTCCATTTTTAGTCAGAGAGAAATCGGACTAGTCCGCACTTTTTAGCATTTTAAGTGCGGTTTTGTTCCCAAATCAATTTTAAACTCATTCTTCTTGATGTGGGTTAATATTAAACATGTATATGAATGTATGTAGGGAATGATTCATGAAAATGAGGGTTTTACAAACCTACCCCCCCTTAAAATGAATCTCGCCCTCAAGATTCGACGCGGAAGAGAAGAGATAGGGAAATTCCTTCATGATATCATCCTCCAATTCCCACGTTGCTTCTTTTTATGTGTGGTGCTTCCATTGAACTTTACACCATCTAATGACCTTGTTCCTTGTGACTCTCTCCTTGATTTCCAAGATTTTGACCGGTTGCTCGACATAAGTCATATCTTCCTCTAGTTCCAATCCTTCCATGGCACTTGTTCTTCCGGTACACTAAAGCATTTCTTGAGCTGGGAAACATGAAAGACATCATGTATGTCTGAAAGGTGAGTTGGCATCTCCAACTTATATGCTACTTCTCCTCTTTTGTCCAAAATCTTGAATGGTCCAATATATCGACGTGCTAGCTTTCCTCTTATGTTAAACCTCTTATGACCTCTCATCGGTAACACCTTGAAGTAAACAAAATCTCCCACTTCAAAGGTTAATTTCCTTCTCCTATCCGCATAGCCCTTTTGTCTTGATTGGGCAGCCCTCAAGTTTTCGCGGATTATTTGGACTTGCTTTTCGGCTTCTTGCAACACATCCGGGCCAAATACTTGAGTTTCTCCTGCCTCATTCCAGAATAAAGGTGTCCTACACTTCCTTACATAAAGCGCTTCATATGGTGACATTTTCAAGCTTGCTTGGTAACTATTGTTGTATGAAAATTCTACATATGACAAGCTCTTGTCCCAACTTTTCCCACACTTTAAAGCACAAGCTCTTAACACGTCCTCTAAAATCTGATTGGTCCTCTCGGTTTGTCCATCCGTTTGAGGGTGGTATGCTGAACTAAAATTCAACCTTGTTCCTAATGCTTCATGTAAATTTTGCCAAAACCTGGAAGTGAATTGTGAACCTCTATCAGAGACTATCTTTTTCGGAACTCTATGCAAACATACTATTCTTCCCATATACAGTTCCACCAATTTCTCTCCATTATAGGTGGTCTTGAGGGGAATAAAGTGAGCTGACTTAGTTAATCGATCCACAATTACCCAAATTGAGTCGTAACCGGACTGAGTACGTGGTAAACCATTTATGAAGTCCATACCGATCTCTTCCCACTTCCACTCTGGGATCTTCAATGGTTGCAATAATCTGGTTGGCCTTTGATGTTCCGCCTTGACTCGTTGGCACACATCACACAATGCTACATATTCAGCTATGTCCTTCTTCATGCCAGCCCACCAATAGCAAGTCTTCAAGTCTTTGTACATCTTTGTACAACCAGGATGAATTGAGTATGGTGAGTCATGTGCCTCTTTTATTACTGTCTCCCGAATATGCTTCACATTAGGCACGACAATCCTCTTACCAAGCCATAAGGTACCTTGTTCATCCTCATCAAATCTGAATTCTCTCCCCTCTTGGGTCCTTTCCTTGATTTCCTGAATTTCCTCATCCGTGGCTTGTGCTTCTCGAATTTCTTTCTCTAGGGTTGGATTTAACTCCATTATTCCCATCTCATTCACAAATCTGAGGTTCAACCATTCGAACTCCTTACATAACTCGGATGGCAACTCTCGAACCGTGAGCTGATTACTTACTCCTTTTCTACTCAAAGCGTCGGCCACTACGTTGGCTTTTCCCGGATGATAGTGGATCCCCAAATCATAATCTTAGATGAGCTCCAACCATCTCCGTTTCCTCAAATTCAGATCTGTTTGTGTGAAAATATACTTCAGACTCTTGTGATCCATATAAATTTCACACCTGTGTCCAAGGATGTAGTGTCTCCAAATTTTCAATGCGTGTATCACGGCTGCAAGTTCCAAATATTGTGTTGGACAATTCTGCTCATGTTTCTTCAATTTTCTTGACGCATAGGCGACCACTTGACCTTCTTGCATGAGCAGACATCCAAGTCCTTGCCTCGAGGCGTCGCAATATATGTCAAAACTCTTGCTTACATCCGGCAATACCAAAATTGGGGCTGTTGTCAACCTCTTCTTCATCTCCTCAAAACTGTTTTGACAAGATTGAGTCCAATGGAATGCCTTTCCCTTCATTAGCAATTCCGTCATTGGCTTGGCTATCTTGGAGAAGTCCTTGATGAACCGACAGTAATATCCAGCCATCCCAAGGAAACTCCTTATTTCCTTTACATTTTGCGGCGGTTCCCACTTCAACACGTCTCTCACTTTTCCGGGGTCAACCGATACTCCTCCTCCTGAGACGATATGACCCAAAAACGACACCTCTCTCAACCAAAACTGACACTTGTTGAACTTGGCATACAATTGATGCTCCCTTAATGTAACACCCTCATTTTCATGCATCATGCCTTGCATACACTCATATACATGTTTAACATTAACCCATAACAAGAGGAACAAGTTAAAATTGATTTGGAGCAAAACCGCACTTAAAAATGTAGGAAAGTGCGGACTAGTCCGGTTTTGCTGAGGACTAGTCCGATTTCTCTCTGTCTAAAAACAGACTTGTCCGTTTTTGCTGCGGATTAGTCCGATATTTGCCTCTGGACAACTTCGGACTTGTCCGATTTTGTGTGGACTAGTCCGGTGTTCCATGAATTGAAAATTTGCTAAGTCCCTGGACTTTTCCAGACTAGTCTGGTGTCCCAACGGACTTGTCTGTTTTCCTTTCTGACTAAGATCGGACTTGTCCGATTTTAGGCCAGACTTGTCCGATTTTCTCTCTGGACGACTTCGGACTAGTCCGGTCCTGTCCGGACTTGTCCGATATTTCGTGACTCCGAGATTGACCTTTTGTTTTACGACTTGTTTCTTGGGTTTCACGTTAAGTGGGCCTAGGGACGTCGTGCCCAACACTTTTAGAGCCCATGTGGTACTCTAAACCGGCCTCTACTCATCCCAAAACTCGAAATCCATCTAACCCTAGCCTCCACCCCTATATAAACGACCCCACCCCTTGGTTGGACATCTATTTGCCACTTTTCCACCCACCCAAACCCTAGTTCATGGGGAGCCACCATCAAGGAGGGAGGAGAAGATCCCAAGCAAGAGGAAGAAGAGGAGGAAACGAAGGAGGAGCAAGATCTCCACCAAGTTTCGTCCTTCACCACCAATTCATCTCCAAGTTCATCACCAACCCTAGATCATCAAGATCCAAGTGTTACCTCCAAGTTTCTTGGTTCATTGGAGTTCTAAACACCTGGTATACCTTCTATTCTCTTTTCCTTATGCGAATTCAACCCATAATCTCCAAATTCACGTCGATCTAGAAAACCCTAATCTACTGATCTCGCAGAATGCGGACTTGTCCGGTCCCTAGCGGACTAGTCCGATCTTTCTGGTTAAATTGTGTTGAAATTAATTCTAAAATTTGATCTAATCAACCCCAAACCTGTATAAACCTGTTATAATCTATTAGAGCTAGTTAGTGATCATTAAAAGCAATCTATTAACAAGTTCTACCTTGCATTTGCATTAATCATGCATGTCATGTCATATTGAGTAATATTTGTGCACTCTTTGATAGTGTTTCTTGTCTTGTATGTTTATTGTGTGGATTAGATGGATTTGCGCTAGAGAGTGCCGCGGAGGATCTACAGCACCAAGAGTTTGAAGGCTTTGACCCTAATCAACAGCAAGAGCAAGGCAAGTGTCCTTGAAGCATATTGAACCTGTTTTTAAAATAAATGTTTTGTTTGCAAAACTGCATGCTTGTGTCAAATTGATGGGAAACCCTATGGTAGGAAGTTTACTAGTTTTGTTTGACCACCCTTGTCACCTGGAATTTATGGTAGAGAGTCAGGAAGGGTTTTTACATTTTTGCTTCGCTTAATCAACTGGGATCCGAATGGCTCAAGAGGGGGCCCTTGGTTGAAGATGTGCTCAGTGGGAGGCATCGCCACCGGTGAAACCTCAGTGGGGTCTGAATAGACTAGTAATCCCTTTGTAAAGGCTATTTTGTGATCTCTTGGCCATACACCAAAGGAAGTGTAATTGGCATAAGGGAGGTTCTTTAGTCGCCGACGGGTGATGAAATCACAAACACGTGGGTAAAGAGGTACAAACTCTGCAGAGTGTCAAATAAAACTATCATGATAGCCGTGCTCCCGGTTATGAGCACCTGGACAACTTCCATGATTAGAGGCAAATTGGAATTTGGGATGGTTATGGTTGGGTAATGGTTAAGGTTGATATTATGGTTATGGTTTGGTGATGGTTATGGTTTGGTAATGGTTATGGATGGTTATGGATTAATCTCTGGTAATGAATATGGTTATTGGAAATGGTGAAATCTGGACTTATTGATGATGGTAATGAATTCAGTTTGGTATTATGGTATTACTCGTGATTATGATGGGTTTACTTCACATACATAAGATATATTGCTTTTCAAATGTTTTACTGTACTTTTCAGCACTTTACCATTATTATTGTCGTCATTTGAATCAGCCACATGTCATACTTTCCACACTTGCTGAGTACGACATGTACTCACTCTTGCAATCCCCACCCCAACAGTTGCAGGTCAGGATTGGGAGTTTAATGGTGATAATGCGGAGTTCTAGGCCGTGTCTACCGTCAGCTTTGCCTGTGGTGTTGGTTGGAGCTGCGCATACATACCCTGTCGCTTATGCTGCATAGTTGCTTAGTTGTTTAATTAGTTTATTTCCGCTGCATTAGTTGAACTTGTCATTAATATTCATTAGAGCTTGTATTCGAGGATAATCTGGTTTGTGTAATAAAATTTGGTTAATTAATCTTGTCTTGTGGTAATTTTCTGTATACTCTTTTGTGATTGCACTCGTGTATGTCTGATGAACATCCTGGGCACACATATGCGTTAGCTTGGTTCATTTTCGGAACCTGGCGTCACAGATTGGTATCAGAGCCACAGGTTGACCGTAGGATGCAGCCTAGATAGAATGGACACTTTAGAGCACATAAGAGCACTCAGGAATCGATGTGTTTTTGCTTGGAGTGCTGTTTGCTATATATATTGGTTGCTTGTGTTCTTAATAGAGGATTTTGGGATGCTTTAGCATTGCCATGTCCACCTAGGCTAGTGTAGCTAGTTGTTTAGTTTCATATCCCTTGATGCATATAGTTGGGAACGTTTTCTAATTCTTACCTACTGCTTTTCTTCAGATGGTGAGGACTCGCAACCAGAGGGATGGCAATGATGAAGAGGAGAACAATGGAGTGCCTCAGAACAACAATGGGCAAGGATCTACTCAGGGAGCTATCAACATCGAGCAGCTATTGGCCATGCAAAACCAGCTCATGCAGACCATGATACAGACTATGGGACAACTGCAGGCTGGCAATATCAACAATCAGCCCCACATGCCTCCACCGCCACCCCCACCTCCTCATAACCGATTGGGAGAGTTTATGAGGACTAGGCCGCCAACCTTTGCTCAAGCCGCAGACCCTATGGATGCAGATGATTGGCTCAAGTCCGTGGAGAAGAAGCTAGCCATTGTCCAATGCAGTGACCGGGAGAAGGTGCTATTTTCTTCTCATCAACTCGTTGGAGCAGCTGCAGATTGGTGGGATTCTTATTGCAATGCTCATGAGAACCCAGAGAGAATCACTTGGGCAGAATTCAAGGAGAACTTCCGTTCTCATTATGTGCCGGAAGGTGTTATGATCTTGAAGAGACAAGAATTCGAGAACTTACGGCAAGGAACATCAAGCGTGAGTGAATATCTCAATAAGTTCACTCAACTCTCAAGATATGCGCCTGAGGATGTTAGCCGGGACAGCCGGAAGCAATACTTGTTCATGAGGGTATTGAACAATACGATCCAAGTGCAATTGCTCAACTGTGATTATGTCAATTTTCAGAAGCTTGTGGACAAAGCAATTGTGGTGGAGAACAAGATCCGTGAGATGGAGCAAGAAATCAAGCGGAAGGCGCCATACCAAGGACAGCAACAAGGAAGTAATGTGCGCCCTTGCTTTGCGCCGCCCAATGCGCCTCATTACAGCTCCTCTATTCCTGCTCAGCGCCCTGGTTATGCACCGCGCCCAACTCAGTTTGTGCAGCAGTGCCCTGTTATGCAAGCACCTAGGCCTCCGATGCCTTATGCACCTCGTGCTGATTTTCTTGGAGACAATGTTCAAAACCAAGCTCGTCCCAATAATTCTGGTGGAGTTAGGAAGTGCTATACTTGTGGAGAAGCTGGACACTTTGCACATCAATGTCCTAAGTCGGGCCTTGGTCAAGGAAGCAACGCATCGAGGCAAAACCCAAGACCTAATGGAGGACAGCCACAAGGAAGCCGTGGACAGCAAAATTTTGCTCGTGGCAATGTGAATCATGTCTCTACGGAGGATGCTCAACAAGTGGATGATGTGGTCATTGGTATGTTTCTCGCCAACTCCAACCCCGCGACTATGTTATTTGATTCCGGAGCATCGCATTCATTCATTGCATCAAAGTATGTTGCCAAGTATAGTTTGCCTATCTCTCATATGAAGTTTACTCTGTTGGTTAAGTCTCTTGGAGGAGAGATGAGGACAAATATAGTATGTCCAAAAGTAAGCCTTAGAATAAGGGGGGTAGACTTCTTCGCCAACCTCATTGTTTTAGATTCTCAAGGGTTGGACATTATACTTGGTATGGACTGGTTAAGAAAGCACAATGGAGTTATTGAGTGTGCCACGAAGACGGTGAAGTTGACCAATGAGGAAGGGATCACCGTAGAATTTGAAGCATCCCAAACCGCACCGAAGCAATTAGAGCTGAATCATATGGACGGTGTCGCAATTGAGGAGATTCCGGTGGTGTGTGAATTTTTGGATGTTTTTCCGGACGAGTTGCCAGGTATGCCACCCGATCGAGACATTGAGTTTGTTATTGATTTAATACCTGGAACTGCACCTATAGCTAAGAGGCCGTATAGGATGCCTCCTATGGAATTAGCGGAGCTCAAGAAACAAATTCAAGAGCAATTAGAGAAGGGTTTTATTCGCCCTAGCTCTTCACCTTGGGGAGCACCCGTTCTATTCGTGGACAAGAAGGATGGATCCCAAAGGATGTGCGTGGATTACCGAGCTCTCAACGAGGTAACAATCAAGAACAAGTACACCTTGCTACGCATAGAAGACTTGTTTGATCAGATGAAGGGTGCTTGTGTCTTCTCTAAGATTGACTTGAGGTCGGGATACTTTCAAATGAAGAGTAGACCATCGGACATACCCAAGACAGCTTTTAGGACACGGTATGGATCTTATGAGTACACCGTGATGTCTTTTGGATTGACAAATGCACCTGCCTACTTTATGTACCTCATGAATAAGGTCTTCATGGAGTACTTAGATAAGTTTGTTGTGGTGTTTATTGATGATATTATGATCTACTCGAAGGATGAGAAGGAACATGAGGAACACTTGAGGCTTACGTTGCAGAAATTGTGGGAGTATCGATTGTATGCCAAGTTCAACAAGTGCCAGTTTTGGTTGAAAGAGGTGCCATTTTTGGGTCATATCATCTCAGGAGGAGGAGTATCGGTTGACCCCGGAAAAGTGAGAGACGTGTTGAAGTGGGAACCACCGCAAAACGTCAAGGAAATAAGGAGTTTTCTTGGGATGGCTGGATATTACCGTCGGTTTATTAAAGATTTTTCCAAGATAGCCAAGCCTATGACGGTGTTGCTAATGAAGGGAAAGGCGTTCCAATGGACTGAAGCTTGTCAAAACAGCTTTGAGGAGTTGAAGAAGAGGTTGACAACAGCCCCAGTTTTGGTATTGCCAGATGTAAGCAAGAGTTTTGACATTTATTGCGATGCATCAAGACAAGGGCTTGGATGTGTATTGATGCAAGAAGGTCAAGTGGTCGCCTATGCGTCAAGACAATTGAAGAAACATGAGCAGAATTACCCCACGCATGATCTTGAACTAGCAGCCGTGGTACATGCATTGAAGATTTGGAGACACTATATTCTTGGACATAGGTGTGAAGTTCACACGGATCATAAGAGTTTGAAGTATATTTTCACACAAACGGATCTGAACTTGAGGCAACGAAGATGGTTAGAGCTCATCAAAGATTATGATTTGGGGATCAACTATCATCCGGGAAAAGCCAATGTAGTGGCCGATGCTTTGAGTAGAAAGGGAGTAAGTCATCAACTCACGGTTCGAGAGTTACCATTCGAGTTATGTAAGGAGTTTGAACGGTTGAACCTCGGGTTTGTAAATGAGATGGAGATGATGGAGTTAAACCCAACCTTGGAGCAAGAAATTCGAGAAGCACAAACCACGGATGAGGATATCAAGGAAATCAAGGAAAGAATCGAAGAAGGGAGAGAATTCAGATTTGATGAAGACGAACATGGTACCATATGGCTTGGAAAGTGAATCGTTGTGCCTAATGTAAAGCATATTCGGGAGACAATATTAAAGGAGGCACATGACTCGCCTTACTCGATTCACCCCGGATGTACGAAGATGTACAAGGACTTGAAGGCTTGCTATTGGTGGGATAGCATGAAAAAGGACATAGCTGAATATGTAGCATTATGTGATGTGTGCCAACGATTCAAGGCGGAACATCAAAGGCCAGCCGGATTATTGCAACCGTTGAAGATTCCGGAATGGAAGTGGGAAGAAATTGGTATGGACTTCATAGTTGGATTACCACGTACTCAGTCCGGGTATGACTCAATTTGGGTAATTGTGGATCGCTTAACCAAGTCAACTCATTTTGTCCCTGTGAAGACCAAGTATACAGCTGCACGATTGGCCGAAATATACATGGAGCATATTGTGTGTCGACATGGAGTCCCTAAGAAGATAGTCTCGGATAGAGGTTCTCAATTTACCTCCAGATTTTGGCAAAAATTGCATGAAGCTTTGGGAACGAGGTTGAATTTTAGTTCAGCATATCATCCTCAAACGGATGGACAAACCGAGAGGACCAATCAGATTTTGGAGGACATGTTAAGAGCTTGTGCTTTAAAGCATGGGAAAAGTTGGGACAAAAGCTTGCCATACGCAGAATTTTCATACAACAATAGTTACCAAGCAAGCTTGAAAATGTCACCATATGAAGCGCTTTATGGGAGGAAGTGTAGGACACCATTATTCTGGAATGAGGCAGGAGAAACTCAAGTATTTGGTCCGGACGTGTTGCAAGAAGCCGAAAAGCAAGTCCAAATAATTCGTGGAAACTTGAGGGCTGCCCAATCAAGGCAAAAAGGCTATGCGGACAATAGGAGAAGGAAATTAGCCTTTGAAATAGGAGATTTTGTTTACCTCAAGGTGTCACCAATGAGAGGTCATAAGAGGTTTAACATAAGAGGCAAGCTCGCACCTCGTTATATTGGACCATTCAAGATTTTGGACAAAAGAGGAGAAGTAGCATATAAGTTGGAGATGCCAGCTCATCTTTCAGACGTACATGATGTGTTTCATGTTTCCCAACTCAAGAAGTGTCGCAGGGTACCGGAAGATCAAGTGCCAATGGAAGAATTGGAACTAGAGGAAGATTTGACATATGCCGAGCAACCGGTCAAAATCTTGGAAACCAAGGAGAGAGTCACAAGGAACAAGGTGATTCGATGGTGTAAAGTCCAATGGAAGCACCATACCGAAAAAGAAGCAACTTGGGAGCTAGAAGATGATCTCAAGAAGGAATTTCCCTATCTCTTCTCTTTCGCGTCGAATCTCGAGGGCGAGATTCATTTTAAGGGGGGTAGGTTTGTAACACCCTCATTTTCATGCATCATGCCTTGCATACACTCATATACATGTTTAACATTAACCCATAACAAGAGGAACAAGTTAACATTGATTTGGAGCAAAACCGCACTTAAAAATGTAGGAAAGTGCGGACTAGTCCGGTTTTGCTGAGGACTAGTCCGATTTCTCTCTGTCTAAAAACAGACTTGTCCGATTTTGCTGCGGATTAGTCCGATATTTGCCTCTGGACAACTTCGGACTTGTCCAATTTTGTGCGGACTAGTCCAATATTCCATGAATCCTTGAAAATCTGCTAAGTCCCTGGACTTTTCCGGACTAGTCCGGTGTTCCAGCGGACTTGTCCGTTTTCCTTTCTGACTAAGATCGGACTTGTCCGATTTTAGGCCAGACTTGTCCGATTTTCTCTCTGGACGACTTCAGACTAGTCCGGTCCTGTCCGGACTTGTCCGGTATTTCGTGACTCTGAGATTGACCTTTTGTTTTACGACTTGTTTCTTGGGTTTCACGTTAAGTGGGCCTAGGGACATCGTGCCCAACTCTTTTAGAGCCCATGTGGGACTCTAAACCGGCCTCTACTCATCCCAAAACTCGAAATCCATCTAACCCTAGCCTCCACCCCTATATAAACGACCCCACCCCTTGGTTGGACATCTATTTGCCACTTTTCCACACACCCAAACCCTAGTTCGTGGGGAGCCACCATCAAGGAGGGAGGAGAAGATCCCAAGCAAGAGGAAGAAGAGGAGGAAACGAAGGAGGATCAAGATCTCCACCAAGTTTCGTCCTTCACCACCAATTCATCTCCAAGTTCATCACCAACCCTAGATCATCAAGATCCAAGTGTTACCTCCAAGTTTCTTGGTTCATTGGAGTTCTAAACATCTGGTATACCTTCTATTCTCTTTTCCTTATGCGAATTCAACCCATAATCTCCAAATTCACGTTGATCTAGAAAACCCTAATCTGCTGATCTCGCAGAGTGCGGACTTGTCCGGTCCCTAGCGGACTAGTCCGATCTTTCTGGTTAAATTGTGTTGAAATTAATTCTAAAATTTGATCTAATCAACCCCAAACCTGTATAAACCTGTTATAATCTATTAGAGCTAGTTAGTGATCATTAAAAGCAATCTATTAACAAGTTCTACCTTGCATTTGCATTAATCATGCATGTCATGTCATATTGAGTAATATTTGTGCACTCTTTGATTGTGTTTCTTGTCTTGTATGTTTATTGTGTGGATTAGACGGATTTGCGCTAGAGAGTACCGCGGAGGATCTACAACACCAAGAGTTTGAAGGCTTTGACCCTAATCAACAGCAAGAGCAAGGCAAGTGTCCTTGAAGCATATTGAACCTGTTTTTAAAATAAATGTTTTGTTTGCAAAACTGCATGCTTGTGTCAAATTGATGGGAAACCCTATGGTAGGAAGTTTACTAGTTTTGTTTGATCACCCTTGTCACCTGGAATTTATGGTAGAGAGTCGGGAAGGGTTTTTACCTTTTTCTTCGCTTAATCAACTGGGATCCGAATGGCTCAAGAGGGGGCCCTTGGTTAAAGATGTGCTCAGTGGGAGGCATCGCCACCGGTGAAACCTCAGTGGGGTCTGAATAGACTAGTAATCCCTTTGTAAAGGCTTTTTTGTGATCTCTTGGCCATACACCAAAGGAAGTGTAATTGGCATAAGGGAGATTCTTTAGTCGCCGACGGGTGATGAAATCACAAACACGTGGGTAAAGAGGTACAAACTATGCAGAGTGTCAAATAAAACTATCATGATAGCCGTGCTCCCGGTTATGAGCACCTGGACAACTTCCATGATTAGAGGCAAATTGGAATTTGGGATGGTTATGGTTGGGTAATGGTTAAGGTTGATATTATGGTTATGGTTTGGTGATGGTTATGGTTTGGTAATGGTTATGGATGGTTATGGATTAATCTCTGGTAATGAATATGGTTATTGGAAATGGTGAAATCTGGACTTATTGATGATGGTAATGAATTCAGTTTGGTATTATGGTATTACTCGTGATTATGATGGGTTTACTTCACATACATAAGATATATTGCTTTTCAAATGTTTTACTGTACTTTTCAGCACTTTACCATTATTATTGTCGTCATTTGAATCAGCAACATGTCATACTTTCCACACTTGCTAAGTACGACATGTACTCACTCTTGCAATCCCCACCCCAATAGTTGCAGGTCAGGATTGGGAGTTTAATGGTTATGATGCGGAGTTCTAGGGCGTGTCTACCGTCAGCTTTGCTTGTGGTGTTGGTTGGAGCTGCGCATACATACCCTGTCGCTTATGCTGCATAGTTGCTTAGTTGTTTAATTAGTTTATTTCCGCTGCATTAGTTGAACTTGTCATTAATATTCATTAGAGCTTGTATTCGAGGATAATCTGGTTTGTGTAATAAAATTTGGTTAATTAATCTTGTCTTGTGGTAATTTTCTGTATACTCTTTTGTGATTGCACTCGTGTATGTGTGATGAACATCCTGGACACACATATGCGTTAGCTTGGTTCATTTTCGGAACCGGGCGTCACACTTAATTTCTGCAACATAAGCCTCAACTGTTCCTCATGTTCCTTCTCATCCTTCGAGTAGATCATAATGTCATCAATAAACACCACAACAAACTTATCGAAGTACTCCATGAAGACCTTATTCATGAGGTACATAAAGTAGGCAGGCGCATTTATCAATCCAAAAGACATCACGGTGTACTCATAAGATCCATACCGCGTCCTAAAAGCTGTTTTGGGTATGTCCGATGGTCTAATCTTCATTTGAAAGTATCCCAATCTCAAATCAATCCTAGAGAAGACACAAGCACCCTTCATCTGATCAAACAAGTCTTCTATGCGTGGCAAGGTGTACTTGTTCTTGATTGTTACCTCGTTGAGACCTCGGTAATCCACACACATCCTTTGGGTTCCATCCTTCTTGTCCTTAAACCGCACGGGCGCTCACCAAGGTAAAGAACTTGGGTGAATAAAAATCTTCTCTAGTTGCTCTTGAATCTGCTTCTTGAGCTCCGCTAATTCCATAGGAGGCATCCTATACGGCCTCTTAGCTATAGGTGCAGTTCCATGTATTAAATCAATAACAAACTCAATGTCTCGATCGGGTGGCATACCTGGCAACTCGTCATGAAAAATATCCAAAAATTCACACACCACCAGAATCTCCTCAATTGCGGCACCGTCCATATGATTCATCTCCAATTGCTTCGGTGTGGTTTGAGATGCTTCAAATTCTATGGTGATCCCTTCTTCATTGGTAAACTTCACCGTCTTCGTGGCACACTCAATAGCTCTATTGTGCTTCCTCAACCAGTCCATACCAAGTATAATGTCCAATCCTTGAGAATCCAAAACAATGAGTTTGGCGGAGAAGTCTACTCCCCTTATTCTAAGGCTTACTTTTGGACTTACTATATTTGTCCTCATCTCTCCTCCAGGAGACTTAACCAATAGAGTAAACTTCATATGAGAGATAGGAAAACTATACTTGGCAACATACTTCAATGCAATGAATGAATGCGATGCTTCAGAATCAAACAACATAGTCACGGGGTTGGAGTTGGCGAGAAACATATCAATGACCATGTCATCCGCTTGTTGAGCATCCTCCATAGAGACATTGTTCACGTTGCCACGAGCAAAATTCTGCTGTCCATGGTTCCCTTGTGGCTGTCCTCCATTGGGTATTGGGTATTGCCTCGGTGCATTGCTTCCTTAACCAAGGCCTGATTAGGACATTGATGCGCAAAGTGTTCAGCTTCTCCACAAGTATAGCACTTCTTAACTCCACCAGAATTATTGGGACGAGCTTGGTTTTGAACGCTTGCACCAGGAAAATTAGCACGAGGTGCATAAGACATTGGAGACCTAGGTGCTTGCATGACAGGGCGCTGCTGCACAAACTAAGCTGGGTGCGGTGCAAATTCAGGGCGTTGAGCAGGAATACAAGAGCTGAAATGAGGCGTATTGGGCAGCGCAAAGCGAGGCGCACATTACTTCCTTGCGGTTGTCCTTGATATGGCACCTTCCTCTTGTTGTCTTGTTCCATCTCACGGATCTTGTTCTCAACCACGATTGCTTTGTCCACGAGCTTCTGAAAATTGGCATAATCACAGTTGAGCAATTGCACTTGGATATCATTGTTGAGGCCTCTCATGAACAAGTAGTGCTTTCGGCTATCCCGACTAACATCTTCTGGGTCGTACCTCAAGAGTTGAGTGAATTTATTGAGATATTCACTCATGCTTGATCTTCCTTGCCTTTAAGATCTCAAATTCTTGCCTCTTCAGAATCATAATACCTTCCAGCACATAATGAGAACGGAAGCTCTCTTTGAATTCAACCCAAGTAATTTTCTCTTGGTTCTCATGAGCATTGCATAAAGAATCTGTAACACCCTAAATTTTCGCATCATACATTGCATACATGATCATGCATTAAACATTAGTAGGAAAAAAAAGATAATAAAAGGATAAAACATACATATATGGTGTAGCAAAAAGAAGAAAAAGAAAATAATAATTATATCCTAAAACATGTATTAGGGAATAAATCTAAAATAATAATAATATATAAAAAGAAATGTATATAAATAAATTATAAATATGTATATATATATAAAATAATAAATAAATAAAATGAATAAGATATATAAAAAAATAAAATATAAATAATAAAATATATTATAATAATAATAATATAAAAAGGATAAAATAAAAAAAATAAAAGAAAAAGAAAATATATAAAAAATAGTAATATATTAAAAAAAAAGAAAAAAACAAAACCAACCGCCGGCCAGGCCGCCGACCGGCCCAGCCGGCCACGCACCGAGCTGACCAGCCCCGCTGCCTTGGCCCCCGCGCACGCGCCCGCCTCGATCGCCCCCCCCCCCCCCCCCGATGCCGATGCGCCCCGGGCCCCACGCCCCGCTCGCCCGCTGACCACGCCCCGCTCGCCCGCCTGTCTCCCACCCGCCTGACGCCGCGCCGCCCCCTGGGCCCCGCCCGCCGCCAGCACTGCGCGCGATCCGCCCTTCCCGCGCTCGCCCCACCCGATGCCCGCCCTCTCCCGCGCTCTCCCGCGCAACCGGCCGCACGCACCGCGCGCCACGACCGAGCGCCCTGCCTGGGCCCCACCTCCCTATTCCCGCGCCGACCAAGCGCCCGCTCTTGCGCCCGGGCCCCACCCGCCGCCCTCCCGCAGCGCTCCCGCGCCTGGCGGACCTCGCCCCGATCCCGCCCGTTTTTCCCGCTGGCTCCGCGATTCCCGCCCCCACGCGCGCCTCCCGCCGCGAATCCTGGCCCCGACGCGAACCACGCCCGATTTTCCCGCCTCCCGCACCGAATCCCACGCGCGCCGGCCCTAGTACCGCCTGCCGCCGGTTATAAAAGGGACCGAGGCCCTCGTGTTTTCCCCGATCCCAGAAAGCGCCGCCACCCCCAGGGAAAAAAAAGATCCCGCCGCCAGAAAAAAAGGGGACCAGAGGCTGCGCCGCCAGGGGAAGAAAAGGAAGAAAAAAAGAGGGGAAGAAGAGGAAGAAAAATAGGAGGGTGCCGTCGTCCACCGGAGATCGTCGCCGTCGTCGTGCCGCCGGAGGACCCTGCGCATGTACTTCGTCTAGGCATTGTCCCCATCCCTCGATCATCGAAGCCATCGCATCTACAGTAGGCCATGTTCCCGATGCGAATTTTAGCGACCTATTAGATCTAATAGACGTAAATTTATTTTATTTGCACCATAATTTTATTTTCAGGAGCATTAATCCAATCTAAAACCCCCATAAACTCGTATGAACACGTATGAACTACTCGCATCTAATTAATAAACAACCGTAGTTAATTAATTATGGTACTTTGCATGCATGCATATCATCGCATGTTGATTAATGTGTGTGCATCATATTGAAGTGTATGTATTTTCTTGTATGTGTTATCACGAGTAGAGGGAAGTGCTCAAGAGGTCGTGTACGAGGATTTCCAGAACCAAGACTTCGAAGCGCTTGAGCAACCCTATCCGCCGGAGCAAGGCAAGTGTCCTTGAAGCATATTGATCCTGTTTTTAAAATAAATGTTTTGTTTGCAAAATTGCATGCTTGTGTAAATTTGATGGGAATCCTATGGTAGGAAGTTTACTAGATTTGTTTGACCACCCTTGTCACCTAGAATTTATGGTAGAGAGTCGGGAAGGGTTTTTACCTTTTGCATCGCTTAATTAATTGGGATGGGAAATCACTATATTATTTAATTATGCATTAATAGTGTATGGATTAACATGAACTGGTCAATATTATGGTAATGGGTGATCTAAGCAAGCTTGGTATGTGGATGGGTTGGATGTTATGGTGGTTTGCTTGCTTTAGATCTAAGGAACAGTTCATGCGAGAATAAGCCAGGACTACAGTGCCACTACGAGGCCAAGTATGGGTGCGGCGTAGCTGATTAATTAGGGCTTTGCTAGTGCTGTTTGGACCATTGTGGATGCTCGGGGAAGGGGTAGTCGGATTGGGTTTTTTGATGAATGGTGGGACTACCCTGGGATCCGAACGGCTCAAGAGGGGGCCTTTGGTTGAAGATGTGCTCAGTTGGAGGCATCACCACCGATGAAACCTCAGTGGGGTCTGAATAGACTAGTAATCCCTTTGTAAAGGCTATTTTGTGATCTCTTGGCCATACACCAAAGGTAGTGTAATTGGCATGAGAGAGGTTCTTTAGTCGCCGACGGGTGATGAAATCACAAACACGTGGGTAAAGTGGTACAAACTCTGCAGACTTAATTAAAACTATCATGATAGCCGTGCTCCCGGTTAAGAGCACCTGGACAACTTCCATGATTAGAGGGAAATTGGAAACTTGGGATGGTTATGGGTTGGTAATGGTTATGGATTGATTTCTGGTATTGAATATGGTTATTGGCAAATGATGAAATGACATTGGCTATGGTTATTGGTAATGGTGAATTATGGACTGGTATTATTATGGATACATGGCTTATGATGGGATTACTTCACATACATATAATATATTACTTTTCAAATGTTTTATTGTACTTTTCAGCACTTTGCCATTATTATTGTCATCATTTGAATCAGCCACATGTCATACTTTCCACACTTGCTGAGTACGACATGTACTCACTCTTGCAATTCCCCCCCCCCCAACAGTTGCAGGTCAGAATTGTGAGTTTAATGGCGATAATGCGGAGTTCTAGGTCGTGTCTACCGTCAGCTTTGTCTGTGGTGTTGCATGGAGCTGCGCTATCCCTTTTGCTTAGTTTGCTTAGTTGCTTAATTAGTTTATTTCCGCTGCATTAGTTGAACTTGTCATTAATATTCATTAGAGCTTGTATTCGAGGATAATATGGGTTGTGTAATAAAATTTGATAATTAATCTTGTTCTGTGGTAATTTTCTGTATACTCTTTTGTGATTACACTCGTGTATGTGTGATGAACATCCTGGGCACACATATGCGTTAGCTTGGTTCATTTTCGGAACCGGGCATCACAAAATCCCACCAATCCGCAGCTGCTCCAACTAGTTGATGAGAAGCAAAAAGCACTTTCTTCCGGTCACTACATTGGACAATAGCTAACTTCTTCTCCACGGACTTGAGCCAATCATCCGCGTCCATAGGATCAGCGACTTGAGCAAAGTTGGGTGGCCTAGTCCTCATAAACTCTTCCAACCGGTTTTGAGGAGGTGGGGGTGGCGGTGGAGGCATGTGGGGCTGATTATTGATGTTGCCAGCCTGCAACTGTCCCATTGTCTGTATCATGGTCTGCGTGAGCTGGTTCTGCATAGCCAATAGCTGCTCAATGTTGATAGCTCCATGAGCAGGTCCTTGTCCATTGTTGTTCTGAGACACTTCATGGTTCTCCTCCTCATCATTAGCACCCCTCTGGTTGCAAGTCCTCACCATCTAGAGAAAAGCAATAGGTAAGAATTAGAGACGTTCCCAACTAAATGCATCGAGGGATATGAAACTAAACAACTAGCTATGCTAGCCTAGGTGGACATGGCAATGCTAAAGCATCCCAAAATCCTCTATTAAGCACACAAGCAAGCAATATATAGCAAACATCACACCAACCAAAAACACATCAATTCCTGGGTACTCCTATGTGCTCTAAAGTGTCCATTCTATCTAGGTTGCGTCCTACGGTCAACCTCTGGCTCTGATACCAATCTGTGACACTCGGTTCCGAAAATGAACCAAGTAAACGCATATGTGTGCCCAGGACGTTCAACACACATACACAAGTGCATTCACAAAAGAGTATACAGAAAATTACCACAGAACAGGATTAATTAACCAAATTTTATTACACAAACCATATTATCCTCGAATACAAACTCTAATGAATATTAATAACAAGTTCAACTAATGCAGCAGAAATAAACTAAATAAGAAAACTAAACAACTTGGCAGCATAAGCGATAGGGTATAGCGCAGCTCTATGCAACATCACAGGCAAAGCTGACGGTAGACACGGCCTAAAACTCCGCATTATCGCCATTAAACTCCCCATCCTGACCAGCAACTGTTGGCGGGGATTGCAAGAGTGAGTACATGTCGTACTCAGCAAGCATGGAAAGTATGACATGTGGCTGATTCAAATGACGAATATAATAATGGTTGAGTGCTGAAAACTACATTAAAACATTTGAAAAGCAATATATATTACATGTATATGAAATAAACCCAAAATAAACCATATAATCATAATACCAGTCCATATTCCTATCCATCATGATATACCAATATCCATGTTCAATTCCAGAACTCAATTCATAACCAACCATAACCATAATACCAACCATAACCATTCCAAATTCCCAATTTTCCTCTAATCATGTGAGGGTCCAGGTTGCTCATAACCGGGAGCACGGCTATCATGATAGTTTTAGACACACTCTGCAGAGGTTTTACCGCTTTACCCACGTGTTTGTGATTTTGTCACCTTTTGATGACTATAGAATCTCAATTATGCCATCTCACACTTCCGTTGGTGTGTGGCCAAGATATTAGAAAATAGCCTTTACAAAGGGATTACTAGCCAATTTAGACCCCACTGAGGTTTCACCGTTGGCGATGTCTCCCACAGAGCACATCTTCAACCAAGGGCCCCCTCTTGAGCCATTCGGATCCCAGGGTAGTCCCACCAATCATCAACAAACCCAATACGACTACCCCTTCCCCGAGCATCCTTAATGGACCAAATAGCACTGGCAAAAGCCCTACTTAATCAGCTATGCCGCACCCATACTTGGCCTCTTGGTGACACTGTAAATCCTGGATGGTCACTCCATGAACCGGTCCTTAGATCTAAAGCAAGGAAAACCACCATAACATCCAACCCAACCACATACCAGGCTTGGTTAGATCACCCATTACCATATCATATTAACCAGTTCATGTTAACTATAATATCATCCATGCATAATTAAATTGAGTGGTATAGTTGTTTTCCTATCCCAGTTGATTAAGCGAAGCAAAAAGTAAAAAGCCCTTCCCGACTCTCTATAATATATTCCAGGTGACAAGGGTGGTTAAAAAAAGCTAGTAAACTTCCTACCATAGGATTTCCCATCAAATTGACTCAAGCATGCAGTTTGCAAACAAAACATTTATTTCAAAACAAGATCAATATGCTTCAAGGACACTTGCCTTGCTCTTGGGATTGGTTCGGGTCAAAACCTTCAAACTCTTGGTGCTGGAGATCCTCCGCGACACTCTCTAGCGCAAATTTGTCTAATCCACATAATAAACATACAAGACAAGAAACACAATCAAAGAGTGCACAAATATTACTCAATATGACATGACATGCATGATTGACGCAAATGCAAGGTAGAACTTGTTAATGGGTTGCTTTTAATGATCACTAGCTAGTTATAATAGCTTTTAACAAGTTTATACAGGTTTGGAGTTGATTAGATCAAATTTTAGAATTAATTCAATAGAATTTAACCAGGAAAATCGGACTAGCCCGCTAGGGACCGGACAAGTCCGCACTTGCGCGAAACTAACAAACTAGGGTTTTCTAGATTGACGTAAGTTTGGAGATTAGGGGTTGAATTCACGCAAGGAAAAGAGAATAGAAGGTATACCAGGTGTTTAGAACTCCAATGAATCAAGAACTTGGAGGTAACACTTGGATCTTGATGATCTAGAGTTGATGATGAACTTGATGATGGATTGTTGATGAAGAACTCGAATTTGATGGAGATCTTGATCCTCTTTCGTTTTCTCCTCCTCTTCTTCCTGCTTGGGATCTCCTCCTCCCTCCTTGATGGTGGCTCTCCACAAACTAGGGTTTGGATGGGGTGGAAAAGTGGCATATAGAGGTCAACTCAAGGGGTGGGGTTGTTTATATAGAGGTGGAGGCTAGGGTTAGATGGATTTCGAGTTTGAGATGAGTAGAGGCCGGTTTAGAGTCCCACATGGGCTCTAAAAGAGTTAGGAACGACGTCCCTAGGCCCACTTAATGTGGAACCCAAGAAACAAGTAGTAAAACAAAAGATCAACTTGGAGTCGCGAAATATCCGACAAGTCCGAAAAGGACCGGACTAGTCCGAAAATGTCCAGAGAGAAAATCAGACAAGTCTGGCCTAAAATCAGACAAGTCCCACTTTAGCCAGAGAGGAAAACGAACAAGTCCGCTGGAACACCGGACTACACCGGAAAAGTCCAGGGACTTAGCAAATTTTCAAGGGTTCTTGGAATATCGGACTAGTTCGCACAAAATCGGACAAGTCCAAATGTTTCCAGAGGCAAAATCGGACTAGTCTGCAGAAAAAATGGACAATTCCATTTTTATTCAGAGAGAAATTAGACTAGTCCTCACCAATATCGGACTAGTCTGCACATTTCCGCATTTTTGTTGCGGTTTTGTTCAAAATCAATTTTAAACTCATTCCTCTTGATGTGGGTTAATATTAAACATTTATATGAATGTGTGTAGGGAATGATGCATGAAAATGAGGGTGTTACATGTTACATCTTAATTTCCACTGCGTAGAGTACTTGGATCGAGATCATCGATCAAACTTGATCGATCGAGTCCGCAAGCACCAAAACAGTCCGCACTCTACTGGACAAGTCTGATTTGTCTGTATTTGATCAAATTGTTGAGTGTTGTAGGTTCCGACTAAAATTCAAAAAGGCCTATTCACCCCCCTCTAGGCCACATTCATGATGGACTGTTTCAACTGCCCATTCGGGCTCTTGGAACTCCATCTCCACATCTTTGCCGACCTGCTGGTCGAGTTTTTGCGTCTTGATCTTGCTGCTGCTCTCAAGTTTGATGCTTGCCATTGCGATGAAAATGCTACCACTTTTTTGAGGGGAAAAGCCCCTTCCTGGCGTGCAAAATGTCAAAGTGTTAAAGTGATACTTCCCTTGGATCTACTAAGAAGCAGCCCGCGGAGGTTCTTTGATTGGCAGGGCTTAGTTCTCAATCTAGTGGTTGCGCATATGAGAGTATGAGATGGTGGTTTTTACGTGGTTCAAGCTGCAAGAGCGTAACACCCTACTCCACGTTTAGGTTGTATTGCTGGTGTGTGTGTGTTTGTGTTTATGCGTATGTTGGGGATCCTTTGTAAAAGTGGCGGTCTGGTCTTTTATAGACAAGGCCATACGCCTTACAAGTGGGGTTTGTGGCCCGACAAGAGGCCCGGGGGCGATCTTACCCTAAGGATCTATGGCTTCTTGCATAAGCTTCATCTGACCGAGTGAAAGTTGCCTAGAGGGGGGGGGGTGAATAGGCGGATAGCCTAAAATTTAACTCAATAAAAGCTCATCAAATTACAGAGTACGGACTAGTCCGGTCTGGGAGCAGACTAGTCCGACCAGGACAACAGATTTGATCAAAGGTGAGATTTTTAAGCGATCTAAAAGACTTAACTCAATAAAATGTAATGTATATGAGCCTAGCAATCTAGTAGATGGTATATACGAAGTAAAAACAACTAGATAGAGGCAGATCACGAGATTGATGTGAAGAACGCGTGAAACCCTAACTTCATCTAGCGAAGAACGAGGAAGTCAAATCAAAGACACAAGACGCATGACTTATTTTGTGGTTCAACCCCACAAAGGATCCTACATCCACATTGAGGATGCCCATGAAAGGCAGGGTTTCACTCAACCCTTTCCTCCCTTAGCCACCACGAGGGCCGGTTATTCTTCCTCTAAATCACAAGAGTAATCACCAAATCCGTGGGGCTGCTCACAACCTGAGGCTCCCACAAGTTTACAACTTGAAAAGATTGGAGATCAGCACCCACACAAACTTAAATCAATCAGTCAAACTGAGAGAATCAACCGAAGAGCTCAAGATCAAACACACCCTTCTCTTTCTTCTTCCAATCCCCACAAATACTCAAGGATCGCTATTAGGAATCCAAGAATGGTTGACAGAGGGATAGGATGCCTCTAGTAATGCTATGCCGGCGCTAGGGTTCGAGAGAGGGCCTTTGGAGGATGGGGGATTCCTTTTTATAGGAGTCCCGACAAGTAGTCGTTGCCACCAGGAAAAGTGCGGACTAGTCCGTCCTTTGACCCAGGACTAGTCTAGCCTGTGGGGACCAGTGATGTCACCCTTGACCAACCATAAGGTCCCCCACAACCTTTTGAATTCAAACAGTCCCGTCCCACAACGGACTAGTCCGATCTCACACAGAGAAGTTTGTTTCGATTGAGAACGGACCAATCTGGTACAACAACCTAGTCCGACCACTAAGGGCGGACAAGTCCAGCCGACCAGGACTTAGTCCCAGCAACCATTTCCAAGTCCAAAGCGGACTAGTCTACCGAGGAACAGACTAGTCCGATCTCATTTAGGAACTAATTTTTCGTACTGAAACGGACTAGTCTGTCCTAGCGGACTAGTCCGACCCCCCAGGACGGACTAGTCTGGTCCTTCAGGACTTATTCCCAGAAGGACACAAACACACTTACAACGGACTAGTCCGTCCCCTACTGGACAATTCCAAACTTACACAAAATGCTTTGGTCAGCCTAACATCGGATCAGTCCGATGTGGTCGGACTAGTCCGGCCTTCCAGCCTGAACAAGTCCGACCCTTTACTTAGTGCTACCTCAACTCGTCTCTCAATCTAGTCTAGTTTGGATTATGAGCTTTTAGGAGATTCTAAAACTTTGACTCATTTAACACACTCAAGCCAAGTGACTAAACGCGACACGAAGAATTTAACAGCTCAAATTCCATTCTTCGAGTTCTTCACATTTTTCTTCTCTTTTTCCTTTTTTAGTGCAAACAATTATGTCCATCTTTCAATCACCTGTGCTTACATTTGCCAAGATCATTAGTCCCTTATGTGTTGTCATTCATCATAAAACCCATGGGGATTAGCCTAGATGCACTTTCAATCTCCCCCTTTTTTGGTGATTTGATGACAACACATAGAGGTTTTTAATAAAAGATATAATTGAGTTGATTTTCATAAATCACAAGTTTATAAGCTAAATGTGTGCATACATGATTTTCAATGAGTTAAATGCGCAAGAATGAAGTCTATGGGAGACTCATACATTTGTGTGTTATGGTGGGTTGCCTACGTGTGATGCAAGTGTTGAGTTGTGAAAAGTGGAGTGAAGCATGCATCTCAAATTTTAATATAGCATCATCACACATGTTTGACATGAATGTTATTCAATAGAATCATCATGACAAAATAGAGAAATAAGATTCATATGACATAGAGAAATATAGAATGGTGATAATGTCATTACAAACCAAAATAAGTAGCAAAAATTAACATTACAACCCAAATTTTTTAAAACATAGTATAGTCCATGGATCTAAAATACTCCCCCTCAATCTCTTCCCCTTTGGCATCAAGAAACCAAAAAGGGAAAACAGAGTAAGAAAGAAGAAAGAAAGCTTAATTCTACGAGTCTTCGCTCTCGCTCACCTCTCCACGGCCTGGGTCACTCTCTGTCTCCTCGTCTTCTTGAGCCTCGTCGTCTTCGTCGTCGTCGTCGTCGTCATCATCATCATCATCATCATCATCATCATCATCATCATCATCATCATCATTATCATCATCATCATCATCATCATCATCATCATCATCATCATCATCATCATCATCATCATCATCATTGTCGGAGTGTGAATCCGGCAATTCTCCTGGTACTACCGTTGGCAGCCCGCGGAGTTTTGTAGTTCGGTTAGGGCGCACACAGATTCAGAAGAAGCTGATGATTTGACACAAGTATTTATGTGGTTCGGCCGTCTGGGCATAATACCCTACTCCATGGGTTTGTTGCTGTTGTGTTGAGCATCTGAAGCTAGAGTGTAAGAGACTAGAGTGTCTTGAGTGTGTGTGGACGTGTGTGGAAGCCCCCCCCCCCCCCCCCCCCCCGTGTACCGCTCAGTCAGTCCTTTTATAGTACAAGGACCGGCTGTTATATCGTCAGCCTGGCCCGACATGTGGCCCTGGCGGTTATTGATGCTTAATACACAGTTAATGTACTTAATTCCCCTTAACAGCGTGATAACGCGCCTTGATGGCGGCGTTACTGGTATTAAGGGTCCTCCGATCGTGTGTCATTAAGATAGCATTAATGACATATAATCGGGTCTTGAAGCTTTTAATTGTTCCTTGAAGGTCCGAGCCGTTGGAGGTCCACCAATCTACCTGTTGAGGTTGAAGGTCCGACAGTTGGACGCGTGGCAGCTCTGGAGCTTACTGTCTTGGACGAGTAGGTCCAGTGCTGTTGTACACGTGTCGGTACTGGAGCTTCCCTCTGTCGGGGGTTAGGTCCGGGGATGCCACACAGGTATTTAGTCCGGAGCTTTCCCATGTATGGAATGTAGCTCTGGTTTAACGATACACGTGGTGGCAGTGGGACTAACCATAGAAGGGAGGCAGGTCCGGTCCCGTATGACACGTGGGGCCTTCGGAGGTCTTCAACTCAGACAGGTGGAGTTCCTTTGTGCTCTTTGTAGTCCCAAGGGGTATCCGGTACGCAGGGTACCGACAGTGGCCCCCTAGGCCCACCTCCAGGAGAGACCTTTTGGATTAAGTCATTCTGCCGGAGGTGGGTCCATCTTTCGATTTTGACGCCGTGTCTTCAGGGATTTTTGGGTGTGCCATTGAGGTGGTGGTTCGCAGTTAAACCACCACCGCGTGGCATCTTCAGGATGCGGCAGGTGAGATCCGCGCATGCAAATCTCACACAATTGAAGGTCGCCGGTTCTCGATACGAAAACCGTATCGGTTTCGCGCGCCCTGTCAGGCCGCCGCCCTCAGGTTTCTCGCCTCTCATGACGACAATTGTTCGCCTGGGGTAAGGACCTCGACTTGATCGTCAGGGTGGCCCCGGCCCCCCTTGTCATTGGTAGGGTGAAGTTTTTGAACTGTATCGTTGGCCCCTCTGCGGTTTCCATCCAAGTGTTGCGGGGGCTTACTTAAGAAGGAAAGCATGCACCGTTTGGTGATTCCTTATGCCTTCATTTGAACTTGCGCTCAAATCCTCCAAACTTTCGCTTGCTTTTCCTCTCTCGCCCCGCTGTGCTGCGTTGGAGTTGGGTCTCCGCAAGAGCCGTCTCACGACCGACGGCAATTTGAAAAAGGGCCGGACCTACATGGGGTGGTCCAGCGACTCCTTCAACCACTTGGTCCGCACCGGCAAGCTCCCGTTCAAGAAGGAGCGAGCCGGCGACATGGTGTACTTCTTCGCGTACGCCACGGTGGGACCGATCCCACCTTTCTCCACCTTTCTCTTCATGCTGTTAGACTTCTATGGTCTGTAGTTGTACCACTGTGGTCCCCACTCCATTCTTCTTGTGTCAACTTTCGTCCACTTTTGCGAGATGTGGGTGGGTATTCCCCCCAGCATTGAGCTCTTCCGCACCTTCTTCACCATCCACACCACCGGCAAGAGTGACGAGTATCTTGGCTTATACTATTTTGTGAAGCGCAAGAAATGCCCGTACAAGTAATTTAAGTCATTCCCTTCCATCAAGTGAGACGACTGGAAGAAGGATTGGATTGTCATCACGGTAGAGGAGCACGAGAAGCTGGAGCTGCCCGAATGCCTTCCCAACATTGACACTAAAGCCTAGAGTGAAGTTTGAGTGCTGTCGGAGGCCTTCAACCCTGCCTTGACCAGGATCCGCCAATGTGTTGAAGGACGAGTGACCCCCTAGGCGGTCTTCTGCAACTTCCTGTTCAACAGGTGGGCTTCGCTGAAGAAGAGGGAGAAGCTCGCTTGGGCCCTCAACAGTGTGATGGACGATGACCGGATCGAGACCGGTCTGAAGTCCAATCTGGAAGGCGCAGCTTTGGAGCTTCATCTCAAGAAGTTCCAGCATGGCATCAACGTTGAGGGCGATGACTTAACTTCATCGGCGACTTTCCTCCCTTTGAATATGGAGGCGGAGTTCAGCAGGGAGCTCCGGTGGAAGATGCCCGTGCTTGACGACCTCGGTGAAGTTGAGAGGCGTCCGACCACCAAGCTGGTGATCCCTGGAGCTTCTGAGGGTGGCCCTGCTCCTGTCCCGAGATAGATAGTCGAAGTCATAGATAAGGGCAAGGAGTTGGCCGAGCCCTCGAGCCGAAAGAGAAAGTTGAAGCACTCTAACAGGAGGCCCGTCAAACCTGCTCCTTCCTCAAAAGCTCCTTCTCCCCGGCGGGGGAGGTCTTCTATGGCGACAACCACTCCAGCATCGGCGTCTCCTAGGAACGCCAGCTCCGCCAAGGTGACTTCGGCATCGAAGCCAGCTAAGGGCTCTAAGTTTGAGGGTCCCTCTCAGTCGAGGAAGGCCCCAACCAAGACGTCACTAATGGCGGCAGTAAGCTCTGGAGAGCCTTCCGGAGCTACTACCCCAGTTGCGACTGGGTCGAGTTCTGAGCGCCCGGTGAAGAGGTTCCGCGCTAGCTGGAGCGGAAGTCTCCCATGGTAAATTTGATTTTTACCTCAGTTGATTATTTTTGTTGTAATCATATTTTGATTTTCTCCGTCCTTCATCCACAAGGTATCCAAAAAAGGGGCTGAAGCTCCGGTTCCTGTGACAGCGGCCAATGTTGTGCTGGCGGAGGCTCTGGCTCCAGTTCCAGTGCCACCCCAGGTGGTGGCTGAGGTCTCGACCGCTCTGGCGCCGGCTGTCGTGGATCTCGATTCATCTCCCGAGGCTCCCGTGGTAGCGCCGGACCATGGGAATGAAGATTGACTAGCGGCACCATCTCCGGAGGTTGAAGCTCCGATTTTGGATGTTGAGATGATGGACGCTCCGGCCTCAGAGCCGAAGGTAGCTGCAGTTCCGGCCTTAGGTCCAGATGTTGTTGAAGCCCCGGCGGCAGAGCCGATGGTTGTTGAAGTCCCGGCGCCTGAGCCGGTTGTCGTGGAGGTGCCGGCACCAGAACCGGTGGAGGTTGAAGCACTGGTGCCTGAACCGGCAATGGAGGAGGGACCAGCACCGGAGCCAGAATTGGCCTCAACACCGGCCGAATCTTCAACGCCTCTTCCGGAGGTGGTGGTTCTGGAGGTACCCGTGCCCGAGCCAGGCTGCCCAGGCGATGCAACCGGTCCTCTGCCAGAGGGAGAAGTTGCTGATGACATGGCAGAGGGACCTTCGAAGCTGACTCCAGAGGTAGGAACTTCCGTTGCAGGACCTTCCTCGGTGGCGACCAAGGCTACCCCAGAGGGCGGCCGTAGTGCCGCGGAAGCTCAGGGGACCGCTCTTATAGAGTGGGACCCGATTTTTGTTATGGAGAACCCGCTGGAGCCAGCGGAGAGGACCCCGACAGGTCCGGAGCCAATCCCCTTGTCGTTATCCATCGACAACGCCTGCTCAAGCCTTCGTCAGGTTCAAATGGCCTTTTACCACGACAGCAAGGCCCTCGAGGAGGAGCGCCAAACTCTTAGGAGGTGGCGCAACCGGCTCCAATTCGAGACCAAGCTGGCGCAAACTAGGCTGGCTGACGACAAGGAGTGGGTCAAAAGGGAGAAGGCCCGGATGGAGTACTGGGGCCAGCTGCTGGACGAGAGGGAAAGCATGGTGCAATCCCTCGACAACCAGTCTCAGGCCATCCACGAACAGGCTGTAGCTGCTAATGAAGCAGCGAATGATCGCCAATAGAAGCTCAGTGCGATCCACGACAGCCTCGTCAAGCGCCTAGAGGCTCTTGAAGAGCGGGAGAAAAAGCTCGAAGATGAAGAGCAAAAACTCCTTGAGTTGCGGGATGACCTCGTGAAGAGGGAGGAGGAGCTCTCTTAGAGGCTGGCTCTGGGTGACAAGAGCCTCGCAGAGTGCACCAAGAAGCTGGAGGAGCTCTGCGAGAGTGAGGAGAAGAAGGCCTGGCAGCGGGGACAGTACCTCACCAAGAGGGAGAATGAAGTTGCTGCCAGAGAGAAGAAAGTGCGGGGCTGGGAGAGAGACCTAGTCGACCGCCGGAACAAGATCCACGTCCGAGAAGAGGAGCTTGCTAAACTCGAAAGGCAAGTTGCTGAAAAGATTCAGCAGCATGCCAAATAGGCCGAGCGCCTTGCCCGGGAGGGTTCAGAGCTTGCAGCGACCAAAAGGTCCTTGGAAGAGGTGCGAGGCTCAAGGGCTCTAGAGTCCCAACAAGTATGGGACTTCTTGGGCAAAGCCAATGACGCGCTGACGCTGCTGGGCTTTAGTCCCATCGGTCCGGATGATCCAAAGCCAGAGCTGGACCAGGCGTTGAAGGCGTTGAGTTTGGTGGGAAGCAAACTCAACAAGATGGGCGATGTCATCGCGGATCAGTTTGAGACTGAAGGAAAATCCCTTCCGCAGAGCATCGCGGAGTACATGCTGACGTGCTACACAAGTCAGGATCCTCACTTCCCACTAGATAAAGTGCTTGAAGGTCCCATCGACGGAGAGGGAGATGATGCCAAGGCCAGCGTGTCAGAGGTTGCCCAGAAGGTTGCCTCATTCTTCCGTAGGATCTAGGACTTTCTCCTTGTAGCTCCCACTTGTATCTTCTCTTCTTTTCTCCAATTTTGTAATCTCTTGTCCTCAGATGAATGAAATCCAAGAAATTTATGAATTTCATTTTTTTTTCTTCATCCTTTGTCTCACTTGGCCCCCTGGTAGATTTATGCAATTTGATTGCAAACATGTACCAAAAGGAAGTAACGTTTTGTTGAAGAATTGCATGCTTCGAACTTGTAGAGTGTAGGTCCGAAGTCGTCGATAGCAGGGGCCCCCTGAGGTTGTTGAAACATATTAGCTCTGGCAGCGACCACTGTCAACACGTAGAGCGTTGACAGCAGACCCCATTGGGGTGTCCTTCTACCATCTTTTCTTCATGTTGACGGCTGGCTCCCTGGATTTGTTGGAACTTGATAGCTCCGGCGACACCTAATATCAATGTTTAAAACATCGACAACGGGCCACCTTAGGGGATGTTGAAGCTTTGATAGCTCCGACATCATCCACCATCATCACGAGACCTTTATTTTTCCTCCACACTGAAGTCAAGAAAAACAGTAAAATCCATTTCTTATCTATAACTCATTTGCGGCTTACTATTCTCAAATGAAATTTTTAGGTCAACCGCAATTCTATATACAATCAAGTGCATTTACTTATCTTCTCCAGCTTCGATCGTTTTCTGGACCCACCTTACTCAGGCCTGCCGGGGTGTAGGTAGAGTGGCATACTTAGGATGCAGGACCAGGCTAAGTTCATAGCACACTCCGGACCTAGATTGGCTTGGCGTTCAGGGAGTAGGCCGTTCAACAATGTTAAGACCCGAAAGAATTAACAATGCAACTTGAATTATACATGAATTGTTCAAGCTAAAGTTTCTTGAGAATTGCACAACTTTGTTATAGACAAGAAAGAGAAAAATAAAAAATATTGAGCCTGTACAAAATAAATGCACGTGGAGTCTGTTTTCACATAATAATGTCTTTCATTATAGGTCCGGGGTACAGGGGAAACAAGTACACTCTTAGGGTACGGAACCAGGCTAAGCGTGTTACATTTCTTGTTTGACCCAGGGTAACTAGCTACATTTTTAGTTCTGAGACTGTGTCAAGTGTTGCCTGAACCTTGCGGACCTTCCGGGAAAGGTCTGACTGTTCTCCCGGAGGAGCTACCCGACCCAGTACAATAATGCTAAAACATACATCATATGTAACTATAGACTCACCTCCGTGGTATTAAGTGTAGAACTTACAGAGGTGCTCAATGTTCCAAGAATTAGGGAGCGGTGTCCCATCCTCGGTTGCCAAGCGAACGCATCCGGGTAGGGATACTTTGATCACTTGAAAGGGTCCTTCCCAGCTGGGGGAAAGTTTGTTTAACCCTTGTCGAGTTTGTATTCTCCGTAGCACCAGATTGCCTTCCTCGAGCTGTCGGTTATGCACATGCCTTTGGTGATAGCACCGGAGCGCTTGGCGGTATCGTGCATTTTGAACAGCTGCTCGACACCTTCCCTCTTCAAAGAGGTCAAGGTCTTCACGCCGGAGCTGGTCCTGCGTGGCTTCGTCGAAGGTGTGGACCCGAAGTGACCCCAAGGTGATTTCCGGAGGAAGGACTGCTTCAGCTCCATACACCAGGAAGAAGGGTGTCTCTCCAGTTGACCGGTTTGGAGTTGTCCCGTTGGCCCACAGGGTGGGCTGAAGCTCTTCAATCCAGTTGGCTCCATGTTTTTTCAGGCGCTCATATGTGCGCGTCTTGAGTCCTTTTAGGATTTCTGCATTTGCTCTCTCAGCTTGGCCATTGCTTGCCGGGTGAGCTACAGAAGCGTAGCTGACCTGAATGCCTAGGTCTTCGCAATATCCTTGGAATGCAGAGCTTGTGAATTGGGTCCCGTTGTCAATTATGATCTTGTTTGGGACTCCAAATCTTCATACTATGGACTGCAAGAAATTGATAGCTGATTGCTTGTTTATTGTCACAACTAGGATTGCTTCCGGTCACTTGGTGAACTTGTCGATGGCGACGTACGGGAACTTGTAACCTCCGACGGCTATGGGGAAAGGTCCCAAGATATCCATCCCCTACACAGCGAATGGCCATGTAGGAGGTATCTTTTGTAGGGGTTGAGCTGGTGTGTGAATTTGCTTCGCATGAAACTGGCACGCTTCGCATTTCTTCACTAGCTTGGTTGCATCCTGGAGTGTTGTAGGCCGGAAAAAATATGCCGAAAAGCTTTATCGACCAACGTGCAGGAAGACGCGTGGTTCCTACAATCGCCTCCATGGATTTCCGTGAGGAGCTCATGGCCTTCTTCCCTTGTAATGCACCGCATTAGGACGTCATTGGCACCACGCCGGTAGAGATACCCTTCTACCAGTGTGTATCTTTTAGCCAATCTGACTATCTGGCCAGCAGATACATTATCTTCAGGAAGGATGTTGTCCTTCAAGTAGCTCCGGATCTCCGAGATCCATGCATCGGAGCTAACTTGAGCTTCTGAGTCTTGCGTGCTGGGTTGCTCGGAGCTTCCTGCAACACGTACGACCCTTGATGGACGCCATGGTAACAGGGCCATCAGGACCGCCAGCTTCGAGGTGCTGGTCTCGCCCCCTTCGCTCAGTTCGGCAAGCTGAGCTGTTGGTCTTGACAATCTCCAGACGAAGGTTCCGTTGGGAACCGGAGCTTTGGTTGAAGCTTTGGTTGACAGTTCGTCATCTTCAGCGTTGTTCAAACGCTAAACATGGCAAAGATCCAGGACTTCAAAATCCTTCTGAAGCTTCTGGACTTCAATTAGATATGCAGCTAGTTGAGGGTTGTTGCAGCAGCATTCACCATTGACTTGTTTTATAATCAGCTGTGAATCACCCTTTACCAACAACTGCTTGACACCATATGATAGTGCCACCTTGATTCCATAGATTAGTGCTTCATACTTCGCCATGTTGTTGGTCGCCTTGAAGTCAAGGTGAACCCAGTATTTGACCTTCTCCCCGGTGGGAGCGAGAAGAAGGATTCTAGCTCCGGCCCCCCTGCTTCTGCATGGAGCCGTCAAAGTAGAGAGTCCAGTGAGGCTCGGTGAAGACCAGAACCTTGGGTTCTAGCTTTTGCTCACTGGGGCCCCCATGATTTGATGGAGAGGGGGTCCATTCTGCCACGAAGTCTGCCAATGCTTGTCTCTTGATCGCTTGTCTTGGGATGAATTCGAGATTGAACTCAGCCAGTTCCGCTGCCCACTTTGCAATGTTCCCAGTAGAGTTGGGATTATGTAAGATTGCACGCAGTGGATAAGAGGTTACCACTGAAAACTTTGTGAGATTGTAAGTAGTGATGAAGCCTTCTAGAGGCAATAACAACTGCATAGAGCAGCTTATGCACATCTAAGTATCGAGTCTTGGCGTCATGAAGTACTTTGTTGATGAAGTACACTGGGCGTTGGACTATCTGGACCCTCCCGGAGGGGCCCGAAGCTTCCTCTTCATCAACCCGGACCCTCCCGGAGGGGTCCGGACCTTGTTCGGGGACCTCCAGGTTCTTACTAGAGGAACCTGGAGCTTCTTCTGAAGTGACCCGGGCCTTCTCGGAGGGGTCCGAATCTTCTTGTTCAGCAATTCCTTCATTTGAAGGAGGTTGATCCTCTCGCATTTCACCTTGAGGATCCAGGTCTGGGAGCTGGGACCCAGACTCGCCTTCAGGTAGTTCCGGACCTTCTCGGAGGAGTCTAGACTCCTGAACTGGAGATGGTTCTGGTCTTTCCACAACCAGGACCATGCTAACAACTTCGTCAGCTGCCGAAATGTAAAGCAGAAGTGGCTCACCAGGATTCGTAGCTATCAAAGTTGGTAGAGTGGTAAGGAGCTGCTTTAGCTCTTGGAAAGCCTTTTTTGCTTCTTCATACCATTGGAATGGTCCGGACTTCCTCAATAACTTGAAGAAGGGTAGTGCACGTTCCACCAGTCTTGAGATGAACCAGCTGAGGGCAGCTAGACATCCAGTCACCTTCTGGACATCCTTGATGCGGGCTGGTGGCCGCATGTCTTCAATAGCTTTAATCTTCACCAGATTTGCCTTTATTCCTCAGTAGTTTACCAAGAATCCAAGAAGCTTTTCGGAGCTAACCCCAAAGACACACTTGTCTGGGTTTAGCTTTATGCATGTGATTTGCAACTTGTCGAAGACAACTTGCAAGGTGTCAAGAAATGACTCCTTGTTTTTGATCTTGACGACGATGTCATCGACGTACACTTCCACTACATCTCGAATGTGCTCTCCAAACATTTTGTACATAGCTCGCACAAATGTTGAAGCGGCGTTTTTGAGACCAAATGGCATGGCAGTGTAACAATATAATCCATCTACTGTGATAAAGGAAGTATGCTCTTCATCTTCCCTAAACATTCTGATTTGATGATACCCAAAATATGCGTCCAGGAAACACAGTAATTCACACCCGAAGGTGGAATCCACGATCTGATATATTCTAGGTGGTGGGAATGGATCCATTGGACATGCCTTATTCAGTGTAGTGTAGTCGATACACATCCGAAGCTTCCCGCCGGCCATAGGTACAACGATTGGGTTTGCCAGCCATTTTGGGTGGAAGACTTCTCGGATGAATCTAGCTTCGAGCAACTTCTTCACTTCTTGATGTATGAAATTTTGTCGCTCTACTGATTGCTTCCGAGACTTCTGATGTACAGGCCGAGCGTCGGGATAAATCTTCATATTGTGCTGAATCACTTCCCTAGGGATCCCAGACATTTGTGACGGTTGCCAGGCAAACACGTCGACATTAGCCTAGAGGAAAGTGATGAGCACGAGTTCCTATTTGTCGTTCAGACCTCACGATATATGAGTGGTCTGAGTGGCGTCGGAACAAATTTGGATGACTTTGACGGGAATGTCGGTGTCGCCGCTTGGTTGCACACGAGGTGTAGAGGTTGAGCCTCGATGACGAATGCTCGGGGGCTTCAGAGCTTGCTCCTTTCCGAATTCTTCCTCCTACGCTGTAGCAAACGCGTGGAGTTCTTTAAGAGCAGTAACTCCGGTAGTGTGATCTCCGCGGATCCGGAGAACGCCTGAAGGTGTTGGCATCTTCAACACCAAGTAGCCATAGTGAGCAGCAGCCATGAATTTATACAAAGCTGGCCTACCCAAGATGGCGTTGAATGGCAAGTTGATGTGTGCCACTTCGAAGATCAACTTCTCCGTCTTGTAATTCCCCCGATTCCCGTAGGTCACCGGGAGAGTAATGGCACCAAGTGGGGTTATGGCCCCCAGACCTACTCCGGAGAAAGGTCGTGAGGGGCGAAGATCAGAAGGTCGGAGCTGAAGTTTGACAAAAGCTTCAAAGTTTATGATGTTCAACCCCGAACCTCCGTCCACCATTACATGGTGGAGCTGGATGTTGTTGATGGTCGGAGATACCATCAGTGGAAGTTGGCCAGCTCTAATCATGTTCCGAGGGCAGTCTGAAGCATCGAAGGTGATGGCAGTATCCATCCACTTCCGATGAGGCTCCCCCTGGCGGTGGGAGCTACAGAGGCCATGTCCCTCTGCATTGTCTTGAGGACACGACGGGAGGTGATTTCCCACGAACCACCAAATATGGTGTTCGTGGTCTTCCGACGCTCGTTGTCGAAGACGTCGGAGTCGTCGTCAACGGAGGTGTAAACAACATTCAAGACCTTTTTGGGGTCTTGAAAGCCTAACTCCTTTTCAGCTGGAGCTTCGTTGACTTTTTTCCTTTCCTTCCCTTTGACAGAAAGGAGCTTCTTCTCGGAGCTTGTTGTAGTGCTCGACGAGGTTCTGGACCTCTCGACATCCTTCCAGGTTGTGGCTGTTCGTCCTGTGTATGGGACACCACATCTTGGAGCTGCCACCGTATTCAGACGACGGTCGAGGTCATTTCTTGGGGCGTGGCCCTCGGCCACCCGGAGCTGCAGCAGCTGCAGCAATAGGTGTGCCGGCGGACGGCTTCTTCTTGCCGTTGGACTTTTTCTTCTTCTTGCCACTCCAGGAGGTGGTGGCTTCACCATTGGAGGACTTTTTGTTGGCCTCCAGAGGTGGTTAGGAGTGCATTTCACGGCCCTCTGCAGCCTTAGAACATTTGTCTGCCAAGCTGAAGAGTTATGTGATGCTGGTGACTTACTTGGTCGCCAGCTTCTCCTGCATCTTCTTGTTTCGAACGCCGTGTCTAAATACTACAATAATAGAAGCGCTTGAGATAGAAGGAATGGTATTTCATACTTGGGAGAACCTCTTGATGAAAGATCGCAGGGACTCTCCCCCCTTTTGCTTGACAGCAAAAAGGTCCAGTTCCGTGCCTGGTCGGGTGTATGAGCTCTCGAAATTGGCGGTGAACTGTTGGCACAACACCGCCCAAATGTTGATTGAGTCAGGCGGAAGGCTCATGAACCAAGACCTGGCGGTCCCAGTCAAAGCCACAAGGAAATAATTGGCCATCACGGCCTCATTTCCCCCAGCCGCAAGGATAGTGGTGGAGTAGATTTGGAGAAATTCGGCGGGGTTAACAGTCCCGTCAAATTTCTCCGGCAGATGAGGCCGGAACTTCTCCGGCCATCTGACCATGCATAGGTGCATGGGCAAAGCAGAACAGCTTTCCCCTACCCCCTTAGGAGCAGGACTGTCCCGAGCTTCTCGCCTCTCGCGAGCACGCTCGATGTGGACGCGGCCATCCTGATGTCAATAACGACAATCGAGCTCAGCCCGGAGGTCATGAGTCGAAAGCCTCGTTATCTTGTGAGTACGTCGTGCCCCGAAAGGTAGTGATGTCGCCTGTTGGGATGCAGCACGCCTCCTGGGCTGTGAAGCGTGCGGACCAAGTCTACCCGACAAGGTCCGATGCTATGATTGGGCCCGCCTCGAGGGGGAGGATCTTGATTGCTGATGCGATCGGCTGCTGCTGCAACCAAATGATCCACATCAGCTCTCCGTTGCTCCATTGCACCATGGGATGATCCTGGAGGCTGTGGATGTTGGAGAAGAGCACGTGCAGCTTGAAGCGCATGTTCAGGGTTGTCGTTCGCTGATGCAGTGATCGACTCGGACGCCCCATCTCACAGTCCAGTTTGATTTGCCAGTGCGGACGGTGGCGGTGGTGGCATGACTCCTGCTGGAGCCACAACACCTGCTGGCTGCTGCATGTTGGAGGGATTGCCTCCAGCAGGTTGCACAATGGTTGCCGTTGGACGATCCAGCAGCAGAGTTCACCATCTTTGAATCTCATGCGCTAGACCCTACCTTGCGTGCCATCTGTCGGAGTGTGAATCCGGCAATTCGCCTGGTACTACCGTTGGCAGCCCGCGGAGTTTTGTAGTTCGGTTAGGGCGCGCGGAGATTCCAAAGAAGGTGATGGTTTGACACAAGTATTTACGTGGTTCGGGCCGCCTGAGCGTAGTACCCTACTCCACGGGTGTGTTGCTGTTGTATTGAGCATCTGAGCGCTTGAGTGTCAGAGACTAGAGTGTCTTGAGCACATGTGGATGTGTGTGGAAGTCCCCCCTGTGTATCACTTGGCCAGTCCTTTTATAGTACAAGGACTGTCCGTTACATCGTCAGCCTAGGCCGACATGTGGCCCTGGCAGTTACTAATGCTTAATACACAGTTAATGTACTTAATTCCCCTAAACAGCATGATAACGCGCCTTGATGGTGGTGTTAGTTGCATTAAGGGTCCTCCGATCGTGTGTCATTAATATAGCATTAATTACATATAATCGGGTCTTGAAGCTTTTAATTGTTCCTTGAAGGTCTGAGCCGTTGGAGGTCTACCAACCTGTCTGTTGAGGTTGGAGGTCCGGCGGTTGGACGCGTGGCAGCTCCAGAGCTTATTGTCTTGGACGAGTAGGTCCAGTGCTGTTGTACACGTGTCAGTACTGAAGCTTCCCTCTGTCGGGGGTTAGGTCCGGGGGTGCCACACAGGTATCTAGTCCGGAGCTTTCCCATGTACGGAATGTAGCTCTGGTTTAACGATACACGTGGTGGCACTGGGACTAACCATAGAAGAGAGGCACGTCCGGTCCCGTATGACACGTGGGGCCTTCAGAGGTCTTCAACTAAGATAGGTGGAGTTCCTTTATGCTCTTTGCAGTCCCAAGGGGTATCCAGTACGCAGGGTACCAACAATCATCATCATCATCATCATCATCATCATCATCATCATCATCATCATCATCATCATCATCATCATCATCATCATCATCATCATCATCATCATCATCATCGTCCTCATCATCGTCGTCATCATCATCATCATCATCATCATCATCATCATCATCATCATCATCATCATCATCATCATCATCATCATCATCATCATCATCATCATCATCATCATCATCATCATCATCGTCGTCATCATCATCGTCGTCATCATCATCATCATCATCATCATCATCATCATCATCATCATCATCATCATCATCATCATCATCATCATCATCATCATCATCATCATCATCATCATCATCATCATCATCATCATCATCATCATCATCATCATCATCATCATCATCATCATCATCATCATCATCATCGTCATCGTCATTGTCATCGTCATCATCATCGACGACCTCCTCAGCAGCAGCGCTAGAGGAACCACCCCCACCACCAAATAGAGCAGCCTCTGCCTCCGAGAGCTCCAGAAAGGGAATGATGTCTTCATCCTTAGAGGCCTCCGGTGACATAGGAATGTCATCTTTTCGCAAAGCTTGCGAAGGTACTTGTCGTGCTTCTTCGCGGTCTTGTGAGCCTTCACTTCCGCTTTCCGACATGAGGTGAAGATTGACTTGAGAAACTTCAATGTAGCTCTCGCAAGGTCTCTGGAGGAGGAGGAGGAGGAGGCGGTGGGAGCCGGAGGAGGAGAAGGCACAAAAGAGGTACCTCTACTTGAAGCGCCGCCAATCTTTGGCGCGGGAGGAGGAATTTGAGGGTGAAGAGCTCAATGTTGTACGTCCTTCACAAACTCCAAGCCTGAGACCTTCTCAATTAAGCACATGATGAGAGGGGCATATCCACAAGAGCAGTTGGGAGTGTGTGATATGTTGATGATGTTGTTGTAAATATAGTCAAAACGTTGAACTTTTCATCTTCAACTATCAGTTTCATCAAGTGCCTCAAGTTGCCTTAGATCATGCCTGTGTCCCCATCCTTAGGTGCTAGAGTTTTCTCAAGATCCGATTAAGCACGCTAAACAAGGGGCGAAGAATCTTGGTGGCCGGGGGATTGTATAAGCCGACCTCGTACATGAATTCTGTCTCCCACAAATCTAGAGCCTTGAGGTTGTGAATGGTCAACTCATAGTTCAGGAACTCCTCAAGTCAACCAATTCTAGCTAACTCATCATAGAGTACGGAGTATTGAATTCCATTGGTCAGCCAAGTGATCTTCCAATCTCCAAAGGTGGAGAAGTAGCAAGTAGTGTAGAACTGGGCCACTACCTCTATATTCTAGTTGTAGTTGAACGTAAGAAACTCTTTGAGTCCATGGTGCTGAGCAGCTCGGATTATTGCATTGAAGGCTTGATGATCCTTCTTTTCCATGTAGGCCAGATCTACCCATTGAGCATCCGTCACTAGAGTTCTCTTGGATAGGTAGACTAGGCGATAATAATCGCAATGGAAGTCACACCATAAATGAGGATCTGCTGTTGCTTTCTCATACTTGTAGAGATCCTTCATCTTGAGCCTTCTTGCTTTATCAGATCCTTGTCCTTTGAACACATTTCTTCCCAGCTTAGGTTGTCGGTTAGGATCATGCACAGGAGGAGTCATGACCAACGGACCAATGGAGCCTTGTGGAGGACCACGAGGCTCCACGATTTGGTCACGAATAACCAAACCTCTCCCTGCCAGAGCTTTCTTTCTAGGAGCAGCCTTCTTGAGAGGCAATTTCTTGGCAGGCTCCTTTCCTTTCCCCTTAGCCTTGCTTCTCTCACCCATCGGTGCTTTTCCCTTATCGTCCACATGGGCCTTTTGCTTTTCACCCATGGTGACTATCCTTTTCCTTCGGCTTGCCTGCTCTACAACTGCTTGAGCTTGTGCTGACTCTCGTTCGTGCCTCTTCTTTGTTCTTGCTTCACTTTGACGCTCAAGTTCTGCAATAATTGCTGCATTCTCTTCTTCTTTTCGTTGATAGAACTCTTGACGAGCCACTTCTACTTTTGGATCAGAAAGAGGCGAATTTTTTTTGCCGAGACATGCTGAAATAAGGATAATAGAAGAGTATGAGGTGATACCAAGAAAGATATTGCGGTAGAAGAGTAGAAAAATTCATCGAGTTAGGAGTTAACACTGGGTTAGGCCAGACTTGTCCGCTCTCTGGTCGGACTAGTACGGTATGGAACGGACTTTCCAGCCATCGGTCTGGACTAGTCCGGACCACCCAGTCTTAAACTCTAACTATGCGATTTTTCCACAAAATTGGATACCAAGGCGCAATATTGCATGGAAAGAATCAAAAGGTGATAGATAAGCTAGTAAGACTCTAGGTTACAAGAGAAACGACCTAGACTGAATGGAATTGAAAAAGTTCAAGTTAGGTCAAGAACACACCTTGAGATGTAAAAATCGGACAAATCCTGAATGGAAGGGTGGAGTAATCCGTGATTCACCTTCCCGACACACTGAAGAAGCTTCCACACGGATTCCTCGAAGAATTTGAGGGTTGGAACCAAAAATCGCCAAAGGGGGCAGTTTTTGGGAGAGAGGCGCCCATTGGAGAGTTTGAAACAAAGTTGAGGGGTCGGGCTCGACGCTGGGGGGTTAAGTCCCAAGAAGTCCGAACTAGTACGCTGGGGATACGAGACAAGTCCAGATGCTGGACCGGGTCCGCACTAAGCTGCATTGCTGGACAAGTCCGAAGATAGACCAGTCTAGTCTGTTGTGGACATGTCTGATCCTGTCCGACAAGTCTAGGTTATTGGAATTGACCGTCCTAGTGGGCAAACTAGTCCTGTCCTAGACAACAAATTCTCATATATATTGAGAAGTTGCGAGAATTGATATATTTGGACTAAGTTTTCACAAATATTCTCAATGAATATGGCCAGTAAAGCACCCAAACACTCATACAATGACCACAATTCAAGGAGACCATAATTGAAAATAATTTGATAGAAAATTGAGGAAGACAAGTTTTTGAAAGAATGCATAGTTTTGAAGGGAAAATAAAAATAACAATCAGATGTGCAACATCTCAAACCACATTTCGAGAATCAAGGATATTTATTTCATTCCTAAGCTCGCAAAAGCGCTTTTCATCTAGTGGCTTGGCGAAGATGTTGGCTAGTTGTTTCTCAGTTCTCACATGTGAAATGACAATATCGCCTTTTATTGAATGATCTCTCCAGAAATGGTGTCGGATGCCAATGTGTTTTGTTATAGAGTATTCAACGGGTTTATGGGCAATCTTGATTGCACTCTCATTGTTGCATAGGAGTGGAATATGGTTCATATTGAGACCATAATCCTTTAGAGTTTGTCGCATCCAAAGAAGTTATGCACACCAACTTCCGGCTGCGACATACTCCGCTTCGGCTGTGGATAGGGCAATGCAATTTTGTTTTTTGGATGACCAAGACTCTAAGGACCTACCCAAGAATTGGCATGTCCTAAAGGTGCTTTTCCTATCCACTTTACATTCGGCACAATCCACATCGGAGTATCCGATGAGATTTAACTGGGACCCTTTGGGATACCACAACCCTAGGTTAGGTGTATGAACTAAATACCACAAGATTCTCTTTACAGCCGTTGATTGACACTCCTTAGGAGCATCTTGAAACTTTGCACACGTGCATACACTTAACATAATATAGGGCCTAGATGCACAATGGTAAAGAAGGGATCCAATCATGGAACGACATACCTTTTGATCGACGCTAGGGTTGTCTTGGTTGAGGTCGAGATAACCGTTTGTCGCCATTGGCATCTTGATGGGCTTGGCTTTCTCCATATCAAACTTTTGAAGTATATCATTCGTGTACTTGGTTTGACATATGAATGTGCCTTCCTTGAGTTGTTTCACTTGGAAACCTGAAAAGAAATTCTAATCTCCCATCATCGACATCTCAAACCTCTCAGTCATAATTTTGCTGAACTCTTGACAAAAAGATTGGTTAGTAGAACGAAATATTATGTCATCGACATAAATATGGCATACAAATGAATCATCATCCATGTTCTTAGTAAAGAGTGTATAGTCGGCCTTTTCTATCCTAAAACCATTGTCAACAAGAAAATCTCTAAGACACTAATACCAAGCACTAGGAGCTTGTTCGAGGCCGTAGAGAGCTTTATGAAGCTTAAAGATATGGTTAGGATACTTATCGTCGTTGAAGCCGGGCAGTTGCTCCACATACACCTCCTCCTTGATCAGACCATCGAGGAAGGCGATTTTCACGTCCATTTGATACAACTTGAAATTGTTGTGACTAGCATAGGCAAATAATATGCGAATAGATTCAAGCCTAGCTATGGTAGCAAAAGTTTTATCGAAATTCAAACCTTCGACTTGTCATTACCCCTTGGCCACAAGTCTATCATTGTTTCTTGTCGCCATGCCATGCTCATCTTGCTTCTTGCAGAAGACCGACTTGGTTCCAACCACGTTGGCCTTAGGTGTTTTCACAAGCTCCCACACTTTGTTTCTCTTGATGTTGTTGAGCTCCTCTTGCATGGCCATCATCCAATCCGAGTTTCGTAGGCCATCTTCAACCTTAAATGGCTCCAAAAAAGACACAAAGGAATAGTGAGCAAAAAAGTTAGCCATATGAGAGGGAGTCATTACCCCCTTGGAGATATCTTCAAGTATGTTGTCAACGGGATGGTCCTATTGAACACATTGATGGACTCTTGGGCGAGGTACACTAGGTCTTGTGACAACTTCTTCATTTCCCTCATTTTCATCGTCTCCTCCTTGATCATTGCTACCATTTCGATCTCCATTTTCTTGATCATGGTGATCATGATCTTGTTCATTATCTTGGGGATCATGGGCTTGATATTGTGCTTGGGGAACCTCTAGTGATGTGGACGGGTCACTCGGGCCTTGTTATTCTTGTGGTTGTATGTCACCAAGTGCCATCCTTCTCAACACCATAAAGGGTGCCTCTTCTTAATCTAGCACACATTGATCAACTTGCTCCACTTAGGAGCCATTAGTTTCATCAAACACCACATCACGTGCGATTTCAACACAACTAGAGGTTTTGTTGAAGAAACGATAGGCGTAGGTGTTTGAATCATAGCCAAGCAAGAAACCTTCATCGAATTTCGAAGCAAACTTCGAAATCGAGGCTTCTTTTTAAGAATGTAAAATTTCCTGCAAAAGACTCTAAAGTAGGAGATATTTGATTTGTTACGCATTAGGAGTTCGTATGCAGTCTTCTTCAATAGGCGATGGAGGTAGAGACGGTTTGTGGCATGCCAAGCGATGTTAACCGCTTCGGCCCAAATCTGATCGGGTGTCTTGTACTCATCAAGCATTGTCCTTGACATCTCTATTAGAGTTTGGTTCTTCCTTTCGGCCACCCCATTTTGTTCGGGTGAGTAGGGTGTCAAACACTCATGCTTGATGCCCACCTCGTCCAAGTACTCCTCAACCTGGGTGTTCTTGAATTTGGTGCTATTGTCCCTTCTTATCTTCTTGATTCTCAAGGAGAACTCATTTTTTGCTCTCCTTAAGAAACTCTTGAGGACACCTTGTGTTTCACCTTTGTCATGCAAGAAAATCACTCAAGTGAAACTGGAAAAGTCATCAACAATAACTAAGTCATATTTGTTACTGCCAATGCTTATATAAGCAATAGGACGAAGAGGTCCATGTGCAGCATCTCCAATGGTCTTGTGGTTGCATCACATTCTTGGTGGGATGTGTTGCTCTGTATTGTTTCCCAGCTTGGCACGCGCTACAAGGTCTATCTTTCTCAAAAACAACATTCTTAAGACCTCGGATGTGATTGCCTTTTAGAAGTTTGTGAAGATTTCTCATACCAACATGGGCCAGCCTACTGTGCCACAACCAACCCATGTTGGTCTTTGCAATCAAGCATGTGTCAAGTTGATTTTTATCCGCGGTGAAGTCCAAAAGATAAGGCTTTCCCCTGAGCACACCTTTGAAGGCAATTGAGTTATCAGTTCTTCTAGTGACAATTGTTGATGGCTGTTATACACCAATTTCACCCATCAATATAACTCAATTATGTGAAGGAATTGTCATTTCTTGCACACATCACCTTTCTATTTAACCTATTTCCACTTGTCCTTGGAGAAAGTAGTGCATGCAGGGATTCTATGCAGAAATGAAGTGAAACAAGGGGATGGATCCTATAAAATATCATTCCAGCCAATCAAGCGATGACATGTGGCACCACATGGATCAAATGGCCCACAAACAAAAGTGTCCAAGGCCATCCAACGGTGTAACACCCATATGAAATGGGACCCACTCGGCAGAGACCTGGAGGAAGCACAACCCCAATGGCTTGGGGAAGATGTCGGCTAGTTTTTTTTTTGGTTCACACGTGTGAAATTACAATATCCCCTTTTATTGAATGATATCTCAAGAAATGGTGCCGGATGTCAATGTGTTTTGTTCTAAAGTGTTCAACGGGTTTATGGGCAATCTTTGTTGCACTCTCATTGTCGCATAGGAGTGGAATATAGTTCATATTGAGACCATAATCCCTTAGAATTTGTCGCATCCAAAGAAGTTATGCACAATAACTTCCGGCTGCGACATACTCCGCTTTAGCTATGGATAGGGCAATGGAATTTTGTTTCTTGGATGACCATGACACTAGGTACCTAGCCAAGAATTGGCAAGTCCCGAAGGTACTTTTCCTATCCACTTTGCATCCGGCATAATCCGCATTGGAGTATCCGATGAGGTTAAACTTGGACCCTTTGGGATACCACAACCCTAGGTTAGGTGTATGAACTAAATAGCGCAAGATTCTCTTTACGACAGTCAAGTGACACTCCTTAGGAGCGGCTTGAAACCTTGCACACATGCATACACTTAACACAATATCGGGCCTAGATGCACAAAGGTAAAGAAGTGATCCAATCATGGAGCGGTATACCTTTTCATCGACGCTAGGACTATCTTGGTTGAGATCAAGATATCCATTCATCGCCATTGGTGTCTTGATGGGCTTGGCCTTCTCCATGTCAAACTTCTTGAGGATCTCTTGAGTATACTTAGTTTGACATATGAAGGTGCCTTCCTTGAGGTATTTTACTTGGAAACCTAAGAAAAACATCAACTCTCCCATCATCAACATTTCAAACCTCCCTGTCATGATTTTGCTAAGCTCTTCACAAAAAGATTGATTAGTAGAACCAAATATTATGTAGTCAACATAAATTTAGCATACAAATTAATCATCATCTATGTTCTTGGTAAAGAGTGTATAATCTGCCTTTACTATCTTAAAACCATTAACAATGAGAAAATCTGTCGGAGGATGGTTCCAACAATTCTCCCGGCACTACGGTTAGTAGACCGTGGAGTTTCTGAGTTCGGTTAGGGCGCGCAGAGATTCATAGAAAAATGGCGATTTGGCACGAGGATTTACGTGGTTCGGGTCGCCTGAGCGTAATACTCTACTCCACGGGTGTGTGTTGTTGTTGTATTGAGCGTCTGAGCGCTTGTGTGTGTGAGAACAAAGTTTCAGGGAGCCAAAAGAGAGAGAGCCCCCCTGTGTATCGCTCGGTCTGTCCTTTTATAATACAAGGACTGGCCGTTACATCATCAGTCTGGCCCGACATGTGGCCCTAGCGGTTACTGATGCTTAATACACAGTTAATGTACTTAATTCCCCTTAACAGCGTGATAACGCACCTTGATGGTGGCGTTACTGGTATTAAGGGTCCTCTGATCGTGCGTCATTAAGATAGCATTAATGACACATAATCAAGTCTTGAAGCTTTAATTGTTCCTTGAAGGTCCGAGTTGTTGAGGGTCCACCAGTCTGCTTGTTGGGGTTGAAGGTCCGGAGGTTGGACGCGTGACTGCTCCAGAGCTTACCGTCTTGGACGGGTAGGTCCGGTGCTGTTGTACACATGTCAGTACCGGAGCTTCCCTCGGTCAGGGGTTAGGTCTGGGGGTACCACACAGGTATCTAGTCCGGAGCCATCCCATGTATGGAATGTAGCTCCGATTTTATGATACATGTGGCGGCACCGGGCCTAACGATAGATGGGAGGCAAGTCCGATTCGGTATGACACGTGGGGCCTTCAGAGGTCTTCAACTCAGGCAGGTGGAGTTCCTTTGCACTCTTTGCAGTTCCAAGGGATATCCGGTATGTAGGGTATCGGCAGTGGTCGCCTGGGCCCACCTCTGGGAGGGACCTTTTGGAGTAAGTCATTTTGTCGGAGGTGGGTCCATTATGCGCCGTGTCTTCAAGGGTTTTTGGATGTGCCGTTGAGGTGGTGGTTCGCAGTTAAACCATCACCGCGTGGCATCTTCAGGATACGGCAGGTGAGATCTGCGCGTGCAATCTCACACAATTGAAGGTCACCAGTTCCCAATACAAAAACCGTATCGGTTCCGCGCGCCCTGTCAGGCCGCCGCCCTCGGGTTTCCGACCTCTCTTGATGACAACTGTTCGCCTGGGGTGAGGTCCTCGACTTGATCATCTGGGTGGCCCCGAGCCCTCTTGTCATTGGCAGGGTGAAATTTTTGAACTGTATCCTTGGCCCTTCTGTGGTTTCCATTCGAACGTTGCGGGGGCTTACTTAAGAAGGAAAGCGCGCACCATTTGGGGATTCCTTACGCCTTAATTTGAACTTGCGCTCAAATCCTCCAAACATTCGCTTGCTTTTCCTCTCTCGCCCCGCCGTGCTGCGATGGAGTTGGGTCTCCGCAAGAGCCGTCTCACGACCGACTGTGATTTGAAGAAGGTTCGGACCTACATGGGGTGGTCCAGTGACTCCTTCAACCACCTGGTCCGCGCCGGCAAGCTCCTGTTCAAGAAGGAGCACACTGGCGACATGGTTTACTTCTCCGCGTACGACATGGTGGGACTAATCCCACCTTTCTCCACTTTTCTCTTGATGCTGCTAGACTTCTATGGTCTGCAGTTGTACCACCTTGGCCCCCACTCCATTCTTCTCGTTTCCACATTCATCCACTTCTGCGAGACGTGGGTGAGTATTCCCCCCTGCGTCGAGCTTCTCCGTACCATCTTCACCATCCACACTACCGGCAAGAGTGACGAGTCTCTTGGCTTCTACTATTTAGTGAAGCGCAAGAAATGCCCCTACAAGTACTTGAGGTTGTTTTCTTCCGGCAAGTGGGATGACTAGATGTAACACCCTCATTTTCTTGCATCATGCCCTACATACACTCATATACATGTTTAACATTAACTCGCATAAAAAGGAACGAGTTTAAAATTGATTCAGAGCATTTAAAATTGATTTGGAACAGACCACACTTAAAAACGCAGGAAAGTGCGGACTAGTCCGATTTTGCTAAGGACTAGTCCGATTTCTCTCTAACTAAAAACGGACTTGTCCGTTTTTGCTGCGGACTAATCCGATTTTTGGCGCTGGAAACTTTCGGACTTGTCCGATTTTGTGCGGACTACTCCGATATTCCAAGAATCCATGAAAATTTGCTAAGTCCTTGGACTTTTCCGGACTAGTCCGGTGTTCCAGCGGACTTGTCCGATTTCCTCTCTGTTTAAAGTCGTACTTGTCCGATGTTTGGCCAGACTTGCCCGATTTTCTCTTTGGATGACTTCGGACTAGTCCGGTCCTTTTCGGACTTGTCCGATATTTTGTGACTCCGAGTTGATCTTTTGTTTTACGACTTGAATATTGGGTTTCATGTTAAGTGGGCCTAGGGACGTCGTGCCTAACTCTTTTAGAGCCCATGTGGGACACTAAACCGGCCTCTACTCATCCCAAAACTCGAAATCCATCTAACCCTAGCCTCCACCTCTATATAAACAGCCCCACCCCTTGGTTTGACATCTATTTGCCACTTTTCCACCCACCCAAACCCTAGTTTGTTGGGAGCCACCATCAAGGAGGGAGGAGAAGATCCCAAGCAATAAAAAGAAGAGGAGGAAACGAAAGAGGATCAAGATCTCCACCAAGTTTTCGTTCTTCACCACCAATTCATCTCCAAGTTCATCACCAACCCTAGATCACCAAGATCCAAGTGCTACCTCCAAGTTTCTTGATTCATTGGAATCCGAAACACCTGGTATACCTTCTATTCTATTTTCCTTACGTGAATTAAACCCCTAATCTCCAAATTAACGTCGATCTAGAAAACCCTAATCTACTGATCTCGCAGAGGGTGGACTTGTCCGGTCCCTAGCGGACTAGTCCGATCTTCCTGTTTAAATTTCATCAAATTAATTCTAAAATTTTATTTGAATCAACCCCAAACCTGTATAAACTTGTTAAAATCTATTAGAACTAGTTATTGATCATTAAAAGCAATCTAGTAACAAGTTCTACCTTGCATTTGCATCAATCATGCATGTCATGTCATATTGAGTAATATTTGTGCACTCTTTGATTGTTTTTCTTGTCTTGTATGTTTATTGTGTGGATTAGACGAATTTGCGCTAGAGAGTGCCGCGGAGGATCTCCAGCACCATGAGTTTGAAGGCTTTGACCCTAATCAACAGCAAGAGCAAGGCAAGTGTCCTTGAAGCATATTGACCCTGTTTTAAAATAAATGTTTTGTTTGCAAAACTGCATTCTGTGTCAAATTGATGGGAATCCTATGGTAGGAAGTTTACTAGATTTGCTAAACCATCGTTGTCACCTGAAATTTATGGTAGAGAGTCGGGAAGGGTTTTTACCTTTTTGCTTCGCTTAATCAACTGGGATGGGAAATAACTATACCACTCGATTTAATTATGCCTGAATGAGATTATGGTTGACATGAACTGGTTAAATATGATATGGTAATGGGTGATCTAAGCAAGCCTGGTATGTGGATGGGTTGGATGTTATGGTGGTTTGCTTGCTTTAGATCTAAGGACCGGTTCATGCGAGAATAAGCCAGGACTACAGTGCCAGCACGAGGCCAAGTATGGGTGCGGCGTAGCTAATTAATTAGGGCTTTGCTAGTACTGTTTGGACCGTTGTGGATGCTCGGGGAAGGGGTAGTCGGATTGGGTTTGTTGATGATTGGTGGGACTACCCTGGGATCCGAATGGCTCAAGAGGGGGCCCTTGGTTGAATATGTGCTCTGTGGGAGACATCGCCACCGATGAAACCTCAGTGGGGTCTAAATAGGCTAGTAATCCCTTTGTAAAGGCTATTTTTTGATCTCTTGGCCACACACCAACGGAAGTGTGTAATATGACCGACGGGTCATGGGCATAAGGGAGATTCTTAGTTATCGAAAGGTGATGAAATCACAAACACGTGGGTAAAGAGGTACAAACTCTGCAGAGTTAAATAAAACTATCATGATAGCCGTGCTTCCAGTTATGAGCACCTGGACAACTTCCATGATTAGAGGGAAATTGGAATTTGGGATGGTTATGGTTGGTATTATGGTTATGGATAAATTTCTAGTATTCAATATGGTTGTTGGAAAGTGGTGAAATCTGGAATTATTGATGAGGATGGTGAATTGTGGATTGGTATTATGATATTATTTATGATTATGATGGGTTTGATTCATATAAATGTAATATATTGCTTTTCAAATGTTTTGATGTACTTTTCAGCACTTTGCCATTATTATTGTCGTCATTTGAATCAGCCACATGTCATACTTTCCACACTTGCTGAGTATGACATGTACTCACTCTTGCAATTCCCCCAACAGTTGCAGGTCAGGATTGGGAGTTTAATGGTGATAATTCGGAGTTCTAGGCCTTGTCTACCGTCAGCTTGCATGTGGTGTTATTGGAGCTGCGCTATCCCTTATGCCTAGTTTGCTTAGTTTCTTAATTAGAGTATTTCCGCTGCAATAGCTGAGTTTGTCATAAATATTCATTAGAGATTGTATTCGAGAATAATCTGGCTTGTGTAATAAAATTTGGTTAATAAATTTTGTTCTGTGGTAATTTTCTGTATATCATTTGTGATTGCACTCATGTATGTGTGATGGACATCCTGGGCACACATATGCGTTAGCTTGGTTCATTTTTCGGAACCGAGCGTCACATATTGGTATCAGAGCCAGGTGTGACCGTAGGATGCAACCTAGATAGAATGGACACTTTGTAGCACATAGGAGCACTTAGAAATCAATGTGTTTTTGCTTGGAGTGCTGTTTGCTATATATATTGCTTGCTTGTGTGCTTAATAGAGGATTTTGGGGTGCTTTAGCATTGCCATGTCCACCTAGGCTAGTGTAGCTAGCTGTTTAGTTTCATATCCCTTGATTCATATAGTTGGGGACGTTCTCTAATTCTTACCTATTGCTTTTCTTCAGATGGTGAGGACTCGCAACCAGAGGGATGGCAATGATGAGGAGTGGAACAATGGAGTGCCCCAGAACAACATCGGACAAGGATCTACTTAGGGAGCTATCAACATTGAGCAGCTATTGGCTATGCAAAACCAGCTCATGCAGACCATGATACAAACTATGGGATAGCTGCAGGCTGGTAACATCAACAATCAGCCCCACATGCCTCCACCACCACCCCGCCTCCTCATAACCGATTGGGAGAGTTTATGAGGACTAGGCCACCAACGTTTGCTCAAGCTGCCGACCCTATGGATGCGGATGATTGGCTCAAGTCCGTGGAGAAGAAGCTAGCTATTGTCCAATGCAGTGACTGGGACAAGGTCTTGTTTGCTTCTCATCAACTAGTTCGAGCAGCTGCGGATTGGTGGGATGCTTATTGCAATGCTCACGAGAATCAAGAGAGGATTACCTGGGCGGAATTTAAGGAGAGTTTCCTTTCCCATTATGTCCCGGAAGGTGTTATGATCTTGAAGAGGCAAGAATTTGAGAATTTAAGGCAAGGAAGATCAAGCGTGAGTGAATATCTCAATAAGTTCACTCAACTCTCAAGGTATGCGCCTTGGGATGTTAGTCGGGACAGCCGGAAACAATACTTGTTCATGAGGGGCTTGAACAATGAAATCCAAGTGTAACTACTCAATTGTGACTATGCAAATTTTCAAAAGCTTGTGGACAAAGCAATTGTGGTTGAGAACAAGATCCATGAGATGGAGCAAGACAACAAGAGAAAGACGCCATATCAAGGACAACAACAAGGAAGTAACGTGCGCCCTCGCGTTGCGCCGCCCAATGCGCCTTATTATAGCTCTTCTATTCCTGCTCAACACCCTGGTTATGAACCACGCCCAACTCAGTTTGTGCAGCAGCGCCCTGTCATGCAAGCACCTAGGCCTCCAATGCCTTATGCACCTCGCGCTAATTTTGCTGGTGCTAATGTTCAAAACCAAGCTCGTCCCAATAATCCTGGTGGAGCTAAGAAGTGTTATACTCGTGGAGAAGCTGGACACTTTGCGCATCAATGTCCTAAGTCAGGCACTGGTCAAGGAAGCAATGCACCCAGGCAAAACCCAAGACCCAATGGAGGACAACCACAAGGGAACCGCGAACAGCATAATTTTGCTCGTGGCAATGTGAACCATGTCTCTACAGAGGATGCTCAACAAGCAGATGACGTGGTCATTGGTATGTTTCTCGCAAACTCCAACCCCGCGACTATGTTATTTGATTCTGGAGAATCGCATTCATTCATTGCATCAAAGTATGTTGCTAAGTATAGTTTGCCTATCTCTCATATGAAGTTTACTCTATTGGTTAAGTCTCCTGGAGGAGAGATGAGGACAAATATATTGTGTCCAAAAGTAAGTCTTAGAATAAGGGGGTAGACTTCTCCGCCAACCTCATTGTTTTGGATTCTCAAGGATTGGACATTATACTTGGTATCGACTGGTTGAGGAAGTACAATGGAGTTATTGAGTGTGCCACGAAGATGGTGAAGTTGACCAATGAGGAAGGGATCACCATAGAATTTGAAGCATCTCAAACCGCACCAAAGCAATTGGAGCTGAATCATATGGATGGTGCCGCAATTGAGGAGATTCCGGTGGTGTGTAAATTTTTGGATGTTTTTCCGGACGAGTTGCCAGGTATGCCACGTGATCGAGACATTGAGTTTGTTATTGATTTAATACCTGGAACTGCACCTATAGCTAAGAGGCCGTATAGGATGCCTCCTATGGAATTAGCGGAGCTCAAGAAGAAAATTTAAGAGCAACTAGAGAAGGGTTTTATTCGGCCTAGCTCTTCACCTTGGGGAGCGCCTGTTCTATTTGTGGACAAGAAGGATGGATCCCAAAGGATGTGCGTGGATTACCGAGCTCTCAACGAGGTAACAATCAAGAACAAGTACACCTTGCAACGAATAGATGACTTGTTTGATCAGATGAATGGTGCTTGTGTCTTCTCCAAAATTGATTTGAGGTTGGGATACTTTCAAATGAAGATTAGACCATCGGACATACCCAAAATAGCTTTTAGAACGCGGTATGGATCTTATGAGTACACCGTGATGTCTTTTGGATTGACAAATGCGCCTGCCTACTTTATGTACCTCATGAATAAGGTCTTCATGGAGTACTTGGACAAGTTCATCGTGGTGTTTATTGATGATATTATGATCTACTCGAAGGATGAGAAGGAACATGAGGAACACTTGAGGCTTACGTTGCAGAAATTGAGGGAGCATCAATCGTATGCCAAGTTCAACAAGTGTCAGTTTTGGTTGAGAGAGGTGCCGTTTTGGGTCATATAATTTCAGGAGGAGGAGTATCGGTTGACCCCGGAAAAGTGAGAGACGTGTTGAAGTGGGAACCGTTGCAAAATGTCAAGGAAATAAGGAGTTTTCTTGGGATGGCTGGATATTACCATAGGTTCATCAAGGACTTTTCCAAGATAGCCAAGCCTATGACGGAGTTGCTAATGAAGGGAAAGACTTTCCAATGGACTCAAGCTTGTCAAAATAGTTTTGAGGAGTTAAAGAAGAGGTTGACAACAGCCCCAGTTTTGGTATTGCCGGATGTGAGCAAGAGTTTTGATATTTATTGTGACGCCTCGAGATAAGGACTTGGATGTGTGATCATGCAAGAAGGTCAAGTGGTCGCCTATGCATCAAGACAATTGAAGAAACATGAGCAGAATTACCCAACACATGATTTAGAACTTGCAGCCGTGGTACATGCATTGAAGATTTGGAGACACTATATTCATGGACATAGGTGTGAAATTTATACGAATCATAAGAGTTTGAAGTATATTTTCACACAAACGGATCTGAACTTGAGGCAACGGAGATGGTTGGAGCTCATCAAAGATTATGATTTGGGGATCAACTATCATCCGGGAAAAGCCAACGTAGAGGCCGATGCTTTGAGCAGAAAGGGAGTAAGTCATCGACTCACAGTTCGAGAGTTACCATCCGAGTTATGTAAGGAGTTTGAAAGGTTGAACCTCGGATTTGTAAATGAGATAAAGATGATGGAGTTAAACCCAACCTTGGAGCAAGAAATTCGAGATGCACAAACCACGGATGAGGAGATTAAGGAAATCAAGGAAAGGACCGAAGAAGGGAGAGAATTCAGATTTGACGAGGATGAACATGGTACCCTATGGCTTGGAAAGAGAATCGTTGTGCCTAATGTGAAGCAGATTCGGGAGACAATACTAAAGGAGGCACATGACTCGCCGTACTCGATTCACCATGGTTGTACGAAGATGTACAAAGACTTGAAGGCTTGCTATTGGTGGGATAGCATGAAAAAGGACATAGCTGAATATGTGGCATTGTGTGATGTGTGTCAACGAGTCAAGGCGGAACATCAAAGGCCAGCTGGATTATTGCAACCATTGATGATCCCGGAATGGAAGTGGGAAGAAATCAGAATGGACTTCATAGTTGGGTTACCACGTACTCAGTCCGGGTATGACTCAATTTGGGTAATTGTGGATCGCTTAACCATGTCAGCTCATTTTGTCCCTGTGAAGACCAAATATACAGCTGCACGATTGGCCAAAATATACATGGAGTATATTGTGTGTCGACACGGAGTCCCGAAGAAGATCGTGTCGGATAGAGGTTCTCAATTTACCTCAAGATTTTGGCAAAAATTGCATGAAGCTTCGGGAACGAGGTTGAATTTTAGTTCAGCATATCATCCTCAAACGGATGGACAAACCGAGAGGACCAATCAGATTTTGGAGGACATGTTAAAAGCTTGTGCTTTGAAGCATGGGAGAAGTTGGGACAAAAGCTTTCCATACGCAGAATTTTCACACAACAATAGTTACCAAGCAAGCTTGAAAATGTCACCGTATGAAGCGCTTTATGGAAGGAAGTGTAGGACACCTTTATTCTGGAATGAAGCTGGGGAAACTCAAGTATTTGGTCCGGATTTGTTGCAAGAAGCCGAAAGGCAAGTCCAAATAATTCGTGAAAACTTGAGGGCTGCCCAATCAAGGCAAAAATGCTATGCGAACAACAGGAGAAGAAAACTAGCCTTTGAAATAGGGGATTTTGTTTACCTCAAGGTGTCGCCAATAAGAGGTCATAAGAGGTTTAGCATAAGAGGAAAGCTAGCACCTCGTTATATTGGACCATTCAAGATTTTGGACAAAAGTGGAGAAGTAGCGTATAAGTTGGAGATGCCAGCTCATCTTTCAGACGTACATGATGTCTTTCACGTTTCCCAGCTCAAGAAGTGCTTGAGAGTACAGGAAGAACAAGTGCCAATGGAAGAATTAAAACTAGAGGAAGATTTGACTTGTGCCGAACAACCGGTCAAAATCTTGGAAACTAAGGAGAGGGTCACAAGGAACAAGGTCATTAGATGGTGTAAAGTTCAATGGAAGCACAACACAGAAAAAGAAGCAACGTGGGAATTGGAGGATGATCTCAAGAAGGAATTTCCCTATCTTTTCTCTTCTGCGTCGAATCTTGAGGGCGAGATTCATTTTAAGGGGGGTAGGTTTGTAACACCCTCATTTTCATGCATCATGCCCTACATACACTCATATACATGTTTAACATTAACCCGCATAAAGAGGAACGAGTTTAAAATTGATTCGGAGCATTTAAAATTGATTTGGAACAAACCGCACTTAAAAACGCAAGAAAGTGCGGACTAGTCCGATTTCTCTCTGAGTAAAAATAGACTTGTCCGTTTTTGCTGTGGACTAATCCGATTTTTGGTGCTGGAAACTTTCGGACTAGTCCGGTTTTGTGCGGACTAGTCCGATATTCCAAGAATCCTTGAAAATTTGCTAAGTCCTTGGACTTTTCCGGACTAGTCCGGTGTTCCAGCGGACTTGCTCGCTTTCCTCTCTGTTTAAAGTCGGACTTGTCCGATGTTTGGCCAGACTTTTCCGATTTTCTCTCTGGACGACTTCGGACTAGTCCGTTCCTTTTCGAACTTGTCCGATATTTCGCGACTCCGAGTTGATATTTTGTTTTACGACTTGAATCTTGGGTTTCACGTTAAGTGGGCCTAGGGACGTCGTGCCTAACTCTTTTAGAGCCCATGTGGGACTCTAAACCAGCCTCTACTCATCCCAAAACTCGAAATCCATCTAACCCTAGCCTCCACCTCTATATAAACAGCCCCACCCCTTGGTTTGACATCTATTTGCCACTTTTCCACCCACCCAAACCCTAGTTCATGGGGAGCCACCATCAAGGAGGGAGGAGAAGATCCCAAGCAAGAAGAAGAAGAAGAGGAGGAAACAAAAGAGGATCAAGATCTCCACCAAGTTTTCGTTCTTCACCACCAATTCATCTCCAAGTTCATCACCAACCCTAGGTCACCAAGATCCAAGTGCTACCTCCAAGTTTCTTGATTCATTGGAATCCCAAACACCTGGTATACCTTCTATTCTCTTTTTCTTACGTGAATTCAACCCCTAATCTCCAAATTCACGTCAATCTGGAAAACCCTAATCTGCTGATCTCGCAAAGGGCAGACTTGTCCGGTCCCTAGCGGACTAGTCCGATCTTCCTGGTTAAATTTCATCAAAATAATTCTAAAATTTGATTTGAATCAACCCCAAACCTTTATAAACTTGTTAAAATCTATTAGAACTAGTTATTGATCATTAAAAGCAATCTAGTAACAAGTTCTACCTTGCATTTGCATCAATCATGCATGTCATGTCATATTGAGTAATATTTGTGCACTCTTTGATTGTGTTTCTTGTCTTGTATGTTTACTGTGTGGATTAGACGAATTTGCACTAGAGAGTGCCACGGAGGATCTCAATCACCAAGAGTTTGAAGGATTTGACCCTAATCAACAGCAAGAGCAAGGCAAGTGTCCTTGAAGCATATTGACCCTGTTTTAAAATAAATGTTTTGTTTGCAAAACTGCATGCTGTGTCAAATTGATGGGAATGCTATGGTAGGAAGTTTACTAGATTTGCTAAACCACCCTTGTCACCTGGAATCTATGGTAGAGAGTCGGGAAGGGTTTTTACCTTTTTATTCGCTTAATCAACTGGGATGGGAAATAACAATACCACTCGATTTAATTATGCCTGGATGAGATTATGGTTGACATGGACTATTTAAATATGATATGGTAATGGGTGATCTAAGCAAGCCTGGTATGTGGATGGGTTGGATGTTATGGTGGTTTTCTTGCTTTAGATCTAAGGACCGGTTCATGCGAGAATAAGCCAGGACTACAGTGCCACCACGAGGCCAAGTATGGGTGCGGCGTAGCTAATTAATTAGGGCTTTGCTAGTACTGTTTGGACCATTGTGGATGCTCGGGGAAGGGGTAGTCGGATTGGGTTTGTTGATGATTGGTGGGACTACCCTGGGATCCGAATGGCTCAAGAGGGGGCCCTTGGTTGAAGATGTGCTCTGCGGAAGACATCGCCACCAGTGAAACCTTAGTGGGGTCTAAATAGGCTAGTAATCCCTTTGTAAAGGCTATTTTGTGATCTCTTGGCCACACACCAACGGAAGTGTGTAATATGACCGACAGGTCATGGGCATAAGGGAGATTCTTAGTCATCGAAAGGTGATGAAATCACGAACACGTGGGTAAAGAGGTACAAACTCTGCAGAGTTAAATAAAACTATCATGATAGCCGTGCTTCCGGTTATGAGCACCTGGACAACTTCCATGATTAGAGGGAAATTGGAATTTGGGATGGTTATGGTTGGTATTATGGTTATGGATAAATTTCTAGTATTGAATATGGTTGATGGCAAGTGGTGAAATCTGGAATTATTGATCAGGATGGTGAATTGTGGATTGATATTATGATATTACTTATGATTATGATGGGTTTGATTCATATAAATGTAATATATTGCTTTTCAAATTTTTTGATGTACTTTTCAGCACTTTGCCATTATTATTGTCGTCATTTGAATCAGCCACATGTCATACTTTCCACACTTGCTGAGTACGACATGTACTCACTCTTGCAATTCCCCCAATAGATGCAGGTCAGGATTGGGAGTTTAATGGTGATAATGCGGAGTTCTAGGCCGTGTCTACCGTCAGCTTGCCTGTGGTGTTATTGGAGCTGCGCTATCCCTTTTGCTTAGTTTGCTTAGTTGCTTAATTAGAGTATTTCCGCTGCAATAGTTGAGTTTGTCAGAAATATTCATTAGAGCTTGTATTATAGAATAATCTGGTTTGTGTAATGAAATTTGGTTAATAAATTTTGTCCTGTGGTAATTTTCTGTATATCGTTTGTGACTGCACTCGTGTATGTGTGATGAACATCCTGGGCACACATTTTCATTAGCTTGGTTCATTTTTCATAACCGGGCGTCACACTAGAAGAAAGATTGGATTATCGTCATGGCAGAGGAGCACGACAAGCTGGAGCTGCCTGAAGGTCTTCCCAACATCGACACTAATGCTTGGAGTGAAGCTCCGGTGGTGTCAAAGGCCTTCAACCCTGCCATGACCAGGATCTGCCAATGTGTGGAAGGAGGAGTGACCCCCCAGGTGGTCTTCTGCAACTTCTTGGTCAACAGGTGGGCTCCGCTGAAGAAGAGGGAGAAGCTCGCTTGGGCCCTCAATAGCATGATGGACGATGACTGGATTGAGACTGGTTTGAAGACCAATTTGGAAGGCGCTACTTGGGAGCTTCATCTCAAGAAGTTCCAGCATGGCATTGGCGTTGAGGGCGACAACTTGACTCCGCTGGTGGCTTTCCTCCCTCTGAACATGGAGGCGGAGTTCAGCAGGGAGCTCTGGCAGAAGATGCTGGTGCTTGACGACCTCGGTGAAGTTGAGAGGCGTCCGACCACCAAGTTGGCGATTCCCAGAGCTTATGAGGGTGGCCCCGCTTCCGCCCTGAGACCAAGAGCTGAAGTCCAAGGCAAGGGCAAAGAGTTGGTTGAGCCCTCCAGCCGAAAGAGGAAGTTGAAGCATTTTGACGGGAGGCCCGTCAGACCTACTCCTTCCACAACAGCTCCTTCTCCCCGGCGGGGGAGGTCTTCGACGGCGACAACAACTCCAGCATCGGCATCTCCTCAAGACGCCAGCTCTGACCGTGGGACTCCGGCACCATAGCCAGCAAAGGGATCTAGGTCCGAGGGTTCCTCCCAGTCAAGGAAGGCCCCAACCAAGGCGTCGCTGATGGCAGCAGTAAGCTCCGAAGGGCCTTCCGGAGCTACTACCCCAGTTGCGACCGGGTCAGGCTCCGAGCGTCCGACGAAGAGGTCCCGCGCTAGCTAGAGCGGAAGTCTCCCAAGGTAAATTTGGTTTTTTACCTCAGTTAATTGTTTTTGTTGTAATCATATTCTGAGTTTCTTCGTCCTTCATCCATAGGGTCTCCAAAAAATGGGTTGAAGCTTTGGTTTCTGTGACAGCAGCGGATGCTATGCAGGCGGAGGCTCCAGCTCCAGTTCCAACGCAACCCCAGGTGGTGGCTGAAGTCTCGGCAGCTCCGGCGCCAGCTGTCGAGGTTCTGGACCTCGACTCATCTCCCGAACTCCCATGGTAGTGCCGTACCATGGGAACGAAGACGTACCACCGGCACCAGCTCCGGAGGTTGAAGCTCCGGTTTTGGATGCTATGATGACAGATGCTCCGGCCTCAGAGGCGGAGGTAGCTGCAGTTCCGACCTTAGAGCCGCATGTTATTGAAGCCCCAACGGCGGAGCCAGTGGTTCCTAAAGATCTGGCGCCTGAGTCGGTTGTTGTGGAGGTGCTGACACCTAGACCGGTGGAGGTCGAAGCGTTGACGCCTGAACTGGCAGTGGAGGAGGCACCAGCACCAGAGCCGGAAGTGGCCTCAGCTCTGGCTGAATCATCAATGCCTGCCCCAGAGGTGGTAGTCCCGGAGGTACCCGTGCCCGAGCCAGGGTGCCACGACGAAGCGACCGGTCTTCTGCCAAAGGGAACAGTTGCTGATGACCTCGCGGCGGGACCTTCGGAGCCGACTCCGGAGGTAGAAGCTCCCATTGCCGGACCTTCCTCGGCGGCAACCGAGGCTATCCCGGAGGGCGGCACTAGTGCCGCGGAAGCTCAGGGGATCACTATTGTAAAGTGGGACCCAATTTTTGTTATGGAGAACACGCTGGAGTCAGCGAAGAGGACCCCGATAGGTCCGAAGCTGATCCCCCTGTTGTTATCCATCAACAACGCCTGCTCCAGCCTTCATCATGTCCAGCTTGCCTTTTACTATGATAGAAAGGCCCTCGAGGAGGAGCGCCAAACCCTTAGGAGGTGGTGCACCCGGCTCCAATTCGAGACCAGCCTAGCACAAACAAGGCTGGCCGACGACAAGGAGTGAGTCAAGAGGGAGAAGGCCCGGATGGAGTACTGGGCCCAGCTGCTGGACGAGAGGGAAAGCATGGTGCGATCCCTTGACAACCAGTCCCGGGCCATCCACGAACAGGCCGTGGCTGCTAATGAAGCAGCGAATGATCGCCAGGAGCAGCTCAGTACCATCCACGAGAGCCTCGTCAAGCACCGAGAGGCTCTTGAGGAGTTGGAGAAAAAGCTCAAAGATGAAGAGAAAAAAAACTCCTAAAGCTAAGGGATGATCTCGTGAAGAGGGAAGAGGACCTCGCCCAAAGGCTGGCTCTAGGTGACAAGAGCCTCATAGAGCGCACCAAGAAGTTGGAGGAGCTCTGCGGGAGTGGGGAGAAGAAAGCATGGCAGCAGGGACAGGACCTCACCAAAAGGGAGAACGAAGTCGCTGCCAGGGAGAAGAAGGTGCGAGGCTGGGAGAAAGACATGGTTGACCACCAGAACAAGATCCACGTACAAGAAGAGGAGCTTGCTAAACTCGAAAGGCAAGTTGCTGAAAAGATTCAGCAGCACGCCAAAGAGGTCGAGCGCCTTGCCCGGGAGGGTTTGGATCTTGCGGCGACCAAGAGGTCCTTGTAAGAGGTGCGAGGCTCAAGGGCTGCAGAGTCCCAACAAGTATGGGACTTCTTGGGCAAAGCCAATGACGCGCTGATGCCACTGGGCTTTAGTCTCGTGCGTCCGGACGATCCAGAGCCGGAGCTGGACCAGGCATTGAAGGCGTTGAGCTCGGCGGGCAACAAACTCAACAAGATGGGCTATGTCATCGCCGATCAGATGGTAACAGAAGGAAAATCCCTTGCACAGAACATAGCGGAGTACATGCTGACGTGCTACACAAGTCAGGATCCTCACTTCCCACGAGACCCGGTGCTTGAAGGTCCCATCGACGGAGAGGGAGATGCCGCCAAAGCCAGCATGTCGGAGGTTGCCCAAAAGGTTGCCTCATTCTTCCGTAGGATCTAGGACTTTCTCCTTGTAGCTCCCACTTGTATCTTCTCTTCTTTTCTCCAATTTTATAATCTCTTGTCCTCAAATAAATGAAATCCAAGAAATTCATGAATTTCATTTTTTGTCTTCAACCTTTGTCTCACTTGGCCCCCTGGTAGAGGTACACAATTTAATTGTGAACATGTACCGAAAGGATGTTGCATTTTGTTGAAGCCTTGTGTGCTTCAAAATTGTAGAGTGTAGGTCTGAAGTCTTCGATAGCAGGGCCCCTTGAGGTTGTCGGAGCTTAGTAGCTCCGGCAGTGACCATTGTCAACACGTAAAGCGTCGACAGTAGTCCCCATTGCGGTGTCCTTCTACCATCTTTTCTTCACGTTGACGACTGGCTCCCTGGATTTGTCAGAACTTGATAGCTCTGGTGACTCCTACTATCAATGTTTAAAACATCAACAGCGGTCCACCTTAGGGGATGTCGAAGCTTTTATAGCTCCGGCATCGTCCACCATCATCGTGAGATTTTTATTTTTCCTGCACAATGAATTCAAGAAAAAACAGTAAAATCCATTTCTTATCTATAACTCGTTTGCGGCTTACTATTCTGAAAAGAAATTTTTAGGTCGATAGCAATTCTATATACAATCAAGTGCATCTGCTTATTTTCTCCAGGTCCGATCATTTTCTGGACTCAACTTACTCAGGCCTGCCGGGGCGTAGGTAGAGTGGCGTACTTAGGGTGCAGGACCAGGCTAAGTCAATAGCACACTCCAGACCTAGATTGGCTTGGCGTTCAGGCGAGTAGGCCATTCAACAATGTTAAGACCTGAAAGAAATAACAATGCAACTTGAGTTATACATGAATTGTTCGAGCTAAAGTTTCTTGAGAATTGCACAACTTTGTTATAGATAAGAAAAAGAAAAATAAAAAAGATCGAGCCTGTGCAAAATAAATGCACGTGGAGTCTGTCTTCACATAATGATGTCTTTCATTATAGGTCCGGGTACAGGGGAAACAAGTACACTCTTAGGGTACGGAACCAGGCTAAGTGTGTTGCATTTCTTGTTTGACCCAAGGTAACTAGATACACTTTTAGTTCTGAGACTGTGTCAAGTATTGCCTGAACTTTGTGGACCTTCCGGGAAAGGTTCGACTGTTCTCCCGAAGGAGCTACTCGACTCCGTACAATGACGCTATAACATACATCATATGTAATTACAGACTCACCTCCGTGGTATTAAGCATAGAACTTACGAAGGTGCTCAATGTTCCAAGGATTAGGAAGCAGTGTCCCATCCTTGGTTGCCAAGCGAAAGCATATGGGACGGGATACTTTGATCACTCAAAAGGGTCCTTCCTAGCTAGGGGAAAGTTTGTTTAATCCTTCTCGAGTTTGTATTCTCCGTAGCACCAGATTGCCTTCCTCGAGCTATCGGTTATGCAGATGCCTTTAGTGATAGTGCCGGAGTGCTTGGCGGTATCGTGCATTTCGAACAGCTGCTCGACACCTTCCCTCTTCAACGAGGTCAAGGTCTTCATGCCGGAGCTGGTCCTGCGTGGCTTCATTGAAGCTCCGGACCCGAAGTGACTCCAAGGTGATTTCCGGAGGAAGGATTTCTTCAGCTCCGTACACCAGGAAGAAGGGTGTCTCTCCAGTTGACCGGTTTGGAGTTGTCCTTTTTGCCCACAAGGTGGGCGGAAGCTCTTCAATCCAGTTGGCTCCATGTTTTTTCAGGCGCTCATATGTGCGCATCTTGAGTCCTTTTAGGATTTCTGCATTTGCTCTCTCAGCTTGGCCATTGCTTGTCGGGTGAGCTACAGAAGCGTAGCTAACTTGAATGTCGAGGTCTTCGCAATATCCTTGGAATGTTGAGCTTGTGAATTGGGTCCCATTGTCAGTTATGATCTTGTTTGGGACTCCAAATCTGCATACGATGGTCTGCAAGAAATTGATAGCTGATTTCTTGTTTATTTTCACAACTGGAGTTGCTTCCGGCCACTTGGTGAACTTGTCGATTGCGACATACAGGAACTTGTAACCTCCGACGGCTCTTAGGAAAGGTCCCAAGATATCCATACCCCACACGACGAATGGCCAGGTTGGAGGTATCATATGTAGAGGTTGAGCTGGTGTGTGAATTTGCTTCGCATGGAACTGGCATGCTTCGCATTTCTTCACTAGCTCGGTTGCATCCTGGAGTGTTGTAGGCCAGTAAAAACCATGCCAGAAGGCTTTACCGACCAACGTGCGGGAAGACGTGTGGTTCCCACGCTCGCCTCCATGAATTTTTGCGAGGAGCTCGTGACCTTCTTCCCTTGTAATGCACCGCATTAGGACGCCGTTGGCACCACGCTGGTAGAGATCCCCTTCTACCAGTGTGTATCTTTTAGCCAATCTGACTATCTGGTCAGCAGATACATTATATTTAGGAAGAATGTTGTCTTACAAGTAGCTCCGAATCTCTGAGATCCATGCATCGAGCTAACTTGAGCTTCTGAGTCTTGCGTGCTAGGTTGCTCGGAGCTTCTTGCAGCACCTATGACCCTTGATGGATGCCATGGTAACAAGGCCATTAGGACCACCAGCTTCGAGGTGCTGGTCTCGCCCCCTTCGCTCAGCTCGGCAGACTGAGCTGTTGGTCTTGACAATCTCCGGATGAAGGTTCCATCGGGAACCGGAGCTCTGGTTGAAACTTTCGTCAAGAGTTCGTCATCTTCAGCATTGTTGAGACGTTGGACATGGCAAAGATCCAGGACTTTAAAGTCCATCTGAAGCTTCTGGACCTCGAGTAGATATGCAGCTAATTGAGGGTTGTTGTAGCAGCATTCACCTTTGACTTGTTTTATTATGACCTGCAAATCACCCTTTACAAACAGCTGCTTAACACCATATGATAGTGCCACCTTGAGCCCGTAGATTAGTGCTTCACACTCCACCATGTTGTTGGTCGCCTTGAAGTCAAGGTGAACCATGTATTTGACCTTCTCCCCGGTCGGAGCGAGGAGAAGGATTCCAGCTCCGGCCCCCTGCTTCTGCACAGAGCCGTCGAATTAGAGAGTCCAGTGAGGCTCAGTGAAGACCCGAACGTTGGGTTACGACTTTTGTTCACTGGGGCCTCCAGGATTTGATGGAGAGGGGGTCCATTCCGCCACAAAGTATGCCAATGCTTAACTCTTGATCGCTTGTCTTGGGATGAATTCAAGATCGATCTCGACCAATTCCGCTGCCCAATTTGCAATGTTCCCAGTACAGTTAGGGTTATGCAAGATTGCACGTAGTGGATAAGAGGTTACCACTGAAATCTTGTGAGCTTAGAAGTAGTGACGAAGCTTCCTAGAGGCAATAAGAATTGCGTAGAGCAGTTTATGCACCTCTAAATACCGAGTCTTGGCGTCATGAAGTACTTCACTGATGAAGTACACTGGGCGTTGGTCTGTCTGAACCCTCTCGGAGGGGCCCGGAGCTTCCTTCTCATCAACCAGAACCCGCCTGGAGGGGTCCGGGCCTTCATCGGGGACCTCCAGATTCTTTGCTAGAAGAACCTCGAGCTTGTTTTGGAGTAACCAGGACCTTCTCGGAAGGATCCGGATCTTCATGTTCAGCAACACTAACTCCTTCATTTGAAGGAGGTTGATCCTCTGACATCTCACCTTGAGGACTCAAGTCTGGGGGCTGGGACCCAGACTCGCCTTCAGGTAGCTCCGGACCTTCCCGAAGGGGTCTGGATTCCTGAACTGGAGATGGTTCTAGTCTTTCCACAACCAGTACCATGCTGACAACTTTGTTAGTTGCTGAAATGTAAAGTAAAAGTGGCTCACCAAGATTTGGAGCTACAAAAGTTGGTAGAGTGGTGAGGAGCTATTTTAGCTCTTGGAAAGCCTTTTTTGCTTCTTCAGACCATTGGAATGGTCCGGACATCCTCAATAATTCGAAGAAGGGTAGCGCCCATTCTGCAGTCTTGAGATGAACTGGCTGAGGGCAGCTAGACATCCAGTCAGCTTCTGGACATCCTTGATGCAGGCTGGTGGCCGCATGTCTTCAATAGCTTTAATCTTCGCCGGATTCGCCTCTATTCCTCGGTGGTTCACCAAGAATCCAAGAAGCTTTCCGGAGCTAACCCCAAAGACACACTTGTCTGGGTTCAGCTTGTTGCGTGTGATTTGCAACTTGTCAAAGACAGCTTGCAAGGTGTCAAGAAATGACTCCTTGTTCTTGATCTTGACGACGATGTCATCAATGTACACTTCCAACACATTTCAGATGAGATCTCCAAAAGTTTTGTACATAGCTTGCACAAACATTGAAGCAGCATTTTTGAGATTGAATGGCATGGCAGTGTAATAGTACAATCATTCTATTGTGATGAAGGCAGTATGCTCTTCATCTTCCTTAGACATTCTGATTTGGTGATACCCAGAATATGCGTCTAGGAAACACAGTAATTCACACCCGGAGGTGGAATCCACTATCTGATCTATTCTAGGCAGTGGGAATGGATCCTTTGGACATGCCTTATCTAGTGTAGTGTAGTCAATACACATCCGAAGCTTCCCGCCGGCCTTAGGTACAATGACTGGGTTTGCCAACCATTTTGGGTGGAAGACTTCCCGGATGAATCCAGCTTCAAGCAACTTCTTCACTTCTTGACGCATGAAGTTCTGTCGCTCTACTGATTGCTTCGAGGCTTTTGATGTACGGGCCGAGCGTCGGGATAAATCTTTAGATTGTGCCCAATCACTTCCCTGAGGATCCCAGGCATTTGTGACGGTTGCCAGGCAAACACGTCAACATTAGCCCGGAGGAAAGTGATGAGCGCAAGTTCCTATTTGTCATTCAGACCTCCCGATATATGGGTGGTCTGAGCGGCATCGGAACCAATTTGGACGACTTTGACGGGAATGTTGGTGTATCTGCTTGGTTGCACATGAGGTGCGGAGGTTGAGCCTCGATGACGAATGCTCAGGGGCTTCGGAGCTTGCTTCTTTCCGGATTCTTCCTCCTACTCTGTAGCAAGCGTGTGGAGATCTTCCAGAGAAGTAACTCCTGCAGTGCAATCTTCGCGGATCCGGAGAACACCTGAGGGTGTTGGCATCTTCAACACCAAGTAGCCATAATGAGCAGCAGCCATGAATTTGTATGAAGCTGGCCTGCCCAAGATGGCGTTGAAGGTTAAGTTGAACTGCACCACATCGAAGACCAACTTCTCGGTCCTATAATTCTCCCAGGTTCTGAAGGTCACTCGGAGAGTAATGGCACTGAATGGAGTTATGGCCCCCAGACCTACTCCGGAGAAAGGTCGAGAGGGGTGAAGATCCGAAGGTCGGAGTTGAAGCTTGACGAAGGCTTCGAATCATATGAGGTTTAGCCCCGAACCTCCGTCCACCATTACGTGGTGGAGCTGGATGTTATTGATGGTCAGAGATACCATTAGTGGAAGTTGGCCAGCTCCGATCATGTTCTGAGGGCAGTCCGAAGCATCGAAGGTGATGGCAGTATCCATCCACTTCCAATGAGGCTCCGCCCTGGCAGTGGGAGCTACAGATGCCATGTCCCGCCGCATTGTCTTGAGGACATGGCGGGAGGTGATGTCCCACGAACCACCAAAGATGGTGTTCATGGTCTTTCGACGCTCGTTGTCAGAGACGTCAGAGTCGTCGTCAACGGAGGTGTAAACAGCCTTCAAGACCTTTTTAGGGTCCTGAAAGCCTAACTCCTCTTCAACCGGAGCTTTGTTGACTTTTTTTCCTTCCGTTTGACGGAAATGAGTTTCTTCCCGGCACTTGTTGTAGCGCTCGGCGAGGTTCTGGACTTCTCGGTAGTTTTCCAGGTTGTGGCTGTCTGTCTTGTGTATGGGGCACCACATCTTGGAGCTTCCACTATCTTCACACGACGACCGAGGTTGTTTTTTGGGGCGTGGCCCCCGGCCACCCAGAGCTGCAGCAGCTGCAGCGGTAGGTGTGCCAATCGATGGCTTCTTCTTGCCGTTGGACTTTTTCTTGTTCTTGCCACTCCCAGAGGTAGTGGCTTCACCCTTGGAGGATTCTTTGTTGGCCTCCGGAGGTGGTTGGGAGTGCATTTAGCGGCCCTCTGCAGCCTTGGCGCACTTGTCTGCCAAGCTGAAGAGTTTCGTGGTGCTGGTGACTTCTTTGGTCGCCAGCTTCTCCAACATCTTCTTATCTCGAACATCCTGCCTGAATGCTACTTTAACAGAAGCGCTTGAGATAGAAGGAATGGTATTTTGTACCCAGGAGAACCTCTGGATGAAATATCGTAAGGACTCTCCCCCTTTTTGCTTGACAGCAAAAAGGTCCAGTTCTGTGCCTGGTCGGGTGTATGAGCTTCCAAAATTGACGGTGAACTGTTGGCACAACTCCGCCCAACTATTGATGGAGTCAGGCAGAAGGCTCATGAACCAAGACCTGGCGATCCAAACTAAAGCCAAAGGGAAATAATTGGCCATCATAGCCTCATTTCCCCCAGCCGCAAGGATAGCAGTGGAGTAGATTTGAAGAAATTCGGCAAGATTGACAGTCCCGTCAAATTTCTCCGGCAGGTGAGGCCGGAACTTTTGCGGCCATCTGACCATGCGTAGGTGCATGGCCAAGGCAGAACAGCCTCCTCCTACTCCCTCAGGAGAGGGGCTGTCCCGAGCCTCTCGCCTCTCGCGAGCACGCTCGATGTGGATGCGGCCGTTTTGTTGACGGTAACGACGATCGAGCTCTGCCCGGAGGTCATGAGTCAAAAGCCTCGTTATGGTATGAGTACGTCGCGCCCCGGAAGGCAGCGACATCGCCTATTGAGATGCAGCACGCCTCCCGTGCTGCGAAGCTTGCTGACCAAGTCTACCCGACAAGGTCCGATGCTGCGATGGGGCCCGCCCCAAGGGGGGAGGACCTTGATTGCTGATGCGATCGGTTGCTGCTGCAACCAGATGATCCACATCAGCTCTCCACTGCTCCATCGCACCCTGGGGTGCTCCTGGAGGCGGTGGATGTTGGAGAAGAGCACGCGCAACATTAACCGTGTGTTTAGGGTTGTTGTTCACCGAAGCAGTGACCAACGCGGATGCCCCATCTCGCTGTCCAGCTTGATTCACCGGAGCGGATGGTGGTGGCGGTGGCATGACTCCTGCTGGGGCTATGGCACCTGCTGGCTGCTGCATGTTGGAGGGATTGCCTGCAGCAGGTTGCACAACATGGTTACTGTTGGATGATCCAGTAGCAGAATTCACCATCTTTGAATCTCAGGCGCCCCTACCTACCGCGCCAATTGTCGGAGGATGGTTCCGGCAATTCTCCCAGGACTACGGTTAGTAGACCATGGAGATTATGATATTGGTTAGGGCGCACGGAGATTCCGAGTAATATGGCGATTTGACACGAGGATTTACGTGGTTCGGGCCACCTGAGCGTAATACCCTACTCCACGGGTGTGTGTTGTTGTTGTATTGAGTGTCTGAGCGCTTGTGTGTGTGAGCACAAAGTGTCTGGGAGCCAAAAGAGAGAGAGCCCCGGGTATCGCTCGGTCAGCCCTTTTATAGTACAAGGACTGGACGTTACATCATCAGCCTGGCCCGACATGTGGCCCTGGCGGTTACTGATGGTTAATACACATTTAATGTATTTAATTCCCCTTAACAGAGTGATAACACGCCTTGATGGTGGCGTTACTGGTATTAAGGGTCCTCCGATTGTGTGTCATTAAGATAGCAATAATGACACATAATCAGGTCTTGAAGATTTAATTGTTCCTTGAAGGTACGAGCCGTTGGGGGTCCACCAGTCGAGCCGTTGGGGGTCCACCAGTCAAGCCGTTGAAGGTCCGACGGTTGGACGCGTGGCAGCTCCAGGGCTTACCGTCTTAGACGAGTAGGTCTGGTGCTGTTGTACACATGTCGGTACCGAAGCTTCCCTCTGTCGGGGGTTAGGTCCGGGGGTACCACACAGGTATCTAGTCCGGAGCCATCCCATGTATGGAATGTAGCTCCGGTTTTATGATACACGTGGCGGCACTGGGACTAACCATAGAAGGGAGGCAGGTCTGGTTAAGTATGACACGTGGGGCCTTCAGAGGTCTTCAACTCAGACAGGTGGAGTTCCTTTGCACTCTTTGCCGTTCCACGGGGTATCCGGTACGTAGGGTACCGACAAAATCCCTAAGGCACTCATACCAAGCTCTACGAGCTTGTTTGAGGCCGTAGAGAGCTTTATGAAGCTTAAAGACATGGTTAGGATACTTATCATCCTCGAAGCCAGGTGGTTGCTCCACATACACCTCCTACTTGATCGGTCCACTGAGGAAGGCGTTTTTCATGTCCATTTGATATAACTTGAAATCGTTGTGAGTAGCATAGGCCAATAATATGCGAATAGATTCAAGCCTAGCTATGGGAGCAAAAGTTTCATCAAAATCCAAACCTTCGACTTGGGAGTATCCCTTGGTTACGAGTCTATCTTTGTTTCTTGTTACCACGCCATGCTCATCTTGCTTGTTGCGGAAGACCCACTTGGTTCCTACCACATTGGCATTTGGTCTTCTTATGAGCTCCCATACTTTGTTCTTCTTGAAGTTGTTCAGTTCCTCTTGCATAGCTACCACCCAATCCGGATCTCGTAGGGCATCTTCCACCTTAAATTGCTTCGAAGAAGACACAAAAGAATAGTGAGCATAAAAATTAGCCATACGAGAGCGAGTCATTATCCCCTTTGAGATGTCTCTAAGTATATTGTCAACGGGGTGATCCCGTTGAACACATTGATGAACTCTTGGGTGTGGTACACTTGGTCTTTAGTCAACTTCTTCATATCCCTCATCTTCATAATCCCCCCCTTGATCATTGCACTGTCTTGATCTTCCATTTCTTGGTCATGGTGATCTTGATTATGTTGTGGATCTTGGGGATCATGGAATTGATCTTGTACTTGGGGCACTTCTTGTGGTGAAGTTGGGTCACTTGGGCCTTGTTGCTCTTGAGGTCTTACATCACCAAGTGCCATACTTCTCAACACCACACATAGTGCCTCTTCTTCATCTAGCACACATTGATCAACTTGCTCCAGTTGGGATCCATTAGTCTCATCAAACACCACGTCACGTGTGATTTCAACACAATAGGAGGTTTTGTTAAAAACACGATAGGCGTAGGTGTTTGAGTCATAACCAAGCAAGAAACCTTCATCAGATTTTGAAGCAAATTTCAAAATTCTAGGCTTCTTCTTGAGAATGTGGCATTTACTACCAAAGACTCTAAAGTAGGAGATGTTTGATTTATTACCCGTTAGAAGTTCATATGGGGTCTTCTTCAATAGGCGATGGAGGTAGAGGCGGTTTGTGGCATGGCAAGCGGTGTTGACCGCTTCCACCCAAAACCTGTCGGAAGTCTTGTACTCATCAAGCATGGTCCTTGACATCTCTCTTAGAGTTTGGTTCTTCCTTTTGGCCACCCCATTTTGTTCGGGTAAGTAGGGTGCCGAAAACTCATGCTTGTTCCCTCCTCGTCCAAGTACTCTTCAACTTGAGTGTTCTTGAATTCGGTGCCATTGTCGCTTCTTATCTTCTTGATTCTCAAGTAAAACTCATTTTGAGCTTTCCTCAAGAAACTCTTGAGGACGCCTTGTGTTTCACCTTTGTCATGCAATAAAAACACCTAAGTGAAGCGAGAAAAGTCATCAACAATAACTAAGCCATATTTGTCACCGCCTATGATGATGTAAGAAATGGGACCAAAAAGGTCCATGTGCAACATCTCCAATGGTCTTGTTGTCTTCATCACATCTTTGGTGGGATGAGCTGCTCCGACTTGTTTCCCGGCTTGGCATGCGCTACAAGGCCTATCTTTCTCAAAAACAACATTCTTAAGACCTCAAACGTGATTGGCTTTTAAAAGTTTGTGAATATTTCTCATACCAACATGGGCTAGCCTACTGTGCCACAACCACCCCATGTTGGTCTTTGCAATCAAGCATGTGTCAAGTTGAGTTTTATCCGTGGTGAAGTCCACGAGATAAAGCTTTCCCTTGAGAACACCCTCGAAAGCAATTGAGTTATCAATCCTTCTAATGACAACGACGTCCTCATTAGAAAACAAGCAATTATACCTCTTTTCACATAATTGGAAAATGGATAATAGATTATAATCTAATGATTCAACATGCATGACTTGACAGTTGGTGTGTTGTGGAGAAATATAGATTTTACCCATACCTAGTACCTTACCTTGACTATTGTCGCCAAAGTAGATACCTTGACTTCGGTCTTCATTTTCTTCATACTCCACAAAAATTCTTCTCGCTCCAGTCATGTGATTGGTGCAACCACTGTCTAGCACCCACTTTGAAACTCCGGAGGAGTAAACCTACATGACAAGTTTAGGCTTTGGTTTTAGGTACCCAAGCTTGGTTCAGTCCTTTAAGGTTAGTCACAAGGCATTTGGGCACCCACACAAGGCTTTGGGCTCTTGCGGTCTGGCCCAACAAATTTAGCATAAGTATAGCCAAGTTTGTTTCTTAATATCCCATAAAATGCATCAAAAATCATGAAACATGGTTAAATTGACATTTTTAGCATTTTGAGCATTTTTGTCAATCTTCATTTTTTCATTAGAGGTGGATGCATGATGTTCGTTATTGATTTGAGATGAGCCCTCCTTGACAAATTCAATTTGCATCTTGTTATTCTTGAGAACTCTAGCATTTTTCTTTCCTCCTCTTGAATAGCCAAGACCATCTTTGATCAAGGGAGATCTTGTGATCGAGTATGCACTACGTGCATACTTGATCTTTTCCTTGTCAAAGATGCCACCCTTGGGCATGCTCTTGCTCTTTGCCAAGTTAAGCTCATTCTTTAGATCAAGCACAAGGTGAGCACATTTGCAATTTTTAGTGTCCGAGTCCGTTCTAGGCAAGTTTGTGCTTGTTGAAGAAGAAGAAGGGACACTTGACTTGAGAGTTGCGAATTGTGCCTCGAGACTCTTTTGAGCTTTGTTAAAGATCACAAGTTCATCTTGGATCACAAAATTTGAACTCTTGAGGCTTGAGGAAGCCTCCTTGCAGTTTGCAAGTTCAAGTTCAAGTGCCTTGTTCTTTTCCTTCTCAAGCTCAAGTAGCCTCTCGAGGTTACGATTCTCTTGCCTCCCATTGACAATCAATTCATCTTGTTCCTCGAGAAATTCTTCCTTGTCTAAAATCTCATCGGAGAGCCTTTTCATTTTAATAATAGCACTTTTAGTCAAGCCTTCAAACATATATTCATTCTCACTATCACTATCAAAATCCTCATCTTTAATGGAACACAGAGAAGGTTTAGATTTAACCTTTCATTTTCCCTCCTTGGCCATGGGACAAATGTGGCTTGAGCTTTTCCACTCTCCCTTGTTTGGTAGAAGGGTCTTATTCATTGTTGGCTTCTTGATGGCGACGGTTGCCACTCCCGCTTCATCATCGGTGGAGGACTCATCATTGGAGTCCCACTCCTTGTCAACACGAGCTTGCCCATGTGCTTTCTTCTTCTTGAACATCTTCCTCTCTTGAGGCTTCTCATCCTTGTTCTTCTTCTCCTTGTCGTCTTCCTTTTTGTATTGGAAATTCACAATGAAGTGGCCATACTCGTCACAGCTGTAGCAAGCTCTCCTTGGTCTTGACTTACTTTTGTCTTTGCCCTTGCTCTCATAGTTTGATCCTCTTCTCTTCCTCATCATCCTCTTGAATCTTTTGATGAATACGGCCATTTCCTCTTCATCCATGTCGGTGCTTTCTTCTTATTCACATTCTTCATCATTGCTTGAGACTTGCACTTCTTTCCCTTTTGACTTAGGTGAGTCTTTGAGAGCAATGCCTTTCATCTTGTAAGACGTGATTTTAGCAAGGTCGTTGACATGACGAGCTTCCATCTCCATCATCTCAGGGTTGATGATCTTGCCAAGCACCTCATCCGGAGTCATCTTGTGGAAGTTGGGACTCCCGCGGATGAGAGTGCAAAGTGTCAAATTGCGAGGCATGAAAGCTCTAATCATCCTCTTGACCACCTTATGTTTGGTCCATTTCTTGCATCTGTATGCCCGACTCCTGTTGATAAGAGTTTTGAGTGTGTTGTACATCTCTTGAGGGGTCTCGCCTTCTTCCATGGCGAATCTTCCAAGATCCCCCTCAATCATCTCAATCTTGGCTTCCCTCACGGACCAGTTGCCTTCATGAGAAATCTTGAGAGTATCCCTGATTTCCATGGCTTGCTCCAACCCATCCACTTTGTGGAATTCTTCTTGGTTCAAGGCTGAGTTGAGCACGGCTGCCGCTTGAGCATTGCTGTGAATGAGTTGCTCTTGTTTCGGGGTCAGCTCTTCATCGTCCGCGGGGATATCTACACCTGTGCAAACAACATGCCAAAGTGTAGGATTGAGAGAAATAAGATGCAATTTCATGTTATGCTTCCACAAAGTGTAGTTAGTCCCATCAAAGTGTGGAGCTTTGCCCATTAGAATAGAGAGATAGTTTGAATGTCAATTGAGGCGCTCATAGTTAAAAGGATATCACGTGTAGTCCTCTTCAGGCTTCTTGAGCTTCTTCTCCTTCTCAAGCCTTCTCCTCCTCTTGGCCTCATCTCTTGATTTTGAAGAAGGTACGCAAGACACTTCACTTTTTCATCTCCATTTTTTGTTTCACCATCGAAGGGAGGAGGCTTTGACTTGCCTTTGGTGGTGTCGCTGGTCTTGTTGTGTGAAGGGTTGAATCCTTGTACATCGTTGTGGCCGTTCTCGCCAGTGCTGGTGGTGTCGACGATCGGCATCTCCTTATCACCATTTTCCCCCATCTCCTCTCCAAGCGGTGAAGCTTTTGGGAGAGTTAAGCTCTGATACCAATTGAAATTTTCCTAGAGGGGGGGGGGGGGGGGGCGAATAGGTGGATAACCTAAAATTTAACCCAATAAAATATAATAAAATTGCAGAGTACGGACTAGTCCTGCCTGGGAGCGGACTAGTCCGGTCAGGACAACAGATTTGATCCAAGCTGAGATTTTTAAGCGATCTAAAAAACTTAAATCGATGAAATGTAAAGTATATGAGCCTAGCAATCTAGTAGATGGTATACACGAAGTAAAAAAAACTAGATAGAGGCAAATCATGAGGTTGAAGCGAAGAATGCGTTAAACCCTAACTTGATCTAGCGAAGAACGAGGAAGTCAGATCAAAGACACAAGATGCAGGATTTATCCCGTGGTTCAACCCCACAATGGAGCCTACATCCACATTGAGGATTCCCACGAAAAGCAGGGTTTCAATCAACCCTTTCTTTCCTTAGCCACCATGAAGGTGAGTTATTCTTCTACTAAATCATAAGGGTAATCACCAAATCCGTGGGGCTGCTCACAACCTAAGGCTCCCACAAGTTTACAACTCGAAAAGATTGAAGATCAACACCCAAAGAAACTCAAATCAATAAGTCAAACTGAGAGAATCAACCCAAGAGCTCAAGATCAAACACACCCTCCACTTTCCTCTTCCAATCCTCACAAATCCTCAAGAATCACTCTTAGGACTCCAAGAATGGTTGAGAAAGGGCAAGGGTGGCTCTAGGAAGGCTATGCCGGTGCTAGGGTTCGAGAGAGGGCCTTTGGAGGCATGGGGATCCCTTTTTATAGGGGTCCCGACAAGTAGCCATTGCCACCAGGAAAAGTGCAGACTAGTCCAACCTTGGACCCCAGACTAGTCCGGCCTGTGGGGACCAGTGATGTCAGCCTTTACCAACCACAAGGTCTCCCGCCACATTTTGAATTCAAATGGTCACCAAACCACAAACTAGTCCGTCCCACAACGGACTAGTCTGATCTCACACAGAACAATTTGTTTCGATTGAGAACGGACCAATCTAGCACATCAGACTAGTCCGGCCAACCAGGACTTAGTCCTAGCAACTAGCTCCAAGTCCTTAGTGTACTAGTCTATCAAGGAATGGACTAGTCCGATCTCAGTCAAAAACTACTTTTCTGGACTGACACGGACTAGTCTATCCTAGTGGACTAGTCTGGCTCTCCAAGGAGGACTAGTCCAGTCCTTCAGCACTTAGTCCAAGAAGGACACAAACACACTTACCACGGACTAGTCTGTCCCCTACCGTATAAGTTTGAACTTACACAGAACGCTTTGGTCTGCCTAACATCGGATCAGTCTGATTTGGCCTGACTAGTCCGACCCTGTACTTAGGGCTGCCTCAGCTCATCTCTCAATCTAGTCTAGTTTGGATTATGAGCTCTTAGGGGATTATAATACTTTGACTCATTGAACACACTCAAGCTAAGTAACTTAAATCGACACAAAGAATTTAAAAGCTCAAATTCCATTCTTCGAGTTCTTCACATTTTTCTTTACTTTTTTCCTTTTTGAGTGCAACCAATGCCGTCCATCTTTCAATCACCTGTGCTTACACTTGCCAAGATCATTAGTCCCTTAAGTGTTGTCATTAATCATCGAAACCCATGGGTATTATCCTAGATGCACTTTTACCGAGGCATGAAGACTTGTCATCCTGCCACCTCGGTCGCCAGCGGCCCATGCGTAGTCCCTGATGGTGTCACGGGATATCCCATCCGTCTATCTGGTCACCGTAACCTACCCACTTTGCGCGGCAAGGTAGGCCTGCGGTGTCTTCACTGTGATGTGATTGGGTGCAGCGGTCTCTGACCGTTGGTATGCTCTGCGTTACTTGTCCCGAAGGTGGGTGCCTGTCTTCAATGCTTGATCTAGACAGGGTGCACCATCCCTTAACTCCCGCACATCATCGCCCCAGGTGAGTTGCGGGACACGTGGCAGCTTCGGGGCTGGCCTCCGCCGGGGGAGGCCAGGCTTGGTCTTCGGGGCACGTGGCAGCTCCGGAGCCCTTCCCAGCATGTGGCAGCTCTGGGTTTTTTCGTGACATGTGGCAGCTCCGGAGGTACGTGGCAGCTCCGAAGCCCTTCTCTGCGGGAGACGTGCCTGGTGCTTCGAGCCACGTGGTTGCGCCGGACCTCGCCCTATAGTAGGATGAGGTCCCGTTCGAACACGTGGCATCTTGGGAGCCCATCCCTCTAGGGGAGCCGGGTCTCATCTTTGTGGTCCACGTGGCAGCGCCAGATTCTGCTATTGAGGAAGGTCGAGGTCTGGCACCCTCTGGACATGTGGCGCCACCGAGCACACCTTGGTACTTTTGGATAGTGTGGGATGGTACTCCGTACGCGGGGTACCGACAGCCGGTGTGCTAGCACCATGCGCGGGGCAAGGGTCTCAGCATAAGGCCTTCGAGGGGTGGCGGCTAGAGCTGTAACAGTGGTGGTGTCATCAGCCCCTAACCCTACCCCTCGTATTTATTGGCATACTAATTGGCTTTTAAGTTGTAGACCCATTAGTACCCTAATTTCTTATAGATCAAACATCTAACAGGCCTTAACACAAATTGTTATGATTGCCTCTTGGGCATATCACCAACAATCTCCGACTTGCACTAGAGACAATCATCTAGCCAAGCTTTTCGATATTCTAACCCCTTATGTTTGTCACGCATTAGGTTCATGTGCAGTCTGTTGTGAATTGAAATCATTTCCAACCACAAGTCAGTAGTGGTACCTAGCAGGACATACTGACTCCCAAATGTACATAAAGATCGTATCGGTTGAACCTAGATACACCAGCCAGTTGTGAATGGAAACTGTTTCCAACCACAAGTCAGTAGAGGTACCTAGTAGGATATACTAACTCCAAAATGTACATAAAGATCATATCGGTCGAACCTAGATACATTTAACATGCTAATCCCTATTCCTCACGATACCAGTCAAGCTCAAGGCGAGATGCGTGCCATCCTTGTGATAGCTTGACCATTTGCTCGATCTAATAGTGGATTCATTCCATGACTAACTTTTAGTCACTGTGATTAACTTTTAGTCACCTTGGCATGTCCATGCTCTTTCAAATCCAACTATCTCGGGGGGGGGCCTAGATATATCTCTCTTGTTATTAAGGAGGGGCAAATCCCATTTTGATCCACAAACATCCCATTCCATGTTTCATTATATACCCAAAGACTACTTTTCTGACTACTCAGTTACGATGTAGCATTTGGTGGTCTTAAAGTACACAACTACACACAGTGAGAAACAATAGCGATCTCAGGTCTAAGGATCTAGCAGGTGTATCACTCGAGACAAACTGATGGCACATATGAAAATAATAATCCCAACAGTATCTCAGAGTGGGTAATTCCAACACCATGCTCACTAATATGTGTTAACATTATTAATTTGATATCTCCATATCTATGATCCATGAAATGTGATCATCAATTAATGCATGTGCTAGTCTGTGTGACATCATCATCTTATATAATGATATAGACTAGAGATCATTTAGAATAACATTACTATTAACAAAGAGTTTCACGAACAAGTCACATACTCGATGATCAATGTAAATAATGACTACTCATATAACAATTTATTTAATAGTACATAAACATAGCTATACCATAAGTCTCCCACTAGACACTATGATCACTGATGTAAGTATCTAATACCCATAGATCTTGTGTGCGCCTCATGCTTTGATTGTGGAAGAGGCTTGTCAACGGATCTGCAACATTCAAATCTGTGTGCACCTTGCTTATCTTCACATCACCTCGGTCGATGATCTTTCGAATGAGGTGATAGCGTCGTAGTATGTGTTTGGATCTTTTGTGTGATTTAGGCTCCTTTGCCTGTGTGATGGCTCCACTATTGTCACGATATAGATCAACAGGACCAGACGCACTAGGAACAACACCTAACTCAGCAACAAATTTTCTGATCCAAACAACTTCATTTGTAGCTTCAGAAGCTGCAATATACTCTGCCTTCGTCATTGAATCTTCTACTGTATCTTGCTTTGAACTTTTCTAGCTCACCGCCCCTCTATTGAGGCAGTATACAAAACCAGATTGCGATCTAGAATCATCCTCATCAGTTTGGAAAATAGCATTGGTGTAACCTTTTACAACGAGCTCTTCTTCAGCTCCAAACACTAAGAACACATCCTTAGTTCTTCTCAAGTACTTAAGGATGTTTTTTTACAACAATCCAATAAGCATCACCATAATGTGATTGATACCTGCTTGTGATGCTTAGAGCATAGGATACATCTGGGCGTGTACATAGCATGACATACATGATGGATCCAATAGCCGAAGCATAAGGAATCGCTCTCATTCTCTTTTGCTCATCAATTGTCGAAGGACACTGACTCTTGCTTAGAGTAATGCCATGTGACATTGACAAAAAACCTATCTTGGAATCTTGCATATTGAACCGATTCAATATCTTATCAATATATGTATCATGGCTTAATCCAATTAGCCTTTTAGATCTATCTCTATAGATCTTTGTGCCCAAAATGTACGCTGCCTCTTCTAAAACCTTCATTGAAATTTTTTTCTTAATGGGGATTTAACATCATCAATCATTGGAATGTCATTTCCGATTAGTAATATGTCATCTACATATAGGACCAGAAATACATGTACGCTCCCACTAAACTTCTTTTAAATACCAGGTTCTTCTACACTTTTTATGAAACCAAACATTTTGACAACCTCATCAAAATGTAGATTCCAACTCCGAGATGCTTGCTTCAATCTATAAATGGACTTTTGAAGCTTGCATATTTTATGAGCATTTTTAGGATCGACAAAACCCCTAGGTTGTGTCATGTACACATCCTCGGTCAAACTTCCATTAAGAAAGGTTGTTTTGACATCCATCTTCCATATTTCATAATCAAAATATGTAGCAATTTCTAGGAGAATCCAAACAGACTTTAGCATTACAACAGGTGAGAAAGTTTCATCATAGTCAATACCTTGAATTTGTTTCAAACCTTTCGCCACCAATTGCGCTTTATAGATGTGAACATTTTCATCAATGTCAGTCTTTTTCTTGAAAATCCATTTACAATCGATTGGTGTCACACCTTCGATTGGATCAACCAAGTTCCAAACTTGATTTTTATGCATGAATTTAATTTCAGATTCCATGGATCCAAGCCACTTCTCCGATTCGGGTCCCTTCATTGCTTCGGTATAGGTCATGGGATCATTATTGTGCAACAATACCATGTCATCAAGCTCCGTGGTTAAAAGCGTTAACTTTTCAGTTGCACGACATGCCCTCGTAGACCTTCATGGGGCTGGTGTTCCATCAACCGGTTGCACAACATCCTATACATCCTGTATAGGATCAGTGGGTGCCGAAACATTTTCAGGTATTTCTTGAATTTCTTCAAGATGCACCTTTCTACCACTCACTTTTTTTCATAGAAACTCTTTCCCCTAGAAGACACCATTGCGAGTGGTAAACACTTTACCCTCTATTTTGATATAAATAATAATATCATTTGGTTTCCCTGGGATATCCTACAAAGAAGTATCTGTCTGATTTGGGAATGAGTTTGTCTGACGTCAAATGTTTGACGTAAGCATCACACCCCCAAACATTGAGGAAAGACAATTCATAACGTTTTCTGGTCCACATCCCATATGGTGCCTTCTCAACAGACTTAGTTGGAACCCTGTTTAGTGCAAACACATCAGTTTTATAGGATCAAAGAGCATGTGAAAAGCTACTAGAGGGGTGAATTGTAGATTTCAACTTTTTTTGCGAAAGCAACAAAAATCCCTCGATAGAAAATTGCTCTGTTAAAATAATCGTGTGTGTGACTAATCTAAACGTTATAAATTGTGATAAAAGCAGTATAGATTGTGGAAAATGAAATCACAAAGACGTCACAACAAGAATCACAAAAATCCGTCGAGAAAAACTCAAGTTACGATCGAAAGATTGAACAAAAGTCAATCTATTCTACTAAAGAAAAATCAGATCTACAACACTACGAAGAAACTTGTGTAGATCAGAAACTACAAATCTAAAGATTGTGAAATTTTCACAAATGATAGATAATCAAGTTGTAAAGACAACCCAAAAAGAATCTCATCAATTGTATCTGTGAAACTCGGGTTATGACAACACCACCGAAGCAAGATAGTGCTGTGCAGAAACTCGACGAGAAAAACTTGTCTGAAACAAGTCGGACGAACAAGGCACAAAAGTTCTTTTAAACTACAATCTTTATTCCATAGAACACAAAAGGAACAGCCCAAAATCCATGCACCATGAGATCTAGCCTCCCTTGCTTATATAAACAACCATGAGGCCAACCCAAACCAAACTGGGACTCGTATCCTACTCAGTTTCTACCAAAACTTTCCATAACTGCTCAAAACTCATTTATACACAGATAGTAGCAATCTTAAGTCTTCCAAACACCTTAGGAACGTGTACAAATTCCTAAAAACAACTCAACTTCGTGACCCACACGAAAACCTATAATAACACACTCAAATCATTCCATATTTGGGTCAAACACGACTCAACCGTAGGCTGAGTCCATAACCAAGCCGGTTGGACCTTTCTGACCAATTCTTTACGGCCGCTTCTCTTCATCACGCATTGGAACCATGTTGCCACGTCCATGCACTCCTTGCACACGTGCAAACATCTTCCAACAACGTCCACGATACCTTCATATGCATTGTTCTTGATTCAAATATGTTGTGCAACCTCCCGATCAACTCAACCACAATTCCTCCTGAACTTGGTTGTTGAACCTCATCTTCTCAGTAAGACTCGTTCCATCAATCGCGTCACCATAAATGTCTTGAACTCAATCAAAAACCGCACATGAATAAACAATCGATACTTTCCGAGCACAAGTCCTCGACTTGACTCACATTAGTTCTGAAAC